>JASDFA010000008.1:26895000-29295000 GCA_035772735.1 Datura wrightii
AGTTATGAAGATAATTTTTTTAAAATAAAATAATTGAAGAAAAAGGTGTTAAAAATAGATATTCTTTATCATAAGAGATGTCATCCACGTCACCTCATGCACTTAGCGCAGCTATTGAAAAAGACATTGAATACTTAGAATATGTTTTAATCTATATGTGTATAGAGATTCATAAATTTATTTAGTTTTTATCCTAACGATAAAAAAATTATTATTTTCTAGTAATTTATCATGCACTTGTATAATTTTTAAAATAAAATTATAACAATAAAAAAGATAAAGTAACAAAACGAAAAAAACTAAGGATTCAAAATGAATTTTATTAAAATTATTGTAATAGAAAATGATTATCATCTATTATGCAACTTAGTGGAAGATGATATTCTAAATTTACTGCTGAGAACATTAACTTTAATTAAAACAATATATATAAGGAAAAATGAAATTAAAAAATATTTTAAAGAAAAAATAGAAAAAGGAAGGAATTAGTAAAGGAAAGAAGTTGAAAGAAATAATGTCAACACAAATATTATAAGGAAAAATAAAATAAAAAAATATTTTAAAGAAAAAAAGAAAAAGAAAGGAAGTAGTAAAGGAAAGAAGTTAAAAGAAATAATGTCAGCACTAATTTATGTTCCTTTCAAATCACAAAACAGATTTTTTTCATATTTTCCTCTTAATTTAATATGAATTCCATAATAGGTTGGTTCTTTTTTCAAATAATTCTTCTTGCCCTTTGACACTCTCATTCACTCTTCCTATTAAGTACCTCAATCAAAATGAAATTTTCTTAGAAATCTCCTCCTAAGAGGAATTATAGTCCAACATCTTCTCAAAAAGCTTTTTATCTTGAAAAGAAATATTTATCATCGGTTGAATTTGCCTTTTTAATATTCTTGATTTTGATTTATTTTCAGGAATAGAGATGAAATAAAATAAGTAATCAAGTTCATCTGGACTTCGGTTGACTTGCACAGATAGATTTTTGCCGGAGAAGATTGGTGTCTCTTGAGATATATCCTTCCGATGGGTTATCTTCAGAAGGACCATGAGATAGTTTCTCTTTCTCTTTTCTTAAAGAAATCACATTTTAGAAAAAGAAGAGACAAAATTAAGAAACCCATTGTTATTGGTTACAGATATCCAAATCTTTTTATTTTATATGCTAAAAGTAAACACTTTCTGAAAATTGAAAGATATTTGATCTTTTTATCTTCTATTAACTTAAATGTGTGTTTAATTTTGTAAATACATGAAAAGAGTGGTTACGAGAAAAGGTACGTACTTTTGATGCAGTTGAAAGCATTATATTAAAGATGCAATTTTTTATTGTTATTTTTTATATTTCATATTCTTTTGCTTTTGTTATTTGAAAAAAATTATTTTTGTTTTGCAGTTACTTCTTCATTTATAGCTTGCACAGTTATATATAGTTTTATCTTTCGAATGCAAGGTTTGATGTGTTGTATTTTTTGAAGTGCATCTTCAGATTTCTTTAGTGCTCCAGCTTATATATATGGATGTGGTTCGAAAATATTCAGTGTTAAAGTAAGATTATTGATATCTTTCTATTCTTTTTTATTGTTAATTTGAGAACATTGAAATTCTTTTTGAGTCATTAAAGATCTATCTAAATTTGCATTATTTTTATAGCTTTTTTTATTAATCCCAGATTTTCTTTTTCCACATCTTTAGAATAGGTTGGAAAAAAGCACTTTTATCATTCTTATTGTTTTTTTTTTTTTTTTTTTTTTGGTATTGAAATTGAATTTGAGTAACGCCTAAAAAATTAAAGGTAGGTAAAGAAAATCATAATTTTTTATCTGTATAATATTTTTGTTTGGCAATAACTAAATATTTTAGTATCATAATTGAATTCTCGAATGAAGAGCAACTTAGATTGTAATGCATGATAGAGAATATATATTTTCTCCTTGTTATTTGTTCAGTCTTAATTTCTTAATAGATAAATTAGCAATAATTATATTCATCTTGCTCGCAAATTTAAATAGAACTTAATCTATATAGTATCTGATAAATTTAATCATTATGTTTATTGTTACAGAAATTAAATTGCCTGGCAAAAAACTCTAATCATGACAACAAGATATTTTATCAGGGATGTGAAGAATGAAATAAAGTTCCAGATGCTCTTCGTTAATGTGAATAACAAACATGGTGATTCTCATTCAAATATTAACAACATTTCATCGTAAAGAAGACTATAGATGAAAATGTCACCAATAAACCCAAATGTCCTTGTAGAATTACTAAATCTTCCCATGTTACCTGAAGAGTGTAACTTAGCTCGATCACAATTACGATAACTTTTTATTTTAAAATATTTGGTATTTTAAAATATAAATAATGAAGAAATCACAACATCTAGAGAGTTGTATTACAATACTTTTATAATTTATCTTTTATTCTCTCGGGTATTAAAGATTCATATCAAAATCCTCATATGTAATCGATAATTTTATGAGGTAAATACTTTTATTATATGTATGTTATTAATATATGTTTGAGCATGTATTTATTTTTAAATTAAAGTATTATTTCAGTAAAATAATATCAAGTTTATAAGTTTTTGATTTTAAATTAGTTGTTAATTTTTTTATGTTTTGACTTCTTTTTTATAATTCAAAGAAAGTAATAAAATATATGTGTATCGTTTAAAATTCTTCGTATTGCAGTATAATTTTTTTATTAAACATTTTGGGATAAACGCACAAAGCACATTCCAACTAGCTAGTTTTATTATATAAGTGGGAAGTCAAAAAGTGAAAAGTTGAATTGCGATTTTACCCCTATTATAAATTAAAATGTTATTTAATATCTAATTAATTAGTAATAACCTCTTATTAAATATTTAATTATTAAAATATCATATATCATATATTATATTATATATTATTATATAAGTGGGAAGGCAAAATGTAAAAAAGTTGAAATACTAAAATAACCTCCAAATATTAGAAAATTAATATACCCTTCAAATAATAAATTAAAGAATGTAAAAAGTTATACATTGAATAATTAAATGTATCTATCTATAATATGTTGGAATCGGTTTTAATGATATTTGATGATAAGTTAAAAATATGCTTGAAACATAAATGTTAGGCTGATTAATAATTGGTATGTTATACTTGGCTGATTACTAATTGGTACCTGATTTTCATAAAACATGTGCTACTAATTGGTTGCTTTAGTGTCTTGAATTATTTGCAGGAAATAGGAGAAATGAACCAAAAGTCAACAAAGACTCTATAAGGAAAGGAATCCTTTTTCTAAGGAAAGAATTAGATTGTGGGCTAAAAAGGAAAGAGAATATCTTGTGGAATCCTATAAGGAGTCAACAAGATGTTTCAAACAAAGAAAAGGAGTCCAAAGTTCCCTTCTTTAATGGAAGACAAATTGGGCATTCGTGTGTTATAAATAAAGAGTCTACCACGTCCATAAGTTATTCACTCACAAAAGATCTTTAGTAAAGTCCATAGTTCTTGAGCTTTCAATTAGTATTCAAGTTGAAGAAAAGTTGACCGGTGCTAGAAACTGTCCCCTGAGTCTGTTCCGTTACTGTCTTGGTCTAGGATCAATTTGTAGTGAATCATTGAACATATTTTGTTTCAATTATGTTTTTCTTCAGTTGTAATTGTGTTAAAGTTCATCTTGTTAAACTAAGGGTAGTTTATACAGGTTAGGAACTTTGTAAAGGCTTAAGGGTAGGTCCTTGGATTGCGGGGGTTTGCAATCCGAATTGACTCGGTGTTTAGTGGAGTTGAGTTGAAATCCTACTAGGGAGTAGATCATGGTTTTTATACCCATTCAAGCCTGGGTGGTTTTCCACGTAAAAATTCTTGTCTCTCGCTTTATTTTCTGCATTTTATTATTTCTGCTTGAATTAGGCTACTACTTAAAAGGAAAAGAGTTCAAGTTTGTTCCCGTCGTAAAAGTAAATTCAAGTTAAGTTTTAATTTGTGCAAAAATCTGTTAGATCCAATTTACCCCCTCCCCCCTCCCCTCCTCTTAGGTCTAATCTAGGAGTCATTACTATAACAATTGGTATCAGAGCGGGTTGCTCATTCATAGGTTAACCCCTTAGAGAAAGATCCGTGAAAATGACTTCCAAAATAACTTTGCCTGAGGGACAATCTAGCACTCGACCTCATATCTTTAACGGCCAACACTACAGTCTTTGAAAAAATAGAATGAAAATTTATATGAAAACTCAGGACTATCAACTTTGGTTGATTACCATGAAGGGACCTCTTGTTCCCACCAAAGTTAAACCTGACGGAATAAAGGTGTCAAAGACTGAAGATGAATTTGAAGCTGATGATTTCAGGATGATGGAGAAGAATGCTAAAGCAATAAAAATACTCTACTTTGGACTGGGCATTGATGAGTACAACCGTATATCTGGATGCTCTGGTGCCAAGGAGATTTAGGACTCCCTTACTCTGGCACATGAGGGAACGAATCAGGTAGAACAATCTAGAATTAATATGCTTATAATAAAGTATGAACTCTTTGACATGGGCGAAAGGGAATCAATCATGGATATGTTTACCCGATCACACACATCACAAACAAGCTCAAATCTCTTGGGAAGGAATTCACAACTGAAGAAAATGTCAGAAAAATTCTGAGAATCATGCCTGCTTCTTGGAAACCCAAAGTTACTGGCATTGAAGAAGCAAAACAAATGAGCACAATGCAAATGGATGAGCTCATTGGAAATTTGCAAACTTATGAACTCAAAAAGAGTGAAAAAGATGCTGAGGAACCCAAGAAGGAAAGAAGTCTCGGTTTGAAGGCTGAATCAGAATCTGATGATGAAGAGATGACTATGTTTGTTAGAAGGTTCAAAAAGTTCTTCAAAAAGGAAAACTCAGAGAAAAGGGACTCTCGCAACAAAAGCAAGTCATCCGAGAAGGAACAGTTCGGAATGTTTCAAGTGTGGAAAAATGGATCATTTGATAAAAGATTGTCCCCTCTTAAAGGAAGAACAGAGAAGAAACTCTAAAAAACAACAGCAACTAGCCTCAAAAGCTTTCAAGAAGGCCATGAAAGTTACTTGGGGTAAAACTTCCAATGATGAATCAGAAGTAGAAGATGGTGATAATGACAATATGGCCCTCATGGCCAAAAGTAATACTGTCTCAGACAGTGATTCATCCGAGGTAAGTTTATCTGATCTAAAGAGTCAAATTCATAACTTGTCAAAAAGAAAGGTGGTCAAATTGTTGTTTTTCTTGATGGATGAATGTCAACAAGTGGGTCTTGAAAAGATAGAAATGTCTAAAATTTTCTCCAACATAAAATCTGATTACAAAGTTTTGAAAAAGGAGAAAATTAAGTCTGAAAATACTATCGAAACACTCAATGCTGAAATTAAAAATTTAGAGGAAACTGTCTCTGTTCAGAAGACTGAAAACAGTAAGCTGATGGGGACAGTCTCTTCTCTAAAAGCTAAATTAAATACCATCAAGGAAAGAAAAATATCAAGTAGTGAAATAAGTAACTATGATCAAGGTTTTCATGAAGCTGAAATTACGTCCTTGAAAAAAAAATTGTGCAAAGAGAAAAAACAAATTCTGAGCTTCAAGTAACCTTGAATCAAGCAAATTATGACATTACTTTGATGAAAAAAGGAACAAGTCTTTTGAAGCTTTAAACTGGCTAAATGAGCATTATAACAAATCTAGAACCGGTCTTGGCTACAAGAACAAACCTGTCGAATGGGATCGAAAAAGAAAATATATTGGTTTGGCAGAATATAAACTTTGTAGCCATTGTGGACATACTGGACATGTTGGATATGAATGTTTAATCAGGATTAAATCTCTTGAGAAAAAATGATAACACAGTTAGATGGATTAGGAAAGATTTTGATTTCTCAAGCTTTTAAAAGAAAGGGAACCAAACTGGTGTGGGTTCCCAAACTTAACCCTTGATTGTATGTGCAGGCTGAAGTGAGAAGGAACAACAAAAAATGGTATCTCGGTAGTGGTTGTTCTAGGAACATGACAGGGAACAAAAAGCTTTTTCTCTCACTATCAGCCTTCAATGGGGAAACTGTTTCCTTTGGCGGAGGAAAGAAAGGCATAATTGTCAGAATAGGTAAGATCGGTAAGTCACTCTGTCACTCTATTGATAATGTTTATTTGGTAGATGGGATGAAACCCAACTTGTTAAGTATTTCTCAACTTTGTGATCGAGGGACACAATGTTCTTCACTTTCTTTGATTGCAAAGTTGTTAACAACAAGTTTGGGGAAATTGTCTTGATAGGAAAGCGACACAGTAATGTTTATAAAGCTTGTATCATGTCGTTTTCTGAAAATGAATTAACTTGTTTAAGTGTTTTGGATGATGATGTTCTCCTATGGCACAACAGACTTGGTCATGTTAGTCTTTCTTTGCTCAATAAACTTGTTTCAAAAAACCTTGTTCTTGGTCTTCTCGAAATAAAATTCAAAGATGACAAGGTGTGAGATGCTTGTGCTAAAGGAAAACAAATCAGATCATCATTCAAGTCCAAAAAGGTAATGAGTACCTCCAAGCCACTTCAATTATTTCACATGGATCTCTGTGGGCCCATGCGAGTAGTGAGCCGTGGAGGTAAGAAGTTTGTTCTAGTAATAGTTGATGATTTCTCATGATTTACATAGACATTGCTTCTATCCTCTAAGGATGAAGCATTCGACATGTTTAAAGTGTTGCAAAAAGAATTCAACGGACTCTTGATTTGGATTTAATAAGTATTCGACCTGATCATGGTACTGAGTTTGAAAATTCCAAATTTACTGTTTTTTGTTTCAAATATGGAATCAATCACAATTTTTCAGCCCCAACAACTTCTCAACAAAATGAGATCGTGGAAAGAAAAAATAGAACACTAGAAGATATGACATGAACAATGTTTATCGCTAGTGGACTTCCTAAGAGTTTTTGGGCTAAAGCAGTAAATATGTCTTGTTACATAATTAACAGTTGCGTGATTAGATCTCTTTTTGATAAAACTCCTTACGAACTTCTCAAAGGCAAAAAACTGAATATCAAACACTTACGAACCTTTGGTAGCAAGTGTTTTGTTCACAATAATGAAAAAATTGTCTTACGAAAGTTTGATGCGAGGAGTGATGAAGGAGTGTTCTTTAGATACTCCTCAAATAGTAAAGCCTATAAAGTGTTCAATAAAAGGACAAAGTGTGTAGAAGAAAGCATTCATGTTATCTTTGATGAGTCTAACCTTTTTGTTGAGACAGATCTACAGGGAAACGAAGATGAACAACATGAAATTGGCGTTGTTCCATCTTTAGCCGAACGGGTAAGTGCTCCAATTCTAAATGAAGGAACGCTCTTGGAAACAGACTCCTCGAACGTTCCCTCAGAACCAAGTCAGGAACTAAAAAATTCAGGGGGAACAATCCTTGAGGCAGTGGTCAATGCAGAAGTAGAAACAGAGGAAGGAACATCATCTGACCCTGTTCCAGAAACATAAAATGACAATCCACAAGTTGGTTTTGAGGCACTGAAAACATCAAAGTTCTCACCCCCTTGATTTAATAATAAATGATCTGAATAAGGAAATTTAGACTATGGCCTTCATGTGAACTTTTATTCTCATTCAGCTTTCTTATCTTATATTGAGCTTAAAAATTATCATGAAGCTTTGCAGGATCCAGATTGGGTAATGGCTATGTAAGAGGAACTCAACCAGTTTGAAAGGAGAAAGGTATGGCACCTGGAACCACCACCAATGGGTCGTACTGTAATAGGAATAAAGTGGATATTCTGAAATAAATTTGATGAACAGGGAATAGTTATTAGGAACAAAGCCCGTCAGGTGGTCCAAGGCTATAACCAAGAGGAAGGCTCGACTATGAAGAGACTTTTGCACCAGTTACAAGGATGGAGGCAATAAGAATGCTAATTGCCTTTGCTGCTCACGTGGAGTTCACCCTCTACCAAATGGATATCAAAAGTGCATTCCTAAATGGGGAACTGAAGTAAGAGGTATATGTTCGTCAACCCCCTGGCTTTGAAAACTCTAAATTTCCTGATTATGTTTTTAAATTGGATAAGGCTTTATATGGTTTGAAACAAGCTCCTAGAGCTTGGTATGAACTCCTTTTAAAAATTTTAACGTAAAATGATTTTTCTAGGGGGAACATTGATAAAACTCTATTTCTAAAAATAAAAGAAAAGGATTGATTATTTGTTGTACAAGTATATGTAGATGATATTATCTTTGGTGCAACAAATGAAACCTTGTGTAATGAATTTGCTTTGTTGATGAGTAGTGAATTCGAAATGAGTATGATGGGTGAGCTTAATTTCTTCTTAGGCTTACAAATCAAACAATTTTCGATTGGAACAATGATCCATCAATAAAAATATATTAAGGAATTGCTTAAGAAATATGATATGGATTCCTCTAAACCAATTGATACACATATTGCTACTGCCACTAAGCTAGATAAAGATGAACATGAAAATCTATTAAGTGACAAAAGCTATAGGGGTATGATTGGATCCCTTCGTTATTTAACTGCTAGCCGACCAGATATTATGTTTAGCGTTGGATTATGTGCAAGGTTTCAATCTTTTCCTAGAGAATCTCACATGATTGCAGTTAAGCGTATCCTAAGGTATTTAAAGGGTATAGATAGTCTATGTATATGGTATCCCAAGGGAGGTAATCTTGATTTAGTAGGTTATGTAGATGTTGACTATGCAGGTTCTCTTACAGATAGGAAAAGAACATTAGGTATGGCTCACTTTCTTAGGTCATGTTTAATTTCTTGGGCTATAAAGAAACAAAATTCAATAGCCCTATCCACAGTTGAAGCTGAATATGTAGTTGTCGCATCTTGTTGTGCTCAGCTTTCGTGGATAAAACAACAATTGAGGGATTATGGGGTTAGACATGGTCATTGTGCCTATCTACTGTGATAACACAAGTGCTATAAATATTGCTAAAAATCTCTGTCAGCATAAGAGAACAAAACACATAGATATTAGACATCACTTCCTAAGGGATAATGTTGAAAAAGGTCTGATATCTGTGCAATTTTGTAAAACTGAGAATCAAAGTGCTAATATTTTTACTAACGCTCTTGGTAGAGAACAATTTGAAAAAATTAGAATGGAGCTTGGGTTAATCAAGATTGACTCAACATCAGGTTCATAGTTTTCCTTCTTTTGGCATTATTACAAAAAAAAGAATTTTTCCCGACGATGGATGGATGACGACCGTCTTGAGGAATTTTTTTCGTCACTGTGCTCTTAAATGCACTCTCACAGTCATATTTGTACAAAAAGGCACACACTCTAATAATTATATTTTGACCCTTTTTTGGCTTCAGGATCTCTGGAAACACACGTGGAATCATGGGGAACTATGTCAGGTATGATTTTTTACAGTAGGTGCATTTACTCACAGACGGTGTGTACACCTAGTCTGTTCCCTATGTTTCCCACCCAAAAAAGCCCTTGCTGACATCACCCCCCACGTCACGGCTTATGTCACTCTCTCTGCAATCATGACACATTTTTCCCTTTTCAAACCTTTTCGAATTCCACCCCAAACCTCTATTCCTATCCGATTTAAACCCTTCTATTTTTTTATTTTCATAGACTTTCCTAGACACCTATCTCCCCTTCACCGCCTATCTCCCCTCACCAGTAATCCCAACTCTTGCACCCCACCCAAATATGGCTTCCTCCATCGATAAGCCTTCGTTTCCACCCTATATACCCGATATTCCTCCACTTGCCAGTCTTCCTCCTCCAAATGAGGGTATTTTAACGTCGTTATCGACGTCACCATCAGTGGCATCACCTGGGTCTTCCATGGGAAACTGCCCCAACGTCCCTCTCACCTGAGGAAGGGTCCGATAGAAGCACTATTCATTCCTTACCGGAGGCGATCGAACTTTCCTCCTTGCTAGCCGATATTCGGAGTCGTTACACTGCCCAAGAACCTGATTCTCCCTCCTTGCCCAAGAGTCCTTCGAGTTCAGCCGATTCTGCTTCTCTCTCTCCAGATGTAGGTGAGAATCCGATTGATATTACTGTGTCTGAATCTGAAAGCCTTAATGACTCGGTTCCTTTGGCCTCTCTGAAAAAAGGTGCTCACAAGAGATTCTGACGCTCTACTGGTGTTCCTACTTCTGGGTCGAAATTTCCATGTGTCTCTGGTCCTGCCTCTCGTACTCGAGCTCGCCGGTCTGAGGTTGCCGGTCCTTCAATCGTCCCTAATTCCTCTGTTTCAAAAACTAGGTCCCGAATCAAGCCCTTCTCTGCTAGAAAGCTGCTAAAAGGGAAGATGGTGTTTCCCTTCACTACTGACTCTTGTTTGACTACTCTGTGGAACAAAATAAAAGTGCAAGGTTGGCTTTCTTTGTTTGCTGATGAGAATGTTGTTGCTACAAAACCTGAAGTGATTGAATTCTTCAAACAATATGTTGTTTCACAAGGTTGCATTACCAGCAAAGTGGGGAAAATTCATGTGGTGTTTAATTCTCAAAATTTGGCGCCTGTGTTGGGTATTGCTGATAAGGGTTTTGCAACATGTCAGAAAAATAAGTGGCCTAATCTCCCTCCACCCTTGAAACCTTTGGACATTGTTCGAAAATTTTCGGGTGACCCATCACGCACCTCTATTTTCAAGGTATTCAAGAGATCAATGTCTCTGTATCATCGCTACTTATTTACCTTTGCTATTAGAAACTTGATTCCTCACCAGGAACATCGGGATGCTGCTTCTTTTCTTGATTTGACGTTGATGGAGCTGCTTGATCAAGAACTGCCTATCAACTTTCTGGAATTGATTGTTGGTTATTCTCACCAAGGTGGTCACTGATGTTCACCAAAACCATGTTATGCCTTATGGTTTTTTTATTGACAAAGTTGTTAGGGAAGTTGGGAGAGCAGTTTACCTCGGTTGAATATTATTCCTCGTATGATGCTCTGGATTACTTTGAGACTCGAGGGTCTCACACTGATGAGCGTAAGAATATGCATACTGATGTTTCGGATACATCTCAATCTCTGAAGGTTGGTGAGGTTGAGTTGTTGAGGTTGGAAATGCTCGATTGCGTTTGGAAATTGAGCAACTTAAGGCACAGTTGGTGAAGAATGAGGAAACTGTTGTGGCACGTCATAATGATCTTATGTCTCTCATTCGGAGTCTGTCCCCTCTCACAGTGCCATCCCCCTCTACTGTTGCTCCATCCCCACCTCATGTTCCCTAGATTTTCCAGTTGTGTGTTGGTTTTTGTGCTCTATTTGGGACTGTGCCTAGTTATCTTTTGTTGTTACTGATGTTTCTACTTTTGTTCTGTTGTCTTCATATGGGATGATCTTTTGTTGGTTATTATGTGGTGTTTCTTTTATACTTCCTTGACTTGTGCTCTTTTGTTTTTTACTTGAGCTTTTTCACTGATGCTAAAAGGGGGAAGGTTATGCTTGAGGGTTGGTTTTTGCTTAATTATTGATTAACTGAAATGAGCATACATATATTCAAGCATATTTTTATGTGCCATCATTAAAAATGCGAAATTTGTTGGAATTGATTTTAATGATATTTGATGATAAGTTAAAAATATGTTTGAAATATAAATGTTAGGCCGATTAATAATTGGTATGTTATACTTGGCCGATTACTAATTGGTATGTGATTTCCATAAAACGTGTGTTACTAATTGGTTGCTTTAGTGTCTCAAATTATTTGCAGGAAATAAGAGAAAGGAACCAAAGGTCAACAAGGACTCTATAAGGAAATGAATCATTTTTTTAAGGAAAGAATTAGGTTGTGGGCTAAAAAGGAAAGAGAATATCTTGTGGGATCCCAGAAGGAGTCAACAAGATCTTTCAAGAAAAGAAAAGGAGTCCAAAGTTTCCTTTTTCTAGTGAAAGACAAATTGGGCATTCGTGTGCTATAAATAAAGAGTCTACCACATCCAGAAAGTTATTCACTCACAAAAGATCTTCAACAAAGTCTATAGTTCTTGAGCTTTCAATTGGCATTCAAGTTGAAGAAGAGTTGACCGGTGCTAGAAACTGTCCCCTGAGTCTGTTCCGTTACTGTCTTGGTCTAGGGTCAATTTATAGTGAATCATTGAACGTATTTGTTTCAATTATATTTTTCTTCAGTTGTAATTGTGTTAAAGTTCATCTTGTTAAACTAATGGTAGTTTATACAGGTTAGGAACTTTGTAAGGGCTTAAGGGTAGGTCCTTGGATTGCAGGGGTTTGCAATCCGAATTGGCTCGGTGTTTAGTGGAGTTGAGTTGAAATCCTATTGAGGAGTAGGTCGTGGTTTTTATACCCATTCGAGCCTGGGTGGTTTTTCATGTAAAAATTCTTGTCTTTTTATTTTTTGCACTTTATTATTTCTGCTTGGATTAAGCTACTGCTTAAAGGAACAGAGTTCAAGTCTGTTCCCATCGTAAAAGTAAATTCAAGTTAAGTTTTAACTTGTGCAAAAATCTGTTAGACCCAATTAAACCCCCCCCCACCCCCACCCCCCCACCCCCCCTCTTCCCCTCTCTTGGATCTATTTTAGGAGTCATTTCTATAACATAATATATATATATATATAATATTCTAAAAGTGAGAACCAAAAAAGTTATCTATAATCTACAATCTATATCTATCTATATCTTCTATACTATTCTAAAAGTGGAAAACCACAAAATTAAAAGTTGAATTATCAAAATGCCTATTAAAAATTAAACGACCATTATACCCTTTATTTAACTACTATTTTTATACTCCCTCTGTTCCATTTTAATTGATAAGATAGAATTTGCACACCCATTAAGAAAAAAATTAATAGGGATGGTAATCTGACTAATATAACCCTATTAATTTTTTGGGAAAATGCAATAATAAATCTTTTCACATTTTAGAATGACTTTAAGTACTAAGGGTAGAATTGAAAAAATATGATCAATTATCTCTTAAATTTTGAAACTAGTAAATATTTTGAAACAACTAATTTTAGTATACTGAGCAATTAAAATGGACGGAGGGAGTAACATTTTCTATACCAAAATAGTAAATTTACCGATGCTTGAGAGCTGAAATTATTTTTATTTTCTTTAATATATAATAAATATTACAAATGAAAACATTTGGCGAATGAAAAGTTACATTGAAAATTTAATTTTACTCTTCATTATTTCCTTTAAATTGTCTTTCATCCATTATATTCTCTATGTATCCCCATTGCATATATTATTATTAAAGCATTCCTTTGAACACGATTTCTTGTCGTATGCTTTGCTCGTTGTTTTTAATTAATTGTTTTATCTTTTGGATAAGTTTTCTTCTTTGTTCTTATTGTGCAGCCAAAAACAGAAGGCATAGTACTCTTTTGCTGCTGGTTTTATCATCAAGTTACTGCATCAATACTAACTAAGGTTTAAGCTTTTTCACTATTTACTGTTTATATTATTTGAGAGTCTTGAGCAATGTATTTATATTACATCATAATTCTCCGCAATAATAAATGAAATAATTTATAATACTTGTTAATAAAAAGGTATTTACTAATTTCTATTCTCCTAATCCATGTGGTTGATTTTCAAGTCAACAAATTAATCTTTCACTATTTCTTGCTGGACAAAATATATTAATTTTTCTGCAGGAAACAAAAAACGAAGAACAAAAAGAAATAGGAAAGAATACTGAAAAGCTAAAAATAGTTTAAAGAAAATAAAAAAAATATATAGCGGGTGTTTTGGATATGAGTTGATTGAGATTTAAAAAAAATACTTTGTGATATTTAAAATAAAAAAAAATGGTATTGGAAAGTTAAAGTTTTGTTTAATCATATCATATGCCGGTACTTAATTACGTCAAAATTTATCTCACTACACATTATATTCACCTAACTAAATTTAATTATTTAACTTTGCAAGTTTAGACGATCTATAATATTTGTATTGAACAATCAAGTTATTGAGTAGGCTAACTTTATATCAAATTAAGTTTAGTACTTGCTCTCTTCAAATTTGTAATTATTCATTATATGCATGTTTTAATATATCTTGCCGTTTCAAAAAATTTATATCAATAGAATTGGAACACATGTGCAACGCACGCGTTCAAAAACTAGTAGAGAAAATTTAAGGAAGAAGATAAATAGAGAAGAAATCCCCAAGAGGGAGGATAATGAGAGAAAATACACAAAACCATAACAAAAAATGAAAATAATCATCCACAAAAATTTATATTTTTACTCTACTTTTTTGGGTCATTAAATATCTCTTTCACTTATCCAATAAATATAAAAAGGACATTGTGTGCCAACTAATTAAAAGTTGGTTATTCTCTGCCAATTTGTGGGGTAGGTTAACATACCGTGCTAATTTGCAAACAAGTTTTTAGACAGACGGGCCTATTTATGGGCAGTTTTTAAATTTTGCTCCCTCAAATTTTTGGTCTTTAATTTTTACCCCTACTTCTCATTTGATGAAAATTTATTATTCAAATATCCTTCTTTCGCTAGACAAACTTTTTTAGAGAATGTTTGCCTGGAGGCATAAATTAAATATTATCTAATTTATAAGGAAAACATTACCCTAATATTAAAAAGAAATCGTCAAACACAGGTTAGCCCTATAAGATACAAGTTCATGCTACTGAACTTATATCTCAAGGAATAAGTTATGCTAAGGCATAAGTTCAGTGTATGGATTTCATAAGGCATAATATTCTAAAATTTAACTTATGCCCCAAGGCACAAGTTATGTCTAAGACACAAAATCAGCGTATGAACTTCATAAGGTATAATGTTCTAAAACTGAACTTATGCCCTAAAACACAAGTTCATGTTGATGAACTTATTCCTCAAGGCACAAGTTCATGCTAATAAACTTATGTTATGTTATTGAACTTATGCCCCCAAGACACAAGTCATGCTGATGAACTTATGTTACTAAACTTCTGCTCAAGGCACAAGTTCATGCTACTGAACTTTTGTCCCAAGGCATAACCTGTGTAAATTTATGCCCTCAAGGCATAACTTGTGCCAAAAGTTATGTCTTGCGATTTTTTTCTTGCGATTTGTTTTTTTGTTAGAGGCCATTTTGACTAGTTTTTGTTACTTAAAGTGTTAAAAGACAAAAATTAAAGACCAAGAATTTGTGAAGCAAAAATTAATGGAAAATTTTCGTATATATACATAAATAACACTCAAATATACCAAGAGTTTTCATTTTACAAAATATAATATTAATTTTTTTTACAATAAATTAGCTCAAATTTTCGTATATAAAATCGATATAAAATCGGGATGAAATGTGTATATCTTGCTCAAAAATGTAAAAATTTTGTGTATGAAATGTGTATATCTTGCTCACGGCTTAAAAATTTTGTATACGAAATCGGTATAAAATATGTATGTAATAGTATAAAATTTGTATAAAGTTCATATTACATTTTTAAAAATTTAATACATCTACAACAAATGTTGTATATAATTTTGAGACAACTTTTATACAAATACGATTACAACATAAACTTAAATTCATACAACTTAGATATAATTTTATTTAAAACCACATCAAATTTACATTAAATCATCCTATATTTGAAAGGTGTTCTCTAACTTTTGAAATCACACATATTTTAAAATTATTTTAATTTTTCAAACCCAAGTTTCAACTTTGGAGCTTCAAGCTTCATTCATAGTGGAATTCAAGATTGACTTTAAAATTTTATTCAAAACCACATCAAATATATATCAAATCATCCTAAATTTGAGATATAAACTACTCAAAACATTCTCAAACTTTTGAAATCACACCCAAATTCGAAATTATTTTAACTTTCCTGAAATCAAATTTTCACTTTAAAGTTTCAAAACTTCATCAATAGTGATATTTGTGATTTTAATTTATAATTTTTTTAAATAAATTAGAGAAATAAAGAAGAAGAAGGAGGAGGGAGCTGGGAAGGGGATGTTAGTGAAGGAGAATGGGGGTTGACAATGAAGAAGAGGAAAAAAAGGTGGCAATAAAGAAATAGTTTCTTTTTTTCAGATATATATTTTTTGTAATATAGTTTATAAATAAAAAATTATTATACTTAATAAATTTATCATCTTAAATAGATATGAAAGACAATTTTTTCAAATAAAAAATTATCCCAAAATAAAAATATTTATGGGAATGAGCATTTCCAAATGACTCTCTGCGGTAACCAAATGAGCCCATGATCAGAAAGAGTCAAATGGATAAATGACCCAATTAATAAGAAAGATGATGGGCCTTCTTTCTTGGCTCAATGGCTCCATTCGGCCTACTGTCCCCAATTTCGTTCACTCAAATTCGCAAACTGATTAGCTACTGGTTGAAGTTTGGTCAACGCTTTTGTTGAAATATTTTTGGGAAAGCATAAAAATTAATAAATAAATAAGATATTTTATAATTTATAATAATTAACTAAATTATGTAATCTACAAATATAAGATATATATGATTTTATCTCATTAATAAAAAATATTATTATATATAAAAATTAAAAATAAGAAATTTTTTTATATGAATGATAACAAAATTATATACATATTTCAAAAGTATAATAAATTATATTTATGTAATTCTCTTAAAATAATTATAACTTTAAAATAAATTATACTTCCTCTGTTCCATTTTAACTGTTAGGATAAGATTTGCACACCCATTAAGAAAAAATTAATTAGGATGATAATTTGACTAATATAACTCTATTTTTTTTTTTTGGAAACACACAATAATAATTTTTTTCACATTTTAGAATGACTTTAAATACTAAGGATATAATTAAAAAAAGAACATGGTCAATTATCTCTTGATTTTTGACACTAGTAAGTATCTTGAAACAATTATTTTTAATATATTTAGCAGTTAAAATAAAACCGTGGAAGTATTTGTATAAGAAACTTAAGGGTGATCAGAACATCATTGAGATTCGAAGAAAGAAGAATTGCCTTTCTTAGAAAAGTGATACCTCAAATTAAAAAGAGAAAGGTAACAAGTTGACTATTAATAGGTTCAATTAGTGATTAATTAGAAAAGTTTAGATTGCGTGCATCCATTAAATTAAATAGAGTAGTAGTTACTACAGTTACAACCTCATCCATTAATAAAACATATAAAAAGTTGTAATTAAACAACATTAATTAAGACGCAGATAAATCAATTTTCATTTAATTCTATAATTTTATTTATCTTAAGTAAATGCAACATCTAATAAATTAATTAACCAGCTCTCCTCTTCAATGTCTGTTTCCATTTTCCAGTAACCGATGGTTTAATTACGTAACTCTATGTATAAATCTCCTTCATCACATTTTTGGGTCATTCATCCAAAATTCCGACGCAAACTTTTTACTTAAAGTAAGCCATTAGGTATGTCTGACGCTCAACTAATTTCTTTGTTATTGAGTTTATATATAGCCTAAAACAAATTTTATTATGTTTGTATCAGGTTGCTTGTTTTATTTTTCGGGTAATTAGTTACTTTTATTATGAATAATTACTTGTAATTTTTTTAGTGCGATTTGATAATTTGAAAAGAAATTTTCAGTGTCATTATATATAAAAGAAACTTCTATGTCCCCTCTCTTGCTCTCTTTTTTTTTTTTTTTTTTTTAAATGATAGAGGAGTATGGAGATTCCAATGTGGGAAATAGAATTTCCACCAAGAAGTTAAATATTCTTATAGTTCTGGGCGGAGTCATTTTAGGCTAAGGGATTCGTTGGAAAGTTATATGATTTATAGAGATTAAATATTAATTAGCTATTATGAGTATATGTTTAATTTTGCATATTCTTAATATAATCGAAGTAAAAATCTGCACATCTTATACCAAGTTCATAACTCCGGCCACTGCATGTTTCAGCCTACCAATTGAACTACTTTAAGCTCGTGTTTGGTCATTAGTTTTAAAAAGTCAAAAAATATTTGAAGATGATAATTTCAAAATCTAGTCCCAAAATTTTATATAATATTATTGTTTTATTCTTTGTCATAATTATTTTTTTCTGTTTTTGGTTGCTTTTTGGATGAAGGACAGAAGGAGAATATTATTTACTCTAAGCAGAGAAAAGAGATGGCACTCGGTTTATTAGCCTTATTAACAACATTATTGTGGGGTTTGGATAGCCATTATTCTTCTCCTCCTCCTCCTCCTCCTCAGTTCGATGCTACAGTAGCACTAGATGGAACTGGAGATTTCAACTCCATAACAGATGCCTTGCAGGCAGCTCCAAACAACAGTGAAAGCAGATACAACATAAAGATTAAAGAAGGGATATATAATGAATGTGTTTCTGTTCCTAAATATAAGACTAACATTACATTCATTGGTGAAGGAGCCGACTGCACCTTTATTACTGGGTCTAAAAGCAATGGCACTGGCTTCAAAACAAATGACACTGCTACTGTAGGTCAGTCTGACTAACTTAATTCTCTTATTTTCAAGATTACAATAATAAATAATCTGTTATACCATAGGATAATTATTATTTCATTTATCTTTAGATTTAACTCATATACATTACGAGGATAAACAATTTTTTACATTGCTTGTTTATTTTACCGCGGTTACATGATTTCATAATTTTTTTTTTTGTTGTTATTTAATTTGTTCAAAACAGATATACATGGCTATGGGTTCATAGCACAAGATATCACATTCCAAAACAGTGCTGGACCATCGATGCACCAAGCAGTTGCGGCGAGTATTTCAGCTGACCACGTTGCGTTCTACAGATGCAAGTTCGATGGTTATCAAGATACACTTTACACTAAAAAAGGTGTCCAGTTTTTCAGAGACTGTGATGTCTATGGTACTGTGGACTTCATATTTGGTGACGCAAAAGTCATTTTCCAAAATTGTAATATCTACGCTAGAAGACCTGAAGATTTTCAAAATCAAGTGACAATAACTGCACAAGGAAGAAAAAACAAACATGAAGATACTGCTATTGTCCTTCAAGGTTGCACCATAAACGTCACACAAGATCTGCGCGACCATATACCAAAGGTAAAAATTAATTAAATTTTCCCATTTAAAAGTTTAAACGGTTAAAGAAATGGAGCACACATGACTTCATTTGCAAATATTAAATTACTCTCGAACGTATCGTACAGGTACGAGTGTTCCTTGGAAGGCCTTGGAAGAATTACTCTCGAACGATCGTGATGTCAAGCTATCTAGATGAGTTTATTGATCCAGAAGGTTGGGTTGAATGGAATGGGAATAAAGAAGATATATATTTTGGTGAGTACAACAACAGAGGGCCAGGAGCTAACATAAATGGAAGAGTCAAGTGGGGAAAAATACTTTCACAGTATGATGCTTCTAATTTCACTGTTCGAAACTTTCTTCATGGAGATGAATGGATCCCCTCTCAACTCCCATATGCACTTGATCTACTACTTTAAAATATAATACTACTATCACAGTAATACTCTTTCCACTTAGAACTTGGATATTTTCTTACTTTAAAATATAATACTACTATCACAGTAATTTGTTAATTGTGTTCTCTCTTATGTTATTCCAAACGAAAATAAAGTGAACAAAATTTGGAAATTGTGTCCATAGTTAATTCTTTTAAAAATCTCAAACTGGAAATACCGACTCCGCTGGGGATCGAACCCAGAATCTCTGGTTCCGTAGACCAGCGCCTTATCCATTGGGCCACGGAGTCAACTTGCTACTCTTACAGCTTCTGATATCCTCTATGCTTTAAATTTCAATAATAAAAACAATCCTATGACAATGAAGTTGCAACTTTGTCTATAGGTAACTATAAAGTGTGTATTAAGAACCTGGCATAAATTAATAACATATTGTTAAGGAAAAATTATATTATATAAGGTTATAATTCTATCAAATTTAGCTCATCTTTTGATTTCTTACCTAATTTAGTCCAATGTCTATATAAATTGAAACTTATTTTTTATCTTTTAGCTCAACAATCCAAAAATTATGATCTTTTCTTCCATTCTCGTTTTTCTTCCTCTATATTCTCATTTTTTCCTTCCCTTTCTTTTTTATTGGTATTGTTGTAAGTAGAAACACCATAGACGTTCATTTTTGAAGTTGAAGCTTTATAGTTTGAAAATTAAATTTTTGTAAATAAGTTCTATTTCGAGTGGGTACAGTTGTAAATTAGGTACTTACTGAGAAGCCTAAATCTGAAATTTAGGGTGATATGGTGTAGTTTTTGAGGTGTTTTGGATGAATCTAGTACTTGAAATCGAGGAAGAAGACTATGCTAATTTATTTTATAATAGTGTTAAGTGTATATGAGTGTATAAGCACTTCTTAAAATTTTATATAATATATCTCTACTAGGTGTATAATTTTATATATTGAATTTTTAGACATTGTTATAAAAAAAAAAGTTTTATATAATATAAGTGTATACCGATGTATAATATTATATATTGAATTTTCTAATCACTGTTTTGAGAAAATAATAAACTACGCGATTGAAAACTTAAAGACTTAATCGTATAATTGTAATATACTCCCTCCCTTTTAAAATAAGTGGTGTTTTTAGCTTGGGCACACTCCTTAAGAAATTACTCACTTCTAGAAAGTAAAATGCGTTCTTACTAACTTATCCTTATTAAATACCTTTAAAAAGATGTAGTTCTTTAGTAGTTTATAAATCTCTCTTCATTTAAATAAGGGTAAAATTGGAATAACATCATTAATGTCCTCTTGATAATGTGAAACACCACTTAATTTGAAACAAAATAAAAAGACTAAAGAAAGAAAATAATATTATAGAGTGTATATATATATATATAATTATCTCTATTATTAATGATTAAGCTACTGCATCGGTAATGAAGTTTTAAAACTACCAATTTTTAAAAATTACAAAAAGTATATATCTTCGTAAATGAATTTAATCTACGGTCATATCTCTCTCTCTCTTATTTTTTTTGGTTAGACTCTGTGGTCATCACATAAGATTGGCGTAACCAAATCTCTCTAATAAGAGGTTGATCCCACCGAAATAAAACTCACTTATTATACACACACACATATATATAGCATTTTAATATAAAATTAAAGATATATATTTTGTACTCTCTGATCTAAACTCTGGAGAAATATATATTTATTGTCTTTATGAATTTTTAATAATCTTAATCATGATAATATTTGTCTAAATTATTTTTTATTTTTCTTTAAATATGATTAGTTTTAGAATACGTGCTTCGCACGTGTCAATAAATTATAAATTTATATAAAAAATTATTGTAAAATAATAATAATGTTAAAAATAGATGTAATATTCTTTTTAATGGCAAAATAATATTATTTCATTAACCCAAATATTGTGTTTGATGCATCCCATCTAATATTTTTTATAACTATAATTAAATTTAACTATATTTAAAATAATAAGATATTTTTAAAAAATGCGAAAGATAAATAAAATAATGTTTATAATTTTTGTTTGATAGACAACAAAGTTATCAAAAGAAATTTCCATGATAAAAGTAGTTAGAATTTTCTTTTAATAAGATATTCTCCTCTTTAGAACTAAAACAATTTGATTACTTCTCAAAAATATGTTTTTGTTATAAATGTATTTGTATTATAGTAAATGTCTATAAAGGTATTTGTATTATAGTGAATGTGTGTATTTATATTATAGTGAAAGTATATCTTTTGGAGAAAAGTTAGGAAGAATTATCCTTATAAATAGAAGGGTTTTCCATTCATTGTATTTTATCCCTTTAATTCCTTAAGAGAAATAAGTATTATTCTCTTTTTCTCTACGATATTCTTGTTCTCTCTTTATTATTTCATAACACGTTATCAGCACGGGTCTCTGCCTTGAACACTTATTTTGAAAAGATCTGAGGTAAAAAAAATTAGAACTTCTTTTTCGAAATATGTATTTACTTAACCATAGAAATGATTTTCCTTTGGTGATATTGTTTCTCTACGACTCTACCGTTTCAAAATTTGAAGGCTAAGGTATTCTTTTTCTTTTTTAATATGGTTAACCTTACGAAACTTGATTTCATTGCCCTTCAAAGTTCGAGCAAGAATTACCTTTCATGGATGTTGGATACTGAAATCCATATGGACGCAATGGGTCTTGGAGAAACCATTAAAAAGGAAAACAAAGAATCAAACCAAGATCGTGCTAAGGCTATGATATTCTTGCGTCATCATCTTGACGAAATTCATAAAATTGAATATCTCATGGTTAAAGATCCACTTATTTTGTGGAATAGCCTGAAAGAAAAGTATAGCCACCTGAAGATAGTCATCCACCTAAAGACACGATATGATTGGATCAATCAAGGCTATAAGTCTGTCTATGAGTACAACACTTCAACGTTCAGAATTGTTTCTCAATTGAAACTATATGGAGAGACTATTAATGATGTTGATATGATGAAATATGTAGTAGTACACAAAATTAATTGAGAGCTCTAGAAGAGCTAATGTGTTACTACCTAGAGGAATTATTCATAATATTGATATTGTAGTAGGTCTCAAAAGAAAACTTACACTACAAGAACTAAGATTTTTTGTGTCGTTGATTTGTGGCGACCTTTGCAGTCGCCGCAAAAAAGTAATGGTTTTGTCCGGATAAATTAGATCGCCACAAATCATGATACTTTTAGTTGCGACAATTTCAAGCGCCGCCAAAAAGTGAGGTTTTTGTGGCGACCTTAAATAATCCCACGGCCACAGATTTTTTGCGGCGACTTAGTCTCTATGTGGCGAAGTTTAGTTGTTGCCACTATTAGAAGAGTACAAGAAAATGAACTAATTCGTTAAAATTCAAATAATAAATATGAAGTTATCTAAATAAACTTTAATCATAATTCATAGTTCCTATAATTTTGATTTTTGTGCATCAAAAAATAATTATGATTTATTCTCTTAAAGAAAAAATTTAACACATTTATGAGAACATTTATTCTCTCGAACTTCTTTATTAAAAGAATATAAATTAATTATAATTTAATAATGTAGAAATAAATACAATAAAAGTTATTGGTGAACTTTGGATATTATTACATTCTTCAAATTTGTCGGTGGTAAGTTTTTTTAAGCTGACAATTGAAAAATTAAATTAATTGCCAAATTGGATAATACTAAGGATGGGCATGGTATGACATATACGAATTCATACTGAATTAAAATTTTTGATCTTGTGATTTTAATATTATAATATTTTATTTAGTATTTAGTATGACTTTTAAAATATTTTGATATATAATATTTATAAAAAGAAATATCAAAATACCGAATACTATACTAAAGTATATAGGTGCATATATAATTTATATATATAATTATTGTTGACACTCAATTTTAACCTCTCTATATTTTACCCATTTTACTAAGCTATTATTTTACTTTAAAAAAAAGTATATTTTTACATGATCACAAGGTAATTTACCTTTTACATAATCATTTTATCATTATACTTCATTACATATTTATTTATTACTTTTATTATATTTATATGTCAAATGATATTTTATTCTTATTTTTATAATGCATTTATTTGAAGAACTCAAATATTTTTTTATATCATAAATATTATTATTTAGATTTTGTTATTATCATAATACATCAAACTAATTATTCCTTGCATATCAATTTCTTCATCTCTAATTATAATGTTGCATTGTACTTAATATTTTGTTCACAATTTTAAATAGAATTTTTACTACCAATTATTGTTACTATCTTGATATTACCAATGTTTTTTTATATTATTATTATAATATTTTTTTTAATAGTGGATCAATTTAATTACTAATTTTATTTAAATTTCAATTCCAAATTAGCTCCATTTTATATTGAGTTTTGCTCAAATTTAATCCAGTTCATGAACCAAACTTGCTAAAATATATCCAAAGTAACCATGTGAAGCTCTTATTTAAACAATTAATTTTTTCATTTAGCCCTTAAGTCATCCATCAGCCTAACAAACATAAACCCTAAATCAAAGTCAAGGCCAAATTACAATGAAAACTTCTGTCAATCCTGTTTCCTCAAACCCTCAATTTTCGACGAATTCACTGGTGCCCTTCTTCCCTAAAGATTTTTCTTTTCTTTTGGTGCAAAATTCGATCCGCTCCTTTTACAAAATCACTAGCTTCATATGTAAATCCTTAAATCGCGGTAAGAGTTGATATGTCCAAATCATTCTCTTCCCATCTTTTATGAGTCAATATTCATTCAGGAAGTATGAAGATTTTGGAGAAGTATTTGTAATGAATCTGGACTTGTCCTATGCCAAGTACTCGAATCGTCTTTTCTTGGTATTTCCTAATAATTTGATTTTGGTAATCACCTATTTAATCTCTACCAATTGTATATAAATGGAATACTTCGTATTTTTCGATTTTGCTGGCTGTATTATTCCATTTTAAGTTTGAAATTTTATGCTCTCTTTCCTTTATTGGATTCAATTAAATTGACAAGGTAATACCTTCAATTTTTGTATTATGCAGAAACTTTAATTTTGTATTTTTCTTTTAGAATTTGAACTAGTTTTGAATTTTTTAACTATAAATATTGTTCTATCTATGATCCAAAAGGGATAACTTTTTACTCTTGTTATCTCTATACTCTTTCGCAACTATTTTCACCACAACTATAGCAAATTCTCTTCACTGAGATATACTACTTTCATCCTTTTTTTAATATTATTTTGATGGTTATAAGCCAATTATAAAGCTTGGTGCTTTTTATTCACTGGATGTAATCTTGACGTGTCAAGTTCCGTTTTGTTCTTGAGATGTTACCGAATTTCAAACTTTCTTCCCATAATATTTGTCATGTTCCACTATTGGTTAGTTTTATTAAACTATGCATTCAATTCTTTAAATATAGTTAGGTGTAAATTAGTTTCTTTCAATTACTGAATGATTGAATGTTCAAGACATTCTACTTTGGAAGCGACAAGTTTAGTCTGTCTCCTTTTTGGATTTCGGACTTGCTCAAAGTGTCTCGTCTACCTACTCGAAAGCCTCCACCATGTTATATGTGGTTATTTTGTTATGCCTAATAAGTTGAAGGCATGTCTTTTGGTTGATTTGTTACTCCACTGAGATTAAAAGATTTTGTTTCCCTCTGTTAAGCAAGTTACATTTCTTTATATGAGTTTGAAATTTACTGTCATGAACTGTACTTACTTGAATGTATAGATTAAAAGTGTCAATCTATGGAGTACCCGCCCATCATTAAAAATTATTTTCTTTACTTATGAAATCAGTGATCCGTAATGTTAAAACTGCTGTTGTGCTTATTCTTTGCTTAATTTGTGCTTACTAATGACTCGAATTGATATTAGACACCATGTCTTTAGGTGAATATCTGCTTATAAGATCATAATTTGGAAGTTTTAAAAAAACTTATTTTTGGTGTATAGCAATATAGTTGCTTGTTTTGGGTCATTTCAGTATGTTTATGTTTGTTGGAGCTAACAAGTGGTATTATCAAAAGGTTTGGATTGTCGAAGAACCGAGAGGCTGTTTCGCTGAGAATTTCCTTTTGTATTTACTTATTTTGTTTGGTGTGTAATTTTATAACAAACATTATTTGATAGTAAAATAGGGCGCTATTTGTAATTGGTGCAAATACTATCCATTATCATAGCCAAGTCTATTATCTTCATGTGATTTTTACACACTGCTTATTTCTTCAAGATGTTCATACAGGTTTTTTTTGCATACTATGTTTTCATGTGCTGACTTTGATCTGCCTTTTTTGAAATCATCTTCTTGTTCTTTGACGTTGAACTGTTGCCTATATTGGTGATAGCAGGTTTCCTCCTGATCTTTCAGTATCTCCTCCCTCTTCTCTCTATTTTCTGCAGCTTCATTCCATTCTTAAAATATAACCAGTTCCAGCCTTAGTTTTATGTATTAACGAACAATCATATACATGATATATTTCGGTCATCTTTTAATGTGGAGTTTGATGCAGCTAATGCAACTTGGTTAACAAATAATGTGGCAATGCTATTGACAAAAACAAGGGAACTACTTCTAACGATCATATACAAGGGGAGGTAATAATTTCTTTCATTAACGATTATATATGTTGGGAGGCAATAATTTCTTTCATTCCTTTTATCCAATAATTTTAGGAACAGGAAAATAGAAATTCGTCACTATTGCATTTTTTGTTTTTCGAGAATTGTTTATGTTGTTTACTTGAGAGTTGAGACAACATACTTTCTTATTCTAATAAATTGAATCTTAGTAGTAATTTAGTTGAACATATACAATTTGTTGTGAACAAATAGGTTTTGGTTATCTAATATGGGTGTAAACAAAAGCCATCAGTTAGTAGCAATAACTGTGAATTGTTTGGTATCCCTCAAACTAATATCATATCATATATGGGACTCTTCGACTAATTCAGCTACTGCTTCTCATTATGTTTTTTCAAAGATATCATACAAAACTTATTCATTTTGCTTTTTCTTCTTATGAACAAAAATCATATCCTCATATTCCAACTTGTATTCTTTCCTTTTATCTTTTTCATCCATTTCCAATGTTGTGAAAAGCGCTGAAGTGCGCGCTTAAAGCGCAAAGCGAGGCGAGGCGAGGCGCAACCTGTGCGCCTTTTAAATTTGAAGCGAAGCGATCTGAAATAAGCGCACGCTTTGATCACTGAAGCGAGAAGTGCAGTGAGGGAAAAAAGCGACAAAAGCGCGCTTAAGCGAGGTAGTTTAATTTTAAAATTTATTTTACAAAAAGTAAGGTCGTCAGCTAGGATTTTCTCATTAAAATATACATGCGACCTCTTCTGGCTGCTGCCTCTCTCTTCTTCTAGCAATACTACTGCGTACTGCTACTACGAGCCTCTTGACATACTGGTAAGTTCTGTTCTTTCTCTTCTTTCCTTTTCTCTTCTTCTTCTCCTCTTCTTCTTTCTCTTTTTTCTATATTTTTTTCTCTTCTTCTTTTCCAGTTCCTCTCTACTCTTTCTCTATTGTTCTCTATTGCTATTGGACGCTGGTTGCTTCTTTCTTCTTTCTCTGTTTTTTTGCTCCTCTGTCTCTGCCTTTTTTTCTCTTCTTTATCTATTTTTTTACTCTTCTTTCTCTGTTTTTCTATTTTTCTCTGCTGTTGAGGGAGTGTAGCAGCCAATATTTTATTTCAATGGCATCTAGTCAAAAAATAGATCCCGCCTGGGCGTATGAAGCTGCAATGGGCAATAACTTTTACTTTTTAATTTAAGAATTGAAAGATTTGCTTAATATGTTGTTTCTATTTGAGTTCTTTGTTATTTATCCATTCATATTTGATATTTTTTATTTTTATATTAAATTGCGCTTTAGTTGAAAAAAATGCGCGCTTCGTTTCACGCTTCTCGCTTCGGTGAAGTGAGCCCTTATCGCTTTTTTCCGCTTTGCGCTCTCCAAAACACTGCACATTCCTTAGTAACCAGAGATTGAAGTGCATAAGTTCTATTCTGAAGTTGTTCCCCCAATGATCTTCAAATTCTATAAGTTTGGACTTACTTGGTGCAAGATGAGGTCAATGATCAAATCATGTCAATTTTTCACTTTCTATGTGTTGTTGACTATTTCTCTTTTTTCTCATCATCATATTCATTAGCATAACAAAATTTATGCAGAATTAAATTCAATTGATATATGAATCTTGAAGCTTCAATACAAGTAAGTGAATTTGGTTTTTCTTTAAGTTGTCATGCTTATGGTATTGGATGTTTGGTCTTTAGTTATTTAGTTGCTCCACTTTAATCCTCATGGGAAATACGTTTGACAACTTTTATGGTTTGAGCTTAGTATACTAGTATCAAACTTTTAGTTTTCAAATAATACTAGGATCAAACAATTTTGTATAACTTTCATCGGTCATATTGTCTCTTTTCTTTCTTAAATGCATTTTGCAAATCTTCTACTCCAATGTTACTATGGTTACCTCTTTTATTTTAGCATTAGACTGTGAAAATTGTCAAAGTAATTCTATTTTTACTCTTAATTATAGGGACAAGATTCTAGAATAATCACAAATGGCGTCGAGGAAGGACAATTTTGAAGGCACATAATGTTCTTTTTTTGGGTCACACATGTATAACGACATTGAACAATATACTATTGTGTAGTACATTTAATTGACTTTTTAGTCTTGAAAGTATTTATATTATTCAGCTTGAGAATTATGTGTTTATTGAATTATATTTAATAATTTTGATATTGTTAAGCAACTGATAGCAATTAGGTGGTCAAAAAATTTATCAAAATGAAAGCTATTGCATTTGTTGAAAAAATATGTTTTAGTGACGATGCAACTTTGTCACAGAAATAATTATTATTAATAAAGGACCAGGAAGCTTTAGCGGCGATCATAATTTCCTGTAAAGATATAACTTTTTTAGTGGGGTTGCAGTCGCCACTAAAGCTCATGCTATTGTGGCAACGAGTATTGCCACTAAATGTATAATACTTTTGTAGCGACCTCAGTCGCGACTGAAAGACATTTTCCAGTGGCGACTTATGTAGCATCTACTTTGTGGAATTTTCTTTTGAGGCGTATTTGTTCAATTTTTGTAGCGAGCAGTCACCACAAATATGTGCTTTTTGTGGCGACTTGATGGGTCGTCACAAAAAAATTTTAGTTATGGAAGTACTTGACACAACGCTATGGTCGCCGCTAAAAAGTAATCCGTGGCGACTTTTTGGGTTATTGCGGCGAGTTTAGTCGCCACTAAAGGACTGGTTTCTTGTAGTGTTCTAAGTTTCAAAGACATTGAAAAAATAAATAAATTGAGACTATGAATTATGGGAAGATATAATATCTTCATATTACTATAGTTGAAGCGGGTTATAAATATATACGTAAAAAATTATCCATCGTTTCCTTTTATTTGTAGTATAGAAATATGGGCACGATGACGAAATCACATACGAAAGTAAACTAGAAGTTTACTGAAAGTTTAATTTTTACTTTTCCTGGATTTTTCTAATACCAGTACTTATGTTCCCTCCTATTGGTAGTTTTTTTCGGTGACTGAAAATTTTTCAATAATAAAATTTTATTTTTTATTTGAAGATCTGGATTAGTTTAAAATTATATATCTGGAAAGAAAAGTGTTTTTTGTCTATTTTGCATAAGAAAATGGCAAAAATAAAAATTAATTTTTTGGGTCTTCAATGGCAAAATGGCATTAATGGATGAAGGGGAAACAAGGATCGGTTAAACATTTGAAGTTTTCTTCTACTATAATGAGATTGAAGTTGGATTGATTTCAAAATGATACAGAGATTCACTATATCCGAACTAGTCACTGAAATCAGTTATGAAACGGTGAAGAAAATACTAATATAAAAGATAGAGAGAGAAAGAGAAGAGAAGAAAATTAGAAGAAAAACTTTATTTTTAGATTATGAAAATTTGGTCAGAGTGAAGGTCGCCGAAATCACTTGTGGAGCAGTGAAGAAGAGAATAAAAAAAATAGAGAGAGAAAGAAAAGAGAAAGAAAAGAGAAAAAGTATATTAAAAAAATTACGAAAATAGAATTTTAACATATTTTTCTGCTCTTACTCTTTCAAAGAGAGTGTATTACATTTTCTATGTCACATAAGCAGTTAGGAGTTCAATAATCTATATATTATTAAAAGGGGGTAGTGAAGTATGAGGTTAAGCCAAGTAACGAGTTGCGAACTAACCACTTGACACTTTTACAACAGAAAAAGATTTTATCCTATTATAATAAGAAAAAAATATAAATCCAATAAATAATATTAGTATTATTATGTTTTTTACAAAGATATGGTAAAAAAATTATGTCATAATTAGAGTTATTTTATATTCTATATATTTATCATTTAAATTATATATTTATAACGTTAAAATGATATATATGGAAATATTACTGCGACATATTCTATATATTTATGATTTAAATTATTTAGTCAAATCACGCGATAATTAGAGTCATTCTAACAGGATATAATCTAATCAATATTATTTTTTAACTAATTATAATTTTATAATAAGATACTTCATAAAATAATTTTGATTAAAATATTTTCTATAATTAGAGTCATGGCAGCATGTCATAATTAGAGTCATTCTAATAAGAAAGATTAGTACGAATTATTTTATATATATATATATATATATATATATATATATATATATATATGTATGTATGTATGTATGTATGTATGTATGTATGTATGTATATATATATATGAGGATTCGTTCAACATAATATGAAAGGTTCAGTATACAATGCATGACAAAAAAATACGCCATAATTAGAGTCATTCTATTAAAATGCCTTCCCGCGACATATTTTATATACTTATTATGAATTTAAGTCAAATACTGCAAGAAATAATACTGATTAGATTATTTTCTATAATCTATATATAGCAGTATATAATTATTTGATTGGAAATTATTTGATATATATGAAAAAATCACGCCATAATTAGAGTCATTCTAATAAAAAATATTCATGTGACATATTCTATATATTTATAATTTAAATTATTTAATTAAATCACGCGATAATTAGAGTCATTCTAATAGAAATAATCTAATCAATATTATTTGCTGTAGACAAATCACTCACATTTAACTAATTAAAATTTTATGATTAGATACTGTATAAAATAATTTTGATTAGAATATTTTATATAATTTGAGACATAACAACACATCATAATTACAATCATTCTAATAATAAATAATCTAATCAATATTATTTCCTGCAGACATGCCGTAACTATAGCCATTCTAATATGAAAGATTCTTATAAATTTTTATATTTATATTTAGGAGGATTTATTCAACATAATACGAACAATTTATATTATACAATATAGATGAAAAACTACCTTGAAGCCAAAAAATCTTCAAAAAATATCTACTAAAATTGACTTTATAAGTGAGATATCTGGAATAAAGATGCAATTGTGTTTGAAAGTTCGTATAGTGCGATTATGGATGGTTTTTAATCGCAAAAAAATAGATAATCCAATCTCAATAGAGATGTATGAAAAGGTATTTGTATCATCTTATTGTCATTATGAATACATATGTTGACTACCTTTGTGATGGATATAATATAGATATAGGATTTTTTGTAGGGAGATCGTATCCACGCAACTGTGCGTAGGTATGTTATCCACATGTTCAGAAGAAAAATAAATGAGTTGGGACTGTAGATCATGAGATATTTTATTATTGGTCCAAATAACACGAAATATAAGACCAATAAACACAAGTTGAGGCTGACGTTTACTAATAGAAAAACTATGAATGAAATAAATGATCCAGATTCGCTATGCATATCTTCAATTTACATCCTTATAAGCAGTTGATTGACCAACTTGATGTTGACGAGAATGACTTATTTGGTAATTATCAAATTCGCATTTATTTATGTTAATTTATTTTAGCAAATTGATAAATATTTCTCTAATTAAACTACATATCATAGGAGAGATTGATAGTCATCGAGAAGTGCAATCACACAAGCAAGGTGGTAAGACCAATATTTTTATAAATATGGAGCTACAAGATCACGAGTAAGCTCGCAAACATGATTAGAATTAACATATAGATTTCAATGTCATTATTTTTCTTAATGTGAGGTTGTGTTTTTTCAAGTAGGATGAAGAATATTTCAGCTACCTTTTAGGGTGAATTTATAGAACAAATTATGTCATACTTGGAATGATCTAGCGATAGCCCTGTAATAGTGGTTATTCAAGAAAACATAAGCAAAAAGATACGTTGACATTATTTCATTAGCTTTGTTGGTTTACCTGTTGGTTATGTGAATTTTTTTTTTATGATCATTTACTCATTGGATAATTTTGTAAATTTAAGTTTTTGTATCTACATTTTTTAATAATTCTTTCCTGAAGTATTATCCGCGCATTGTGCAGGTACTAATACTAGTATTAATTAAAAATAGTCCAAACCCCCATAAAATTAAAATATATAATAGCAAATTCGAACATAATTGGAGTATGTTTTGAATCATATCCCTAATATATATGTTAAATACTATTCTTATACACTGCTCTGATTTGTCACTAGTGAAATTATTTGCGCTTCGCGCAGCTATAATAAAATTAACAAATACATATATATATATATATAAATTGTAACATTTGACAGAAGACAATGTAGTTATATATATATATACACAAAAAAAAGTAATTTTATAAATTGATAGTTTCTTATTATAATGTAGTAGTATGTAACATTTGACAGAAGACAATGTAGATCTTTATTTTCATCCGGAATATGACATGTTTTTTCATTTTTTTAAACTTACAAAATAGAAGTTCTTTGATTTTTTTTCACGTACAAATCATTCATATGTACATAGTTGAATAAAATATTAGGATGTATCGGTGGTGAAATAAAGGAAATAAGAGATCATATTTTGAAACTACAATCTACTATATTAAGTTGAAAATGATATCTTTTGTTTTAAATTCCTCCATCTTCTGTAGGAGTACTTGATCCTCTATGAAAACATTATGTCTTTATTATTACATTTGTCTACTATAATTTTTAACAAATCAAATAAATACTTTTAAGAATTATAAAAATGAAACATACAAGAATTATGAATAATATTTAAGAGTATAATTTATAAGGAAGATAAAGAGATGAGTTATAAATAATTTTTAATCTATTAGACATTAAATATATTAATCATTATGCATTGATTTCATTTGTAAAAATAAATAAATGTGCCGCGAAAATGAAGGAGGAATTTTTTTTAAAAAAAAAAAATGATTTGACTGCATAAGATATGTGCCACATCACTATTTCAAAGACTCAAATATATAATTTATAGATAATAAATTATTCTTAATTATATTGTTAAGACATAACCTACGTCTTTTTCTTTGCAAGAATAATAAAAATCCAACTCCTCAACATAATTTTTTTATTGAAATACGATAATTATATTAATTATGCTTCATAACAAACAATAGGATCGTAAAGGACCAAATGAGTAGCAGTATTAATATGTGTAGCTAAGTTACTATTACAAGTCAAAGTAGAAAAAAGATCTAGCAAAAGTAGTTCTTAATGATGCTTCAATTTTTTTTCAACACCTTCCTTTGCAAGTAGATCCATCACCATAAAGTTATGTCAAAACTTTTCATCATATGCTACAGATTAAAGAATTTTTTTTAACACAATTATGAATAAATAAAATAAATCGTATAATTATAATAATATAAAATACAAATAAAAAAATGTAGACCATTGTTAATATGAAACTAAGTACTATGTATGATTATATATATATATATATATATATATATTTGGATTCCAATCATATCAACCAAAAAATAATTATATCGAAAAGAGGAAAGAACCTAAACTATACAATACATCTGCAAATTATTTTTTCGATTGTACTAACAATCAAAGGTCATTATCTCTTGAAATCTAATAAATATTGCAATCGAACTACACTATATGATTATTAAAATTAGTGTTAACCACAAACTGACTTTTAGAAAGATTAACCACACACAGACGACGCATTTAAAATATCACTACTATCAAAATTACCAAAATATTGATTGTCATGAAAACTTCTTGATCATACTTATTGGGAGAATAATAATACATAAGTAAAAAAAATTGTTAAAATTAAAAGCACAGCCAAGTATATAAAAATGAAAAGAAAAATTTGAGAATTAAATAATTCTTATCTTTACATACGCCATTCCTATTATATTTTTGTTAATTCACAAGCCAAAGTGACGGAGAAGAGGAAGGATAACCTTGAATAGAAGTCTCCATGGAATACCATAAGGAATCAGAAACTTATAAATTAAAATTTGGGGGTTATGTACATAAAAGTTATAAGAGTTATAGATATTATTAAGTATAGAAATTAAAGAGAGTGTGAGTTATGAGTAGTTACTCCTTGTAGATGCATTAAATAAAAAAAATACTTAAAATATAAGGAGATATTTTTATTTTATAATTAGAAAAAGGTAAAAAAAAGCGAAAAAAATACTTCAATTTTGGATATCTTATGATTTATTATATTATTTTAAATGGTTTCTTTTTTTTTATTATTAATTATGGAGCGATAATTAAAACTCTAAAAAAATTTAAAATTTAAAGGTAGTAGGATATTGTATTAAAGTGAGAAAAAATTTCAAAATATGAGAAATTAGATAAAATATGAGAAATAGTACTTTCATAACTTTCTTCTTCTTTAAAATCTAAAAAAAGTTTTAAAACGAAACAAAAAATATAAATCAAAAAATATAAAATTGAGCTCGTTTGCTTCAAATTCGTACCAACTTATATGAATTCTTATATAATTTTTGCCTTTATTTTTCTTATTCTTTCTTTTATCTTAATTTAAGAAGATTAAATATGACAATATAAAATTATTATTCAGAGGATTAATAAAAAGAAGAGGAAAAGATTGAGGTGTGATTAAGATGATTAAAGAAGTGACTTTTGAAATTTGTAACATAACACAAGATAAATTAAAAAAAAAATCTCACAAGATCAAAAATTGAGAAAATAGAAAAAGCGAAAAAAGGTCAAAATGAATTTGTCTGCACTTCGCACAGTCATAAAAAGATATCAATAATTTATTAAATATAATATAGATAGAAGAAGCATTTACAATATAAAGCACTTTCAATAATATGATGACAAATTTCATTCTTAAAGCAATATTACATGTTAGAAGTTACACACAAAAGCATATAGATGACCCGACTTTTATAAATGAGTTACATTGTAAAGTTGATATGTATTTTTCTATCAATTATCTCCTTGATTTCTTAAAATGTTGAAGTTTGAAAAAAAAATTATGTCCTTATTATATATAATAATGTCTTTATCTAATATATATATATTTAATATATGCGTTCATCTTACATATAAAAACATGTAAAATAGAAAAATATAAAAAATAAATTACACACACTTGATCATTTTTATATAAATACTCAAACATGCAATTGAATCCATAGATAAAAATAATTGGTCAGTAGCTAGTCAATCTTCAACAAAGTCATAAGATACTATTTTGAACAAAATAAAATTATACACTACCGACAATAAAAAAAATTGATATAGAAATCAAACTAAAGAAGAATCATAAAGAGAATATACGAAAATAAAACTAAATAAAGAAAATAATACCATAAACATACCATTCTTTTGACTTTAATTATTATTAAGACAGAGAAGGAAAAATTAGAATCAAAGCATAATTTTCGAGCTCTTGTTGATATCCACTCCCACAAGCTGATCATATCCAAGAGTCTTCTTTTTTTCAAGCCAAATTAAAGCATGAATATAATATTGTAGTAAATATAACAACAGTACTATTTCAAATATAGAATGAAAGAATAACCTTAGGCAGGATCTCACGAAATAAAATATGAATTTTATAATATTTGATGCTCATGAACGGTAAATTTTTTTTAACTAATGTTATCATTATTTTTTGCAACATACCTTTATTTATAGGACTACAATATCGAAGATCAAATGATATCATGAACATGCCTATTAATTATTTAAGGGTTATGACAATGAAAAGTTGTGGAGTAATGGATATAAAAGTCATTAAGTTTTTAAATTAAATAATATAAATGAATTATTAATTAACATATTTATTCTTGTATAATGAGATATAGAAAAATAGAAAAAATTATAAATAAAATAAATAAATAAATAAATAAATAAATAAATAGGATCTTTGATCAAAAAGAGGTGTCACACTACTCTTCTTTTGTCTAACTTATATATATATATATATATATATAGCACAAAATGAAGAAAAAAATGGTAACATAAATTCTTTCTATATGACATGTGATGTTTGAGAGGAAAAAATGATATTAAAAGAAAATATAAAAATGAAAGATTGGAGTAGTAAATTTTGAGATATTAATTTTTTTTCAATAAAAAGTAGAAATGAGTGAAGGGAGTAGTAATTGACATATTTATTTTTGTGCAATAATAAGTAAATAAAAATATAAGAAAAATTATCAAAAAAATGAGAGAAAAAATAAATAGGATTCTTGGCTAAAGAGAGGTGCCATATTTAGCTTTATATTATATATAGATTGAGAGTTTGATTTCTGAATTTAATTAAATTTTTATTGATAATCCATTTAGTTAGTAGCAGAAATAATTTAAAAAAATACACAAAAAAAAAGCTAAAAAAATCACAAAAAAAAAATAAAAATAAATGAAGCTCAAATAAACATGCCACGTCAAGATGTCTATAAGTCTCGTTTATTATATATAGATTGGACTCAGAGAAAGGCAAGGGAGTAGTGAAACATAGGTTCCTCTCTTTTTGTGTTGTTGCGTGGGACCATATCCGAGAGGATGCACGGATGACAATAATGCTGTTAATAAATTATTAAACCAAACAAATTAAGGACCAACTAAAAATCAAATAGATGGCTGTATTGACTAGAATCAGGGAAAAAATGTTAGAACAATATTAAACCACCGGTAAATTCACTAAAAAAAATTATAAATAATTTTCCTTATAAATATTTTAATTGACTAGATAAAAAAAATTATATTAAAAATCAAAAAAGAAATTTATTATTTCAGTGAAAATTTATTATGATGCATTTTTTCAGTAAATCGATTTGATAAAAAATAATTGAAAAAATTATATTATAACATAATTTTTATTGATTTATGATGAAGAAAACTTCTATTTCTGATAGTGACTTCATATAAGAAATAAAATATAAAAAAACGTATTTAATCTTGTAAACTCAATTGACTCATTGTGTTCTGATAGAATGAATATAATTTGTTATTAAATATCTAAAAATCCCTTACATCCTATCATTTTTCTTTTTAACAAGTCTTACTTAGCATCAATTTAAATTATTATTTCAAAACGAATAACAAACACGGAAAGAATTTAAAAAAAAAAAAAGAAAGAAGAAAAGAAAAATGGACAATGGATGTCGGTCACCAAAAACTCAACTCTTTCATAGCCAAGCCTCCAATAGAAGCTCTCCAATATAAATATCTACTATTAACTCAGAAAAACCCAAGTCAAAGTCTTCTTTCTATCTCTTCCTAATCTTGATCTCCTTGTTTATTTAATATATAGTACGTACCAACAAAACAAAAGTAACATCAGAGGCCCACTTTGTCACAGTTTCTTTAGTTTTTTAGGCATTGATTTGGATCATTTCTTTGTTTTTGTCGTCAGATTCTCGAGTGGGCTAAATAAAGACTCCATTTTGGACTCCTCATCTGCAATTCTGCAAGAACAAAAAAAGGAGCAAAAGTTTCTCAACTAGAGCAGAACATATAGAACTGACTCAACCACAAATTTATTGAATGAATGCAAAAAAGTTCAATTAGATTCAATTTATCAAAAGAATTATACTCCACATAAGGCAAAAGTAAGTTCTTGTTCCGCAATATATGTAAATTGTTGAATCTCCTTAAAACAAATAAATATTCTAGTATAGTGGCAAGGTAATCCCAGTTGATGGCGGACATAGTGAAGCAACTCCTGGCAAAACCAATCTAATTAGCTGACCAGGTGATCCAGGCAGCTGATGAGTCAATTTTATTCAAGCAAGAATGTGCTGACCTCAAGTCCAAGGCTGAGAAGCTGGTTGTGCTGTGTCATGCCCCGAGTCTACACTATGGACGAGACACGGTACTTGGAGTCACAAGTAACTCCAAGTCAACCTATTGATCTATCATAACACTGGTAATCTGAGTATAAACATAGCGGAAGCTTTAAAATAATAAGATAAAACCTTTAAGAAGAAGAACTAAGTCATAAAGTTTTATACAACTGAAAACAAACTAAAAATCTGATTCTCTGACTATGTCTGAAAGCCATCTATCTGATGAGTTGCTGGGACAACCCCCAACTAACTCTAAGTCTAACTGAATAAAAGAAAATATAGCTGAAAAGAAATAACACTCATCCTCGAAAGATGAGGACTCACCACTGGTACAATTGATATCACTTGCAGAAAATCTACTAACGACGCTGAGTTTGAGAACCTGCGACTGTATCATAAAACGATACAACATAAAAGGTATGCATCAGTACTTTGAATGTACTGAGTAAGTGGGAGAAAAATATAACATAAAGAATAAATAACTGAACTGTAATGACTTGTAATGACCAATTGAAATACTGAAACTGTATAAATTGAAATATAACAGGAATGGTTAAATGACCCGGTCTGATGGTCATAGACATGTCGTGAATCTGAGATACTAATCTAAACTAACTGTAATGAACTGATTAAACTGAAACTATTCTAAGCTGAGCTAAACTGAGATTGTACTGACTAGTGGGAGAGCATATAACCGATATGTAACCACATGAGCTAAACGTGAAATCTGATGTACACACCCCATCGGTAGGACCTAATATACCTTGACAGGGTATAAAGGCATGGACTGTGAGATCATTGTCTGGGGCCATGAAGCCAATAAAATAACCTACGGCGGCAACGTAGTTCTGGGAACCCGGGTGCGCTGGAACCCCGACCCTCTCGGTGCTAAGTCCTGCTCCTACAGGATAATCCTAACACGACTATTACTGCCAAGCTGATAGCTCGAAGCTGGGGCCCAAGACTAAGTCAGGGATACTTGTCTAGAAGTATCTTGAGAGTCTTATCGGACCGGATCTGAAAACTGGTGTTCTAAGACTGGTCAGAGCTGCTTATTTGAAATCGTTGTAACCGTCTAAAGAACAAACTGTAATCTAAACTGGGGTCCTAAGACTAGTCAGAGCTATATATCTCACGTTTCATGACCGCCTAGTGGACGAATAAACTGAATTCTGAATCTGATTCTGATAACTGGGAGGTAATACGGACACCTTAGGAAATTCTGTAGTCAAACTGATTAGCTAACATTTGTTGACTGACACTGAGTAGGCTAGTAATCTGACTGAAATTGGACTAGCATGAACTGACTATGATAATCAACTGATATTAACAACATGGGAAAACCTAACACTGATAACTGACCTTTCTGTAAAACTCTAAGTGTTTTGAGTATTAACTAAGACGCTGAGGCTGAATAAACCAAGATATTAACTTCCACTCAAGGATTTGTATTAATAAGTCCTAACTCGAACAAAATCTAACATATCAACGTAGCATTTCTGCTTGAGTCCAAATCCCTCAAGTCCTACCCTAATTTATGATAAGGACCAAGACTAGGGAACTTTTAGCTAACCAAAGGCTTGAGAGTCTAGGGAAAATTATAGACACGCTTTTCTTACTAAATTCATAGAATCAGGAGCTAAGAGCGTAATATAAATTATGGATTCTATATTCTAGCAAACTCATAGATTCAAATCTTACTTTAAAAATATATATTGAAATTATGATAAAATCATGTAGATACTTCATAAGAACCATAACTTGAAAATAGTGCTAATTCATGATAAAATTCTAAAAATCATGCTACTATCATTTCATATACCTAAATCATGAATTTGGGAGTAATTTCATAACATACATTGCTGCTTATCATGAGGGTCTTGAAATTCATGGAAGACATGTGAGAGATCATGCATAGATTAAGATCTTTAGACATACTTTTCAAAAAAAAAAATCAAGTAACTAGGGTTTTAACATAAAATCGGGATACAAGGATGAAAGGAGATCCTTGTTGAAGTCCCACATACCTGGCTTGACGAAGTATTCCACTAGAATTCGGATCTTGAATCCCTTCAAGGAAATCCTAGGTGATCTTGAGCCTTGAGAGAGAAAAGGAAGAAGGATGTTGGGAGTGTTTTTGGATGGAATGAGGGATTAGGCTAGGTATTCCCCTTAAATACGTCCCTCGTGGTACCCAAAATGACGTTACTTAGGAGTTAGAAGCTTAGGATTTTACGAAAATACCCTTGAAAAATTGCAGGAAAAAGAACCCTCCTAGTTCTCACGAGGGACATCACGACTCGTGAGGTACTGGATGAGTCGTGAGTCTAATTCGTGAAGTCTACTGGAATTTTCACCAAATTTTGCCACTTAATGGGTCTTGAGGTGACCTAACGAGTCACTTAACCAGTCGTGAAGTCCCCTATGAAAATGAAGTTTTTCAGCAAATTTTTGGCCACTTAACGGGTCACTTAACGAGTCGTTAGGTGACTTAATGAGTCACCTAACGAATCATTCTGTGATGCTAATGCAGTTTCACTAAAATGGCCATAACTTTTTACTCCAAATTTCGATTGACGCAAGGTCGGATGGGTTGGAAAGAAGACTCAAAGAGCTTCAATTTGATATAAAAACACTTTGTAAATTGGGATCTATTAGTCGTTAGAATTTGACCCTTGCTAGAACTTATACAAAAACTCAATCGATAAGAAGGCTCTCAACTCAACTTTGTGCTAGAAGTTCCTTGTGACCTTAATTTGCATCCATTGCACTTATAACACTTGGGGATTGATATTAACACCTAGTATCCATAGAATTCATCGGGTTCGAACCTATCCATCTAGAATGGTTCCAAACTTAGCCCAAAAGTACGGGGCATTGAAATATCTCAACTCACTAGTTTTGGGTCTAGTCTTAGAGACTTTTGGGGTGTTACAATATCTTCCCCTTTGGAACATTTGTCCTCGAATGTGCGTAACATACTGAAAATCTAGAGAAAGGAACTTCCATCCCAATTACTAAACATTCAAAGCTGAGACTGATAGTGTGACTGAGCTGAAAGGCTAGAGAAACAACTGAAATCCAGAGAACTGAATACTAAGGGCTGAATGCAAATAGGGTGTCTGCCTCTGAGCTGAACTACAACTCTAAACTAAATTTCTAAATCGTAAATGCATACTAAGATATGAGAGGAACTAAAAGACATGAAACTAGATAGAGTACTAGGGAGGAACTATTCCCTCAGACTGGAACTGAGCTGGTTTGAATTGAGTTATCATTCTCAAACTTCTTTTTTGATACTGAACTAACTATCATGATATCTGATCTAACTGAAAGTAAGGGACTCATAAGCATAAATTGTTCATGATGTCTAAAGCTACATGCATGAGGTAGCCTGATCTGCTGAGCCATTAAGGCAACTTCTAAAAATGGAGTTCGAGCTGAGCATACTGGAGGGCGCGAGTTAACATACCTAGTTATTTTATAACATGGAGTTGATACTTATGGATTCACAGAGTAAGACTGGGATTGCTGTCTAAAGTGGTTATCTAAAAATTCTGGAAGTCTTCACATAAGAATGGGTAGAGCGTAGCTTCAATCAAAACATGAAAGAAATTACCTGATCCTGGAGAGATTGTCATCCCATAGCTACTGGTACGGGGACTCCCCTACTAGAGCACTCAAGAATCGACTTGTCTCATAGGCTTAGCATCTCCCCCTTAGCTTAAAGTCATCATTCTCAAGCTCAACATCACTAACTCTTGAGTTTTCATTCGTCACAAAGTCTATCACTATAGGCTTCATACTTATACCCATTTCATATCGACCACGGGATAACTCTTATAGAGGCGTTATAACTATATTTCATACCTTATATCATGGCTCCTGAGCCTAACAACATGCAAGGATCGACATGAGAAATTCATAACGTACCTGCTACTATATTCGGAGCTGTTGGCCACCAGTACTGGATGTTGACCTGCTGAGATAGGCAAGCTGCTGGAGTTGCTGGGAAGGTGGATTGAGTTTTCCCATGTTCAGCTATAGGGCAATTCTTTATTCTATGGCCCGACTGACCACATTCAAAACATCATTCCTTACCAAACAAACATTTAGCAGGGTGGCTCCTTCCACATTCTCGCAACCTGGGCGACTTAACAGGGCTGCAAAAGAGTTAATCGGAGCTCTACCTTCACCCTGTTTGGATGCTGGGCACTCTCTTAGTTTATGTACTGACTTGCCGCACCAAAAACAAGTTGCCTGAGCCAGTCCTGCATTCTCCCAAATGTTTCTTCCCACAATTCTTGCAAGTTGGGCATGTAATCTCCTTTACTATGAGTTTGTTAGGATCCTTGGCTATCGATGGAGTTGGGGCAGATGACCTACGGCAAAATTGGAAACAAGGTCCACTACTCATCCTTTGTTGGGAAAACCCCGAGTCCCCTGTCCTTGCTCTCTTACTCCCTTTTTCTTTTCCTCTGAACTTTCCATCCATTATCATACCGTGAAATTCAGGTGTGATGTTTTGAACCCTGGTAGATATTATCTCTTTAGTAGGATTTGCAGGTGTGACTGCCTGCTGGTTAACCTGAGTGGTCGCGGCCTATATTAACACTCTAAGGGCAGCCCCGAGCTTCGCATCCGTCACTTGCCCACTGAGGGGGCCTACTGGAGTTGGTGGGGCTGGTGGATTCCCATTATAGTTTCCTCTTCCACTATCGGTTAGGAGACATTGTCTGCGAAAGCATAACGCATGAATTAGAAGAGAAACTTTAGAGCTTACACTGTATCGCACGATAAGAATAGTGAAATAAGGGAATTTCTTAAAACGTCTTATAGCTTATTCCTATAAGTGTGACGCGCTTCACACCTATGAACAAGACTCTACTTGACACGACTTTTGGACATCCTAGGACACTAAACCTAGTGCTCTGATATCAAGTTTGTCATGCCTCGAGTCTACACCCTGGACGAGACACAGTACTTGCAGTCACAAGTAACCCCAAGTCAACATATGATCTATCATAACACTGGTAATCTGAGTATAAACATAGCGAAAGCTTTAGAATAATAAGATAAAACCTTTAAGAAGAAGAACTAAGTCATAAAGTTTTATAAAATTGAAAACAAACTAAAAATCTAATTCTCTGACTATATCTGAAACCCATTTATCTGATGAGTTGCTGGGACAAGCCCCCAGCTAACTCTAAGTCTAACTGAAAAAAAATATAACTGAAAAGAAATAACACTCATCCGTGAAAGATGAGGACTCACCACTGGTACAACTGATATCACCTACAGAAAATCTACTAACGGCGCTGAGTTTGAGAACCTACGACTATATCATAAAATGATACAGCATAAAAGGTATGCGTTAGTTCTTTGAATGTACTGAGTAAGTGGGAGAAAAATATAACATAAAGAACAAATAATTGAATTGTAATGACATGTAATGACCAACCGAAATACTGAAATTGTATAAACTAAAATATAACAACAATGGTTAAATGACCCGGTCTGATGGTCATAGACATGTCTTGAATCTGTGATACTAATCTGAACTAGATATATTGAACTGATCTGAATTGAGTAAACTGAAACTATTCTAAGCTGAGGTAAACTAATACTATACTGACTAGTGGGAGAGTTTATAACCGACATGTAACCACGTGAGCTAAATGTTGAGTCCGATGTACACACCCTATCGGTAGGACCTAATATACCTTGCCAAGGTATAAAGGCATGGACTGTGAGGTCACCGTCTGGGACCACGAGGCCAATAAAATAACCTACGGTGATAACATAGTTTTGGAAACCTGGGTGCACTGGAACCCCGACCCTCTCGGTGCTAAGTACTGCTCCCACTAGATAGTCCTAACATGACTATTACTGCCAAGCTGATAGCTCGAAGTTCGGGCCCAAGACTAAGTCAGGGATACTTGTCTAGAAGTATCTTGAGATTCTTATCGGACTGGATCTGAAAACTAGTGTTCTAAGACTGGTCAGAGCTGCTTATTTGAAAGCATTGTAACTGTTGACACCCAATTTTGACCTACCTACGCCTTAATATGCTGCTTATATATGTATATATTTGTTTCTTTATTTTACGCAAATATTCAACTTATTTTTGTATTTATAAAGTAATTTATTACTATAATATTGTGAAAATTATTTTAAGTTACATATATATGACTTATATTAACTTTTAAGTTTTGATATTAAATAATTACGTCGTACATAATGTATTTCGTTTTAATATGCGCCCTTATTTTAAAATATATTCTTTACTTAATAAATTATTTACCTAATTTTACTAAGTTTTACAAAAAGTATTTGACTAATATTATTACTCGAATTTTAAAATTATTTATGTAAATAATATGATTTTTATAATATTTGATAACTTGATTTTATATTTTTAGTCATTAATTTATTCGTAAATATAATAATTTAATTATATGATATTTACATAAGTATACTTAGATTTAGGATTTATTTATTAATAATAATATTTATATGATATCCTTATAATTTAAACTATTTTATTATCTATTTACTAAATTATTTAAAAGAGTAGTATGTTTATTAATTTAATAGCAGCAAAATTCAATTTCATTCAATTCTAGCCACCTTCCATTCAATTCATTCAATTTATTTCGAATCTGGCCACTTTCTATCCAATTTATGTCAATTTTAGCCACTTTTAATCAATTTTGGCTACTATTTAAATTCAATTTTAGCCTAAATAAATACCTAACCCATTTGTCCAAATCCGGATGACCGGCTTGACCCATAACCGACCCATCTTTAACTTTTAATCCTATCCGTTCATCAAACTTAATCCTACGGATGAGATCAACCCTACCCATTTTCCTATTTCTAATATTCTACCCCCCAAACCCTATTTTTCTTTTCATTCCTTCCCTTTCTCCCTCCAAGCCGCCACCCTCTCTCCTATCTCCCTCACCATCGCCGGACCCCCCTACCTCCATAATTTCCGGCGGAATTCGGCAGCCTCCGCCGCACAACCTCCATTAACGCCGGAAAACAACGACCACCATCGTCTCTCCTCTCCTCTTTCCTTCACCGTCGCCGCACCACTCTTCCTCCCCTCCGATTTCTCTGCTCCAACCGACGAGCAAAACCACCAACCATCGAACCTCCATAACCTCGCAACCTCCGAAACAACCATCGCCGGAAAACTACGAACGGAAAAACGACCAAAATGCCAAACCTCCATAATTTCCGGCAAGTTTCGACACCACCCACAAAACCGAAGCAGCCGCCCCATCCCCTCTCTTCTTCTCCATCACCGTGAAACCACCAACACTGCCAACAGCATCCGCCCGTCGCCGTCACCAAACCTCCATAATTTCCGGCGAAACCCTCAGCCTTCACTCTCTCTTCTCCCTGCCGCCCTCTGCTCCTCTCTCTTCACTCTCCTCCCTCTCTACCGTCTAAACAGCCCGCCCAACAACCTCATTTTTCCGGCGACTGCGTAGCCGGAAACCAACGCCATAACCGAACACCATCAAACAAAGCTCCCTCGCTGCTACCAGCATCCACCCATCGCCACCACCACTGCAAAACAGCGGCTCCTCTGCCCGCCTTCTTCCCCTCTCTCCCGTTACTAATCGGGTCTGAGTTTTTATTTTTATTTTATTTTATTTTTATTTCTTTACTAATTCACTTATTGTTTATGATTTGCTCGTAATTTGTTTGTTGGAAATTGTCTCGATTATTATTTATGCTTGTCAAAATAGCATGAACGCTCTAACATTTCATGAATTATGGATTTCCGTCATGCCCTAACCTTGCTGGATATACTGTTATAATTGGATATACCTTATGGTTAAATATTTTGTGAAAATCATTTGCTATGCATATACATATTTTGTACTACTCCATGTTCATTTTTTTTTCTAGTTAAAAGTTCTAAAAGTACCGATATGATGTACATAATATTGTCTGCGTATTTATTGACAACTTTGATATTTCACATTTTGATTCGGCATAACCCTCGATGCGATGTTATATTCATGTTTGATTTCTTCTCTATCAAAGCAAGCAAAACTAATTGTTGATTTTAGTGTTAACTATCGCAATGGGAATAATTTATCTTCATTTTTAGAAGCTGTTATTTATGTGCAAATTTCATTTCTATGCTTAGTTTGAATGTTGTATGAGCTGCCTGGACAGATTTAGATGAAAATAATATATTGGTTCTTTTTCCTCCTATGTCAAGGCTAATTCATATACAAGATATATTCAATTATGGTAGTAAATTTTATTTACAGAATGTACAGTAATTTGGTACTCACTATGTATGGTAAATTTGCTCTGTTTGATTTATTTGCCTTCTCTAAATTATTTTAGCGCTATTATTTTTGAAATTAATTGACTTTTACTTACCGTGCATCTTTCTGGTATGGTTAAACATAGTTGTGTTGTAAATTATGGTAATTTAATATTTTTTGAAAATTTATTGACAACTAGCTCATTTATTCTCTGAATATTTTTATTATGGTAAATAAACTTTTATTGATGAGTCTTTATTTTTGGTTTTCTTTAAAGGAAAATAACATCTTGATTTTATTTATTCCGGATTGCTTTCCTACTTTAATTGATCTAACGAAGTATTGATTTGATTTCCCTTTCATCTGATTATTTAAATATAGTTTATGTTAAATATAATTTTTATCTTTAAGGAGAATAGTTGATTGATGATTCTTCTCCTTAATTGATTCAATTTGTTTATGGTAAGCTTTGATTGGTTTGACTTAATTAGTTTCATATCTTCTAATTAAGGAATATTGTTCCCTTGATTGATCATTTGGCATATTTCTCTCCCTTTAGTCCTCTTTGGATGATATTTTTTAGGATATATAAACAGGATGAATTCTGTAGGAAAAGGGGGGAAGACTGTGAAATCATTTTCTACTATTGCTTCGTCACTCCTAAATTCATATTCTTTCCCTTTCCCGTCTCGACACGAGCACTGCTCGGGATCTATGAGATCCTTGTGATCTTGACGTGTTGAGTTCGGGTTTTGATTACTGAAAACGCTGTTTTGAAATCTCTAGGTTATTGTTTTATTCTTTCTAATTAATCGGTTGGTCCTCCTTCATTTTAATTTTGATAATGCATTACTTTAACGTAATTGTTTGCATCATGTCATAATAATATGAATTTTATGCACCTTAGTATATGTGTTTGCATATTCAGAATAAAATGTCTGTAAATTTGCTTCTATAAAGCTTGATTAACAGGTTATCCTTTGAATTTGGAAGAAAGAGTTCGCCGGGATCGGAGGGGCTATAGTCTAGACAATTTATTTATTTATTTATTTTTACATTGTGATGTATTTATTTTATTTATATTTTTTTTTCTCTTTTTTTTTTTTAATCTGTTGATATGTAATAATGTAAACAAACTATGACAATAGTGAAAAGGGGTTATGGGTGGGGGTTCGTATATTTTTTTTACCGTTTTTATGTCTGATACTTAGTTAGGCAATCTCGGGTAGAAAGCATGCCTATAGGATTAACACATTTTAGAAATCATGCCTATAGGTCTTAACTAATTTACTTTAAAGTATGTTTTATGTTTAGACTTCTTAAACACTGTCTGTGGCTATTAAGATCAATCTGTGAATTATGCTTATAGGATTTAAATAATGCGCAAGATCTCCCTCATAAAAAACATAGAAATCATGCATCTAGGTTAAGATATTGATTTGTTTAAACATCATTATATTTATCTATTTTTAATCTGCCTATACATTCAAGTTAAATGTTGTTCTCATTAATCTGCATTTCTGGATTCATTTTAGGCAAAGTGTCATTCCATTAACCTGCATTCTCTGTGTTAAGATATGTACTCATAGTTTAAATTTAAAATAAAGTTATCATATTTACACTAGAAATTATATTTGTAGGACTCACTTCATCTCTTTAGAAGTCACACTCGTAGGTTTAAAAGAGGCCTATCTGAAATTTTACATGTTAAGCGTTTTATTTGTTTACTTGTTCGTATTTCATTTAATTACCTTTATCAAAGCCTAAGAATTTTAGAACCCAAAATCCCATTTAGTAGTCCATTGCCTCTTGGACATTAGGATTGGGACGGGTAGGCATTTATTAGGGCGTTAGTCTTTTCATTTAGATTACTTAGGCTTAATAACAATTAAAATAATTAGGCGGGTAGATGGGAGATGATGAAACAGACAGGCTATTGCTGACTTCTCGAATGAAGCACACATATCTGCTTTGAAACTACAAAGCAATATACTACTCCCATTTTTTCTAATTTCGTTTTTTAAAAGAAGCTATCAAAGATTTAAAATTTCTTTTATTATGTTGAAATATTAATTTGCTTTTTATTACAAAAGAAAAAAAGAAAAAAAAATTTGTTAAAAATATACATGTATATACATATACATGATTTTCTTAAAAATGTATTTTTACTCAAGGTATATATATATATATATATATATATATATATATATATAAATATATTATTTAGACTATCTTGATTTTATAAAATAGAATAGATGGGAGTAGTATCGAATTGGGCCCGTTTTCAGCCTTGTCAAAACCTGATCCCACTTTTAGGTTAACTTCTTAATTTGCTAGTTTGGTATTTGTGTAAGTATTTTATTTATGCTTAATAACTCATCGGATTTATTTGGTCACTTAGTCAATACCCCATTTAATGAGTACGGCCAGGAACCACATTTGTGGACCTCGAAAGGTGCCTAACACCTTCCTTTCGAGGTAACTAAAGCCCTTACCCGACTTTGGTATCCTAGATAAAATAAAAGCTTAGAACGGTGACCTAACGCACCTCAAATTCGTTAGGTGGCGACTCTCTTCTTTTCCACCCTTAAGAGACGTCAATGTTGGGTCCCGCCTTTCCGCGAGGGAAAAATGGGGCGCGACAGAATGACAACTCTGCTGGGGATATTAGGCTTTAACCATTACGTGTTTATTTAAATGGGGTTTAATTAAGTGCTAATTTGCTAAGTGTTCAATTTACTCTCTTATTTTTGACTTTATCACGAAGTTACTAACCGTTTTCTTTGTTTTCTTATTGTTTATTATTTTCATATGTAATTGTTAGTACATAAATTATTGTAATTTTCTTTTAACTTGCATACCGTTCATACTTTCCCCACTTGGGAATTTTACACTTTCACACACAATAACGGTTGCGTGGTTTCACGGCCGTTCACCAGTTTAAAACACCTCGAGGATTGTTTGTGATTTGGTCGATCAGCGGTGCGTCGACGGTCATAAACTTCCTCACTCTCGAGTTGTCCGCTTGAGGGAACCGTGTCATACCCACTCATACTCCTAGAACTTGACCATGTACGCCTTTAGTAAGGCATGTACATATCTTCAAACTTAGAAAAAATCGCGACGTCCATGGTACGTCAAGATTAAATAGAAAAACTTGCCCTAAGTCCAAAGAGATTTACAATCTCAAAAAGGACATCATTGTATCTTTTGCATTTTTTATTTGGGAAATCAATATGTCTAAATGTTGACTATTTGCTCCTTAGGTTGAAACTAACTCTTTCCTTATGCAGGTTGGTCCATGTCATAAGCAAAGATGTGACGGAAAATGGAAGGGCATTTCCATTTAGATTATAGATTTATATTTTTGTAATCTTCATTTTCTCATAATATCTTGTTATGTAAATGAAAATTTATTTATTCATTTGTATGAATTTGGAATAGTAATGGAGCAAATAGAATGATACGTTATGACATATCTGATTTCCAAAAATACGTTAGGCCTACCTCTGGCACAAAAGAGGTCCCCAAATTAGGAAAACGTATAAACGTGTTTATTTTTTTATTTACCATGTGAAATGTATTTAATGTGTTTATTTCATCGACTACATGTCATGCTTCAATTTCTCTGTTTATTATTTATCTTGGTTCCCTTCCTAAAATCATGCTTCTATCAAGCCTCGCATCACTTTCATAAGTTTTCCTCCGGCATCCTATCATGCCTCATATCCTCGAAACAATCTTAGTCATGCCTATTCGCTTCCTCAAAAATCATATACAATATTCTCATAACGCTATAGCAGCTCCTTCAAATCAAGCCCTACCAAAGATCGTCTGACATGTTTCATTATTTACCTCCTACAGTTATATCCAACATGTCTCGCGCTTCAAAAGATCGTACCCTAAACCCCTTTTATATCGAGACTGCTCCGATCACCCATCGCTTAGGAGATTGCGAACTACGTCTGACCTGATTCCTTTTGGATACGTAGGCAGCCCATTTTGGGTTTGATCTCAATCAAATAAATTTTCTTTCTCCTCATATCCCAATCAAATTGCCTCCTCCACCTACACTCCAAAGGCAATCAATTTTTCAAAATCCTCTGATTCAGCAATCTCGCAAGCCAGCGAGGCCCCGAGCAAGTTCATCTGAGCAGTATACTCCTTTGGGTGAATATATAATCCAATTGAAAGACTTGCTCCAACCGCTAATTGATGTCAAAGTGATCCACCCAAGTTAAAACTTGATGCCCAAAGCTATCCTCAACTTGATCTATTCTTTATTCGAAAACCTTCATTTCTTGCAATTCTGAACTACGTCGGACCTGATTCCCGTTTAAGAGGGATACGTAGGCGCCCTTATGGGGTTCGGTCTATATCTCAATAAAATTTCCTTTCTCCTTTCCTTTTCCAACCGGGGCAGAATTTTTGAGGGGACCTCAAAAATTCACAACTTTGAGTCATCTGCAAAAGGAGTCTATGTATCTTCTACACTGGGGCAAAATTTTTGAGAGGACCTCAAAAATTCGATAGATCGAGCGTTTCTACGTAACAGGGGCAGAAATTTTGAGAAGGATCTCAAAATTTCATCGAGACTCAGTCAAGCCAAGGAGCTGATTCCCAAAAAGGACGTGACATCCAATCTGATCATCAAGCTCATGAGATCGGGATAACAACGGATGAATAAAGGCACAAATCAGCCTTCCCCATTTTAATCTTATGATCTTTTCTTTGAGCGCAGGATGCAACTGGTACCAAATTTGCAATCATTCCATATGGATCTTCGAAGGTATTTACTATCAACTTCAAAGCTAAAGTATTTGAAATTTGTTCATGAATAGGGCTAAGCACTGTCCTAGGGTTAAGCATTACCCTAAATTTATTTTTTCAAGGGCTAAGCACTGTCCTAGGGTTAAGCACTACCCTAAATTTTTCGTTTAAGGGCTAAGCATTGTCCTAGGGTTAAGCACTACCCTAAATTTTATTTTTCAAGGGCTAAGCATTGTCCTACGGGTTAAGCACTACCCCCTGATCATTAAAGGCTAAGCATTGTCTCCTAAATTTTAATTTGATTAAGCGCTAATTGTTAGTTACTTCATGCTTATTGACTAATCATTTATCCAGTTTTTTTTGAAGCTTGCAGGCTACTATTGCGTCCTTCTCATGTTATCTGATCGAATGACTATCACGTCATTTTCAAGCTCCCACGCTCTTTGATATTCTTATGCTAGTCTCTGCTATTTTTAACCTATTATTCTCGTGCTACTCTCATTCTTGTGATGTTAGATGGTCAAGCTTTACCCCAAACTTTTAAACGCTAAGCATAGTTCTACCGTTTTACGTTGTTTGGGTAACGCACTACCTGCCAAAATTGTCTGAGCCACGATTCGGTCCGTTTTCCTCTTTTGAGCCTATATTCGCATTTTTAGCCCGTGATATTTATTTATATATGCATTTGAGCCTTGATATATATTTGCATATGCATTTGAGCCCTTGATATACATTTGCATATGCATTCTGAGCCCTTGATATACATTTTACATATGCATTTGAGCCCGAATATACAATTTATATATACCTTTGAGCCCTTGATATATGATTTTTATATGCATTTGAGCCCTTGATATATATTTGCATATGCATCTTGAGCCCTTGATATATATTTGCATATGCATTTTGAGCCCGTGATATATGCTTTATATATGCATTTGAGCCCTTGATATATATTTGCATATGCATTTGAGCCCTTGATATACATTTGCATATGCATTTGAGCCCTTGATATACATTTGCATATGCATCTTGAGCCCTTGATATATATTTGCATATGCATTTTGAGCCCGTGATATACGCTTTATAATACATTTGAGCCCGAATATACATTTTACATATGCATTTGATCCCTTGATATATATTTGCATATGCATTTTGAGCCCCTGATATATATTTGCATATGCATTTTGAGCCCGTGATATACGCTTTATATATGCATTTGAGCCCTTGATATACATTTTATACATACATTTGAGCCCGTGATATACATGCATTTGAGCCCGTATATACATTGTGCATATGCGTTTGAGCCCTGATATACATCCCTATATGCATCCGAGCCCGTGGTATACATTTTGACGTATGCATCTGAGCCCGATATTTGCATTTTAAGCCCGTTTATGCATTTAAGCCCGTTGTTTGCATTTCAAGCCCGCTTATGCATTTCGAGCCCATTATTTGCATTTGAGCCCGAATAAACTGGAGCTTTTATTTGAATTATTGAGGCCCTCGAACATTTTACTTTCTTTGAACAAGCATTTCTTCCACTCATCCGAAGGCGTCATAGTCTAAAGGCGTCATTTTCATGGCCTGCAGACATCATGTCATAGCCTAAGGATTTACTTTACAGCTTATCATGCTCCTAAGGCGTCATAGTCTAAAGGCGTCATTTTATAAAAATATTTGATGTGCATGCTTTAGTTATTCACGCGAGTTTTGAAGAAATCACGAGCTACGAATGATAGCGCTTACCTACCTTTTTTCTTTTGAACTATATTCTCACCTGTTTATTGTGAAATGCGTTCTAAATCGTGTCAATTCGTGCTACCCCATCCTTATCCAAGCCTCGTGTTGACAATTGTTAGGGATCTCGTTCGTCCCTAAATCCAGAACTACACGCGGCCTGATTCTCGTAAAACCCGAGATATGTAGGCGACTTGAAACTGAAGTCTCGGTCGCAATATCTTCATGACTTTATTTCCTTTATTTGGCCGCCCCAAAATTTTTGCTTCGGTCGGACAAAATTGGCTACTAAGTCAACGTTCTTTGCTCGACAATTCATCCTTCATTCCCGAGCAAAGAAGGGGCAGCTGTTGACACCCAATTTTGACCTACCTACGCCTTAATATGCTGCTTATATATGTATATATTTGTTTCTTTATTTTACGCAAATATTCAACTTACTTTTGTATTTATAAAGTAATTTATTACTATAATATTGTGAAAATTATTTTAAGTTACATATATATGACTTATATTAACTTTTAAGTTTTGATATTAAATAATTACGTCGTACATAATGTATTTCGTTTTAATATGCGCCCTTATTTTAAAATATATTCTTTACTTAATAAATTATTTACCTAATTTTACTAAGTTTTACAAAAAGTATTTGACTAATATTATTACTCGAATTTTAAAATTATTTATGTAAATAATATGATTTTTATAATATTTGATAACTTGATTTTATATTTTTAGCCATTAATTTATTCGTAAATATAATAATTTAATTATATGATATTTACATAAGTATACTTAGATTTAGGATTTATTTATTAATAATAATATTTATATGATATCCTTATAATTTAAACTATTTTATTATCTATTTACTAAATTATTTAAAAGAGTAGTATGTTTATTAATTTAATAGCAGCCAAATTCAATTTCATTCAATTCTAGCCACCTTCCATTCAATTCATTCAATTTATTTCGAATCTGGCCACTTTCTATCCAATTTATGTCAATTTTAGCCACTTTTAATCAATTTTGGCTACTATTTAAATTCAATTTTAGCCTAAATAAATACCTAACCCATTTGTCCAAATCCGGACGACCGGCTTGACCCATAACCGACCCATCTTTAACTTTTAATCCTATCCGTTCATCAAACTTAATCCTACGGATGAGATCAACCCTACCCATTTTCCTATTTCTAATATTCTACCCCCCAAACCCTATTTTTCTTTTCATTCCTTCCCTTTCTCCCTCCAAGCCGCCACCCTCTCTCCTATCTCCCTCACCATCGCCGGACCCCCCTACCTCCATAATTTCCGGCGGAATTCGGCAGCCTCCGCCGCACAACCTCCATTAACGCCGGAAAACAACGACCACCATCGTCTCTCCTCTCCTCTTTCCTTCACCGTCGCCGCACCACTCTTCCTCCCCTCCGATTTCTCTGCTCCAACCGACGAGCAAAACCACCAACCATAGAACCTCCATAACCTCGCAACCTCCGAAACAACCATCGCCGGAAAACTACGAACGGAAAAACGACCAAAACGCCAAACCTCCATAATTTCCGGCAAGTTTCGACACCACCCACAAAACCGAAGCAGCCGCCCCATCCCCTCTCTTCTTCTCCATCACCGTGAAACCACCAACACTGCCAACAGCATCCGCCCGTCGCCGTCACCAAACCTCCATAATTTCCGGCGAAACCCTCAGCCTTCACTCTCTCTTCTCCCTGCCGCCCTCTGCTCCTCTCTCTTCACTCTCCTCCCTCTCTACCGTCCGAACAGCCCGCCCAACAACCTCATTTTTCCGGCGACTGCGTAGCCGGAAACCAACGCCATAACCGAACACCATCAAACAAATCTCCCTCGCTGCTACCAGCATCCACCCATCGCCACCACCACTGCAAAACAGCGGCTCCTCTGCCCGCCTTCTTCCCCTCTCTCCCGTTACTAATCGGGTCTGAGTTTTTATTTTTATTTTATTTTATTTTTATTTCTTTACTAATTCACTTATTGTTTATGATTTGCTCGTAATTTGTTTGTTGGAAATTGTCTCGATTATTATTTATGCTTGTCAAAATAGCATGAACGCTCTAACATTTCATGAATTATGGATTTCCGTCATGCCCTAACCTTGCTGGATATACTGTTATAATTGGATATACCTTATGGTTAAATATTTTGTGAAAATCATTTGCTATGCATATACATATTTTGTACTACTCCATGTTCATTTTTTTTTCTAGTTAAAAGTTCTAAAAGTACCGATATGATGTACATAATATTGTCTGCGTATTTATTGACAACTTTGATATTTCACATTTTGATTCGGCATAACCCTCGATGCGATGTTATATTCATGTTTGATTTCTTCTCTATCAAAGCAAGCAAAACTAATTGTTGATTTTAGTGTTAACTATCGCAATGGGAATAATTTATCTTCATTTTTAGAAGCTGTTATTTATGTGCAAATTTCATTTCTATGCTTAGTTTGAATGTTGTATGAGCTGCCTGGACAGATTTAGATGAAAATAATATATTGGTTCTTTTTCCTCCTATGTCAAGGCTAATTCATATACAAGATATATTCAATTATGGTAGTAAATTTTATTTACAGAATGTACAGTAATTTGGTACTCACTATGTATGGTAAATTTGCTCTGTTTGATTTATTTGCCTTCTCTAAATTATTTTAGCGCTATTATTTTTGAAATTAATTGACTTTTACTTACCGTGCATCTTTCTGGTATGGTTAAACATAGTTGTGTTGTAAATTATGGTAATTTAATATTTTTTGAAAATTTATTGACAACTAGCTCATTTATTCTCTGAATATTTTTATTATGGTAAATAAACTTTTATTGATGAGTCTTTATTTTTGGTTTTCTTTAAAGGAAAATAACATCTTGATTTTATTTATTCCGGATTGCTTTCCTACTTTAATTGATCTAACGAAGTATTGATTTGATTTCCCTTTCATCTGATTATTTAAATATAGTTTATGTTAAATATAATTTTTATCTTTAAGGAGAATAGTTGATTGATGATTCTTCTCCTTAATTGATTCAATTTGTTTATGGTAAGCTTTGATTGGTTTGACTTAATTAGTTTCATATCTTCTAATTAAGGAATATTGTTCCCTTGATTGATCATTTGGCATATTTCTCTCCCTTTAGTCCTCTTTGGATGATATTTTTTAGGATATATAAACAGGATGAATTCTGTAGGAAAAGGGGGGAAGACTGTGAAATCATTTTCTACTATTGCTTCGTCACTCCTAAATTCATATTCTTTCCCTTTCCCGTCTCGACACGAGCACTGCTCGGGATCTATGAGATCCTTGTGATCTTGACGTGTTGAGTTCGGGTTTTGATTACTGAAAACGCTGTTTTGAAATCTCTAGGTTATTGTTTTATTCTTTCTAATTAATCGGTTGGTCCTCCTTCATTTTAATTTTGATAATGCATTACTTTAACGTAATTGTTTGCATCATGTCATAATAATATGAATTTTATGCACCTTAGTATATGTGTTTGCATATTCAGAATAAAATGTCTGTAAATTTGCTTCTATAAAGCTTGATTAACAGGTTATCCTTTGAATTTGGAAGAAAGAGTTCGCCGGGATCGGAGGGGCTATAGTCTAGACAATTTATTTATTTATTTATTTTTACATTGTGATGTATTTATTTTATTTATATTTTTTTTTCTCTTTCTTTTTTTTTTAATCTGTTGATATGTAATAATGTAAACAAACTATGACAATAGTGAAAAGGGGTTATGGGTGGGGGTTCGTATATTTTTTTTACCGTTTTTATGTCTGATACTTAGTTAGGCAATCTCGGGTAGAAAGCATGCCTATAGGATTAACACATTTTAGAAATCATGCCTATAGGTCTTAACTAATTTACTTTAAAGTATGTTTTATGTTTAGACTTCTTAAACACTGTCTGTGGCTATTAAGATCAATCTGTGAATTATGCTTATAGGATTTAAATAATGCGCAAGATCTCCCTCATAAAAAACATAGAAATCATGCATCTAGGTTAAGATATTGATTTGTTTAAACATCATTATATTTATCTATTTTTAATCTGCCTATACATTTAAGTTAAATGTTGTTCTCATTAATCTGCATTTCTGGATTCATTTTAGGCAAAGTGTCATTCCATTAACCTGCATTCTCTGTGTTAAGATATTTACTCATAGTTTAAATTTATAATAAAGTTATCATATTTACACTAGAAATTATATTTGTAGGACTCACTTCATCTCTTTAGAAGTCACACTCGTAGGTTTAAAAGAGGCCTATCTGAAATTTTACACGTTAAGCGTTTTATTTGTTTACTTGTTCGTATTTCATTTAATTACCTTTATCAAAGTCTAAGAATTTTAGAACCCAAAATCCCATTTAGTAGTCCATTGCCTCTTGGACATTAGGATTGGGACGGGTAGACATTTATTAGGGCGTTAGTCTTTTCATTTAGATTACTTAGGCTTAATAACAATTAAAATAATTAGGCGGGTAGATGGGAGATGATGAAACAGACAGGCTATTGCTGACTTCTCGAATGAAGCACACATATATGCTTTGAAACTACAAAGCAATATACTACTCCCATTTTTTCTAATTTCGTTTTTTAAAAGAAGCTATCAAAGATTTAAAATTTCTTTTATTATGTTGAAATATTAATTTGCTTTTTATTACAAAAGAAAAAAAGAAAAAAAAAATTTTGTTAAAAATATACATGTATATACATATACAAGATTTTCTTAAAAATGTATTTTTACTCAAGGTATATATATAAATATATTATTTAGACTATCTTGATTTTATAAAATAGAATAGATGGGAGTAGTATCGAATTGGACCCGTTTTCAGCCTTGTCAAAACCTGATCCCACTTTTAGGTTAACTTCTTAATTTGCTAGTTTGGTATTTGTGTAAGTATTTTATTTATGCTTAATAACTCATCGGCTTTATTTGGTCACTTAGTCAATACCCCATTTAATGAGTACGGCCGGGAACCACATTTGTGGACCTCGAAAGGTGCCTAACACCTTCCTTTCGAGGTAACTAAAGCCCTTACCCGACTTTGGTATCCTAGATAAAATAAAAGCTTAGAACGGTGACCTAACGCACCTCAAATTCGTTAGGTGGCGACTCTCTTCTTTTCCACCCTTAAGAGACGTCAATGTTGGGTCCCGCCTTTCCGCGAGGGAAAAATGGGGCGCGACAGTAACCGTCTAAAGAATAAACTGTAAATCTAAACTGGGGTCCTAAGACTAGTCAGAGCTATATATCTCAAGTGTCATAACCGCCTAGTGGACGAATAAACTGAATTCTGAATCTGATTCTGATAACTGGGAGGTAATACAGACACCTTAGAAAATTCTGTAGTCAAACTGATCAACTGATATTACTTGATTGACACTGAGTAGGCTAGTAATCTAACTGAAACTGGACTAGCATGAACTGACTATGATAATCAACTGATATTAACAACATGGGAAAACCTAACATTGATAACTGACCTTTCTATAAAATTCTAAGTGTTTTGAGTATTAACTAAGATGCTGAGGCTGAATAAACCAAGATATTAACTTCCACTCAAGGATCTGTATTAATAAGTCCTAACTCGAACAAAATCTAACATATCAACATAGCATTTCTGCTTGAGTCCAAATCCTGCAAGTCCTACCTAATTTATGATAAGGACCAAGACTAGGGAATTTTCATCTAACCAGAGGCTTGAGAGTCTAGGGAAAATCATAGACACACTTTTCTTACTAAATTCATAGAATCGAGAGTTAATTGCGTAATATAAATTATGAGTTCTATATTCTGGCAAACTCATATTCAAATCCTACTTTAAACATATATATTGAAATCATGATAAAATTATGTAGCTACTTTATAAGAGCCATAACTTGAAAATAGTGCTAATTCTTGATAAAATTCTAGTAATCATGCTACTATCATTTCATATACCTAAATCATTGGGAGTAATTTCATAACATACATTGCTGCTTATCATGAGGGTCTTGAAATTCATGGAAGACATGTGAGAGATCATGCATAGATTGAGATCTTAAGACATACTTTTCGAAAAAAAGAATCAAGTAACTAGGGTTTTAACATAAAATCGGTTTACAAGGATGAAAGGAGATCCTTGTTGAAGTCCCACATACCTGGATTGATGAAGTCTTCCACTAGAATTCGAATCTTGAATCCCTTGAAGGAAATCCTAGGTGATCTTGACCCTTGAGAGAGAAGAGGAAGAAGGATGTTGGGAGTGTTTTTGGATGGAATGGGCGATTAGGCTAGGTATTCCCCTTAAATTCGTCCCTCCTGGTACCCAAAATATTGTTACTTAGGAATTAAAAGCTTAGGATTTTATGAAAACACCCTTGAAAAATTCCAGGTAAAAGGATCCTGCCAGTCCTCATGAGGGACATCATGACTCGTGAGGTAGTGGATGAGTCGTGAGTCCAATCTGTAAAGTCTACTGGAATTTTCACCAAATTTTGCAACTTAACGAGTTACTTAATGAGTCGTAAGGTAACCTAATGGGTCACTTAACCAGTCGTGAAGTCCCCTATGAAAATGAAGTTTTTCAGCAAATTTTGGCCACTTAACGGGTCACTTAACGAGTCATTAAGTGTCTTAACTAGTTACCTAACGAATCATTCTGTGATGTTGATGCAGTTTTACCAAAATGGCCATAACTTTTTACTCCGAACTCCGATTGAGACAAACTTAGATGCATTGGAAAGAAGACTCAAAGAGATTCAATTTGATTGAATAAACCAAAAACACTTTGTAAAATTAGATCTATAGTCATTAGAAGTTGACTCTTGCTAGAACTTATAATAAAACTCAATCGGTTAGAAGGCTCTCAACTCAACTTTGTGCTAGAAGTTCCTTGTGACTTTAATTTGCATCCATTGCACTTATAACACTTGGGAATTGATATTAACACCTAGTATCCATAGAATTCATTGGGTCCAGACCTATCCATACATCTAGAACGGTTCCAAACTTAGCCCAAAAGTCGTGGGAATTTAAATATCCCAACTTACTAGTTTTGGGTCTAGTCTTAGAGAATTTTAGGGTGTTACATGTTGCTTCATCGAGCAGATGAGCCAGCAACGACCTCTACCAACGCCCACGAGGCGAATCATTAACGACACTGAACAAGCCCTGGGAAGAGCTATAACTATTGTTAGCAAATACGACGCTCATGGACTAGTGAAGCTCGTATTTACAATCATCCCTTCTGTAGATTTCCATAGCTTGTCTTCACAGTTAGAAAATTCCATTAGTAATGTTTCCTAGCTCCTCCGTGTCTCCGCCTCAGCTGACAAGCGTGCTGATGGGTACTTAGGACTTCCTCCTATTGCCGCTAATGAACCTATATTATGCTTTATTTGGGAGCATATAGCAATTTTATATACTGGTTCTGTCAATGATCGATCTGACGCTGCTGCATCATTGGTTTCACTGGCTAGAGACAATGATCAGAATGGAAAATTAATCATTAAAGAAGGTGGAGTTGGACCACTGTTGAAATTGTTGAAGGAAGGAAAATTGGAGGGTTAGGAGAATGCTGCAAAGGTAATTGGATTACTAGGAAGTGACCCTGGAAGCGTCAAACACATGGTGCATGCTGGGGTATACTCAGTGTTTGTGAAAATCCTCAAATAAGGCCTAATGAAAGTTCAGGCGCTGGTAATTTGGGCTATTTCTGAACTTGTTGCACATCACCCAATGCCAAGATCTTTTTTATTAGCATAACATAATCAGATTACTTGTTAGCCATATCGCGTTTGAGACGGTCCAGGAGCATAGCAAGTACGATATTTTAGCAAAGCCACGTCGATTGATGCTCTTCTTTTAGATAATAATGTGACTAGTGTGCCGAAGGTGTATGAGGATGATAATAATAGTTACATTGAATATATTTTCAAAAATAAGAAGCCTACTCGGATGCACAATGTGGTTACTACCACCACGGTAATGAAGGGTCAAATAAAATCGTCTCAGCAGATTCTGAACATTGGTGGTGCAAACCAAACATATCAGAGGGAGGTTAATAATAATAGTATAAGACAAAGCATGTGAACCATCATCATCAGCAACATTGTCTTTCTTCTACAGGGGTTAGTAATAAAGGGCGAGAATCGGAGGACCCTACTACCAAGGCTTATATGAAATCAATGGTTGCAAAAGCTCTATGGAAACTTGCCAAGGGAAATTCACCTAATTTTCCATAGCATTACTAAATCAAAAGCAATGCTTTGCTATGCAGTACTCTTGGAGAGAGGGATTGAATATGTTCGGTATAATTCTGCTATGGAAGTTATGGAAATCATAGTTATGGCGGAACAACATTCTGATTTTAGAAGATTAGCGTTCAAGCCTAATTCACCTGCTTGCAAAGCTGTTGTTGATCAACTATGGAGAATCATTGAGAATGAATATTTGAATATGCTAATTCCGTGCATTCGAGCAATTTGAAATTTGTCTAGGACTTTTCGAGCTACAGAGACAAGGATGATTAGCCCATTAGTAAAGCTGCTCGATGAGCGAGAAGCAGATATTTCAAACGAAGCAGCCATTGCCTCACAAAATTTTCTTGCAATGCTAACTACCTTCACCTGGATCATTGCAAGGCAATCATAAGTGCTGGAGGTGCAAGACATTTGGTTCAACTTGTTTACTTTGGTGAACAAAGAGTTTGGAGTTCTGCATTGCTTCTGCTTTGCCACATTGCATTGCACGTCCCTGATAGCGAAGAGCTTGCTACAGCCGAGGTTCTTTTAGTGCTCGAATGGGCGTCAAAGCAGGCACACTTGAACCAAGATGAAAATATGGAGATATTGGTTCAGGAATCTAAAAGCAGGTTGAACTTTATCAATCTAGAGGATCAAGGGGATTCCATTGATTGCATCAACAACTTTCTTCCCATAATTTGTATGTTATTAGATGAGATTTTAAGTTTCTTGTTTATAAATTGTCCTACTTCCTTTGGTCAGAGTGTGCGTAGAATCAACCTCTTTTTCCTGCAAGAATTGTGTAAAAAGGACCTCAGGGATATTGTATGTAGGACAAGGCACAAAATATGTTAGTCTTAAAATATATGAATAATCATTTTCATTGGCTTTCTGTTTTTTCTTTCATTCTTCTCAAGGGAAATTTCTCCTCCTTTTTTTCCCATTAGAATGGTGGTTTCACCACCTGAAATTTCGACAAGAAATAGTAAGTAGTCTTTCGCAATGTCGCGTGTTCAAGTTGTAGAAACATGCAAAGTATATCTGCATAACATAGACCCAACGGTCTGGCACTTCCCTCGACCCTTCACATAGGCGGAGCTTAATGCATTGGGCCTACCTTTTTTGTATTGGTAAAGACTTGTTGAAGCTTACTAAATGTACCAGTAAACAGATTAGGAATGAGAATTCCATTAAGTTGTTATTATGTTCTTCTTTTTCAGGTGAAGTCAATATTCAAACTAAGACTTAAAATTGTATATGAACATTTAAATCTCACTTCAAATAAAGTTGAACATGTATGAGTAAAAACTCCTTATTTCACTTTGAAATACTTCTCAAACATATTTTGCAATATTTCACCGGTACTTCAAAAAGCTAATAGCCAAACCAATATTCATAGATGTACTATACTTCATAATATTACAATAACAAAATGTAATTTTTTTGGCCACATGGGATTTGCTAGTATGCCACTAATCATGTGTGCACATAATAGATATTAAACTCAAAACCTCAAAATGGCAGCCCATATTCTTAATTGAATAAAGTCATCTATTTTTTTCACTTTATGAGACTCTACTACAATTTAGGACAATAAAGAATATGCACACATTTTCTATCCTTTAATGTAGTTTTTAATAGTGTAAATTTTATTGCAAAAGACATTGGATCTGAATTATCCTGCTAATCCTCACATCTTGATCTTCCAATCTCCTCCACACAATTCTTAATCAACTCACTCCATAAAGATCCTAGTTCCCTTCCTTTCTCCTAATTTTCTTCTTACCAACCTCATTCTTCCCCACTATTCTTTATCATCATATTTATTATACTATATTTATCAACATCACAACCATGACTGCTTCATTAAATGCTTCACTCTCTCTAATTCCACTTCTCTTTCCATCAGAACCATCTTCATTCCCCCAGAAAACATCATGGTTTCTACAAGGTACACTTTTTATCCAAATTTGAATTTATTTCCTTTTTCCCTCTTTTTTATAGTTATCCTAGTAGGATTTACTTATATCCACTAACAGTGTAAAAGAATTTTCACTTAATCGATGTAATTTAAGATGCGTAGAAGATTACTTATCTAATTTTCTAGATAACCAAGCAACTCCACTGATTAGGAATAGTTACATTTAATTTACTTTTCTAATGACTTCATAGTATAAAACAAAATTAAAAAACTACACTCTGAGTGTACACAAGTAATATTTGTTTGAGCAGCCTCCTTTGTGCAATAGAAATGTATCAGCCGAAAGAAAAGTTATTAATATTAGAATTTTTTATATAGTTTAAATAAAGAAAAAGTTAATATACTAAATTTTAGTTGATTTTAAAATTTGAAATATTATAAAATAATTAAATGATAATTATGCTATATATTTCTCTTTAATATGATTTTATAGTTATTCAAATTTTGATTTTTCTTTGCATTAGCAGATGTGGAACATTCTTAAATATTTAAGAAAATAGTTAAATGATAATTTTATCTATTATACAGTTTTTTAACGAAGAATAAAAAATTTATCAATATTTATAAAAATATTGATATTTTTAATATAATATAAATAAATAAATATAGATATAGATATATAAAAAGCGAAACATAAGAAGACGCGCTTGACCTCGTAAAACCACTTACTCTGCAAGTCAGTCACCAAAAACGTAACTTTTCCATTCCATATTCGAACCAAAATAGAATCTTTCTAATGTAAATAACTACTAGGAGTATTGTACTCGTAAAATCCAAGTCAAAGTCTTCTTTCTTTCACTTGATATAATACGTTCAACAAAACAAAAGTTACATTAAAGGTCCACCTTGTCACATATTTTTTTGGCATTAATTTCAGATCATTTTTTGGTTTTTATCATTTTGAGTGGGCTAAAAGTTACACCAGAGGCTACCGGTCTGCAATTTATAATACTTTTATAAAGTCATTCAATTTCGTTAAAGGCAATTTTCTTAAAGAAAAAAACTATAAATTTTAAAGAGAATTACCTTTAGTTTGAATGACTATTTGAGACGAGGTCTATTTTCTTATGTCATGTCTATTTTTCATTTTGTGTGTGAATAGAATTTTGTCCTAACATTTCTACTTCATATATCATATATTAAAGGTTTCATAGACTAAGCAACCCATATTATGAAAGTATTTTGGCCCAAAAAAAGAAGCAGCACGAATTCTTCACCTAGATCAAAGCATATATTGACTCAATCACAAATATGTTGAACTAAGGCCGCAGCTTTCCTACTCTCAGACCCAAGGGCGAAGCTAGGTGAATGCAAGACGGTTCAATTGGACTCACTTATCGAAAAAATTATATGAGAAAATATGGTAAATGTTAAGTTTTTTAGTTTATTATTTGAATGTGTATAAATTGTTAGAATCATCTTACAGTAAACAAATATTATAATTTACAAGAATTGATTTTACATAACAGATTTAAATCCTAGGTATGGTCTTGCCACTGCTAGACACTAGTTAAACGAAAATTCCAGTTTATAGTAGACATAGTGAAGAAAATCCTGGCAAAGCTAATCCTATTAGATGAGCAGGTGACTCAGAAAGCTGATGAGACAATATTATTCAAGAAAGAATGTGTTGACCTCAAGTCCAAGGCTAACAAGCTAGTTCTGCTGCTTCTTCGAGCAACACGAGCCAACAACGACCTCTATGAACGCCCTACGAGGTGAATCATTGACGAAACTGAACAGTCCCTGAAAAAGCTTTATCCTTGGTTAGCAAATGCTGTCTTGGACTAGTGAAGCACGTATTTTTCATCATCCCTATTGCAGAATTCCATAACTTGTCTTCACAGTTAGAAGATTTCATTGGTGATATGTCCTGGATCCTCCGTGTCTCCACCTCAGCTAACAAATTGTGCTTTATTTGGAAACATATATAGATTTTGTATACTGGTTCGACCAATGATCGATCTGATGCTGCTGCATCATTGGTTTCGCTGGCTAGGAACAATGATCAAAATGGAAAATTGATCATTGAAGAAGGTGGAGTTGGACCACTATTGAAATTTTTGAAGGAAGGAAAATTGGAGGGTTAGGAGAATGCTGCAAAGGTATTTGGATTACTAGAACGTGACCCTGGAAGCGTCGAACACATGGTGCATGTTGGGGTGTGCTCAGTGTTTGTGAAAATTCTCAAAGAAGGCCTACTGAAAGTTCAGGCGATGGTTGCTTGGGTAGTTTCTGAACTTGTTGCACATCACCCCGAATGTCAAGATCTTTTTCATCAGCATAACATAATCAGATTACTTGTTAGCCATCTCGCATTTGAGACGGTCCAGGAGCATAGCAAGTATGCTATTTTTAGCAAAGGCACGTCGATTGATGATATTCTTTTAACTAGTAATGTGACTAGTGTGCACAAGGTGTATGAGGATGATAATAATAGTCACATTGAATATCCTTTCAGAAATAAGAAGCCTACTCGGATGCACAATGTGGTTACTACCCACCATGGAAATGAAGGGTCAAATGAAACCTTCTCAGCAGATTCTGAACATTGGTGGTGCAAACCAGACATATCAGAGGGAGGTTAATAATAATAATAGTATGAGACAAAACCATGTGAACCATCATCATCAACAACATTGTCTTTCTTCTACAGGGGTTAGTAATAAAGGGAGAGAATTAGAGGACCCTACTACCAAGGCTTATATGAAATCAATGGTTGCAAAAGCTCTATGGGAACTTGCCAAGGGAAATTCACCTAATTTTCCATAGCATTACTAAATCAAAAGCACTGCTTTGCTTTGCAGTACTCTTGGAGAGAGGGATTGAAGATGTTCGGTATAATTCCGCTATGGAAGTTATGGAAATCACAGCTATGTGATTTGACAAGATCAGCGTTCAAGCCTAATTCACCTGCTTGCAAAGCTATTGTTGATCAACTGTTGAGAATCATTGAGAATGAAGATTTGAATATGCTAATTCCATGTATTCGACCAATTTGAAATTTGTCTAGGACTTTTTGAGCTACAGAGATAAGGATGATTAGCCCATTAGTAAAGTTGCTCGATGAGCGAGAAACAGATATTTCAAACGAAGCAGCCATTACCCTTACGAAATTTTCTTGCAATGCTAACTACCTTCACTTAGATCATTTCAAGGCAATCATAAGCGCTGGAGGTGCAACACATTTGGTTCAACTTGTTTATTTTGGTGCACAAATAGTTTAGAGTTCTGCATTGCTTCTCCTTTGCTACATTGTATGCAACGTCCCTGATAGCAATGAGCTTGCTGAAGTTGAGGTTCTTTCAGTGCTCGAGTGGGCGTTAAGGCAGGCATACTTGAACCAAGATATAAAGGTGGAGACATTGTTGCAGGAATTAAAAAGCAGGTTGGACCTCTATCAATCTAGAGGATCAAGGGAATTCCATTGATTGCATCAACAACTTGCTATGCAAATTTGTATGTTGTTAGATGATATATTTAAGTTTCTTGTTTATAAATTTTTTCCTACTTCCTTTGGTAAGAGTGTATGTAAAATCAATCTCTTTTGCCTGCAAGAATTGTGTAAAAAAGACCTCAGGGATATTGTATGTAGGACAAGGCACAAAATCTGTTACTCTTGCAATATATGAATAAATCATTTCCATTGGTTTTATGGTTTTTCTTTCATTCTGCTTAAGGGAATTTTCTTCTCCTTTTTTCCCATTGGCATGGTGTTTTCACCACCTAAAATCTTGACAAGAAATAGTAAGTAGTCTTTCGATAATGTCATTGTGTTCAAGTTGTCGAAACATGCAAGGTATGTCTGCATAAAATAGACCCAATTGTCTGGCACTTTTTCGGACCTTGCACAGAGCGGGAATTTAATGCACTGAGCTGACCCTTTCTATATTAGTAAAGACTTGTTGAAGCTTACTAAATGTGCCAGTAAATAGATAAGAATGCAGTTACATTGAGTTGTTAAGGTAAAGTTGACTCAGCCTTCTTAAGAAATGGAAGAAGCACCTACAGCAGAAAGTTTGAGCTTCCAAATATAGTTTCTTTTAATTGGTTGATGGGTCCAAATTCTATAGAGAAGTAAAGCTAGATTTCACAGCTCGATTTTGCAACTGAAAAAATTGCTCTGGTTCTATAAGTTGGACTTCCCACATCCAACATTTTACAATTGGAAGGCAATTATCAAACTGTTGGACCCTAAAAAAATTTAGAACCACCTTAATTTCCCCTGAAAAGAGCAGTTTTTACAAGGTACACTTTTTATCCAAATTTGACTTTCTTCCCTTGTTTCCCCTTATTTTCGAAGACCGTGACAGGAGTAACTTATATCCACTGATAGTGTAAAAGAATTTTCACTTAATTGATGTAATTTAAGATGTCGTAGAAGATTACTTATCTAATTTTCTATATTATTAAGCAATTCCACTGATCAGGGATGGTTACATTTTATTTACACAAATTTAATTTGTTTGAGAAGGTTCCTTTGTGCAACAGAAATGTATCACCTGACAGAAAAGTGTCTCTCATTAGAACCTAGATCACAACAGAAGCTCCTGTAAAGGTAGAGAAGGTATCAAAGAAACAGTGTGAGGGAAACTTGGCATATGGTGATCTTTAACACTAAGGGTCTGGCCTTAACCTAATATGAGTAGTTCGTTTTATTTTACTGAACTTGTAAACTGAGTTAACTTATATACACTAACAACGTAGTAACATTTCCCTCACTATGAATTATGTGATCGATTGATCATGTAAAATTTCTTTTAGCTGTGAAGCTAAAGGTGCTAGACTCTTTGTGAAATGATCAATGGTCAGTTGAATTTGATTTTGGTGTAACTGATTTATTTGTTGGGGTTGATCAGGAGAGATCCCATACTGAGAAGGCCTATCCATTTGAGTGATTCCAGATGCTGTTGATAGTAATGAGAAGCCTCACAAGCTCAGATTGTACTCCATTTCTAGGAGTTTCCCTCAGTGACTTCGGATACTTCGAAACTGTAAGCTTTTGAAATTCTTATTCGTTCAAATTCTATCCAAATACTACATGCAGTGGTGTATTCATCATTTTTGTGTAAAGATGTCTCGGTTTATTGTTAATTACTGTTTCATTGATGAATTAAGCAACAATGGAGAAAGGAAAGCTATGGAAAGGTGAGAAGATTTCAGAAGAGAGGAAAGATGAGAAGCAACAGTAACTTTTTCATTGAAATGAACTTCTCAAATGAGAAGTGAGCTGACTACATGTACATATACCTATCACAAATGACAGTTGTCTACAGCTAGAAGAACTAACCGACTTTCTAACCAACTAATCACTAACTAATCATTGAGCTAACTAACCTATCAGTAGAATAACAAACTCAACTAACTTCAACTAATTTCTAGCCGATACAAAAATATAAATACACTTGAATGAATAATCTCAATACTTATTACCACAATTTGTCTTGTGCTACGATTTTACTTGCCGTCCCAAATTGATACTTACTTTGTCAGGTTATTGTATACATACATATTAATATTATCTTCTAAAAATTATTAGTTATACACATGTGTAAGGAAATCCTTTTTAAGAGCATCGGATGACACTGTAAAGGCTGTCTCAGCCTATGATTCTATATAGGTTATTCTCAGCAGATAAATTAAAATAGGTTAAATATTTGAAATTCACTAACATAGGTAAGTTAATTTACCAAAAAATAAAAAGAATAAGATAGGTAAGTTAGCTAGCTATTACCCTTGTTATAGTATTTGAACAATTGAACTAACTAGAGGCTTCATCCAGGTTTCTCTGTGTCAAAATGGATTGTCTACACCAATGACAAAGGGGAACCAGTTAAAGGAGTCTAATTGAACTTCTTATGTAAGAATCAAATACTCCCTAAACCTTAAAAACAATGTTAGCTTGTACTCTTATCTTATGTATTTGATCTTGTCCTGATTTTCCAGCACATATAGAGCAATTTAAACTGAACATTTCTTAAAGAACATATGACTATATGCTTAGAGCCGTGCACCTACTTGGAATGTTAATGTTTGTGGAGACTTGACACTTGGAGCTGAAGTTAAGATTACTGGACCGGTTGGAAAAGAAATGCTAATGCCATAGGATCCCGATGCTACAGTTATAACGGTAAATATTGCCAGTGCTCCTTCTTATCACTATGAGGCACTTTATAATTAGGCTTTGATCTTTTCATCTTACAACTTGCCATTGGAACTGGAATTGCTCCTTTCCATGCATTCTTGTGGAAAATGTTCTTTGAGAAGCATGAGGATTACAAGTTATACCAGAAACCATTATTATCTTATCATTTTTCATTTCAGTTTCATGAACACACTAGGGAGAAGGGGAGAACTGAAAAATAGGAGGTTCGTTGAAATTTTTAGTAAAGTGAGAGATTAGTTTGATGATTAATTAAGTATTTTATCTTTTCAGATCAAATTAGGACACAAGTGGAACTGAGATGAATGTAATGGTGAATATACTATATGTGATGTATGTGTCAAAGATGAATAGTGTTCACAATTTAGAGAATTCAATCTCCATTAAACCAAGTTTTTGAACTACTCAGCTTAGTAGAGTTGCACGAGGAGTTATATGACCTCCTCCAATGACATGGTTTTGGTTTTATGCAGTTCAATGGTTTAGCATGGCTTTTCTTTGGTGTTCCAGCAAGCAACTCTGCACTTCACAATGAGGTAATTTTAGTATTCAATTCTTCTTGTTTTTTTTTTAAAAAGTAAATATTACTATGTCATAATGCAGGACTAAGATTTATAACTTGGAAATTTGTTGCAGGAATTCGAAAAAATTAAGGAGATGGCCCTAGATAACATCAGGCTAGACTTTGCTGTGAAAAGATGTATATTAAAACTAGAATGGCTCAATATGTTGAAGAACCATGAACTTTACTCAAGAAAGACAACATATTTGTGTACATATGTGGACTCAAGGGCATGAAGCAGAGAATTGATGACATAATGACTTCACTTGCTAAAAGAGATGGTAACATAAGTTCAAATATCTCATTATTTCCTACATACACATGTAAAAAAAATAATTAGAGTTTTATGCACTGTATGTGATATAAGCTTTTAATATTATCAAGTTAAATTGACCTAAAATAACAAGGAACTCTTTGTAACACGACTAATTGGTAAATCCTAAGGTAGAGTAATTACTACCTACTATAGTCTGTTAACTTGCATGATGGTGTAAAAAGGTTTTAAACTGTCAATTTATATAACTTTAAATCCTATATAAATGTCCAGATGCATCAGACGTAACATTCAAAGCCTAACATTTTTGGCTATGCTTTTGTAGCTTGTAGTTTTGGATACATGTATTATTTAGTGTAAAATTTTAAAATAACATAATAGTGAAAATGTGAGATACTTAGGTGATAAGTCATAAATATTTTGTGTGAAAAAGAGCCAACCCCCTAGCGCTGCCATTCCTAGGTTTGACTAACGCCGGAGAATCCTTAGTCTATGTTACACGGTGGCCATGGCCACCCTCCCGCCTGGACAACCTCCACCTAGGGAGGAAGTCAATCCATTAAATTTTGCAGCCACTTTACGCCCTATACCAATTCATTTTAAATCAATCCCTATGAAACCAGTCACATATTTGCATGGAGAACCAAGGGCGGTTTGGGAGGAGGAAGAGATTAATCAAATGACAATATAAGAGAATCTTCAATTTGCAATCATTGGGAAATTCTCGTATTGATGGCCTGATATTTATGATCTACGGAAACTGCTACCTAAATAATGCAATCTGAAAGGGGAATGAAATATTAGGGTATTAAATAATCGACATGTATTGATTAGTGCGGCTAACATGGAGGATTATGTTAGTCTTCTCTCAAAACTAGTTTTCTATCTCACTCACAGGTAGTGGACTTATACTATGAGGAATTTAAAGTGGGATCTATTATTTGACTCGGAGGAGGAGACAACAAATGTGATTACTTGGATATCCTTTCCTTCCCTTCCACTGACTATTTTCATAAAGGAAGCAATTTTTTCATTGGCAGAAGCAGTAGGGAAACCATTACAAGTGGACATGGAAACCAAGAATCAAACAAGACCTAGTTGTGCTCGTGTGAAGGTGGAGGTGGAAGGGGACTTTCGTAAAAGAATTAATATAGGAATGAGAAAACAAAATGGAGAAGAGATTGAAAAGTGGATTCCTATTAAATATGACTATGTTCTAAAATACTGCAAGAACTGTAAGATTCAAGGGCATAGTGAATAGGAATGCTATGCTTTGCCTCCAGAGTTATATCCAAGGAGGCTAAGGAGGAAAAACAGAGTAATAATAGACAGGACTTGTCAAAGACAAAGAAATACCCCAAATAGCAGCCAGAAGAAGAGGATGGGAGGCAGAAAAATGAACAAGACTTTCAGGCTCAGAGAAACTAAAAGAAGCAGGGATTACACAATGCTAGAGGGGGAGAGAAGAGACAAGGAAATGAGATGGGAATAAAGCCAGCAGCAGAAGGAAAATAACTTGACAACAACCAATCAATTTGATGTGTTAGTGGAGAAGGAATGAGAGGAAGAGAGTACAAAAGCAGAGAACAAGGAAGAACATGAGCATAAAGGTAAAGAAAAACCTACTGATGTTATAACAGGCTCCATGGCACAATCAGAAGACACAACCAAGGGGAAAAAATAAAAAGGAGACAAAGCATCCACTGCTATGGTTATCTGGGAATCAGAAGAAAAGGCTCAGGATTCCAATGTAGGGAAGATGAGTCATGCAGATCCTATTCAAAACGAAAATAGTGTATAGGAGGTAGGGAAAACACCAGACACATTGGCAACATATGATACGACAGAGCAAAAAGAACAAGGACACGAGGAGGAGGGTAATCTAGAAGACAATATAAATAATATAGGGAGGACAGAGGACTTATCCCCAGGACACACTGCAGAAATAAAAGCAGGTCTCAAAAAGAATAAATATCAGTCTGCAGTGCCATTGCAAGTCCAAACAAGGAGCAGTAGGGAGAGATCACATAGTAGTGATCAATGATTGACAAGATAATTTTCTAGAACATAAGATCTGTTAATACTCAAAACTCATTTGAGAGATTAACAGACTTAAATAGAAGACACCATTAATCTATAGCCTTAATGGAGCCTTTTCAAGATCCTGGAGGTTTAGAACATTTTAAAAAGAAATTGGGGGTAGAGCTTGGATTAGCTAACAACTCTTCTAAGATTTGGATCTTTTGGAGAGATGAATGGAAGGGAGAGATGGAGCTGGACACTCATCAACAGATCTTACTAAAATTTGAAGCTTCTAGAAGGAGGCTTAGAATTACTTCAGTGTATGCAAGATGTAGTGCTTTGGAAAGGTTAGAACTATGGGAGAATTTAGAGATTGTAGCTCACCACAACTCAGATCCTTGGGGATGGGTGGAGATTTTAATGTTATATTAAATGAAGAGGAAAAATAGGGAGGTATGACCTTTACTCAAAATGAAGCAATAGCTTTTGCACAATGTTTAAGTAGTTGTGCTCTGAAGGAATTGAAATTCATAGGGAGCAAGTTTACATGGTGGAATGGAAGACTAGAGGATGACTATATCTTCAAGAGGTTAGATAGAGTCCTGGGAAATTAGGAACTTTTTCGCATTCTCCCTTCTAGTGAAGTCCATCATATGATTAGGCAAGGAGTAGATCATGCTCCTCTGCATGTTATTTTTAATACTAAGGAGGATGTCTTAGTTAAGCCTTTTAAGTTTCTTAAATTTTGGACTAAGCATAGTTAGTTTAATAAACTAGTTGAGAATAACTGGAAGGTGGATTTTATGGGAACTCCTTTCATGCTTTTCAAGGCAAAGCTCCAGAAAGTAAGAAGGGCTTTAGCATCTTGGAGTAAACAAGCTTATGGGGATATATTTCAGAGAATTGCAACTCTGGAAGATACAATAAGAGTTAAAAAAATGCAGCTGGAAATATTGCCCAGTCAGAAAAATAGGATGAAGCTAATGAAGGCTGAGGCAGAAATAAAGAGATATAGGAAAATATAGGAGAAGTACTAGAAGCAAAAGGCAGGCATGCAGTGGTTTGAGGATGGAGAAATAAGGAATAAGGAATAGCCGAGGAGATGTAGTGACTACACAAGAGGAAATAGGAAGAGAGGTTGTTGCATTTTTTGAAGATCAGTTTAAAGATGAAGGGAATATCAATTTCTCAGAACTAATGGCTAACATCCCTAAAGTAATCTCTTTGGAGTAGAATGAGGAAATGGTTAACTTTCCTAGTGAAGAAGTTAAGAAAGTAGTCTTTAAACTGAATGGTAAAAGTAAAAATGGTCTTGATGTTTCTCAGGGTGTTTCCACTAGACTGCTAGGATATAATTGTTCAGATGTCACTAACACGGTGAAGACATTTTTTTATGGGCAGGAACTTCCTAGGTTTATCACTCATACAAACCTTATCTTGATTCCCAAAAAAACAGAAAAGAAAAATTTGAAAGTTCACTTATTACAGACCAATTAATCTCAACATATTTGTCAATAAGATCATATCCAGAGTACTACATGACAAGCTAGTGGATTGGTTACCAATGATTATTTCTGAAAATCAGACTAGATTCATGAAAGGAAGAAGCATAATAGAAAATATACTACTTGCATAGGAGAAACATCAGAGATATGAACTTGAGGAATAAATGGCAGAATGTGGTGGTTAAGTTGGACATGGACAAGGCTTATGATGAAGTATCTTGGATTTTTCTAATTAAGGTACTTAGATGCTTTGAGTTTTCGGAGGAGATTATTGATATGGTATGGAGGTTAATATCTTACAATTGGTACTCAATCTTGATAAATGGTAAACCAACTGGTTTTTTCAAGTCATCTAGGGGATTAAAGCAGGGGGACCCTATATCCCCTATCCTATTCATCATTGCTGCTGAAGTGTTGGTTAGAGGGTTGAATAAATTATAAGAGGATATAGAGTTCAAAGGATTTGGGCTTCCTAAATGGAGCACAAAAATAAATCATTTATCATATGCTAATGACACAATTTTATTTTTCTCAGGGGATAGAAAATCAGTCAAGAAGATGGTACAGGTTTTAGTGGAGTATGAAAGGATCTCTGGACGGATGATTAATAGGAATAAAAGCTTCTTCTATTTACATGAGAAAACACCTTCTGCCTTGGGTTCAAAATTGAGGAGATGGACCAGAATAAGTCAAGGAGTGTTTCCTTTAACTTATTTAGGTTGCCTAGTTTTCTATGGAAAGAGGAGAAATTCTTACTTTGAATTCATTATTAGGAAGATAGCTAGGAGGGTTATGATATGGCAAAACAAATGGCTTTCATATGGAGGAAAATACATTTTAATAGCTCATGTATTACAATCAATGTCAGTTTACTTATTATCAGCCTTGAATCCACCAAAAGGAGTGATAGATCAGATTCACAAGATTTTTGCTAAGTTCTTCTGGAGCAAGACTAGAGGAGTTCAGGGTAAATACTGGATATCATGGGAAGACATGTGTTTCCCAAGGAGGAGGGGGATATTGGTTTTATATCACTTCATGATGTCTCAAAGGCTCTTATGGAAAAACTTTAGTGAGTTTCAGAACTTCCACCTCTTTCCCGTGGATTTCATTTATGTGGAACAAATATTACAAAAAGCTCCATCCACTTTAACACATGGTAGGGGAGCTTCTCATATATGGAGAAAAATGGTGCAAATCAAAAGTGATGTGGAACATGATATATGGTGGCAGATAAAGGCTGAGAATACAAGCTTTTGGTTTGTTAACTGGACACAAAAAGGAGATTTATACCACATAGAGGAGGTAGACTAGGTGACTGAGGAATTAGAAGTCAAGGAATTTATCTCACAAAGAACCTAGAATATAGACAAGCTGAAGGAGAAAATTTCAATGGAGATTATAAACCATATTTTGACTAACATAAGACCAGAAGTCAATGGGGAGAATGACAGAGCCTGATGGACGGGTAATGCTAGAGGAATATTCATAGTTAAATTAATATATTATAATATGAGGAGAAGAAGGGAGGAGACGGGATGGATGAAGAACATATGGATAAAAGGGATGCCTTTTAAAATATGCTTCTTTATGTGGAGGTTGTGGAAAGGTAAAATTGCCATAGATGATAATTTGAGGAGAATGGATTCAGATAGCATCTAGATGACACTGTTGTGAGAGTCATGAGGTGAAAAATATGAGACACATTTTTCTAACAGCTCTCGTAGCTCAAAAGCTTTGGAAGCAGTTTGATTCTTGTGCAGGTGTGATCACTGAAGGAAGGAGTCTACAACAACTCATAGTAGAATGGTGGAATATCCCAGGAAATCAAATGCTCAGGGAAATAAATAAAGCAGTTCCTCCTATGCTACTTTGGGAATTATGGAAGAGAAGAAATGCAAGGAGACATGGAAAAGAGGTGAATTTTCAAAGGCTGCTTATGCTATGTCAACAAGGTATGCATCAGTTTGCAAAGGTGAAATACCCAGGTTGGACTATCCCTTAACGGTGGGAGGAGATAGTTGGATGCATTCAAGTATATAGAGCTAGTCTACATATAGGATTCTTAAATGGGAGCAGCCTGAAAGAGGATGGATAAAGTGTAACACTGATGTTGCTTGCAAAGGTAACCCGGGTTTGAGTGCATATGGATATTATCTAAGGGATCAAAATGGAGACCTGATATTTGCAGAAGCACAAACAATTGGAATAACTACCAATATGGTAGCTGAGACCCAAGGAATGAGACAAGCGTTGTTACACTGTCAGACCTTACAAGAGAGCATAATTTAGAAACAGATTCACTAAGTCCGCAGAAGATGTTACTAAGAGAATGGAAAATGCCATGGAAAATAACAGCTATAATGGATGAGATTTTTGATATACTACCAAGAATTAGAATACAAGTGTTACATATATTCAGAGAATTGAATTAGCTAGCGGATAGTTTGGCTAACAGTGCATATAAATAAGAAGGCAGAATCACATATGATAGATTTCATCAATTATAGATCGAGATCAAGAGAATTCTAAACTCAGACAAGCCACAGATTCCTTACTTAAGGATCAAATCCAGAAAATCAAAAAGCAACAACATTCAACAACATGCATAAAGCTAAATACAGATATGCCCACTGGATATATACAAAATATTTGCAAGAAGTGGGATTTCTATCTAACCTATCCTAGCTACGGTAGCATCAAAAAGGAGATACCAACAAAAGTAGGGCTACTTATGGGAGATTACAGCACACAAGTGAAGATAGAATGATAGAGAGTTGGAGCAACTTGGTTTTCCCCACCCTCTGCATCAATGGAAGATCCTCACCTGGAATCTTGATTGAGCACCTAAAAGAACACTTACCACCTGAAAAATTCACCTAAAGAACATAAATAGCCAAGTCAGAAAGAGGAAGCGGAAGAAAGATGATGCAATCAAACGAGGTTTACCTCTTTGAGCTACAGGAAAACTGGATGCTTGAAGAATGGTGGTCGTTATCACCCAAAGGAGAAGAAGGAGCAATTTTCAGTTGAAATGGGGAGGCATGGTGAAAGAAATGGAGAAAACCCTAGAGGCAGAGAAGATGAGAGGAAACAGAGGGGTTTCCGATTTAGTTCAAAGTCAACATAAAACAATGTAACTACTCTTTTTGTTTTTTGTTTTATTAATAAAATGAACACCTGGATCAAGTTGAACTAAAACAAAGTGTGATATACTTATAAAATAATATTTGAAGGTTAAAAAGTGTCGGTGCAATTAGTAAAATGTGAATTAATATAAATTTCTATATATTAAATTATAATTTACTGACTAAAATTATATATTTAAATATGCTGCTTATTTTCTTATTTTTATTAGAATGTGTAATTTCATCTTTGTTCAAAAATTTTATTATAATAATTTTTGCTTGAAAGGATTAAAAAGTCGTTTAACTTTTTATGGACAATAAGGTCATTCAACTTTTTTCTTTTCGTGCGTGTAGCTCGTATCGATGAATAAAAATTATAAAGATTATATAAGAGTCCTAGAAAGTTGATTTGAGTAATAGACTAAAAATTTTAAAATTAAGGATGGTGAATGTTGATATTATTTAGCTAATTCAAACAAAGAAATATTTTGCTATATTAATTTTATATTTTTATTAAATGGCGACATTGTATAACACAAGATAGATTCATCAGAAAGAGTTGTTTATTATTTTCTTTAGAAATCTTTTACAAATAACACTTTAAGGTCATTCAACTTTTTTCTTTTTGCGCGTGTAGCTCGTATCGATGAATAAAAATTATAAAGATAAATAAGAGTCCTGAAAAGTTGTATTTGAGTAATAGACTAAAAATTTAAAAAGTAAGGATGATGAATATTGATATTATTTAGCTAATTCAAAAGAAAAAAATATTTTTCTATATTAATTATATTCTTTTATTAAATGGCGGCAGTGCATAACACAAAATAGATTCATCAGAAAGAGTTGTTTATTATTTTTTTGTAGAAATCTTTTAAAATTAACACTTTAATAAAAGAGAAATTAAAACTAATCATCTAACTATTATGCTCTGCAAAAAAAAAAATTCAAATCCTACATTTCATTTTATAAAGGAGAAATTTAAATAATGCTATAAATTCACAAGAATAAAAAAGAATTAAGAAATAAAAACAACGACAAATGAAGTATTTAGTCTTCAAGAATTACATCAGTTTATCAACTTAATTCAAATGTAATGGCCATTGTTATTCAACTTCCAATCAAAATCTTAACATAGATTTTGACATAAATCTCTTTTTTTGCATTATTTTGATGATCATAAAAATCGCCGAGGCAAAACCTGTTGCAATAGTCATTATATCTAGCCTCATAGTCCCCTTAAAGTACACAATATATTAAGATACATTTAAATAGACCAACTAAACAAAACATTAAGGAATGATTTTGAACCCACATAGTAAGATAAAGTGAAATTAAAAGAAAGTAAATTTCTAATGGTGATGGTTGAGGTAAAATTATCTGCTTAAGTTAATTAATTAAGAAGAAAAAACTTGAAAAAACTAGCCGCCTCACCTTTAGCCTGAGTATCGCCGTTGAACCTAGATTTGCCTAATCTGGTGGCTATGGCTACCACCTCGTCTGGGCAACCTCCGCCTGGGGATGAACAGTCCATGAACAAAGCTACATTAGATTTTGCCTCAAAACTACATCCTACCCCTATCATCAGTAAACCATTTCCTATTAAGCTCATTACATATTTGCATGGAAAACCGAGAGTAACTTGGGAGGAGGAAGAGGTGAATCAAATGATTCACAATGAAAATTTGCAATACGCTGTTATAGGAAAGTTTTCCCATGGATGGCCGAATATTCAAGATTTGAGGAAGATGATCCCAAAACAATGTGGTTTGAAAGGGAAATGCAATATCGGCCTATTAAGTAGTAGGCATGTTTTGATAAGGGCATCGATAATGGAAGACTATGTTAACCTACTATGCAAACTAGCATTTTAGTTAACATAGGTAATGGACCTTTCCTATATGGACTCTAAAGTGGGATTTGTTGTTTGATCTGGAGGAGGAAACAACGACTGCTATTTAATGGATATTGCTCCCAAAACTTCCCCCAAATTTCTTTATGAAGGAAGCGATTTTTTCACTTGATGATGTCATTGGTAAACCCTTGCAAATTGACATGGAAACGAAAAATCAAACTATACCTAGTTGTGCTAGGGTCAAAATGGAAGTGGATCTATTAGGAGAATTTTCCTAAGCATATCAACATTGGGATGTGGAAACAGACTGGCGAAGTGGTTGAAAAATGGATTTGAATCAAGTATGATCATGTTCCCAAGTATTGCATAAATTGCAAAATTTAGGGGCATAATGACTAGAAGTATTTTATCTTACATCCGGATCTCTACTCGCATAACAAGGGGAACAACACGAAGGAAACAAAGCCCATGATTCTAAGTTAAAGGATCAGACTCAAGGAGATAAGGATGAGAAACGTACAAAAGAGGTGGAAGAGGAAGGTAGGAGCGAAGCAAGAAATACCGAAGTCTTCCAAACTCAGAGAAACAGGAGAAGGGGCAGAGATAGACAGACTCAGAAGTGGAACCAAAAATAAAAATAGAAAATCCTCACAAATGACAAACAGTTTGAGGTACTCAATGCTCAGGACAAGGTTGTGGAGCAAATACAAAGAACAGAAGAAAATAATCAGGCAGCGGATAAAAGAGCAGTGGGAAGCCAACAAACACTTATCACACCTAGAGATAAGGTAGTTACACATGACATTACATCACAAGAATCAGTTACTGCTCGAAGGACGAAAATTAGGCCTGAGGAAGAGGATTAGACAACAATGGTAGTGTGGAATCCAGGAAATGAATCCCAGGTGGCCAGGGATGAGGATGTTGTACCAAACATGGAGGATGCTTTAAATCCTCTAAACAGGAAAATAGATAATAGTATGGAGGAAGGATATAGAACTAACCCAGAACTGGATCAATTAACAACAACTCAGAGAGAACAAGTTCAAGATATGAAAAAGGATGAGGATATTCAAGAGAACATAAATAGTGTTATTCAAAAAGGGGATTTATCACCTAGGAAGATAGAGGAGTTAAAGACAGGAACCAAAAAAGGTAAAACTGGTCAATCTACTTTACCTTTACGGGTTCAAACAAGGAGAAGTAAGGATAGACAATCAATTAGTGATCAATGATTGATAAACTATTGTTTTGAAATATCAGATCTGTTAATACTAAGAATTCTTTTGAAAGAGTAATAGATCTGAACAGAAGGCATCAATACTCCTTTGTTGCATTGATGAAACCATTTAGAGGATCAAGAGAATTGGAACAATACAAGATAAGACTGGGATTTCAACATGCTTTGGTCAATTCCTTATCAAAGATATGGATTTTTTGGAGATATTGCTGGGAAGGCAATGTACTATTAGACACTAATCAATAGATTACTATGTCATTTATAGCTCACAGTACCTCATTCAAGGTCACATCAGTATATGCTAGATGCAATACATTGGAAAGGCTAGAATTATGGGAGAGTTTGGAGGAGATGGTAGGGCGAATTCAAGACCCTTGAATTTTTGGGGGTGATTTTAATGTGCCTCTGAATGAAGATGAAAAACTAAGTCGTTTACCTTTCTCTTAGAATGAGGAAACAAACATGGCTAAATATATTAGTAACTGTGGTGTAGTTGAATGAAAATATAGTGGCAGTAACTTTAGTTGGTGGAATGGAAGTCTTGAAGAAGAATGCATTTTCAAAAGACTTGATAGAGTAGTGGTGAATCAGGAGTTTCTAAACATTCTTCCTTCAAGTGAGGTACATCATCTAATTAGACAAGGATCTGATCATGCACCTCTTCATGTTGTCTGTAACACAAATAAGTCTCTTATCAGTAGACCATGCAAGTTCTTGAATTTCTAGGTCAAGCATAAGTAGTTTAAGGAGTTGGTCAAAGAAAACTGGGAGGCCTGATTTTGTGGGTAACCCATTCATAGAATTCAAGTTTAAGATTAAGAGGGTAAGGCTGGCACTAGTAGAATGGAGTAAGAAGACTTTGGTAATATTTTCCAGCAAATATATACATTGGAAGATATTATAAAAGTGAAGGAAATCCAGTTGGAGTTATATCCAATACAGGAGAATAGAATGGCTCTTAATAAAGCAGAAGCTGACTTGAAAAGGCGTAGACATTTGGAAGAGGAGTTTCTGGAAATAAAAAGCTGGCATGAAATGGTTCTCAGAAGGGGATAGGAATACAAAATTCTTTCACTCTTATGTTAAAGGTAGAAGGAGGAAATTGTTGATTAGTGAAATTCACTCACCAAAAGGTGTCTATTTGAAGGAGTCATCAGATATTAGGAATGCTGTTGTGAACTACTTTTATGAACAATTCAAGAAAGAAGATAGTCTCAACAACTTTGTTATGCTAGAGAAACTTCCTGTACTGATCTCACAAGAGCAAAATGAGGAGATGACAAGACTACCAATAGTGGAGGAAGTTAAGAAGGCTGTTTTTGAACTGAATGGGGACAGTACTAGTGGGCCTGACGGACAGGAGTTTTCTTCCAGGAATGTTGGGACATCATTGGGGAGGATGTTACAAGAATGGTGACTGCTTTCTTTTGTGGTTATGAAATCCCAAAATTTGTAACTCGCAAATTTAATCCTCATACCCAAGAAAGAAAGAAAGAATATTAGGTTTTGGAGATTTAAGACCTATAAGTTTGAGTATTTTTGCTAATAAAATTCTATCCAGAATGTTGCATGACAGAATGGTTGCATGTTTACCTCAGATCATCTCTAAAAATCAAGCTGGATTTGTTAAAGGGAGAAGTATTACTGAGAATGTACTATTAGCTCAAGAGATCATCAGAGACATTGGTAAGAGAAGCAAATGGAATAATGTGGTTGTTAACTTGGACATGGCAAAAGCATATGATAGGGTTTCTTGGATATTTCTTACTAAAGTACTAAGGAGTATTGGCTTTTCAGAAATTATCAAAGATATGGTGTGGAGGCTGGTCTCAAATAATTGGTATTCTGTATTGGTAAATGGTTAGAGCTATGATTTTTTCAATTTATCAGGGGGCTAAAGCAAGGAGACCCTCTATCACCATTGCTTTTCTATCACGACCCGAGTCTATACCCTAGACGAGACATGGTACTTGGAGTCACAAGTAACCCCAAGCTAACCCATGGTCTATCATAACACTTGTAAGCTGAGTAAACATAAGCAGAAGCTTTAAATAAATAAGATCATTTAAGAAACACTGATTTGACAAAAGTCCATATATTTGAAAAACAATACTGAATATCTGAATGAAAGCCAACTACTCAATGATGAGTTTCTGGGATAAGCCCCCAGCTAACTCTAAAGTCTAACTGGTAGTAACTAACTGAAAATAAATATCGTCTTCAAAAGATGAGGACTCACCAAATGCTACTGCTGTTATCGTTTGAGGGAATCTATTGACGATGTTGGGGTTGAGAACCTGCACCTGTATCATAATACGATACATCATAGAAGGTATGCGTCAGTACTTTGAATGTACTGAATAAGTGAGAAATAAAATAAGAATGAAGAACAAGTGACTGGACTGTAATGACATGTAATGACCAACTGAAATACTAAAAACGGATACAACTGAAGTATAACTGATATGGTCAATAGTGACCCCGACTGATTGTAACACTTTTCTAGACTAGGCTTAGACCTTGCAATAAAAATACAGAAGAAAAATCAGAAAAATGCCTCAAAATGATTGAGACAATAGGTCGTGGTCAGCTCCAATGACTCGTTGTTTCAGTCGTGGTTTTCCCTTCTTGATAAGCCAAGAACCCACGGGATAAGGAATGACTCATTGTGAGAAACAATGAGTCGTCCTATCACTCGTTGGTTCCCCATCTCAAGACTTTTTTTCAGGACCCCACGACTCAACCAACGAGTCGTTGTCAGAAACAATGACCCCTTGTGTGAGTCGTTGGGTGAGACCTCAAAAATCTATTCCAGTGACGACGAGTGGAAACAATGACTCATTGTGTTTCACAATAAGTCGTGGTCACCACTCGTCATATCAAGTTTGGGGTTTTTAGAAATTCTTCCAGTGAACATAACGACTGGACACAATGACCCGTTGGGTCCACTAATGAGTCATTGTGTCACCCGTCATCAGCCCCTCCAGGTTTCCTCTTGCAGTGGCCACCGGAGGAACCAACGACCCGTTGGTTCATCCAACGAGTCACGGTGACCCCCATTGACAAATCCAGTGTGTTCTAGTCCCAAACAGTGGGACCAACGAGAGGTCCCAATGAGTCGTGGTCAACACCAATAACTCGTTGAGTGACCCATTGTGACCCTGTCGGCCAGTTTTCAGATTTAATTTCCAGAGTTATTTTCGTAATTTTCCACCTATTTAGTCCCAAAAATACATCATTTAAGTTTAAACTAAGGGGATTTAGAGGGATTAAATAGTTCTTCTCCCTCATTCCCCACTCAAACCTTCAGAAAGCAATCGTAAATTCTCTCAGGAGCTCTCAGAGCGAGAACTAGGACAGTTCACTTCCTCTTAGATTCTCAAGGAATTTGTTCGGATTTCTATATCAGGTATGTGGGAATTCAACAAGGGAATAGTTCTTCCCTACTGTCCCTAAAACCCTTGTCTAATTTCTTCTCTATCAGTATAGCCTTGTAGTTTCGAAATGTGAAAAGTTTCAGAAAAATTTCTTAATGGATTCAAAGGGAATATTTCTCATGATTTTAGATTTCTTATTTATTTCTTATTTCTAGAAATTGTGAAAGGCTGCAGCTAATAGCTTAATTCAACCCTAGTCACAGCTCAGTAGAAATTAGAAACTTGTGTGTTGAACTAGTTTTCCCTGTTGCGTGGTTACATCAGTTTTGGGATGTATATGTATTTAATTTATGTTAAAATCTCAGTCAGAATCATTTCATTCTAGTCTCAGTCAAATTTTTAGCAACCTCAGTGTTGTCCAGAAAAATGTTAGCTGATCAGTTTGACTATAGTTAATCCTTGAGGTATCCGTGATACCTCCCAATTATCAGTATTAGACTCAGTATCATATTTTAATGGTTCTTTAGGCGGTCATGAAACTATAAAATAAGCAGCTTTGACTAGCCTTAGGACCCTAGCTTTAGATTATAGTTTGTTCTTTAGATGGTTACGACGCCTCCAGATAAGCAGCTTTGACTAATCTTAGCACCCAGTTACAGAATTCGGTCCGATAAGACTCTCAGAGTGCTTCAAGATAGGTATTCCTAACTTAGTCTTGGGCCCCAGTTTTGAGTTATTATCAGCCTAGGACTATCCAATGGGAGTAGGACTTAGCACCGAGCAGACCGGGGTTCTAGCGCACCCAGGTTCCCAGAACTACGCTGCCACTGTAGGATATATTTTATTTGCCTCATGGACCCAGACCTGTGATCGCTCCATTCATGCCTTTATACCCTGGCAATGTATATTGGGTCCTACCGATAGGGTGTATACATCGGACTCCACGTCTAGCTCACGTGGTTATATGTCGGTTATAGACTCTCCCACTAGTCAGATCAGTTCAGTACAATATTTCAGATTAGTATCTCAGATTTAAGGCATGTCTTTGACCATTAGACAGGGTCATTTTGACCATCTCAATATATCACAGTTATTCAGTTTCAGTATTTTCAATTGGTCATTGCATGTCTTTTCAGTTCAGTTATTTTATTCCTTGTGTATGGTTTCTCTCACTTATTCAGTACATTCAAAGTATTGACGCATACCTTTTATGATGTATCATTTTATGATGCAGCTGCAGGTTCTCAATCGTAGCACAGTTAGCCAACCTCGCTCAGACTTTTTCGGCTGTATCAGTGGTGAGTCCTCATCTTTCGAGGACAAGGATTATTTCTTTCAGTTATATTTATTTTATTTAGACTTGAAGTTAGCTGGGGGCTTGTGTTATACCCCGCAGAATTCCCGGCACTTAGATGACTTATTCGCACGTGGGTTAAGCATATTTGAAAGCCATACATGCTAGGGAAAGGCCCGGGAAAAGATCGGACGAGAAACCTGTCGAACCATCGCGGGAGGAGCCGAGGCAGAGCCCCTCCGCGATGGCAGCGTGTCACGGAGGTGAGGCCTCCGCGATGGCTCCGTGACACGTTGCCCAGGTCCAGGCCCAAGTATAAAAGCCTCCACTTCAGTTCAAAAATCAGAAAGCATCTAAAAATTTCCAGAACACGCTGCAACCAGAGAAAAACGTAGGAAAATTAAATATTTTCGTCCGATTACGCTGCCAAACGCTGCCCAAATCCAAATTAATCCTAGATACCAAGGTATTTAGCAGTAGAGAGCATTTCTACGGAGTTAGTTTTGTGAAATACGGCCGACGAATCGGCGAGCCGCCGAACTAAAGTAAGTAGAATTGCTCTAAATTAATGTCTATGTGTTCCTAGTTGAGAAGTAAATATTTCTCCCTTCTGGGCCGCTGAAAAATAGCGAGTTTTTGACCGTCTTTCGATAAGCCTAAGTTTAGGCTACAAATTAAATCGAAAGTAACGTTGCTCTTTACAATAACGTTGTATTTAATATAGATTGACGTATTTATGAATGCAGTTGGGAGAAAATAGTTGAAGTACCGGCCGAGCCTCGTCCGACGGACGAATATTCAAAGATAAGGTATGTAAAGTTAAGTTTCCTCGGCAAGTTGAGTGACATTGAAGCAGTGTAGTAATTTACAGACCAGTAGAAGGTTCAGAAATTGATTATTGTATTATTTTGAACATTGGTGCAATATGAGCAGTTTTGGGCCGTAACGTGTACGATACCTATCCGTATGATATAGATTTGAATATAAATGATTAAGGTTGCCCAGTATATTCAGTATGTGATATAATATGCCCTGCCAAGATATTGTTGTGTTTAGCTGAGACTCGCAAGGTAGTACAGCATCAGTAAAGCATTCCAGATATAGAATAGTAACTGTTTATGGTTTAGAAAGCGTGTTAGAAATAGGAAATCATGTTAATACAGAAACCTAGTGAACAGCATAGCCTTCAGCAGAAACACCCGCTTGTATAGCCTTTGCCCCAGTACAGTTAGACAGGGAATTATATTCATATTTATACTTACCTGTCTCAGCATGTATCAGACACCTACAGATTGCTATTATTAGCCCAGTACATGATTTATATAATACCTTACGCCTATTAGTTTTGGCTTATGAGATACACAAACAGCATGACTAGTTGAGACCGTGGTATTGATTGGGGTTGGATTACCTAGCATCCCTGACCGCCCAGGGTTAATAGCTGTATCGACTCGTCCGCCAGAGGACGAGGATACGTCACCCTACGGAGTGATATGCCGTCCCGCAAGGGGACGAAGATGGGATGCCAGTTTCCCCATATTGTGCCTTGGTCGGCCCTTATACACCCCCGTCGAGTGGGTACGCCCGGGGTGTTGATTTAGAGTCCTTCGGACTCAGATACAGTTATAGTCAGGGGCTCAGCGAGCCCAAGTGCATACCCAGGGACCGGCAGGATGCTTACAGCCACTATAGGAGATGGGATGACCGGGGTAGGGGCATAGATTCTGTGTTGATTGTACCTCCCGGCTTATGGGGGTCGGGTAAGGTTTGTATGTGCTGTGTTATGTTATGTATACTATGCCATGTTATACTAGACGCGAGTGGGTTGGTAGTAGAATGATACGCCTCCAGGTATGATTCCTACTTCCTTCGGTATCAGTAAGAACAGGTACGATCTACTTCATTAGACAGTTAAGTTATTCCTCCTACTTCTGCTTCATCAGTCATATTATTGCTTTCAGATGATGTTTTCAGTTATATTATTTCAGTTGCTTTACATACTCAGTACCAGTGGTACTGACGCCCAGTGGGGCGCTGCATTACTTGCCTGCAGGTACTCCTAGACGAGCAGGCGATTCCACGTGACTCCCTGTCAGCGGTTGAGTATTCAGCTCCAGTCATCCGGAGGCTGAATTTCAGAGGTGTAGTTCATTTCCTTTTGTTGTATATAGCATGGGTAGGTCGGGGCCCTGTCCCGATCAGTTCTATTACTATTCCTAGAGGCTTGCATTCTGTATGAAATCCCTGTGGTCAGATGAGCCGGTCGTGTGGGGCCGTGCAGTTGTATAGTTGTCTTTACTCTTTCTTACTTCTGTGATGGTCGTGTGAGGCCATAGTTGTCAGTAGTGGTGACCTTGCCGGTCACGTAGCTTCTTTTTGTTCTTTTTGATTAAGCAGCAGATAACTAGACAGCATGGTGGCCTTGTCAGCCCGTATAGGTTTCCCTGAGTTACTATATTTCTGGTTAGCTGCCAAGACAGGTACAGCAGGCGATAGGCCAATGGGCCGGGGGCTATATTTACAGCCGTTATATAGCCCTTTGTTTCCAGAAATCTGAGTTAGAGCCAGCTAGGCGCCAGACGCGCCTAGGCTTAACAGTCTAGCAGGTCAGATCTTAGTAGGGCACCAGGTGCCAGTCGTACCCCCCCCCCCAAGGCGGGGTGTGACAAACTTGGTATCAGAGCAGGTCGTATCCCAGGGAGTCTGTAAGCCGTGCTAAGTAGAGTCTTGTCCATGGATGTGTTGTGCACCACATACTATGGGTAGGAGGCTGCAAGGCATGATAGGATGGTTGTCTTTTATTCTGATTCAGTCGTGCCATAGAGCGGTACAGTATAGGGTTGAATTCCTAAAATCTTACCATATTCTTTGGCTACAGATAATGTCAGACCAGCGCCATCCCGTCACAGGTCGGAGCTTAGACATTGCAGCAGGGGAGGGCACCAGCAGGATGCCTCCCCCTCATTTGGAGACAGCCTGATCAGAGGGCCCTACAGAGGCTTCATCTCAGCCTCCTCAGCAGTCTCCACCACGTCAGGAGCCGTTTGGAGAGACAGTATCTTCAGCAATCCCTATACCAACACCTTCCGACCAGGAGGTTAGGAGTGCGGTAGTTATGATAGCACAGATGATGGCTGCTCAGCGTCAGCAAATGCCATCCACAGTTGCAGAAGCATCAGGAGGGCCCGGTAGTTCGAGGGTCCGAGAGTTCTTAGCCTTGAATCCCCCACAGTTTACAGGCACGGACCGCACCGAGGACCCCCAGGATTTTCTGGATCAGATGCAGAGGATCTTCAGGGTTATGCATGCTACACCTACTGAGTCAGTTGAATTGGCCGCGTTTCGGTTGCGAGATATTGCGGTGTTATGGTATGAAAGCTGGGAGAGGTCCCGAGGGAGAGATGTTCCCCCTCCTACCTGGTCCAGCTTTTCAGGAGCCTTTCTGGATCACTATTTGCCGCGGGAGATTCGACAGGCCCGGGTAGACCAGTTCCTACATCTGGAACAGGGGTCCATGAGTGTTCGGGAATATTCCTTGTGATTTGACTCCTTGGCTCGATATGCACCGGCTTTCGTGGATACCATGGCATCCAGAGTGCACCGTTTTATTATGGGGTTGAACCCAGAGTATGTCGAGACTTGTATCACGACCACACTGCGAGAAGATATGGATATTTCCCGAATCCAGGCATTTTCCCAGAATATTGAGGGCATCAGACAACGACATCGGGAAATCAGAAGGGTTAATCAGGAGCAGCGTCGCCGGGATAGGCCAGCTGAGTTACAAAGAGAGGCCCGGGGAGGACCCAGGCCACGATTGTCAGACAGGCCGCCCAGGCCCCCGCCTCCGCCACAGTCACAGGGAGGTAGATTCAGCCGTAGGGGGCAGTCAGAGGCTGGTAGAGGTTCGCAGACGGCAGATTCACCATCACAGAGGAGGGCGGAGCAGAGTAGGTATACCCTACCACTTTGTCCTATATGCAGTCGACGTCATTCTGGAGCATGCAGGTATGGTTCCACCGCATGCTATATTTGAGGCCAAGAAGGCCATTTGATGAGAGATTGCCCAGCCAGAGGTCGTGAGGACCGGGACAGACAGGATAGGGCATCAACAGGATCACGAGCTACAACATCCTCGACTGGGCGCAGGCCCCCAGTTTCAGCAGGCAGGGGTCGGGGCAGATCAGGGACCTCCAGTACAGGTGCGGGTCCAAGCCGCACATATGCCTTACCAGGGAGGCAAGATTCAGAGGCATCGCCTGATGTTGTGACAGGTATGCTAACTATCTGCTCACACCCTGCTTATGTGCTAATTGATCCAGGGTCTACTTTGTCCTATATTACTCCATTTGTGGCACGGAAGTTTAGTATTGTACCAGAATCATTACAGAAGCCCTTTTTAGTATCTACGCCCGTCGGTGACTCCATCACAGCTAGCCGAATTTACCGCAGGTGTACAGTAGAGGTTGCTGATCGTCAGACCACAGTAGATCTGGTCGAGTTAGAGATGATAGATTTCGATGCCATAATGGGTATGGACTGGTTAGTACCATGTTTTGCTAATGTTGAATGTTGGACCAAAACGGTCCGATTCCACTTCCCGGGGGAGGCAGTACGGGAGTGGAAGGGCAGCACCGCGACGCCAAAAGGTAGGTTTATTTCCTACCTTCGGGCGAGAAAGTTGATATCTAAGGGGTGCATTTACCATCTTGTCAGAGTTCAGGATGTCCAAGCAGAATCTCCGACACTCCAGTCTATCCCAGTGGTAAATGAATTCCCAGATGTATTTCCTGATGAGTTACCTGGTATTCCCCCAGAAAGGGAAATAGACTTTGCTATTGACTTGCTACCAGGCACTCAGCCAATATCAATACCTCCTTATCGTATGGCTCCTGCAGAACTCAGAGGATTAAAGGAGCAGTTGAAAGACTTGTTAGATAAAGGTTTTATCAGGCCGAGTACTTCCCCGTGGGGTGCGCCAGTCTTGTTTGTGAGAAAGAAAGATGGCTCGCTCCGAATGTGCATAGATTATCGGCAGTTAAACAAAGTTACAGTGAAGAATAAGTATCCGCTTCCTAGGATTGATGACCTATTTGATCAGTTACAGGGAGCCAGATACTTTTCTAAGATTGACTTGCGGTCCGGATATCACCAGGTCCGAGTACGTGAGAGGGACATCCCTAAGACAGCATTCAGGACCTGATATGGACATTTTGAATTTCTGGTTATGTCCTTCGGACTAACAAATGCCCCAGCAGTTTTTATGGACCTGATGAACAGTATTTTCAGACCCTTCCTGGACTTGTTCGTGATAGTATTCATTGATGATATTCTGGTGTATTCTCGCTCCGAAGCAGATCACCGGACTCATTTGCGGACAGTGCTCCAGATTCTCAGGGACCGCCAGTTGTACGCAAAATTTTCTAAGTGTGAATTCTGGCTTAACTCAGTAGCCTTTTTAGGGCATATTGTCTCAGATACTGGTATACAGGTAGACAAACAGAAGATAGAAGCAGTTAAGTCATGGCCTAGGCCTACCACCCCGACTGAAGTTCGTAGCTTTCTGGGGTTGGCAGGATACTATCGGAGGTTCGTTGAAGGGTTCTCAACCATTGCAGCACCTTTAACTAAATTGACACAGAAAGCAGCAAAGTTTCAGTGGACGGAGGCATGTGAGCAGAGTTTCCAGGAACTGAAAGATAGATTGACCTCCGCTCCCGTATTAGCACTGCCGGAAGGCACAGGAGGTTATTCGTCAGGTGTCGGATTGGGATGTGTGTTGATGCAGCATGGTAGAGTAATTGCATATGCTTCCAGGCAGCTGAGGAACCATGAGAAGAATTACCCCACCCATGATCTAGAGTTGGCCGCAGTAATTCATGCCTTGAAGATGTGGAGGCATTATCTGTACGGCGTTCATGTTGATATTTATACAGATCATAAGAGCCTACAGTACATTTTCACTCAGAGGGAGTTGAATCTGCGGCAACGCCGCTGGTTGGAGTTGTTAAAAGACTATGATGTGAATATTCTATACCACCCCGGAAAATCTAATGTTGTAGCAGATGCCCTGAGCCGTAAGTCAATGGGGAGTTTAGCGTATTTACGACCTGAGAAGCAGAAGTTAGCCAAAGAAATTCATCAGTTAGCTAGGCTAGCCGTTCGGGTAATGGAAACAGGAGATAATGGGGCCGTAATTCAGAATTCTGCAGTATCATCGCTAGTTGTGGAGGTAAAAGAACGACAGTATGAGGATCCCGATTTAGTCCAGCTCAGAGATAGAGTTCAGAAGGGTAAGGAGCCAGATTTTCAGACAACCGAGGATGGTGTGCTACGCTGTAAGGGCCGCCTTTATGTCCCGAATGTCTCAGGCCTTCGTGGGCAGATTATGCACGAGGTACATTACGCTCGCTATTCCCTCCATCCAGGGGAGACGAAAATGTACCACGACATCAGAGACATCTACTGGTGGCCAGGTATGAAAACTGAAATAGCCGAAATTGTATCAAGATGTGCTAATTGTCAGCAGGTGAAAGCAGAGCACCAGAAACCGGGTGGTTTGATTCAAGAGATATCGATACCTATGTGGAAATGGGAAGCAATAAATACGGATTTTGTAACAGGGTTACCCCGTACCAGGCGCAGAAATGATTCCATTTGGGTAATAGTTGATAGGCTGACAAAATCAGCTCATTTCTTGCCAGTAAGGGCTACCTTCTCAGCTGAGGATTTTGCCGAATTGTATATCAGAGAAATAGTTAGATTACATGGAGTGCCGGCATCTATCATTTCAGACAGAGGGGCACAGTTTACAGCTAGGTTCTGGCAGTCATTTCAGAAAGGTCTGGGGACGCAGATTAATCTGAGCACAACATTCCATCCTCAGACAGACGGGCAAGCTGAACGTACAATTCAGACGCTCGAAGATATGCTACGAGCGTGTGTGTTAGATTTTGGGGGTAGCTGGGATGAACATCTTTCGTTAATCGAATTTGCTTATAATAACAGCTACCATTCAGCTATCCAGATGGCGCCTTTTGAGGCATTGTACGGGCGGAAATGTAGATCGCCGGTGGGCTGGTTTGAGATAGGAGAATCAGCATTAGTTGGCCCAGACATTGTTCGGCAGTCCGAGGAAAAGATAAAGTTTATTCGAGAACGTTTACTGACCGCTCAGAGCCGCCAGAAGTCATACGCAGATAGACGGCGCAGAAATCTAGAATTTTCGGTAAACGACTGGGTATATCTGAAAGTGTCCCCTATAAAAGGGGTAATGAGGTTTGGCAGGAAAGGCAAGCTTAGCCCAAGATTCATTGGGCCGTATCAGATTCGGCGAATAATAGTCCGCGTGGCATATGAGTTAAACTTGCCTCCAGACTTAGCATCTGTTCACCCAGTATTCCATGTTTCTATGTTAAGAAAGTTCGTAGGGGACCGTTCTACAGTAGTTCCAGTTCAGGATGTTCAGATCACAGAAGAATTAGCCTATGAAGAGGTTCCCGTAGCTATCTTAGACAGACAGATTCGCAGGCTGAGAACTAAAGATGTTGCATCTGTCAAAGTATTGTGGCGTAACAGAAGTCGGGAAGAAATGACGTGGGAGGCTGAAGAAGATATGAAAACCAGATACCCTCACCTATTTCAGGCCTAGTCAGACGACAGGTATGTCCGTACCATTATTTATACAGTACTTTATGGTTGTATGTTGTAAATAATAAAGAAAGAAGTGGTATTCAGTTGTCCAGTGGATTGTAGAATATTGTGTGCAGTGCCTGTGTTGGACTTTTCTGCATTTCAGGTTTTTGCGATAGTCCATATTACAGGGGAAACTCTGCCAAAATTTTCCCAGAAACTAGAGTGAACAGTTCTCTAGACAGCAGTATACATTCGGGGACGAATGTTCCTAAGGGGGGGAGAATGTTATACCCCGTAGAATTCCCGGCACTTAGATGACCTATTCGCACGTGGGTTAAGCATATTTGAAATCCATACGTGCTAGGGAAAGGCCTGGGAAAAGATCGTATGAGAAACCTGTCGAACCATCGCGGGAGGAGCCGAGGCAGAGCCCCTCCGCGATGGAAGCGTGTCACGGAGGTGAGGCCTCCGCGATGGCTCCGTGACACGTTGCCCAGGTCCAGGCCCAAGTATAAAAGCCTCCACTTCAGTTCAAAAATCATAAAGCATCTAAAAATTTCTAGAACACGCTGCAACCAGAGAAAAACGTAGGAAAATTAAATATTTTCGTCCGATTACGCTGCCAAACGCTGCCCAAATCCAAATTAATCCTAGATACCAAGGTATTTAGCAGTAGAGAGCATTTTTACGGAGTTAGTTTTGCGAAATACGGCCGCCGAACTAAAGTAAGTAGAATTGCTCTAAATTAATGTCTATGTGTTCCTAGTTGAGAAGTAAATATTTCTCCCTTCTGGGTCGCTGAAAAATAGCGAGTTTTTGACCGTCTTTCGATAAGCCTAAGTTTAGGCTACAAATTAAATCGAAAGTAACGTTGCTCTTTACAATAACGTTGTATTTAGTATTGATTGACGTATTTATGAATGCAGTTGGGAGAAAATAGTTGAAGTACCGGCCGAGCCTCGTCCGACGGACGAATATTCAAAGATAAGGTATGTAAAGTTAAGTTTCCTCGGCAAGTTGAGTGACATTGAAGCAGTGTAGTAATTTACAGACCAATAGAAGGTTCAGAAATTGATTATTGTATTATTTTGAACATTGGTGCAATATGAGCAGTTTTGGGCCGTAACGTGTACGATACCTATCCGTATGATATAGATTTGAATATAAATGATTAAGGTTGCCCAGTATATTCAGTATGTGATATAATATGCCCTACCAAGATATTGTTGTGTTTAGCTGAGACTCGCAAGGTAGTACAGCATCAGTAAAGCATTCCAGATATAGAATAGTAACTGTTTATGGTTTAGAAAGCGTGTTAGAAATAGGAAATCATGTTAATACAGAAACCTAGTGAACAGCATAGCCTTCAGCAGAAACACCCGCTTGTATAGCCTTTGCCCCAGTACAGTTAGACAGGGAATTATATTCATATTTATACTTACCTGTCTCAGCATGTATCAAACACTTACAGATTGCTATTATTAGCCCAGTACATGATTTATATAATACCTTACGCCTATTAGTTTTGGCTTATGAGATACACAAACAGCATGACTAGTTGAGACCGTGGTATTGATTGGGGTTGGATTACCTAGCATCCCTGACCGCCCAGGGTTAATAGCTGTATCGACTCGTCCGCCAGAGGACGAGGATACGTCACCCTACGGAGTGATATGCCGTCCCGCAAGGGGACGAAGATGGGATGCCAGTTTCCCCATATTGTGCCTTGGTCGGCCCTTATACACCCCCATCGAGCGGGTACGCCCGGGGTGTTGATTTAGAGTCCTTCGGACTCAGATACAGTTATAGTCAGGGGCTCAGCGAGCCCAAGTGCATACCCAGGGACCGGCAGGATGCTTACAGCCACTATAGGAGATGGGATGACCGGGGTAGGGGCATAGATTCTGTGTTGATTGTACCTCCCGGCTTATGGGGGTCGGGTAAGGTTTGTATGTGCTGTGTTATGTTATGTATACTATGCCATGTTATACTAGACGCGAGTGGGTTGGTAGTAGAATGATACGCCTCCAGGTATGATTCCTACTTCCTTCGGTATCAGTAAGAACAGGTACGATCTACTTCATTAGACAGTTAAGTTATTCCTCCTACTTCTGCTTCATCAGTCATATTATTGCTTTCAGATGATGTTTTCAGTTATATTATTTCAGTTGCTTTACATACTCAGTACCAGTGGTACTGACGCCCAGTGGGGCGCTGCATTACTTGCCTGCAGGTACTCCTAGACGAGCAGGCGATTCCACGTGACTCCCTGTCAGCGGTTGAGTATTCAGCTCCAGTCATCCGGAGGCTGAATTTCAGAGGTGTAGTTCATTTCCTTTTGTTGTATATAGCATGGGTAGGTCGGGGCCCTGTCCCGATCAGTTCTATTACTATTCCTAGAGGCTTGCATTCTGTATGAAATCCCTGTGGTCAGATGAGCCGGTCGTGTGGGGCCGTGCAGTTGTATAGTTGTCTTTACTTTTTCTTACTTCTGTGATGGTCGTGTGAGGCCATAGTTGTCAGTAGTGGTGACCTTGCCGGTCACGTAGCTTCTTTTTGTTCTTTTTGATTAAGCAGCAGATAACTAGACAGCATGGTGGCCTTGTCAGCCCGTATAGGTTTCCCTGAGTTACTATATTTCTGGTTAGCTGCCAAGACAGGTACAGCAGGCGATAGGCCAATGGGCCGGGGGCTATATTTACAGCTGTTATATAGCCCTTTGTTTCCAGAAATCTGAGTTAGAGCCAGCCAGGCGCCAGACGCGCCTAGGCTTAACAGTCTAGCAGGTCAGATCTTAGTAGGGCACCAGGTGCCAGTCGTACCCCCCCCCCCAAGGCGGGGTGTGACAAACTTGGTATCAGAGCAGGTCGTATCCCAGGGAAACTCCCTTTTGTTCATACTCTTTATCATGCCTTGAAATTCAATTCCAGCATCGTTCTCCTAACTCGTGCTCTGTTTCATTTTAGTGAAATCATGCCTCCGCAATGTGGTAATGGAAAAAAGGCCACTAATACTCACCAACCTGCCCCACTAGCTCCAGAAGCCCCTCAGGATGACATGGTGTCCACCGCAGAGTTCAGGGCGGCTATCTAGCTGTTCGCACAGACAACTGCCAATCAGGTGAACCAACAAGTGGTTCTGATCAACAACAATAGGTCTGCAGCAGCTTCCCGAGTTTGGGACTTCACTCAAATGAACCCTCTAGTTTTCCACGGATCTAAGGTGGGAGAGGACCCACATGAGTTCGTGGATGAGATTAGAAAGATCACCCGGATTATGGGTGTCAGTTCCTCGGAGAGTGTCGACTTGGCTGCCTACCAACTGAAAGGGGTAGCCCAGATCGGATACGAGAAGTGAAAGGAGGGGAGACCAACGGGAGCAGGGCCGGTGGAATGGGAGGAGTTCACTACAGCCTTCCTAAATAAATTCTTTCCCTGGAAGCTCAGGGAGGCTAAAGTGGCTGAATTCATGAATCTGAAACAAGGAAATCGGACGGTGAAAGAGTACACACTGGAGTTCACCAGGTTGTGTAAATATGCTCTAGAGATGGTAGGCGAACTAAGGGCTCGTATACTGAAATTTATTAATGGAGTGTCAAACTTGGTCCTCAAGGAGTGAAAGACTGCAATTATTATCAAGGACATCGATCTCTCCAGCCTCATAGTTCATGCCCAACAAATTGACGCATAAAAATAAAAAGAGTTGGAGCGGGAGAACAAACGGGCAAGAATCGGCCAGTCAGATTATGGCCATCAGAGATCTATCAGTAGTATCCGCCCACAGCAGCAGCAACAGCAGAGGGCTCCAGCACCCACTTCAGCTAGTGCCCCTACTTTTCTATCCCGCAAGGATTAGAGGGGTGGAGCATCTGGCTCACAATCCCAGAGTCATAGCACCAGAAACCGCTACAGCTACCCAGCTTGCCCTAAGTATGGAAAGAACCATCCAGTAGAGTGTCTTCAAGGTCGAGAGGGTTGTTTTGATTGTGGACAGCTTGGTCATCGGCTTAAGGAATGCCCGTCAGCTGGACGGGGGAGATCACAGTCCACTAGCTCTAGCAGGACAACACTTCAGGTACGGATGGAGGCCAGCGCCAAAACCATTTTTATTCTTTGTCCTCTCGTTGGGATCAGAAGAGCTCATCTGATGTGGTCACGGGTATGTTACGCCTTTTTCATCTAGACGTGTATGTCCTACTAGATCCAGGAGCCACACTTTTGTTCATGACTCCCTATGTAGCTGTTCAGTTTGATATCAGTCCAGAAGTTATTTCCAAACCATTCTCAGTCTCCACCACAGTTGGTGAGTCAGTTAGAGACAACCGGGTGTATAGAAACTACCCAGTCTCAATCCTGAGTAAGGTCATCACTGCTGATCTGGTAGAGTTAGACATGGTCGACTTTGATCTCATTCTTGGCATGGATTGGTTACACTCCAATTATGCCTCAATCGACTGTAGAACTAGGGTCGTCAGGTTTCAGTTCCCTAATGAGCCAACTTTAGAGTTGTTGGGTAGTAGTTCAGCGCCTACGGGTCGATTTATTTCCTACCTTAAGGACAGAAAACTTATTTCCAAAGGGAGTATTTATCATCTAGTTTGTGTCAAAGATTGCAGATCTGAGACCCCAACTATCCAGTCAGTCCCAGTGGTCAGCGATTTCCTTGATGTATTTCCTAAAGATCCTCCCGAAGTCCCTCCCGAGTAGAAAATAGACTTCGGTATAGATCTTCTCCCAGATACTCAGCCCATCTCCATCCCTCCTTACAGAATGGCTCTAGCGGAGCTTAAGGAGTTGAAGGAGCAGCTAAAAGACCTTCTTGACAAAGGTTTTACCAGACCCGGCATCTCTCCCTGGGGTTCTCCAGTACTATTCGTGCGAAAGAAAGACGGTACCCTCAGAATGTGCATCGATTACCGTCAATTGAACAAGGTTACTATCAAGAACAAGTATCCCCTACCCAGGATTAACGACTAGTTCAATCAGCTTCAGGGAGCCAATTGTTTCTCCAAGATAGATCTCAGGTCGGGGTATCATCAACTGAGAGTTAGAGAATGTGACATACCGAAAACAACTTTCAAAACTCGGTATGGTCACTATGAATTTGTGGTTATATCCTTCGAACTGACTAATGCCCCACAGCTTTCATGGACCAGATAAATAGTGTCTTCAAGAAGTATCTAGATATGTTCATCATTGTATTTATCGACGACATTCTGGTATATCTAGGAATGAGGAAGAACATGCTAATCACCTGAGTATAGTGCTTCAGATGCTCAGAGACCTCCACTTGTTCACAAAATTCAGCAAATGCGAGTTCTAGTTAAAGTTCGTGACTTTTCTTAATCTCGTGGTCTTAGGTGATGATATTCAGGTAGATCCTCAAAAGATAGCAGCGGTGAAAGACTGGCCCAACCCTACCTTCCCAACCGAAATCAGAAGTTTCTTGGGTCTAGCCAGTTATTACAGACATTTTATGGAAGGATTTTCCTCTATAAAATCTCCTCTGACTAGGCTAACACAGAAGAAGGTGAAATTTCAATGGTTAGATGCGTGTGAGAAGAGTTTTCAAGAGTTAAAAACTTGACTCACTATCGCTCCAGTGTTGACCTTGCCGGAAGGATTAGATGGGTTTGTCGTGTATTGTGACGCTTTCAGAGTTAGACTCGGTTGCGTTCTGATGCAGCCGGGAAAGGTGATAGCCTACGCCTCCAGACAACTCAAGGTTCATGAGTAGAACTATCTGACTCATGACTTGGAGTTAGCAGCAGTGGTGTTTGCGTTAAAAATATGGAGGCACTTTCTTTACGGGGCTCACATGGATATTTTCACCGATCACAAGAGCCTTTAGTATATGTTCAGTCAAAAAGATCTAAATCTTCATCAGAGAAGATGGTTGGAGCTACTGAAGGACTATTAGATGAGTGTGTTGTATCACCCAGGCAAAGCCAATGTGGTGGTTGATGCCCTAAGCAGGATGTCTATGGGGAGCTTGGCTCATGTTGAAGAGGGAAAAAAGGAACTGGCAAAGGATATCCATAGATTAGCTCGATTGGGAGTACAGTTGGTTGATACCGCTGAGGGCGGAGTAGTGGTGCAGAGTAGATCAAATTCCTCATTGGTAGTTGAAGTTAAGTCAAGGCAGGATGAAGATCCCATATTGCTTAAATTGAAGGAGGCAGTTTTCTAAAAATAAGTGGAGGTTTTCTCCCAAGGGGGAGATGTTGTACTCCGTTACCAGGGTAGGTTGTATGTATCGGATGTGGGTGATTTGAGACAACAGAACACCAGAGACCGGGAGGTATGACTCAAGATATCATCATACCCACATGGAAATGGAAAGAAGTAAATATGGATTTTATTACAGGTCTACCTCAGACTTATCGGCAACAGGATTCAATTTGGGTGATAGTAGACCGGATGACTAAGTTAGCACACATCCTCCGGTTAAAACTACAGACTCAACTGAGGATTATGCTAGGCTTTATATCCGGGAGTTGGTCCAACTTCATGGGGTTCCATTGTGCATTATTTCAGATAGAGGTACCTGGTTCACCTCTCATTTCTTGAAGTCTTTTCAAAAGGGACTCGGTACCATGGTCAAACTTAGCACAGCTTTTCACCCGCAGACCAAAGGACAAGCTGAGAGGACTATACAGACTTTATAAGATATGCTGAGAGCGTGTGTGATCGATTTCAAGGGAAGTTTGGATGATCACCTACCTCTCATCGAGTTTGTGTACAACAACAGCTACCACTCCAGTATCCAGATAGCCCTGTTTGAGGCATTGTATGGTAGGAGGTGTAGGTCTTCTATCGGGTGGTTTGAGGTTGGTGAAGCTACTCTAATTAGGCCCGAATCAATTCATGAAGCTATGCGGAAAGTACAACTCATCCGAGAAAGATTGAAGACAGCTCAGAGCCGTCAGAAATCTTATGCTGATGTGAGGAGAAGAGAATTAGAGTTTGTAGTGGATGACTGTGTTTATATAAAAATTTCACCCATAAAAGCGGTGATGAGATTTTGGAAGAAAGGAAAACTCGGTCTGAGATATGTGGGATCCTACAGAATTCTGAAGTGAATTAGAAGTGTGGAATATGAATTAGAACTACCTCCAGAATTAGCACCGGTGCACCCAATCTTCCATGTGTCACTATTGAAGAAGTGCATTGGTGATCTATCCTTGGTTGTGCCACCAGACAACGTGGGAATAAAAGACAGTATCTCTTAATAAGAGGTCCCAGTTTAGATCCTTGACTGTTAGGTTTGTAAGTTGAGAAAGTGGGAAGTCGCTTCGGTGAAAGTTTTGTGGAGGAACCAGCTAGTTGAGGGGCCACATAGGAAGCAGAAGCAGACATGATGGACAGATATCCTCACTTATTCCCTTCCAATTCGGATCCGACATCAGGTACTAAATTCCTCCTCAGTTCTCAGTTCAGTTTTGTACTCATCAGCTCTATTTAGATTTTCTATGTGCATTCTAGTTGCATCAGCTCTGTTAGTATGGTTAAGTTAGCTCGGAGTAATTCACTCCTTTAGAAACTAGTTCATAGTCTCAATCTAGAAATTTCAGCTCCTTTTCTAGTTTCCCTGCAGCTTTAGTCTTCATTCAAGGACGAATGATCCTAAGGGGGAGATATTGTAACACCCCGAGACTTTTCAAGACCAGACTCAAACCTAGAAAGAAAAATTCAGAAGAAAAACTAGAAAAATACCTCATAACGACTGAGACAACGAGTCGTGGTTAGCTCCCACGACTCATTGTGTTAGTCGTGGTTAGCCCTTCTTGATCAGCAAAAAACCCATGGGACAATGAATAACCCGTTGTGAGAAACAATGACTCATCTTGTCACTCGTTGGTTCCCCAGCTCAGGACTTCTTTCCAGGACCCCACGACTCAACCAACAAGTCGTTGTCATAAATAACAACCTATTGAATGAGTCATTCGGTAAGACCCCAAAAATCTATTCCAGTAACGACGAGTGGAAACAATGACTTGTTGTGTTCCACAATGAGTCGTGGTCACCACCCATCGTGTCAAGTTTGAGGTTTTTAGGAATTTTTCCAGTGAACATAACAACTGGACACAACGACCCATTGGATCCACAAATAAGTCATTGTCCCACCCGTTATCAGCCCCTCTAGGTTTCCTCTTGCAGTGGCCACAGGAGGAACCAACGACCCGTTGGTTCATCCAACGAGTCGTGGTGACCCCTTTGCCAAATCTAGTGTGTTCTACTCCTAGGCAGTGGGACCAATGAGAGGTCCCAACGAGTCGTGATCACAACCAATGACTCATTGAGTGACCCGTTGGGAGCCTGTTAACCAGTTTTCATATTTAATTTCAAGGGTTATTTTGTAATTTTCCACCTATTTAGTCCTTAAACTACATTGTTTAAGTTTAAATTAAGGGGATTTAGAGGCATTAAATGGTTCTTCTCCCTCATTCCCCACTCAAACCTTTAGAAAGCAATCGTAAATTCTCTTAGGAGCTCTCAAAACAAGAACTAGGGTAGTTCACTTCCTCTTAGATTCTCAAGGAATTTCTTTGAATTACATTATCAGGTATGTGGAAATTCAATAAGGGAATAGTTCTTCCCTTGTGTCCCCGAAACCCTTGTCTAATTTCATCTCTATTAGTTATAGCCCTGTAGTTTCGAAATGTGAAAAGTTTTCAGACAAATTTCTTTGTGGATTCAAAGGGAATATTTCTCATGATTTTAGATTTCTTATTTATTTCTTATTTCTCTAAATTGTGAAAGGCTGCAGCTAGTAGCATAATTCAGCCCTAGTCACAGCTCAGTAGAAATTAGAAACTTGTGTGTTGAACTAGTTTTCCGTGTAGCGTGGTTCCATCAGTTTTGGGATGTATATGTATTTAACTTATGTTAAAATCTTAGTCAGAATCATGTCAGTCTATCTCAGTGATATTTTTAGCAACCTCAGTGTTGTCTAGAAAAATGTCAGCTGATCAGTTTGACTATAATTAATCTTTGAGGTATTCGTGATACCTCCCAGTTATCAGTATTAGACTCAGTATCATATTTTAGTGGTTCTTTAGGCGGTCATGAAACTATCAGATAAGCAGCTTTGACCAGCCTTAGGACCCCAGCTTCAGATTATAGTTTGTTCTTTAGACGGTTACGACGCTTTCAGATAAGCAGCTCTGACTAATCTTAGCACCCAGTTACAGAATTCGGTCCGATAAGACTCTCAGAGTGCTTCAAGATAGGTATTCCTAACTTAGTCATGGGCCCCAGTTTTGAGTTATTATCAGCCTAGGACTATCCAATGGGAGTAGGACTTAGCACGGAGCAGACCGGGGTTCTAGCGCACCTAGGTTCCCAGAACTACGCTACCACTATAGGATATATTTTATTTGCCTCATGGACCCAAACCTGTGATCACTCCGTTCATGCCTTTATACCCTGGCAAGGTATATTGGGTCCTACCGATAGGGTGTATACATCGGACTCCACGTCTAGCTCACACAGTTATATGTCAGTTATAGACTCTCTCACTAGTCAGATCAGTTCAGTACAACATTTCAGATTAGTATCTCAGATTTAAGGCATGTCTTTTACCATCAGACAGGGTCATTTTGACAATCTCTGTATATCACAGTTATTCAGTTTCAGTATTTTCAATTGGTCATTGCATGTCTTTCCAGTTCAGTTATTTTATTCCTTGTATATGGTTTCTCTCACTTACTCGGTACATTTAAAGTATTGACGCATACCTTTTATGATGTATCGTTTTATGATACAGCTGTAGGTTCTCAATCACAGCACAGTTAGCCAACCTCTCTCAGACTTTTCCGGCTGTATCATTGGTGAATCCTCATCTTTCGAGGACGAGGATTATTTCTTTCAGTTATATTTATTTTATTTAGACTTAAAGTAAGCTAGGGGCTTGTCCCAGCAACTCATCAGTTGTAGTTGGCTTTCAGACACAGACATAGTTTCAGACCTTTAGCTTTGTTTCAATTATTTTTAAACTTTATCATTCAATTTTATTTTCATAAATGTTCTAATCTGACTACTAAGCTGATAGCTCAAAACTGGGGTCCAAGACTAAATCAGGGATACTTATCTGGAAGTACCCTAAGAGTCTTATCGAACTAGATTTGTAACTGATTTTCTAAGATTGGTCAGAGCTGCTTATCTAGAAGCGTCGTGACCGTCAAAAGAACAAACTGAAGCTGAAACTGGTGGTTCTAAGACTGGTCAGAGCTACTTATCTGAAAGCGTCGTAACTATCTGTAGAATTAACTGGTAATTGATAATTAATTACTGATAATTGATATTTGATAACTGGAAGGCATTACTGACACCTCAAGAACTGACTGTAGTCAAACTGATCAGCTGACATTTCTGAAATATACTGAAGATACTAATATTTTGACAAAAACTGGACTAGCACGCAACTGACTGAGAATTCAACTAAAAGTAATAATATAGGGATTCCAACACTGATAAAATCAAGCAACATGAATAATGAATCAATTAAGAAAGACTCTAATTATTGTATTCAAGAGCTAGGGCTAAAACCATCTTTACAGGATTAAGTATCAACATGATCACTAGGTAGTGGAAATATAGCAACAATTAACATGAACAATATTCCACAAGATATAGACGGAATCTGGTTGATAATTTATTCACATTCGACAACTCAAGGCCTAGAACTGATAAAAAAATTTAGATGGATTTTGGGGGCACAAGGGAAGGACAATTCCCTTGCTAAATTCTCACATACCTAGTAAAGGATTCCTGAGCAAATCCTTGAGAAATTCTAAGAAGAAGAACGTAACCCTTGCCCTACTTTGAGCTTCCTGACTGTTATACATTCTGACTTTTGAGAGAATGAGAGGAATGAAGAAAGAACGTCATTCTACCCCTTTAATACTCTCTAAAACGTGCTCAAAATGACAGGGTTTAGAGATAAGAAGCTAGAAAGTTACTAAAATAACCCTGAGAGAAACCTAGAAAACTGTCTGACAGGGGACCAATGGTTACACAATGAGTCATTGGTTGACACCACGACTCATTGAAATCAGTCTGAGCCAGCAACTGGATTGCCGCTTGGAATTCTTCTGAGGACACTTAGTCGTCCTGAGGGGCTGCTGGAGCTGGTGGGGTAGGCCGGTTAACGTTGTCAGCCCTCCTTCCATTTTCTCATTTTGGAGGCATAGTTTCACTAAAACGAAATAGAGCACGAGTTAGAAGGACGTTTTTGCAATTAAACTTCAACGCACGATAAGGAGTATGAACAAAAGGGATTTTTCCTAATAACGCCTCGTAGCCTCCCCGCCATAAGTGTGGTGCACATCACACCCATGAAAAGGACTCTACTTGACGCAACTTTCAAATATCCTAGGATACTCTAAATCTAGTATTTTGATATCAAGTTTGTCACGACTCGAGTCTATACCCTGGACGAGACACGATACTTGGAGTCACAAGTAACCCCAAGGCAACCCATGGTCTATCATAACACTGGTAAGCTGAGTAAACATAAGCGGAAGCATTAAATAAATAAGATCATTTAAGAAAAACTAATTTGACAAAAGTTCATATATCTGAAAAACAATACTGAATATTTGAGTCTATATCTGAAAGCCAACTACTAAATGATGAGTTACTAGGACAAGCCCCCAGCTAACTCTATAGTCTAACTGGATGTAACTAACTGAAAATAAATATCATCCTCGAAAGATGAGGACTCACCAAATGTTGTTGCTGGTATCGTCTGAGGGAATCTACTTACGATACTGGGACTGAGAACCTATGCCTGTATCATGATACGATACAACATAAAAGGTATGCGTTAGTACTTTGAATGTATTGAGTAAGCGAGAGATATAATAAGCATGAAGAACAAGTAACTTAACTATAATGACATGTAATGACCAACTGAAATAATAAAAACCGATATAATTGAAGTATAACTGATATGGTCAATAGTGACCCTGACTGATGGTCATAGACATGTCTTGGATCTGAAATACTGAACTGAGCTAAACTGAAGTTGTACTAACTAGTGGAAGAGTCTATAACAGACATATAACCATGTGTGCTAAGCATGGAGTTTAATGCATACGCCCCATCAATAGGACCCAATATACCTTGCCGCATGAACTGGGTGATCACAAATTTGGGGCCATAAGGCCAATAAAATATCCTATGGTGGCAACATATTTCTGGTAACCTGGGTGTGCTGGAACCCCGATCTGTTCGCTGCTAAGTCCTACTCCCACTGGATAGTCCTAATCTGACTACTAAGCTCATAGCTCGAAAATAGGGTCCAAAACTAAATCAGGGATACTTATCTGGAAGTACCCTAAGAGTCTTATCAGATCGGATTCTGTAACTTGTGTTCTAAGATTGGTCAGAGCTGCTTATTTGGAAGCGTCGTGACCATCTAAAAAATAAACAAAAGCTGAAATTGGTGGTTCTAAGACTGGTCAGAGCTGCTTATTTGGAAACATCATAACCATCTATAGAACTAACTAGTAACTGATAATTAATAACTGATAACTGATATCTGATAACTGGGAGGCATTACTGACACCTTAAGAACTGACTGTAGTCAAACTGATCAACTGATATTTCTAAAATATACTGAAGATACTAACATTCTAACTGAAACTAGACTAGCATGCAACTGACTGAGAAATCAACTGAAACTAATAATATGGGGATTCCAACATTGATCGAATCAAGCACAATGAATAACAAATCAATTATGCAAGACTCTAATTACTGTATTCAAGAGTTAGGGCTAAAACCATCTTTATAGGAAAAAGTATCAACATGATCACTAGGTAGTGGAAATATAGAAACAATTAACATGAACAATATTCCACATGATATAGACGGAATCTGGATGATAATTTATTCATATTCGACAACTTAGGGCGGACAATTCCCTTGCTAAATTCTCACATACCTGGTGAAGGATTCCTGAGAAAATCCTTGAGAAATTCTGAGAAGAAGAAATTGAAACCCTTGCCCTGCTCTGAGCTTCCTGACTGTTATACATTCTGACTTTCGAGAGAATGAGAGAGAAGAAGAGAAGAGGAGGGGAAGAGGAGAGAGATAGAGATAGGAATGAAGAAAGAACTTCATTCTACCCCTTTAATTATCTCTAAAACGTGCTCAAAATGACAGGGTTTAGAGATAAAAAGTTGAGAAGTTATTAAAATAACCCTGGAAGGAAACCTAGAAAACTGCTCGACAAGGGATCAACGGGTCACACAACGAGTCGCTGGTTGACACCATGACTCTTTGGGACCAGTCGTTGGTCCTAGGCCTGGAATTTGGCTCACTGGAAATTGGCAACTAGAGGGGACCATGACTCATTGGATGAACCAATGGGTTATTGGTGATTCCCGTAGTCACTGGCAGAAAAACCTGGGAACCCCAACAATAATTCACACAATGACTCGTTGGTAGAACCAATGGGTCGTTATATCAACTCATCATATCCACTGGAAAATTTGAGGATTTTTGGACTTAATGTCATGGTCGCACACAACGACTCGTTGTGAGATTCAACGGGTCATTGTTACTTCTCATTATTACAGGAAGAAATATTTTTGACATCATCAGGACTCCAACTAATGTGTCACCCCACGATTCGTCACATCAAATGACGACTCGTCGTTTGACTTGTGGGTTTCCAGGAAAAGGCATAACTGATCGCTGAAATGGGGATACAACAAGTGATAAGATGACTCGTTGCTCCTCACAATGGGTCATTCCATGTCCCGTTAGTTTTCGAAGGGGCATTGGCAGGGTTAACTACGACCCAGACGACGGGTCATTACAGCTGACAATGACTCATTGTCTTGGTCGTTCTGAGGTAAAACATTTCTGGTTAATCTGCTGAATCTGAGTTTGGTCTAGGAAAGTTTAGGGTGTTACATTTTCATTATTTCAGCTAAAGTGCTTTCCAGAAGTGTAAATGAATTACATAATAATGTTGACTACAAGGGGTATGAAATGCCTAAGTGGAGCCCTGCCATTAATCATTTTTCATATGCAGATGATACTATCATATTTAATTCTGGTGATAAGAAATCAGTAAGTAAAATTGTAAAGGTCTTGAGGGGGTATGAAAAGTTTTCAGGGCAGATGATAAATAAGAATAAGAGTTTCTTCTATATCCATGAGAAAACTCCTATGCTGGTAGGGCACAGACTGAAGAGATGGACATGCATAAATCAGGGTTATTTTCTTTTTACTTATCTGGGATGTCCCATATATGATGGAAGAAAGAGGATATCCTATTATGAGGAGTTGGTCAGGAAGATATCAAGAAGGACAATAATGTGGCATAATAAATTCCTATCATATGGGGGAAGATTTGTATTGATTAATCATGTTTTGCAGTCTATGCCAATATACCTATTGTCAACTGTGAGCCCACCTAAAGATATCATTAATCAAATTCAAAAAGTCCTAGCCAGATTCTATAGGAGCAAAGCAGGGGATCCAAAAGGAAAGCATTAGGTAGCCTGGGATGACATATGTTACCCAAGAGAGGAAGGTGGTGTGGGTTTAAAGTCCCTATATGATGTCTCCAAAGTCCTTTTGGGAAAATTATGGTGGAACTTCAGAGTCTCCATAGGCTCCCTATGGGGTTTCTATATAAGGAACAAATACTGTAAGAAACTACATCCTATACTAGTGAATGGAAAAAGGGTGCCTCAGACATGGAGCAAAATGCTTGAGGTCAGAGATTAAATAGATCAAGATATATGGTGGCAAATTAAAGCCGGTACAGCCAATTTTTGGTTTGATAAATGTACTCAAAAAGGTTCCCTATGTTATATTGAAGAAACAAATTGGGAGAGGAGGAGATAGAAGTCAAAAGCTTCATCAATGATGGGCAGTGGAATAGGGTGAAATTAATGGACACAATATCTGAGGAGATGACAAACTATATCATTGAGAACATATCTCCTCAACTGAATTCTGAGAATGATAAATCCTGGTGGATGGGAAACACAAATGGAGTTTTTTTAATTCAATCAGCCTTCAACTTAATGAGGAAAAAGGGGGAGGAATTGCATTGGTTATCCAACCTCTAGGTGAAGGGTATGCCTTTCAAAATATGCTTCTTTATGTGGAGATTTTGGAAAAGGAGGATCCTCACTTATGATAACTTGAAAAGGATGAGGTTGAGCATGGTATCTAGATGTCACTGTTGTGAGTTTTACCAACAGGAGACAATGACACACTTATTTCTAATAGCTCATATGGCTACTAAGCTATGCGAACAGTTTGCTACATGTGCAAGTATAAGTATGGAAGGAGTCTCCTTATAGCAACTCATATTTAAATGGTGGGAATGTCCAGCACCAACAAAGCTAAAAGACATATACAGGGCTATTTCTTCTATCATAATTTGGGAGCTGTGGAAAAAAGAGAAAGAACAGAAGGCATAGGAAGGAGGTAAGTTTCCATAGGAAACAAAAGGCATAGGAAGGAGGTAAGTTTCCATAGGATATCAATGCAATGTCAACAATTAGTTTATCAGATGATAAGGCAGAAATATCCATGGATCTCAATCCCTCTACATTGGGAAGGAATGATAACCTATTTACATTGCTATAAGACTAGACTGCACTATGAGGTCATTAAATGGGAACTACTAGAGCATCAGTGACTTAAATGTAATATTGATGGTGCGAACAGAGTAAACCCAGGTGAGAGTGCATATGATTTCTGTATTAGAGATACGGGTGGAGACTTGATTTATGTTGAGGCACAAAGTATTGGTGTCAGCACAAACATACAAGCGGAGGCCCAAGATTTTTGGCATGCTATTAACTATTGTGTTTTGCTGAGAGTGAACATTAGATTTGAGACTGACTCACTTAGTCTCAAAAAGGTGGCTAAAAAGGAACGAAAAATTCCATATAAATTGCGGGTTTGATGGATGTCAGTCATAAGAAGGTGGAACAAAGCAGAATGGAAGTTAAACATGTATTCAGAGAAGCTAATCATTTAGTTGATTCCCTGGCTAATAACGCTCTAAATCATAAAGGAATACATAGATTTAACACATTCAACCGGCTACCAATAAGATGCAAGCAGATATTAAACACAGAGAAGGCAGGCATTCCATACATATGGGTTCGAACAAGGAAAATCAACAACACAGAAGAGTAGGAACTACTTAAATAAAGATTGAGCAGTGTATCACAGAATTAAAGTCACTGTACATCATAACAAGACACTTTGATAACAAACTACCTAGTCCTAGACTATGGAAGCTAACAAAAAGGGAGTTCCAGAAAAAAACAGGCTCAGCAAAATTAGGCATCATCGACCATACCAATTGAAGCGAAATGAGTGAAGGAGATTTGGAGCAACACGATTTCCACATCCTTGCGTCACCATCAGAAAGCTCACGGGGTAATGATGCTTGACACCATCAACTGATTAGTTCCACCAGAAAAGAACCTGAAACAACAAGAGGTTAGATGGGAATATTCATAGAAGAGAAGGATTCGAGGTACCTCTTTATGTTGCATGACATCCTTGCTTCAGGAGGCTGATTGATTATCCAGAGCAACAGGTAGAAGAGTTCCAAATTGAAGGTCGGCGGCAGCATCTGTTTAGGAAAACCTATTTTTTCGGTGGAAGAGATAGAATAGCACTCTGGTCTGAAGACCAGAGTATCTGAGTAATATATTTGGCCACTGTGGGCCAGGTCAAGTTGTAGAGTCATTTGGACTGCCGTTTTTCTTAAAGGAATAAAAGGGTCTGATCCAAAATTTTAATTTAAAAAATAGTTGAGGTAAAAGTCCATTTATATAAGTGGAGATAACTTTCTTAATTAATGAAAAAGATATGATTACAAAGCAAATCAAAAGTCCCGAAAGTGAAAAAGTTTAAATGTTTATAATTATTAATGTTCAGACAATTTTTGATAAGTTTTATAGTAATTTATGTTGGATTTAAAAGTCTAATAATGGTATGATTTGGAAGAGACTCACGGGCTTCAGTTACAATACAGATGTTAGTCTGTTACTACTATTATGCTTCTAAAAAGTTGAAACGGACTCACATTTGTACCTGAAATTTTATTCATTTTTGGTGCAGAAGTTTTTTATTTTTTAATTTGAAAAGAAAATCCTAAGATACTTTTACTTTTTTGTAACAAAAATATCATAAGATTAGTGTTAAATTAAGAACAAAAAAGCTATTCAATATTTTATGGACATTATGATAATCTAATTTTATATTTGGGGTACTTCCACTTTTAATATGTGTGTGGGGAGGTGTATGTAAATTTCATAAAAATAAATATTATTATCCTCAGTAAGTATTAAAGGAAAAATAACCCCAAAAAATTGAATAAACTATAATAAATTCACTTTCTCATTTTAACATTCTTTGTGAAATAGTTAATGATATAATATTTATTACAATAATAATATTTATTGTTATGCAATTTACTCTTTAGTATATAAAATATTATAAAAATAGTTTTACATTGAATAGTAAAATAGTCGTTCAATATTTAATGGATGTTTTCATAATTCAACTTTTTAGCTTTATGGTTCCCACTTTTAGAATATTACTACTACTACTACTACTACTAATTATTATTATTAGTAGTATTAGTATTACTACTATTACTATTGCTATTGCTATTGCTATTACTATTACTATTACTATTACTATTACTATTACTATTATTATTATTATTATTATTACTATTATTATTATTATTATTATTATTATTATTATTATTATTATTATTATTATTATTATTATTATATGAAGGGTATATTAGTCTTCAATATTTGAAGGGTATTTTACTATTTTAATTTTTTACTTATTTATTATTTATTATTTATATTTATTTATTATTATTATTATTATTTGAAGGGCATATTACTCTTTAAATATTTGTATTTTAATATTTTAATTTTTCACTTATTTTTTATTTTATAGTTTTATTTATATTTATTTATTTATTATTATTATTTGAAGTATTTAATTAAATTTTAATTTAATGGAGGAACAAATTAGTAATCTAACTTTTCAATTTTTGGCTTTCCACTTATATAATAATACTAGTTTTGAACACGTGCGATACGCGTGTGTCCCATAATAATTTGTATCAACTCATTCAAATGATATATATATACTATGAAACACATTCGTGTAATGAGTACTAAAAAATATAGCTATGAAAATTACAAGCTCATTTTGTGAAATAGTTCAGGTGTTTAAAGTTGTAAAGGTGCTATCTTTAGTTGTATTGTTCTTACATAGAGACTGAGAGAAAATGCTTAAATTACATCTTATCAGAGAGTTATGATTAATCAAACACTAACCAATCAATTGCTATAAAAAGATCAAATTTAAGTAGATAAAGATGTACACATGATAAATCCTTATTAGAGTAGTCTGGTTCAATTTGACAGAGGCATATTAAATATTCTTAAGATAATAGCTTAAGAAATAGATGTGGAAACAACTTAAGGAACACTAAACCTGTCAAGATTAAGCTTCACATGTCAATATTCTAGCTAAAAAAATTTGATAGATAAATTAACACATAATAATATAGTAGCACGATAAGAACAGAAAACAAAAACATTAACATACAACACATGACAATAATATATTTGAGGCAAAAAAGAAGACAAATAGAACAACGAGACAAAGACATTATATTTTGGACATTTATATAGAGCAACAAAGAATATGAAAAGGTTATCAGGATAAATTAATATATAAAAAATAAAAAAATAAAATAATTAATAATAGTTAAATTAATTTATTAATAAAAAATTTAAAACACGATTAACAATGATAATAACATCTGAAACAAACAAAAATAGTTTAAAACAATGAAATAAAATGAGGCAAAGAATTTATAATGTTGTAACTGATGGAAAGTTGAGTAACCTATTACTACCTTGTATGATATGCATTAATTTTCACATTTAATTAGAGAATAAAATTTTTTGCTTTACTTAAATTTTGTGCATAAAAAAAAAACAAGAAAATAATATATTCATAGAGAATTCTTTCATCTCTCATTTAATTAATTATCTTACTCTTGCTATTTAAAGATAAATAAATGAAGAAATGAAAGGACTTTTATGTTACATCCCGTAAGTTTCTAACGTTTAGTTGGCCTATTCGTATGTTAGTTGAGAGTTTTAGAGTGTCATACGTATGAGGAAAGGGCCCGGGGAAAGGCCGAACGGGTGCCAAGTTGGGATTTCACGGGAGGAGGCCGAACCAAGTTGCCTAGAGGGGAAAAGTGGCACGGAGCAGCCCCCTCTGCGTTACCCAAAGTGGCACGCCCGTAAATTGGCGCGACCAGCAGAGTGCCACGTTCCCTTGTCTGCCGCCTCAAGTATATAAAGGCCTCACACTTAGATGTAAATAACCTCGGCCAGCAGAGGTAAGAGCAAGGGAAAACTATTGAAAATCATCCGATTACGACGCTAAATGCCATCCAAATCTAAATTAACTCCGGGTAGTGAAGTATAAGGCTGCAGAGAGCATCGCTGCGGAGTTATTTTCGTAAAATACGCCCGGCGAATCATCGTCCCGCTTAGCCTAAGTTGGTGGAATTATTTCAAACTAGTGTAAATATGATCATGTGCCTAAAGTAAGTATTTCTCCCTTCTAGATTCCGAAAAAATTACAAGTTTTTGATCATCTTTCGATAAGTTGAAGTATAGTCAGTATATATATATATATATATATATATATATATATATATATATAAGTTATATCTCTTCGAATATAGTAATAAAGTAGCCCTATTCTTCCGTTAATATGATTATAGTTGAGAAGGGAAGTTGAACACGAGCCGAAGTTAATCGGTAAACAGCGAACAAAGTATGTTAAGACATTTTCTTTCGGCAAGTTAGTTTCTTCAACACAGTAGTCTAGTATGAATCCCAGTAAAGCATGTTAGGAGTATGTTATCATGTCTAGTTGTTGTTGTCAGTTGAGGCTCGTAATTTATATTGTTTTGGGCTGGATTACACCTGTATAGCTTCTGTGACTGCCCCAGGGTTAATAGTTGTATCGCCGCCCACCAGGGGCGAGGATACGTTGCTCTACGGAGCGGCATGCCATCCGCAAGGGACGAAGATGGGGATCCAGATCCTCATATGTCGTGGTTGGCCTTATACACACCCCTGCCGAGAGTTTATGCCCAGGGTGTAGATATCAGGAATCCTCCAGACTCAGATACAGCTACAGTCAGGGGTCGAGCGGGCCCAGTTGCAGACCCAGGGGATCGGCAGGACGCTTATAGCTGGTAGTTGACTCAGTATGACCTGGATAGGGTATATAGATTGAGGTGTACTCACTAAGGCTAATGGGGGCCCGGATGGGTTATTCTGTGCTGATTGTACCTTCCGGCTTATGGGGGCCAGGTAAGGCTTATGTTTGCTTTAGTTACTGATAGTTAGATAGTAAGACGCCTCGTTTGTCAGGTATTACCCCTACCCTCTTTATTACAGTTATTTTTAGCCCTGATTTCACTACTTCAGTCATCTTCAGTCCGTTTTCTTTACTTTAGTTATTGTCAGTTCTATTTCCTACTTTCAGTCATTTAAAGTTACTGCCTTACATATTCAGTACCTATGATACTGACGCCCTTTCTAGGACGCTGCATTACTTTCCTGCAGGAATAGATAGACAAGGAAAAGGTCCCTCGTAGTTCCAGTCAGACGTACAGAGTCGTCAGCTCCCTTCTTCCGGAGCTTGTATGATAGAGGTTTACTTCTTTTGTTTGTACAGTATGGGTAGGTTGGGATCCTGTCTCGACCATCTTATTACTCCTAGAGGCTTGTAGATTGTGTTACTTCCTTGTGGTAAGATGATATCGATCATATGGGGCCCATATGTGTTTTCGACTATGTGTGTTAGCCGTGTGGGGCCCTATTTAGCTGTTGATTAGCGGCCTTGTTGGTCATAGTTCAGTTTAGCATCAGATTTTACTTTTCAGTTATAACTAGATATCATGGTGGCCTTGTCGACCCGCATAGGACTCCCTATGATTGTTTGTCTCTGGTTAGCTGTTTGTTTTTCACAGGTGGCTATAGGCCTTATCGACCGGGGGTTGTATTTACAGCCGCTATATAGCTCGTGTTTTCTTGATTCTAGAGTTAGAGTCAGCCCTGCACCAGAGGTGCTTAGGCTCAGTCAGCTCAGCAGTTCAGGTCCTAGTAGGGCACCAGGTGCCAGTCATGCCTCCTAAGGTGGGGCGTGACAAATTTGGTATCAAAGCAGGTCGTATCTGAGGGAGTCTGCAAGCTGTGCTAAGTAGAGTCTTGTATATGGATGTGTTGTGGACCACATACTATAGGCAGGAGGCTGTAAGGAATGATAGGATGGTTACTCTTTCTTCTTATTCAGTTGTGCTATAGAGCGGTACAGTATAGGGTTGAGTCCCTAAGCTCATTATATTCTTCTGCTTACAAAGAAATGTCGGACCAGCGACACCCTACGACAGGCAGGAGACTAGATGTAGCAGCAGGAGAGGGAACCAGCAGGGCGCCTCTGCCTCGGTCAGAATCGGCCCTATCTGAGGACGATACGAAGGTATCATTTTGACCTCCCTAGCAGTCTCCACCACGCAAGGAGCTGCTTGGGACAGCCGGTGTGACGGCAGTGCTCGGTGATATTCCGATTGGTATTATATATTATAAACCGACACGCAAGCGCACGTGGTCAAACAAGTAATAAAGTGGCTAAGTAAGCCAAGTATCGATCCAAGGAGGCTCAGGGTATGTAAAAATTGCCTAAGTTTACTATATTCTTATTTTACTTCTAACTATGCTAACAACAACGTAACCAACAGTTAATTGAGTTTTTGTTTATAAAATATATACTAAAACTATTAACAATTATTTACGGTGAATTTAAACTATGGATATGAGCATGCCAAGGTTAAGAACAAGTAATGAATTTGATTGTAATAATAATTCGGTTAATCTCTTCTTCATGTTGCTAGCCAAGAACATTCGCCTAGAAATTAAAACTCTCGTATTTAATTTCACTTAAGAATCATAAACCATTCGTCTACATTTCTGTGATCAAATGCAATTTACGACCTAGCAATACAATTCCGGTTCCTAAACTGACTAATAGGCTTTCAAGTATATTTCTATCAGGAAAGCACATCAAAACCCAATTTTCCCAAATCAAGTTAAGAACAATACCCTATTAATTCACAACTTTCCAATTTCTTGCTCTCTCGAGTGAAATTGGACTTTTTAGATGTACATTAATGTCGGCCAAGCACTAATGCAGTAAGAACAAGAATCAATGGAACAACATGAAAGAAGAAGAAGAAAACCATATCAATTATACTCAAAATTCATTGCACATGTTCAAAACCTTAGCAAGGAAGAGAATTAGCCACTCATTTGTGGATTGATCATCCTAAAATGAGTGTAAACCATACATACAATTGATAGAAAGAAGAAAGGAATAGAAGAAATCTCTTAGCTTTTTCGTCCCTCAACTGCTGCTAACCCACGTCCTAGCTCCACCAAGTCTGAATTATGAAAAATAAACCTAAGTGTGCTATATATATTAGTAGGAATCTTTCCCGGAATAACAAGAAACGTGTCACGGAGTGCATCGCAGAGCACGGCCTCTGTGACATGCTACGGACGCGGAGGCTCTCTGGAAAATCACCTGAAATTGGCCCAGGCAGCACCCTGCCGCGTTAGCAACGTGTCACGCTGCCTGGGCAGCGCGTTGCAGCCCCTTGGTCGCGGAGGCCACCTGCCGTGGCACGTTACCAACGTGCAGGTGGGCTGTTTTGAGCGGCCTGCCTGCCGTGGCACCTTGTCGACGCACCGGTGGGCTATTTTGTGCCTCTTCCTTGCCGATGTTCGCGTGTTAATTCCGTTTCCAAGCTTCTACTTCACCAACTCATGGATTAGTTACTCAAACATCATCAAAACCTACAAAACAAAGGCTAATCATGTTGGTTAGCACATATCTCCACATTATATAAAATTACATGAAAATGTATACAATAACTTAGATAAACAAGACTAATTTAAGTAATAAAGAGTATCTCGGGCATATATTTTTGCCCGTGATCACAACCCCACACTTAAAGCCTTGTTCGTCCTTGAACAACCTTTTACATATCATGCATATGGAGACTCCCACATAACTAATTTAGCAAGATAATTCAACTTACGGCTATAATGATTACGTAAGATACAAGCTAAAAATAGAGCATGCCTGATTTGATCATTGAAATGAAGTACAACTGTGTTAAGACTTCTTAACCTCAAGAGTCGACTCTCAATTTTAGAAAACTCATGTAAATTAACTGATTAAGAAATTCCACATGAATTTTATCCTTCATTAAACATGTGCCCCTCACGGAAAGAAAGTTACCCATTTTCACACGCAAAAACAATTTTTATATCACAACATGTGTGGGTATATGAATAGAATTACGCTCACTCTCACAAAGAATTCACATGCATTATGTAATGACCCATAAGCTTGCCCTTAGTGTTTTATTCCACTAATTTAAGAATGTATGAATGTAAGATCAAGTAGGACTTTTTAGGTTGTAATGTAACTCAGGTGCAGGTAGGTACTATTGTGATCAGTAATAGTGACTATCTTTCCTAAGCACTTTTAATACATCACGCCTTCATTACAAACTTCCCTTCCCTCACTTCACCTTTTTCTCTTTTCATCTTTCTTTTTCCTCTTTTGTTCCCCCTTTCTTTAGGCGCTCTTAGCTTATTAGTAAGGAGTTCTACAAGTAACTTTTCATTTATTTATTTTCTTACTCCCTACTAATACTCACCCATATTCAAACAAGTGCACCCTCGACCTTTCTCAACTCTTACAATTGCTACTTTCCGTTCTTTTTCATTCTTCTCACTCCTTTACTCTTTCGGATTTTTCCTTTAAGCGCTTAGGAGTTTTGGTTCAATTTCAAGGCTAATGAAAGAAAAAGGATTAAGCTTATGTTGCATCTGTCAAAGAAAAGGCCCAAGGCTCAATGGGGTTAACTAGGATTAATTTTTCAAGGTAGGTATAATGAGGGATAAAAGTTTGGTTCATTCAAAGAAATGCCTAAATCATCTCCTACAATTCACATCCTTCATTTCATTTTATAAACACACCAGGCAAGTTCTAGACATTCCACAATAGCACAGAATACTCAAAAACCTTACACTCATGGCACATGCTCAAATCGAGACACAATCAGTAGACTCTTACTCAGCTAATCACACGAATTCAGAATTAAGCTTCCATCATATTGAGTCAAATTCAAGAGCCTAAGTGTCTCAAACAAAGTTATACACTTGCATGCTTCATACTGAACATACTTGCATCTTACAACCATGTATAGCACATAAAAAGAACATCAAGCACCAATTAGTTATGGTTTCAAAAACCCAACACCTACCGACTAATTTTTCCTCAAGACGGTCGTCATCCATCCATCGTCGGAAACAGTCACTAACTATGACTAAAAAACATTATATACAGACAAAGAAAAAGAAAAAAAATTATTCTTCGGTTCAAAGACCCCCCCGTCGGAAAAGAACCGAAAAGAAAAACCAACGGGTGATGAAGTCATGCTTAATTCACAAAAATTGTTTCAAATTTTTCAAATTTCTCACAAACTTTTGCACAAGCATTACATTCACCAAAATCGTTAAGCACAGAAAATTTTGAAATTTCCCTTGAAATTTCCCTCACCCCACACTTAAATCATGCTATGTCCTCATAGCATCAAATTAAAATTTACAAAGGGTGAGAAATACTCCCTGAGGCCTTTAGTCTTAGCTAACAACATGCGTTTCTTCGACTTTGCACAAGTGGGTGTTCAACACCACACTTTTTCTCTTCCATGCTTGTTAGCTTCCTTCTCCACGGGTACTCAGACTTCCCCTCCAGCTGCGCTTAACTTTCCACCAAAACAACACAAGATGAAAATAAACAAAAATCAACTCAATTTCAAGAAATTAAAATGGTACCTGGGGTACCCTTGGGTTGCCTCCCAAGCAGCGCCTAATTTTACGTCGCGGCACGACGTACCAAGTTTCACCACTTTTTCCTCCACCTTGAGGATATGAATCTCACCCCTAATTTCTTTTCTAATTTCCTCTTATGCTCTAGGGGTGGTGGTGAAAAATTGTAAGGACCAAGCAGTAGATGTTTTCTTTTGAACCTATTGGTCCTTATGTAAGCGAAGTCATTTTGTCTCTCTGAGTTAGCAAATTTCAGAATATATGGGGCTTGGTCCTCCTCTAGACATTTCTCTATAAACTTGGAAGACTCTATTTCTATGTTGTCAACCAAACTTAATGTCGAAAAATGCGTAGAGTGTGGTCCAATACACCTCAACTCTGAAATTGCTTTGTGCTTGACTTCCTTACTTGTGTACACCTTTTCAACATCGACATCTATTTCTCCATTAAGGTCAAATGGGAGATATTCTTTTTCTTCTTCCATGAATGGAATTTCTATAGGTATGAGCCGATCACGGAGACACTCAAGAGATTCTAATTGTTGGGCTTCATCCAAAAATTCACCCTTGTATTCCTCTTGTAGTTCCTCTTGAATATCGGCTAAAACTGTCACCTGCAAATTATCACAAGCTTCAGCCTCAGCACACATCTCTGTGAGTTTGACGCTCATCCTGCTTACAGCCTCTGCATTCTCCTTTTGCTGAATTATCAATTTTGCCACCGACTCCTTCATTGCTTCTGATTGCTCCAGGAGTTGTTTCATCATGTCCTCTATTTGAACTTGGCGTCCCAAGTGCTTATTTTCAACATGCCTATATTCAGCAAAAACAACAAAAGGATCATAGTAGGGGCTTGGGGGAGGGGAATATGCCTTTGGACAATCACCCCAATGGCCATATTGACACCCACATATATTGCACGTGTTACAGTTTTGCTACAAGTGGGGTCCTCCGCAATTCATGCAAGATTCGCCGAAATATGCGTATCCACCATTTATATTCCAAGATGTCATGTCAATGAGGGTATCCAAAAGAGAGAAAAATTAAAATGAACAAAGAATTAAAACAAATACTAAAACCAAGTTGTCAACACTTAAGAAAATAAAACAAAAATACAGTAAATTTACACTTAACACAATTTCACAAATCGCTTAGCCTCCCCGGCAACGGCGCCAAAAACTTGCTCGGTGCTATTCCGATTGGTATTATATATTATAAACCGACACGCAAGCGCACGTGGTCAAACAAGTAATAAAGTGGCTAAGTAAGCCAAGTATCGATCCAAGGAGGCTCAGGGTATGTAAAAATTGCCTAAGTTTACTATATTCTTATTTTACTTCTAACTATGCTAACAACAACGTAACCAACAGTTAATTGAATTTTTGTTTATAAAATATATACTAAAACTATTAACAATTATTTACGGTGAATTTAAACTATGGATATGAGCATGCCAAGGTTAAGAACAAGTAATGAATTTGATTGTAATAATAATTCGGTTAATCTCTTCTTCATGTTGCTAGCCAAGAACATTCGCCTAGAAATTAAAACTCTCGTATTTAATTTCACTTAAGAATCATAAACCATTCGTCCACATTTCTGTGATCAAATGCAATTTACGACCTAGCAATACAATTCCGGTTCCTAAACTGACTAATACGGCTTTCAAGTATATTTCTATCAGGAAAGCACATCAAAACCCAATTTTCCCAAATCAAGTTAAGAACAATACCCTATTAATTCACAACTTTCCAATTTCTTGCTCTCTCGAGTGAAATTGGACTTTTTAGATGTACATTAATGTCGGCCAAGCACTGATGCAGTAAGAACAGGAATCAATGGAACAACATGAAAGAAGAAGAAGAAAACCATATCAATTATACTCAAAATTCATTGCACATGTTCAAAACCTTAGCAAGGAAGAGAATTAGCCACTCATTTGTGGATTGATCATCCTAAAACGAGTGTAAATCATACATACAATTGATAGAAAGAAGAAAGGAATAGAAGAAATCTCTTAGCTTTTTCGTCCCTCAACTGCTGCTAACCCACGTCCTAGCTCCACCAAGTCTGAATTATGAAAAATAAACCTAAGTGTGCTATATATATTAGTAGGAATCTTTCCTGGAATAACAAGCAACGTGTCACGGAGTGCATCGCGGAGCACAGCCTCCGTGACACGCTACGGACGCGGAGGCTCTCTGGAAAATCACCCGAAATTGGCCCAGGCAGCACCCTGCCGCGTTGGCAGCGTGTCACGCTGCCTGGGCAGCGCGTTGCATCCCCTTGGTCACGGAGGCCACCTGCCGTGGCACGTTACCAACGCGTAGGTGGGCTGTTTTGAGCGGCCTGCCTGCCGTGGCACCTTGTCGACGCACCGGTGGGCTGTTTTGTGCCTCTTCCTTGCCGACGTTCGCGTGTTAATTCCGTTTCCAAGCTTCTACTTCACCAACTCATGGATTAGTTACTCAAACATCATCAAAACCTACAAAACAAAGGCTAATCATGTTGGTTAGCACATATCTCCACATTATATAAAATTATATGAAAATGTATACAATAACTTAGATAAACAAGACTAATTTAAGTAATAAAGAGTATATCGGGCATATATTTTTGCCCGTGATCAGGCACCGCCTCCAGCAGTTTCTATACTCGCACCATCTGACCAGGAGGTTAGGAGCGCGGTTGTTATGCTAGCCCAAATGATGGCTGCTCAGCGCCAGCTAGTGTCACCTACAGTTGCAGAATCCTTAGGAGGGCCTGGTAGCTCGAGGGTCCGAGAGTTCCTAGCACTAAGTCCCCCGCAATTCACAGGGACAGATTGAACCGAGGACCCTCAGGACTTCTTAGACCAGATGTAGAGGATTTTCAGGGTGATGCATGCTACACCCACAGAGTCAATTGAGTTGGCGGTATTCCAGCTATGAGACATCGCCGTGTTGTGGTATGAGAGTTGGGAAAGGTCTCGAGGGAGAGATGTTTCCCCTCCGACCTGGACCAGTTTCTCAGAGGCTTTCTTGGATCATTACCTACCGTGGAGATTCGACAGGCCCGGGTTGATCAGTTCCTTCACTTGGAGCAGGGGTCGATGAGTGTCCGAGATTATGCCATGCGGTTTGATTCCTTGGCTCGATATGCGCCAGCTTTTGTAGACACAATGCCAGCCAGGGTACACTGCTTTATTAATGGGATGAACCCGTAATATATTGAGACCTGCATCACAGCCACACTGCGAGTGGATATGGATATCGCCTGTGTGCAGGCTTTTGCTCAGAATATTGAGGGTATCAGACAGCGGCAACGGGAGATTAGGAGGATAAGTCGGGAGCAGCGCCGCAGGGACAGACCAGGTGAATTATAGAAGGAGTCTTGGGGAGGACCTAGGCCACGGTTATCAGATAGGTAGCCTAGACCACCGCCTCCACTGCAGCGGCAGAGGAGCAGGTCTAGTCACCGGGGCAGCCAGAGCCTGGTGAAGGTTCGCGAGCAGTAGGTTCACAGTAGTAGAGAGGAGTAGAGCAGAGTGGGTTTACAATACCACTTTGCCCTATTTGCAGTCGATGCCACTCTAGCGCATGCAGGTATGGTTCCACAGCATGCTACATTTGTGGACAGGAGGGTCACCAAATGGGAATTGTCCAGCTAGGGGTCAGGGTGATCGGGATCGACAGGATAGGTCCTCGGTAGGATCACGAGCTCTAGCATCCCCGGCAGGGCGTAGGCCCTCAGTTTCAGCCGGCAGAGGCCAAGGCAGATCAGGGGCCTCCAATTCAGGTGCCGGCCCAAAACGTACTTATGCACTACCGGGGCGATAAGAGTCAGAGTTGTCACCAGATGTTGTGACAGGTATGCTGAACATTTGCTCCCGTCCTGCTTATGTGTTGATATATCCAGGATCTACCTTGTCCTATGTTACACCGTTAGTGGCTCGGAAGTTTAGTACTATGCCAGAATTTCTTCGGCAATGTTTCTCAGTGTCTACACTCATTGGTGACTCTATTATAGCCAGAAGGGTCTATCGGGGGTGTACAGTAGAGGTTGCCAGTCGTCAGACTACGGCAGACTTGATAGAACTAGAAATGGTTGATTTTGATGCCATTATGGGTACGGACTGGCTAGCTCCATGCTATGCCAATGTCAAATGTTGGACCAAGATTGTTCGATTTCACCTTCCAAGGGAGGCAGTACAGGAGTGGAAAGGTAGTACAGCCACGCCAAAAGGTAGGTTTATTTCCTATCTTTGGGTGAGAAAATTGATAGCAAAAGGGTGCATTTATCATATTGCCAGAGTTTAGGATGTTCGGATAGGGCCTCCGACCCTTCAGTTTATTCCAGTGGTTAATGAATTTTCCGACGTAATTCCAAATGAGCTTCCTGGTATTCCTCCAGAAAGGGAAATTGATTTTGCAATCAATCTATTACCAGGCACTCAGCCTATATCTATTCCTCCATATCGGATGGCTCCTGCTGAACTCAGAGAACTAAACGAACAATTGAAGGATTTGTTAGACAAGGGCTTTATCAGGCCGAGTACCTCACCATGGGGTGCGCCAGTTCTGTTCGTGAGGAAGAAGGACGGCTCCCTCCGTATTTGTGTAGATTATTGGCAGCTGAATAAAGTTACTATCAAGAATAAATACCCGCTTCCCAAAATAAATGATTTGTTTGATCAGCTACAGGGAACGAGGTATTTTTCAAAGATTAACTTAAGGTCAGGATATCATCAGGTCTGGGTTCGTGAAAGAGATATTCCAAAGACTGTCTTCAGGACCAGATATGGCCACTTTGAATTTTTAGTCATGTCCTTCGGGCTGACAAATGCCCCAGCAATGTTCATGGACCTGATGAACAACGTTTTCAGACCATACCTGGACCTGTTCGTGTGATATTTTAGTGTATTCCTGCTCAGAGGTAGATCACCAAGATCATCTACGGACAGTGCTCCAGATTCTCAGAGATCGCCAGCTATATGCAAAATTTTCTAAATGTGAATTTTGGCTGAATTCAGTAGCCTTCTTGGGCCATATTGTGTCAGATGCTGGTATACAGGTAGATATGCAGAAGATAGAGGTAGTGAAAACATGGCCTAGACCTACCACTCTGATCGAGATACGTAGTTTCCTGGGGTTAGCCGGGTATTACAGAAGGTTCGTGGAAGGATTTTCCACTTTAGCAACACCTTTAACCAAAATGACGCAGAAGGCAGCAAAATTTCATTGGACTGAGGTATGTGAGAAGAGCTTTCGGGAACTGAAAGACAGGTTGACATCAGAACTAGTGCTAGCGTTGCCAGAAGGAAAAGAAGATTATGCAGTCTATTGCGATGCTTTGGGTGTTAGGTTAGGATATGTTTTGATGCATCATGGTAAGGTGATTGCCTATGCTTCCAGACAGCTGAGGAAGCATGAGAAACTACCCTACCCATGACCTGGAGTTATCCGCGGTGATTCATGCCTTGAAAATATGGAGACACTACCTGTATGGCATCCACGTAGATATTTTCACTGATTACAAAAGCCTGCAGTATATTTTCACCCAGAAAGAGTTGAATCTGCGGCAGCGTCGCTGGTTGGACCTGTTAAAGGATTATGATGTGAATATTTTATATCACCCAGGAAGGGCCAATGTTTTAGCAGATGCCCTTAGTCGCAAATCCATGGGAAGCCTAGCATATTTACAGCCCAAGCGACAGGAATTGGCCCGAGAATTATATCAGCTAGCCAATTTAGCCATTCGTATAGTAGAATCAGGAGACAATGGAGCGATAATCTAGAATACTGCAGTGTCATCATTGGTGGTGGAAGTGAAAGAACGACAGTATGAAGATCCTAGCCTGGTTCAGCTCAGAAATAGGGTCCAGCGAGGGGAAGTGACAGATTTTCAGGTAACCGAGGATGGAGTTTTGAGATATGGGGATTGCCTCTGTGTTCCAGACGTGGCAGTTCTTCGCCAGCATATTATGGGTGAGGTACACTATGCCCGTTACTCTCTCCATCCAGGTTCAACAAAAATATACCATGACGTAAAAGAGATTTACTGGTGACCGGGAATGAAAAAGGGGATAGCAGAATTCGTAGCTCAGTGTCCCAATTGCTAACAGGTGAAAGCTGAACATCAGAAACCAGGCAGACTAACACAGGATATAGCTGTGCCTTTATGGAAATGGGAGGCAGTTAATATGGATTTCGTAGTAGGGTTACCCGTACCAGGCGTAAATATGATTCTATTTGGGTAATTGTTGATAGGTTGACAAAATCAGCTCACTTTCTGCCAGTAAAGGCTACCTTTTCACCCGAAGATTATGCTGAAATGTATATTAGAGATATAGTCCAATTGCATGGTGTTCCGTTGTCAATTATCTCTGACTGAGGGGCGCAGTTTACAGCTAAATTTTGGCAGTCTTTTCAGAGGGGCCTAGGGACGCAGGTTAACCTGAGCATAGCCTTCCATCCTTAGACAGACGTGCAGGCAGAACGCACAATCCAAACGCTCAAGGATAGGTTATGGGCGTGTGTGCTAGATTTTGGAGGCAGCTGGGATGAACATCTACCACTTATTGAATCTGCCTATAATAACAGTTATCATTCAGCAATTCAGATGGCGCATTATGAAGCGTTATATGGGCGGAAATGCAGGTCTCCAGCTGGTTGGTTTGAGGTAGGAGAATCGGCATTGATTGGGCTAGATATTATTCATCAGTCAGAAGAGAAAGTAAAGCTTATCAAGGAACGTCTGCTGACTGCTCAGAGCCGCCAGAAATCTTATGCTGATGTGCGGCGAAGAAACCAAGAATTTAATGTGGGTGACTGGGTATTGCTGAAGGTTCCACCGATGAAGGGTGTGACGAGATTTGGTAAGAAAGGTAAGCTCAGCCCGAGGTTTATTGGGACTTATCAGATTCACCGAAGGATAGGCCAGGTGGCTTATGAATTGGATTTACCTCCAGAATTAGAATCCGTTCACCCAGTTTTTCATGTATCAATGCTGAGGAAGTGCATAGGAGATCCCTCCCGGATTGTCCCAGTCAAAGACGTCTAAATCACTAAGGAGTTAGCTTATGAAGAAGCTCCAGTAGCCATACTAGATCGGCAGATCCGCAGACTAAGAACTAAAGATGTTGCTTACGTTAAAGTGTTATGGCGGAATAAGAACCGAGAGGAGATGACCTGAGAGGTAGAAGACGGCATGAAAACCAGATATCCTCAGTTATTTCAGACTTAGTCAGATTGTGCAGCTAGAGGTATACTGTTGTTGTTGTTTCATAAGTTGCATTATATACATGTATATGTGGGATAATTGATTTCAGTCTATTGTGAAATGAATGCCATAGTATTGTGTGGAGTACCTGTATTGGACTTTTTTGTGTTTCAGGATTTTTAGATAGTCCATATTACAGGGGAGACTCTTCGAATAAGTAATTGCAAAGTTAAGGTTCTCGTAAGTAGAAGTTAACATTCGAGGACGAATGTTCTTAAGGGGGAGAGGATGTTACACCCGTAAGTTTCTAACGTTTAGTCGGCCTATTTGTATGTTGGTTGACAGTTTTAGAGTGCCATACGTACGAGGAAAGGGCCCGGAAAAAGGCCAAACGGGTGCCAAGTAGGGATTTCAAGGGAGGAGGTCGAACCAAGTTGCCCAGAGGGGCAAAGTGGCACGGAGTAGCCCCCTCCGCGTTACCAAAAGTGGCACGCCCGTAAATTGGCGCGACCGGCAGAGTGCCACGTTGTCTTGTCTGCCACCTCAAGTATATAAAGGCCTCACACTTAGATGTTATGTTATTTTCCAAATAACCTCGGCCAACAGAGGTAAGAACGAGGGAAAACTATTAAAAATCATCCGATTACGCTGCTAAATGCCGTCCAAATCTAAATTAACTCTGGGTAGTGAAGTATAAGGCTGCAGAGAGCATCACTGCGGAGTTATTTTCGTAAAATACGCCCGGCGAATCATCGTCCCGCCGAGCCTAAGTTGGTGAAATTATTTCAAACTAGTGTAAATATGATCATGTGCCTAAAGTAAGTATTTCTCCCTTCTAGATTCCGGAAAAATTCAAGTTTTTTATCGTCTTTCAATAAGTTAAAGTATAGTCAGTATATATATATATATATATATATATATAAGTTATCGTTTTTTTCGAATATAGTAATAAAATAGCCCTATTCTTCCGTTAATATGATTAAAGTTGAGAAGGGCAGTTGAACATGAGCCGAAGTTAATCGGTAAACAGCGAACAAGGTATGTTAAGGCATTTTTTTTTGATAAGTTAGTTTCTTCAACATAGTAGTCTAGTATGAATCCCAGTAAAGCATGTTAGGAGTATGTTATCTTGTCTAGTTGTTGTTGTCAGTTGAGGCTCGTAATTTGTATTGTTTTAGGCTGGATTACACCTGTATAGCTTCCGTGACTGCCCCAGGGTTAATAGCTGTATTGCCGCCCTCTAGGGGCGAGGATACGTCGCTCTACAAAGCGGCATGCCATCTGCAAGGGACGAAGATGGGGATCCAGATCCTCATATGCCGTGGTTGGCCTTATACACACCCCCGCCGAGCGACGCCCAGGTTGTAGATATCAGGAGTCCTCCAGACTCAGACACAGCTACAGTTAGGGGCCGAGCGGGCCCAGTTGTAGACTCAGGGTATCGGTAGGATGCTTATAGCTAGTAGTTGACTCAGTATGACCTGGATAGGAGTATATAGATTGAGGTGTACTCACTAGTGGATTATTCTGTGTTGATTGTACCTTCCGGCTTATGGGGGCCAGGTAAGGTTTACGTTTGCTTTAGTTACTGATAGTTAGATAGTAAGACGCCTCATTTATCAGGTATGACCCTTACCCTCCTTATTACAGTTATGTTTAGCCCTGATTTCACTACTTCAATCATCTTCAGTCCGTTTTCTTTACTTCAGTTATTGTCAGTTCTATTTCCTACTTTCAGTCATTTAAATTACTGCCTTACATATTCAGTACCTGTGGTACTGACGCCTTTTCTGGGGCGATGCATTACTTGCCTGCAGGAACGGATAGACGAGGAGCAGGTCCCTCGTAGTTCTAGTCAGCCGTACAGAGCCATCAGCTCCCTTCTTCCGGAGCTTATATGATAAAGGTTTACTTTTTTCTTTTGTACAGTATGGGTAGGTTGGGGCCCTGTCCCGACCATCTTATTACTCCTAGAGAATTGCAAATTGTGTTACTTCACTGTGGTTAGATGATATTGGTCGTATGGGGTCCATATGTGTTTTAGACTATGTGTGTTGGCCGTGTGGGCCCTATTTAGCTGTTGATTAGCGGCCTTGTCGGCCATAGTTCAGTTTAGCATCTGGTTTTACTTTCCAGTTATAACTAGATATCATGGTGGCCTTGTCGGACCGCATAGGACTCCTTATAATTGTTTGTCTCTGGTTAGCTGTTTATTTTTCACAGGTGGCTATAGGCCTTGTCGGCCGGGGGTTGTATTTACAGCCGCTATATAGCCCGTTGTTTTCTTGATTCTAGAGTTAGATTCAGCCCTGCACCAGAGGTGCTTAGGCTCAGTCAACTCAGCAGTTCAGGTCCTAGTAGGGCATCAGCTGCCAGTCATGCCTCCCAAGGTGGGGCGTGATATTTTATATTTAACATCTCACAAAAAAATCAAAAGTGTAAATTATTAAAAATTGTCATCTCAGCATTTTCTTTATTCTTCCTATTTTACATTTTTTTATTTTATTCAAAACAATTAAAATTTAATAAGTATTGGAAGATATTACAATCCTTCATTATATTTTTATTTTTTTTGATAAAAAAGTATTTTCATAATTCAACTTAACTTGAAGGTTTCCTACTTATAATATAATATTTTATTTTATTTATATTTTATTTATTTATATATATATATATATATATATATATATATATATATTGGTGTTGTTGTTGTTGTTGTTGTTATTTGAAGAGTATATTAGTCTTTTAAAGTTTGAAGGGTATTTAATTATTTTAATTTTTAACTTTTATTTCTTATTTATATTTATATATTATTATCTGAAGGATATATTAGTCTTTTAATATTTGAAGGATATCTTAATAATTTAACTTTTCAATTTAGATCTTTCCACTTATTATATAATATTTTCACTTCTATTATAATATGATATGACGGTTAATTGGGCAGAGCAATGGAATGTGGAAGTCTACTAAAACTTTTGGTTTCTTTGTACAAATGCGAGGAAATTGTTAGTTTCTCTGCTCTACATTCATGTAGATATATAGGCAATTTTTCCTTCTTTTTTTTTAATTCTTATTTATTTTTAGGTTTTTTCTAACAAAAAAAAAATCGTCTTTATCTCTTGATGTGACGGTGATCTGGGAGTTAATGCCCCTTTGGGGGTTGGCTTTTAGATGGGTATGGATGATAAACATACTTCTGGATGAACCTCCATATGAAATGTTAATCCATTTGAACATATACTTAAATAGAGCAAATCAATTATAAATTTTGATGGAAATGTATTCCCTATAATGCTTTGTGTTTTAGTGAACAAATAAACAAATCAGGAAAGCATCCAACTAATCTTTTATTTCCTTCTGCAAACGTGGACTCAATATAGCTAGAATCCAATAATATTGGCCCAATCTTTGTATGTGTCAGAAAATTCACTAAATATTTATTAAAATTAAACTCAATTACTAGTGATTATTGTCATTGTCTCAAAATTTAAAATCCATAAAGTACAAATTCTATATCCATCGAGGAAATGATCTCTTATGGCTACTTATAAATTGAATAGAAGAAAGTGATCTTCTCAAATCTCTTATGTGTAAAAATAAAGATCTATTATAAAAAAAAATATAGCCATCAAATATTGTATTGAGAACTTTACGTAATCATAACAATACAATGTTAAAAAAAAATATTATATATTTTTAGCACAAAAATTAATATATCAATCTGTGGACAACCAAAACCCTCTTTATAGCATAATCCCACCAAAAATTGATGCCCCCATCATTAGTATATGTTATTCGTAAATGACCTAGTGTTGATTGACAAGGAGAGTAGTAAAACTAACGATAAATTGAAAATTTGGAGACACACCCCAGAGTTTAAAGGTTTCAGGTTAAACTGGACCAAAACAGGATATGGAGTCCATTTTCAATAACATGACGCATGAGGTTGAGGTGGAAGGGAAGATTGATGTACAAGTCATACCCAAAAGAGGAAGCTTCAAGTATCTTGGGTCCATAATCTAAGGAGGCATGGAGATTGATGATAATATCGCACATTGTATTGGAGTGTGTAGGTAGAATGGAGGCTCGAATCCGAGGTTCTATGCAATAAGAATGTATCACCAAGGTTTAAAGGTAAGTGGTGGTGGTTAGACAAACATTATTGTATGTGGCAGATTGTTGGTCAATCAAGAACACACATATTCAGAAGATGAATGTAGCGGAGATGAGGATGCTCAGATGAAAGTGTGGGCATAATATGAGAGATATGATTAGGAATGAAATTATATGAGACAAGGTGAGAGTAGTATCTGTGCAGACAAGATGAGAAAAGTAAGACTGAAATACTCGGACATGTAAAGAGGAGGTGTGCGGATGCATCAGTAAGGAGGTGTGAGAGGTTGACTGTAGTAGGATTAAGGATAGGTAAATGTAGGCTGAAAAAAAATGGGGGAGGTGATTAGACAAGACATGACAAAACTTGGCACACTTAAGGTGGACAGGCAAGCGCTAGCCCCATGTTCTCTCCTCCTTATTAATAGTAGTATTTAGTAATCACGTAATTTCTTATTCTTCAATTTGTATTACTATTTGTTATTTTATTTACTTTGTATCTTGATATTTTATTGTCATATTTTTTCTGCAACCCTGTTTTGAATAACGTCTCTTTTGAGCCGAGAATGTATTAAAAATAACCTCTCAATCCACAAACATATGGGTAAAGTTTTTGGATATTTTATCCTCTCCATACCCTAGTAATCAAATTACACTATGTATGTTATTGTTATAAGGGCTGGGCATAAATACCAAAAAACTGAAAAATCGGACCGAACCGAACTAATTCAATTTTTTGATTTCGGTTTTTCAGTTTTTTGATTCGGTTTCGGTTCTTTTTTCTTAAAATTTCGGTTATTCAGTTCGATTTTTGATTTTAGAATTTCGGAAATTTCAATTTTTTGGTTTAACCAAAATTTTTATATTTTTTTAAAAAAAATAAAAAATAAAACTATAACTTAATTTCAAAAAAATAAAAATACTATACCCAACCCAAATCTCAAAGCCCATTTAGAGAATTATTTATATAATTGACACAATTGCTTAAGATTTTTTACAAATAACAAATTTTATAATAGTTTTAGCATGTCAAGAAAATTATTACGATTGCCAATATGCTTCGAAAGAAAGATGAAATATATAATATTTATTTAACAAGAAATTAGGGACCATAGATTATTGAAATCTTAAATGACCCTTAATTTTTTGTTGGATTAGTTATAAGGATATTTAGCATATGATATAATTTATTATCAAATGCTATGTATATACTACTAAATGTAAATCAATTGATCCCGCTATTTTCTTTACTTAAAAAGTTAAAATTAAGCTTTGTTGAATTAAACTTTAGAATTCAAACTTAAAATAATTTATTTTGAATTTAAAAAGATAAAATAACTCATTTTTAATTTAAAAAGTAGCTCATTTTGCAAGTAAAAAAATAGTCCATTAATTAGGCCCATAATCGAAAAAACCGAATTAGAAAAATCGAATCAAACCGAACTGAATTTGAAAAAAAATGAACCGAACCGAATTAGTTTGGTTCGGTGTTCGGTACACTAAATGAAAAATTGAAAAAATTGAACCGAAAAATTGAACGCCCACCCTTAATTGTTATTCTTAATTTCATAGTTTACTTGAGAAGAGTACGACCACCGGAAGTGGTTATGTTTTGTATATCTCGTTGTAATTAAATTCATTAACCATCGGAAATGGAAATAATATTCATTTATGCCTATAATCACTAAAAGAAGTAATATTTTGTCACGACCCCAAATGGGCAGGTCGTGCAAGCACCTACATCGCCTCTAACTCAATAGAAGAATTTATTTTAATAACACAATGTCACGACTAACCACAGACATCAAAATCTTGCACCAACCAACATTTGCTAAAATAAAACAATACAAATAACTATTCCCTAAACCTTGACTCTTCTCAAAATCTAATCTAACACGGGTACAAGAGCTCTAAATAGAATATCGACAAAGAAAAAGATACAACTTTGCCTGCGAAGGAAATACAGAAGTTGATGCTGAGTATCGCCTCGTCAATCATGAAACTGCAATTCACCTGCCACAATCTACACCCAAAAACGTGTAACAAGAGTAGTATCAGTACACCACACGTACCGGTAGGCATCATCAGCCGACAACAATTAGTTATTAACGCAATAACATAAAATTAATATGCAATCAATAATTCAGTTTAAACAACCACTTAATAATTTACCAAGACAATTTCTTTACTATTTATTCATGATAGTTATTTAGCTATGCATCCATCTCTCTCTATCCAGCTTAGCCACAAAGCCTGGCCTGCACATTATTTAGGCCTCGTTGTAGCGGTAACTTGACCGCTACAGCGGTCTCGCCGCAGTGAAAACTCCATCGCTGCAGCAGTACTGTTCTAGGCAGCAACTCGACTTTGCTGGCAACCTTACTTCGTTCAATACCTCATCAATTACACAAGATCTAACATCATATAAAACAGTAGCAATTTACACTCAAGTAGATCTACACTTCACCACCTTTCATCTGATCACAATTATTCTTTTTTTTTTTTTTTCACGGAACATTCTCATAGTCAAGATCAACCCAGCAACTACACCTAATTCACATTTGTCCAATAAATTTAAATACAAACATTAACTAGTTCACAAATAAATTCACCAAAACACCAAGGCTTACCATATAAGAATGACGCAATTATGCAATAGATCAAATACACACTGAACACATGATAATTAGATTTGTCATCATTAATTTCATCTCATTCGATGTTTGTACACATATCAGAGTCATCTTGTCACTGAACTATGTCACACAGTCGTATGTATATCAAACATATTTGTACTAATCTCTGTCTCAAAGCCGTATGTATATCATGACATACTTGTACTACTCTCTATCACAATCATATCATCGGTGATGTGTCGGGCACACGCCTCCGTCATATCACTGTACACATGCCAGAGGATCTTATTTTTACCCTTCCAGACATGACATGTAGGGGACTCAAGAAATTCATGTACTGTACACCCAGTCGTATGAACCTCTCATCATACCTGTCTGTGTACTCATATACGTACACCCAACCGTATGAATATTTAGTCATACCTGTCTGTATACCCATTCATATTACTCGCCTGGATGCTCATCTCAGATATGAATCAGACATATCCAAGTATTCATATACATATAATTCCGCTCGTCCGGATGCTCACCTAGGACACGAGCCTTTCATCTCAGAGTAAGGTACACCAGCAATCTCATTCACGTTCACAACAGGATAAGAATCTAGTATCCCTCACTCGTCAACATATGCAATATGATATCAACCAGTCAAACTGTATGATAGCTCGGCAAATCCATCCATGGATCCTCAGCATAGCGTTTCATACATTATACTTTGTCAACTCATATGATCGTTTAGAAAGAAGTAATAAATCAACAACAAGCAGCATAGTTATCATGCAATTCCATTCAGTCAATTCAGGTGACCACTCAACAAGTTATATAAATTAACAATCTTAAGCACAGTTCATCAAGTATTTCATTTGGTCAACACATATGACACCACGTAAGCACACATTATTTATCTCAATTTTCCTTAACTCTCACCATGAAAATTATTGCATTGAGCTTCTTAAACCTCATCTACAATCATATAAGATATCAATATTATTCTACACTATACCAAAGGCACGAAGACCCATTGATATACTCACAACTCACCACATTTACCAGTTATCTACTTAAGAAGTAATTCTTCATATACTGTTACTTATTAATGTATTAGTTAGTAATTATTAAACACGTAATCCCGCTTCAATCAAAATTCACAATCAAGCCACTGCAAAGACATCATTCATAATTCTTCAAGATAAATTTGTCAGCCCTCTTATTACCTAGGATCCATTATCCATTCAGGTTCTTTCAACCTTATTTATCCCCTTAATTTGTGACTTTCCACTTAAGGCGGTCTATTCGGGTCAATTTCACCCCGTTAGTGTTTTTAATTTTTCTCCAAATCAATTCATCAATACATAAGATTAATTATATAAAATTGAGTATAAATCACTCACCTAGTTAACTATGAATTCTTACAATTACTTGTTCTTTTCTTAACTCAAACTCGTTCTAAGCTAGTTAATTTACGTCACTGGTTCACCTTCCCATTCATGGCTTATAAAAGAGCACCAACAAGTTCACATAACCCCACTGAGTTTATTCATCTTGTTTCATCCTTCCTCTCCTTTTATACAACACTTGCACAAAGATATATTCATAATTTATACTATCAAATATGCCATCAAACTATACTGTCAAGAACAATCACAATCACATGTCATCAACACCTGCTATCAAGAATATCACCTCAAGACTCCACTACCAAGATCATAACGTCAAGAATACATTATTAAGAATTATCCAACCAAGAGTATTTGTCAAGAATATCACATTAAGAGTGCACCCCCATTATTAATCATCAATTAGGTTTCCCATATCCACGTATTTTCGTCATTAGGATTAACCCTCCACTTTTATAGTTACGTCACTACAAGTAGTTCATCAACCCATCATGTTTTATGATCCCTCTACCCTCATCAATTGTATATCAATAGTACAAACATATATAATTCACTAATTATAGTCTAACACAAAGGTAATCCATAACCTATCTAGATCACAGAACTGGAACATGTAGCTACTCCGCGGAAGTTTTGCCTTTCCTCAACGCCTCCGAACGTTCTAAGTCTAGAAGTAAGACATCAAGGAATCAATCAATAGGCTACTTCTTCGATTCAAGAATTTGGGAACTCAACCCACTCCATTCTACCCGTTGTTTACAGCCTAATTCGATAATCATATGCTAAGTTATCATAACCTAAATTTACAATGATCATTCAACCCTTGTTTATGAAGTTTTTTACTCCTCTAGTCCTCTTAAAACAGTTTTTAAGGTTGAAGGTTTTAATTCACCAAATTTTAGGTCTCAAACTATCGCCAAACATCGTTCTATAATCATATTCACCATAGAAAGTCTTAATTTGTCACTTTTAGGCCTAGAAATCAACACCAAATCATTCTCATAACCCTAACCCAAGTTTTCAAAAATCTAGGATTTTTAGCTAGGAATTCACCATTAGAGACTATCTTTACTTCTAGGTGTTAGAGAATCACAAGATAGAAGGATTAATATGAAAATCTTACCTTGGAATAAGAAATGGCTCTAACCCTTGAAAATTTCCACAGGAGCTCTCAAACTTCGTGCTTTAGGATAATGGGGTGAAAAACCCTGAAATTCTAACGTAAAATGATTTTCTGCCTCGCGTCGTCTGTTGCAGTGGTACATTTCCGCAACAGCGGTCCCGCTACGATGAAGGCTCATTCTCCACGGCAGTCCTACTGCCTACAAAATTTTGAATCATTACGCTAATGTCATCGAGGCTCTGTAACGATTGGACGAGTCATTACATATTTTTATAGATTGTTACTACAGTTGAAGATGTTTTAGAGAAAAATTTTATATATCATATGTATGCTTCAGTTTACACTGAAGTAGCAATATCTTAAAAGGATAAGTTTTAATCTATTATAATTTGATGTAGTTGAAGCACATCTAACTGATTTCTTTCTTTGAATACAACAAATTTATAAATACATATTCATTCTATGAAGTGAATGTGACAATATTTAGTAAAGTTTATAAATATGGATGTGAACTTGGTTGTGAAAGTATCATGACTCACCTTCATAAGAGGTAGAACAATTGAAAAAAAAATATTCTGAATATTTTATTTATTCGGAAGTAGTAAGACTTTATAATTTACTCTTAAAGTAGAAAGTCTTAAAATATGCTCCTGAAATAGTAAACTATGAAATATATTTATGAAGTAATAAGACTTTAAAATTTACTCCCAAATTAGTAAGCCTTTGAAGTTTACTCTTGAAGTCGTAGAACTTTGAAATTTACTCTCGAAGTGATAATATTTTGAACTCTACTCTTGAAATAGTAAAACTTTAAAATTATCTTCTAAAGTATAAATAATTTATAAAATATTTGAGAAATATTCTAAATCAGTGTCTTTGTGTGCCTAAATAAAATAATGAGCTATTGATGAACATTATACTTCAAGCACATTGAAATAATTAAGTTTCATTCTTCAAAGTGAATAAAAAAAATTTCACAACTTACCTCCTGAAGAGATGGAAGAACAAAAAATATACATGTTATTTTTATGATATGCAAATTAGTACAATATGTACATGTCATATGTAGAAGCATCTTGAATATTTTTATTAAGTATCATTCTAAGACAAACTGACACAAGACTTATAGAATGTTTTCTACTATAACCACATTGATATATTATGATTAGTTGTTACTGATTTTTTTAAAAAAAAATAACAAATTCATATATTGTTTTCTTAAAGAATGTAGTAATTATGTGATTGCCACTTTGATAGAAACATATTCATATGTCAATGATAAATCTCTTTAAAGGAGATGTTTGAAATACTGAAATTTAGAACTCAATGTTTATTGACATTTATAAATTCAGAATTGTCTTTAAGTACTCATTTAATTACTGTTTATCTCATACACCAACAATGTCTAATTAATTTTCTTTAATGATACCAACAATATCTAAATAGAGTAAAACTAACTGTCAAAGAACCAAAAGATCTAAATGTTTTTCTATAAGTATCATGACACCAACAATGTCCAAAGAATATCTGATTAAGAATAATGTATTGACGGGTTCTTGAAGAATTTTATATATTATTATGTCATTCATCCTACATCGTAATATACAAAGTCGTTATGATCGAAATACGTATAGTAGTAAATTTGTAGTTTACGAATAAAATGATTATCTTAAGATTACAAAAAATTGAATATCCTCAAGTTACTACGAGTAAGAAATACGTATGTGAAATGTTACCCGATTTGTACTACAAATATAAGTATGATGAAATTACATGTCACGGTAAAATAGGAGTTTACTAAAATAAATAACACATATCATGGTAAATGTGAAGTTTAAGAGTAAAATTAATTTTATCAGTTGGTATGAATAATTTTGTTATTTTGATTCAAATATGATATGCAGATTGAGTATTCAATATATATTAAAGAACTAGAAGATTCTTCAAGAATTTTTTTGTATTTTGCTCTCATGATAAGTTGAAAATCAGCTAATGTTGGGATTGAATCTCTAAAATTTTGAAACATATCAAAGGTGGATATGGACCCTTTTATCTGTCATGTAATGTCTTAAATAGATGCATCTAGAGATGGTCACATGTTCATTTATTGTCAATAATTTGACATTTATAAATTTGCTTGCTCTAAATAGTTGAATTTATAACAATACAACTTGAAGATTATGTAATCAAAGACAATTCAATAATCCCAGTTTATATCCAAGATGATATAACGTTAGATACCTTCCTAAAAAGATAAATTATTGCTTATGAAAATAAATATGTTGGTATGAGATATAATATATTACATACAATAATACTTATAAGCATTAGATCAATAAATTATGATAAATTCTCCCACCATAAATTAGTTCAAGATTAGAAATTAAATATTTTTCATCTAATAATTTTTTGATGTGTCGTATAAAGATTAATTATTCTACCACGACGCACACAGATGAATTCTCCAAAGGAGATCGAGTATATATGTTAGTTTTTGTAATTGTGGGTAGACAGTAAACAACAGAGAAATATATCATGAATTTTCATTAATATAACCCTATTAAAAAGTAATTTACGTCAAATATTAAATGTATTTGTTGATCCAAAATTAACCTCATATTTCAGTTACAAATGCTTCTATAAAATTAATGTTCATAAAGGATAGATCTACGATATGCAGAAGCATGATATACCAATCGGTTCCAAAATACAACAATTTAGAAAAGGAGTAAATGATCAAAATAGTTATAATGAGGAGGCAATGTGCTCTTAAAGAATATACAACATAATATTTCATGAAACCTTTTAATAATGTTTTATTATTTGTCCTACGTGGATTTTATTTAGACGTATGAAACCATGGTCATATTAGAACTTTAAGTACCCAAAAATAATAAAAGGAAGAGATCTCAATAGTTTGTGTTGCATTACGAATAGATATAAAATAATTTTAGATCGAAAATATTTTTGGAACAATTTAACACGCAATATTATAAAAAATTGTGATGATTTGAATTATACATTTAGTAAAGCATGCTAATGTAGATTACCAAATTAAATGGTGTACCTTGATAAGCATAAATCTTATTGAACTTGTAGTCCATATACCAGAAGATGTCACACCATTTAAATTTTGTGATAGATATTATCACAACCTATAGGTCACTTGGCAAAATTTATATGAAAATTTTTGAAGGATTTAAAATGCCGAAAGAATATATAAGTTCTTGGTAAACTTATTTATAATCTTTATAAGGATTAAATTAATCAGAGAGTTGATGTACTATAATCATCTCAATGAATATTCATTGACCTAGGGTTCAAAAATGACTCCATTTACCTTTTTGTGTCTATAAAAATCAAATCTGTCATATTGTTATGTAAGTTGAAATATTATTTGAGCGCTTGAAGAGTTTTCAAAAGCAGTAGATTATCAGCTAAAGAAATTGAAGTGAGAAATTTGGAGAAGTCCTCAGTTGTGAAGTATTTATTTTTGTGCAATTAATGCATTTATATATCCTGCTATAATTATGAGCATGATATAGTTTTACTCCTACATGGAGATATTGAAATAAGATCAATTGCATATTGCAAATGAAAGGCCTAATATAAATGTATTTATTGTTGAAAAAATACTACAATATTGATATAAACCAAGAATTAATACAATGATAAACAACTTAATACAAACACTATGTCGTGGAAAGCCACTATCTTGAAAGCGATTTTAGCCAGACATGGATGCAAATCGTTGTAACCGGTCGCTCCCCAAAGTTTGACAGTTACTTCCAAACACATGCATTCATGGCTGAAAGTTTGGAGCTTGTAAAAATTAATTGCCAGAAAACTAAATAGCTAGGAAGAATAGCTTTTGAGATAATGAGAGAAAAATAGTAATGATTTTAGTTCACAAATGATGCTCCTTAAATAGGCACATCATCTACTATTTCATTCATCAGAAATGCCTAAGAAGCCAAAATGGAGTAATGAAACATTACTCTTGCATGCTTTAATGACAAAATTGTTATAAACACATGTAACTTAAAATTTCTGAAAAGATATTAACGTACCTACAAACTAAGAAACCGTCATTTGAATGAATGTGAATAATTTATCAAAAGAATACGATTTAGAGATGTTACATATTTCATATTGTGAAGAGTTAAAATATGTAACTTATTTTTTATTTTGCATTAAATAAAAGAGAATAATACCAACAATCCCCCACTAATGCAAAGATAAAGAACAAAAATAATTTCTGGGTAAAAGTGTCAATATCTTTCGATTTGAATTAACACATAGTGAAATGAGGCAACAACTAATATCCACAAAGAGAAGCACTCTTGAACTGAATGGACATAAGTTGAGATCCCCATAACACATATCATATTCTTAATTTTATGCAAACTCCGCGATACTAATAAAGTATTTTTATGATCATGCACATTTCTTGGGTCTCATAAGTGCTCTAGAAAGATGTCCCAAATTTTTCATAAAAGGCGACCACGTCTTTACACTCACGTAGGTGATTCCATCAAGTCTATCTCAAATATACCACCTTAAGGCTATGAAATCATTAAGAGAAACACAACCTCAACCTTATTGAACACTACCTTACGCCACAGGGACAGAAAATATAGTGTATATTGAGGGCTTATATGGCTTCGTTTGACCACAAATGGGTATCCACCATACTACCTCAATGCATGAGCTTTAGCCCCATCCCTCTCGACGTTTCAAGGATCATTTTCCTTGTCAAACTCTTGGTTAAAGGATCTTCCAAATTTCTTTCGGACCTTACATATTCCAAGAAAATAACACCATGCTTCAACAATTGTTTAACTGCGTCATGTCTGATGCGAATGTGTCTTTTTTTTCATTGTACACACTATGTTGGGTAATTTCAATTGCTGCCTGTGAGTCATAATGAAGAGAGACTGGTGAAGTTTGTCTTTCAAATAATGACACATTTGCCAAAAGGTTTCTCAACCACTCAGCTTCTTGCCCTGCCAGTTCGATAGCAATGAATTCAGATTCCATAATAGATTGTGCTATACAAGTCTGTTTGGAAGACTTCCATGAAATAGCACCTGCACCCAAAGTAAACACATAGCCACTTGTGGAGCTAATTTCATCATTATCAGTTACCCAATTTGCATTACAAAAACCTTCGACAACCATAGAAAATTTATTAAAATGCAAACACCAATTCATAGTACCTCTCAAATACCTTAACAAAAGATGAATGCATTTCAGTGTTCATTACTGGGGTTATGAGTATATCTACTCAATCTGCTAACAACATAAGTTATATCAAGTCGAGTGTAATTCATGAGAAACATTACACTTTCAATTATTTTAGCATATTTAGTTTGAGAAATACTAGATTCTTTATTTTTTTCTCAAGCGTATGCTAAGATCATAAGGAGTTCTCACTAGAACTACATCAAAACACCAAACTTTTTCTACATCTTCTCAATGTAAGAAACTGACACAAAGAGAAACCATTTTCATTTCTTTTGATTTTAATCCCTAAAATCACATCTACTTCTCCAAAGTCTTTCATTTCAAACTTTAAAGATAAAAAAGTTCTTAATCTCATTAACAATATTCACATTTGGGCCAAAGATTAACATGTCATCCACATACAAACGTATAATCACACAATCTAATCCTATCATTTTGGAATAAATACATGTATCAGATGAATTTATAACAAAACCATCATCCATTAATGTGACATTAAACTTTTCATACCACTGCTTAGGTTGCCCGCTTTAGGTCATACAAGGACTTTCTCAATTTGCAGACTGTATCTTCCTGTCCTGGGACCACAAAACTTTCAAATTGAGTCATATAAATCTCTTCCTCTAAATCACCATTTAGAAATGCCATTTTGACATCCATTTGGTGTACTACTAGTTATGAATAGCGGCTAAAGCAATAAGAGTCCTAATAGTTGTTATTTTAGTCACAGGAGAATAAGTATCAAATTAATCAACACCTTTCTTTTGGATAAAGCCTCGAATCACAAGTCTAGCCTTATATTTATCAACTGTACCATCAGGTCTCAATTTCTTCTTAAATATCCACTTGCTATTTATGGGTTTACAACCTTTAGGCAATCATACAAGTTCCAAGTGTGATTAGAAACTATAGATTCAAACTCACTTTTAATGTCCTCTTTCCAAAACATAGCATCTATTGATCTCATTGCTTCATCATAAGTCTTAGGGTCTTCTTCTATTAAGTAAACAGCCACTAATTCATCATTTAAAGCATAAATGTTAAAATTCTCAGTCAAGAAGGTAGTAATAAAATCAAAGTCAAAACTAATCTCAGTTCTACGTATTTTAATTCTTCTAAGTTCATATTCATACTCATTAGCAATAACATCATAAGAAGGCATAACACCAGAATTAACAAATATAGATGTAGAAGCATCACTAGGCACATTATTTTTCAAAGAAAAAATATGCTCAAAAAATTTTGTATCTCTAGATTCACAAATAGAATGATCATTTAAAGACATAATCTATATGCAGCACTATTTTGAGCATAACTAATAAAGACAGTATCAAAAGTCTTAGAACCTACATTGACCCGTTTAATATCAGGTAAATCAACTTTAGCCAAACACCCCCACACTTTCAGAAATTTCATGTTAGGGAAAACCCTTCCCACAACTCATATGGAGTATTGTCCAATTTCTTATGAGGGACCCTATTGAGAATATAACATGCAGAAAAGACAGCTTCCCCCTTCCCCCCACATATTATCAGATAGACTCGAGCTTAAAAGCATAGAATTCATCACTTTCTTAAACGTTTGATTTTTGCGTTCAGCTACACCATTCTTTTGGGGAGTATAGGGAGCACTAACCTCATGTATGATATCATTTTTCTCACAAAAAACCTCTAGAGTTTTAGTACTATATTCACCATCCCTGTCAAATCTAAGTCTTTTGATTTTCCTATCTAATTGATTTTTCACTTCTGCTTTGAATTTCAAAAACATGCTTTCAACCTCATCTTTAGACTTAAGAAGATATACTTTCGTGGATCCAGAAAAGTCATCAACAAAAATAATAGAATACTTTTTTCCACCTTTTCTCACAGTGTTCTTGAAATCTTCTAAGTCTAAATGTACTAGTTCAAGCAATTCGGTCTTTCTACTAGTAACAGATTTGAAAGGTATCTTGGCATGTTTTGCTTCTACACAAATAGGACACTTAGAAAAGTTATCATTTTTTATCACAAAGATTAATATTATTTTTCTAAGTCTTTTAATAGAAGAAATATTAACATGACCTAGTCTATCCTACCACAAATTATCAGACTCAACAATATAAGCAGAATTAAAAATACTTGCATTATTGACAATCTCTTAAACAGTGGTCTATACAAATAAGCCTCCACTAAGATATCTCTTCCCAACAAAGCCTCCTCCATGAGAAATAATTATTTTATCAGCTTCAAAAACAAGCTTAAGGCCTGCTTTGTGGAGAAGTGCTTCAGAAACTAAATTTCTACGGAGAGAGGGAATGTACAGAACATTGTTTGAGGATAAAGTTTTTTCAGAAGTTAATTTAAGTAAAAAATTTTCTTTACCCATAACTGCAGCAGTAATGGAGTTACCCATGTAGACACACTCCCCATCAGCAAACTCCTCAAAGTCATGGAATAACTCCTTGTTGGCGCAAAAATTCCTTGAAGCCCCCGTGTCTAATACTCAGTCAGTCTTGTTAGCCACCAGGTTTGCCTCTACTACGACAACAACAATCATTTCATTACCCTCAGTAAGATGAGCTTGGGTATCACCTCGTTCTCCCTACTTTGAATTTTGACCTTGTCTAGGATAGCACTGACAAGCCCTGTGACCAAGTTTCCCACAGACAAAACAAGATCCCTTTAATTTTTTGATTTGACTCTCCGGCTTGTTGAAGTAATTTTTTTTCTTCACCTGTCCCTTTTTTGGGACTTTTTTCCATTTTCCTTTGAACTTATCTGTCACAACAGTACCGGAAGACTCTAAAAGGTTAGCTTTAGAAGAATTAAGAGAAAGAGCTTCCATCTTATCTTTGAAACGGTTTGCCTCTTCAGTCTTCATGAGACTGATTAGTTCCTGGAGAGTCAAATTCTTTTTCTTATGCTTTAATTGATTTCTGTAATCGCTTCAAGATGGTGTAAAATTTTCAAGTAGAACATTGGCCTGATAAATCTCACACATTTTCATTTCCTCATTGAGAATATCAGCAGTCAAGTTCTCATATTCGTGAACTTGTTCCATGATTGGCTTATTGTCTACCATCTGGAACTTAATCCACTGTATGACAACATATTTTTTCTTTCTGCATCGTCGACACCATATTTCTTTTCCAAATTGTCCCGTATCTCCTTCACGGGTTTATAAGTAACAAATAAATCAAATAAAGGATTAGTCATATAGTTCAGCAAATGTCCTCTAATAGTTTTGTTATCTTTTTCGAACTTCTTTTTACTAGCATCATCAATAATCACAATAGGGTTAGATATAATAGTAGTGTTAGAACCATCAGTAGGAGGTTCATTAAACAAAACATAATCAACTTCTAATTATTCAAAGAAAATGAGAAGTTTCTGTGACCAACGTTTTTCAAATTATTTTCGTCCAAAGGCTCAAGTTTTGACAAATTAGGAAAAGTTTTGTTCAAGAAAATAGCCATTTATCAATATTATATTCGAAAATTGCTTTCAAATTATTGAAAAAAAATACTAAAATATTGATATAGACCAAAAATTAATATCATGATAAACAACTTAATACAAAAACTATGTCGTGGCAAGCCACTACCTTGAAAGCGATTTTGGCCCCATAGGGATGCAAATCGTTGTAGCCGGTCGCTCCCCAATGTTTCACAGTTACTTTCAAACACGTGCACTCGTGGCTGAAAGTCTGGAGCTTGCAAAAAATAATTGCCCAGAAAACTAAATAGCTGGGAAGAATAGCTTTTGAGATAATGAGAAAAAAATAGTAATGGTTTTAGTTCACAGATGATGCTCCTTTTATAGGCACATCATCTATGGTTTCGTTCATCAGAAACGCCTAAGAAGCCAAAATAGAGTAATGAAACATTACTCTTGCATGTTTTAATGATAAAATTGTCATAAATACATGTAACTTCAAATTTATGAAAAGATAATATCTTTTCATTAATGTACCAACAAACTAAGAAACCATCATTTGAATGAATGTGAATAATTTATCAAAAGAATACGATTTAGAGATGTTACTGATTTCATATTGTGAAGATTTAAAATATTTAACTAATTTTTTTATTTTGCATTAAATAAAAGAGAATAATACCAACATTTATCTCAACAAAATATTGTCCAGTTATTAGCTATACAACAAATTCATCTTATACGCATATGTTTTTAATCCATATATGCTCTATATTTTCATATAGAGTTACTGGTCATATCATATTGTTCTATATAACAGTCAAATCATGTAAAGATAATCACAATTTATAAAACAAGTCAGGGATATCTTAGTTGTGATTACAACAATATTACATGATGACAAATGTAACTATATTAAAAGAATGGAGATACATGTGATCAACCAATTCGTCAAATGATAATTCGACATATTTGATCACAAATACATTGTCAATCTCAAGATATGATATATTGGTATACAAGATTGAAATATATCATCTTGAAGAATTAAGTAATACTTTTATTGGGGGAGTAAAATAAGTGTTATACTCTTTTTTTCTTGACCAAGGTTTTGCTCCATTAGATTTTTCTGATAAGATTTTTAACGAGGCAATTCAAAATGCGCATTACTATATATATGTACTCTTTTTTCTTCACTACTTTTTTCCTCTGATTTTTTTGTTATAAGGTTTTAACGAAATATATTATCTACTAAAAAACATCTAAGAGGGAGTATTATGAATATATTAAAATGTAGTGTCCATTTATTACTCCCACAACATCTTGAAGAAAGCTTACAAATAACTTATAAGTAGCTTTGCTAGGGGTATCAATTGTATGGTTCGGACAATTATTTTATAAAATTTATACCATATCAATATTTTGATTATTTAATTTTGTATAATCAAAATTAAATTTTTTGAAATCATCTCATCATCTTGATTTCTCTTTGGTATCAGTAGCATTCAGTTGATTTTTGATATTTTTTTTAAAAAAAAAGTCATATAAAAATTACAAGTAGAAGTTATAACAAGATACCATATGTATTTCTATGATATTTTATTTATTTAACAAATTTCTAGATATTTTTATTATTTAAACGGTGATGAATTAAGAAATATAAAAAATGACAAGATAGGGATTGATTTGACTATTTTATAGTAGTGTAAAATAATATTCAGCAAAGAAAAAAATTAGATCATTTGAGGGGGAAAAATTATTAGATCACACAAGCGGAAAGAGGATTAATCAAAGATGGGACTGAAGACTTGTTGCACCCCCTAAAATGTCAATGGTTAGTAAGCGTACACGTGAATTTATGACGAATAAAAAGAGCTTGACGTGTGTAGGAAAAGCCTCGGAAGCAAGATTAGGAGAGGCCAGGCCGTGAGGGGCCAGCGCGACGCACTAGTCGGCATGGCACTGGCCAGCGCGGCGCGCCAGGCCCACTAGCGCATGGAGGAGCGCAACGCAAAGGCATTCCTGGCTCTTGGGCGGCATGGGGCGTCCCTCGCCACCGCCCTTATCTATATATAAGCCCCTCCCTCTTTTATTTAAATCATTTTCTCAAATGATATCTCTGCCAGAGAAGTAAAAACACACAAGTTTTGATTAATTTTCGTTCGATTATGCTACCAAACACCGTCCAATCTCAAATTAACTTCGGGTAACGAGTTCTAGGCCTACGGGAAGCATTACTACGGAGTTATTTCTCAAAAATTCGCTCGGCAAACTAGAGCTCCGCCGAGTAAAAGTTATCAGAATTACTCCAAATCGATTCCTACTCTGTCAAATGCATTAGGTAAGCATTTCTTCCTTCTGAACTCTTGGAAAATTATAGATTTTCGGCCAAGTTATTCGAAGTTGGATTATAGTTAATTTTAGTATCGAAAGTTATCGATATTTACCGAGTATAGTATTGAAATTAGTTCTATTCTCTCAGCATAGATGTTATAGTTGGAAAGAACTACAGTTTGCAAGTAAAACCTCGCCAGTTAAATCAGAAATCAGCACTTGAGGTATCTTAAGGCAAATCTTTTCGGCAAGTTGTTCTTGTCATATCATAATGCGACCTAGATCCCTGTAAGAACACCAGAAGCATGGTTTTTGTAGTTAACTACTGTTATTAGTCTGAGATTAGTGTTGTTTGTTTAGATTGGGATTAACCCTGCCCTGTATAGCCTTCCGTGATCAACCCCAGGGTTACTAGTTGTGTCGACGCCTAAGAGACTATATGAAGTTGCTCCAAGGAGCACTATGCCATCCCAAGGGACGATGCAGAGGCCCAAGGGTCATATTACAGTCCATTCCATGGCTGGACTATTATTTTTATGTCATATCAGCATCACTAACCCTCGTCGAGCCTGGTGCCCAGGGTGCAGTTATCAGGATTCCACTGGACTCAGACACAACTACAGATCGGAGCCGAGCGGGCTCAGCTGCAGACCCAGGGGACAGGTAGGTTGGATATAGTTACTTGTTGACTCATTTTGACCTTGTTAGGGGTATATAGATTGGAGTGTGCTCGTCGGGACTGATGAAAGCCCCGAGCGGGTTATTTTGTGTTGGTTGTACCTTCTCGTCTTATGGTTAAGTTTCTTTTGTGCACTATTTATTGTTAGTTGTACAACAGGTTATATTAGGTTAACTCTCTATCCCTCCTATTGAATTGTTTCAGTTCCATTATCAGTATTCCTTAGTCGTTTTCATTTGCTGCCTTATATATTCGGTACATATTGTACTGACGCTCATCTTTGGGGCGCTGCATTACTTGTCTGCAGGTACAGTTAGACGCAGTTCAGGACCTCCCTAGTTATCAACTGAGTCAACAGTCTAATCATCTCCTTTTGCTTTGGAGTTGTTAGTCAGAAGGTTTATTCTTTTATTGTACAGTTTATGGGTAGGTCGGGGCCTTGTCCCGACCATTATTACTCTCTTAGAGACTTGCAGGCTACAAATTTCCAGTATTAGTTTTTTTGTTGGCCGTGTGGGGCCTATATATGTTTTCCATTGCGTGATGGCCATATGGGGGCCTAGTGTAGCTATTAGTTAGCAGCCTTGTCAGCTATAGTATAGTTTTGATTGCTTGTTTCCCTTATGAGATAACTACACAGCATGTGGTCTTGTCAGCTCGCATAGGATCCCTTGGTACTGCTTGTTGTTGGTTAGCTGTTTTCTTTTACAAGTAGCTATATGGCCTTGCCGGCTGGAGGCTGTGTTTACAGCCGAGATATAGCTTGTCGTTTTCTTGAATTGAAAAGTAGGCATGCACCAGAAGTGCATAAGCCTAGTCAAGTCAGTTCAGATCCCAGTATGGCACCAGGTGCCAGTCATGCCTCCCAAGGTGGGGCGTGACAAGACTGAGTCTACTAAGATTAAAATTCAGTAAGAGAAATTTAAATTATACGAGGGAAAAAATATTTAGTACCTTATAGCTTGTTATTCAAGAATATTGAAATACCTTGTAGCTTACTAGTTATTACTCAAGATTCTAGAACTAATTTAGCTTCAATATGAATAGCATAATAGATTTTGGAGTTGGGACTCGAGTGTCAATTATCTATTGACTTGTTGTCGTTTTCATCACCCTAAGCCCAAAACTAAAATTTTAATGTTTTATTATTTTAAAACTTGATATGTAAAGTATATTTTTCACATATAAATTTATTTAATATTGATCTGTAACGCCCCACCTTTGGAGGCATAATTGGCACTTGGTAACATATTGGGATCTGAACTGACCTGGCTGGGCTTATGCATATCTGGTGCATGCTTGCTTTTCAATTCAAGAAAACGACGAGCTACATCTCGGTTGTAAATACAGCCTCCGGCCGACAAGGCTGCATAGCTACCTGTAAAAGAAAACAGCTAACCAACAACAAGCAGTACTAAGGGATCCTATGCGGGCCGACAAGACCACCATGTTGTCTAGTTATTAGGGAAACAAGCAATTAAAACTATACTATAGCCGACAGGGCTGTTAATTAATAGCTACACTAGGCCCCACACGGCCATCACGCAAAGAAAAATATATGTAGGCCCCACACGGCCAACAACAAAATTAATATTGAAAATCTGTAGCCTGCAAACCTCTAAGAGTGGAATAATGGTCGGGGCCCTACAACAAAAGAACAAACCTTCTGACTAACAAATCTGAAGCAAAAGGAGTTGATCAGACTGCTAACTCGGTTGATAACTAGGGAGGTCCTGAACTGCGTCTAACCGTACCAGCAGGCAAGTAATGCAGCGCCCCAAAAATGAACATCAGTACAATATGTACCGAATATATAAGGCAGCAAATGAAAACGACTAAGGAATACTGATAATGGAACTGAAACAATTCAATAGGAGGGATAGAGAATTAACCTAATATAACCTTATAACCTGTTGTACAACTAACAATAAATAGTGCACACAAGAACCTTACCTGGCCCACATAAGCCCAGAAGGTACAACCAACACAGAATAACCTGCCCGGGGCTTCCATAAGTCCCCACGAGCACACTCCAATCTATATACCCCTAACAAGGTTAAAATGAGTCAAGAGGTCACTATATCCAACCTACCGGTCCCCTGCGTCTGTAGTTGAGCTCGTCGACTCCTGATCTGTAGTTGTGTCTGAGTCCGGTGGACTTCTGATAACTGCACCCTGGGCACCAAGCTCGACGAGGGTCAGTGATGCCGATACAACATAAAAATAATAGTCCAGCCATGGAATAGACTGTAATATGGCCCTTGGGCCTCTGCATCGTCCCTTGGGATGGCATAGTGCTCCTTGGAGCAACTTCATATAGTCTCTTAGGCGTCGACACAACTAGTAACCCTGGGGTTGATCACGGAAGGCTATACAGGGCAGGGTTAATCCCAATCTAAACAAACAACACTAATCTCAGACTAATAACAGTAGTTAACTACAAAAACCATGTTTCTGGTGTTCTTACAGGGATCTAGGTCGCATTATGATATGACAAGAACAACTTGCCGAAAAGATTTGCCTTAAGATACCTCAAGTGCTGATTTCTGATTTAACTGGCGAGGTTTTACTTGCAAACTGTAGTTCTTTCCAACTATAACATCTATGCTGAGAGAATAGAACTAATTTCAATACTATACTCGGTAAATATCGATAACTTTCGATACTAAAATTAACTATAATCCAACTTCGAATAACTTGGCCGAAAATCTATAATTTTCCAAGAGTTCAGAAGGAAGAAATGCTTACCTAATGCATTTGACAGAGTAGGAATCGATTTGGAGTAATTCTGATAACTTTTACTCGGCGGAGCTCTAGTTTGTCGAGCGAATTTTTGAGAAATAACTCCGTAGTAATGCTTCCCGTAGGCCTAGAACTCGTTACCCGAAGTTAATTTGAGATTGGACGGTGTTTGGTAGCGTATCAGATGAAAATTAATCAAAACTTGCGTGGTTTTACTTCTCTGGCCGAGATACATTTGAGAAATGATTTAAATGAAAGAGGGAGGGGCTTATATATAGCCAAGGACGATGGAAGGGGGGGCCCCGCGCTGCCCATAGCGCCAGGAATGCCTCTGCGTCGCGCCCCTTCGTGCGCCAGTGGGCCTGGCGAGCCGCGCTGGCTAGTGCTCTGCTGACTGGCGCGTTGCGCTGGCCCCTCACGGCCTGCCCTCGCCCAATCATGCTTCTGAGGCTTTTCCCACTCGCGTCAAGCTCTTCTTATTCGTTACAAATCTACGCGTACGCTTACTAACCGTTGATATTTTATGGGTGCAACAGGATCTATATTTTTTTAATTTTATTTTATAAAATTAAATATCTACCTAATTATTAGGTACACTTATAAATTTATATAAGAAGCTATGATTTTATTAAAAGAAGTCTAAAATCAGTTCGACACAATTCAATTCCATTGGTTAAATCAATTGTGAAAAAGCTATTGACACTCCCAAGCTCTGCAACCAGCTTTCTGCAAAAGCTTACAATAAGCAACTTGCTGAAGCATCTAGCAAGTAATTTCTAGGGAGCTAATCCAATTCAGTTTGTACGTTAGTTTCCAGAGAAATAAAATATATCTCTCCCCAACCTTCTTTAGTTGCCTTTCTTAGCTTGTTTGGATGGTTGTTACGTATCATTTAGTAATATATTATGTTATATTGAATAAGCATAGATAAAATAAAAAAAAATAGTAATAACGCAATCACACTAAATTAATATTATATAAAATAAATTTTATTATTATTATATAATGATAAATTTTACGATATAATATAATAAAATTTAAATAATAATTAAATAAATATTATATTTAAATTAACAACCCTATCAACCATCCAAACAAGCTAAAAGAAATATGAAAATTTTTCTTGCTTTCTTCTCAAATTATGTGAAACTGTTTCTATATGGTATTTTTGTTTCATTTCATCTTGTATGCAATTTCTTTTTTTCCTCTAACCTCCGGTCCTTCCCAATTTCAAGTTTGAGAAGAAAAAGGAACAAAAGACAGTAATTTGTCGTAAGCTTTTCCGGTTTTTCTTTTTTTTTTTTTCTTTCCCTCTCTCCATTCTGTCCTTTCTGTCTTTCCGGCTATAAACCCCGAGTCCGGCTCCGGCGAGACCGTAATCAACCGCTCGGCAGTCCAGTTCCGGCCAGACCCCAGCGACCGCTGACCCTCTGTAAGTGTCATTAAATCAAGCTCAGAGAAGAAAAAGTTAATAGCCCTAATCCCAATTCAGATTTTTTTTGTAATGATAATCTAAGGTTCGTATAGCCTTCTACAGTGATTTAAGGACTAAATTGCCAATGGATATTCCTGTATAGGTGAATACATATTTCTTAAGGTTGTATAACTTACTAATTTTGGAGATCATGGAGAAAAGAGCTTATTTTATGCAGGTCATTGATATATTACTCTACTAATGGCTCTTACACAATGCATTACGTAAACAGATGAAAGAATATTTCTTATTACGTGTTTTGTTCTTGCCTATGATGAAAAAGGAAATGAAACTTTTTATCTGATCATAGAAGCTATTGCTTATGATGAACATGGTTGTTCTGGTCTTGTAGTATTATATTTTTTTTATAATGGTGGTGTGACTGGTGTCGGTCAACTTTCGCATGCCTTGACTATTCCATCTGGTACCTACTACCTCCCAGTGGGTAACTCTACCAGCTCTTTTTTGTCTCTGCTTGTTCTGGTCTTTAGTAGCAGACGAGCTCTAAATCCTGCGAGTTTCAAATAAACATAAAGCAAAAAAACTGAATGTAAATTTAGTGTTTTACCAAATATTGTAGCTTTACTGATTGTATGTTAAAATACTGTTTTTTCTTTTAGTTTTTGTGGCAGTCATATGTTAGTCATAGTACAAACTAATTTTTCTACCCAAAAAAAGGGAAGGATAAGAGAAGAAGTAAGAGACGATGTCTTTAAAAGTTGATTGGTGTTCTTCGATAAGAGTCTGGATTAATACATAATTTCCCCCTTTAGCTTTTAGTCAAGTCCAATTTACACATTTCAATTTCACGAGGAATCTTTTACACACCAAACATTTTAGCAGGTGTGTTTAATACACCCTGCCTTCGCGCTTAACCACTTCTTTTGAACAAGTGTATGTCACACACAAATGGGTTTGTGACTCGAGTCATACTAAAAAACACTTAAAATGAATAAATGAAAAGGCTAAGGAAAAAGAAGAAGCAAAAAGCCCACCAGCTTCCCCATAGAACACTCCTCAAAGATTCTACCAGAAAATCACCATCCATTTTCAGCCGTGAACACCACTTTTACCTCTGGAAGTACAGCCCATAACACCCCAAAAACCCTTTAATCACTCCCTCATAAATATTTTCACAAATATTTCTGAGACATCCTCAGTCCATTGATTCCACCATTTTCAGCCCATCATCAATTCCACCATTTTCAGGCTCCTTATCGTTTGAGATAAAGAATAGAGTCTATTTGCTGATTAAAGAGTTTGTACAGAAAGATATTTGAAGTTTTGACTGCTTGGTTCTTAGAAGGTTGAAATTTGTTGAATTTCAATTGGGTCCACTGTTTGTGCTACAAAACTTAGTTGAAAATTGTTATGGTGGGTTAAGAATCGAAGTTGCAACTGATTCTAGATCTTGGTTATAGCAGTTGGGTCCTTTAATATTCGAAGTTGAATTGCATCTTAATTCTGTGTTTTTGGTGTAATCAGATATGGATTAATGATCCTATCTCTATTATTGATGTTCTAGATTCATTATAGATATAGGATCATAGGTTTTTGGAAATACTGTTTGTAAATAGGGAGATAGTGCAACCATTGTACTATGATTTTTTCAGTTATCATATATACAAAGTTACCAATTTCAAAAAAATATTCAAAGTTGCGGGTGATTCTTTCCCGGGACTGGGACTTTTGTGTTGAGTTCGATTGCTATTACTGATTGGAAGCTTGAAAACCAGATCGAAACGTTGAATTAATACATTGGTTTGAAATTAGAGCTGAACCACCATTGGAGAAGGGTGGGATTTGTCTGTCTTGGGGAAGGAGATAGGTCTTTTTATTTTGTTAGATAAGGAACTGTAGGTGGTCCATTCACTCACCTTTTTCTATGTGAAATAGGCACTTACCATGTAATTAAACAGGTGTTTATTAGACACATTTGGGGAAACATTTAGTTGGTGTGTAAAAGGTTCCTGTGAAACTCGGATGTGTAAAAGGGATTTTTCTACGAGCTGAGGGGTAAACTATGTATTACCCCTAAGACTTTTGATAAGTAATGCATGCAAGTTGTAAAATTACATAAGTAAAATCTTGTATGATAATTCATATGATAATTCATATTAGCTGTGTTCTGTTTGTGAACCTAGTCTAATTTGTGATTTGAAAAACATGATATTTTGGTGACAGGAAGGGAGCAGATAAATGGGAATGTCGGCTGCAAGCTCTGTCAGTGAAGCTATGAAATTGTGCATATTTGATTTGAGAAGGGGACAACATGAAGGGCAGGAGTTGGACAAGATTTTATATTTCTTTCCTGCTGATTTGCCTTTCCCCACCCAACTCTCTGTGATAGGACTTAGTGAAGGACTCATAACATTCACCAGGTTTTTTGCGACTGGCACTTACATATCTGCACCTGTATCTATTAATGAGTAGACATTCATGTTGTTCTTTGAATAACTCCTGCTTAAATATGGGATATTTAAATTGGTTGCTATGATTTTTATATCTTTACATTGCTTCTTTCATGCTGTCTCTACAACTGATCTGCAATGTGATTTTAAGTCTTTATTCCTGGATATTGCTTCACTTCTTAGTTTTAGGGATAACTTCTCCGTTGTTCATCTCCTTTTATAAATAGTCATTCTTATCCAAAGGATTCTTCAGCCATATCATTTGGTAGAAAGATAACTGACCTCATGTTTGTGTATTCTCATATTAGAGACATTAAAGATGTTTTAAAGGAAGAGCTTGAAGATTGTTCCTAGATTGAAGTTGATTTGCTTAATGAATAGCAATGAGATTCTGATGTGGATGTGTTATTTTAAGACCAAGAGGTCTTCATCTTATATTTATCTTCATTTTCTTGGTCTGAAAGGTAGATATTCCATGATTTGTGAACTGGGCCATCTGGATGATAATCTTTTTTATATTTTTTCATCCCGTGCAGAATATTCTCTCCAGAGGCTCCATGTGAGGTTATAGAAGCAGAGATGCACTCCCATGTTTTCTACGAGGCAGAACATGATATCTGGATGGTGATGGTATGACCTCTTGCAATTATATAATCATTTTACTTTATTCGATTAGTGAACTTTTCCTGTCATTTCATGTTACCTTTCATGGTTGAATTTTAAGAATTCTTTGGTGAATTGTATGAAGGATAATTCTGCCAATAATCGGATTAAATATACATGTGGTGATCACTTATTATCTGAACCAATTTGGAAGATTATATGATGTTGGTCTGTCCTTCTACCTGCTACAATTTGAAAGTATGATTAATATGGAGGCTGGTTGTAATCTCACTGATGTAAGCTTTGCTGGATATAAGTGGATACATAACTCATAAATTTCTTAAATCTGATGGTACATCCTGCATCATCAGATTTATATAGCATCAGATTTGATATCTGTGGCTGCGAGTATGAAATGGAATTTACTTTTGAATGATATGACAGGCTTGTTAGAATCTCTGAATATTATTGGATAACAAGTCCTGCTTTTAATATTCGCTGCAGTACCATCTTGGTACTATTTCTAAATAAAACTTAACCTTATCCAACAAAAGAGAAAAAAATCTGCTGGTACATCCCAACTTGCTTCTTGGTTTTGTCCTTGCCCATACTTGAATAATTTTACTTATGAACAGCTCCAGGACTGCCACATGCTGTGAACTGAAGTCTAGAAGTTGAGGACTTGATTAGGGTGGATGAAAAGAGAAGTGGTAACTCAAGAGGAAATTTCTTTCCATGATACTGCTGTTTTGAGTCTAAATAAACTGCCAAACATCATGGTGGCAAACTTCCCTACCGACCATGGCAGGTCCCTAATTCTTGGCAAGCTCAGACGTGTGGTTAACGGTCTAACAATGGAGTAAGGTTGATCTCATGTTGGACATAGGCATAACAACTTTGAGAGATATCGGTGCTTTATGGAGTTGTATCCATATTTTCTATGCTTTCGATGAGTATAATATCTCTAATTCAGTAGGGTGCTTAATATGCAATCCTATGATTTGTATATGCAATTGACTGTTAAATAGATTCCCCATTCTTTGAATAAAATTTGACTGGAGAAGATGGAATTAATTAAGCATGACTATCATTTCTTGTTGGTGAAAAGATGAGTATGACTTACCTTTTTTGGTAAGTAACCTGTGTATAACTTTCTTATGAAAGCAAGAAAGTTCAGATGCACACATTTTTGGGCTAACTCAAATTTCCTCACGTTTTATTTCCATTGCAGAAGAAATTTATCATGCTTTATAACTCTTCTGTTATCTATTTGCTTTTCTGATTGTATTAGGTGGTGGAAAAAAATGAATCAGAAGCCATATGGCGGACTTCTGCTTTACGAACTGTTCTTAAAGAAGTTCACTCTCTCTTTGTGATGTTTCATGGATCCATAAGAGCATTACTTGATAGAGAACCGAGTGGAGGGCTTACCCGGACGCATTTGTATTATTTCATTACGGATTATTTAAGTGGTGAGGCATCATTAGCTGCCTTGAAAATTTGCATTTCATCTCTTTTATAAGAAAATATTCCTGTTTAAATTATTTCATTGCAAGTCATGATTGTCAGCATTTGAAAAGCGGCCTTCATTGGAATTTTGCTGCTGGGGTAATACTGTAGCTTCTGTATCTAATAATTCCATTTCAGTTTGTGCAGTTTGAACATTAGACTGCATTTTGACTGCTTCGCCTATTAATTTTTTCCTGTGGCAGATTTTCTTTCTGGTAAGAAGCTTCACCTGCCAAATTTCCGTGACTCTTTGAAGGAGCGTGGAATGGTACAGATGTTGACTATTGGGAGGGAGGCAGCGCTTGAAGTTCAGGTTTGTCGTTGTCAGTTTATTGAAACACTGAAATTGTTGAAGGCCTGGCCATACAAGGTTGAAAAGATAAATTAGTGGATTTATTTGTTTTGCTGGATTTATTCGTTATAGGGAAAAGACATCAAATGCACCCTGAAGTTTTCTGGATAAGTCGAATACACACTTCAACTAATCGGGCTACCTATTACCCCCCTATCTTTGTTCAAAGTGAAATTAATGTCTTCCGATTAGTTGAAGTGTGTATTCGACTTATCCGGACAACTTCGGGGTGTATTTAATGTCTTTTCCTGAGCTCTATGTGTCTGCTGTGCTTTTCTTGTTGGCAAAAATTGATCAGGTTTGCACTTTGCGTTGCCCTAGTTAGGAGCAAGTTTTGACTTTTCTGGTCTAATCTAAGCCACCATAACTCACTCTTTTCACATGGTAGTTTCTTCCAAAAGGTCATGGCATCTTGATGTCAAAGAAAATCCCAGCTACTATCTTCTTAGAGATCAGTCATGAATGTAATTACGTGAAACACTTGACGCCGTTTTATTTTCTGAATGACTTTATAAAGATTAAGTGTGTTACTGTGTAAGGTGATATAAAGATTATTGACCCAAGCATATAGGTTTACACTTAACAAGTTTGTTCACTACTTTTAATCTTTTACCTGTCCATACATGATTGCCATTAGATCTTCATTTATCGATTTCACATTCGAGGAGTGAAAGAAAAATTTGGTTATCACCATAGCCTTTTCCTTTAGCTATTACGCTTGCCTTCTAATCGGCTAGCCCCATGTAGTTGGAGGAATAGTTCCAAAAACTCCAAAGTCTCAGCATATCAAACATCTGGTGGTCTTGCTTTATCTGCCACCTTTAGCATATACATTATAGCCTCATTGACATTATTAGAAAATGTATGTTTAAAGCTACAAGGTTAAAACTTTAGCTGATAACAGCTCTAATGATCAACAACTGTAGTTTAATGTTCTCTCCATCTCTCTTTTGTAAAGATAACAGTGTTTTACTTTTAAGCTCTCATCTTGAGTTGCCTAAAGATGTTGCCTACAGCTACTATACTACATTACAGGAAAATAGATTATCAGACGTAATTTGGTTAAATCTTAGATGGTAATCTCTTGAAATTTTTTGTGGTCTTTCCAATCTTCCTGTTTCTTGTTTCTTTTTCTCTTTTGGGCAATTCATGTGAACTACATTTCTTTTTGGAATGTCTCAACTTCAAAGTGGGCTTTGTACTAAAGAGGGCGCAACTCATTGCTGCCTTTCGGCACACTCCTAAACAGAGTAATGTGCTACACAACTTTAATGGAGTTCTAGAATTCAAACATAGTGAATGATATATCTCTCCCAGTCAGATAAACTTTCAACGTCTAACTTCTTCTGGGTGGAAAAAGATTATTTCAAAAAGAACTTTTCTGCCACAATTTACTCCCTCCGTCCCAATTTATTAAAAGCATTTTGACTAAGCACTGAGATCAAGAGAAGAGTTGATTATATGAGTTTTAAAAGTCCTATTGGAAAATGTAGGATCATATATAAGTTTATGTTCTGGAAAAATATAATTGAGAAAAATTATACTGGGAAAAGTAAAAGTAGATGCTATAAAAACCACCTTTTAAGTGTATAAAGACTTGTTGAAGGAAAGTGGACATCATCTAATAAGGGAAGCCAAACAGCCATTTCCAGACAGAAGTATTACAGTTTATTTTCTAATAAAGTATGAAAGTGAAATTGATTTCATCTTTGTTCCTTTATTTAAAAAAAAGTGAAATTTATATCACCATGTGAAATAATGTGGGATCTCGGAGTGTGAAGTAATATTAAATCAAGGTATATGTGGTAAGAGTGAAATTAGCTAATATGTTATTATTTCATTAGTTTCTTTTTATTCGTCAATCTAAATTCTGATTATGAGTATTCATGTTTAATCTTGGATAGATTATTCTAATCATCACGCTTGTGCTTTGGCTTTTACTTATTGCAATAGGGTTGGACATACTTATGAACTATACTGAAGACTGCTTTCAATACCCAATAGATTTCCTCCCAAAATTTTGTTGACCAACTATAACCACCACCACCCTCCAAGAAAAAAGAAGAGAAGAACATATATGTATCTACCAATAAGAATTAAAGAGAAGGATGTTACTATATGGCCTAACTGATGATTTGAACTCAATTTTTTATGTCCCCTCTGTATTGAGGTGTGTATGAAATCCAATTCCTGAATGTAGATTTTTGTTAATAAGGTTAACATTATAGTGCAGATGCCATCATCTTTTGATCTATTGTCATTCTAACTACAGTTTCTTGCATTTGGTATTCACAGTCACTTGTAAGAGTGCTAGAATCATGTGCTGGCTGCACACAGAGCTACTCACTGATCATGTTCCAGGACTTGCTGGTGTCCACAACTCTTTCTCCTGTAGGCCTCTCTCTTTCTCATTTTCACTTGAACTTTCCCTCTTTATACTTTTAGTTAGACCTGGCAGTTGGATCGGGTTAGCCCAGGAAACTGGCCCAGGAAGGTTAACTGGACCTGGCTAGTCGAGGCCTAAATACTAGGCTTGGACCAGTTTCAGGACTTCTAGCCCGTGAATTGGCTTGAACAGGGACCTATTTCCAAATTGGACCACCCGTGATCGTCAGGGAAAAAATTTCTACTACTCAAAGATAAAATAAAAACTAAAACTAGTGATTCCAGTTTATGCATCTGTACAGGGACAAATGAGCTTACTCTCAGGGGAGTACACCAGAGGTTCTTCTTCACTTAAAAGGTTGGGTTAAAACTGAACTATGAAATTAAGTGGTCAAAAATGATTCAAACGCAAAAGAACGAAATGTATCTGAACATGAATAAGCTATCTCACTATATTAGATTGGAATTTCTTTTGTTAACCTTTTGTGTATGAAATGAATATTTTTCTTTTCATTTGTACTTTTGCTAAATCTATTAGCTATTGTTGATTTTACTTATTGTTCCGCAAGTATTTCTTGTTTTACTTTAGAAACTATTAATCAAATACAATGTTACATTTACATTTTCCAATATTATTATTGTTTGATTTTAAAAGTTACATTTTACATTCTTCAAAATAATTATTGCAAAATTCTGTTTAAATAAATTCAATGTTAATTATTGCCAAATTCTATTTAAATAAATTCAGCCCTGCCCACCAAGAACTGGTACAACTGGTTAGTGGTCCTGGTCTGAGACCGGACTCAAACCTTACCAACTTTAGCCAGCCCAGTGCTAGTTGAAACCAGCTTGGACTGGTTCAAGCCTGGCTGGTCCCAATTTAACTAGGCGATCCTGGTGGGTTATGCCAGTTCCCAGGTTTATCTTTAGTACCTTTGTTATAGAAGCAGTTGCAATTCAAAACCAATAATATCTGCATTGACCAACTACATATGGGGGGATCCTTTAATGTCATGTTTTGCCCTCATCATATATGGTAACTATCATTTTTTCAGGATGACCTGATTAACCTATTCACATATACTGTCATGAGGTTGACCCCAAATGCTCTGTCCTCTGGAGCTAGCTCCTGGTCCTATTTACGCAAGGGAAGCACTACTTCTAATGCTTCTGGGTCTTTATTGACAAGTTCTCACTCTGTTCTGGACCGGTACTACAGCTCACGGGATACTTCTCCAGTTGGAGTTCGTAGCTATCAGGTTGTTAGGCCCTTACAACATGAGAAATGGTTCAAAGGGAAGGATGGTTTCCTTGTCACTGATATTTGGGGCACAGAAGTAGGCAGCTTGAGTCCTAGCAGTCCAACAATTTGGCTCAAACAAACAGAGGAGAGGATGTATCTTTGTGCTTTTCAGCATAGGAACCTCACCATAATACTTTTTATTCCTGTCACATCTGTACACAATGGGGAGCAAGGGTTGTCGGTGGTGAAGCAGCAAATTCTGGAGAATGTAAGTCGACACAATAAATGGTCTTGTTTTCTTGAAAATAAATTGGTCCTTGTTTAACTTGCTACTTCTTGATGGCTATTTCTTTTGACCTACACTGACTTCCAAATTAGGACAGCTTTATTTAGGACATCATTCTGTAAATTGAAATTTATAGCAGTAGGGCGTGCAAAGGGTTTAAATTTATCTTTATAACTAAAATCTTTTCTATGACCTCTTTTGAAACATTGAAAGAGAGAACTTAGTGAGTTAATTATAATCTTTTTGTCTTAATTTTACTTTGGCTGTGGATAAGAGTTAAGAAGCCTAGCAATATCTGCCTGGTTCTTGTTGTTTTTCTGCATTTGGTAAATGTTAACAATGGTGGATGTGAGAAGAAAGTAATTGCATGAAGTCGCAATGGTGGCCCAGTTAGCAGCTTGAACCTTTTTATGCCTAACGCCTCTTGTATAAGGAGGAAGGTGTCTCTGTTTCTGCTTCTTTTGTTGGGGGTATATACAAGGATATATGGTTAGCAAGGGGGGGAGTGGAGATGATGTTGGAGTAGTTGCTGACAAGGAAATGGGCAATAAACCTAATTTATCTTGCGGCAGAATGGACAATCCTTATAAAAGTTTATTGTACTGTTGCAGCTGGGATGAAAGAAGAAATGGGAAATGCAATCTCTTATGAGCATGAAAACTGTAACTCTTTCAGTTTATATTGGCAATAGATTAAAAGTTTTCCTTCACGGCAATCTACAGAAACTCTCGGCTCTGTGTATCTCATGGAAGTTTTAACTGTCATGGACAGTAATAGTCTCACCAATTCTTCATTTTTGTTTCAGTATGTGCAATCTTGCATTTTGTTATAGGGTTCGGACTGACACATTGAGGTCAATCTGACTGCAAATATAAAATGAAAGGAAATTTGTAATATGCCCTTCCTAATCAAATTAGAAGTTACGAACTACTAAATCATTCTGATGTAATTAAGATTGGTTATTAACTCAATTCCTTGGTGTACAAAAGCTAGTGTCAGTCATAGATATTCTGGATCCCATGTCTTTTTCTCTTGTGAATTCTTTTGACTAGGAAGGGAGAAAACTGTTTAAGCCTCATGTATATATTTTATTTGCGTGACAAACTTTATAATAGTATCAATATAATTGTATTCTAAATTTGAAAATTTCCTCACTAACAAGCTCACTGTATTGGGTCCTGGGTTTCCTTTCCTTGGTAGTTTACGTGCCTTATTTTGTTGGCAAATACATATCCCATCTTTATATTGTTGCTCTAGGTTTTACAAGACTTCTTAGAAGACTTAAAAGAGTGGCTCGTAGTGGTTACTAGCCAAGCTAGTTTTGGTTTGACTCCCCATAAGTCGAGTGGGCACAAGTAGAAGAGATAATCACTTGATGCAAGAAGATTCTACAAAGTTCCTTGAAAGGAAAAAGAAAACAAATATACAAGCTCAAGTGAAAATAACTGAAATAAATATCGATCATAGTGCTTTTATCAAGGTTATGTTTCTCTGTGTTCTCGGTGGATTTCATTTGCTGAAATATTCTCTGCTTTTGAGATTAATAGTCCTTTGACAAACATAATTGTGATATATGGGATTATTATCTTGGTCAGTTCATGACATATCTTGTAATTTTAGGCATCACCCAAGATATTGAAAGTTGAAGAGAAACTATCCCGAGGATGGGGTGGTGAGAATGCATATCATGTGAGTGGTTACCGCTACTTACTTGTGGATGGTGATAGATACATCTCTCGGGCATCCCCACCTGGAAAAGTAACAACTCTGACAAAGGTTAGATCACTTCCTTTTTCCTTCTTTTAGTTGTCAAAGCTTTCATTTCAAGAGGCCACCTACAATAATGCTTTCTTGACTATATTGGAAGTTCATGTGTGTGTACCTATTTAATAGGCATGTGAAAATAGTAAAGACGCTATAGGTTGTCTCTTCTCTCTAATTCTGGCAGCTCTTACTCCTCAACCCTGTTAACATTTTGTCACATTGTATGGGTACTGCAACACACTTGTTACTGACAGATGCAGTAGGACATCACAAAAGATGAAAGCTTTAAGAACCTCCTTGTTACTGACAGATGCAGTAGGACATCACAAAAGATGAAAGCTTTAAGAACCTCACTATTGTTGAATTTTTGAAGATAAAGTTTTTATTGGAGTTGTAATTGTATGGGTATAGCTGAACTAAATTGCATCTTTTGTACTTGCAGTCGGCGAGCTTGTATAAAATTTAAGTATTGGCAAAGTAAATTTACTATAATATTGGGGATTTTGTTTTTTGGATAAGTTATATTTCGGAGCCCATGTAATTTGATATGTTAGAGACTTCTTGTTAGCTAGCTTCCTTTGGAGGTGAGGTATTTGTTGTGACTGCCATGATGCTTAGGTTATTGCATATGGCTCATAATGAGGTTTTTAGCTACCTTGCACTCTTAATATGAGCTATCTGCCACAAGCCAGTAAAACTGAAAATTAGAAAGAAAATATAGGCTACCACAAATGACTAACATTACAATGTTCAATTTACAAAAAAAGACTTAACAATACAATGTTCACCAGTTAGTTTGTCAGAGTAGACTTTAACAACTCTGAATCTATGTGGAGCACAGTTTCCGTCTATTTCAGTGGTTGGTTGTTTGTTATTTTGAAAATTCTCATCCACTTATTGACAAACATGTTCTATTTGGTAGCTTCTTTTAAAGATGTATAGAACTGAAGTCTGCTCCTAGAGTTCTTGTACTAGGTCACTTATTAAGCCCCAATTACCTTTCAACCAATATTTTCATCAAAGTGATTAGATACACACCGTCTCTACATGTTTAATATAACTTTCTGACGTTTTACCTCATTGCATGAGGACCTGTTTTACTTTACATTTACCGGGCGACCAGTTTCTTTCTAAGCTCACAAACATTTCCTTAATAAGAGTTAATCATGAATTGGTAATGTTCTTTTTCTTGTGGGATGGTTTTGCCCTAGTAATCAGGTTTGTGTACTGTAAAATTAGATTTAATTGTTTCTCTAAAATATCTGATAATGCGTGCAGGATTCTTTACTAGCAATTAGTAAGCTCCGAGAAGAGGTTGACTTAGAAAAGAGCAGAGCTAAATGTGATGGCTCTGAATACGAGAAGGACCAAGAAATATGCATTAGAGCAAAAAATGGTGCTTGGATGATTTCTAGGTTGGCACGAGGGAAGGAGCTTTATATGGTACTTGAGAAAGCCAATGAAACCCTTCTTTACGCCTCTGAGGCAGTTGAAAAGTTCAGTGACAGGTAAAATTTCCCAGGGAAGTTTCCAAGCCAAAATCATATTTACTGCAAATTTTCACGTCTAACCAAGAAGTAGTTTTGAAATCACAAGGATATTTAAACCTACATGTGCCTCAACAAGTCCTCTTTAAACACTTTCCAGTAACCTTATTGCAATGGAATATTGTCGGTCTCATGTTAACTTTGTTGAATTGTACAGGTATTGCAGTGGCGTTTTTTCTTTGTAATAGGGAAACCGGTTTTTGATTTTGGGGAGACACAGCTAGCGAATGCACAGGAAAGCTATGGCTATTATTTTGTTGTTAGTCCAAATGTGTCTTCTACTGTTTGTAAGTAAATAAACTCACTTGTATAATGATGCATTTTTCTCCCTGTAATTTGAAGTAGAAACTTGTAACCCGGTCGAGTCTTGGCCTGTCTCATAGGAGCTGGCCTGTCTCATAGGAGAAATGTGAAGAAAAAGGAGAAGAAAAGAATGCGGTGGCTGCCTTAGTTACTCCGCTAGAGTTATTAAAGAGCGACTTCAAGACCTACTTTTAATCCCAATACTTCCTCATTTTCATTTTATAATATTGGTATTTGATTGATGATGCAGTGTTTACTCTTATGCTTTGTTTGGATTGTGGTTACCCATGGTATAGTATGGTATCGTTACTAAGAGTATCATGTTTGTTTTGATTGTTATTTAAAATATATGGTATGATATGGTTTGATTTTATGGTTAGGTAACCATGAAAAGCCTCGCCTTATTAAACCACTGATTTGGTATAATCCCATTGTTACCTAATTTCACTTTTCAATTATACCCTTGCTTAATATTGTATAATCCTGTTTTACTCTTTGCCCTATATTATTTAACTCCATCAAAGTATCCTACCCCATATCGTCTCCTATGTAACTACGTTCAATTCTCTTCTCTTTTGGTCTTTTGTTCTGCCTTCAGTTCTCTCTTTCTAGGTTTGATTTCTTAAACTTCTTATAAATCTGCTTGCTTTTTTATTTTTTCTTGTACTGTTTGTATAAAGATAAGTTAATTTATTGCCCTGTGTGATTCTTTACTTAAGTACAATCACAATCTCCTTTATTATTTATATAATTGCCGACAAGTAAATTTTCCTTGCTAATGTTAGCTTGGCCTCTGTTATTACTGTAAGAAGCACTACTGAAGGTCATTACTGTTAATGCATGATTTTGCCTTTCAATTCTTTTTCTCACTTTACTTTTCAAAAGACAATCTTTCTTTTCTTGGGCAAAAGCATGATTTGATATAATCACGTGCAAAGAATAATTTATTGATAATTATTGATAAATTTACCATACAGAACAATTTAGAATATTTTAGTAAATTTATCAGTTATAATATAGTATTATATAATCAAATCAAACAATAAAAATATTATTAAACAACAGAAAATTATACGGTCTATTCAAATATTATATTTATAATATAGTATCATATAATATAATATAATACAATATATATCATATATTATGAAATTAAATCAAGGGTACATGGACAAATATATTCCTAATTTTGCAATTTAGAGTAGATATATTTTTTGCTAAAAAGGTATTGTATATATACCTTAGTTGTTTAATAAATGGTGCATATATATCCTTTTCATCTAATAAATGGTGCATATTTATCATTTTTCGTTAACAGACTTAATTTTTTTTTAAAAATCAAAATTGATTTTTTTAATTTTAAAAATGTCACATGACTTTAATAAATTAACTCACTCATTTTTTTACCCACCAGACCCGATTGAACTAAAAGCAATTTAATTCCTCTTTTATTCAGATTCATTCCAAACTTATTTTATGACCGGATAGAAGAGGGATTGAGGGGTTTTTTTTCAATCAGGTCTAGAGGCGTAAAAAAATTAAGCGAGATAATTTTTTAAAGCCACGTGATATTTTTTAAATAAAAAAACTAAGTTTTAAAATTTTTTTAATTCAGTAAATATAGGTCAATTTGTTATACCCCGTAGAATTCCCGGCATTTAGATGACCTATTCGCACGTTGGTTAAGCGTTATTTGAAAGTCATACGTGCTAGGGAAAGGCCCGGGAAAAGATCGGACAAGAAACCTGTCGAACCATCGCGGGAGGAGCCGAGGCAGAGCCCCTCCGCGATGGCAGCGTGTCACGGAGGTGAGGCCTCCGCGATGGCTCCGTGACACGTTGCCCGTGTCCAGGCCCAAGTATATAAAGCCTCCACTTCAGTCCAAAATCAGATTACACTTGAAAAATTTCCAGAACACGCAGCAAACAGAGAGAATCGAAGGAGAATTAAATATTTTCGTCCGATTACGCTGCCAAACGCTGCCCAAACCCAAATTAATCCTAGATACCAAGGTATTTAGCAGCAGAGAGCATTTCTACGGAGTTAGTTTTGCGAAATACGGCCGACGAATCAGCGAGCCGCCGAACAAAAGTAAGTAGAATTGCTCTAAATTAATGTCTATGTGTTCCTAGCTGAGAAGTAAATAATTCTCCCTTCTGGGCCGCTGGAAAATAGCGAGTTTTTGACCGTCTTTCGATAAGCCTAAGTTTAGGCTATAAATTAAATCAAAAGTAACGTCGCTCTTTACAATAATGTTGTATTTAGTATTAATTGGCGTATTTATGAATGCAGTTGGGAGAAAATAGTTGAAGTACCGGCCGAGCTTCGTCCGACGGACGAATAATTCAAAGAGAAGGTATGTAAAGTTAGTTTCCTTCGGCAAGTTAAGTAATATCAGTATAGCGTAATAAATTACAGACCAGTAGAATGTTCAGAAATCGATTATTGTGTTATTTTGAATATTGGTGCAAGATGAGAAGTTTTGGGTTGTAACGTGTACGATACCCATCCGTACGATGTAGATTCAGACGTAAGTGATTAAGATTGCCCAGTATACTCAGTATATGACGTAATATGCCATGTTAAGATATTGTTGTGTTTAGCGGAAGCCTCGTGAAGTAGTACAGTATCCGTAAGTACTTTAGAAACAGAATAGCAGGCTAAAATGAAGTTCAGAAAGCATGTCAGGATTAGTAAATCCTGTTACTATAGAAAGTTAGTATACAGCGTAGTCTAGCAGAAAGATTATATTCGTACATACATATATAGTACTTCCAGCCTCAGCATGTATTAAGTATGTACTTATTTCTATCATTAGTCCAGCATATAGTGTATACAGAAACTTAGTAAACAGCAGAGTTTTCAATAGAAACATTACCTTATATAGCATTTGCTCAGTACAGCCCGGCAGGAGACTATGTTCATATTTATACATCTTTACCTGCCTCAGCACATATTAAATACGTACAGATTGCTATCATTAGCCCAGCATGTAATATATATGATACTTTACCCCTAGTAGCCTCAGCATGTGAGATACACAGATAGTATTACCAGTTGAGACCGTTGTATTGTTTGGGGTTGGATTACCTAGCATCCATGACCGCCCAGGGTTAATAGCTGTGTCGACTCGTCCACCAGAGGACGAGGATACGTCACTCTACGGAGTGGCATGCCGTCCCGCCAGGGGACGAAGATGGGATGCCAGTTTTTCCCCATACTTGTGCCTTGATCGGCCCTTACACACCCCAGTCGAGCGGATACGCCCGGGTGCAGATTCAGGAGTCCTCCGGACTCAGATGCAGTTATAGTCAGGGGCTCAGCGAGCCCAAGTGCATACCCAGGGGACCGGCAGGATGCTTACAGCCAGTATAGGAGATGGGTTGACCGGGGTAGGGGTATAGATTCTGTGTTGATTGTACCTCCCGGCTTATGGGGGCCGGGTAAGGTTGTGTATGCCATGTTATGTTATGTATGTTATGCTATATTACAGTAGATACGAGCAGATTAGTAGTAGAATGATACGTCTCCAGGTATGATTCCTACTCCCTTCAGTATGATTAAGAACAGGTACGATCTACACCATCAGACAGTTATCTACTCCTTATTTCAGTTTTGACAGTTATGTTATTGATTTCAGATATCCCTTCAGTTTTTACAGATTCAGTTATCTCATACTATTCAGAATTTTTAGTTATACTACTTGTATTCAGCTGTATTCAGTTTGCTTTACATACTCAGTACCAGTGGTACTGACGCCCAGTGGGGCGCTGCATTACTTGCCTGCAGGTAACCATAGACGAGCAGGCGATACCACGTGATCCCCATCAGCGGTTGAGTATTCAGCTCCTGTCATCCGGAGACTGAATTTCTAGAGGTGTAGTCCAGTTCTTTTTGTTGTACAGTACGGGTAGGTCGGGGCCCTGTCCCGATCATTTCTATTATCTTTCCTAGAGGTTTGCAGTCTGTATATATTCCCTGTGGTCAGATGAGCCGGTCGTGTGGGGCCGTGCAGTTGTATAGTTGCCTTTACTACTTCGTTCTTTTGTAGTGGTCGTGTGGGGCCATAGTTTACCAGTAGTGGTGACCTTGTCGGTCACGTAGCTTTTCAGTATGTTATGTTTGAGTTGCAGATAACTAGACAGCATGGTGGCCTTGTCGGCCCGCATAGGTTCCCCTGAATTACCTTGTTTCTGGTCAGCTGTAATACAATGGGCCGGGGGCTGTATTTACAGCCGTTATATAGCCCTTTGTTTCCAGAAATTTGAGCTAGAGCCAGCCAGGCGCCAGATGCGCCCAGGCTTAACAGTTCAGCAGGTCAGGTCTTAGTAGGGCACCAGGTGCCAGTCATACCCCCCAAGGTGGGGCGTGACACAATTAATGAAAAAGGTAAATATGCACAATTTGTTAGACCACAAAAACATATATGCATCACTTTTTTAACGAGGAATATATGCCCTCTAAATTACAAAGTGATAGAATATATTTACCCTTTTTCCCTTAAATTAATTTCAATTCTGAAACGCTATTTGAAATTTCAGTAAAACACTGCATTTCTTAGTAACAATCACGTGAGCTGTTATCCTTCCTTCTTCGTAGTTATTTTCTTCAAGAATTTTTTTGTCTTTCTTTTAATTTATTCTTTTCAAGTTAGTTTTTAATTTTAGAATTTCTTTTGATATCACTTCTTCATACATATCACAAAATGTTTAATTTGAATTATAATGAGTATTTCTACTTTACTTTCTAATTTTAAGCTTTCAAAATAATATCATTTTAAATTATAGTAATTTTAAAATTTTCAGACAAATACAGTCACTATAAAAAAAATTGACTTTTACTTTCTTTTTGCTGGCAAGAATGCATTTTTTTTATATTATATATGAATTTTTAAATCCTGATAACATAAGGAAATAATTCAGCACAGTGGTAAAATGGGTTTTAAAATTGCTTATATTATAAGCTCAATATTGTTTGAACCCATTTTATGAATTTCTGATTTTACTATTCTTCCTCAGCTACTAAAACTAAGAAAATTATACTCTGTATTTAATTTTGGTTCTAAAAAACTCCAAAAACCGTATTTTGCATATACAATCAAATTTTTCTATAACAATCATTCATTATAACATTATTTCATGATAACGATCTAATTTTTTCTAGAACCGATTTTTCATGTTATATTTTACTTCTCTGTAACAGAATTCTACCTATAATAGAATTAACGTTCATTATAGCAACATACTCTTTGTAAAATTACCCTTCTATAACAGTCATTCTCAAATATTGTGCAATAATATTCTGTAAGAAATATATTATGTGCAAATAAATACTAAAATATTTATGGTAATCATCATTAATGTCATGCACATATTAAATTTCAAGTACGAATATCTAAAAGAAAAATATTATATTAAAATAGTATCCACCAGTTACAATCTTAACTTCACGAGAAAAGACTAATAATTTTTGTTTTTTTTTCTTTTCATACTTTTTCGATTTTTATTGGTTAAATTGGTAAACAAATACATTCCTTCTTCTTGGTACACAAAATCATTAAACTAGATATTTGTATACTTTTATTTATAATAGTTGAATATGATCTAAATGCCGAATGTCAGTATACATATATAACAACACCTCACTATAATAGCCGTGAAATTTTTAGATAAACACTGCTACTGTAAAGAGATTTGACTGTATTCATACCTGATTTAACATTAAAAATAACAAATATATTAGCCGTTTTGATTTTTATTCCAAAAGGCTCTTTATTATGATTCCACTTGTATTAGATTACCTAATTAACTACAAATAGCCAATTGTCCTAAGCCTAGAACTACATCAATAAAACACTTTAAGCGACAAGAAAGAAAGAAAGAAATTCTTGTTCGAGTAAATTGCATTTTAGGGATCTTATATAATACGAATCGTGCGTTCTTTTGTGCTAATATTTTGAAATGTGCACATAAATAATACCAAAATTATATTATAAAACAACAAGAACTATAGTGTTACTGTTTTGGATGCAATAAAGTTATGAATAGCCCCACTCATTAATAATTTTTTAGGATTCAAAATTCGTGTTCATTTTTAAATTTTCCGGGGGAATCAAAATTTATAATTGACTTCATATAGGCCCCCTATCTTTTATATGCACACAATTTAAGTCCTCTTTATATAGTAATAAAATTTTACTGCCTTTAGCTTTAACAAATATAAACGATATAACTTACTTTTCAAAAATCAAAAGTATTTATTTTTTAAAAGTGATATTTAGATAAGCTTTTGGAGAAAATAAGTATTTTTAGGAGTAGAAGAAGCTTATTTAGAAAAGCTAAAAAAAGTAGTTTTTCATACTTTTGAGAAAAATACACTTAGAAACATTTTTAAAAAGTTTGATCAAACACTAATTAATTCTCAAATGTTATAAATATATTATATTAGGTGGATATTCATTGGATAAGCCTGCAACTGGATAAAATTATGATTGAATGAGCTTGCAATCAAATAAGCTCTTAATGTGTATTTGTATTATAGTGAATGTCTAAGTTAGGGTTAATCTCCCCTATAAATAGAGGGTTTTCATTCATTGTAATTCATCACTTTATTCCTCAAGAGAATCCCTCAAGAGAGATAAGAATTATTCTCTTTTTCTCTGTGATATTCTTCCTCTTACTTTATTATTTCATAACACGTTATTAGCACGAATGTTCCAACGATCGCCTTCTTAATTGTGGGATGTTCAAGAATGGACATGTTTTCCAAACAGTCAGGTATTCATACAGTATTTGGTACGTTTGTTGATCTGAATGCATGAGACTTGCTTTTGCTATATCTAGATATAAGGAAGATGGAATATATATCTTTTATGTTGTATTCAAGTTTGACTGTTTGAGTGTTGATTATTTATTGAATTTGAAAATGCTTAATTGCTTATATATGTTCAAAAGTTTCATAAAAATACAAAGGATATTAGTCCAGAATTAAACATGCAGAAATATCTAGCATAAAACTAGAAAATATTATATTGCTTTCTTGAATATTCTGCAAAAATATTTAACATATGTAGTGTGAGTTGTTCTTTATGATTTAGTTTTATTGTAGTGCATATCATATTCTACACATTTTTTTTTAATTTTACAACAGAGTCAGATATTTGAGATTGGTGAATTATAAAACTTTTTAAGCTCAGTTTCTGACCTAACTTGAAACTTATTCTTTGTAATAATTATGTGTGTGAATTGTAGTACTGGAATAAGAATTTAGTAAATCAATGTTAGATGACTTTGAAAAACAGAGTTGTATTTTATGAATCCTCTTTGCTTTGAGCACTCACTTTGAAAAGATTTGAGGTAAGAAAAATTAAAATTTCTTTTTGGAAAGATGTATTACTTAACCACAGGAATGATATTCCTTTGGTGATATTGTTTCTCTATGACTCTGTCGTCTCAAAATTTGAAGGCTAAGGTATTATTTTTCTCTTTCTTTTAATATGGCTAATCTTACGAAACTTGATTTCGTTACCCATCAAAGTTCGGGCAAGAACTACCTTTCATGGGTGTTGGATGTTGAAATTCATATAGATGCAATGGGTCTTGGAGACACCATTCAAAATGAAAATAAAGCATCAAACCAAGATCGTGCTAAGGCTATGATATTCTTGCGTCATCATCTTGACGAAATTCTGAAAATTAAATATCTCACATTTAAGGATCCACTTGTTTTGTGAAATAGCTTGAAAGAAAGGTATGACCATCTGAAGATGGTCATCCACCCAAAGGCACGATGTGATTGGATCCATCAAGACTATAAGTCTGTTCATGAGTACAACTCTTCAATGATCAGAATTGTTTCTCAATTGAAACTATATGGAGAGACTATTAATGATGTTGATATGATGTAATATGTGGTAGTATATAAAATTAATTGAGAGCTCCGGAAGAGCTAATGTGTTACTATTGTAGTAAGTCTCAAAAGAAAACTTATAAGTTTCAAAGACATTGAAATAAAAATAAAAATAAAGTGAGACTATAAATTATGAAAAGATATAATATCTTCATATAACTACAATTGAAGTGAGTTATAAATATTTATGTAAAAGATTACCCGTTGTTTTTTTTTTGTTTGTAGTACATAATATGGGTATGATAATGAAATCACATGCGAAAGTAAACTACAAGTTTACTGAAATAAAGATAAGTTGGCATAACCAGTTGTCATCCGGTTCAAATGTGATGCAAAAATAATTGAGAATTCACATGGTTATATTTTGAAGAAATAAAAGATTCTTCAAGAATTCTCTTGTGTTGCTTGTTCTCATGATAGAATGATCATTATATCAACTAAGATTGGGATTACATTCCCTGGACTTTTGAAACTTATAAAAAGGTGAATATGGGCCCGTTCACCTGCCATGTGAACCATTTTCTGTTATATAATTTTAATAGATGCATCTATAGTATGGCCACATGTTCTTTGATATCAACTTGCAATTGGTTCTTGCAAGATTGTTTGCTCAAATTGTTAAATTAAAAGTATAGTTACTAATTATAAAATCATATTAATAATGTTGGTTCACATCTAAGTTGGTTTAACAAAGATTGTATGCCTCCAATTATAGCTAAACTATTGGTTATGAGAATAAAAATCGCAAATAAAATTTGGCATGAGATATGTTTATTTAACATATAGCAACACTTGAATGCATCGAGCCAACAAGGTTCCCCTATCAGAATTGGTTCATGGTCAGAAACCAAATAATTCCATCTAAAAATTTGAGTGTATGATATATGATTCAATTGCTCCACCACAATGCACAAATATGGGTCCCCAAATGAGGTTGGGGGTAAATGTTAGTTTTTTCTAATATTAGGGGAGAAGTGATCAACAGCTGAAAATTGTATGTGGAATGAATTATCTAGATCCTTAAAAAAAATAAACTTAAAGTTCAAAAGATAATTCACTTGAAAAATATTGCAAATCAATTGCAAGATATATTTGCTGACCCTATTTTATAATTCAGCTGCAAATGCTATAATAAAAATATAGAGTCCTTGAAGGACAAGTCTACGACACACCTGAAGCGTGATAGAACAATAGATTCTAGAAATAAAAACTACTTGAAGAAGGAGAAGAGCAAATGATCAGAATAATGAGGCAAGTGCTTTAAAAGGAGCACCACGACATAATACTTCATAATATTTTGAAAAAGGTTCAGGTACCTAAAACGATAAAAAATGAAGCGATCTTGATAAGTTATGTCGTATTGGATCGATATTAAAATGATCGTGGATGATACCTTTGATATGATGTAGAGCTAAATATTATAAATATTGACGAGGATCTTGAATTTAAATCTGTTAAAAAGTATGGACAGATAAATAACTGGCCAAATAAAAATACTCTATTCAAGTATAATGCCAGTTGGATATAAATGAATTCTTATGTTAAAGGTGAAATAAATAAAATCAGAAAATAGTACGACTTATGCCTTGTGGCATAAAGGTTTTTTTGCAAATCCTGACATTATTATATGGAGAGGTCCTCCTGTGGTGGATGCAACTATTTTGAGGTTGCTCATAAGTCTAGCAATACATGAAAAGCTTGACATGCGTATAATGAAATTATTTTCATATCTAGATAGGCAGTGAAGGATATATGACAATACTTGAAGGATTTAAAAAGTTTTAAAGCGATTCTATTGAATACCCCAATGGATGTAAGATCTCTTAACATAAATAAAGATCAATTTCGATCTCATGAAAATGGTTGGAAAATATAGTATTTTAGTGCAAGTGGTGTACTTATATATCCCGCTATTAGTATTCATGAGATAATATTTTTATAATATGTAGAAAAATTATAATTTCACTTTTATTAGTAGAGATATGAGCGAATGAAAATACTGATATGAGTTTATTATTTCTAACTAATATTGTCAAAGGATTGTTGGTTATGCAATGCAGGAAAGTATTTTAATTTTTTATGAAGATAATGCGGCATGCATAGCAAAACTAAAGGGAGGATTCATAAAAAGAGATAGAATGAAACACATTTTGCCAAGTTTTTTTTACACACGTGAGCTTCAAAAGAATGGTGATATCAATGTGCAATAGATTCATTGAAGTGACAATTCAACTGATTTATTCACCAAATCCTATCAACTTCAACTTTAGAGAAAATGATGCACAAGATTGGAATGCAAAGATTCAAGATTTTGGATTGATGTCCTCATCAAGGTGAGTTAATACGTGTTGTACTCTTTTTTCCTTGCAAGATTTTGTCCCACTGGGGTTCCTTGTAAGGTTTTTAATGAGGCAGCTATCAATACATATTACAAGATATGTGTACTCTTTTTTCTTCACTAGATTTTTTTGCCACTGCAATTTTTTTAGTAAGGTTTTAACGAGGCACATTATCTAATAATGAATATCCAAGGGGGAGTGTTATGAATATATTATATTAGGTGGATATTCATTGGATAAGCCTTCAACTGGATAAAATTATGATTGGATGATCTTGCAATCAGATAAGCTCTTAATATGTATTTCTATTATAGTGAATGTCTAAGTTAGGGTTAAACTTCCCCTATAAATAAAGAGTTTTCCATTCATTATAATTCATCCCTTTAATCCTCAAGAGAATCCCTCAAGATAAGAATTATTCTCTCTTTCTCTATGATATTCTTCATCTTACTTTATTATTTCATAAAAAATAATTTTAAAATTTATTGACCAAACACATTGTTTCTAATAAAAAATAATTTTTATAAAAATATTTTTAAAAAGCACTTTGAAGACTTAACAATATTATAACATAATCTGTCAATTAATTTATCACGCCCTACCTTGGGGGGTATGACTGGCACCTGGTGCGCTACTAGGGTCTGGACTGATCTGATTGGACTTATGCACTTTTGGTGCAAACTTACTTCTCACATCAAGAAAACAACGGGCTATATCTCGGCTGTAAACACAGCCCCCCACCGACAAGGCCGCATAGCCACCTGTAAAATTAAATAGCTACCCAGAAATAGATAAATAATAGGAAATTCTATGTGGGCCGACAAGATCACAATGATATATAGTTATGACTGTAATAAAAATCCAGCGACTTACATATACTATAGCTGACAAGGCCACTATCCAACAGCTAAACAAGGCCCCACATGACCGTCATCACATAATGAAATATACATCTGGGCCCCACACGGACAACAACAGACTAACCACAGGGAACTGTACATCTGCAAGCCTCTAGGAGTAGAATAGTGGTTGAGACAGGGCCCCGACCTACCTATAAACTGAACAATAAAAAAACGGACCTTCTAACTATTAGCTCCGGAGGAAGGGAGCTAACTATGCTGCTAACGCTGGCTGGAAGCTACGAAGGTCCTGGCCTTTGCCTATCCGCACCTACAGGAAAGTAATGCAGCTCCCACGGAGGGAGTCAGTATAATATGTACCGAATATGTAAGACAGTAAAGTAATAACTGAATGAGAGCTGAAGAACTGAAATAATCATACAGAAGGGCAAGAGTTTAACCTGAACAATCTCGCTATCTGTAGTACTTAATTAACAAGGTACACATAGATACAAAAAAAAAATCTAATCGGACCCTCATAAGTTTGGAAGGTACAACCCATACAAGAATAACCTACCTGGGTCCCCATAAGTCTCGGCAAGTTCAATCAATATATGTTCTACTATTTGGTTGCTAATGATTGCAGTATACGGTAACTCAAAACGGGCCTTACAACCTCGATTTAATAGAACTCACTATGGCCCTTACGACCTCAATCTGGCGGAACTCACTATGGCCCTCACAACCTCAATCTAATGGAACTCTCTATGGCCCTCGTGACCTTAGTAGAATAGGACTTGATATGTCCCTCGCGACCTCTGCACAATGGAACTCAGTATGGCGAGGGCATCAGTGTCACAGAACTCAATATGGTTGTCGCGGCCTCAGCTAATCACAATAGATATGCCTTTAACTCTTTTACTAGGACTCAAACTGTATTAAAATACTAAAAAAGCTAACTTGCCGATGAAATTTGTCTTAACATACCTCGATTATCGTTTCCTCAATAACTGGCGAGTTCCAACTGATATTCAATAGCCCTTCCTAACTGGAATCGTACTATTCAGAGAGTGAGACTAGTTTCAATACTAAATTTGACAGAAACAATAACTTATAATGCTAATATTGACTAAACTTCAACTTAATGAAACACAGCCGAAAATGTATAATTTTCCAAGAGTTCAGAAGGAAAGAATACTTACTTGAAACCTGTGAACGTATAGAAACTTGTTTGGAGTCATTCCGACAACTTTGACTCGACGGGGTTACAATTTGTCGGGCGAATTTTACGAAACTAACTCCGTAGTAATGCTCCTACGGTCTTAAACTTTGATATTTGATGTTAATTTAAATTCGGACGGCGTTTCGTAGCGTAAACGGACGAAAATCTCTTAATTCCCTCGACCTTTACTCTCTCTGCCCGAAGGTGTATATATATATATATATATGAAATGAAACAAATGAAAGCAACTTAACATATATAACATTTGGGCGGTGGACAGGGGTCCGTGCCACGGACCCCATCGCGCCAAAACACGGGCGTGCCACAGAGCCCAACGCGCCAGGGAGGGGTCCATATCACGTTGCCCCTCGGGGTAGCTGGTCCGACCCTCTCCCTTGCAAGCTTGACTCCGCGCTCGTTCGACCTCTTCCCCGAGCCCTTTTTCGTACGTATCGTACTTTAAAACTTTTGAACTAACGTATGAATAGGTCAACTAAATATTAGGGACTTACGGGGTGTAACATAATTTCATGTGTTTGGTATGATAAAAAGAATACTTTCTTTAATCTCAAATGTATTGTAAAAAAAAATCTTATGTCAATATTCAAGAAAATTGAGAGATCGATGATTATATCACACATTATATTTGAGCGGGATGGATGAAATAAAAACTCACATTTAGTGTCCTTTATGCCAAGAATGTGTCACCAAGACTTAAAAGATAAGTTATATCGAGTGGTTGTTAGACCAACTATGTTGTATGGGACAAAACTTTAACCAGTCAAGAATTCACTCGTCTAGAAAATGAATGTAGCGGAGATGAAGATACTTAGATGAATATAGCAGAGATCGATAAAGATATTTAGATGGATGTATGGGCACACTAGGAGAGATAAGATTAGGAGCAGAAATATACGGGACAAGGCAGAGGTGACCTCAGTGGTAGAAAGATGGGGAAAGTGAGGTTGAGATGGTTCGGACAAGTAAACATTGAGGAGTACAAATATCCCAGTGAGGAGATGCATGAGGTTGTCATTGATAGGTCTAAGGAGAGGTAGAGATAGAACAAGGAAGAATTTGGAGGGAGATGGTTAGACATGACATAACATATCTTCAGTTCACCGAGGAAATGACCTAGAAAGGAAAACACGAAGGTCAAGGATTAGTGTAGGAAATTAGTAGGCAGTCGAGTGATTTCTCCTTTTACTGTGGGAGAGCATGATTATAGTTTAGAGCATCTCCTCTGCTTCTTCTTCTATACATGAGTATCATTATTATTATCCTATATACCATTATCATATCCTTCAATTATATTACTGTTGTTATTTTTTTTACTTGGGTTTTCTTTACTATTTTAAATATCAGTACTTTTATTTTCTATATTATTTTTACTATAGTTGTTATTGTTGTATTTGTCAAACATGTTTTGAAAATATTTTTCTTGAGCCGAGGCTCTACCGAAAATAACTTCCTACCTCACACAAGGTAGGAAGAAGATTTGCGTACACTCCGTCATTTTCAAACTTCATTTATGTGATCACACTGAATATGTTATTATTATGTTGTTGTAGTTATCAACCAAACACTAAAAAATAAAAAAAGTCTTAAAAAAATATTTTACAAAAAATATTGGAACTTATCCCTAGAAACTCAAAATTAGGGACTTAATTATCCTATTTAATAGAAGAATCACACTTTCAATAATTAGAAATCATATTATTATATAAGTGGAAATCCTTAAAGTTAAAAGTTAAATTACGATTTTTCCCCTACTAAAATTAAAATATTATAAAATATAATATTGAAAATTCAAAAGTATTTTAACTAAATAATAACTCTATTAAATATGTACATAATGAATATCATTTATCTCAAATGCTTCAAAATTCACAGTAACTTTCACATGCCTAACCAATTCATTGAATGCTAATTATAGATTATATTAAACTTGAAAATAAATGTCACATCCCATTCTCATCATCAATAATCAAAAATGGATCTCAAAGGCCACCAGGAAGTTACAAGAAAGAAGTGGATAAGTTCAACTTCAAGTAACAAATTTGCCCTACACATTTATAAATGACGACATGATTAGAATAATCCCTCGAAAGTAGTTAAAACAGAGTGGAGCTTCTTCTCCATTACTGTGATTTTCATGTGGTGCAATTTGCTTCTATTTTTTATTTTTAAATTTTTGTAACTATTGGGCACTTTATTTTCAGTTATTTGTACTATGTATGAGTTTTAAGAGGTTTATAACTACAATTTTATATATTATTTAGTAAGCCATATCCCATATATATATATATATTATATATATAGCTTAGCTAAAGCTAAGTTTTACGCATGCCCGATCCACCACAATCTTTGGGAACCTCTTCCCCCTTAATAGGATGCAGATCTTTTCTATTAGAACTATGACCAAATACCCTAGAGATGCGATCAATCTTTCTACAGATAGATTTTGAACTCAAACCACTAAAATGATATGTTCCGATTTAGTCTGTTAGAGTGGTCAAGCGGGAGGAGATATTGTTACTAGACGGGCTAGATAGACTAGCAAGAAAGATGAATTATCTATTTAACTGAACTGCATCTCGTGATAACCCAATCAAGCAATCACACACACATATATATATATTGTATATTATAGTTGAAATTTTGACTTCATAATTTTATTATTTGTCATTTTTACTTTTATGGGGTTATTGTTGTACACAAATTGCATTCACTTGATTAAAATATTAATTATAACTAAATACACATGCGATAATGCTCCATTAAGATTTATTTCATTTGTCGTTTATCTTTGTCCCTTTTTTTTCTCTTGAAAACATAAAATAATATGTTGCAGCAAAAAAGAAAGAAAAAAAGAGAGACTGTTATAAATAAAAAGAATCATCAAAACGTGAAACATAAGATTGGTGTTAAAGTATGTTTCAGAGGTTGATTTCTCTGAAATATTGATTTTAGGATTTTCATTTGTTAATTTGTTCTTTATAGTGGATTATGATTACATTTTTTAAAAATGAACAAACAACATATATGATTTAACATATAATTATTATGATGTGGTGTTATATGTTTTTTTTATATACTATAAATTTTATATTTTAAAATATGTAAAATATATAAATAATATTTTTTTGCTGCATATTAACTAATGATGGATTCTAAGTATACATATGCGAGACATGTGTCCTACTACTATATCATATTATTATATAAGTGGGAAGCCCCCAAGTTAGAAGTTGAATTAAGAATATACCTGTCACGCCCCATCTTGGGAGGTATGACTAACACCTGGTGTCCTACTAGGATCTGAACTGACTTAACTAGGCCTGTGCCCTCCTGGTGCAGGCTTACTCCCCAAATCAAGAACAACGAGCTATATCTCGGCTGTAAATACAACCTCCGGCCGACAAGGCCTTATAGCAACCTACAACGAAAAACAGCTAACCAAAAACAGGAAATAACAGGGAATCCTGTGCGGGCCGACAAGACCATCATGATGTCTAATTATGACTGTAAAGTAAATCCAGTGCTTAACTAATCTATGGCCGACAAGGCCGCTAACTGATAGCTAAACAAGACCCCACATAGCCAATACGTAAACTAAAATACATATGGGCCCCACATGGCTACCAACAGCTAACCACAGGGAAATAGAAACAATCTGCAAGCCTCTAGGAGTAATATGACCTGTCCCGACCTACCAAAAACTATACAATCAAAAGAAGAAAACCTTCTATCTACAAGCTCCGGAGTAAAGGAGCCGACCTTTCTGACAATCCTGGCTGAAGGCTAAGAGGGACCAGCTCCTTGTTTATCCGCACCTGCAGGCAAGTAATGCAGCGCCCCAAGGATGGGCATCAGTACAATATGTACCGAATATGTAAGGCAATAACTGAAACTGATTGAATAAAACTTAAAATAAAGCTGAAAGTAACTGAGTGAAAGAGATGGAAATGTAACCTGAATATTTACCTTCCTGTTGCCTCTACCAATAAATAATGCAAACAAGAACCTTACCTGGCTCCCATAAGCCGAAAGGTACAACCAACACAGAATAACCCACCCGGGGCCTCCATAAGTCGTGGTGGGTACATTTCAATCTATATACCCCTAAAAAGGTCATACTGCTTCATCTAATAATTATAGTCGCCTTACCTGTTCCCTGGGTCTGCAACTAAGCCCGCTTGGGCCCCTGAACTATAGCTGTCTGTACCCCAGGTACCGAACTCGACGAGGTGTACTGATACTACATAAAAGTAGTCCATTCATGGAATGGACCATTTGAGGACCTCATACCTCATCTTCGTCCCTCACGGACGGCATACTGCTCCTCGGAGCGACGTCATCTAGCCCTTCGCGAGCGTCGACACAGCTAGTTACCCTAGGGTTAGTTATGGAGGTCTATACAAGGTATAGTCAATAACTAAATATGAAATACTGGTCTCAGCTAATAACAACAGCTAATCGTAACAAACATGCTTATGGTATTCTTACTGGGATTCAAACCGAGTTATGATACTGAAGAAACTAACTTGCCGAAAAGATTTGCCTTAACATACCTAGATTGGTAATTTCTGCTTAACTGGCGAGTATCAGATTATATTCAACAACTCTTCTCAATTGAAATAGTACTACTGGGAAAATGAAACTAGTTTCAGTACTAAATTCGGCAAAAGTGATAACTTTATATATAAATATTAACTATATTTCAACTTAACGTAACATAGTCGAAAACACATAATTTCTCGAAAGTCCAGAAGGGAGAAATGCTTACTTGAAGCCTGTGATCGTATAGAAATTAATTTGGAGTAATTCTGACAACTTTAGCTCAGCGGGGTTACAATTTGCTGGGGAAATTTCGTGAAAATAACTCTGTAGTAATGCTCCCTACGGGCTTAAACTTTGATACCCAAAGTTAATTTGAGTTCGGGCAATGTTTCGTAGCGTAAACGGACTAAATTTACTTGAAAGTTGCGTTTTACTCTTCCTCTGGACGATTGATGGTTGGAAGATAACTTACAATTGACTTAGAGGGGTATTTATATACTTATCGCGGTGTCTTGCCCCCGCGTCGCGCCCCTCATCGCGCCAAGAGGGCTGGCGCGTCGCACTGCCCAGGGCGCCAAGGCTGCTGGCGCGCCGCGTTGGCCGGTGTCCTGCCGGCTGGCGCGTCGTGCTTACCCTGTGCGGCCTGGCCTCGCTCGATCCGACTTCCAAGGCTTCTCTACATGTATTGTGCTCTCTTTATTTATTCAAATTCACGCACACGCGTACTAATCGTTAACTTTTACGGGGTGTAACAATACCCTTAAAACATTAAAAGACTATTATATACCCTTCAAACGATAAATAAATTTTATTTTCTAAATAATTTATTAATTGGGTTTGACTCTTTCCTTTAACACAAGATATGATGCATGAGCTTTGAAGATTAATTCGGCAAGGAAAATTATATTGTTTGTATCCATTCAAAATCTGAAATTTTTTAGAAATTGAAAAAGCTAATGTAAATACATTAGTATCAACCAAGTTTTATCAGGATACTTTATCGGTTTTTTATTTATTTAAATAATAATAATACTTGAATCATTACAAACTAATAATACGCCTTGTTATTTACTAAAAAATGGTTGAAATTTCCTTACTCCTTTATTGCAATTGGGTTGTTCACAATTTATTTGTGGAAGAGTGTTATGATAAAATCCTTGGTTAGTTATGAGTATGTTTCATAGGAAATTCTTGATGAGCATATTTACAATTAATGTGGAGAGACGTCTTGCTTATCTTGAAAAACTTTTGAGAAATTGCAATTACAATTCGCATAGAGAAATAAAAAAAAGTATATTTTATTTGTTTATATATAATTATTTATTTAGATTTCTTTAATAATATTAATATTATATGCTATAAGACTTAACATACACGTGCAACGCACGTATCACGAGACTAATAGTATTATAACAAAATATATAAATCTTCAATAAATTTATAAAATTAAAAGTTTTGGAAATTTCTTTGATATCTTTCTTCCTATCTTCTCTTTCCACACACCCTAACCGTCATTGTTCAACCACTAAACCAAAATTAAGAGCCATCATAACCTTCATTAGAAAATATCATAATTACCACTTATTTCTCATAACAAATGCAAAAATTATTCTCATACAAAAAAAGGAGGAGGAAGAAGAAGACAATGACTATTTCAGAACCACTAACATTGAACTTACATTTCAACTAACGGTGAATCTATTTCATTTAAAAAAAGCTTCAAACTAGTAAATGAAATTCAAATACTCATTTCCAAATATAAGATATAAAGTACAAATAAAAAGAAGAACCAAACATCTAACATACAATTATAATATACACAAAATATACATAAAAAAGATATACCAAACATACACCATATGTACATTTCACATACACTAGATATACACTCATTCTCCACCCAATAATATATACACCTCGTGTACAAATAACATACATCTAATATATAATTATTCCACCATCAGACCGTCACTAGAAATTCACTATATCCATCACCAGAAATCATTTTACCCATTATTCCTTCCACCATAGCAATGTGAAAAATCCCATTGAAACATTTTCCCAGTAGATCGAATTGTGGTTGGGATGAAGTTTATAGGAGCACGAAGAAACTATCCATGTTAGTTCTAGTGAAAACAAGATGAAAAATCGATATACAGTCATTGGTTTGTGTTGAATTTAGACAGAGTAAAGTTAGAAACATTATATTAGAGGAGAATTAGGTTTTTTAAAATGGAAAAAGGTTAAATTTGTCATTCTATTCTTATAAAATAGTTATGTTTGGTCTTTGTTATATATTTTTTGATGTATTTGTCATTGTCATTCAATTTTAGGACCATAGTTACCCTCACCATCCATTGGTCTTATTTACCTCTCATTAATTAAACTCCAATGTTCTCATCTAAATTTATTTATGTGGCGCCTATATGACCTCTTTTTTTCCCAACCAAATCTACTCATTCATTTAAACTTTTATAACGATTTGCCCCACTCTCTAAAAATATTCATTGTTCATCCATGATGAATAAAATTTCACTATTCATATCTTGTTCAAATTTTAAGACCTCAATTAGATTAAAAGTGTAATTATCCTTTTTCAAATAATTGAAGGATACTTTTAAAAGGAAAAAAGTACCATATAATTTAAGATATAATTACAATTTTAAAACTAATAGGAATAGTTTAATACTATAATAGGATATTAGTGGAGTGAAATATTCCATGAGATATCTCACCCCCTAATTATTTTATCAAATGAAGCTTTACAAAATAAAAGGAGACGTGTGCACAATCATTTAGGCAAAGGGTTGTTTAATGATATGTGATAAGCTAATTTTATTATTTTAAAATTAATTAATATCTCAAATGAAATATAAATAAAATTTTAAAATAATTATTTTTATTTCATACACCAAAAGAAACAAGTACACTTATCGGTGCTTGCGCGGGAAATTTCCAAGACAGTTAATATTGCCAACTGCCAATCACGCGTATTTTTACGCGTTTGGACCAATAAGTAAGTACCTTTTTTAATTTTATTTTTTTTCCCTTTTTGTTTCCCGAAAAATTCCATCTCTCATCTTCAACTTCTTCACTTTGATCACTGCTGCTACTTTCATCTTTCTTCTTCTTCTTCTTCTTCTTCTTCTTCAATGGCTTCCCAAAACCCCAACTCCTCTAGAACCTCAATGTATCCTCAAGTAGTAATTGACCAAAATACCACTTTCCCCTCTTCTTCCTCCTCCTCTCGTCAAAATCTTTACCCAACCATTGACATGAACGACCTTGTAGAAAACCTCTTCCCCGAAAATGAACAAGATGCCCCTGACGAACAACATCATTCACCATCTGCCCCTCCTGAAACCCTCGAAGAAACTCTTCTCGTTATCCCCGGGTCCATTCTCCATTTGATCGACAAGCACTACTCCGTTGAACTCGCCTCCGGCGATTTAGTCCTACACCGTATCCGACAAGGGAATAACATCGTCGCTGTTCTTGTTCGTGTTGGAAATGAAATCCAATGGCCATTGACTAAGGACCTCGCTGCTGTTAAGCTCGATGATTCGCATTACTTTTTCTCTTTTCAAGCACCCAAAGACGAAGAATCGGATAAAGAATTCAATGACTCAGCGAGTGACTCGTTGAATTATGGGCTGACGATTGCTTCCAAGGGACAGGAGAAATTATTGAAGGAGCTGGATGGCATTTTGGAAAATTACAGCAACTTTGCGGTGCAGAAAGTGGAGGAAAAGGCTGCGGTAGAGTTCGGTGGACCGGTGGCGAAGGAGTTTTCACCGGCGGATTTAAAGTCGGAGAAGAAGAAGGAATTGTTGGAAGAGCGATGTGCGGCGTATTGGACCACATTGGCGCCCAATGTGGAGGAGTACAATGCAACGGCGGCAAAGTTAGTTGCTTCGGGCTCAGGGCACTTGATAAAGGGGATTTTGTGGTGTGGAGATGTGACTGCGGATAGATTGAAGTGGGGGAATGAGGTTCTGAAGAATAGGTTTAAGACAGGTACCAAAACTGAGGTCAGCCCTGAGACATTGAAGAGGATCAAAAGGTATGGCCTTTCTAGGATTTGGTAAACTTTTGCTTTTTCTTCCTTGGCTGGCTTAATGATTAGCTTAATATGTTTGTTTTGCTGTTGTTGTTTATCGTTTTCATAAACTATCTTTTGGGTTCTTGACTCTTTTGCGAAGTAAGATCAAGTATAGTGAGACACTAAGATTACCTGATGATTCTTAAATGGGCTAGGAAAAGGTTGAATGTGAAGGGGAGTGCTTTTGTTTGTTCTCTTGACATGGGGAAGCAGGCAACTTGAAGTAGAAGAGATTTTTTATCGACCCACATTAATGCATGACGGCCTTCAGTATTTTAGAAGATTGGGATGAGTCAATGTCAGTTGAAGGTGTCAAAGTGTTGAATTTTAACCTTTTCTCTTTTGTTTTCTTGTGACAAACTTCTATTGAGTGAGAGGATATTGATGGGAGAGATGGTTGCTTGATATTACGGCACTTGGAGTGAAATTTCAAATTTTACTAATTACAAGGTAATCAACTGTGGCTCTTTTATATTTCACTGGAGTTGAATATAGAACAAGAAATACGAGTATACAAAGGTTTCTAAGTTTCTGAATGTGGAAAGAAAGGGGATGCAATTATCCACTCTTGCCAGAATAGCATGACAGGAAATGTTCACGGTGTTTTAGAAGTTTTGCTAATCCAAGTGAACAGTTGGACTATGAAAGTTTAGATATGGCTTTCTCAACTGTTTTGGCTAAAAATGTATTTGAACTATTTGAACTGTTAATTCAGTTTGAATATGTTGTGCGTCCTTAAAGTCCATCTACCGGACCAATATAATTTTGATTCATCTGAGTGTAACTAGTTTCTATTACTGATATTTCTTGTTACTGCAAATGCCTATAAATTCTAAAATCTGGTTATAGTATGAGAAGCTGCCATGTTAGATTTCTACTGATAGATAAATACAGAAATAAGCGGCTCAAAATTTTTCCTTTCATCCCTCATTTCCACTCCCAGGAAATGGAAAATATCATAAGCCTGGATTCTTTTTCTAAGCTACCTCTTGCTTATGGACATGTACTTCCCGTTAAGAAGATCAGGAATACTCATGTGAATAGTTGATGTGATAATTTTGACTTATTAGTTCAGTTGTTTTTCTCAGGGTTAAGAGAGTGACAAAAATGACTGAGAAGGTGGCAGTTGGAGTCCTTTCTGGAGCTGTGAAGGTTTCAGGATTCTTTACTAGGTCTCTTGCAAATTCCAAAGCAGGAAAAAAGTTCTTTGGCCTCCTGCCGGGGGAAATGGTTCTTGCCACTCTTGATGGATTTAGTGAGTGAAATGTCTTTTGTTTCTCTCTGTTCTGACCGATTTTGATGGCTTCTGGAATCTGTGTGTCTCTATGTTCTGCTATTTGACTTTCTGGTTTTTTCCCCAGCTGCTTCAGGTCAGAAAAAACTTGAAGCGTAGCTTTGTAATCCCTTATATTATCACAGTCAAATGGGTTAGCTAAGACGCCATGTTTAAACAGTGTAAGGTTCATAGTGTCAAGGACATGTCTGACAGGAAAAGAATAAATCTTTATAGATCTTCATCAATTTTCTTAATGTAAATAACTAAATCTAACTGGAAAATATATATTCATTATGCAGAGTTATCATTCAACAGAATAGCAGCTATTCATTGCATATACTTCAGCAGCAAATGAGTGAATTGCACCCTTTTCCTTCTTCTCCTATTTCCTCCTCCTCTTCCTATGCTCAATACTATAGGGACCCATTATTGAAACTTTTAAATTAATTTAACCTTGACTCCTAGAAAAAAAGGCAAAAAAAAAAAACATTAGCAAAACGAAAGGCTCTTGTAAAGTGCACCCGTTCCATGCATTAAGAGCGCTGGGAAGTTGTAGGGAAACATATGTTATTAGTAAAATAATCAGAAAACTAGAGGGGATGAGCTAATGGGGCAACATACTTGCCCAAGAATATAAATGGAGTCTGGGGGGAGAGGGGGGCAACGTCTACGCATTGTCCACTGGTCGCATATTTTAGGAACAGGATTTCCTACATGACCATAACAACCTTTACAAGCGTTCTGCTATTTTTTTTCCTAGCTTCTCTACTCAATAGCTGTTATTATTATTTTTGTTTACATATTAATGACTTAATTTGAAAGGAGCCTAAGGCTGGTGTTCTTGTAAATAGGCAGAATATGTGATGCTGTTGAAGTAGCTGGAAAGAATGTGATGTCTACATCAAGCACTGTCACGACTGAATTTGTTTCTCACAGGTGAAGCTTAGTTGTTATAGATGTTTTTCATACCTGGAAAATTTTTTCCAAAGAAAATTAGATAATCATCCAGATGAGTTAAATAAAAGATGTAATAAAAGAAATTTCTCTCTTTTCACTTTTTCCTAGTTTAACTTTGGTGACATCTATGATTGAGTGTATGATCAGTTACCTTGGCTACATATGCTTTTTCTGATATTTAATAGGAAGGAGAAGTCGAAAACTAGACTTTCATATGGTAGTAGACCTCCATCTTTTCATTGCAATACATTTTCATTTGTTTTATCGTGTTCTGTTACTCTTCATGATATATAGTATGGGCATGTGGGGAAGGACTCATAAGTGCTAATGCACTATGTCGGGGTAATACACTAAGATGAAGATGTGCAGCTCTAATGGTTCAGATATGAATTAAAAGTGAAATTGTTTTGTAGGTATGGAGAAGAAGCAGCTAAGGCAACCAGTGAAGGGCTTGATGCAGCAGGGCATGCTTTTGGGACTGCCTGGGCTGTGTTTAAGATCAGAAAGGCACTGAACCCTAAAAGTGCCTTGAAGCCCACTGCCCTAGCCAAATCTGCTGCTAAAGCTGCTGCTACGGCTGCTGCAGCTGATAAGAAGGCTAAGAGTTCCAAGTAGTCACAGGGTAGTGTAGACCTTGTTTGATCAACCATTTCAGGTGCGATCAATTAGAACCCACTCTCAGATATATCAACTTCATTTATGGTATTAGTCATGATAAGAAATATAGTTCTTTGCTGTAGATATGAGGTTGTAAATTAAGTTGTCACCCAAATTCTACATTTCTTCTACCCTCTGGTTTTTATGTATCATTTGTAGAATGGTGATCAACAGTGGCAGGCACTTTTTGCATCTTGTTCGAGCAGTAGCTTTCATCATTGTGTTAAAGCACAATGTTAGAGGGTTGCAATCATGCATAATGGTTTTCTGCTAAGAGAGTCCTGAAGCTTTTTTCCCCCTTCTGCACAGTTTTGTTATTACAGTTAGTACTTTAGATTTGTCAATGATGATAATAATGTCAAGGATGACACAATCATGTCAGTTCAACTGGAAAGGAAGGCAAACATTAAATTGTTCTTACTTCTTAGGGAGTGAGGGACAATTACTGGTACGGGATATATTGGTAATATTATTAAAGAAAACTAAGCAAGGCGCCCAAGGGGTTGACCTTGTTGTCAATGAAGTTTGTACAAACCTTGAAACTAGGTTTCAAATTCCAGCAGAAACAATAAACATTAGGTGATTTCTTCTTATCTGCATAATCCTTAGTTGCAGAGTTACCCGGTACTTGTGTTTGTGGAAGGTAACAAGTACCTCATGGAATGGTCACACAGCTGGCCAGAAGAGGTTTTCAGTGTGCCTCATGGCCCCCATCCCTTTGGAGTTCTATAGTTGAGTTAAAGTAAGTGCTACTAGCAATAGTTGGAGTTATACTAGTAAAAATCTTTGTAGAATCTAGATGTCCATGTTTAGGCTTCTGCATATCCGCTATCTAACTCCAATTGCAGATTTTTGGAGTTGATGTCATTTGATGCTATCAGGAAAGCCATGTTTTGATGTCAACATGTTCTTAAATACTTTGTGCGGTGTCTTTGCTTGACATGTAGACAGGAAGTTAACTTTGGAATTACATGCTAAAATGCAATTTGTTAAAATTTAACGGATGAAAGACACCATTTAGATCTTACATTGTTATCTTTGCTTTTCTGTGCATCTTTTGGCCCCAGATTCGTGTGAAGTATTAGAAGGAATGTGCTATTCCCCTTGTACTTGTGAAGCAGTATGGTGTTGTGAGGAAAGCTCAAGTTGGCTACGTTCTGATCAGCAAGCTGGTGTCATTGTAAAAAGATTTGGTAAGTGGTCAGTGGTGGACACAAGAAGCTCTTAGCAATGGCCGTTAGGCATCACAAGAGAGCACTCGAAATAACAGGCATTGGCGCTAGCTTCTTCATATTATTTTCGTTCATACAAGAGTGAGGATCAACCACCTGCTGTAAACCATGTGGAATTTAAGTTCCCATTCTTTCTTTCTTTTTTTTCAATTTATTTATGTGATACAACTAGTTAAGATAATGATTTTGAATATTTGTTACGTTTAATCAAATTAATCACTCACCGGACTTGGTTTCAGCAACAACACCCATAGTTTCGTTTAACAAGGCTTCATCTCCCCACTGCTTCCATTCTAGTTTATGTTGACCAGAAGTCATCGAATTTGCACACTCTAATTTTCTTTGCGTTATCTGCAGTGGTAGTAGACCAGTTAGAATTAGTGATACAAGTTGAAAATTTGTGAATGAAAAGCAGTATTTTCACTTGAAAAAGCTCAATTCATTATTGAGACAGAGGCAACACATCACAGGGCCGAAATAAAATAAAAAGAAAGAATGGCCAGTTAGAATTAGTGATACAAGTTGAAAATTTGTGAATGAAAAGCAGTATTTTCACTTGAAAAAGCTCAATTCATTATTGAGACAGAGGCAACACATCACAGGGCCGAAATAAAATAAAAAGAAAGAATGGCCCATGCAGGTCTCGAACCTGCGACCTTCGCGTTATTAGCACGACGCTCTAACCAACTGAGCTAATGGGCCATGGTGTTTTTTGTAGCCAACTCTTTTATAATAAAGACTGCAATTTACAAAGTTCAAAATAAGAGAATTTTTCATAAAATTCTAAATCTAAACCAGAACCAGAAGCCCCAAAGTATAGCAGCGCTGTAAATGAAATCTGAAATGCTATTGAGAGATAAAAATTAAAAACTCATAATTCTGCAAAAAAAGAAAAAAGGTAAGACTTGAGTTGTTGTATCAACAATCACGAACTCTAACTCCACAAAGCTGTATGACCAACACAAAAATCATCGCAGAAAAGAGGGCATTGATCCTCATCTTGCGGAACGTATGGCACCAATAAGTAATCAGTATTAAAGTCCAGTATAGTGGCAGCATAGGCATCAAGTTCTTCATGGTAAGCAGCAATATCATAACTGGGACCTTCTGCAGTCTCACTAACAGAGGGAGTTTCTTGATGAACCGTACAAACAGAGCATTCTTCATCAGCAGCAGAGATCAGCGGCAATTGGTGGGTTACGTTACTAACTTGGCTGTTCCCACTCAAAATACTGCTCAACCGATCAGATGGAATTACACTGGATCGTCCGAAATCTTGATTTTCTTGAAACTGATTCTGAACAGAGGATTTTGCAGTTTCTTGATGTTATGATGAAAAAATTGGGACATAACAATCAACATAACTGGAAACAAAATTCTCCCCAGTAAGAGGCAAATTGACATTCCTCGTAATGGGACATACAACAAAGTGGTCGTTTTGAATTTGACGATGATGTCTTAACGACTTTAGTATTTTATCGCTAAGGCGATATTCTTTCATATTCCACACATGAATTCTTTCATAAAAACGGAAGCTTTTTTTGAATCCAATAACTGATCCTTTGTTGTCGTAAACTGATTTACTGGAGTCGAGTCCTTTCCATGAGCCTCCACCGCCAACGATTGCCCTTTTGGCGTTTTTACCATCCCCTGTTTTTTTCTTTAACTGAGTGAAGACATAGTTTACATGATCGGTAGTCGTCGTCTGGAACAATTGAGATGGCTTCTTGTTGCCATACAAGTACACAAGTCGAATTTTGTGGCATTGGATACTAGGCATACCACAGACAAGCTTGAGAAGATGGGTCATGAGTTGTTGATCATCATAGGGCTCGAAATTCATCTCCATATCCATCCAAAAAAAAACAGAGTACAACAAAAGAAAGAAGAAGAGCGCCAGAATGAGGATGTAGAAAGAGCATTAGTTAGTACTATATATGGAGAGAAAACGTGTAAATTAAGAAAACAAGAAACGTTGTATTTCCGTTTTTTTTTTTTTGGTAAGATGGGAAAATTTATGGCAAAATTTTGAGGCGCTTATATGTTTTTAGCAATTCAAGCATAATAGAGAGTTACCGTTAACTAATTTTATGCCTTTGGGAATTCACACATACGCCTTACTTGATATTATTATTATTATTAATTTTTTTTTAAATTTGTGACCTAAAATAAATTTTAAATTTTTATGTGACTATAAGTTATTTTATTAAGGGTGAAAATAAAATTTTAATGTTAAGCTATTTCTAATTATCGAAATATGATATTCTTTTTTCAAGAACACACTAAAAAAAAAGAGTGTCATATAAATTGTTACAGTTACTTTAATGTTAAACTAATTTTATGTCTTTATTTTTATAGTAAATAAAATTTTAATTATTTTAATGTGTGGAAAAATTAATTTAATAACGTGACTATTATGATGAACAAAGCTTGAGTGGCTATACGTGAAACAAAGCCAGCATATGCTTCGACACCAAAGTTTGAAATGATAAACAAAAAGCGGCAATAGGCAATCCTTATATATGACCTTCTAGCCAATGCTGTCTATTTGGACTACATCCAATTTTATTTTATGTTTCTAAAGAGATTCAAAAAACACCCCATCAGCAGATATAAAAGTAGAATAGTGCGTTTGTTATGGTAAGATCAAAATTCTTTTACTCAAAATGTGTATATAATTAAAAATTACTACTTCTTTTTCCCTGTGTAAAAAGTCTAAAATATTCTACTTTTGAAAGAAGTAAATAATCGAACCATCTTAAATTTTTTTTTTCTGCAGTAAGAAATTACATAGTAAACGAATTGCTAAATGACGTCTTGCACTTTCAAACATAGCTTTAATTTTTTCTTTAGCCAACACGTATACGGTCTCTTGGGAGTTTGAATTAAGGGTGACAAAAAAGTGTGAAAATTTAAAAAGAGTAACTCAAGTCTTAAATATTAGGTGTAGATGACAAGTTTATTATTAGACTTTAATGATAATTGATCATTTTTTGAATAAGTCCTCAAGTCCTCTTATTTACATTTTAACCCAACCTTTAAATAAAACTCTAATTCCTAAAAGCGGAAAAAAAATATGCATCCTCTTCTCCCCCAACAACCCCTTCGCGCCTCCTCCTCCTCCTCCTTCTTCTTCTTCTTTTTTATTTTGTTGTTCTCTTGATCGTGGTGGTGGTGCTGCTTCATAGTTATTGTTGCCATTGCTTTTGAGAGCTTATTTTTTGAAGAATTTAAGAGTTTTTTTTTCAATTCTGGACAAAATTTCGTTCATGTAGCACTGGTAATTACTTCAGAAGTGATTTTCAATCATTTTGGTAAGTGATTTATGTAATTTTGTGTGTATTATTTTTTTGGATTTTATGTTGCTATTTCATCTATTGCTGCATATTTTTCAGCAACTATTGCATTTTTTTCAACAACTGCTGCTGCAGGTGTTGAAATAGATGAAATAATTGCTGAAAAATATGCAGCAGTTGATAAAAATTTTATTCAGCAACCGCTTCAACAATTGCAGCGGTTGCTGAAACAGATGAATATGTTTCAGCAGTTGCTGCATCTATTTCAGTACTTGCTGCATTTGTTTTCAACAGTTACTGAATTTGCTGCAGCAGTTGTTGCATCTGTTGTTGCAACATATTCAACAATTGCTGAAACAGATGAATATGTTTTAGCAGTTGCTGCATTTGTTTTCAGCAGTTACTGAATTTATTACAGCAGTTGCTGCATCATATTCAACAACTGATCAAACAGATGTTGCAGTTGCTAAATAATCTACAACAACTGTTGCATTTGTTTGTTGCTGCAATTGATGAATAAACTACAACAATTATGGCACTTTGGTATAGTTTTTCTCTTCTATCATGACCAATTTATTAATTTAAATCATAATATATTCAGGTATCTTCAACACCATTAATGGAGGACAAAATAACATTAGGGGTTGATTGTCATGGTGAATGGGTTGAGTCTAACAATCATTTTATTTGGCGTTGAAAGAATAAAGAAATAGTCGAGACGATAGTGATGATTGTGCATTGAGATATCACTTATGTTGATTTTTCAAATAAAATCATTACTTATTGTGAATTAAATTGTGAGTTGAAAGATATTGCCATCACATATATGCACAGTTGTGGTGAAAAGCAGAAGGCGGCTCCTTTTAGGATAAAAGATCAACTTAGTTTACGTACTTATTTGGAAGATGAATCTGGACCCATTTTAAGGGTGTATATGGTTGAAAGATTGGTGGAGAAGCATAATTTATCTCAAGATCAACACATATTACATGATGAATGTGATTGGGTGAATATGAATATACCAGATAAAGAGAGTGCAGGTCAACAGATTCCATCTTCTGAAGTTTCCAGCAATACATCGGATACTACACAATCAACACAGTCCAATCATGCTCAAGATGATGAAACTGGTTTTTACAATGGTATGTCATTTAAGAATAAGCAAGAATTAGATGTTGTCCTAAAAATTGCTTGTGTGAAGAAAGATTTTATATTGAAGAAGTGATTAACTCGTGTTCTATGTATTCTATCAAATGTATACATCGTGAGTGCAAGTGGTAGTTGAGAGCTGTGAAACTTAAAAATTCTGACATATTTTACATTAGAAAGTATGAAAAGTTACACACATGTGGTTCGCAACATCTTACGAGCCATAATCCACATCCCAAGGCAAAAGTCATTGGTGAATACTTTAAAGATAGATTTCCTGAGGGTAAAGGTCCATTGACAAAAGATTTGAAGAACTCCATCCGGATTGAATTGGGCTGCAAGGTAAGTTATTGGAAGGTTTGGAAGGATAGCGAAATTGCAAAGTCTTTAATAAGGGGGACACATGAGCACGGGTATGGAGTGCTTAATGCGTACAATTACATGCTTAGGATATCAAATCTGGGAAGTAAGACGGCGTTGAAAGTTGATGAAAATGGTAGGTTCAAGTATTCAAGTATTTTTTTGTAACCTATGGAGCTTGGATTCTTGGTTTTGCACAAATGAGAAAAGTCATAGCTGTTGATGGGACATTTTTGAAGAGTAGGTACGGCAGTGTATTGTTTTCTGCTGTTGCACAAGATGCAGGAGAATCATATTTTTCCGGTGGCATTTTTTGTAGTAGACTCTGAATGTGATGCCTCTTATAAATATTTTTTTGAGCAAATGAGCAGCTTTGTACTTGATACCCCCGAATTGTGCATAATTTCTGACAGGCATCCAAGTATTAGAAAGATGGTTTCAATTGTCTACCCTTCAGCTCATTATGGTTGTTGCATGAGGCACCTTGGAGAAAATATTAGAAATAATTTTCACAATGGGAGCGTTGTCCACTACTTTTATAAGGTAGCAAAAGCGTATAATGTAGATGTGTTCAATGATCACTTCACTCAAATAAGAGATATGGTTCCAGGGGCCACCGCACATCTTGAACGTGTTGGATTTCACCGATGGAGTAGAGCATTCTTCCCAAGAAATAGGTAAAGATCAAATTATTATTGTTGTTGTTTGTATCGTTGTTGCAGTTGTTTGCATCAACTGCTGAAGCAAGTGAAGCAACTGATGAAATAGATGCAATAATTGATGATAACAACTGCAGATGCTGAATATAATATCAGTAGTATGTTTCAGCAATTGCTGCACTTCTTTCAGCAGTTGCTGCATTTATAAATGCAGCAACTTCTGAAACATTTACAGCAACTATTGAAACATATAGTTATAATACAGGATCTAAGGCTTTTATATTATAGGTATAATATTATGACGACAAACATTGTTGAGCCGATCAATGCAATATTTCTTGATGAAAGAGAATATCCCATCACTGCTCTTTTTGATGCTATAAACAAGCGGTTTGCAGAAAATTTCATGAGAGGTGTATGGAATTTCTCAATGTACCAACCATCTTTGTTCCTTCAATAGAAAAAATAATTGCAAAAAAATATCAACTTGCGCAACAAGCTATTGGTCCATCAAACTGTCAACTACAAGTATATTGTCACCGGTCACGATGCAGTTGCAATGGTCAATTTACAAAATAAATCTCACACTTGCAGAGTCTTTAACGTTGACAAAATACCTTGCATACATGCTATGACAGCGCTCCGATGCCAATATGGTGAAGATTATGGAAGGCGCATTTATGAGTATTCCTCTCCGTATTATAAGATAGAAGTATACCTTATTGCATACTTGGAGAAAATTAAACCCGTACCATCTAAAGAAACTTGGGAAGTTCCTATAGAGATTTTAGAGAGGAAAATATATCCTCAGTTTGTTGAGCCAGGCAAGGTTGGAAGAAGGACATTGAAAAGGCGAGGAGGAATCGGGGAATCATTTCCAATCAAGAAAAATAAATGTTCCATATGCAAAAGAGTCGGGCACAAAAGAACTACATGCTCCGAGCGAAATGCTCCATAGGAACACATTTGATGTTATTGATGTTTTTGTTATTTGTGAACTTGTTTGGGCACTTCTCTTATTGAATGATTAAACTTTCAAGAAATTGCATGTTAAATTTCATAAAATTGCATGTTGTACGTGTTTGGAGATTTTGCAAATTAATGATCAAATCACTTAATTTAGGTTGATTACATGTACAATTGCTGTGAATTTTTCAGCAACTATCTAACTTGCTATAACACATTTCAGCAATTGCTGTGAATTTTATAGCAACTAACTTACTTGCTATAACATATTTCAGCAATTGTTGTGAATTTCTCAGCAACTAACTTACTTGCTATAACACATTTTAGCAATTGCTGTGAATTTTACTGCAACTAACTTAGTTGCTATAACACATTTCAGCAATTGCTGTGAATCTCCCAGCAACTAACTTACTTGGTATAACACATTTCAGCAATTGCTGTGAAATTTACAACAACTAACTTACTTGCTACAACACATTTCAGTAATTACTGTCAATTTCACAGCGACTAACTTGCTACAACACATTTCAGCAATTGTTCTGAATTTTTCAGCAATTAACTTACTTGTTATAACATATTCAATTAAGATCACTATTATATCTAACTTTTAGTATTAAATTAGACTAATATCCCTTACTTGTCATTAAATATGACCGATCAAATAATTAATGATCAATTTAGTTAATTTAGATTGATTACAAGTGCAATTATTATGAATGATTGTCTATTTTTTAAATTACTATTCCAATGTATAAAATTACTAACGAATATGACTTTCGGTCTTAAATTAGACTAACATCATCCTATTTATCAATAAATATGATTGATCGAACTAATTAATGATAAATTTACTTAATTTAGGTTGATTACATATATAACTACTTAATTGATCGTCTAGTATTTATCAAATTACCATCTCATTGTATAGAATTAGTAACAAATATGGCTTTGGGTCTTAAATTAGACTAACATCATCCTATTTATCATTAAATATGATTGATCAACTAATTAATGATCAATTTACTTAATTTAGGTTGATTACATATATAACTGCTTAATTGACCGTCTAGTATTTCTCAAATTACCATTTCATCGTATAAAATTACTAACAAATATGAATTTGGGTCTTAAATTAGACTAGCATCATCCTATTTATCATTAAATATGATTGATCAAACTAATTAATGATCAATTTACTTAATTTAGGTTGATTACATATATAACTATTTAATTGATCGTCTAGTATTTCTCAAATTACCATCTCATTGTATAGAATTACTAACAAATATGACTTTCGGTCTTAAATTAGACTAACATCATCCTATTTATCATTAAATATGACTGATCCATCCAATTAATGATCAATTTGCTAGAATACATTTCAGCACTTGCTGTGAATTTCCTCAACAACTAATTTACTTACTATAACATATTTCAACAACTCTTGTGAATTTTTCAGCAACTATCTTACTTGCTAGAACATATTTCAGCAATTGCTGTGAATTTTTCAGCAATTATCTTACTTGCTAGAACACATTTCAGCAATTGTTGTGAATTTTTTTAGCAATTGCTGTAAATTTCCCAGCAACTATCTTACTTGCTAGAATACATTTCAGCAATTTCTGTGAATTTTTCAGCAATTGTTGTGAATTTCCCAACAACTATCTTACTTGTTATAACATGTTTCAGCAATTGCTGTGAAATTCACAGCAACTAACTTACTTGTTATAACAAATTCAATTAGGAAATTTTCTTAATTAGAGCTGGGTCCTTCAGCTAAACAATTGCCTGTGATGGGAAGGAAGGATATTGTCGTTGCTTTGGTACAAGAAAGCATCATCTGTCATGTTAATAAAGAAAGACAAAACTGAGGATCATGTCCTTGACTATTACACACACACCATGCAATGCAACACATATTTGATAGACTTTTGTTGTTTTAATAGTAGTAGGAGGAGAAGCATTAGACTCCAACACCAAATACTAAAAATTTCAAAAGGAGTGTTCAATATATATTTTAATAACAGTTAAAAAATAATGAACACATTGTAATATTCAACAGATTCTAATAGTCAACACATATTTTAATATTCAACTTAATATATCAGATTTAAATATTCAAAAAAAAACATAATAACAAACAACCATAAAATTTTAACAAAACATAACAAATCAACCATGAAAAAGCTTGAAACAAATCAACCATTCAACTAGGGCACCAATTCCTTCTCAATAATAGTGTCAACCAATCTCCACCACATCCTTTCAACAGTGTTGTCATTCATATAGGTCATTGGAGTGTCGGTGATCAAGTGCTCTATAAAGACAAGTGAATATGAACCACATGTTGCACTTGTATCATTCTTGGGGAGATCGCTTAGCCTTTCAAATTCCCAGTCTTGATTGAGAAGTTTATTAGAAAGGTGGTTGAAAATACCACTCTGCTTTAAGAACCTGGAAAATAACTTCAACAATGGCATAACATGTCCCAAAAAATTTTCATCGAAGTAAATACGAGCGTTGCAATCATATACGCGTATTTTCCCCTCAGACAGTAGGATTTCAATAGCTACAAAGTGTTTCTTCTCTAGGTTCATGATAGAGTAGATTCTTTTGGCATCATGCCATGGGACACCGCCTGAAAAAAGTTTTTCTCCTCTGCAATAACCTAGATAGAAATTATCAAACACAAAGCTATCGATGCATTCTCTCCATGGGATAGCACCCGCGACCAAACTCTTATCGGATAGTATTTTGTGGACATCCTTAAAATAATTGTAAAAATTTAAATTCAGGATCACATCTGTGGGATCATAGTGGTTGGGATAGTCTATATGCCTTTTCCGCATTAGGTATAATATTTCATCTATGTGTTGCATCAATAAAAAATAACTATCAGTTAATCAAATTAATACAACTGCTGCATCTATCAAAGGAATTGTTGTAGTTATTTACAACAACTGCTGCACCTTCTGCAGCAACTGTTGCAAACAATTGCAGTAAAGAAACATCCCTGATAATGACAATAGCAGCCAATAAACTGTTGCTGTTTTTAGTGCTGTTTTATAGTTAACATACACACATGGAACAATATAGATTTTCATGTTTTAGATTCACAATATGAATTGCTTAATCAAAACTGGACTTATCAATAATACTTTAAAGCAACATGAAGCTGAAAGAACACATTTTTGGGCCTCATTTTTGGATAAATAACTCCAGGACCTACTTTAGGAATCACATTACAAATCATCCCTATTGGCTAACACTAAATGAACAATTTACCTCACATATGTTTGTAATCAATGTAATGCAAGAAAAGCTAAGAGATCATACTCTAACAGTGAAAAGACACCTATAAGTTGTACACCTTACCCTTATACTTATAGCTTCACTAACATGATTTTCAATAGTAATATGTTCATCAACAGCATATTTGGCCATAATAACTCTGAATTCATTAACACTTTCACATACAAACACATGTTTTCCTCCCCTTTTCTTGCAAGTTAGATTAAATATAACATTATTTATTGTCAAATAGCTATAAATGAAAGTTCATATAATATATGATCTAGCAACTACAGTTATCAAGGAGTCAAAGTTAAATTAATGAAAATGTCAAGTTAGAAACTTACATAGTCCTCCCACCACTTATCCATGTCCAACATGATGTTAAAGTCCACATAGTTGAAATAATGCATGGTGTACAATTCCTTGATTTCGCTTTTACGCTTCAACATTTCTTTGATGTCCCTCATTTTCTAGCTATTTATATGCTTGTAAATATCAACATTTTGTCGTTGTATCTGATCATCAGCCATCACTCTTGGAGTATTTTTAGCTTTTTTATTGGCACTTGTCAGTGCCTTTGAAATTTGTCTCTTCCTCCTTTTAACAACATAAGGAGTATACGGATCCGAAATCGTGGATGATGGCTTGACACCCTCTTTGAAATTAAAACTTTCATGGTGTCCTCTAAATATTGCACCTTTAAAATCAACGAGTCGATCTTCTCAGTGCACTTTAAACATTTACAAAAACAAGACGGCTCCTTAGAGGTACCGGCACCAACAATAGAAGATTCTCCCCTTGTGAATGGAGTTTCTTCTGGAGGACATCGAACTTCCTCATTAATGGGAGAAAATCCTTCTCCTTCTCCACCACCATCAACACCACTAAAGTCACCACCAACATTCAGAGAATATCCTCCACCTCCACCAGTAACACCAAATTTTGGAGAAAATTCACCAATTTCAACACCATCACGATTTATTATTGTAGCATCACCACCTACAACACTAAATTCAACAAGCGCCCTTGAAGGCTCAAGATCATTTTCAACAACTCTACAATCATTTTTGATATCCACTACTCCAACCAAATCTCTCTCAAGCTTTTTTATCTTGTCATCTCTAGTTGCTTCCAAAGGCACAAATCCAGTGAGAAAATTCTTCGTCATCTCACTAAGTGTAGAAAGTATTCGCGGGTGCACAATCTACATGCCAAAAATAATTATATAAAAATGAGATTAAATTTAAAAAAAATAATAACTGACGCAATAAATATGAAAGTTGCAACAACTACTGAAATATTACAGCAACTGCTGAAACATTTACATCAACTACTGAAAAATTTACAGCAACTGCTGCAAACAACTGCAGCTGCCACAATATGTTTCAGCATTCTGATTCAATAATTGTTAAGCAGTTGCTGCAACTGCTAAAAAATTTACAGCAACTGCTGCAAACAACTGGAACTGCCATAATATATTTCAACATTCGGGTTCAATGATTATTTAGGAGTTGTTGCAACTGCTGAAATTTTTAACAGCAACTGCTGAAAAATTTAATGCAACTGCTGCAAACAACTACTAAACAACTACAATAGCTAACTAAAAAAATCAACCAATTGATGAAATTATTCGTCAAAATAAATTTAAAGGGTATTAATGTAGAAGAAGGCTTACCGAGTCCTCGAGCGGATTAAACAACTCATGAGTCTCCACAGATTTGTTGTTAGTCGCCGAAAGCCATCTAAGGATCCTTGGAGACGACATTTGTTCTGAAAACTCCTTAAGTTATTTTTGAAGGTAAGGAATAGCCTCAAATGCCCAAGCCTAGATAAAATAATGACATAGAGGATCATTATAATGAATAAACCCAAACTTAATAAAATAAAATAAAATAAATATTGAATAAACTCTAAATTAAGTGTTAGTTTTTACTATGAAAACCCATGGAAAGCCATATAGGTTGGAGGTCTTCGCATCTGGATTCACCCCCATCAATAGATATTTAACAGTGAGATTGTAGCTTTCACGGCCCCATGGATAGGAAGAAAATGCATCTCGATCGGCTGAGAGTAAAACCCATTCAACAGGAGTTTTAGTGTTCAGATCTCTTCCACAAAGGATACTGTGCACAAAAAAAAGTAAGCACAGTGACTTCTTGACACTTCTCTTAGTATCCGTAGATTTTAGATGCTCAATTAATTGCTTCTCCTTGCAGGTCCTTCCCACCACATCAAGAATTTTCTGTTTCCTCCTTCTAACTTTATGTGACATTTTCTCTTCAGCATATTTTTCTGGCAGATGACAATTCAAGCCAGTGATAATGGCAAATTCTTTCATGCCAAAGCACACCGGCATACCACAATAATTTACCCAAAGCTTCTCTTTTCGATCACTATAAATTCGGCGTCGAAGAAGTTGGTATACCATCTTCATTTGAAACTTTATAGTGCTACCCTCAGTAGGTCTAGATATTTTCCAAATATACTAGATCTAAAGAACTTTCACAATTTTTCTTTTTTCAATATCTCTCTAAACTCAGAGAAGACCTTTCCCATACCCGATTTAACAATAATATCACCTGTCAAATCAGGATGTCTATCAACGATGTCTCAAATTTGTAATCAGAATGTCTGATAGGCTTCACAAGTCTAGTGTCACTTGAACGACTGGGTGGAGAGGACTCAGCAATATGAGTCCTCTGTTCATCCTCACCTTCTCCATCATTATTACTTTCGGAAGAATCATCCCTTACACCTTCCTCTTTTTCCGTAGACTTTTCCGACCTTGTTATTTCTTCTTGGGCCATTGAACCTCCATCTACATGTCTCTGGCTTGAGTTTTCCTCAATCCCAACCATGACCCCAGCATGTTCAGCAAGTACCGACAATCTTTTACCGCTTCTAATGGAGGCTTCTTCTTCTTCTCTTTACCTCTGTGTACTAATTCTCCTTCTAGTACTTCTAGTAGGAGTAGGAGTAGGAGTAGTATCACTTGTTACTCTTCTTTTTCTTGGAGCCATATTTTATCTACACGCATGAGACAAAATAAAAATCACCAATTAATTTAACCAATCATTCAAAATAAATAGAGAACACAGAATCTTCAACCTATCAAAAATCACAATCTTCAACCTTTTCTTATTGGGTATAAAACCTATTGTTACATATATGATTGGAGATGATGATATCGAATTTCGAATCCATCTATTTCAAATAAAGAATAATCTCGGATAAATATCAGATGGTTCAAACTTTTAAAAGATGGTGAATGAATTTTGATTTTAGGAGAACAAGTATTGTGAAATCTCTTAAATCTCTCCCACCTCTCTATCTCTCTCTCACCGATGATTGGAACTCTAAAAATAACACCTTCACCTAATGAAGAAATCAATAAAGAACATATTTTGGTCTCTAGATCCACATCGTGATAAGTCCTCTCTCTTAACCTTTACTTCTTACATTATCACATAGTTTAGATTTAGAAAGTTAATTTTTTTTATAAGTAGAAAAAAAGGTTATAGATTTATTACAAGAAACCAAATCCAAGTTCAAGTTAATGAAGAAGAGTACTAAAGTGGTAACCTGTAATCAAATTAAAATCATGAAAATTAATATTATAAGTCTGAAGCACCAAATATAGTAAATATGTGATGGGAGAATCAGTAGATTATGGGTGCTCAATATGCACTCATAGACCAGATTAGATATGAAGCTTGTGAAACAAATAAGTAGAAGAATCATCTCACAAAATTTCAAGTTCATGAATGTTGATTGTAAACAATAAAATTGATCATTTGGTGGATCAAATATCAACCTACTGCCCTACTTCTATTTAAATGATACACGTGCATCAACCAAATAAATATTTATGCCAAATGGAAGGATTAGTCTAATATATTATATCATTACTTAAGTAGATCAAGAACAAATTTACTATAGAATAAAACTAACATGTGACCATGTAGTCTTACGGATGAAGAAAAGACAATGTTAATCAGGATCTGATTGTGCTATTGTGTTAATAGTAACCACAAGATTGATTGAGCATATTCTAAGAATAGATAGTGATCAACAAATAGTTAACATCTTTAGAAGTAACGGGTCCATGAATCATTGCGATAGACTTGTGGCAATAGTAAATTGTTGCCTTATAATTTTAGATCCAAATTACCCAATTTTGCTTTGATAATTTTCAATCTCATAAAAGAAATTTCTGAAAAATGTTAAAAAGGCTACCTAAGTAAAATAGAAAATATAAAACCGTAGCACCATATACAATCAGACCTTCCTTCATTGCATCTTTGCTCTCGGAGGACTCCAAAAATTTTACAGTTGAGAAGCGATAAAGAAAACCCTCTCTATTTGTTTTCCCATAATCTATCTATATTCAGAAATCAAAACCCTAATATTTTTCTTGTCTGTAAATAGAAAAAAATTAAAAAGAAGAGAAATTTACCTTTGATGACAAGTTCTTGTTTGCTTCAACAATGGAGAGAAAGGATCAGGAGAACACGCTAGTGAGAAGTTGAAGAGAAGGCTAAAACGTGTGAAATTCGACAAGGGCAAACACTGGCAAACAGCGCGAAGAAAGAGAAGAGAGAGAAAGGAGCAGAGGAAGGAGACGTTCAGCAGTGGGAAGAAAGAGAAGAAAGAGAGAAGGGAGCAGAGGAACTTCAGCGCAGAGGAGGAAGGAGACATTGAAGGTTGTGTCGTGGGGGAGTTAAAAAAGGGGGTTGTTTTTAAAATTTTTAAAAGTTACAATTTTTACCCTATTTAATCTTATCTCTTATTAAAAAAAAACTTTGACCTAAATTGGTCAAAGTTGTCACCAATTTTAATTTGAAGACTCTTTTGTCACCTGCCACTCAATTCTCTCTGCTCTCTTAAACTTATCAAAAAAATTTATTTAGATATTTGAACACGACCTTATCTCAATTGAACATAATACTATATATAATTTTGTTTCTATCAAACACAACATGCTGAAAACTCATTCAGATATGACAGTTAAGCAAATGCGTGTTGTTAAGTATTGTCTGATGTGGAAAAAAATGTCATCTATTAAAAAAACATGTCATGCTTTAATTTATATAGAATGGACCCACAACATTATGAATGAATTTCTTTTTTAAATTCTTTTATTTTTTATCCTTTCTTCTTCACTGGTCCTCTACCTCCATTGATATTGCCCCTCTCCTTTCCTTTGTTTTCTCTTTCACTTTTATTTCCTCTTATTTTTATTTTCTTTTATTATTTTAACCTAGAATCACTATTTTTGAGACCAGCACCAAAAAATTATATAAAAAAATAGAAAAACGTATCATTGAATTCCATTCCGAGGAGCTTTTTTCTGCAAAACAAGATGAAGAGGGACCAAAGCGGCGACGTAGGGTTTCGGTGCAAGGATTTAAAGCAAATCGCCAAATAGTGATGGAAAAGACTAAAAAATAGGTTTCCATCAGTATCTAAAGCAAAGACGTGGAGGAGGGTAGGAACCGACTAAAATGAGCTTTGAACCAAGTCTTGCCATGGTTATTATTTGGGAAGAAAATCAAAACGAAGGAGGGGTTGCGGATTGTAAAAATAGAATTTTTATTTTATCTTTAATTAGGATTTAAATAAAAGCTTTTAGGTTTAAAAATTATTGATATAATCCACGTCTACCAACACTCACGCACTTAGATATTGTGCAGCATCAACTTGTTGTGTTTGATAAGAACGAGATTATATATAATATTGTGTTCAATTGGAACGAGTATGTTCGAGTGTCTAAATAAAATTTTCTGACAAGTTTAAGGGGCGTATATGTGTTTGTCCTTTTTCTTTTTTTATTGCTACATTCCTTGCCCTACTAACTATTTTCATAAAATGAATTTGCTCTGCCCTGTTAAAGCCCTGTCCTGCATGCCCGTTAAGGTTTGTCCTATTTAGATGTGGCAAAATCAGTCAATGAGATCATAACTTGTCCAACTTGCTCAAGTTTGGACTGACCTGCTCCTTTATTAGCTCAACCTATTTCAGCCCAATTATTTTCAATTCATCAAAGTTTTAGGCTGATATCTAGCCCAAATTGATTAATGAAAAATTTTGTCAAAATATTTTTAAAAAGATATTTTATTTTATTTAATATATTATATTTAGTCATAACAAAGAAAAATTATATTTATTCACTTAATAAATGTATAGAAGTATGAATAAAATAAAATTATGTTAAAAAAGAAAGAACATATGTCTAAAAATTTAATTAAATAAAATACTATATTAGTCAAAGGCAAATAAGTGAAAATGTAATTATTTTACATTAATAATAATAGATTTAATAACTTGTTTTTCAATTTTTGTTAAATTTAGCAGGTAGAGTTTGTTAAATACATAAAATAAAAAAAACCTCTTTTTTTTAGCAAAATAGTGAATCAAAAATACTCAAAAAATATATTTAAGAGACCATTTTAAACCTTCCCCTAATTAAACATAAGGGATATTTTTATTATTTTCTCTCACATTCAAGGTAAGATTTTAATCAAATTTTGTCAAAGTCTCTTTTGTAAAATATGAGGCAAAATTAATAATTTTTATGTAACAAAATAAAAAATAATGACCTTTGAGTATGTACACATAGTTGGATAACCATCCATGAAATTTACTCCTCTTATTTTGAGACAATATTTTTTTCTTAAAGAGACTTATTTTGAAAGGAAGAAAGCACTATATTATAAGTGAAAAGCTCTGAAATAAAAAGTTAAATGACCGAATTCCCAATAAAACATTCTTGTACAAAGATGAAATTACACATTCGAATAAAAATTTACCAAAAGAAATTTCTACATAGAAAAAAAAAGCAACCCACTTTATAACTAATAATAATAGTAATAAAAAAATAAATTAACGTTAAAAGTTAGTTCAGAGAAAAGGATTGTCAAGACGATACAAGGTGACCAAATTCTCATCCCACAGAGTACATGGGACTCCAGCAACATTTAAAAGTATAACCTTTCATATTCAAATGGATAGAGCAGTTATTATTGAAGGATAGCTAAGTTGATCCCGCCTTGCCTGGTGATGTATAAACAATCTATATACTGGGATTTGATTTTCTGATACTTGAAAGTGGAGATTTATTTATTTATTTATAATAAGAATTACGTATTCTAAATTTTTGTTGCTCCTCTACGTATACTAGAGTTTCCTATTTTTTTTTTATTGTTGCACTGTGACATATAAGTATATATGGAGGAGGTCAGATATTTAGGGAAACGTGGGATTGTTTTATGGAGAAATTTTGTTTTCTGATTTATCAAATTAACATTATTTATGTGAAGCAGTTTATTAATTGACATGTGAATTTTTGAATTTCATAAATTTAATCAATCAATATATATAAAGAATACTTAGAGGCATGCTGATTCATTCTTATTTTTCTCTTTTCATGTTTTTTTGAATTTTTTTTTATTTTAAAATTATTTTTTATTTTATTTATTTAATTAATGTCATTTAATGTTATGTCATTAAACAAGCTTCACTAAATAAAATAAATAAATAACAATAAAAATAAATTTAATTTAAATATAATAAAAGTGAAAAATTCCTAACTTCAAAATTGCATTACCATGTTAGCCTTCCACTAAATAAAATAAATATAATATGTAAAAATCATTATCGTATCATATTATTATATAAGTGGGAAGCCAAAAAGTGAAAAGTTAGATTACCATTTTGCTCCTTCACTAAATTAAAATTTAATTAATATTAATATTTTATCATATCATATCATAATTATATATTTATTACTATATAAGTGAGAAGCCAAAAAGTGAAAAGTTAAAATAAATAATAATAATAATAATAATAATAATAATAATAATAACAATAATAATAATAAGTGGGAACGCAAAAGGTGAAAAGTTAAAATACTCAAAATATCCTCCAAATATTGAGAGACTAATATACCCTTCAAATAATAAATAGGTTTACTACTTCATCATCATCGAAATAATTCATTGTGAAATATTTAATGGTCTAATAATATTTAATTTTTATTCAATTTTAGCTTTTAATATATATAATATTATAGGAATAGTTTTAAATTGAAGGGTAGGATAGTCATTGAATATTTCATGAACACTTGCTTATATATCATATATCTTTAATTTACTTTCATGGTAATCTAACTTTTCACTTTTTGGCTTTCCACTTATATAATAATATGATTATACTAAAAGTGTGAAGCGCTTAAGTCTAAAGTTAAAAGATCAAAATATCCATAAAAAATTGAACGACCATATTTACCCTTTACTTCAAACATATTCATCTACTAAAATGTAATTTACATTTCAAAAAATAATAAAGTGATAGTACATAGTAAATGTAAAAGATGAATAATATGAAGATGATTCATGTTTCTAAAATTAATGTCATTTATTGTAATCAATTAAATTTAGAATTACTTTAATCTTCCCTATCTATTATAAATGTCCGTTAATATCAATCTTTAATATGTCTATTCAATATTTAATTCTTTCATCTTTCAACTTCCTGATGGAAAGTTATATTAAGTCATTCATTAGTTAAAGAAAAAACTTAATGACATATTTTTGTGTTCAAAGTGTGTTTCTGTTGGTGATGATTAGTCTTCTCTTTCGTTATTTTAATTGGTGACATTTTGTTTAGATGATGCAATGGAGGTCTGTTGATGTTGCGATATAATCAAGTTATTGATCCTGAGCCTGTGAAGTCTTCTAAGTCGTGTTTTAATTACTTTTTCTTTTTAATTATTTCTTAATTGTCTTCATTTATTTGCTAAACAATGTTTATTTTTCCCTATTACACCATATTTGTTCTATCACGACTAAAACGATCACTTTTATCGGAAAATATTTGTTCCATGATCAATATATTTTATTAACTTATTATGTTATCTAAGTTACATTTTAATTTATCCACGTCCAGGGCACAAAGACAAAAATGCATGTGAAGAAAGAGCTAACATATGGAAGAAAGCCAATTGAATGAATGGTGGCGATGCCAAAAATTAAAACTTTGAGATTTACAAACCGTACATTTTTTAGAATTATTTTTTGAGGAATTTAGTAAGGTCGACAACTTTTCATCTGTTTCTTTTATAAATCTGATTTGCGTTTATTCTATTCAAGCATATATGCATATTATTTTGCTTTTGCTAAGTTAATTAACAACTCTATTTTTGGTCTTCAAACAAAAAAAATCAAATTACCAACTTGAACACAAATTTAGTACTCATAATATTATGTAATTTAACAAAATTTTATACTTATATTTGATATGAAATACACGCGCAACGCGCGTACCCAAATACTAGTTTAAAATAAATTATAAAAAAGGCAACAAATAAAAGTCTATACTATTCCCAATTAGGATGCCTATATTAAAAGAAAATTTAAAATTAAAAAACATATATATTTTAGATGGTGTACATTTTTTTTATACATGATATTTTTCTAGCTTTGATATCGTAAATCATGTAAAGATGTATGATCAATTTTAAGTTTCTCATTATCACTGGTTAGAACTATATTAATTTCATGTGATCACGAGAACTTGTATATTTTTTGCATTATATGAAAGTTGTTATTAATTTATATAGCAAATTAGACATATTTTAGAAATAGTGAAATTTTAATATGACATTAAAAATTTACTGAATTGTATAGATATTGAAGAGAAACCAAGATTATTGGGATAATTTTGAAAATTTTAACTTTAATTAATTATAATAATAAAGCAATAAAAAATTAATATAGTATAATTTTTTTTTAAAAAAAATCGGTCGAACCATATCATTATGAATTAAGAAATAAAGTTCTCTTTTACTCTTAATTAATTGCACGTAAGGAGGTTAAAATATATAAATATAAAAATTACTTACACTTTTAAATCAGACTTAAATATTAAAATTAAAAAAATTATCAATTATAAATAAGAAAGATAAGTTTTGCGCAGAATTAAAAGTACCGCTGCTATGCAGTTCTGTTTTTTTTTAAAAAAAGTTTTCTATCAACGTAGGCATCCTAATTAGGAATAAGATAGACATTTATTTGTTGTCTTTTTTATAATTTATTTAAATTAATTTTGTGAGACTTAAAAATTTTCATGTGGAATAATAAACTGTCTCACATAATTCATAAGTAATGTTAATTATATAAGTCAGAAAGTAAAATTTGTCTGTTTTATGTATTTGGTTTCATAAAAAAGGAGCAACGTAACATCGACGCTGCAGGGGTCTTCTCGTCTTCCTTGTTTAGAATCAATCCTGCGTTGTTTGTGCCTGCAATGGAGGGGGAGGCCTTCAATTAATGATTTCGATCGTTGCAGATTGTCTAATATGTTCATTGTGGTTTCTTCATGGAGTACTTTAATTAATCATCCTATACATGTAAGTGGACATATATATCTAACCACTAGGAGTTTGGTACTAATTAGGTGATTGCTAATATCTTTATTTCGTTGATCTCTTTCTAAACTAGTCCATCATCAGAAGTAGTCACTAATTAGTGTTGACCTTGGTGGCGGAATCACTCTGTATTTGTACAGGAATGTTAGTACTGGTTAAAGATAGCAGGTACCAATGAAATAATCACGCAAGCGGGTTTAAACACCACTTTTAAGAAGATGAAGTTACAATGTGCCTCACCCGGGCTGAGCTCAGTGTTGAACGTACATTAGTGTACTTAGTTTCAGCAACACCCATTCATCTCACTGGTAGTTTCGTTTAACAAGGCTTCATCTCCCACTACTTCCATTCTAGTTTACATTGATCAGAAGTCATCAAATTCACAAACTCTAATTTTCTTTGGCGTTACTGTTATAAATATGTAGTGGTACCAGACCAGTTTTAACTTTGAATTAGTGGGTACAAGTACATTTTAAGACGCATAAAAAGCTGTAGCTGTTTTGGGGAGGGGTGACTACAGTAGGCTTAGGGATGATACTTGAATTGAACAAAAAGTATTTGAAGTTGAAAAGAACTGCAGAAGTGAAACTGTGTTTAAATATGAATTATACTTGGAAAAAAAGGTTTATAAAAGTTGAATATTTGTGAATGAAAATCAGTATTTTCACTTGAAATATACGAGAAAAAGCTCAATTCATTATTTTTGGGATTAGGCTCAATTCAGTATTCACATGATGCACAAAGAAATTATTTTCATAAAAGCTAACATTTTCATTCAAAAGTGCAATTTTCAGCTAACATTTTAAACTCTCCTTAACTCAAACAGTGCAATTTTCTTTTCAAGTTCAAAACCTTTTTAAGAAATATTTTCATAAAAATTAAATTCAAAACTCGAAATAAAGGACTGCTGTAAAATAAAATGACAAATAAAATTAAAAACAAATAATTCTGCAAAAGAAAAAGAAAAGAAGTAAGACTTGAGTTGTTGTATCAACCATCACGAACTCTAACTCCACAAAGCTGAATGACCAACATAAAAATCTTCGCAGAAAAGAGGGCATTGATCCTCATCTTGCGGAACGTATGGCACCAATAAGTAATCAGTATTAAAGTCCAGTATATTGGCAGCATAAGCATTAAGTTGTTCATGGTAAGCAGCAATATCATAACTGGGATCTTCTGCACTCTCACTAACAGAGGGAGTTTCTTGATGAACCATACAAACAGAGCATTCTTCATCATCATCAGAGATCAGTGGCAATTGGTGGGTTACGTTACTAACTTGGCTGTTCCCACTCAAAATACTGCTCAACCGATCAGATGGAATTACACTGGATCGTCCGAAATCTTGATTTTCTTGAAACTGATTCTGAACAGAGGATTTTGCAGTTTCTTGATGCTGTGATGAAGAAATTGGGACATAACTGGCAACAAGATTGTTATAAGACGAATTGACATTCCTCTTAACGCGACACACAACAAAGTCCTCATGTCGAATTTGACGACGCTGTCTCAACGCCTCTAGTATTTTGTTGCTGAGACGATATTCTTTCATATTCCACACATGAATTCCGCTAGGATGATGACCATCATAAAAACGGAAGCTTTTCTTGAATCCAATCAGTGAACCTTTCTTGTCATAAACAGATTTACTATTGTCGAGTCCCTTCCAAGAGCCGCCGCCGCCAACAATTGCCCTGTTGAAATTCTTACCGTTCCCTGTTTTTTTCTTTAACTGAGTAAAGAAATAGTTTAGGGCGTGGTCACTGCTCGTTTGGAATAATTCAGATGGCTTCTTGTTGCCATACAACTCTACTAATCGAATACGGTGGCATTGGATAGGAACACCACAAACAAACTTGAGAAGACAGTTCATGAGTTGTTCATCATCATAGGGCTCAAAATTCATCCCCATTCTTCTTTCACTTTTCATCATCCAAAACAAACTAGTACGTACTAAAAAGAAAGAGAAGAAGACAATTAATACTACTATGTATATAAAGAGTAAACGTAGAAATAAAGAAAACGAGAAACCTTGAAGTACTAATTCCGTGCTTTTTTTTTTCTCCTTCCCAATTCAATAAGGAAATAATACAGCGTTTATATGTTTTTACCAACTAACACATAATATATAGTTACCGTTACTTTAATTTAAAAAAACTAATTTTTATGCCTTCATTGTTATAGTAAATAAACTTTAATTATTTTTATTTTTCAAAAAATAATTTTAAAGCTCGTTTGATTTAGCTGATAAGCATTTTTTGAATAAAAGTACTAAAACTGATAATAAACAACTAAAATTGTAGGCAAAGAAGTGTTGTCAAACATTTTTCCGTTAAACTAACTTAAAGAGTTGCATGTTTTCTATTTTACTTCTTATATTTTTTATGTTTATAAATAACATTATTTTCCTTTTAGTTAATTAGCTATTAAAATCAATAATAAATATCCCGAAACAAAGAGAAGTAGGCGAGTCTCCAGCCGACTCACCTCGTTTCTCGGGATCACAAGCGGGGCGGTGCAAGGCGCTTGCGTGGCAAACCCGCGTAAAACCGAGACATTAGCCCCTCGCTTCATCTAGCATAATTTGTTGTTTTCAACCTGCCCTGCTCCGCCCCGCATGAAACTGTCCGTCGTAATTTACTATTTTTTTATTAAAAGACACCTTACTCCCTAACTTTTTAAAAGATTTGTTTATTATCATTTGTAATTTTTTTATTACCGTTTGTCAATGCTACACTTGTTCATTTATTATCATTTCTTGATGTGAATTATGATTATTTCACATCCTTAAGCATTAGTCAGGAAGGACCGAAGCAGCCCTCTGTCTTCTGTAGATGAATACTTGAGAAAAAAGATGGAGCAATTCTCAAGCTCTGAATATTAGCTTTTAATTAATTTTTAAAAAGTTTGCAATGAATAACAAAAGAGATAATTTAATTTAAAATTTGAAATTTTATAACCCGCAATCTGCCCGCCCCGCATAAATTTTTTAAAAGTTTATTCTAACCCCCCGTCCCGCCCTGCCCGGCAACCACATAAGTCCACCCCGTCCTGCCCCACATATGGTTCAAACCCGCTCAGTCCTGCATCCGCCCCGCTCCATTACTCTCCCTACTCGTTGCTCAGACCTAAACTAGGAGATAAGAATTTCCTAGTTAGATCCGAAGTTAAAGTAAATCCCGAGCTAAAATTCGTATCAATTAATGGCATGTTCTCTTATAGTGTTTATAATGGTGACAACGACTAAAAAGTCACCACAAAAGCTGTCCTTTTGTGGCAAATAAATTGTCACAGAAACTTAGTATCATTAGAAATGAAATCCGAGTATACATTCGCGGTAACCTAAGTGTAATCGCCACTTGAACAATCTCTTTTTTTAAGGTCACTGGAAAAAGGTTCCATGCTTTACAAATTAATTCACAAATCAATGATACGGAAAAAAGTTTCATGTTTGACTGTGAAACTTAAGGAATTACTAAAAATATATTAAAGATAAATTTGTTATCATAAATAATTAATGTGACGAAGAACTATTGAATTGTTGTTAATTTTGAAGAGGTGAAGGAAATTTTAGGTTTGAAAAACAAGTGTAGGAGCAAAATGATAAGAGTGTTAGAAATTTTATTTTAAGAGAACGTATTTTAAGAATTAGGAAAAAATCGTAAAAGGTTAGGTCAGACTAAAAATGCTTACAACTTAAAATTACAAATTGAGAGTGGCAAACTTATGACTTATAAGCGCACTTTTAGTGTTTACTAAGCGCGTGAATAAATTTAAAAATTATTTATAAGCTAATTTTATCAGCCGGTAAGCTTTAGCCGAACACTTTCTAACTATTATAATGAACAAAGTTTAGGTGAAACAGCCAACATATGCTTCGAGACTTAAGTTTGAAATGATGAGAACAAAAGCGGCAATAGGCACTTCAGAAGAAAATTGAGAAAATGGATTTTCAAGACACTTAACTACCTTGTCTCTGAGTAAGCGAGCCTCACTAGCATTATGGATTAATTCAACTTTAGTACTAATTATGATTAATTAATGTATTCATTATCACCTTAATTTACTGCTTAATCATTATAAATTAATGTGATTTTGACGTAAACACTCGATATGCAACAATTTCTCCCAAGAATCCTTTACTTTTCCTTTTGGTCCTTCTTAAATACTACTATATATTATCACCTTAACTTTGACACGAGGTAATAACCCTTTAATAAAGAGCCAATAAAAGGTAGGAGTGTCATATGATACCACATAGAAAAATAATAGCATTTTCTAAAAAACGTGTGTGGGCGCCCACTATGGTGATACCAATTGAAAACAATACAAAGTGAAATATTAATTTGGGGTCATGAATCAAAACCTTAAAACCACCACAATCTCAAACCAAATTGTGATAATAGGCCAACAGTGCTTGCAAAAAATTTCAGATGCACCACTGTGAAGGGTGGCAACTTGCAGTCAACAATGCTGCAGATACAAAGTAGCATTAGAAGGGATTAAGAGCATACTAATTGTTAGCAATGCCATTCTGGTGCAACAAGCAGAAAAGCGCGAACAAAAGAAGTGAAGAATGGAATTCAAAGAGCTTGAGAAGAAGGCTTCTGAGCTTTGGTCGTTGGAGTTCAAGTATGACCCAACTCTATACCTAAAACCTCTACTAGCACAAGATGCAAGAACCCCATGCGGCATGGTTGAGACTTGAGAGAGGAGCAAAGGTGGATGCAATAAGAGCAAAGGCTGAGGATAAGAAGGCCAAGTACGACAAATTAGGCAGTGAATATAACATGGGTGATGACATTGAATAATCACCAAATGGCTTTAACTCAGTACCTATACTGGTGGGAGGTAGCAGGTGTTCGGTGAAATAGTCGAGGTACGCACAAGTTGACCTGAACACCACTGGTATAAGAATAATCTACAGATGGTTTGCCACATGCATATCAGGCAGTGACGAATTTCCATTGTCTGGGCACGTGTTTGAGTCGATAGATAATAACCAAGCTAAAGATATTGATAAGGTGCACAATATGTTGAGGATTTTACCTTGAGAGACAGTGAAACAAAGTGGTTTCGTTGTGGTCCAGGCAGCCACACTAGAAGAAGAGTTAGTTTCGACTTGATGTATGCATCTGAAGAGCCAGAATTCTTTGAAAACCTGTAATGCAGATTTTCTGAAGAGTGGATATCATAGGTAAAACGTTACTGACAGAGTATGGTTGACGGTAGTGGTGACTGCACTTTGATTAATGTGCAACATGAGCTACTAGGGTTTGGCATCAGAGGATGTTATTAGTTTAGAAGTAAGATTTAGCTTTGTCAGAAAACAATGGAACTTCCACGCTGGTTATAATGAATAGAAACAATGCCACATCTCCATCTGAACGCATGATGAGCGTGCTCAATTTTCAACAAAACGTTCCCTCATGCAGCAAGTTTCAATTCCTGCTGAAATTTAGTCTCACGGTGGCCAAATTCTGAAATATATTCTTACTACTAATTGTTAAAAAGGAAAAGGAAAAAAAAAAGAAGAGAAATAGAGATTGAGAGATGTGGTCTATACATGAAGCTTTCAGCTCTGTAAAAACCCATAAATGACTACTTGAGATAGGATATGGCTGCTTACTTGAACATAACAGATTAGTTGGACTTATCCTATATATTAGGGAGGACCAGAGAGTTTGCCAATCAACCAGGTCAGCCGCTTCCCAACTTTGAGAGATAAGAAAATCTCCCTAGCTGCATGATTGTTGAAGAGATCCAAAGCAGCATAATATACTTGGTCATTGACACCTTCCAATTCATCCAAAGCTCTAATACAGCCGGTTATTGTGAAATTACCATTGCACTTCTCAACAGCAGATGCTCTAAGTCTTGAAGCCGCAGCCATCTCCGATATAGCTTTTGCAATAGCACCATCAACCCCCTTACGCCCTCTCTTTCGATATATATTGGTAAGTGAGCTCCCAGATTGAAGAATTTCTTGCTCATTGGAATCAGGACCTTCTTCAGACACTGAATATGACAACTCCTCCTGGGACAGTGGTGAAGGTTGAGGATGAGATAATGAATTGGGGAGACGGTCCTTGTGCATAATAGATCCATTATATGTCCCTCTACTTCCAGAATCCGCAAATATCACGGTTAGTCCCTTGTAAAATGGGCAGCCTGTGCTCCTTATGGTCTCCGCATCTGGGTGATCCTGATTAGTACATGTCAAGGGGGTTTTGTGATGGATGATTTCTGAAGAACAATATCTGACTCTGCTAAGGAATTACAAGGCCTTGGCATGAAAGATATAGATAAGGTAAACCGTGTGATCCATCAATAGATCACTTTGGTGATCCATCAATGAACTACTTAGGCATTGCAAAAGGAGTCTGGTTCACAAGAATCTTCTGGGGATTAGGAGATATAAGAAAATAAAAAGGAAAGGAGAGTTCAATTTGCAAACAGAAAAGTGTGTACTAGCAGCAAAAGTATTTCTTTGGGCTACAGAAAATGTGGGAACGAACCTTGATGTACTGGTCCCAAGCTTCATCTGTTGCTGTTATTAAACCTGTAGTTTCATCCCATTTGAAATCACTATGATCAAGCAGCAACTGTATAGTAGAAAAATGCTTTCTTAGTGCAGCATATCGATACTTCAATTGCTCCCTCTCCCACGTAAGACCAGTTCTTTTTTGAAACTCATCACAAATGCATTTCCAACCTTTCTTACTAAAAGACTTGTTTTGCTTATGCCCCCCGTGAACTTCATCTACCATTACCTCCACCATTGTCTTGGTAAGAGATGTGGTCCACTTAGCTCTACACTGGGATTCTCGCTGCTGCACAGTTTGCTGTGTTTTCAAACGAGCAGACCTCCCAGCCATCTATTTGATCGAACAAAAACTCAATGTTAATTACAGCAGTTTGCACCAAACCATGGCAAGCAAGATTGTGTCAGAGATAACAGAACTTCAAGCTTGAAAACTTTTGTTTTTCTTTCGTACAGTTTAATAAGCTCAAAGGAGGCATACAAACATCCAATAGGCATGAGAGACAATTTGCAGTTTCAGTCTTCTTCATGACTAATCACTACCCGGAAACTATTAGCAGAAAACAGCAATTTCCATTTGGAAATTCAGAAAGGCTAATAATACATTCAAAAAGAAACCTACATTAGTGAACGACTTAACTGCGGCCATCAGGTAAATAGGTTCAAATCTGGTCTTACACCTAATCACGCGCCAAAAGTTAATGTAATATGACTCCACTTTCAGATACATCTCGGGCATTTTAAAATCAAACATTTAAACGAACTCCTAATACTATGAAAAATCTAACAGCTTGTTCCTGTAGCAGTGAATTTCCCCAGTTTATACAAGACCATTGTTGGGTTCATAATCAAATTAAACAACAAACAATTGGTGATAAAAGACAGCCCTAGAATTCGGGAAACAGAAGATAGATTATATGAATAATGCAGACCAATAAATCATATATATATATCGAACAGAGACAATTTACCTCTGGTGCTGTAAAAATTGTCCTACTTTCGTTACAGTAAAGAACTGGGTTTTCCCCTGATCGAGAATTTCGGTCATCCAAACAGGGCATTGCCTTTTCTCCTTGTGGGGGATCAAGAGAATATTTTAGCAGTTTTATTTAGGAACCCACAATCTTCTATGAATTTGCACTTACACCCCTTAACCTTTGACGGCACTGCAAATCTCCTCTCTTCACACTTCACCAATACATGATTCTACTACACCTTTTGGTTTTCCTTTTTCTCATCGAATTATCTATAGTTTGAATGACTCATAATTCCATCTTTAATTTGTTTTATATTAATTTATCATCTTGTGGCGTAAAACTATATGGAATACGTGGTCGAATCGAGATGAGATCACGTGGAGTCAAAGTATCATTGATGAGGAAAAGTAAAGTTGACCAACCAAAGAAAGAGTAGCGAGGTTTTGGTAAACATCATCCGGAACTGAAAAGATCTGCTATGAGAATAAGTCGAGTGAAACTATTAAGGAAGAATAATGTCGACTCGTGATCCGATATATTATGATTTGTGACTCAAAGTTATAAAGAAAAGGAGAGTTACACATAGGCGAAATCGTATAAGGATTCCACCAATCACAATGAGTTAATAGTTGACACAAGCAACAGTGTTGTATGGATAGAGTGATTTCATTGGTCTATGTACTATAAAGCTCAAATGGAGTCGTTTATGTACTATTTCTAATGCCTATAAATAATGGCACTATTCACTTATAAACGTCAGTTGGTGGAATATACAAGAAAATACTCTTTATTGTTTGCTCTCATTAAATCTCTCTTTCTCTCTTTTGCTAATTTAGCTCTCTTATTCATTGAAAGGAAGTTTTCTAGGAACTCGCATTCTGAATTATTTTCCAGATTTGAAAGCTATGATTAAACTATCGACATTGTATTTATACTTATCGATCTGAATCTTATTATTTCAAATATTTTATTCATTATCTTTTACGCGTTAATCATTTCAATATTAACCATATTTTCTTGTTTAAATATTGATTTCATGATTTAAAATATATCACGTGCTCTAATCTAGCAACAAATTTAATTATACTAGTTTCTTGATAAACACATCTATTTACCTTTTGATATGTAAAAGCCCTACACGATTAATTTTATCTCATATATATATTTATCCTTTTTTTTAATGGTTGTCCAACTCGGCTTTTAACATTTGTCACCTGGGACTATGTAGATAAAAAAAAAAAATTCAAATTTTCCCTACACTATCAAATTGACTTTTACATATCCTTGCAATATTTTAAAATATATCCCTAAGCAATTGAAAAATTTATACACCTGAATACTTGAAAAAAGTAGGCTTGCATCAACTGTATGAGTAGGACAAAAACTAATTTTTTCATGTTGGAAACCCTTAATAAAAATATATATCTGATTCACACGAAATATCAGATATGTCAATAATCCTCATAGCCTGAATGAAAAGAGTAGTCTCATCAATTTCCTTTATGATCGATATATGTTCCAGTTGGGCAAGCAACGGAAGTGGGTACTGAAGATATCTCTAAGTATGGAAATCATAAAATAAAATAAAAAGGTTTTATTTATCAATGTTATGACTATCATTTTGTATATTTCTCAAAGTATGGAGATCATAAAATAAAATAAAAAGGTTTTATTTATTAATGTTATGACTATCATTTTGTATATTTCTTTGATTTTTTGTTTCTAATTTTTTTCTGTTATTCGGAGTCGTTAGTAGTGTATTTCTCAACGTAAGATGATTCAGAGCTCCTTGTGATATATTTGATTGTCAAGAACCTTAGACAGTACTTTGGTATTTCAAGTTGCTCTTTTGTCAGTAGCGTATTTCTCGAATGCAGGATGATGCAAACCTCCTTGTGATGTATTTGATTGCCAAGAACTTCAGATAGTATTTCGGTATTGAGAAAGAACGTCTCTTGATACTTTAATTTTGAGAGAGACATTATTTGATGTCTTGATCTCTTGGTGAATGTTCAAAAGTTTATGAAATATTAGACATGTATTTTAAAAGGAATAGATATCTAATATCTCTTTTTATAGGTGTGAATTAGGATATAGGGTAGAGTTGCCTCTAAGAAGCCCTTAATGAATTTTTGGGTTGTAATTACTATGAATTAACTTGTCTTATAAAGACCCCACTTAAATCGAGTAGTTTTCTTATATTTACAAATATCTCCTACTTTAAAGGTCGTTGAGGTGTAGATTTGACAAAACTCAAATGACATTTGAGGGGGAACTTACTCGACACGCCCTTCCTATGGTTTTGCGATTTGGATGTGAAAGCACTCGGATAAAATGCATAAAAGTTGATCTTTGTTGAGAACATCATATCAATTGATTTGAAACTTAGGAGGATGAGATGAATGGTAGAACTGATCTTACTAGACGTATTAAGTTATTTGTAATAAAATTTTCAAGTATGAATGAAGGAATTAGATTGGGTACCACGAGGGTCAATCCGGATCCATATGAATAATATTAATATATATATATAAATTTATATTAAAATGATGAAAAGATGCAATGGTTAGGACTCCTTTTGAACCGGCGTCTTGCGTTGTTTAAATATAAGAGGGAATCTCTATTTTTTTCAACGCACACAGACACAACAATAGACTAAAAGCTTTTTATCCTTCCTTCTTCAATTCTTGGAAAGTTAATCTTGTGAAGTGCCCTTCTCCATTGGAACAACTCTGTAACAAGGTACGATTCATAGACCATGATTCTTCGGTGTAGTTCGTGTTTATATATATGTGATTACACTATTTGACTAATGAAATAAATTTAATGATCCTACAAATTGTGTGTTTGATAGCATTCTTCATAGGTAAGGTTTATTTATTTCCTAGTCTTGTTTATTTGGGTTCTTCAAAATTATAACATTTTCAATAATGAACAAAGAAATTCCGCTATATTTGTAGAAGGACGAACTCTTTTTTTTGTTTGATATTGCAGAGATTATGTGACTGTTGCAATTATTTCTATTATTGGTCTTTCGTCATTTGTTTATCAATACGAATACTATTAATAAAATTTTATCCTTAATGGACAAGGGGTATCCTTGTGTATTAAACAGATATTGAAGTAACTTTCTGTTTTTAGTGTGGGACGAAACAATTTGGTCCCCAAGACAAGAAGTTCATTTATTTTATTATCTTAAAATTTTCTTTTATACTTACTGCCAATAGTTTTTTTTAAAAAGAGGCAAATAGATTGAGTTTATTTTGGTGTTCTCACTATTTGTTCTCGATATATATATCTCACAATATAATCTTTAGTGGTATTGATTGAGTAGCACATGTATTATATGTGTGTGACGCATTAAGGCAAAGACAACCCTATTACTAATCTGCTGTTCTTGACAGTAACACTTCATTGTCACTATTTTTTATATACGTACGTGGATATGTATATATGATCAGTTCAGATTATTTTCTGTACGTGTTACAGAAAATAATGATGATGATAAGGACACTCAAACGAGTTTTCACAAAGCAATAAGACTGTAGGGTAAAAACTATGATTGACACTTTGGTCAATCAGCCGCTATAATTTGATGTACAAGATGATAATCTTCTACTTTTTGTGAAACACATTACAAAAATTAATAAGGCAATTCAAGAAATCGTTGGACTCAGGATTTATTAAGTATAGAAAAGAAATACATGGCTTTATGGTCTGTCTTGCCTAACAATTTTCAAAAGGAGTTGCTTGGTATATCGTGACATAAGTTTGATCATCATATGTTGGTATCTTATAGGACGTTAGTTCAAGATCTTGTGAATAAGTACATTGACTTGAAGGTTCAGAAAACTGTGTGTCATTCTCTTGGGTTGCCTATAAGAAATAATAATAGGTCAAATCGTTCCAAGAGGGATATCATTACTGTTGAGATTTACAAAGGTGGTTAAAGTTGGTTATGCAAGTTAGTTATGGAAGGTGGTTACAATTAGTTACTAGTTGGTTAGCTTAAGAATGAGGTTAGTTTAGTAATTAGCTAGACATACTAATCACCTATAAAAGGATACTAGATAGGAGAGTTAGTTAGTTAGTTTTCAATTTTCAAAAATCTGTGAAATTTCTCTCCTCTTCAATGGAAACCTTAATACTTCTTCATGGCAGTAATCTGCCCTAACTTGTGCCTCATATACACAACAATGACTGCATTTTAACATGGTATCAGAGCAAGGTGAATCAATGGAAGATTATCAATACAATGTGGCAGCTGAGTTGTGATCTTCGAGCAGTTTGATCAACAACCAGATCCAGTTTTATCTTCTAATCAACATTGAAATTTGTTTTGTAATCTATTTTCTTCTGCTCATTTCTATTCAGTTTTGATCATCTTCGATTTATTTCTTATCTGTATGTTTCGATCTGGAAGTTCTGCAGTATGGAATCCCTTCCTATTTTGAGGATAGTTTACAACCTGTTCGATAGCTGTTCTCCTTGATCTGCAGTTTGCATGCTTTTCTCTCTCTCTTTTTTTTTTGAATTGTTTTGGCTGTTGTTGTGGTTGATCAATTGAGCTGTTTTTTTTTCCTGCATTCATACTGCTACTTAGTTTGATCTGATCATGGAGAATAACATGGATGAAAATCGATCTGAAGTTCATCCAACAGAGACAGTTGGAACATCTGCAGATTTCAATAGTGCCTTCTATGTTCATCCTTCAGAGAATGCTGGCACATCTATAACTCCTACCTCCTTTGATGGATCAGGCTATAGATCATGGAGGAGAAGTGTGTTATGAGCTTTGTCTGTGAAAAACAAACTAGGTTTCATCAATGGTAAGATCATGAAGCCTAGTGCTGATTCTCCATGCTTCACACAATGGGAAAGGTGTGATGACATGGTGACTTGCTGGATCTTAAACTCTCTATCAAAGGACTTAAGTGATAGCTTGCAGTATGTAAATAATGCCAAGGAACTATGGGATGAACTGGAAGAAAGATATGATCAAACAAATGGTGCAAAGTTGTATCAATTGCAGCAGGAGATCAATGATCATACACAGGGAAATTTGGATATTACAGGATACTACACAACCATTCGAAGGCTTTGGGAAGAACTCAGCACTCTGGATGCTAATATACAGTGTGTCTGTGCATGCACTTGTGGTGGCAAAGCTAAGATGCACAAAGCAGAACAAGATAGGAGGCTTATCCAATTTCTTATGGGGTTAAATGATATCTACACAGTGGTTAGAGGGAACATCCTAATGATGAATCCACTACCAACCATGGCTCAAGCCTTCTCTATCTTAGTGCAAGAAGAAAGGCAAAGGGAACTTAGGCCTCACAACAAAATTCATTTGGAGTCTACCTCTCTAACTGCAAATGCAGGTACTGGTAATGCAGCTAAGAATTCAAATACATTCAGCACCTACAACTATAGAGCACAAGGGGTGAAGCAGAATGCAGGCGACTTCAGGACTAACTATACACAAAGAAGTGGTGGAAAGGGAAGTTACAGAGCTGGAGGCCAACACAAGTCACTCCTATTTTGTGACTACTGCAAGAAACAAGGTCATACTGAAAACAAATGTTACAGGTTGCATGGATTCCCACAGGACTTCAGATTCACAAGAGGGAGACACACAGGCACAGCAGCAACTGCATCAACCAGTGAACCTGGCAGTAATGAGGAAGCATTAACCAAGGGCTGCATTAAAGACAGTGGCTGTGAACTTGATCTAACCAGAGAACAATATGACAAGCTGCTGAAATATTTAGGTAATATCAATGTGAAGGAAGGCAGTTCTAATTCCAACAACAGCAGTCATGCAGGCAGTCTATTCAATGGACAAGCAGTGGCAAATCTAGCAGGTATAATGGCATGCCATTCTTCTATAACTGAGATTGGTGACTTATCTTGTGCATGTGTAAGTTTGTCTGCTGACTCTTGGATTATAGATTCAGGAGCTACAAATCACATGACTTTCAATAAGGACCTTTTAGTCAAAATCAGAACCTTACCATATCCTTTTCTAGTCACATTACCAAATGGCTACAAAGTGAAAGTGACTGAAGTAGGTGAAGTACATTTGAGTCCAATCTTAACTTTACAAAGAGTATTGTTTGTACCTAGCTTTAAGTTCAACTTGATCTCAGTTCATTGCTTGGCCAACCAACTTAAAGGAATTGTTAGCTTTAATAGCTTTGATTGTCTTGTGCAGGGCCCTTCACTGAAGAGCCCTCTGGCAATTGGTAGAGCAAGGAATGGACTATATTACATCTGTTCAAAATGCCACACTTCTTCAGATTCAGTATCCAGCTATGTGAACTTCACTCACCAAACCTTACCTAGTTGTTGTTCTTTGTTTCCTTCTTTCTCTTCTTCAATGTCTTCTGAGGCTGTTAAAGTTTGCATTCCATCATGTATGTCATCTGTAAGATCCCATGCATCAAGTAATAAAACCACTTGTTCTGTGAATGAATCTGTTTCTGCAATCTCTACTGCTAAGATTTTTGAAACACCTTCTCATGATATCACATCTGCTGCAAATAGTGTAGACTACTTATGGCACACAAGACTGGGACATGTGCCCTTTAGTAAAATGAAAGGTATCACTGCTATCCCATTCAACTTTGCTCCCAAACAACCTTTTACATGCACCATTTGCCCCATGGCTAGACAAACCAGACTACCATTCCCTTCCAAGACTGCCTCTCAATCAACCAGATTACTAGACCTACTTCACATTGATCTATGGGGCCCTTACCACACACCAACACATGATAATCATAGATACTTCATCACTGTTGTAGATGACTATAGCAGATCCACTTGGACTCAACTGCTTAGCTGCAAAAGCAATGCATTATCAGCCATCAAAGGCCTAGTCTTCCTGATGGAAAATCAATTCAGCACAAAGATAAAGTGTATTAGAACTGATAATGGACTGGAATTCCTCAATAAAGAAACCTCTGATTTTCTGAATGACAGAGGCATTCTACATCAAAGAACTTGTCCTTATACACCTCAACAGAATGGTGTAGTAGAGAGGAAACACAAACATCTTCTTGAAACTGCCAGATCCTTATTGTATCACTCCAAGCTTCCAATGCAATATTGGGGTGAATGTATCTTGACTGCCACATATTTGATAAACAGGTTACCCTCAATCTCAACACAAGGCAGCACACCATTTGAGAAACTATACCACAAACAGCCTACATATTCCCACCTCAAATCCTTTGGATGTCTTTGTTTTCCTACTAATGTTAAACCTCAGAAAGATAAATTCTCACCAAGAACCACTCCTCATGTATTTGTAGGATATCCTTTCAATACAAAAGGGTACAAGGTCTTAAGCTTGAGTACTAAGAAAGTGCACATTTGCAGGGATGTGTTATTCCATGAACATGTGTTTCCTTTCAGCTTGACATTTCCTATTTCTGATTTCAATTCTGTGTTAAAGAAACTTGATCCTAATTCTACTTCACCATTTCCTAATGACAATGTCTCTAGTAACAGATTAAGTATGGATGAAAATGTTCCTACTTCAGTCACCTCTCATCCTACCACTGATACAGTTAGAAATACAATACCTATACCTGCTGACACATCCTCACCTAATAATGAAACTACTGCTCCTGATTCACACATTGACACCACCTTTTCTAGTTACATTAATGAACCTTCCAACCAACCTGTTAGGAGATCTAGTCGACCACACACCATACCTACATACCTAAATGACTACACCTACCAACTTCCCAATCTCCAATCACCTAACACCTCAGTTATATCTGTTACACATCCAGCCTCTCTTGTATCTTTTACTCCTATTGTTCAGCAGCAAGCACACTCACATGATTATGAACCTTCCTCATATGAGGAGGCTGCCTCACATCCTGAATGGCAGGCATCCATGGACCTTGAATTTCAGGCCTTGTATGCTAATCACACTTGGGACTTAGTTGTTCTTCCACCTGGAAAGACAACTGTGGGGTGCAAATGGGTATACAAGGTGAAGCATAAGGCAGATGGGACAGTGGAAAGATACAAGGCCAGGCTTGTCGTGAAAGGATACACACAACAAGCTGGAATAGACTACACTGAGACTTTTTCACCTGTTGTGAAAATGACCACAGTGAGGCTTCTGATTGGTTTAGCAGTTAAAGAAGGTTGGACTCTATACCAGCTTGATGTGAACAATGCCTTCCTTCATGGAGACTTGCATGAAGAAGTTTATATGGCCTTACCTCAGGGATTGATGGTACAGGATGATAGGGTGGTTTGCAAATTAAAGAAGTCACTTTATGGACTGAAACAGGCCAGTCGACAGTGGTATGAAAAACTGGCCAGATCTTTATCCTCTAGAGGTTATGCTCATTCCTCTGGTGACTACTCCTTATTTTCCAGAAAAGTAGATGGTTCTGTGGTTTTTGTGGCAGTATATGTTGATGACATCATTGTAACAGGGAATGACAAGGCAGAGATTGAGTCTTTAAAATCCTTTTTGCACAATCAGTTTAAGATCAAGGATTTAGGTAAACTGCATTATTTCTTGGGGATGGAAATCACATACCAGAGCAATGGAGTTCTCATCTCACAGAAGAAATTTACTCTTGATCTGATAAAAGACTTTGACTGCCTGAGTTACACTTCAACAGCTTCACCACTTGATCCAACAATCAAGCTGAGATCTGATGAAGGCTTGATGCTTGAAGATGCTACACACTACAGGAAACTGATTGGCAAACTAAACTTTCTCACACACACAAGACTGGATATAGCCTACAGTGTGCAACACCTTAGCCAATTCCTTCAAGCACCCAGAGATACACATTTGAAAGCAGCCACACATGTACTCAGGTATCTCAAGGGAAGCATGGATCATGGTTTATTCTTGTCCAACAAACCTGGATGCAGCATCACTGCTTACTGTGATTCAGATTGGGCTGCCTGTTTGGACTCAAGGAAATCAGTAAGTGGTTATGTGGTGTTCTTGGGAGACAACCCTATAAGCTGGAAATCCAAGAAACAAACTACAGTTTCTTTGTCATCAGCAGAGGCAGAGTACAGAGCAATACGAATGGTAGTTGGAGAGTTGGTTTGGATGCACAGATTGCTGGTGGAGCTGATTGGTGCTTCCTCAATGCCTATAAATGTGTTTTGTGATAGTCAGGCTGCCATTCACATCGCAAAGAATCCGGTATTTCATGAGAGAACCAAACACATCGAGATCGATTGTCATTTTGTTCGTGATAAGCTTCAAGAAGGTTTCATTTCACTTCATCATGTTCCTACCAGTGCTCAACTGGCAGATATATTAACCAAAGCCTTGAATGGTCCAAATCACTCAAATCTCCTTAGCAAGTTGTCGTCGCCTTCAACTTGAGGGGGGGTGTTGAGATTTACAAAGGTGGTTAAAGTTGGTTATGCAAGTTAGTTATGGAAGGTGGTTACAATTAGTTACACATATTTAGTTACTAGTTGGTTAGCTTAAGAATGAGGTTAGTTTAGTAATTAGCTAGACATACTAATCACCTATAAAAGGATACTAGATAGGAGAGTTAGTTAGTTAGTTTTCAATTTTCAAAAATCTGTGAAATTTCTCTCCTCTTCAATGGAAACCTTAATACTTCTTCATGGCAGTAATCTGCCCTAACTTGTGCCTCATATACACAACAATGACTGCATTTTAACAATTACTGCCTAAAGAATTGCAGCGAGATTTTATTAAATCTATTCCAGTTCACATGGAAAAAATAATGTGAAAATATGTACGTATTTTGTACAATAATTGTTTACATGTGATATGAGTTGTATGAATTCATAATTTAATTCTTTAGATTATTTTTATTATTTAACATTTCTATATTTTTTTATAGAATTTAATTCTTTAGATTATTGTTGTTATTCAACATTTCTATATTTGTTATAAAATTTAATTTTTTAGATTATTGTTGTTATTTAACTTTTTTATATTTGTTATAGAATTTCTATTTTAATTATTCTTGAATTTATGTGATTTAAGATAAGTGTTTCTTAAATGATTAATTATGTTAGATTTACAATGTATTAAAATTTAGATGATGATTGAGAACTTATTGAACTTTCGATTATGAACCTAATATGAAATAAGTATTGACATAGTTAAATATTGTAAGAATTATTATGTATATGAATTTAAGCTACATATTATACATAGCTGTCTCACGATAGTTTATACTTTTTCTTTAAAATCAGTATATCTACTGTTGCAAAGAGTATCATCGCTGAGCTTAACGAGGGTGATAAGCTTAATGGTGAATAATTATGAAATATGAAGCATAAAAATCCAGTATGCCGTGGAAGAGCAGGATGCTCTTGAGGTTCTTAGTGTGTCTATGGCACTTCCTGAAAGTGGCAATACACCCAACATGCAAGATATCTTGAGTTTATCAAGTTTGGAAAAACAAAAATTCTCTTACTCACATAACGTTGTTGAGCAGTATGGATAATGATATCATGAGAGAGTTCCGACAGTATGATGATGCTAAGGATATGTGGTCCACATTAAAAGACAAGTTTGGTCATACTTCAGTTGCCAAGTTAAACGTGCTTACTATTAAATTTGATACTTATAAGAAATATCCTGATCATACTATGTGTAGGCATCTACACCATATGTTGAATATGATGAATGAACTGAAAGATGCCGATCATGTGTTGACGAAAGAGCAACAAATCCAAGCTTTGATTTGATCCTACCCCGAAGCTGAAAAAATATGAAAATGCACTTGATCCATAATATTAGCATCAAAACTATGGAAGATGCTAAGCGTCATTTGAAACTCGAGGAAGAGCTCCTCGAGATTGACAATGCTGCTATAAATGCGTATATGGCTAGTTCTGATCCAAAACATAGACATGATAAAAAATGCAAGTATGGCAGTTTTCAGAAAAAGGGAAAAGGAAAAACCTCAAAGAATCCTAAGATCGCTCTTCTCTCCTCGTGATCGAAGCTGACCCCAGAAGTTGGGTATTCCTTCTTAAGAGGACACTAACCCTCCCGATCTCTACAAGGAGAGAAAGATGTTTTTGCTCCTAAGAAAGATCAAGTGCTACAACTATGAGAAAAAGAGATACTCTGCTCGTGATTTTCTTGAGCCTAAAAAGGTACATGACCTTATTAATAATTTACATAGTGATATAAATATTTTTTATTCCGCTTATTTAACTGAATCACTTCCTATGTGGACTGCAGACTTGAGAGCCATCGAACATATAGTGACGGAAAGAGATACTTTTGTAAATTTTTGATGGAGGAACCAAATGGGTTTATGTATAAATAACTCCAAAGAGGAGGTCAAAGGGATTGGTACCTACAAACTTAAAATGCGTGGTAGCCGAAATTTATTTCTATATGATGTGTTATTTACTCCGTCAATTCATCGAAATCTAGTCTCCGTCAAAATACTGATTAAGTTAGAATTTATTTTTTTTCTTTCATGAACTTGATTTAGATATGTATTTGGCCAAAACAAAATATGACACTGGTTACTTTTGGGGTCACTTTTTTGTATTAGATGTTGTTCAAAGTTTCAATAATAATAATATTTATTTTTTCTTATTTACCTCTACTTTTAATTGTGAAAATGATGCAAATATATGGCATGCTAAGCTTGGCCATATTGGTTAGCAAAGAATGAATCGCCTAGCCAAAGTAGGTTTCTTGGCTCTATAGAAAAAATAGATTTGTCTATTTGCGAATATTGCCTAGCTGGAAAAACTGTAAGAAAATCATTTGGAAAAGGTACAAGAGCCGAAACTCCATTGCAGTTAATTCATTCCGACATTTGTGGTCCAATGAATGTAAAGGTAAGACATGATGTTGTTTAATTCATCACAATTATTGATGACTTTACTCAATATGGTTATGTCTACTTGATTTCTCATAAATATGAAGCTTTTAGTTGCTTCGTTAAGTTCATGAACTTAGTTGAGAATCAACTAGATAGAAAAATTAAAGTTTTAAGAACTGATCGAGGGAGAGAATATTTGTTTGACGAGTTCAAACAATTGTATGATGTTAAGAGAATTCAAAGATAATTGACTATTCCATACACTCTGCAACAAAATGGTGTTGCAGGGTGAAGAAGCAGAACCTTGTTAGAAATGGTTAGGTCGATGATGGCATAAGCGAAGTTATCTATCACCTATTGTGGTGATGCCTTACTCACTTCTGCATTTATACTTAACCGTGTCCCTTCTAAATCAATTATATTTATGCCTATGAGTTATGGATTAAACCAAAGACCGATTTGAGCATTTTAAAGTTTTGGGGTATATTACCCCGGAAGAACCTAAGACTAGACTCGAAATTCGGGAATGAGATCAGCAGAAAAGTTGGGAAAAATATCACAAGATGACCCGTTGTATGAGTTCTGGGAAGCTCCCACGGACCATTGGTCCTTGTCGTGGTGAGAATGTGGTCGATAGGTCCAGGACCAACGAGCCATGGAACGACTCGTTGGTCAGTGTAACGAGTCGTGGCAATAAGTCATTGTGAAAGTGGTCCTTGTCAAGGTGACTAGCACGAGTCATGGTACGACTCATTGTATGGGAAAACGAGTCGTGGTATGTTTCCGTTGGGAGGACTTCAAAAAGGTGAGTTCTTGCGGGAAGTGGTGGCAACGGGCGGAAACGATGAGTCATTGGGATTAGTAACGACTAGTCCTGTTCAGTCGTGGTTGAAGATCTGAGTTTGGAATTTAGTGAAGTAACGGGAGGAAGTAATGGATCGTTGTGTGGAGTAACGACTCGTTCTATCGAGTCGTTATCACAGGACCATAGAATGTAAGAAATAATGGAAGGAAGTAACGGATGGATACCATGAGTCGTGGTATCAAGGGATGACTCGTGGTATCGATCGTGGTCACTGACAGTGCAAAATTTTTAGACTTTTTATTAAGGGTATTTAATAATTTCTAAGCTCTAAGGTCCTAGACTACATCGTTTTAAGTGCAGTTAGAAGGGTTTTAAGAGTGCTAAACATATCCTAAGCTTTACCATTCCATGCATGCAAGTTTAGAGTTCTTCTTGGAGATCAAGCTTGAGAAATTCTCCAATTTTCTTCGAGCTTTCAAGAGGGAGTGTAAATCAGATTTACCCTGGTGTGTGAGGCTATGAGAGAGTTCCCCTCACTCTCATGCTCAAAATTCTTCTCAATTCCATGGATTTCAATTCTTGATTTAAGTTCACGATCTTATGGAGTTTATTCCAAAATTTTATGAAATTCTCTATGATCTATCTATGGGTCAATTTTCTTCATGTATCAAATTATGTTTTTCAGATCTATGGGCAGATTTATTCCCCTTTCATCCGGAGCTACCGTAACTTGGGCTCGTCATGCTATACTCGCGGGGAAGAAAAAACGAGCAGTTTACGCTTTAGTAGCTACCGTTTCACTGGCTCTAGTATTCACAGGCTTTCAAGGAATGGAATATTATCAAGCACCCTTCACTATTTTGGATAGTATTTATGGTTCTACCTTTTTCTTAGCAACTGACTTTCACGGTTTTCATGTGATTATAGGTATATATCTATTTTGATTATTAATTCATAGTTTCAAATTTTAATAAATTATGCTCAATTATGCAAGTTTCATGAAAAGTCAAGTTATTATTTTATTATGATCTTGATCTTCTTAAGCCCTAAATTATGATTTATGATTATTGATATGATTTCTCTCAAGTACTCATCAAGGATTTATGAATATCAAGTATATGTATTTTCACAAGTATGCATGCTCTTCATGATTTATAAATTTATGACTATTGGCCCGCTCATGGGCCCTTACTCATGGCTAATCATGTATTTCATGTATGATCAAGTATGTTATGATTTATTTGTCCATGAACTTCATGAATGATTCACGATTATAATATGAGCCTCATGTGCATATTTTTGGGAGCAGTGTCTAGCACCAAGTAGACCCGGCGTTCAGGCAAACCCTGTGGTCTCATAACTACGTGCCACTGTAGGTATGTACATAATTATTGGATTCATGATATCACCATAATGCACGCCCTTTCCCCAGCAAGCCTGGGACGGTCTTGACAACTTAGTGGGGCATCATGTAAGCTTTATCATGATGGTGTCGGTTAAGACAAGTTCTCTCATTGTTCCTTATGATTTATACATGGTTATGTTTATGTTACTTTGGCTTAAGTTATATTTTATAAAGTTCCTCTTATGATTATGATTATGATTGGATTATGAAGGTTTTGAAATCCTTGAGCCTTATGTTTACATTATGATATTTACTTCATGTTCATGTTGTCCTACTCTTATGTATTAAACTGTCTTTTTTTACTTACCTTGCATACTCAGTACATTCCAAGTACTGACCGCATACTCTGTGTTGTATCATTTTATGATATAGGTTCGAGGGATCAGTGTCAGCTGCATCACTAGTCTTGCTTTATCCTCAGGCGTGTCTAGCCAATGTTGGTGAGACCTCATCCTTCGAGGACATTCAGTTATCCATTGTTACATTCTTTCAGTTACAGACTTTGTCGCGCTAGTTAGGGATATTGTCCCATCAGCTCGTCAGTTATGTTAGAGGTTTTTCAGACATTATGTAGAAATTAACTTTTCATTGTTGACTCTGGTTTAGATTGATATGTATGCAGACTTCCGCTTTAGCATGTTTTATTTTATCATTTTCTGGTTATTGTATGCTCTTAGCTTCTATGTTCATGCCATGGGCCGACTTGGAGTCTCTAGCGGTTTCTTGTCCCGTGTCTCTATCTGGGCCTATAATCGGGTCGTGACATGGGGTTGTTCTGCTTTTATTCATAATTCTCTTTTCCAACATGAAAAACTAGGTCCAAGGGGAAGGAAATATATCTTTATACGACACTCTAAATAATCTAAGAGTTATATGTTCATAGGTGAAAAAGACAGTGACACAGTAACTGAAGTTGAATAATTTGATGTTACATTCATAGAGAATGATTTTCCTAAAAAAGGTAAGCTAGGTCAAGACTTGTCTCTTCATGAAACTATGGACCAGACCGCTTCTTCTACAGACATTCAAATGGGTTTGAGTGGGAGTTAGTTTGATGACAATGGATCCGTTCCTATTTCCAAAGATACACCATCTGAATCAAATCATATAGATATTGCTGGTCCTAGTGGGAGTAACTTATCAATTGATAATTCAATTTATCATTCTCAACCTCGATGAACAAGTCATCCAAAAATTTTCCATTATCGTTTTGAGATCGAAGGGAAAGCATTTATAGTTACTCCACAAGATGAAAAAGAGCCACGAAATATAAATGAGGCTCTTATATGCCCTGATAAGGAAAAATGGTTAAAAGAAATGGAGGAGGATATGGAGTGAATGAAATCAAATCATGTATATGAATTGGTTGATCTGCCTATGGGCCGTAAAGCTATTCGAAATAAATGAGTTCTCAAAATCAAGCTTGAGGCTGAAGGTAGTATCGAGAGACTTATAGCTCGCCTAGTAGATAAAGGGTACACACAACAGGAATAAATTGATTATGAAGAAACTTTTTCGCCTATTGTACGTTTTGTTCAATAAGATTAATTTTGTCAATAGTGGCTAATTTGGATCTTGAATTGCATCTAATGGATGTAAAAACAGCTTTTCTCAATAGAGAACTAGAAGAACTACATGGAATAACCTTTAGGTTTCGTGAAGAAAGGCGAAGAGAATAAAGTATGCCGACTTCATAGTTCGATCTATGGCCTTAAACAATCTTCTAGACGATGATATTTACTTTTTCATAATACGATCATATCATATGATTTTATTATGGTTCGTGAAGACCATTATGTATACATCAAAAGATTTAAAGATAAGTTTGTGATCTTATCACTCTATGTAGATGACATACTTATAGCTGCAAGCGACATTGAATATGTAAAATAAATAAAAGAGTGGTTATCATCTAAATTTTAGATGAAAGACATGAGTGAAACATCATACATTCTTGGAGTTACGATTTCAAGAGATTGTTCATAAAGATTATTATCTTTTTCACAAGAACTTTACATTAAGAAAGTTCTTGAACATTTTAACATGCAAGACTGACACTCCTATTTATAAAAGTGAAGCTTTAAGTAGATAGATGTCACGACTCGAGCATGAACCTCAAACCGCGACACGGGACCTAGAACCACGAAGGGATCCAAGCTAACCCATGACACATCCATAGAATGAAAGAACATATTTAAAGCAAAAATGAATCACAACATAGGATAAGCGGAAATCTAAATGACATAAAGCATGAACAAGAAGGACAAGTCACAATACCGAACCATCTAGTACATAACTATCTGAGAGCCTTTAAGCAATAGATGAGCTGATGGGACAACACCCCCATCTAACTCACTAAGTCTAAAACTAAAATAGGAAGATAATATCAATAACTGTTAAATGTCCTCGGAAGATGAGGACTCACTCAAATGGGAGCTGAACTGGATTGCTGCGGGATTGAGCTAACGACGATACTAAGACTGGACGTCCGAACCTATATCATGAAATGATATAACATAGAAGCATGCAGTCAGTACTTTGAATGTACTGAGTATATAGAGCAAGTAAAACATTCTAGTAAAAAATTATAGGAAAGATCATGAGAATAAACTCGTAAAACATAAGATTCAATCATAAATGAACATGAAGACTCAAGGTTTGCAAAACTGTAATGTAAGACTGATCATGACTGAATTCATAAGTAAAGACCTAGTAAAGTATATTTTTGAGCCTATTCATCACTAGTCAGTAAAACCATAAATCGTAATCATGAATATATATATATATATATATATATATAGAAACTAAGGAACAATGGGAGATTCTTATAACCGATATACTCCATTTGAGCATTTTGGAGCCCAGTCAGAAGGGTGTCCATACCTTGCCCAAGTTAGGACCATGAAAAGGCAAGATACCACTCATTGGTGGCCCATTTGGGCATGGGAGACACTCTCGTGGAGGACCTCATCATGGTTACATTGGCATGTAATTCTGAGATCTGGATACGTTGGAACCCCGACCTACTCGATGCTAAATACTACTCCCAAAATATATGTAGTGCTCATATCATAATCATGAAATATGGGTTTACATGGCTAGTTTAAATCATAAAATTCATAATATGTTAATATACGTGAGGTAGCAATGAAAATAGTGTCAAAGATAGGTCATGATACATAGACTTGAATTTCGTGAAAATCATGCATAATGGGGTAAAATCATCATATCTTGTAAATCATAGATTCATGAGGAATTCTAGTATAAAACATGCATCAAAATCATAATTCATAGCTTGAATCTTAAAAGACTTGAAATCATAAGAGAATCATAGAATTTCACGCAATTTGGGTCAAACCCTAGAAGTTCATAAAATCATATTTGAGGCTTGAAACTTATAAATTCATGATAAATTTGATAAGGGACATGTAATCATAATCATAGAAACACAAATTGAATTACAAGGAGACTGATTTCATGGAAGAACATGATAGAATTAATCACTAACAAGTTTAGCCCTAGATTTTCAAAAATTGGGCTAGGAGGTAGGGATCATGAATTTGGCTTGGGAAGGGCATGAGGGTGGAAGAAATCCCTCATTCATAGCCCTACATGCCTGGGTAGATGATACCTTGACTTGCCTTAAAATCCCAAGAAAGTTTTTAAGAATTTGATAAATAACCCTAGGCTTGGTTTGAGAGGTTTTGATCTTCCAAATGGAGTGTTAAGAGTAGTATGAGGGTTTAGGATGAATAAAACCCTTAAAAACACCCTTTAGGAGGCTTAAAATGACTTTATTAGGAGTTAACAACTGAAAAATTGTGAAAATACCTTTAAAAACCCGAGTGGAAAAATTACACTGGCAGTCCCAACAAGTGTCTAGACGACTCGTTAGGAGACTGACGGGTCATCACTTGATCCGTTTCCACTGGCGAAGTTTTCCAACTTTTCCAACTTTCTGGTCTTTTCTTGACGCCTCACTTGACGATTCATTGTGTCACTTAACAGATCACTTCAGCACTCGTTATGACTCTCTGAAACTCAACTTTTCTTGGCTTCACTGCACCCAACGACTCATTTAACGAGTCTTTAAGTCGACTAATGAGTCAATTGATGACTCATACCGTGATCTGGTGCACATTTTTCTATTTTCTTCGCTTCAGTCCTCGGGTCTAATCTTAGGGATTTTTGGGTGTTACATTATCTCCCCCTTGGGAATATTTGTCTTTGAATGTAGATTAAGCAGACTGGAAGGCTAGGGAAAGAACTGCAATCCCAAAACTGAATAACCATAGTTGAAAATTGACGGAGTGACTGTGTCCGGGCTGATTTACATGGCTGAACTGAACTCATGAAACATACATGCATGCTATGACATGAAAGAAACTTAGAGACATGAACTTGACATGAAACTGAATAGATTGCTAAGGAGGAAACTGGGACCTTATGCTTGGACTGCTTCAGAAGGGAAAAGATACAGGTATTTAACCATCATATCTACTTTGGCTTTCCACATAGCTCCCTTAACAAGTTGATTTCTCCACAAAACCTTCACTAAAGCTACTTCCTTGTTCCTCAGCTTTCAAACCCAATGATTAAGGAACTCAACTGGAACCTCTTCATAGGTAACACTATCTTTCACCCCAATGCTCTCTACAGGTATAACTAAAGCTGTATCATCAATGCACTTTTTCAGCACAAACACATGAAAAATTGGATGCACCGAACTAACTCCGTTAGTAGCTCCAACTCATATGCCACCTTGTTAACTCGCCTCATAATTCTATAATTCCTTTCTTGCCAAACCTCATAACTCCCTTCATGGGAGACACCTTCAGAAACACCCAATCATCAACCTCGAACTCAAGCTCTCTCTTCCTAACATCCGCATATGATTTCTATCGACTCTGAGCTATTTTCATCCTTTCTATAATAAGCCAAACCTTCTCCATAGCCTCATGAACTGAATCTGGTCCTATCAACATGGCTTCTCCTACCTCAAGCCATCCAATAGGTGATCTATACCCCAGCCCATAAAGAGCTTCAAATGGAGCCATCTGAATACTGGAGTGCAAACTGTTATTGTGGGGAACTCAATGAGGAGTAAGTGATCATCCCAAATGCCTTTGAAATCGATTACACACTCTCTCTATATGTCCTCAAGAGTCTGAATGGTCCGCTCAGTCTAACCATCCATTTGGGGTGAAAAGTTGTGCTAAGCTTCATCTAAGTACCAAGTTCCTTCTAATATGATCTCCAAAACTGAGAGGTGAACTGACTACCCCTATCTGAGATAAAGGAACTTTTGTGACCGAACCAACTTCTAAATATAGAGTCTAGCATAATCTTCCACTGAATCTATAGTTTTGACCAGTAAGAAGTGTGCTGATTTGGTTAACCTTTTCACAATTACCCAAATAGAGTCACACTGCCGGCGTATATGAGGCAACCCTGTAATGAAATACATATTAATCTCTTCCCACTTCCATATAGGAATACTGATGTCCTGAAGTATACCTTCAGGTCTCTGATGCTCAACCTTCACTTGTTGGCAATTCGAACACTTAGCGACAAATTTCGTTATGTCCTTTTTCATGCTATTCCACCAATAGATTTCTCGTAGATCATGGTAAATCTTAGTTGTACCTGGATGGATAGAGTACCGAGAGCCATAAGCCTTGCTCAACATCCGCTTTCTGATGAGTTGGTAATTTACCAACTCATTAGGCTCTTAAGCATGAACTTTAGCTTAGTTTTCAAGTCATTTGGATGAATTTTATGCCTTTTTATGTGTAGGTATCTGATTGAAGAGAAAGAGAAAGAAGTGGAGTAAAAAGGAAGAAATCAGGTGAAAATCGATGCTCCACTAGAGGAAACTAGAAAAACGCCGGTCAAACGTAGATGACCACTGATTTGAGGAGAAAATGCAACCAGCGCCCGCGAATATCAACTGGTGACTCACTGGTTAAATCACCAACAGATGTTGGAACTTGCTGGACCAAGGAGTAAAGTAATCGGCGGATCACGGGTGGAGGCTGGTGAATCACTGAAGGTGTCGCCGAATGGTCCTGGAACATCACTGAAAGTGCAGAAGATAACGGACGGCGTTTCGCAGAATGCAATCGGCCAACCGCTGGTTCCCCCGCAAGTGAAAAAACGCCTGAATAGGGGCAATTACGTCTAACACTGAAAAAGAGGAGATTGGTTGCCCTATTTTTGTATATAGTCTAGAAAAAAGTACTCTGCACACACTTTTTTAGCTTTTTGAACATTTCTTTTGCTTTGGAGAGAGAAGAACCCAATTGGATGAGATTGTTCAATATTGCTTTTCTTATTTTCATTTTCTTCCTTAGCAAGGTATAACCATTATTGCAGATATATTTTGAGTTTGATTTTTCTTGCTCTTAGTAATGAAATCATTGAGTTTATTAATGGATATACTCTTTAGTTTCTTTATCATGAGTAGCTAAATCATCAACTAGAGGTGTGTGATGATGGGTGCTTAATTAGATTGTGTATTGCTAGATTCATCTAAATATTACTTAATTAGTGTAAATCTGTTGAGTTCTCTCCAATTTATAATTGGTGATCCATAGTTTCAAATGTGGGTTTACTTTTCTTACTTAATTTTAGCTTAAAAGAGGATAATTCAAGTATTGGGAGAGAATTTGATGGTGAGAATGGACGTGATTGTGTGAAGTTGGGATAGAAATAGAAAAAATCCATATTCATAATCCTAATTAGTAGTTGATGACTAGAGATAGCTCAACTATTAATTCAAACTTTATTGGGCTAATTGAACTGTGTCTTGAGATTCGAAAGGACTCGAGAAAAAGGCATCCATGAGATCGAAAAACATAGGGTGCCATCTCGTCCAAAGTTATTTACAGTTATTCACAATGATTTGATGAGCTAGCATATTCTTATTTGATGAGCACCTCATCTACACCACACCTCTAGTCTTCACTCATTATTGTCTATCAATTTTGTTTTTTTTTCTATTTTGGCCAGCTGGTTTATAATCCACAATATTATTAACTTCATTTCCCCCCCAAAACTTTACTATTTTATTTCTCTTGGTTGGTGCGAGTTAATTCAAATTTCCTAAAATAATACTTACGCAAATCATTCACTAGTCTCTGTGGGATTCGACCTCAACATCCATCGAGAATATTTGTTTTGAGCTATGATCATGTAAGCTTTCTCGTTAAGAGGAGTAGTTTGGATGTTATCACTTTCTCAAGTCATCCATCGCCAGACACACAATCAGCCCTGATATCGAAGTATACCATCTCCCCTTGGGAAAAAACCTCCACTTTCTGCTTCCAGACTACTTTCTTCAACTTCACTAGGATAGGATCCTCATCTTACCTTGCTTTAACTTCCGTCACCACTAAATATTTCGACCCATTCTAACTAATAACACCACCATCTAACGAATCTGTAAGGAGGACTCCTAAACGAGCAAGCCTATGAACGTCCCTCACCAACTCCTTTCTCCCATTCTCGACATGGGATACACTCTCCATGGACAACCTACTAAGAGCATCCACCACTACATTAGCCTTGCTCGAATAATGAAGGACACTCAGGTCATAGTCCTTGAGAAGCTCTAGCCATCTCCTTTGCTGCAAATTTAGATCTTTCTGAGTAAATGCATACTGAAGGCTCTTGTGGTCTGTGAACACATCCATATCAACCTATACCAATAGTGCCTCAAAATATTTAAGGCAAACACCGCTGCTGTGAACTCTAGGTCATGCGACGGATAATTCCTCTCATGAGTCTTAAGCTGTCTCGAGGCATAAGCAATGACCTTCCCATGCTGCATCAACACACAATCAAGATCAACCCTAGATGTATCACAATACACAATGAAACCATCCGTGCCCTTCGATAAGGTCAATACTAGAGCTGAGATGAGTCGAGTATTTAACTCCTAAAAACAATTCTCAAAAGCATCCAACCAATGAAATTTGACCTTCTTTTGGGTCAATTTAGTCAACAATGCTATAATAGATGAAAATCCCTCTACGAACCTCTTATAGTAGCTAGCTAAACCCAAGAAGCTCCTACTACCAGTGGGACTGACAGGTCTAAGACAATTCTTCACCGCCTCTATCTTTTGAGAGTCTACCTGCACACCCTCTCTAGACACCACATGAACCAAGAATGCTACTGAGTTCAGCTAAAACTTACACTTGCTGAATTTAGAAAACAACTGACGATCCTTAAGGGTTTATAACACAATCATCAAATGAGCGGCATGCTCCTCCCCGATCTGAGAGTATATAAGGATATCATCTATGAAAAAAATCACGTAACATATCCAAATACAGGTTGAGCACCCTATTCATCAAGTTCATAAAAGCTGCAGGAGCATTTGTTAGTCCGAAAGGCATGACTACGAACTCCTAGTGTCACGCCCCACCTTGAGAGGCAATGACTGGAACCTAGTGCCACTCTGGAACCTGGCTGACCTGGCTAGGCTTATGCACGTCTGGTGCATTCCTGCAACCCAATTCAAGAAAACAACGGGCTATATCTCAGCTATAAATTCAGCCTCCGGCCGACAAGGCCGTATAGCCACCTGTAAAAGAAAATAACTAACCAACAATAAGCAAAAAAAGGGGATCATATGCGGGCCGCTAAGACCACCATGCTAGCTAGTTATAATTGAAATGAAAATCAGGCAACTATAACTATACTATAGCCGACAAGGCCACTATCTAACAGCTAAACAAGGCACCACACAAAGCAAAACATATATAGGCCCCACATAGCCAACAACAAAATGAACAACTGGAAATCTGTAATCTGCAAGCCTCTAGAAGTGGAATAATGGTCGAGACAGGGCCCCGACCTACCCATAAACTATACAATCAAAAGAGCAAACCTTCTAACTATTAGCTCCGAAGGAAGGGAGATACTATACTGCTGACTCTGGCTGAAAGCTAAGAAGGTCCTGATCCGCATCTATCTGCACCTGCAGGCAAATAATGCAGTGCCCCAAGGATGGGCATCAGTATAATATGTACCAAATATGTAAGGCAGCAAAAGGAAATGACTGAATAATAATGATAATGAAACTGAATAGTTCAATAGGAGGGATAGAGAATCCACCTGATATAACCTTATAACCTGCTGTATAACTAACAGTAAATAGTATAAACAAGAACCTTACCTGGTCCCCATAAGCCCGGAAGGTACATCCAGTACAGAATAACCCAGCCGGGACCCCCATAAGCCTTGACGAGTTTACTTCAATCTATATACTTCTAAGCAGGTCAAAATGGGTCAACAGGTAACTATAGCCATCCTATGGTCCCCTGGGTATACAACTGAGCCCGCTCGACTCCTGGTCTATAGTTGCGTCTGAGTTAGATGGACTCCTGATACTTACACCCTGGGCACCAGGCTCGATGAGGGTGTGATGCTGGTATGACATAAAAATAATAGTCCATCCATGGAATGGACTGTAATATGGCCCTTGCGCGTCTGCATCGTCCCTTGGGATGGCATATAGCTCTCTAGAGCAACGTCATATAGCCCCTGGCGGGCGTCGATACAGCTAGTAACCCTGGGGTTGGTCATGACAGGCTATACAGGGTAGGGTCCATCCCAAACTAAACATCAGGTACTAGCTGTCGATCGGGCAAAGTCTGATGGTAGCCCCTCTCCTTATGTCTGCTCCACCTAGCTGTCGATCGGGTACCACACAAGGTGCGTCTGATGTCCGCATATGGTGGAGTGATATTCAGCTGTCGAAGCACATGGGCGTCTGTGTCCCGCGCCCCTAGGATAGCATTGAGGTGGTGGGGCTCAAAAGTGACTATTTGCCCTCTTATTTTGATGGTGTGACTTCTGAGAGTCGGGTATCAGTTGGTGTAGAATTCCCGAATCAAGTGCAAGTTGCATTCCTTGGGCTCTTCAAAAATGAAGTTCAGCCTAGCTGCCTCGATCCTCTGGACAATCCTGGGGAACTCCTGTGCCAATGGTTCCCTTGCTATGTTTTCCTCGGGGAAGTACTTGCTCTCCTTGTGCTTTGCATACCAATTTTTCCCCTCCTCTGTCACCCACCTGGTTTCGTATTGACGGCATTGGCCGCGTGGAACTGCTGGTGCTGCTGGAGCCGCTGTGCCCAGTCTGATTCTTTTTCTTCCGGTGCCAGATGTTGATGCGCCTTTTCCCTTGTCTTGCCTGCTTGCCATTGTTCCTGTCAAACCAAACAGACAAGTTCAATGTTAAGCCAATGAACATTAGCTTCGACTAAGGGTGGGTTAAGCTAGGCTACCCCACACTTAGTCCTTCGCTAAAATTACAACATTACAGCAAGATTGTACTTATTTACACAAACAAGCAACAAAATATAACCACTATGCTTAGTGCATTTGGATAATTCGACGGTATATATTCTATGTACTACTCAGACTTCGTACAGCTAACCACAATCCTTACCATCGCTAACATTTTATCCCATAACACTTAGCAAGGAGAAACAAAAGAAAAATTTAACTACATGATCCTCTACAATTCACCCAATTCTGGCAAATTCCAATATTTCCTTTACCCGAGAATCCATCGGTCTTTTAGCATAGTAACAGTTAGCACATCGACTCATCTCACTTAACATGTACAACCCAGCATGAATTTCAGTAGTTCAACTAAATTTTTCCATTTCAAACTCAAAGGCAAGCCCTAGCTATGATTTTATCCAAAAATTCGATTAAACTAGGTAATTAACGAGTTCAAGCAATCACAATGATACTCCGAACATCAATCAACAATAATTCAATTGAATTTAAGCTTAATTTCTACTTAGGGCAAGTTTAGCTCGTATCACATGTTCAATATCGAAAAAATTCGACAAGAATTGAAATAGAGTTGAAGAACATACCTTGAATTCGAAGAATTGATGAAAACTCGATGAAATTCGTGGCCTAAGTCCGTGTCACGTTGAAGGGGGAGGGGTTTTTGGGAGGTTGGTCGTGGAGGGTATGAGAAATGAGGAAACTTGAGGGGGAATCGGGGTTAAAAAGTGGGAAATTCGCGCGGGTCACCCGGCGACCCGGTGTGACCTGTCGCGATATACACTTCAACGTGTCACGGAGGGTAACGCGGAGCATCCCTCCGTGACACGGAGCTATCGCATGGGTGTTCTGGAATTTTAAAAATTCTAGATTTACACCTCAACGTGTCACGGAGGGTAACGCGGAGGCCCTCCTCCGTGACACGGAGCCATCGCCCTAGCTCACTGTTTTGCCACTTTTTATTATTTTTCATACCTCGAATTTTCCTTTGCGATCCCTTGCACATTTATCCTCCGTTCAACCTGAAATTCGTCTTACGACAAGAAATTGGTTATAATTATAGGTTTCACTCAAAACAAAAATAAAAACTAAAAATTTTGTTGTTAATCAAGAAAAAAAAAAAGAAAAAAGAAATCTATTCACAATTTACAAAGAAAAATTTCACGGGTTGCCTCCCGTGCAGCGCCTGGTTTACCGTCGCGGCTCGACGTCATTCAGCTCAATCATCATCTAGGGTGATGGACGTTTTCTCTCGACCACTGTCCTCACCCCAGTAGTGCTTACATCGCTCCGGTGGTTTTCCCAATAACTCTCGTGGTTCAACTATCCGCGCATCATCAGCTCAATCAATCACGTTGATCACCGAGAGTTCCTTGTACACAGTCGGGAGCTTGGTGGCCTTGTATACATCAAACACTTCCACCTTGTCATGTGCTCGCATAGTTAGCTGTCCTGCAGCTACATCAATTAGCGCTTTCCCGATCGCCAAGAAGGGACGTCCCAAAATAAATGGGACTTCCGCGTCTGGCTCAAAATCCAGCACGACGAAATCTACCGGAAAGATAAGGGAGCTCACTTGCACCAGCACATCCTCCACAATGCCATCGGGTCTGGCTAAGGACCGATCCGCTAGTTGCAAGATCATTGTTGTTGGTCTAGGACTCCCTTGACCCAACTTCTTGAATACCGATGACGGCATCAAATTAGTGCTCGCTCCCAAATCACATAATCCGCGAGCTCGAATACTCTGCACAATTGTAATTTGTATAGTAAAGCTCCCAGGATCTTTGAGCTTTGTGGGCAGTCGGTTTTGTATCCGGGAAGTGCTCTCCTCCGTGAGAGCCACCGTAGCATACTCAGTCAACCGACTTTTGTTCGCCACGATGTCCTTTATTTACTTTGCATACTTTGGCACTCCCTGCAAAACATCAATAAGAGGTAAGTTAATATGTACCTGTTTCAGCACCTCCATGAATTTCTTGAAACACGCCTCCTCCTTGTGTTTCTTTAATCTTTGAGGGCATGGGGGTGGTGGTCTTTCTGATTCAGCTTCCTTTTTCTTCCCCCTCTCATCACTTTGCTCCCTCACAACTTCTGCTGCTCCCGATTGTTGAGGTGGTCTTTCTGGTTCCACCTCTTTAAGCTGCAAACCACTCCTTGTGGTCACCGCATTCACCTGCTTGGGGTTGGGATCCGTGTCGCTCGGAAGTCCTCCTCTAGGCCTGGTGTTTTGGGCTCCAGCAAATTGCCCAAATTGATATTCAAGTGCCTTAGTAGCTAACTGGTTGTTCTTCACCTCGGCTGCCAATTTCACATAGTCAGCCTGCAATTGAGCTTGGTTAGCTATCATCGTCTTGAACATCTCCTCAATGCTGGGTGATGGTGGTGGAGGAGGTGCATTGTTGTTTCTATATTGTGCCTGATAGTTTTGCTGCCCTCCTTGATTCCTCTGCGCCCCCTGACTCGAACTTTGCCCTTGATGGTTGTTGCTACCCCAAGAGAAATTCGGGTGATTCCTCTAGTTGGAATTGTAGCTGTTACCATACTGTTGGTGGTTGTTCCTCTGTACATTTCCCACAAAGTTCACCGAGTCAAGATTTGCTCCACAACACTCAGCTGAGTGCTCACTACTCCCGCACACTTCACACCAAATCTACTGCACTGCATTCACTGGGGCTTGAGTCTGGTTCATTGTCATGTTACTGAAGTGGGTGTTGAGTTGATTCTGTAAAGCAACTATCTGTGCAGCAATAGCTGTAAAATAATCCACTTCTAGAACTCCTGCTGCTTTCCTTGTTCCTCCTCTTGACGAATCAGCATTCCACTCCGGATTGCCCTGCGAAATACGGTTTAACAAGGTATACAACTCCTCATAAGTTTTCTCCAATGCTTGTCCCCCAGCTGCTGAGTCTAGCAAGATTTTTGTGTGGGGTTCCAAACCCTCTATAAAAGTGTGCACCAGCACCTCATTGGATTGATGATGATGTAGACAATCCCGCAACATGGACTTGAATCCCTCCCAAGCCTGATATAGATTCTCTCCCTCTCTCTGTTTAAAACTTAGAATTTGACTTCTAAGTCTTGCTCTTTTACCGGATGGAAAAAATCGTATCAAGAATTTCCTTGCAAGATCATCCCACGTAGTAATAGAATTAGGTGGCTCAGCTTTCAACTACTCTTGGCTTCTCCCAATAGTGAAAATGGGAACAATGTAAGCCTGACATAATCTGATGACACTCCAGTGGGGATGTAAGTGTCACTTATCTCCAAAAAATTTTGGAGATGCTGCTGTGGATCCTCATGAGGGAGACCTGTGAACTGCCCGCTGGTGTGCAGCAATTGCACCATGTTTTGTTTGAGCTCGAACCTCCCTCCTAGCTCAGGTTTGCGGATGCTAGATGTGACATTGTTAGCATGTGGGATTGCCACCTCGCGAACCGGCCTATCTGCTACTTCCTCGGGCACTAACATTGCCCAAACCATTGGTGGATTCTGTTGTTGCTCCATGATTGTTTGTCTGAGCAACTACAACTTTTTCTCTAGAGCTTCTCTCCGCTGACGATGAAATTGTCTTTCTGGCTCTAAATATGAGTCCACCAGCTCCTTCTTTCTTGCCAGTGTTCAATAGAGATTATATCTGCGAAATACAGGCTAAGACCACGTTATCAACACTTAAGGAAAAAAAATATAGTAAATTTACACTTAAGAAAAATTCCACCAATTGCCAATCCCCGGCAACGGCGCCAAAAACTTATTCGAGTATTTTTCTGCTTTGGGTATAAAGCTACACGCAAGTGCACGTGGTCGAACAAGTAGTAAAGTGGCTTAAGTAAGCCAAGTATCGATCCCACAGGGACTGGGATAAGGTAAAAACTACTTAAGTGTTACTATACTTTAACTCTGCAAATGAAGACAACAGTGCAAAGAAGAGTTTGATATATTTTGATATCTAATTGTATGCTAAGTCTAAAACGAATATCTAATGTGAGTCTGAACTATAAATGTGAGCATGCTGAGGCTAAATGAACATGTATAGAAACTAATTATCGATACAATGTTGGTTAATCTTTCCTCCGGTTGCTAGTCAAGAATTATTGCCAATGGATTAAAACTCTCGTATTTAACCCAACTTAAGAATCATGAACCGTCCACCTACATTTTTGTGATTAAATGAAATTCATGTTCTAGCCCTACAAAACCAATTTCTTAATTGACTAATACGACTTTTAGGTATATTTCTATCCTGAAGGTAAATCAATCCTCAATTTTCCCAAACTAAGAAAAGATCATATCCTATTGATTCACAACTTTCCAATTTCGTGCTCTCTCGAGTGAAACCAAACTTTTTAGATATACATTAACGTTGGCCACACATTAATGCAGTAAGAACAAGAATCAATAGAACAACCATGGAAGAAAAGATGAAAAATCCAATTGATCAATAACTACATTTCAATACAATTGTTCTTAACCTCAGCAAGAAGAGGAATTAGCCACTCATTTGTGGATTAAACATCGTTAAATGAGTGTTAAACATACAAGCAATTGAATTAAAGAAGAAGGAGATAGAGAAAAACCCTGATAATTTCGTCCCCTCAACTGCCTGTAACCACGTTCTTACTCCACCAAGTCAAAATTATTAAAAATGAACCTAAGTGTTCTATTTATACTAGTGAGAATTTTTCCCGGAATAACAAGCAACGTGTCACGGCGTGCAACGCGGGGCTAGGCCAACGTGCCACGGCCCCAACGCGCACCTTCACTGGAATTTGGCCAAAAATTCCCTATCCAGGAAGAAGGCCTCCGCGATGGCAGCGTGACACGGCTCCATCGCGGAGCCCCTTTAATTTGTGCCTTCCAATGCTTTGTCCTTTGCTAACATCCGAGTCCAACCCCGATCTCTCCCAACACGCATTTTAGCTTTCCAAAATTATATTTCACCTGCAAAACAACGCTAATCATGTTGGTTAGTGTAAATTCACATTTTATTATCAATCACATGAGAATGTATAAACATTGATAGATAAACAAGGCTAAAATGACACATTTAAGTATCACTTGGGCATATAAATTTGCCCAAGATCAACAACCTCTACCGTGCAACCCTGGTAGATCCATTTAGCTATAATAGAATCGCCGATGGGCGTAGACACTAAAAAGGGTCGCTGAAGCAATTCTAGCGTTATGTCGAGCTTCCGGGCTACTAATGGTATAACATAAGACAAAGTGGAGCCTAGGTCTATCAAAACATAAGCTGAATGAGAACAAATGTCCAGCATACCTATCACAACATCCGGCGATGACTCCGGCTCCTGTCACCGCAGTAAAGCATATGTGCGATCTGGACCGGTGCCTGAACTAGATGCTCCTGAACTGCCTCGACCTCTGCTGGCTGGAGCTGAGCGCCTGCACCCTAATGGAGGTGCTGGGGCATGTGACCCTACTAAAGATCTGTCATGTCAGTCCCAATCACCTTTACCTCTAGCTGGATAGTCTCTCATCATGTGACCCTCTTGTTCATAGATGTAACAAGCAGTAGAACCATACCTGTATGCCCCAAGATAACGTCGACTGCAAATAGGACAATGTGGCATGGTAAGTCTACTCTGCTCTGACCCTCCCTGCTGCTGTGAACCCAATGCTCGTGAGCCCTCGCCGGGTCCTGACTGCCCCCGGCGGTCAAATCACCACCCTGCTGCTGCTGTGGAGGTATGGGTATAGGTGGTCTGCCTAATAGTCGTGGCCTAGGTCTACCTTGAAACTCTGCTCAGTGTCACCAAATCTAGCCCTGCGTCGCTGCTCCTGATTTACCCTCTCTATCTCTCGCTGTCGTTGTCTAATCCCCTCAATTCTCTGAGAAAATGCTTAAATACGGGCGATATCCATGTCCTCTCGCAGCGTAGCCATAACACAAGTCTCCACATATTCTGGAAGTAGCCACATAATAAACCGATTCACTCTAGCTAGCATCGTGTCCACAAAAGTTGGTGCATATCAGTCCAAGGAATCAAATCTCATAGCATACTCCAAAACATTCATCGAGCCTTGCTGTAGATGCAAAAATTGATCTACTCGAGCCTATCGAATTTCCCACGACAAATAATGATCTAGGAAGGCCTCCAAAAAGCTAGACTAAGTCGGAGGGGGAACATCTCTACCTCGGGACCTTTCCCAACTCTCATACCATAACACTGCTATGTCCTATAGTTGAAATACCGCTAACTCAATCGACTCCGTAGGCGTGGCATGCATTACCCTAAAAATCCGCTACAGGTGGTCCAAGAAGTCTTGAGGCTCCTCATCTCGGTCCGTCCCTGTGAACTGCTGGGGACTTAGAGCGAGGACCTCTTGGACCCTCAAACTACCAGGTCCTCCCAAAGACTCAGCAACCACAGGTGCCACTGGCTAACGCTTCGCAACCATCATCTGAGCTAGGATAAAGACAACGCTCCTAACCTACTGATCTGATGGTATCGGTACGGGAGATGCTAGAGGTGGTGCCGACACATATGCTGCTCTGGATGGCTCCTGGAGTGGAGGAGAGTGCTAGGGAGACCGAGATGCCTATCGCCCTCAGGTCGGGCTGGCTTTGACTGGGGCACCCTGCTAGTGCCTTCTCCCACCGCTGTATCTAACTTTCGTTCGGTCGCAGCCTGTCGCGTGTCCGACGTTTCTCTGTAGACAAGCAGAATATAGTAAACTTAGGTACTCAACTCTATACAACACCGCTCTATAGCATGAATGGAAGAGAAAGAAAAGTAACCACCCTAACATTCCTTGCAGCCTCCTGCGTATAGAATGTGGTGCACAACACATCCATAGACAAGACTCTACTTGACATGGCTTGCAAACTCCTTGGGATACGACATGCTCTGATACCAAGTTTGTCATGTCCCACCTTGGGAGGCATGAATGGAACCTAGTTCCACCCTGGAATCTGATTGACTTGGCTAGGCTTATGCAAGTCTGGTGCATGCCTGCAACCCAATTCAAGAAAACAACGGGATATATCTCGGTTGTAAATACAGCCTCCAGCTGATAAGGCCATATAGACACCTGTAAAAGAAAATAGTTAACCAATAATAAGCAATAAAAGGGGATCCTATGCGGGCCGATAAGACCATCATGTTGTCTAGTTATAACTGAAATGAAAATCACACAACTATAACTATACTATAGCTGACAAGGCCACTATCTAACAGCTAAACAAGGCACCACATGGCCATCACACGAAGTAAAACATATATAGGCCCCATACGGCCAATAAAAAAATGAACAACTGGAAATCAGTAATCTACAAGCCGCTAGGAGTGGAATAATGGTCGAGACAGGGCTCCGACCTACCCATAAACTATACAATCAAAAGAGCAAACCTTCTAACTATTAGCTCCGGAGGAAGGGAGCTATTGTACTGCTGACTCTGGCTGAAAGCTAAGAAGGTCCTGATCCGCGTCTATCCACACCTGCAGGCAAGTAATGCAGCGCCCCAAGGATGGGCGTCAGTACAATATGTACTGAATATGTAAGGAAGCAAAAGAAAATGACTGAATAATAATGATAATGAAACTGAATAGTTAAATAGGAGGGATAGAGAATCCACCTGATATAACCTTTTAACATGCTTTACAACTAACAGTAAATAGTAAAAACAAGAACCTTACCTGGCCTCCATAAGCCCAAAAGGTACATCGAGCATAGAATAACCTGCTCGGGGCCCCTATAAGCCTTGGCGAGTTCACTTCAATCTATATACCCCTAATCAGGTCAAAATGGGTGAACAGGTAACTATAGTTGTCCTACCGGTCCCCCGGGTCTGTAACTGAGCCTGCTCGGCTCCTGATCTATAGTTGTGTCTGAGTCCGGTGGACTCCTGATAACTGCACCCTGGCTCCAGGCTCGATGAGGGTATGATGTCGGTAGGACATAAACATAATAGTCCAGTCATGGAATGGACTATAATATGGCTCTTGGGCCTCTGCATCATCCCTTGGATGGCATATCGCTCTCTGGAGCAACGTCATATAGCCCCTGGCGGGTGTCGACACAGCTAGTAACCCTGGGGTTGGTCATGGTAGGATATACAGGGCAAGGTCCATCCCAAACTAAACATAAGGTACTAGTCTCGACTAACAATAACAGCTAACCACAATAAACGTACTTCTAACTTTATTACAAGGGCTCAAGCTGTATTACAATGCTATTGGAAATAACTTGCCAAAGGAATTTGCCTTGACATACCTCGATTGTCGTTTCCCAAATAACCGACGAGTTTCAACTTGTCTTCGTCATCTCTTTTCAACTGTAACTTTAATACTGAAAGAACAGGTCTAATTTTAATATTAAATTTGACAAAAATGATAACTTTCATATCAACTATAATTCGACTTCGTAAAATACTGTTGAAAACCTATAATTTCCCGAGAGTTCAGAAGGGAGAAATGCTTACCTAAAGCCTGTGACCGCATAGGAATCAATTTGAAGCAATTCTGACAACTTCTACTCGGTGGAGTTCCGATTTGCCGAGCGTATTTTTGAGAAATAACTCCGTAATAATGCATTCCCTAGGCCTAGAACTCGTTACCCGAAGTTAATTTGAGATTGGACGGTGTTTGGTAGCGTAATCAGGCGAAAAACGATTGAAATCTTTGTTTATTCTTATGTCTGGACGAGGGAATATGTTGGAAATGATATAAAATGAAAGGAGGGGGCTTTATATATATATATATATATATGGGCAATGGCAGGGGTGTGCGCCACACTACCCATAGTGCCAACCACCCTGCCGCGCTGCGCCTTTCAAGGCGCCAGCAGGCCTGGCCGCATTGGCCAGTGCGCTGCTGACTGGCACGTCGTGCTAGTTCCGTCCGAATCTACTTTCAAGGCTTTTTCCCACATATGTCAAACTCTTCTTACTCATCACAAGTCCACGCATACGCTCACTAATTGTCAACATTTACGGGGGTAGCACCTAGTGACCATACCGAGTCTTGAAAGCTGTCTTTGGTATGTCACTCTCCCTAACCCTGAGCTGATGATAGTTGGATCTGAGGTTTTATCTTTGAAAAGCACTTACCACCCTGAAGTTGATCAAACAGGTCATCAATTCTTGAGAGGGGATACTTATTCTTGATTGTGACCTTGTTCAGCTGTCGATAATTAATGCACATCCTAAGAGAGCTATCCTTCTTCCGAACAAAGAGAATTGGATCACCCCATGGGGACTTACTAGGCTTGATAAAACCTTTATCTAAGATATCTTTCAACTTCTCTTGCAACTCATTTAGCTCGGCTGGAGACATTCTATTAGGAGGAATGAATATTGGTTGCGTATCAGGGAGAATGTCAATACAAAAGTCAATCTCTCACTCATAAGGGACTCCTGGTAGGTCATCTGGGAACAACTTCAGATACTCACATACTATAGGAATTAATTGAAGAGTCAGGGTCTCGAATGTAGAATCCTTAACCCGAACTAGATGGTATACACAACCCTTGAAGATCATCTTTCTAACCCTAAGATAGGAAACAAATGACCTATATGCAAAGCTGAACTACCATTCCACTCTAGGACTGGTTCACCCAGAAAATGTAACTCTACCTCACGGGTTCTACAATTAACCAAAGTATAACAAACATATAACCAATCCATACCAAATATAACATAAAAATTAGTCATATCTAACTCCACTAAGTTAGCTGAGGTAACTTTCTGAAGAATCGTGACAGGGAAGTTTCTATATACCCATCGAGCTAAAATTGAATCTCCAACAGGAGTAGAGACTGAGAAGGATTCTAACAGGATTTAGGGATTGACACCTAAACTAATAGCAATATAGGGATTTCCAAAGAATAATGTAGCTCTTGAATCTAACAATGCATAAACATCAAAATGGAAAACTAATAACATATCGGTAACCACATTGGGTGAGCACTCCTGCTCCTGACGAGATGAAAGTTCATAGAACCTGTTCTTGCGCTGTCCACCAGCTATACTAAAAGAGGCACCCTGCTGAGATAAGTGAGTCGGTGGGGCTGCTGAAGTGGTGACTAGGGTACGGCCTATACCATCATCTTGTCAGGTTGAAGGACAATCCCTGAGCTTATGTCCGAATTTGCCACACCCAAAACAAGCATTTGAGCCCACTAAGCATCACCCAGGGTGGTTCTTACCACACTTCTTACAAGATGAAAAAGTGTGCTCCCCAGAGTACTAGAGCCTGGTGCTCCACCTTTCTAATCACCTCGAGGTTTGGATGGAACGTTGGCTGATGATGGAGCTGGGGATAACGACCTATAATGGGACTGAGGGTGATGTCCATCGTTGGGCCTCTGTAGAGAGTACACATAGTTCTCTGTCCTATCCTTCTTAGCCTCTCTCTTCTTTTCCTTCATCTGTTCTGCCTCTATCTGCTGGGAATATATCACCAGGAGATATTTATATCACTAATAAGCATGGCAGTTCTGCACTCCTTGACCAATGAGTCTGCAGCCCCATTCACAAACTTGCTCATATAAGCCCTTGGATCAATCACCATCTCCGGAGCATACTTGAATAGTTGGATAAAATTCAAGGAATACTCCTGAATAGTCATATTATTTTGCTTTAGATTGATGAACTCAGCTGCCTTTGCTTCCCTCAAATCTCGGGGGAAGAATCTATCCAAGAAAGCTGTAATAAACTCATCTCATCCAACGGGGACTGCACCAACTCCCCTGCTCTCCTTCCACTGCTGGAACCATATGTGAGCAACCCCTTTTAGCTGATAGGAGGCCAAGTCTGTACTTTCCTCTCTTGAAACACCTATTACCTGAGTAATCTTCTGGACCTTCTCAATAGACTCCTATGGGTCCTCGTCCACTTTTGACCCATGAAACTCAGGTGGATTCATCCTGATGAAGTCTCGCACCCTAGCCACGGCTGCATTCCTATTCTGGTTCACATGAGCCACAACCTGCTGGTTGACCTAGGCTGCCATGGCTTGAGCTAACATTTGAAATGCAGCCATGAACTCATCACGACCTGCTTTGGCAATGGATCAGCTGGAGCTGGTGGGGCTGGCTGATGCCCATCTCCATTGCCATTGCCATTTCTTCTTCTATTGACTCGGTGGGGAGGCATATTTCTACAAGAACGTATAGCATGAGTTAGAGGAATAGGAGAGGTCATTGCACGACATAGATCATGAAAGAAGGGAAGTTTTCTAAAACGTTTCATAGCCTCTTCCCTATAAGTTCACACCCATAGAAAAGACTCTACTTAAAGCAACTTTCAGACACCCTAGGACACACCTAAACCTTTAATCTGATACCAAGTTTTTCAGGATCCGAGCATGAACTTTGGACCGAGACACGGGATTTAGAACCATGAAGGGCTCCAAGCTAACCACAATGGCACATACGTAGAATGAAAGAGCATATTTAAAGCAAAAATGAATCATAAGATGAGATAAACGGAAATCTAAATGACATAAAGCATGAACAAGAATGACAAGCCACAACGCCGAGCCATCTAGTACATAACTATCTGAGAGCCTTTAATCAATAGATGAGCTGATGGGACAACAACCCCATCTAACTCACTAAGTCTAAAACTGAAACAGGAACGTAACATTAATAACTGCTAAATGTCCTCGGAAGATGAGGACTCACTCAAACGGGAGCTAAATTGGACTGCTGGGGGAGCGAGCTAACGATGAGGCTAAGACCGGATATCCGAACCTATATCATGAAATGATATAATATAGAAGTATGCGGTTAGTACTTTAAATATACTGAGTATGTAGAGTAAGTAAAACATGCTAGTAAAAAATTATTGGAGAGATCATGATAATAAACTCGTATAAAACATGAGATTCAAATCATAAATAAACATGAAGGCTCAAGGTTTGCAAAACTGCAATATAAGATTGATCATGACTGAATTCATAAGTAAAGCCCTCATAAAACATATTTCTGATCCCATTCATCATAAGTCATAAAATCGTAAATCGTAATCATAAATATATATATATATATATATATATATATATATATATATATATATTAAGGAACAATGAGAGATTTTTATAATCAATATACCTCAGGTGAGCATACATGGAGCCCGACCTGTAAAACCCTAGTCAGAAGGGTGTCCATACCTTGCCAAGAATAGGTCTATGAAAAGGTGTGACATCACTCATGGGTGGTCCATTCGGGCATGGGATACACTCTTGTAGAGGACCCCATCATGGTTATGTTGGCACGTAATTCTGAAATAAGGGTATGCTGGAATCCCGGCCTACTCGGTGCTAAATACTACTCTTAAATTATATATAGTGCTCATATAATAATCATGAAATATGGGTTTACATGGATAGTTTAAATCATGAAACTCATAACATGTTAATATACGTGATCTAGCCATAAAAATAGTGCCCAAGATAGGTCATGATACATAGACTTGAATTTCGTGAAAATCATGCATAATGGGGTAAAATCATCATATCGTATAAATCATAGATTCATGAGGAATTCTAGTAGAAAACATGCATCAAAATCATAATTCATAGCTTTAAGCTTAAAAGACTTGAAATCATAAGAGAACCATAGAATTTCACGCAATTTGGGTCAAATCCTAGAAGTTCATAAAATCGTATTTGAGGATAGAAACTTATGGATTCATGACGGATTTGATAAGGGATATGTAATAATAATCATAAAAAACATAAATTGAATTACAAGGAGACTGATTTCATGAAAGAACATGAGAGAATTCATCACTACAAGTTTAGCCCTAGATTTTCGTAAATTAGGCATGGGAAGTGGGGATCATGAATTCGACTTGGGAAGGGAATGAGGGTGGAAGAAATCTCTCATTCATAGCCCTACATACTTGGGTAGATTATTTCTTAACTCGCCTTGAAATCCCAAGAAAGATTTGAAGAATTTGATGAAGAACCCTAGTCTTGGCTTTAGAGGTTTTGATCTTCCAAATAGAGTGTAAAGAGTAGAATAAGGGTTTAGGATGAATAAAACCCTCAAAACACCCTTTAGGAGGCTTAAAATGACTTAGTTTAGAAGTTAGGAACTTAAAAATTATAAAAACACCCTTAAAAAAACCCAACTGAAAAAATTAAATTGGCAGTCCCAATGATTGACCCGATGACCCGTTAAGAGACTTGATAGGTCGTCACTTGATCCATTGCCACTGGCCAAGTTTTTCAACTTTCTAGTCTTTTCTTGATGCCTCACATAACGATTCATCATGTCACTTAACGGATCACTTTATCACTCGTTAAGACTCTCTGAAACTCAACTTTTCTCGATTTTACTACACCGAATGACTCACTTAACGAGTCGTTAAGTGGACTAACGAGTCACTTGGCGACTCATTTTGTGATCTGGTGCAGTTTTTCCTCTTTTTTCTTCTCTTCAATCCTTGGGTATAATCTTAGGATTTTTTAGGGTGTTAAAATAGATGTGCCCTCAAACTCCACAAGAGAAGGAAAAAATGAGAAAGGTTCCTCGTGTCAATACAATCAGAAGTCTAATGTATGCTATGATGTATACTAGATCTGGTATCTGTTGTATTGTTAGGCTAGTTAGCATATATCAACCTGACCTAAGACAATAATACTGGAAATCAGTTAAAAGAATATCGAGTTATCTTAAAGGCACAATTGATTATTCCTTATGTTATTAAGAAATATGATCTACAACTCAAAAGCTACATTGATATTAATTGGGGAAGAGGTTTAGATGAGAGAAAATTCACCTCTAGACATGTATTCTTGCTTAACAATGGCGCCATATCATGGAGTAGCAAGAAACAATCATGCATAACTTTATTGACAATGCAAGCTGAATTCATAGCACCTGCAGTTGTGAAAAAAACTATTTGGCTTAAACATTTTATGGGACACTTGAGCGTGAATAATAATACTATTGAGTGAGTGACCATCAATTGTGATAGTCAAACTGCAATAGCCTATACAAAGAATCCCAACTACCGTGGAAAAATAAAATATATTGATATTAAGTATAGTTTTGTTGGATATATGATTGTACAAAAGGAAGTGAATATGAATTACAAACGCATCAAATGATAGAAGATCTCTTAACAAAATGTGATGATTATGAAAGACATGTGAAGTCATTAGGTTTGCATAGATACTAATGCATTTATATTTTTTATTTTTCCCAATCAAGTTCGTGTAAATTTACGTTATTGAAGTTAATATTAGTTTATGCCTAATTATCCATACTTGTTGGTTTGTATACATATAATACTTGTTATGTATAATACAAAAATTCATAGTATAAGAAATATGTCGGGGAGACCAAAAGTTTGGCCTATTCATACGTGTAATCACCTCAATTATCTAAGAGATAGATAGAGATGAGACAATTATAAATTAATTATTGTCAGAAGTGATGATAAAAGAGAAATAAAAGTTTATAATAAGAATGTCGTTTGTTTTGTATTTAATCATATGTGATTAAAATGAGTTAGTCTGTGCTTAATGCCAGATGTGACTTTTTTGATGAATCAAATAATTGAGTAGATTTATGAACTCAAAGTTTGACATAAGTTGTCTAAGCTATTATCCACACAATATTTAATTTTAAAAGACATATGCTCCATGGGAAAAGAGTTGATACTGTGATATATGTTTTATACCATGTATGTGTATGATGATCCATAAAGCGATACAAGTTTAAATATCTACTTGTTATTATCTGAAGCCCCAAAAATTATAAGTAATTTTTTATATATTATACCCTCATGACTTTGATCAGTTTCTTGAGATTCAATTTGGTGTTTGCTATCTTTGAATATTGCGAAGAGATCATGCTTGATTCGGTCTGGCGGGATATCTCTAGAAAAACATATCACGTTGAACTTATGAGAATCATGATATTAGGAAGATCATTAAGTATTATCACTTTAATTGTGTTCATTGGTTCCGGTCCTTTATATTTGTTTTGAGACAAGAACATAATGATGAACTCAAATTTAAGACAGAGATTGTGAGTGATATGACTGTGTTAAATGGTCTAGGATACTACATACTATAATCTACTCTAAGTTTCATTGATCAAGATGCTATACATTCCTAACAGATGTATATCAATGAAGCTCTCAAAGTATGCACTGGTCACACGATGTAGTTGTAGAGTATGAAAGTTACAAAGTAAGAATGAGAGTTGATCCGCTATGTGTGAGTGGGAGATGAAGGAATTAGATTCTGGTCACTCATAAGGGTCAATCCGAATCCACATAAATAATATATATATATATATATATATATATATGTTATATATTAATTTATATTAAAAGGCTGAAAAGACACAACGGTCAGGACTCCTCCTGGACCGGTGTTTTGCGTTCTTTAAATATAAAAGGGAATCTCTATGTTTTTCTCAATGCACACTACACAACAACAAACTAAAAGATTATTTTACTTCCTTCTTCAATTTTTGAAAGTTCCTTGAAGATTCTTGTGAAGTTTCCTTCTCCTTGAAGATTCTTGTGAAGTTTTCTTCTCCAAAAAGATTAGAATAACTCTGTAACAGGTACAATTCATAGACTGTGATTCTCTGATGTAATTCGTATTTATATACATGTGATTACACTATCTGACTAGTGAAATAAATTTAATGATCCTGCAAACTGCGTGTTTGATATGATCATTCAATAAAAAATAAACTGTAATCACAAAAAAAATTAATTTATTCATGAAAAATTATGAATAAAATTTTATATATTTAAAAAAAATTCTCTTAAATTTTCTTCGTGATTCGAGGACCCTTGTTCGTAATATAATGTCAGGCAGTACTTTTATATTTCAAGTTGATCTTGAGGAAGAACGTCTCTTGATTACTTTGATTTTGAAAATGATATTTTTTAAAGATTGATCTCTTTGTGAATATCCAAGAGCTTATGAAATATTCGAGATGTGAGAATATGCACCCTTTTTCTAGGGGTAAGTTAAGGTTTAAGGTAGAGTAGCCTCCAAACCGGATTTTCAGACATGAAGACCATGAATTGAGCTTGACTTAGGGTCTGTTCGGCATGAAAGAAAATGATTACCGTCGAAAATATTTTCTAGAAAAAAGAGTTGTCTCTAATTATTTTTCTATGTTCGATATGCAAGTAAAAATATTATTCTAAAAATAATTTTTATATATATCTAAGACAAAATTATGAGAATGAGAATTGAGTGGGGATAAAGTGATGGGTGGTGATAATGATAACTGAGTGGGGGTAAAATGATTGGTGGGTTATGGTGGATAGTTCTGAGGATGAGGAGGATACAAAGGTGATTGGTGGGTTATGCTGGATAGTTCTGAGGATAAAGAGGATAGAATCTGACTTGTTTTCTCTATTTTTATTAGAAAAGTCATTTTTCTTATTTTAAAGAAGTTTGTTTTTATATAAAATAAATATATTTTTCAAAATTTTTGACCAATCAAAAATAAAAAATAAGAAATATTTTCCTCCGTACCTAACACACCCTTAATTTGGATAATGTTTACATGTCTACAAGTTTAATCAAATATCATATTATACTATAAGTGGAAAGCTCCTAACTTTAAAGTTGGATTACCATTTTGCCACTCCACTTAAAACCTATTTTTATTTATAATTTTGTACAAAAAGATAACTAAGATATAAATACTTGTGAAAAATATGTTGGTAATTATATAGTCTAAATTCAAACCATATGAAATTTGGAGCAATTGAAAAGACCAAAGTTACAATATCATAATTATGTTAAATTAATGGAAGTTACAAACAACCACATTATCATAATTATGTTAAATCAATAGCAATTACCTTTTATTAACGTAAAAGCTTTATAAATATTCATCAATTTTGTTTATCTATTTACTTAAATTTTGTCTTTCACCTCTTATTTAAGTGCCTTAATAAATAAATAAATCTCAAAAGTCATAATTATTGTAATAATATAAATTATACTTCTTTGTCCTCTCCAATAAAAAAATAATAATTTATACGCTCTTCAACTATTCACTACGTCTTTTCCTAATAACACCTCTTTTTATATCTGCACACATCTCCTTTTCTTTACTTGAAGGAATTTTGAAAGCAAAGATTACGAAGGAATTACTTCAAATACTTTGTTTGTGTTTTTTATGTTTTGATATTTTATTTTATAACATGAATATAATTTTGTAGGCAGACTCTTAAAATTTATGGTTTGAAGTATAACATGTTTTGCTTTGCTCTACTTTCTTAAAGATTAATAGCAAGGCTGTAGATAATATACCGCCGAGTATAAGGTATGCAAAAATATTTTTGTATAGTCAAGGTATAATGTATGAGCTTTCAAAGTTAATGGTGGCAAAGAAAAATTGTATTGTTTGTATCCATTCATTATTGGAAGTATTATTAGGATTTTTTTTAAAAAAAAATATTTGGTAATCATATAATATTGTTCTAACTGCTCAAAGCTTTTTCTTTTAAAGTTTTCTAAGCGTAAAATTTTTATTTATTTTGTTGCTTTCAAATAATCTTGTTTTATAGAAGTCGTCGTGCTTAAGGAAACTAAAAAGGGAAGTCGTCGACATCGTAAATATGGTGATCAGGTCAGATTTCACGCACCTCGACTAATTTTATGGGATGTCTATCACCTCCACCAGCAACAAGTATCAGACACTCTATCCACTAAAATTTTGATAGATGAAAAGAATCAACTAATATTTTTTTATCGCTAGAATTTAAAGCTAAAATCTCAAATTTTTTTACGTTATCTTTTGTTGATATTTGATTGGTGTTTCAACTATCTTTATTCAAAAATAAGTTAAATTTTGTTTGTGTTGAATTTTATGAGTGCTCCAATAAGAAGTTTTATAATCAATTATTTTGAATTTGTTTGAGTTTTGTTGCAGAGTCTGGTGTATGATTTTCTTAAATGGTTGAACTTGAATCCACTTGATCATCATACTATTTTAAAAGTAAAAAGACCCTTAAGTTAAAAAATTAAATTACCAAAATACCAATTAAATATTAATTAAGTATTTTACTCTACACATAAATACTATTTTTATTAACAATTTTGTATAAAAAGATAAATAAATTACATATACTTATAGAATACATTAATAATTACATAGTTTAATTTCAATCCGTCTGAAATTTAGAGCAATTGAAATGACTAATGTAAATATATTAAGATCGGTCAGATTTAATTAAGATATTTTGACATTTTTTTAAATTTAAATAATATTAATACTTGAATAGTTACAAAATAAAATCTTGACAAAACTTTTATTGAATTGCAATTACAATTCACATTGATAACTCAAAGTTTATTTTAATAATGTTAATATTATGTTACTACTTTATGTGCGATAAAATTTGATATACAACGTGCCGAAAGACTAGCACAATTATATGCTCTCAATACTTGATTTAGAAAGGCCACGCCTAAAGCCCCCTTTAAGTTAACCACTTAGTCGAGTCATTTGACCCTTTCCACAAAATTTGTAACTAATGAAAAAGGAGACTCGGAAGTAGGAATACAAGCCATTATTAAAATACATAATGGCATTAATATATGAAGATGTAACCACTTTGTTTTTATATTTGTGGTATTTGAACCAATCTGTGAGCACCTATAACTCTAACTCACAAGTAATTCTATCCACCAAGATTTAGACAAGTAGCAATATATCACTTAAATTTTTTTTGTCTCTACTGTAATTCAAACTCTGTTCATGATTTTCATGCACTTCTAACAGTGAGATCACATACCTAGCTTTGAAGCTTAACCACCTTAACACATCATGCAGTGCCAACAAAGGAGAAAAGGAGGTTAAAAGAAAACTGTCTGACAAATTGCTGAGGAGGTCATAAAGAAGGACAAACCAGTTCCTGCAGCACTTCTAATTATGCATTTCCATGATAGTGTCATCCAAGTAAACAACTACAAACCTTAGTCAATTCTAACAATTCCATAATGGTTAAACTTCCTCATATTCCTCCTCCCATTGCTAAGAAAATTCTTCATTTTATGATTTTATCCCCCTTTTACCTTCTTGAAGGGTTGTGATGCTTCTATTTTGCTGAACACCAAGGGGGAGAACTTGGCAGAAAAAAGATGGTCCTCCTAATGTTTCTTTGCATGCATCCTGTGTCATTGATAATGCGAAGAAAGCAGTTGAGGCTCTTTGCCCAGCATAATCTCATGCAAAGATATTTTAGCCTTTGCTGCAAGAGACACAGTCGTGACAATATGTTTCCCCCCTAGGAAAAGCAAACAGAAAACATATAAAGAGGACAGCAATGCAGCATATCATTTCCTTCTAATAGTAATTACTGTAGAATGCCTAAACGTATAGATAAATGGTATAATAATTGACAAAGGCATATTCACATTATAAAATGGGAGAAAATTAGATATTCCCTATCAATTAGTATTATCGCGTTAAGTTATTTCTTATTTTCTGACATGGTCTTACCAGAACAGGTAAATTCAATCACTGCTATATTGTACCAGCTTAATAAAGTTGTTTTGCTCTGGTGGGCCATAGTGGATATGCCTGAAGGAAGAAAGATTGGCGAACATCAAAAGCTAGTGAAATAGCACAGCTGCCAGGTCCAGCATCCAACATATCTACTTCAACAAAATTTCTCTCAGAGAGGTCTATCAATGGAAGATTTAATGGCTTTGTCAGGTGAATATGACAAAGCTCCAATATCTCACATGGTCTACTCTATACTCTAGGTTTTCCCATTGCTCATCATTCAATAAACGGACACACAACTTCAATGCCACTGATGACATTGACCTACATTACATCCAGCCTTTGCAGCAAGCTTGAAGAGCATATGTCTGCTGAAACATAGGAAGACTCATGGATACTTCATCAACCACCTTTAGCTAGTAATATATAACAAGCTCATTCTCCAGTGGAAGAGCTCCTTCTGTTGAGATCAAGCTTGATTAAGTACTCCAAAAACTAAGGATATGGTTAATAATTTTGCTAGCTAAAAGCAGATTTCTCCATGGCTTTTTCCAATTCTATGATCAAGATGAGCAGCCTTACAGGAGGCGAGGAGGTCTGAAAAATTTGCAGGGTAGTAACTGATTAATTCAAAGTTAATTCTACTTTTATCTATCATTCGCTGTATTATCTTAGTTCATTTTATTGAATGAAATATTTAGAAGAAGTAATGGCTCTTTTCGTAAGACCTTGCTTCACTAACCGCTTCTGTTTGATATGCACTTCATGGTTAGTTGATCACGAGTTGTTTACATCAAAGCCTGAATGGTTACAAATTATGGTATCATTTAGAAAGTAAAAATGAGAAAAAGACTACAACAAAGATTTCTAAAAATGCTATATAGTTGACAAGTAGTGGATGACTGACTTACAGTGGAAGAAGTAAAATACGTTAGCAGAACCTAATATTTGGCAACATCACGCTTGAATTCAGTTACATCAATTTTTTCTCCTCTCTGTTTGCTGTGTCCAAAATAATCTCAGCCAATTGAATGTTACCAATCAAACTAGATGTCTTGTATGATGGCATGAATGAGAAACCATCAAGAAGCTTAATACACTTCAGTCCCCATTTCATCATCAAGAATCCAATTAGGTGATGCCCACTGAAACATGGTTTAAGCAATTAAAGGAAACATTTCCCTCAGAAATTGGATCATATATACATCTGAATGAGTTAAGTACACAAGAAAAGAGTCCTTAGCTGAACCTAAAGCAAGAAAAGAAGATAGAATACCTTCTGTTGTGATATGTAGTAATAAAAACGGATGATGGACAACTCTGGAGTAAAAATGCCACAGTTGCAAAGAGATCATCGAAGGCTTGGCAACGATGCAAGATAGACATTTCCACTTCAGTAGACAGATCCAGAAAAGAAGGAAAGAACAAGATAAATAAAGATAATCATACCACAACTGTCATATAGGATATCAGCTCCAAGGATAATGTTTGGGCACAGACAGAAGGTTTGTGTATCCCACACACCCCATGTAAGTCCGTGTATCTAGAAGATAAGATGAATAGAACACTTCAACAACAGTAAGGGGAAGACCTCAAATAGATGTCATGCGCAAAATAAGGCAAGAACGAAGATCTTCATAAAGCTTACGGAAGAGACACGCATAAAAACTATCACTGTTACCAAGGCATTCTGTATGCTCTTAGATACTCAAGTAAAATGGACAACAGTTCAATCCTACACAAAATGTGTCATGTGGAATGAAAAGCTGCTCACTGTTACCAAGGCATTCTGTATGCTCTTAGATACTCAAGTAAAATGGACACAGTTTAATCCTACACAAAATGTGTCATGTGGAATGACAAGTTGCACATATAGCTAAAAAGCGTGCAGATTACCTTGCACTTGGTATCATTTAAGTCGCACTGTCTTTTCATGTGAATGAGCACCTGTATATCAGCAGACAAGCAGTTCTATTAAAATTGATAAGTATCTGGGTGCATATGTGGAAGTTCAAGGTGCTGACAAATAAATTCCACAAAATGTTGAGACATTCTTACATAGGATAGGTACTTTCTAGCCTACCTGCTAGCATCTATTGTTTAGTAATTAAATGACATCAATCACCATTGCAACTTCAGATTGTTGTTCACTAATATTGAAGCAGCAGATGAGTGTGCAAGAATAGAGTCAATGGCAGCTCTATTTCATATGAAGCATCAGTCCAACAGTTTCTGTAAGCATATCACTTCGACTTACCAACATTGTTGTGGGCACACCATATTTTTCATGACACGGCCTCAAAAATTACACCAACGCTCCAAGGTGATTAAAGAATAGCTAGGCAAAAGAGAGAAGAGAATAAAGAAAAAGGCTTCTCCTTTTATCAATAATTCCTAATACTGCATTCCTGCTGGGCAACATTCTATGTCCAGTTCTAGAACCCAATTAGATTACAAGTAATATATATATGTAATACATCCATGGTTTAGTAACTGGATTCGAGCACTGTTTACAGGATTATGATCAAATAATGAAGTCTCAATTCAGTGTCTACCGAAAAACTACTATCAAAAGCACACCTCTGATCTGTTTGAATCGTCAGTCAGCGTCACATCTGCACCCACTTTTGCAGCAACCAGCCCAGGCAACGAGGTCCCTGCTCCAAGCTGTAAATCATATGACGAATAAGAAGAATACATATAAAATAGGCATCAACAAACAACAAATACTGCTATGTTTCAATCCTGAACTAGTTTTAAGTCAACTATATAAATCATTAATATTCATCCACTCCTTTAGTCCTGTTTCAAGAGCGTGTGTATGAGACAAGATAAAATATGGTAAGGATTCATTATAAATCAGTAACTGTTTTTACAATAGAGTCACTTAATGCAACCATCTTCCTTTAGCTGGGCTTAAGACCCATAAAAGGCAAGGAAGTAACATTTTCACTAGCAGAAGCGCAGGTAATACAACAAATTCAGGTTCATTACCTCAACCACAGTAGCGCCGTTAAAGCGCGATCTTTGTTGCCATACGTACTCGGCTAGAATGATACTGCAAGGCCATACGAACAAACCGTACTCTTCTTTCATGTTCTAGTTACATGCCAAAAAGAATTAGCTGTATTGAGTTCTCTCTTCTTGTTTTATTTATTTGCTTTTATCTAATAGAGTAGTGAAATTGGAGAGATATAAAAGAGAGGAAAGACCTCGATGATGGTGACGAGGAAGCCATCGCCGCTGTCTTCAGAACTTCCGAAATGGTGGTAAGAAAAAGTAGTCATTTCTTCTTCAGCCGGGGACTTCGCCGCTGGTTCGCCGGTCGCTTCCATGCCGCCGCCGGGAACCTCCAATTTTATTCTTTTAAAAAATTATTTTAGCCCTTTGTTTTGTAACGCTTCTTCCAAAAATTATATTTTGCGTATACCGTTAAAATTACTTGTGTGTGTACCTATATTGCGTCTCACAACTTAAATCTCTTTAGTTTTAGTTACTTAAATCGTACTCCAATTTTGAATTCATCAACCTCATAAATTTAGTGTTAAGTAAAGGTTTGTCCATGTAATTTAAAGATTAAGTTTAAAATTTTGATTTGAAGTTAATATTTACTAACTTTAATTTCAGTTAAATTTTAAATTATATAAATATGATATTTTAATTTTAAATTTGTGATTTCAAACTTTTTAATTTAATTATAAATTTATATTTTATAAAAAAGATTTATAATTTAAAATGTTGCAAAAATTAAAAAAATAATTCTCAACGTGAGGATTGTATGTATTATATGAGAGAATTATATTATAAAAAATGACTAGTTAGTATTATTATTGATTTATTGGATCAGATGATTTATAAAATTATGTGAATTTGAAAGTTTGTAATAACATATAATCTCAATTTATTAAAAAAACACTAAGATGTGTGATTTGTTAATGTATTGTCTTTATGATAATCTAATATCTTATTTATTAATGATGATTTGCTCAATTAGTAAGATTAAAATTATTGAAATTTTTTGATAGTATTTTTATATTTATATAAAAAAATAATCTAAATTACATGTTTAACTAAAAATTCATGATTTGAAATCAGAAGAAAACAAACCTAAATATATGAAACAAAATTTCTACATGACAATAACCTTCCATATGATTTGAGAAATTAAGGTTTTTTTTTTTAAAAAAAATTTTAATTAAAAAAAACTAACTTATTTATATTTATATTAAAAGAAGAATAATCAAGCTTGATATTAAATTAAGGGGTGAAAATCGTTTTCACCCTCCAACTTTGCTTTAAAAATCAAACTTCCTTCTCAACTTTGAATAATAGACAATCTTCCATCTTTATCCTAATTGACTTTTTAAAATACTTATTTTACCTTACATTATCAACTTTATCTTCTTCTTTTTACTTCTCTAGAATCATAATATATTTTTTCAAAATCTATGTAATAATATATTTATAAAATAAATAAATATTAATTTTTGAGACAAAATAAAATAAAAAATACTGATTGAATGTATAAATTAATGATGTTAAATAATGATGTAAATTAGTAGAATAAAAGAATATTAATAATAATCAAAACTCTAATATTTATTTATACAAGTGAAAATAAAAGGTAATAATAATTTTATAAATATATTTCAATGCATGAAATATAAAAAATTAATAAAATAAAATAAAATTGAAAATTATTCATTTATAATATAATTAATTTTAAAATTATAATTTATGAAATCTTCTATTAATAACAATCAAATTTTATTTATTTATATAGACAGCATAGAAAACTAAAGAGGATACATATATACACATTTAATCTCATATAATATTTTAATAAAAGTAGTTTTAAAAAATAATGAATAACATTAGATTTTATGACAAATTCACAGAAGTATTGTTCTACTTATAATATTAGTAAATTTAAATAAGAAACTATAAATATCTAGGTTAATAAATAAATATTATATATAATTTAAAAAGGTATTACATAAATGGAGAATTAAAAATAACAAGGGTAAAACAAGTATTTTAAAAAGTCAATTAGTATAAAGGGGGGAGAATGTCTATTGTTCAAAGTTGAAGGGGGAGTTTGATTTTTAAAGCAAAGTTGGGGAGTGAAAATGATTTTCACCCTTAAATTAAGTGGTGTATTGAAAATAAATCATTTGGCACATAGAAAATCTATTTATTGAATTTTATTTGTATTACTAACTGCAATTTAAATATTACCATATAAAGAATGATATTATATGAAATTTTTTTCACATGTTGTTGTATCTGAAAACTAAATTATGACAGTTCAAATGTAATCATATAAGAAATTTCCTAGAGCTCCTCATAAGGTTTGTTGGAAAATCCGTTGTTGGATTTGATTAACTGTCATTTGTTGTTCAAATTGAATTTTTTGGTTTTAATAATTTTATAATTGTTCGAAAGTCTTATAAATTGAATTAATAAAATTTAATTTAGGTTTGAATCTCCTGCAGGAATGATTTAGAAGATTCAAAATAAAAAATAGTGATATTTGCTAGCAACAACATAATAAAGGTAGTCACTCAATTTGAATTGATTCATTATAAGCTAAAGAATATTTGTATAATATTATTTCTCATGTGAAATCACAATATTTATACTTCAAATATTATCATATAAGAAATACTATATATTATATGATAAAAAATATTTGTGTAATATTATTTCTTCAATAAAATTAAAATATTCATAGTAAATCAAGAAAATATTACATAGCTGATTAAAAAAATTAATATTATATTAAAAAAAGAATGTCAAACTTGATATTAATAGTTACATGACTTCAGAAATATGAAGATTGATCATATTAAAAAAGAAATTATTTAATATTTTCAAAGTATTGAACAATGTCACAATATCAAATAAAGGATCATGAAAATAGAGCACATGTCAAAGATGATTAATTACTCTCGAGAAAATAAATATAAAGAAAAATGTCTACAAATCAAGTGAACGAATTATAACTATCATTCCATGCAATGTTAAAAGGCGAAATCCATCGCCGACCCCTAAAGTTGGCACCAATTTCATTTAGACATCTAAACTGGACTTTATTTATTTTAAACACTTCATGTAGGGGTTCACTATGTTATTTTGGCACTTTTTATACCGTTGGCATGTTGCGTATTATTTTACCCATCTAAGGCGCGTAGAAAATTTTTTTTGGCTGATGTAACGTCCAACTTGAACCCCAATGGTAACATTGACTCACTCCCATTTACTTATACCTTCTTCCTCATTTTCTACATTTTAATTTAGCCCTAATTTTTTTCATCTCTTTTTTCTTTAATATCAGAATTTTATTTTCTCTTCTTCTTCATCCTTTTCCGCTGCTTCAACTGTGAAAATGTCGAGCTTCTCCAACTCTTTCATGACCTTTTTTGATGAACATGTCCAGTATTGTAGATGTGGTAATGAAGCATTATTGACGATTTCTTAGATCCAACTAAACTCAGGTCGTTTTTTATATTTAATTAGATGATTAATTATTGACTTCTAACTGATTTTATAATTTATTTTATAGAAAATGCGTGACTGTGATTACTTTTATTGATATGAAGATTGACACTCTTCTCAAGCAAATAGGGTGATCTAGGGTTTGTTGAAGAAAGTCAATAATTTTGATGAGAAACTAAATCGAGCAAGAAATATATTTATTATTGGTGTCATTGCAACTGGGTTGGTAATATATGAAATACAGACATTGAAACCTAATTGTTAGTAGGTGTTGTGTTCTTTAAGTGTTGTTTAAGTTTAGTTTGTAGTGGTCAAGTAGTAGTAGTAGTAGTTGTTGCTTTTAATGTTGTAGTATTTTGGGTTGTTCAAGTGTAGTTTCGTGCTGTAATATTATTATTGTTATTGCTATGTAATTCTACATTTGGATGAAATGAAATATTGTTTTGGGTCTATACACTTCTCAACTTTGTGCTCACACAATTTGCAGAAAAAGGTACTGTCAAAGTAGATAAAAACATCACAATGTAACACCAAAAACAACTTCATTAACATACTCCATAATGAGCCTAAAGTTAGTATTATGCTACATACCAAAAGCGGCTGTATTAACAACCTTCAAAAAGTGAACAAACTAAATGTCTATTGCTATGTACAACTAGCATAATAAAGCTTAAACAACACAAAAAGAGTAAATTGGTTGGTACTCAACATTACATAAGAAATTCAACCCAAATTCTATTCAAAGTTGGTGCTACTTCTTCTTCTTTTTGTTTGCCATTTACTACAAATTGAAAGGTAGAGACAACATCTTTGCTTTTCCATCTCAAGCCTCGAGGCCAAAAATTAAGGTCAATTCCAAGAACTTGAATCCGTGTAACTTGAACTAGTTGGTAGGATCCTTTTACTTGATGTTTATGACTGTTATTTTTATAAAAAAAAGAAACAACAACTAGTATATTTTCTTACTTTTTTTAAAAGATAAAGTTGGAATGAACTTAAATCTAGTATATGAGTTCCACTTCACTTGTGTAGATCCAAATTCAACATTAATTAGCCTCTTTTGTCTTCCTCCGATAGAATCTTGTCTAGTTGCAATTCTTCCTCTCTTCTATCCAACAATTTCTCTTCTCCTAGAAGGTAGTTGACTAGTTATTTCTCTTGTAATAGAATACTTGTATCTATAAATGGTGGGGTTTGGCTTGGCCTTACATTTTCATTCACCCTCCTAACTCTACTTATATACCACAAATTATTGTTAAGATGTAGGTTGACTTGAGCTTCTTGGTGCAGGTTAGCTTGAATCTCTTGGTACAAATTGACTTTAGTTTCTTCTATTAGATTGGATACTTCCTTGCAAACTTTGACTAGTAAAATTTGAACTTTGGCTAGCTTCTTGCGAATTTGACCAGGATCAGGAACCTGTATATTCAAACACAATAGTCTATAAATTCAAAAATCAACATGAAATTTAAAAGTCACAAACATAAACTATTTTACCTTGCAATATTTTATGTTATAGCCTTGTTGATGACACTTGGAACAAGTCTGTTTCACTTCTTATTTGAACATCTTTTCATACTTCTTTCTTGATTCATCTTTGCCCTTTCTTCTATTTCTTGGAGGTATGCGAGGCATTGGTTTAGGTTTAAGAGGCTCAATTCTTGGATTGTTAGTTTCAGGCCATATCTTTATATTTGAAATTGGCTGGATGAAGTGACTATAAGCCTTTTTGAAGGCATCCTTCCTATACCAATACTCCACAAAAGATTCAGGTTCTTTTTCTATGCGGTATAATGCATAAATAGCATATTGACATGGAATGCCTCTCAATTGCTAAGTTCTACAACTACACTTCCTATCAATCAAGTTAAGTTTATGCCTATACTTCCCTTCTCCAATTTCAAATCCAGCATCAGCATTCCAAAGAACCTTGCATGCCCTAGACCTGTCTTTATTCTCCTCCAAATGTAAGTCTAGTCATCGGTGCAATATCAGATATCCAAGTATTGGCAAACTTAATCATGTCCCCTGTTTTAGTCATTATTTTTTTTTCTAATTTCCTCCAATATTGTTATAATAGATTTGTGTCTACAAGATAAGATCCATGAGTTAAAGGTCTTACATATGTTATTTGCAACAACATCACACTTGGAATGCTCTTAAAAGAATGCCCTAACTCATGACACCTTGGATAATGCAATAAATCAGCACTAATATCCTTACCAAATTTGCTCATTTTATCAAGCTCCTTTTTAAACTTCACTTCAAAACTTACCCAAGAACATCTCCATAATTATTTTCTCCTCTCCTCTCCCTTCTAGTTTTAATTCCAATTAACTCAAATGTGTCTAGCACACCTTCAAACTTCAGCATTTCATCCACGTCTACATGAAAACTCCTTAAAAAAGATTAAAAAAATTTAGCAAATGTAATAGGTAAATTACCTTTTGCATATCTGCTATCACAGTGAGACTGCAGGTTCTCTTTCAAGTAATTAATAAAACAATTCCAACTATGCTTAGTTTCTTTGTCAATGACTGCCAGGCTATAGGAAACATCTGATTATTTTCAGTCTTGCCAACTGCTACTAGAAGTTCCCCCTTACAAGCAATTTTTAAGAACTATCTATAAAATCCTATTTTTCTTTTACATCCTTTCAACCTTCATTCTTCAATACATCTAAGCACATGTAGAAGTATACAAACAGATTTTTACCTAGTAAAGACTCTCTATCCATTCTTACTCAAATAGAACTGCTGATGTCGTTCAAATCCACTCTCAATATCGGGTAGTGTAAATGATCGCAACAAATATAGAACCCAATGAGAAGTTGGGGTCGAATCTTATATAGACTACTTGAAGCCCAATCTATCTAATACTATTCAGTATAATATTGTAAGATTAAAGTCTATTCAAATTGAGAGAGGTAAAATTTAACTACAGCTATGGCGTGCAATATGCTAGGGTTGTAATCAATTTGAGACAACTCTAGAGAAGCGACCCCAATTATAGGTCGATCTCCCTAAATCACCCAATGTTGATAGATTGAGAATAGATTAGGACAAAATATGCGAAAAGTTTATTTAGGCAACCCATAGATATCTTTCAATAACACCATATGTCACGACCCGAGTTCACACATTGTGTTACACCCCATAAGTTTCCGTTGTTTAACCGATACAAGCGTGTGCTTGTTGAGAATATTTAGTGTACGACACATGTGGGAAAATGTGCTAAGGTGGAATGATTTGACGCGTTGATGATTGAGAGACTGGAGGAAGGTCGAGGGCAGGCTTCACGGGGTGCCGCGCCGCGGACCTCCCTCCGACGCAAAGAGCAGCACGCCGCGCCCATAACTCATCGAGATGGGAGGCGGGCCGCGGACCTCCCTCCACTGCCTCTCTCTCTATATATGTATTAAGTGTTATGTTGCCTCATTTAAAAAATTTCCAAAAGAAGACCCTCAGCCCAAGTAAGTTTCTCATGAGGATTTCATCGATTCAAATTACGCTATCAAACCTCGTCTAATTGCAAATTCTTCTTAGATAATGATTCCTAGGCCTATGAAGAACGTATATATGGAGTTATTTCTCAAATTTATCCCAGTTCGATGGAGTCCCGCTGAGTAGAAGTTGTAGAAATCACTTTAATTAAGTCCTAGTCATCTACAAGTGATAAGTAAGTATTTCTATCTTCTAAAGTCTCAAAAATTCGTGAGTTTTTGGTTGAATTTGGTTTGATTATATATGGTGGTCGTTGTGAACATTGTTGAATGTTGGTAGCTATTTTCATGGATTAAGAAAAGATGTATTACTGCAAAATAGAGGCTGTAAGTTGGAAGAATTACTGGTTCTAGCTAGAGCAGGATTTGGCGAGCTGAAAATTGTCATTTGAGGTATGTTAAGGCTAACCTCTTTCGGCAAGTATTCTCGTCGTATAGTGATTGATAATGCTCAAACTCACACCTCCTGCTGAAGTATGAAGCGAACATTATCAATAAAAAACCCAACTAGAGGTTGGGGTCGATCCCACAGGGAATATGGAAGGATATAGAAGAACACTAGTGCTTAAGCTTTTTAATCAATTATTTCCTAAGGAGGGAGGGGGGGATTATAAAAATACAAAAGAAATATTGTGGAGAAATTGAAAATTGATTCCAAATTAATGCAATTAACTAGGGTAAGTGTTCCCCATGGATCCTTAATTACTTCGGATTTTACACTAGTGATCTATTCCAATACTTTACTTGTAGAACTGATAACATATGTTTATCCAAACGATTGGTTCGTCCTTATTGGATAACTATACTCAATCACCGGGTCAGGTCTCATGAGCGATTTCAATTTAACCACTATAAATTTATTCCAAATTTAACTATCCTGCGACCACAACTCAAGTTAATACAATAATCATCAAAATCAAGGCTTTGTTGTAATTCTACTTTCCTAATCTCTACCTCTCCAGGCTCAAGCAAGTAAAGAATTCGGGCAAGTCCTAATGTTGTGCACTGTTAAGAAACGTTTAAGCAAAATACAATACAAGTGTTTTGAATTGGTTTAGAATCACGTCGTGCAAACCCTAGTTTGTTAATTCACCATGGTTCCCACAACCCTATTTGTGGTGGTTTTAGCCTATCATGTTTATAAGTAAATTGATAGTATTCACAAACAAAAGCACAAATTAATACTCACAACGATGATTGGAGGAACCTTCACTTGATTAATGCAAGAATTTGGAAGAACAATTCAACAATTCGTATCTCAATATAAAACTAACTCTCAAATCTAAATTGTAAATTGTACCTCTCAATTGTGTCTTCTAAATTATGTTAAGACTTAAGACACAAGACACACAACTTCCTTCCTTGAAGACCTGGCTATTACATGAAAATAAAAGGGTATTTATAGTAGTAGATTTATGTTTTCCTTGTTCCTTGATGAATTTGACTTGGGACTTAAAGTTCCTTTTCCTAGTTGAAGTGGGAGATCTATTTTTGGGGGTTGAAACCTCCTGGCCGTGTCGCCTCTTGCCACTGCCGCGTCCAGTGCCGCGTAGCACATGCCAACGCGCATGGAAGAGAGCCGAAGATGGGCTCCTCGCGCCTAGCCTAGTGCCAGATCTGCTGCACATCGCACGTCCTGTAGCGTCGGTGTGCTGCTACCTCGCGCGGCCTGTAGTGACAATGGTCTGGCGCCTCACGCTGCTGGTTGCGCGGGTGTGGCATTGCACTATTTATTTATTTTTTGTTTAATTCTTGCTTAGTGCATTCCTTCTTCTTCAACTTCAATCCAAATGTCTCAAATACACCCAAATCCATCACTTTAGCCCTGAAAACACCTAATCACATGTGTTAGCTAATTTCACAAGTATGTAACATAAACACATACAAACACACATAATTTATTCTCAAAACATAGTAAAGTACGAGCAAAAATATGTCTATGAAGTGCGTAAATATGCCCTTCATCAACACCCCACACTTAAAATATTGTTCGTCCTCGAACAATTTACTACTTTCCTTCTAACAATGAAGCACAAAATTCATCCTATGAATAGGTCTACTTACACTTAGGATTATGAGACAAAATCAATGAAGCTCAAACAATTCATTCACATGCATATAGGATCAACATTAGAATGTCTAAGTGCGAAATCACTTAACTTTTGAAACTAACTCATCAAGACATATTTTGGGCCAACATGAATTATATGTAATTTAGCAATCAAGATTTATCAAAGTCTTACCATTTTGCTCCTCACAATTTGGAGAGATGCCCTTTCACACACAAGATATAGAATAATATTAACTTGGGCATAAATATAACAAAATCCATCCACTCTCCCAAAGAACTCAACATACATGCAAAAAACGACCCATAGGCTTACCCTTAGTGTAATACTCCACTAATATAGAATTTTAAATCTAGGATCAATTAGGACTTTAAATTTGGTTGTAATGTAGGCTAAGGGAAATGTAGGAACTATTTGGCCGAGATAGTGACTAATTTCCCTAAGCACTTTAATACTTCTCAACACTTTGATTTTTAGCATATTCCTTAGTTTCCCGATTTTCTCCTTATACCTCCTTTTATTTTTTAATTTTATAACTTAGGTGACTAGTGGGGATTTTTGCTTTCAACATTGAGCTCATTCACACATTTTTTCATCATTATTTTTTTTTCAAGGCTCTTTCTTCTTTTTCTTTTCCCACTAGCAATCACCCTCCTTGTTTAGCAAAATTTCACTTTTCTCTTTTCTTTCAATCCACCACACTTTTTTAGCTTTTCCCTTCACTTTTCCAATTATGTTCCTTTTCCATAAAAAGTTTTCGTTAAAGTGCTCTAAGAGTCATTTGGATCAAATATAAGTCAATAGAACAAAACGAGATTAAGCTTGTAATATGGCTTATCAAAAGAATAGGCTAAGGCTCAACATGCTAGGATAATTACAATCAAGGTTGGCAAAATAGGATAAAAATAAGGCTACCAAAGAAACGCCTATATCACTTCCTAAATCCATCATTCTCATTTAGCTTTGCACATACACCAGGCAAGTTCTAGACATCAAATTGCAGGAATGAAGTATATAAAAACTTCCTCCACCCATTGGTGCAAAACGGTTTAACAATGGAAATCAAGATCACATAAACACATATTCATATTGCATGCATAACATAATTAAGCCCATTTTTTTGAAGTACAAGAGTCAAGTTCCCAAAAGACTAAGTGTTTTAATCTTTTTCATACATTATAAAGTAAATCTAATGAAGTCTCAATGATACCTAAAGTGAAGCACCTAACATTCGTAGGGTCCAAGTTTTTGTTCTTACTAATGACTAATTTACCCTTAAAACGGTCGTCATCCATCCATCATCGGGAAAAATCATGACTCAATGACTAAAAATTAAAAAAAATAAAAATCTAGACTCTCTAGTCGGTTCTACGGGACTATCCACCGGAAAAGTACCGAAAATAAAAATCAGAGGAACCTAAAAAAAAATAAAACAAAGAAAAAACTAGTACAAACCAATCAAGCATGCAAGATAAATCATAAATCCTAAAAAACTAGGCCTACCATGTGCAAATTTAGAACTAAGGCATACATGGTAATATGAAGTTCGCTTCTCTCACCGGAACTTAATTGGTTACACTGTCTCCAGTGCTAAAACAAATAAGCATAAAGTAATAGAGTGCAAGAAGAACTCCCTAGGCCTCCACTCTTCGTCGTCTGTGGGGGTAAGAACAGCTTCCCCCATCTATGTATTTCATGCTCAAATTATTTTGTTGAAAATCACGAGCTATCACCTACACACTTGAGCAAACACATAAAACCAAAAAAATTTTCTCTGGTTGCCTCCCAAGTAACGCCTGATTTAACATTGCGGTATGACACAGGTATCTTGATTACTCAGACTTCATCAAGATATCTGTCGATACTGTGGTCACATCTTGTCCACTTGTTTCACAATGCCACCTTGTGACACATCACAAAATAAAAGAAAAATGAAAAATAGGAAATAAAGACTAAAAGTTAAACACAAGAAATTAATCTAAATCCTAAAATGTATTCCCCAGCAACGGAGCCACTTTTTGATAACGCTCAAACTCACACCTCCTGCTTGAGTATGAAGCGGACATTGTTAATAAAGAACCCAACTAGAGTTTGGTGTCGATCCCACAGGGAATACGGAAGGATGTAGAAGAACACTAGTACTTAAGCTTTTGAATCAATTATTTCCTAAAGGGGGAAAATTATAAAAATACAAAAGAAATATTGTGGAGAAATTGAAAGTTGATTCCAAATTAATGCAATTAACTAGGGTAAGTGTTCCCCATGGATCCTTAATTACTTCGGATTTTACACTAGTGATCTATCCCAATACTTTACTTGTAGAACTGATAACATATGTTTATCGAAACGATTGGTTCGTCCTTATTGGATAACTATACTCAATCACCGGGTCAGGTCTCATGAGTGATTTTAATTTAACCACTATAAATTTATTCCAAATTTAACTATCCTGCGACCACAACTCAAGTTAATACAATGATCATTAAGATCAAGGCTTTGTTGTAATTCTACTTTCCTAATCTCTACCTCTCCAGGCTCAAGCAAGTAAAGAATTCGGGCAAGTCTAATGTTGCGCATTGTTAAGAAACATTTAAGCATGAACAAAATACAATACAAGTGTTTTGAATTGGTTTAGAATCACGTCGTGCAAACCCTAGTTTGTTAATTCACCATGGTTCCCACAACTCTAGTTGTGGTGGTTTTAGCCTATCGTGTTTATAAGTAAATTAATAGTATTCACAAACAAAAGCACAAATTAATACTTACAACGATGATTGGAGGAACCTTCACTTGATTAATGCAAGAATTTGGAAGAACAATTCAACAATTCGTATCTCAATATAAAACTAACTCTCAAATCTAAATTGTAAATTGTACCTCTCAATTGTGTCTTCTAAATTATGTTAAGACTTAATACACAAGACACACAACTTCCTTCCTTGAAGACCTGGCTATTACATGAAAATAAAAGGGTATTTATAGTAGTAGATTTATGTTTTCCTTGTTCCTTGATGAATTTGACTTGGGACTTAAAGTTCCTTTTCCTAGTTGAAGTGGGAGATCTATTTTTGGGCGTTGAAACCTCCTGGCCGTGTCGCCTCCTGCCACTGCCGCGTCCAGTGCCGCATAGCACATGCCAACGCGCATGGAAGAGAGCCGAAGATGGGCTCCTCGCGCCTAGCCTAGTGCCAGATCTGCTACGCATCGCATGTCCTGTAGCGTCGGTTTGCTGCTACCTCGCGCGGCCTGTAGTGACAATGGTCTGGCGCCTCGCGCTGCTGGTCGTGCGGGTGTGGCATTGCACTATTTATTTATTTTTTGTTTAATTCTTGCTTAGTGCATTCCTTCTTCTTCAACTTCAATCCAAATGTCTTATATACACCCAAATCCATCACTTTTAGCCCTGAAAGTACAAAATCACATGCGTTAGCTAATTTAACGAATATGTAACATAAACGCGTACAATCACACATAATTTGTTCTCAAAATATAGTAAAGTACAGGCAAAAATATGTCTATGAAGTGCGTAAATATGCCCTTCATTAGTGATATGACCTATACCTTTGTAAGTAAGTTGAACGTATGTATGTTGTGATTAGCTACTGCAAGTAGATAATGATTATATATGTTGTGGTTAGCTACTATGAGACGAATTGAGGTTAGATCATAATATTCCTCGTCGGGACCGAGTGTGCACAGTATGACAAACGCTAGGAGCGTCATAGAGATTTCCCCATTCATTTGTTCATAGTTTAGAGGGTTTCTGATGTCTCGTTGTCGTACCAAGGCCTTAGAAGCTTGTGGTTAGCTGTTGGGCCTAATTTGGTAGGGTTGGACAAGATAGGGCGCAACTGGGCGATATAACTTTTTGTTTGACGCCTATATAGACAATAAAGCTCGCCCACAAGCTGTTGGCGTACCTTGATGCCTCCAGGGCCAAAATCTTTATAAGATCGTATTACCTTCGAGTCGATGGCACCAGGATTTCCAAATGAACTGAGCAATATCTTGACATATGATTGGGCTACTGTTAGTGACCGTTAGATTCACGATTTACTGCTTCTTATGTAGGTCGCTCAGGAAACCTCCCCAGTTGTTAAAAATCTAATAGACTAAGTAACGACTTAAGGGAGAAAACTTGCCAGGGATTAGATTGGGGCCAACGCCCCTGTTATACCCCGGAAGCCCTAAGATCAGACCTAGGAGTTGAAATGGAGAAAATTGGGAATTCTGCACCAGATCACAGAACGGTTCGTTACTGGACCCGTGAGATTGACCACTAGTTGTTAGGTGACTCGCGGTGAAGTACTTGACTAATGTTTTGGTATTTGTGATTTGAAGTTATCACGAGCATGACCACAAGTCGTGGTCAGACTCCATGACTCGTTGAGTCAGTCGTGGGCAAGGGTTATGGGGAGGTGAAGAAAAAGAGTTGGCGGTGTACCCTATGGTTGTTCACCACGAGTCGTGGATGGACACTACGATTCATGGGATGAGTCATGGTCAGCCGGTTACTAATGGTTTGAGATATTGGGCAGTGAAGATGACGAGTGGTGACCACGACAGTAACGACTCATAAGGTCCCACGTGGAGAGCCCCGGATGAATTTTGGATAGTGCACATGACAACTGATGCTACGAGTCGTGGCCTTGGGTAACGATTTGTCCAGTCCCTCGTGGGGACTGGTAGTCAGTTATTTTATGCGAATTTAGTAAGGCCTTTTCTGTAATTCCTATGATCCTATGGCCTAAACTATGTCGTTTTAAGCTATGAATGATGAGTTTTAAGAGAGAAAAGTTCATTTTATGCCATTCTTACTCATGCATGCAAAGTTAGAGAGCTAAAGAGGTGATCAAGCTCATTTTCCTTCAAGTTTTCTTCAATTCTTCATTAAGGAGTGGCAAAATCAGTTCTTCCCCAGGTATGTAGGGTTATGAATAGGTGAATTCGTTCACACCTATGCCCAATCCCTCTCTAAATCATGAAAATTCATATGTTGTTCCTATGGGGTTTTAACCCAATGCATGAAATTCCTAATTTCCTACATGGGTATGTTCTAAATATGTTTCTCCTATTGAATTATGAATCATGGGCAAGTTTTACATTATTTTCATTTAAAATCATGTTTCAAGCTTTTTAAATTAAAATGCCCATTTATGAGAAGTCCATGAAATTTGAGATTTATGATGAATGTCCAAGTATGATGAGATATTATTGATAAAAAGCATGTTTTCAAGTTACCATGGTTATAATCATGTTTTCAAGTGAATTGAGTATTTTCAAGTATGTTAATGTATTGGGCAATGCCCATATATTCAAGTATGATTTATGATTTTACGAATTAAGCTTACCACATGGTTTTGGAGCGAAGACTCCCAATTATATTCAGTTTGTGGTATGGTTTGAGCAAGAGCTCCACATATATGATTTCAGATTTGATATGTATTTGATTATTGATCTTCGTCAATAGATGATGGTGAGCTTCGTTGAAAAATGATGGAGAGCATATGCATATTTTTGGGAGTAGTTTCTAGCACTGAGTAGGCTAAGGGTTGATCACCCTATGCCTCAAAACTACGCGCCAACATAGACTATTACTTATATACATATATTATTTGGGACCTCCCTTGTGAGCTATCCCCTGCCCCAATTAGGCCCCGAGCTTGATATCGATATCATGGTATCGTTCTTAGCCCTAGCAAAGCTTTGGACGGCTCTACCTATGTTCGCCCCTTTGTTATATGGGTGTATAACTACACGCAAGTGCACGTGATCGAACAAGTAGTAAAGTGGCTTAAGTAAGCCAAGTATCGATCCCACAGGGACTGGGATGAAGTGCAATCTGCTCAAGTGTACTATATTTTAATTCTAAAAATGCAGACAACAGCATAACCAAAAGTGTGATATTTTGATTTATAATTTTTATGCTAAATCTAAAACAACTATCTAATGTGAATATGAACTATGAATGAGAGCATGCTGAGGTTAAATGAACATGTAATGAAATTAATTATCGACATAATTTGGTTAGTCTTTTCCTCCGGTTGCTAGCCAAGAACTATTGCCAAGAGATTAAAACTCTCGTATTTAACCCCACTTAAGAATCATGAACCATCCACCTACATTTCTGTGATTAAATGCAATTCATATTCTAGCCATACAAACCCGGTTCCTAAATTGACTAATACGACTTTCAGGTATATTTCTATCCTGAAAGTAAATCAATTCTCAATTTTCCCAAACTAAGAAAAGATCATATCCTATTAATTCACAACTTTCCGATTTCTTGCTCTCTCGAGTGAAACCGGACTTTTTGGATATACATTAACGTAGGCCAAACATTAATGCAGTAAGAACAAGAATTAATAGAACAACCATGAAAGAAAAGATGAAAAACCAATATGATCAACAATCACATTTCATTACAAGTGTTCTTAACCTCAGCAAGAAGATGAATTAGCCACTCATTTGTGGATTAAACATCATTAAATGAGCGTTAAACATACAAGCAATTGAATACAAAGAGAAGGAAAGAGAGAAAAACCCTAATAATTTCATCCCCTCAACTGCTTGTAACCCACGTTCTTGATCCACCAAGTCAGAATATTGAAAAATGAACCTAAGTGTTCTATTTATACTAGTGGGAATTTTTCTCGGAATAACAAGCAACGTGTTACGGAGTGCATCACGGAGCACTGCCTCCGTGACACGCTACCGACGCGGACCTTCACTGGAAACTGGGGGTCTAGGGAATAAGGCCCAACGTGGCACGACGTGCAACGCGGAGCCATGCTACCGTGCCACGGACCTATCGCGTACCCTGTCTGGAAATTGGGCGAAAATTCCCTATCCAGGCAGAAGGCCTCCGCGATGGCAGCGTGACACGACTCCATCGCGGAGCCCCTTTATTTTGTGCTTTCCAATGCCTTGTCCCTTGCTCACATCCGAGTCCAAACCCGATATCCTCCAACATGCATTTTAGCTTCCCGAAATTACATTTTACCTGCAAACAATGCTAATCATGTTGGTTAGTATAAATTCACATTTTATTACCAATTACACGAGAATGTATATACATTGATAGATAAACAAGGCTACAATTCCACATTTGAGTATCACTTGGGCATATAAATTTGCCCAAGATCAACCTACTTGAGTGTGATAGTTGGGACCATGTAATCTCTATCATGGTATGTAGGTTATATGATGAGTCTCCCATTGTTCCTCATGATTTCAGTTATGCATGTATATCATTCATGATGTATATATATCTATATGTTCTAAAGCAGGTTTGACCCAATGTTTAGTTTTACTTACGATTATCAGATTTCATCTTTGGGTCATTCGATTCAGTTATAATGTTATGTTATGTTTAGATCATGATTTCAGAAAATAGCATGCAAGCCCTACTCTCAAACTTTTGTTTTGATCATGTTTTATATTATGCATGTTTTAAAATGATTTACCTATCCAAGTAGTTTTACTTACCTTGCATACTTGGTACATTCCACGTACTGACCGCATACATTATGCTGTATAGTTTCATGATACGGGATCCGATCTTCAGACTCATCCCTGTCATTAGCCAATTTCAGAGTCAGCAATCCAGCTTAGTGGTGAGTCCTCATCTCCCAAGGAGAATTTGATTTTAGATATTGATGTTCTTTTAGTTTTTAGAATTTTTAGTTAGTTGGGGGTTTATCCCATCAATCCATTAGTTATGTAGAGGCTTTTAGACAGTTCGTAGTAATCAACTTGTTATGTATTATGTGAATTCTGGCCAAGATTTTGTTATGCTTAAACTTCCACCATATTTATTATGTTAAGTCTTCCACTCTATTTGATTGAGTTAGAGATATGTTCAAGCCATGGGTCGACTTGGAGTCTCTCGGGGCTCCTTGTCCCGTGTCTCGACCCGGGCCGATATTCGGATCATGACAAACTTGGTACTAGAGAAATAGGTTTGAAGTGTCCTAGGGTGTCTGAAAGCTGCGTTAAGTAGAGTCTTTTTCATGGATGTGAAGCACACCAAACTTATGACAAAGAGGCTATGAGACGTTTAGAAAATGTTTTCTTCTTTCATAATCTATGTCGTGCGATGAAATGTCTCCCTATCCTTCTAACTCGTGCTATTTGCAATTGCAGAATCATGGTTCCCCATAGAGTTAACGGTAGAAGGAATGGAAATAGAAATGACCATGAGGATGGCAACGGAGATGGGCACCAACAAGCCCCACCAGTCTAGGAGCACCACGCATCAAAGCTGGTTGGCTATGCTAAATACTGGGAAGCCATTCAGATGCTAGCGCAATACTTGACCGCCCAGGTCAACCATCAGGCAGTGGCACATGTCCCGTAGAATGGGAATGCAGAGGTAGCGTGGACAGAGATTTCTTAAGGATAAACCCACCAGAGTTTCTTGGGTCCAAGGTGGACGAGGATCCACATGAGTTTATCGACGAGATTGTGAAGATCACCCAGGTCGTAGGGGTGAATGGACTAGAGTGTGATGATTTGGCCTCATATCAGTTGAAGGGGGGTTGCACACATTTGGTTTCGACAGTGGAACAAAGGGCAGCTAGAGCAGGCCCTATCAGTTGGGAGGAGTTTCACGTTGCTTTTCTAGATTGGTTTTTCCCTGTGAGATGAGAGAGTTAAAGGCAGTAGAGTTCATGAATCTTAAGCAGGGGAAGATGATGGTGTAGGAGTATGCCCTTGAGTTCACTCGTTTGTCGAACTACACCCAGAGTTAGTGATTGATCAGAGGGCACGAGTGAGCAGGTTTGTTCATGGGGTGGAGGACTATTTAGACAAGGATTGCAGGACCACTATGCTCTATCAGGATATGGATTTCCCTCGGATAGTCTTATACGCCCAGCAGATGGAGGCGACACATATGAGGGAGAGAGAGGCCCAGAGGGCCAGGACAAACAACTATAGATTCTCCCAGTCGAGGCCAGGTGGTGGGCACCGACAGCAGATCCACCAGGGATCTTCAGCCCTAGCATCTTCAGCACTTAGTGTTCCATCCAGACCTAGGCACGAGCAAAGAGGACTAGCCTCAGTCTCTAGGGTTCAGAGCAGTAGACCCACAGATTCCAATATCCCAGTTTGCGGCAGGTGTGGTCAGGGGTACATGGGTCATTCTTGGCGGGTATAGGTGCTTGCTATGGGTGTGGGAAGCCCAGACATATGATCAATGATTGCCCAGCAGCTAGACAGGACCATGATAGGGGTCGAGGCCCAACTTCCAGTTCAGCAGCTCCACTTACATGCCTAGCCCAGTAGGGGGCTTCTACTAGAACAGGTGGCGGTCAGCATCGAAATAGATTCTATGCTTTAGAATCCCGCTAGGAGCAGGAGGTCTCCCCAAATGTAGTCACTGGTATGTTACGAATTTTCCATCTTGATGTATATGCTTTGTTAGATCCAGGGGCTGCCTTGTCTTTTGTGATACCTTATATGGCTAGTAGTTTTAGAGTCAGTCCCGAAGTCTTGTCAGAACCCTTTTCAGTCTCTACTCCAGTGGGTGATTCAGTTGTAGCTAGGTGGGTATATAGAAGTTGCCCGGTCACAGTCCTTCAGAAAGTCACCTCAGCAGATTTAGTAGAGTTAGCCATGATCGATTTTGATGTTATCCTCGGCATGGATTGGCTATTTGCTTGTTATGTCTAAGTTAATTGTAGAACTCGGGCAGTAGAGTTTAGACTTTTGCGAGAGCCATTCATAGAGTGGAAGGGTAGTTCAGCTATGCCGGTAGGTCATTTCATTTCTTGCCTTAAGGCTAGAGAGATGATCTTCAAAGGTTGTGTATACCATCTAGTTAGGGTTAAGGATACGATGTCCTAGATACCAACTATCTGGTCAGTTCCAGTGGTATGTGAGTAATCAGAAGTGTTCCCAGATGATCTACCAGGTATTCCTCCTGAGAGGGAAATAGATTTTGGTATTGATGTCCTAGAAAACACACAACTTATATCTATTCCTCCTTATAGAATGACCCAACCCAAGTTAAAAGAGTTGAAGGAGCAGTTGAAGGACCTGTTAGATAAAGGTTTCATTATACCGAGCAAGTCCCCTTGGGGTGCACCAGCTTTTTATCCGAAAGAGAGATGGTTCTCTTCGTATGTGTGTTGATTATCGGCAATTGAAAAAGGTCACCATCAAGAACAAGTATCCTCTACCCAGTATTGATGATTTGTTTGACTAGCTTCAGGGTGCCAAGTGCTTTTCGAAGATAGATCTTAGATCTGGGTATCATCAGCTCAGAGTTCGGGAGAGTGACATTCCAAATACAGCCTTCAGGACGCAGTATGGTCATTATGAGCTTGTAGTTATGTCTTTTGGACTAATGAATGCTCCTGCAGCTTTTATAGACTTGATGAAGAGGCTGTTCAAGCCATACTTGGATATGTTCGTGATTGTGTTTATTGATGGTTCATCCTGATATACTCTCAAAGCAAGGAGGAGCATGCCGCTCATTTGAGGATAGTGCTACAGACTCTCAAGGATCTCCAACTATATGCTAAATTCAGTAAGTGCAAGTTTTGGTTGAACTTAGTGGCATTTTTGGGCCATGTGGTATCAAGTGAGGGCATAAAAGTGGACTCTCAGAAAATAGAAGCTGTGAAGAATTGGCCTAGACTGATGAATCCTTCGGATATCAGGAGTTTCTTGGGTTTAGCTGGGTACTCTCAAAGATTTGTTGAGCGATTTTTATCCATTCCAGCGCCATTGACTAAATTGACCCAAAAGAAAGTGAAGTTCCAATAGACGGAGGCTTGTGAGAGAAGCTTTCAGGAGTTGAAGACTCGACTTACCTCAGCACTGGTGTTAACTTCACCAAAGGGTTTGTGGTGTATTGCGATTCTTCAAGAATCGGCCTTGGTCGCATTTTGATGCAGCACGACAAGGTTATAGCATATGCTTCCAGACAGCTGAAAGTTCATAAGAAGAATTACCCGACCCACGATCTTGAGTTGGCTGCGGTATTATTCGCCTTGAAGATATGGAGACATTATTTGTAAGGGGTCCATGTAGATGTGTTTACGGATCATAAGAGTCTACACTATGTGTTTACCCGTAAGGATCTAAATCTATGGCAAAGGAGGTGGTTGGAGATACTTAAGGATTATGACATGAGTATCCTTTACCATCCGGGCAAGGCCAATGTAGTAGCATACACACTTAGTAGACTCTCTACGGAGAGTGTGTCCCATGTGGATGAGGGGAGAAAGGAGCTGGTGAAGATGTGCATCGAGTTGCAAGGTTGGGAGTTCGGTTGGTTGACTCGATCGATGGCGGTGTTATTGTTCATAACGGATCAGAGTCGTCCTTGGTGACTTATGTAAAAGCTTAGATAAGACAAGGACCCTATTTTGGTAAAGTTAAAGGAAGCCGTTCAGAATCATAAGGTAGAGGTATTCTCTAAAGGGGGGATGCTGTGCTTCGATACTAGGGTCACTTATGTGTTCCATATGTTGATGATTTGAGGAATTGGATGTTGCACGAGGCTCATGGATACAGGTATTCTATACATCTAGGTGCCACCAAGATGTACCGTGACCTACAAGAATCTATTAGTGGAATGGCATGAAGAAGGACATAGCAGAATTTGTGGCTAAATGACCAAACTGTCGGCAGGTGAAGGTTGAGAACCAAAGACCCGAAGGTGTGCTCCAAGATATTAGCATTCCTACTTGGAAGTGGGAAGGCATCAATATGGACTTCATAAAAGGTTTGCCTCACACGCATCGTCAATATGACTCCATTTGGGTTGTTGTAGACAGGTTGACTAAAGTAGCTCATTTTCTACCGATCAAAACCAAGGATTTGGCGGAGGATTATGCCAAACTATACATTCGAGAGCTAGTTCGGTTGCATGGAGTTCCCTTGTCCATCATATCAGACAGAGGTACTTAGTTTACCTCTCAGTTTTTTAGGTCGTTTCAAAAAGGACTGGTACTCAAGTTAAGCTCAGTACAGCATTTCACCCGCAAACGGATGGTCAAGTGGAGCGGACAATTCAGACTCTCGAAGACATGTTGAGAGCATGTGTGATTGACTCCAAGGGTAGTTGGGATGGCCATTTGCCTCTTATCGAGTTTACATACAATAACAATTACCGTTCCAGCATTCAGATGGCTCCATTTGAGGCTCTCTATGGGTGGAGATGTAGATCGCCTATTGGCTAGTTTGAAGTTGGTGAAGATGCGATGATAGGACCATATTCAGTCCATGAGGCTATGGAGAAGGTTCAGCTCATACGAGACAGATTGAAAATAGATCAAAGTCGCCAAAATTCCTATGCCGATATGAGAAGGAGGGAACTTGAGTTCGAAGTTGATGATTGGGTGTTTCTAAAGGTGTCTCCCATAAAGGGAGTGGTAAGATTCGAAAAGAAAGGAAAACTCAGTCCCTGTTACATTGGTCCCTACCGGATTGCGAGACGGATTGGAAAGGTGGCATATGAATTGGAGTTTCCCTTAGAATTAGCTTCCGTGCATCCTATTTTTCATGTATCGCTCTTAAAGAATTTTTTGGGTGATCCAGCTCTAGTTGATCCAGTGGATAGTGTCGGTGTGAAAGACAGCCTTAGTTTTGAGGAGGTTTCAGTGGAAATACTAGATCGTTAGGTTCGAAGGCTAAGGAACAAGGAAGTAGCTTCAGTCAAGGTTTTGTGGAGGAATCATGATGTTGAGGGAGCTATGTGGGAAGCCAAAGCAGACATGATGGTTAGAGACCCACATTTATTGTTGCCGGCTCAGTTCCAGCTTGAGGTATCAGATTTTCCCTAAAACTCTATTCAACTTCATGTTTAGTTCATGTGCCCCAATTTATTTCATGTATATGGATGTATTTATGATTCATGAATTCAGTTCAGCCATGTAGTTTAAATTGGAGTTAGTCATTCCGTCAGTTTTCAGATTATATGATCAGTATCTGAGTATGATGAATGCATTTCTCTGTATTTCTGTATGATTTTCAACATTCGAGGATGAATGTTCCCAAGGGGGAGATATTGTTATATTCTGGAAGCCCTAAGATCAGACCAGAGAGTTGAAATGGAGAAAACTGGGAATTCTGCACCAGATCACAGAATGGGTCATTGATGGACCCATGGGGTTGACCACGAGTCGTTAGGTAACTCGTGGTGAAGTACTTGCCTTAAGTTTTGGAATTTGTGAGAAGTCACCACGGGCATGACCATGAGTCGTGTTCAGAACCCACTACTCGTTGAGTCAGTCGTGGGCAAGGTTTATGGGGAGGTGAAGTAAAAAAATTGGCAGTGTACCCTACGGTTGGTCACCACGAGTCATGGTTAGGCACTATGATTCGTGGTCAGCAGGTTGCTAATGGTTTGAGATTTCGGGTAGTGAAGATGACGAGTGGTGACCATGAGTTGTGGTCACTAGTAATGACTCATAAGGTCCCTCGTGGTGAGCCCTACACGACGACTAATGCCACGAGTCGTGGTCTTAGGTAACAATTCGTCCAGTCCCTCGTGGGGACTTGCAGTCAGTTATTTTTTGCGAATTTAGTAAGGGCTTTTATGAAATTTCTATAATCCTAAGGCCTAAACTATGTTATTTTAAGCTATGAATGATGAGTTTTAAGAGGGGTAAGTTCATTTTAGGCCATTCTTACTCATGCATGCAAAGTTAGAGAGCTAGAGAGGTGATCAAGCTCATTTTCCTTCAAGTTTTCTTCAATTCTTCATTGGGCAATCATGGACTAGCAAAATAAGTTATTCCCCAGGTATGTAGGGTTATGAATAGGTGAATTAGTTCACACCCATGCCCAATCCCTCTCTAAATCATGAAAATTCATATGTCGATTCTATTGGATTTTAACCCAATGCATGAAATTTCTAATTTCCTACGTGGGTATGTTCTAAATATATTTGTGCTATTGAATTATGAATTATGGGCAAGTTTTACTTTGTTTTCATTTAAAATCATGTTTCAAGCTTTTTAAATTAAAATGCCCATTTATGAGAAGTCCATGAAATTTGAGATTTATGATGAATGTTCAAATGTGATGAGATATTATTGATGAAAAGCATGTTTTCAAGTTACCATGTTTATAATCATGTTGTCAAGTGAATTAAGTATTTTCAAGTATGTTAAAGTATCGGGCAATACCCATATTTTCAAGTATGATTTATAATTTTATGAATTAAGCTTACCACATGGTTTTGGAGCGAAGACTCCCAATTATATTCAGCTTGTGGTATGGTTTGAGCAAGAGCTCCTCATATATGATTTCAGATTTGATATGTATTTGATTTTTTGAGCATCGTAAATAGACGATGGTGAGCTTCATTGAAAAATGATGGAGGGCATATGCATATTTTTGGTAGTAGTGTCTAACACCGAGTAGGCTAAGGGTCGATCACCCTATGCCTCTGAACTATGCGCTAGCGTAGGTTATTACTTATATACATAATTCTTTGGGACCTCCCTTATGAGCTATCCCCTGCCCCATTTGGGCCCCCAACTTGATATCAATTTCATGGTATCGTCCTTAACCCTGGAAAAGCATTGGACGGCTCTACCCACTTGAGTGTGATAGTTGGGATCACGTAAGCTCTATCGTGGTATGTCGGTTATATGACAAGTCTCCCATTGTTCCTGATGATTTCAGTTATACATGTATATCATTTATAATGTATATATATCTATATGTTCTAAAGCAGGTTTGATCCAATGTTCAGTTTTACTTACGATTATTAGATTTTAGCTTTAGGTCATTCGATTCAGTTATGATTTTATGTTATGTTTCGATCATGATTTCAGAAAATAGCATACAAGCCCTACTCTCAGACTTTTGTTCTAATCATGTTTTATATTATGCATGTTTTAAATGATTTGCTTATTCAAGCGGTTTTACTTACCTTTCATACTCGGTACATTCCACATACTGACTGCATACTCTATGTTGTATCATTTCATGATACAGGCTTCAATCTTCAGACTCAGCCTCATCATTAGCCAGTTCCAGAGTCAGCAATTCGTTTTAGTGGTGAGTTCTTATCTCCCGAGGACCATTTGATTTCAGATATTGATGTTCTTTTAGTTTTTAGATTTTTTGGGTTAGTTGGCGGGTTTGTCCCATCAACCCATCAGTTATGTAGAGGATTTCAAACAATTCATAGTAATCAGCTTGTTATGTTTTATGTGAATTCCGATCAAGATTATGTTATGCTTAAACTTCTGCCATGTTTATTATGTTAAGTCTTATGCTCTATTTGATTGAGTTAGAGATATGTTCATGCCATGGGTCGACTTGGAGTCTCTCGGGGCTCCTTGTCTCGTGTCTCGATTTAGGCCTATGTTCGGGTTGTGACAGTCGTGGGCTACTCTTATAGATGCCCGTATACATGTTGCCGCGAAGGGCTAAATCTAGATATACTTGCCTACGGGGCTATGAATTACTCAAGGGAGCTATATGTTTTCTGGACAGACCAAATTAATGTCTAAGGGACTAGAACCATAGTATTACCGTATTACCTTTAGGCTAAGGATTATAGTATGCTGCCTGTGGGAAGTTAGGGCTGACTACTTAGGAGTATGTCCGATTAGTAGCAACCCTACAGTCATTCTAAGCGAAGGGACTAGATAGTTGGTGGCCTGCGACCTTACTATTCATTGTGATCTATCATTGTCCTAGCATGACCTTCAGACTATTGCTTAGGTCACCTGAACCTCGTCTTTTCCCGTCTAAGCCGATGGAGGTGGTAATCACTGCCAGGACCCTCTGTTTAGGTGTAGGCACACGGGGTGTGCTTGTTGAAAGCTATATAAACTGTTTTAGGGATAAGTATCGGTTGCGTTAGGCCTATAGGGCTAGATACACCTTTTTGAGTGACTAGTTTGGTAGATTGTAGCGTAGTATCCCTGGTTGAGGTAGATTATGTTTCGTGCTACCTCTTTCCATGAATAGCTAAGAGGCTGCTAGTTGTACAAACTATTTATGGAGCTATGATACTGCTAACACTTACGGAGCTATAGATTGCTTACGGAGCTACGATGCTGTGTCGTGTACAGAGCTACTGAATTGCTTATGGAGCTATAAATTGTCTGAAAGGACTAAAGTAGAGCCTACGGGGCCATATTGAAGTCTATTCATTTATGTACTTCTTCTACGCTGTAGTGGCATTACAAACCCTTCGTAGAGCCTTGTGAGCTCGGGATGTAGTCATAGGGGCGTGAAAGAGCCTTACTCAGTTATGAGAGCCCAGAAAGCTCCACTATAGTCTCAAGAGACTAGGTATGTTCAGTTACAGTCACTTGCAGGGCCTCAGGGGTATCAATAAGGGTATATAAACTGATTGGTGCTTGCCGAGGCTTATGGGGACTCGGGTAGGTTATCTGTGTTGATTGTACCTTCCATGCTTATGGGACCAGGTTAGGTTCTTGTTTGTATACTTGCTTGCTTGATGTAGCTTATGAAGATATAATCGTACAACTTAAGCTCTCATTTGTATAGTCGTCTACTAGATGCAGGCTATGGTTATGAAAGCATACAGGTTAACTTCTACCCCTTTTCATTGATTATTTTAAGTTTTTTTATCAGCTTCTATTCAGCTTTTATTATTTCCTTACAAACTCGGTACATATTGTACTGACGCCCATACATAGGGTGTTGTATACTTGCCTGCAGGTTCAGACAGACAGGTTTTGGGATCTCCTAGCAGCTATTCAAAGTCAGCAAATTGGTCAGCTCTTTTCGTTCAGAGTTGGCAGATTGTAGAGGTTTGTCTGTCCTTTTTTATATAGTTTTGGGTAGGCTGGGGCCCAGTCCCGACCAATATTTTTCACTCTTAGAGGCTTGCAGGCCACATTCGTTAGTTCCTAGCTAGTTGTGCATTGTGTCCATATGGGGCCTATATAGGTTATGTTTTGTATGTTGCTGCGTGGGGCCTAGTTTAGCTATTTTTTAGCAGCCTTATTGGCGGTAGTTGTTATAGAATTGTCTGCCTTCCTTTTGTAATGCATAGACAACATGGTGGTCTTGTCGGCCCGCATAGGATCCTTTTATTATCGTGGTTGTTGGGTTAGCTGTCTTGTGCAGGTTTGCGGCCTAGTCGGCCTGAGGTTGTGTTTACGATCGAGATATAGCCGTTTGTTTTCTTGCTATGTCCTGCTGGCATGCACCAGAAGTGTATGTGTCCAGCCAGGTCAGCTCAGAGTCCAGTCTGGCGTCAGGAACCAGTTACACCTCCCAAGGTGGGGCGTAACACCTTGGATGCTACATGGTACTTAGGATCACAAGTGACCCAAGCAAACCCATGGTAAAGCATACTTCTACTAAGACTGATCTAATAAAAATAATAATAAGCGGAAGCTGTCTAAAGTAAAAAGAAAATTGATGTCTCCCAAGCGCACGCAAGTGCACGTGATCGTCAAGTAATATAGGACTGGAAACCCTGATTATTGCACCAACAGAGACTTGTCAGTTCAATCGTTATAAGGTTATCACTTTATTTTCGCTATTCTAACAAAAAAGTTAAAAATGGAAATTGGTTTGGGAAATTAACTACTAAAAATTTAAATATAGAAATAACTAAAATGATTGCAAGCTTGGTTTTACTTCGGTGATGATTAAAATATTGGAAAATAACACATGTTTGGTTCCAGGTTGAGTTTTAAAAACGTGATTACACTAGAACGATTCTTCCTATGGTTGCTAGTTGCAATTTACTATCCTATTTCTTGCCACTATCCCTAGAATCCAAGAATTCTTTCATGAACCCTAACGCCTATATCCCTATGGTCGCAGGAGAAACATGAAATGGCAACCATACCTACTTGTATTTCAACTAAACGGGATTGAAGGGTATATCCCTATCCTCAATAACAACTTCTATCCTCTCACTAATGGGCTCGAGGGTCATTGAATTCTTGTTTTGACCTTTAACTCTTTCAATTCCCTTTCTCAAGTTCAATCAAAAGACAACCTATTACTTAAAAGGTGATCAATCTCATAAATAATAAATAAAAATAAGTAAATACAAACAACTGCAATAAAGAATCGAATCTAGATTAAATTAGTCTTTCAAACATTCAACCATCCACCATGGCCAAAACCCTTGAATATAAGTTTAGCCACTCATAGAGAAGTTAGAAAACGATTACATATTCATCATTGTTATACGCCGGAAGCCCAAAGATCAGACCCAGGAGTTGAAATGGAGAAAATTAAAAATTTTGCACCAGGGCAGAGAACGAGTCATTGTGTGACCTGTGGGGAGGACCACGACTCTCGAGGTGACTCATGGTAAAGGCTGACTTAAGATAAGGAAAAATTTTGAATGGAGTTGTCACGGGCATGACCACGAGTCATGGTCAGGCCCCATGACTCGTCCGGTACCCATGGCCAAGGAATTCAAAAAGGGAAAAATGTGAGGCAGTGCTCCTAACGGATGGGTTCCACAAATCGTGGTCAGCCACCACGACTCGTTAGGTGGCCCATGGTCATAAGGAAGATAATGATTTAGGGCTGAGGCAGTGGAAGCGACGAATGGTGACCACGAGTCGTGGTCACCGATAATGAATCGTGGGATAACCCATTACAAGTTCCAAGAGAAATTTGGCAATGTATCCAACGACCAAAGTGAAAACTCGTGCAAGGTGGCAACGACTCATTAGGTCCCTTGTGGGGACTGACGAGCAGATATTTTCTACTAAGTTTTTGAGGGTATTTTCATCATTCCTACACTCTAAGGTCCTATACTACATTATTTTAAGTTATTTTCTGAGTGTTTTAAGATAGGTTAATGTCACACCCCATCTTGGGAGGCATGACTGACACTTGGTGGCCTACTAAGACCTGAACTGCTGAGCTGACTGAGCCTTAGCACCTCTGGTGCAGGCTGACTCTAACTCTGGAATCAAGAAAACGACGGGCTATATAGCGGTTGTATATACAAACTCCGGCCGACAAGGCCTATAGCTACATGTGAAAATAAACAGCTAACCAGAGACAAACAAACATAGGGAGTTCTATATGGGCCGACAAGGACACCATGATATCTAGTTATAACTGAAAGGTAAGATCAGATGCTAAACAGAGCCCCACATGGCCAACACACATAATCTAAAACACATATGGGCCCCACATGGCCGATATCATCTAACCACCGGGAAGTAATACAATCTGCAAGCCTCTAGAAGTAATAAGATGGCCGGGATAGGGCCCCAACCTACCCATACTGTACAAATAGAAGGAATAAACCTCTATCACTCAAGCCCTGTAAGATGGGAGCTGACGATTCTGTACGGCTGACTGGAACTACGAGGGACCTACTCCTCATCTATCTGTACTTGCAAGCAAGTAATGCAGTGCCTCGGAAAGGGCGTCAGTACAATATGTACCGAATATGTAAGGCAATAGATAAGCTGAATAAGTCTAGAAGTAAATAAAAAGAAGAGCTGGAAGATTAACCTATACGCCTGCTGATTCGTAATCTGCAACTAACTGACACTACATGTACATAAGCTAAGACTGCATACTTACATATTTATACACTACAACTAGCAGACAAGAATTCATACAAGAACCCCACCTGGCCCCCATAAGCCGGGAGGTACAATCAGCGCAAAATAACTCGCTCAGGCCCCCATAAGTCCTGGCGAGCACATCTCAATCTATATACCCCTACTCAGGCGTCTACAACTGTACTGGTACTGTAGCCAACCTACCAGTCCCCTAGGTCTACCACTGGGCCCGCTTGAGCCCTGAACTATAGCTGTGTCTGAGTTTGAGTCCAGAGGACTCCTGATATCTACACCCTGGGCATAAGCGCTCGGCGAGGGTGTGTAGAAGGCCAACCACGACAAATATGAGGATCTGGATCCTTATCTTCGTCCCTTGTAGACGGCATGCCGCTTTGTAGAGTGACGCATCCTCGCCCCTGGCGGACGAGTCGACACAAACATTAATCTGGGGCGGTCATGGAAGGCTCCTAACTAAGGGCAACCCCAACCCAGGTGCTATACTGACACATCGATCTATCTGTATAAAGAGAGCATATCTGGCCTTCTGGGCCTCATGCTGGTGCTATTGACTTCTGGGATAATCTGTATGGCTGTTTGCAGGCACGCCATGTGCCCATATTTGATCAGAGGATCCTGATAGTGATCATGATCTCTAATAGTCTGGACTGAATAGAGCAAGGTCTGAAGTGGCCTAGCAATACTCTGAATTTCCTACTCGGACATCTATAACTCATGAGTAACTGTGAGGTTACGGATAGTTAACTATTTTATCCTTCTAATTAATAAACCATAGGGCTGGCCCTCTCCTGGCACTCTGTACCTGAATACCTTACAAGAACCGGCTAGGGTGCTAGCCCAGTCATTGACTACTGATGTGGACCCCCCCTTGGGATACCCACGGGTTTACCTAACTTGGACGATTGGGCTGGCTTGCTGGGCGTTCTACATGATAACTGTTAAGTCGACTAGGACTGACCATCACTGATAAGGCTAAAGGAATGGCGGATAATCAGTCAATACACTAGACAACCCTAGTGTCGCTAACTCTGGAATATACCTATACTATCTCTATTTCTGGTTCTGGAATGTGCGATAACATCAATGACCTCTAGGGATGCTTTCCTGCCAATATAGGTGCCAACTGATCATTAGACCGCCTAACTGCGCCCATATTGTTTAGCCAACTGATTCAGGCCACTAACTCTTATGAGCTTCTGAAGTCTAGCCTGGCAACAGACATATAAATCTACCATCACAAAATTGATAACTAAAAAAGTTTCTATAGCGTTCATAACGCGAATCACATTTAATCTGTTTCCTTTTATGGAGGGGTCCTACAGTACGATCTGTATATGTTTTCTAACAACTAACCAGAATTTATGTAACTGTAATCCTTGTTAGCAGCTAATCGCAACATATCTGATACTTATATACGTATATCAATAATATCTAATTACAACATATCACCTACAATCTAATGGTAGCAACTATATGCAACATCTGAGATTGTTATTTATTTTTGAGAACATAAGTCGTAACATTGCACGACAAGGATACTTGCCGAGAGTTAAGACTTACATACCTCGTTCGCCATTTTCTGACTAACTGATGAGTAACAACTCGTATTCAACCGTCCTTCTAAACTGTAATCATATTCATAGAAGAATAGTGCTAACTTTGTTACTGAATTCGAAGAAAATAATAACTTATATGTATATATATACTGACTATACTTCAACTTATCGAAAGACGATCAAAAACTCGTAATTTCCCAGGAATCTAGAAGGAAGAAATACTTACTTTAAGTCTGTGATCGTATTCACACTAGTTTGGAGCAATTCAAACAACTTTGGCTCAACAGGACGACGATTCGCCGGGCGAATTTCGCGAAACTAACTCTGTAGAAATGCTCACGGCAGCCTTATACTTTGATACCCAAAGTTAATTTGAATTTGGATGACGTTTAGCAGCGTAATCAGATGAAAATTATATATTCCCTTCGTCTCTACTCTCTACTGATCGAGATATATATGAAAAATATCATAAATTCTAAGGGTGAGGCCTATATATACTTGAAGCAGGATACAAGGCAATGTGGCACGCTGGCCAACGCACCGTTTTTGCTCCGTGCCATGCCGGCTAACGCGCTGATTCTGGTCCATGCCACTTTGCCCCTCCGGGCAGCTTGGTTCGACCTCCTCTCGCGAAATCCCAACTTGGCACTCGTTCGGCCTTTCCCCGGGCCCCTTTCCTCGTACATATGACCCTCTAAAACACTTAACCAACATACGAATAGGCCGATTAAATGTTAGGAACTTACGGGGTGTAATATCCTCCCCCCCTTAAGAACATTCATCCTCGAATGTTAACTTCTACTTGCAAGAACCTTAACCTTGTAATTAGTTATTCTGGAAAAATTTTTAGCAGAGTCTCCCCTGTAATATGAACTACCCAAAAACCCTGAAATGCAGAAAAGTCCAATGCAAGTACTCCACACAACTTTAGCGTTCATTTCACAATAGACTGAAGTCAACTACTCCACATATACTTTGTATATACTGCAACTTATGAAACAACAACAACAACATACCTCTAGTTGCACAACATGACTAAGTCTGAAATAACTGAGGATATTTGTTTTTCATATCATCTTCTGCTTCCCAGGTCATTTCCTCTCGGTTCTCATTCCTCCATAATACTTTAATGGAAGCAATATCTTTAGTTCTTAGTTTGCGGAAATGCCGATCTAGTATGGCTACAGGAGCTTCTTTCTAAGCTAACTTCTCAGTGATTTGGACGTCTTGACTGGGACAATCCAGGAGGGATCTCCTATGCACCTCCTCAACATTGATACATGAAAAACTGGGTGAACGGATTCTAATTCTGAGGGTAAATCCAATTCATAAGACACCTGGCCTATCCTTCAGCGAATTTGATAAGGTCCAATAAACCTCGGGTTGATCTTGACTTTCTTACCAAATCTCGTCACGCCCTTCATCGGCAAAACCTTCAGGAATACCCAGTCACTACATTAAACTCTAGGTTTCTCCGCCGCACATCAGCATAAGATTTCTGGCGGCTCTGAGCAGTCAACAGACATTCTCTGATAAGCTTTACTTTTTCCTTCTGCCCATTTTAACATGTCCAGGTTTTCTCTATCTGCCTGAAGTTATCACCCAGAAGGCTTCCACTTCCATTTATAGTAGGCCTCGAGAGTCTGAGTTGTATATTCTACTTATCCACCAATTTGGGTACGAGAACTGTGCTTAAGTGAACATATGTCACCATCTGTTCTAACATCCTTTCCTAAAATTTAGTCATAGATTGCGCCCCTCTGTTGGAGTTTATCAAACACTGGGGTTCCACGACTTCTGGGGTATTTAACTTGGCATACGTTTTAATGGTAACATAATTTCATCTGGTGAGGCATGAATTGACCTCATTTGTCTTATTATACTGACTCAAATAAGATCAGGCTACACCAGGTGTGAGATAACCCTGTGACTATATTCATATTAATTACTCTCCACTCCCTTGAAGACACGACCATCTCTTATATTGGACAGCTCGGTTCCTGCTATTTCACCTTTTCTGGCTTATCCCTGGGGCTCTGCTTCTATAATTTAATAATATCTCCTTCCCTCTCGCACCATTTCATTGCATTTTCGTTAAATTCTGGGAGCAATGAATACATGCACCTTAGCTATAGTCTACTATTTGAAGTTTTGCCACCCTTGGAACGTGAGGTCAACATCCGGACCTTGTGACCTTACTTGTTGTTATATTGAAGGCCCGTAACTGTCCGCTGAGCATCATTTTCATGCTGCAATAGATTAGAGTCTCCATGTCGGCACTCTCTTACCTTCCCCTTAGGCGGGCATACCACAACATTTTAGGCTGCAACCTTACTGTCTCTTAACTGTTAGCTCAAGGCTTAGTCCTCAATATACGATGTTCTATCAACCTGGAGGTATTTCTAATTTCCCCCAAAGTTTGGTATTCGTGCTTTTCGCCTTACCTTCCTTAGACTGAGCTCTGGGGTTCATGGTACCTGCCTTACATTGTCAATAAGGTTACCGGCCAGGTCTCGGCCTATACTTCTTCCGGCTTGCAGTCGGACCCATTTCATTCATATGACCTCCCTGTCTTTCGATATCACAAACTAAGATCATAACCATTATCTTGCAGGCATATCCTGCCGTCATTAGCATGCTACGGCGGATTCAGCCTTTTTCTAACTTAAACTTGACTATTGCTGGGAGTCTATCACTGATGGATTTCTTACACACACCTGGAGTAAGCTGATAGTCTTACTCGCTCTTCTGACTTATTACCGTGAAGGCATGGACAACTTACATAAACTTTGGGGCTCCCTATTCTTTCCTAACACTTTCTGGAGTCAACAAATCCAACCTTCGCTTACTATTTACTCCAGGAAACATCGCCTCAATTCTTACGCCCTTTTCTACTGGAAACAAAACTAAGAGGTAGGAATAGCCTTTTCTTACCGCAATAAATGGGAATATGGAACTGTACAACATTCGAAAGGATGCAGGTGGAAATCCTGCATTTCCCCCTCTTTCTCACATCCATCAGGTAATCTAATATTAACTGTCGTCTTGACCAGATCTTGTATATCTAACAGATAAGTCGACTCGTATATACGCTATACTCCTAACTTCATACTCTGAGGTTATAAAAATGAACTGGGGACGGTGCTGGTATATGTATCACATTGGGAGGTTCCTGGTACCTCGGGAGGGTATTGGGGAGATCAAGGACGCCCGCTCCCGTCCTTAGGCTGACTATCTCCCAACTGTGGCGTCTTAATGATACCTCCTCCTGCTGCTGTAGTTATCTTGCAACTGGCTGGTGTCTGTCTTATATTAAACCTTACCCTAGACAGACATAACAAGAAAAACTTAGGGACTTAACCCTATACAACTTTGCTCTATAGCACGATCTGAGAAAAAGAAAGAGTAACCATCCTATCATGCCTTCCAGCCTCCTGCCTATAGTATGTGGTGCACAACACATCCATAGACACTACTTAGCACGGCTTGCAGACTCCCTGGGATACAACCTGCTCTGATACCAATTTTGTCACACCCTATCTTGGGAGGCATGACTAGCACCTGGTGCCCTACTAGGACCTGAACTGCTAAGCTGACTGAGCCTAAGCACCTCTGGTGCAGGCTGACTCTAACTCTGGAATCAAGAAAATAACGGGCTATATAGCGGCTGTAAATACAACCCCCAGCCGACAAAGCCTATAACCACCTGTGAAAATAAACAGCTAACCAGAGACAAACAAACATAGGGAGTTCTATGCGGGCCGACAAGGCCACCATGATATCTAGTTATAACTGAAAGGTAATATTAGATGCTAAATAGGGCCCCACACAGCCAACACACATAATCTAAAACACATATGGGCCCCACATGGCTGACATCATCTAACCACCGGGAAGTAATATAGTCTACAAGCCTCTAGGAGTAATAAGATGGTCGGGACAGGGCCCCGACCTACCCATACTGTACAAATAGAAGGAATAAACCTCTATCACTCAAGCACCGGAAGAAGGGAGCTGACGGTTCTGTATGACTGACTAGAACTACGAGGGACCTGCTCCTCATCTATCTGTACCCTTAGGCAAGTAATGCAGTGCCCCGGAAAGGGCATCAGTACAATATGTACCGAATATGTAAGGCAATAGATAAGCTTAATAAGTCTAGAAGTAAATAAAAAGAAGAGTTGGAATATTATCCTGTACACCTGCTGATTCATAATCTGCAACTAACTGACACTACATGTACATAAGCTAAGACTTCATACTTACACATTTATACACTACAGCTAGCAGAAAAGAATTCATACAAGAACCCCACCTGGCCCCCATAAGCCGGGAGGTACAATCAACACCAAATAACTTGCTCAGGCCCCCATAAGTCCTGGCGAGCACATCTCAATCTACATACCCCTACTCAGGTGTCTACAACTCTACTAGTACTGTAGCCAACCTACCGGTCCCCTGGGTCTACCACTGGGCCCGCTTGGCCCCTGAACTATAGCTGTGTCTGAGTCTGAGTCTGGAGGACTCCTGATATCTACACCCTGGGCGTAAGCGCTCGGCGGGGGTGTGTAGAAGGCCAACCACGGCAAATATGAGGATCTGGATCCCCATCTTCGTCCCTTGTGGACGGCATGCCACTCTGTAGAGCGCCCTATCCTCGCCTCTGGATGACGAGTCGACACAACTATTAACCCTGGGGCGATCATGGAAGGCTCCTAACTGAGGGCAACCCCAACCCAGGTGCTATACTGACACATCGATCTATCTTTATAAAGAGATCATATATGGCCTTCTAGGCCTCATGCTAGTGCTACTGACTTCTGGGATAATCTGTATGTCTATTTGCAGGCATGCCATGTGCCCGTATTTTATCAGAGGATCCTGATAGTGAACATGATCTCTAATAGTCTGGACTGAATAGAGCAAGGTCTGAAGTGGCCTAACAATACTCTGAATGTCCTACTCGGACATCTATAACTCATGAGTAACTGTGAGGTTACGGATAGTTAACTATTTTATCCTTCTAATTAATAAACCATAGGGCTGGCCCTCTCCTGGCACTCTGTACCTGAATACCTTACAAGAACCGGCTAGGGTGCTAGCCCGTTCATTGACTACTGATGTGGACCCCTCCTTGGGGTACCCACGATTTTACCTGACTTGGACCACTAGGCTGGCTTGCTGGGTGTTCTAAATGATAAATGTTATGTCGACTAGGACTGACAATCACTGATAAGGCTAAGGGAATGGCGGACGATCAATCAATACACTAGACAATCCTGGTGTCGCTAACTCTAGAATATACCTATTCTGTCTCTATTTCTAGTTCTGGAATGTGCGATAACATCAATGACCTCTAGGGATGCTTTCCTGCCAATACAGGTTCTAACTGATCGTTAGACCGCCTAACTGCGTCCATACTGTTTAGCCAACTTATTCAGGCCACTAACTCTTATGAGCTTCTGAAGTCTAGGCCTGACAACAAACATATAAATATACAATCACAATAAACTGAGAACTAAAATAGTTTCTATAGCGTTCATAACGCGAATCACATTTAACCCGCTTCCTTTTAGCGAGGGGTCCTGCAGTACGACTGTATATGTTTTCTAATAGATAACCAGAATTTATGTAACTGTAATCCCTGTTAGCAGCTAATCGCAACATATCTGATACTTATATAAGTATATCAATAATTGCTTATCAATAACAGCTAATTACAACATATCAACTACAATCTAATGGTAGCAACTATCTGCAGCATCTGAGATCGTTATTTCTGTTCGAGAACATAAGTCGTAACACTGTATGACAAGGATAGTTGTCGAGAGTTAAGCCTTACATACCTCGTTCGCCATTTTCTGACTAACTGATGAGTAACAGCTCATATTAAACCGTCCTTCTCAACTTTAATCATATTCATAGAAGAATAGGGCCAACTCTGTTACTGAATTCAAAGAAACAAATAACTTATATGTGTATATATATACTGACTATACTTCAACTTATCAAATGATGATCAAAAACTCATAATTTCTCGGGAATCTAGAAGGGAGAAATACTTACTTTAAGTCTGTGATCGTATTCACACTAGTTTGGAGCAATTCCAACAAATTTGGCTTAGGGGGACGACAATTCGCTGGGAGAATTTCGCGAAACTAACTCCGTAGAAATGCTCCCTGCAGCCTTATACTTCAATACCCGAAGTTAATTTGAATTTGGACGGCGTTTAGCAGCATAATCAGATGAAAATTATATATTTCCTTTGTCTCTACTCTCTACTGATCGAGATATATATGAAAATATCATAAATTCTAAGGGTGAGGCCTATATACTTGAATCAGGATACAAGGCAACGTGGAACGCTAGCCAACGCACCATTTTTGCTCCGTGCCACGTCGGCTAACGCGCTGATTCTGCTCCGTGCCACTTTTCCCCTCTGGGCAGCTTGGTTCGGCCTCCTCTCGCGAAATCCCAACTTAGCACTCATTCGGCCTTTCCCCGGGCCCTTTCCTCCTACGTATAGCACTCTAAAACACTTAACCAACATACGAATAGGCCAATTAAATATTAGAAACTTATGGGTGTAACAGTTAAGTCTTTCTGAACCTATTCAAGAGAACCCATGTATGCAAGTTAGAGAGAGTTAGAAAGAGGATCAAGCCTTAGCTCTTCTAATTCTTCTCAAATTCTTCTTGGGCAATCAGGAAAGTGTAAGTATCAGCTATAATCTGGTATATAGGGTTATGAGTGGGTATTTTCAATCACACCCATGCCCAATCTCTCCTAATTTATGAAGTTTTGATTAAAAATCTTATGGGGTTTTATATTAAATCTTGGGGAATTTGACTGATCTATCCATGAGTTATTACTTCTCATGATTTACATCACATGTTATGAATCACGGTCAGATCTTACAACTAATTCGACTATAAATTTATTGATTTCGATTTCTATTAAATTATGCCTAATTATGCATGTTCTATGATGAATTGAATTATGATCTTTACCTCTATTGTTGATATTTATAAACCTATCATGATTTATGAGTCATTATATGGAATTATTCAAATGCTTATCATGAATTTATGATTTAAAAGCTTATACATGATTTACAAGTATGCATGAGCCTCATAATTTTACTAATTATGTTTTTGGCCGACTCATAGGCCTTACCCTCATGGCTAGTTCACGTATTTACAAGAATGCTTATGATTATCATGATTTAACTAGTCCATGAATTTCATGCATATTATACTATGAACACTATATATGTTTTGGGAGTAGTATTTAATACCGAGTAGGTTCGGGGCCTAGGTTTTGCCACGAATCTCAGAACTACGTGCCACCATAGGACATGATGGGAACTCCCTTAAGACTGTCCCCTTTGCCCAAATGGGACCTTTCATGTGTCATATCACGCCCTTCATGGTTCTATCCTTGGCAAGGTATGAACACCCTCCCGACTAGGGATTTACAGGTTGGGCTCCATGTGTACTCATATGGGGTATGTCGGTTATAAGAATCTCTCATTGTTCCGCATGTTTTACGCATTATTATATTTATGTTAATTTGGCTCACGTGGTGGTTTATAAAGCTTTTATTATGACTATCCTATTGAATGGATTACGAATGATTTTAAAACCTTGATCCCTATGTTATCATATGATATTTATGCTATGAGCATGTTGTCCCATTCTTATGATCTCTTATGAGTTTTTCTGTACTTATAAATGTCCATTTTACTTACCTTGCATACTTGGTACATTTCACGTACTGACTGCATACTCTATACTGTATTATTTCATGATACATGCCCCGATCTTCAAACCCAACACCGTTAGTAGTTCATCTCAGAGTTTACCATCCAGCTCTTGGGTGAGTCCTCATCCTTCAAGGACCAGTTTGATTTTAGTTATCTTTTCATGTTTAGTTTTCTAAACTTGTCGGGTTAGTTGGGGATGTTGTCCCATCAACCCATCGGATATATTAGAGGCTTTTCAGACAATATGTAGTATTCAACTGTTATGTATGTAATATGTTCCGCTTATCTTGTTATGTTATGTTTATGCTTCTGTTTTGCCGTTATGCTAAGTAATCCACTTTATTGATATTAAGTTAGATGTATGATCATGCCATGGGTCGACTTGGATTCTTTCGGGGCTCCTTGTCCCATGTTATGATCTGGGTCGTGACAAACTTGGTATCAGAGTCATGGGTGTGAAGCGCACCACACTTATGAAGAAGAGGCTACGAGACATTTAGGAAATATTTCCTTCTTTCATGATCTATCTCGTGCGATAAAATATCCCTCTATCCTTCTAATTCGTGCTAGTTGTGATTGCAGAATCATGGCTCCCTGCAGAGTAAATGGTAGGAGGAACGGGAATGGAGAAGGCCACGAGGATGGAAACAAAAATGGGCACCAGCAGGCCCCACCAGTTCAGGAGTACCATGCACCGGAGCCGGTTGCCCATGCTGAGTTTCGGTAGCTATTTAGATGCTCGCATAGGCCTTGACCGCTCAGGTCAATCAGTAGGCAGTTGTGTTCTGCAGAATAGCAATACAACGGCGACTCGAGTCAGGGATTTCTTAAGGATAAACCCGCTAGAGTTCCTCGGGTCAAAAGTAGATGAGGAATCGCATGAGTTCATCGATGAGATTCTAAAGATCACCCAGGTCATAGGGGTGGCAAATAGGGAGTGCATTGATTTGGCCTCTTATCAGCTGAAAGGGGTTACGCATATTTGGTTTAAATAGTGGGGAGATAGTAGGGCAGTGGGAGCAGGCCCTATTAGTTGGGAAGAGTTTCATGCATCCTTTTTGGACTGGTTTTTCCCTCGTGAGATGAGGGAACTGAAGGCGGCCGAGTTTGTAAATATGAAGCAGGGTGACGTTTCGGTTCAGGAGTATGCTATGGAGTTCACTCGCTTATCCAAATATGCACCAGAATTAGTTGCAGAACAGAGGGCTTGGGTGAGCCAATTTGTGCATGGAGTGGCGGACTACTTGGATAAGGACTTTAGGATTGCCATGCTGCATCGAGACATAGATTTTCCCCGCATAGTGTTACATGCCCAGTAGATGGAGTCGGTGTATCGTAGGTAGAGAGAGGCCAAGAGGGCCAGGACAGATAATTATGGGATGTCTTAATCTAGATCAGGGGGTGGACAACACTAGAAGTCTCATCACAGGTCTTTTGCTTCAGCACCATCATTAGCTAGTACACCATCTAGATCATGAGAGGATCGGAGAAGCTGGGCTTCAGATTCGAAGGGCCAGGCTAGTATGCAGATAGAGAGAACTTTCCTAGCTTGTGCAAGGTGTGGAAAGAATCACCCAGGGAGGTGCCTAGTTGGCTCAGATGCTTGTTTGGGGTATGGTAAACATGGACATAGACTTAGGGATTTCCCTTCGGCCAGATCATGGGGCAGTGGAGCTCATACGCCAGCCGCTATTTCAGCCGCTCCAGCAGCATATCTCTCCCATTAGGGCGCCTCGACTAGTTCAGTTGGTGGTCAATGCCAGAATAGGTTCTATGCCCTTGCGACCCGTTAGGAGCAGGAAACTTCACTGGATGTGGTTGCTGGTATGTTACGAGTATTTCACCTTGATTCTTATGCTTTGTTAGATCCAGGGGCTACCTTGTCTTTTATGACCCCTTATATTACTAGTAGTTTTGGAGTTAGTCTCGAAATTCTATCATAACATTCTCAGTCTCTACTCCCTTGGGGATTCAGTTGTAGCTAGGTGAGTGTATAGGAGTTTCCCGATCACAGTATTGCATAAAGTCACCTTCGCAGACCTTGTAGAGTTATGCATGACTGACTTTGATATTATTCTCGGTATGGATTGGTTGTATGCGTGTTATGCTTCTATTAATTGAAGAACCTGTGTGGTGGAGTTCAGCTTTACAGGTGAGTTAGTCTTGGAATGAAAGGGTAGTTCGTTCATGCCTATAGGTTAATTTATCTCCTATCTTAAGGCCATAAATATGATTTTCAAGGGTTGTGTGTATCATCTAGTTAGGGTTAAGGATGTTAAGTCCGAGACCTCGACTGTCCTGTCAGTTCTGGTAGTGTGTGAGTACCCAGAAGTATTCCCTGATGATTTAGAGGGTGTTCCTCTAGAGAGGGAAATTGATTTTGGCATCAACCTTCTCTCTTACACGCAACCTATATCTATTCCTCCCTATAGAATGGCTTCAGCTGAGCTAAAGGAGTTGAAAGAACAGTTGATGGACCTATTAGATAAATGTTTCATTAGACCAAGCAAGTCTCCATCGGGGGTGCACCAGTCTTATTTGTCTGAAAGAAGGATTCCCTTCGGATGTGCACCGACTATCGACAGTTGAACGAGGTTACTATCAAGAATAGGTATCCTATGCCCAGGATTGATGATTTATTTGACCAGCTTCAGGGTTCCAAGTGTTTCTCGAAGATGGATCTCAGATCTGGGTACCATCAACTCAGAGTTTGGGAGAGCGATATCCCGAAAACGGCCTTTAGGACGCAGTATTGTCATTAGGAGTTTGTAGTTATGTCTTTTGGACTAACGAATGCTCCTGCAACTTTTATGGACTTGATGAACAGGATGTTCAAGCCATATTTGGATATGTTCGTGATCATGTTTATTGATGACATCCTGATATACTCTCGGAGCGAGGAGGAGCATGCCGCTCATTTGAGGATAGTGCTTCAGATTCTCAAGGATAGTCAATTATATGCCAAATTCAACAAGTGTGAGTTTTGTTTGAACTCCGTAGTTTTTTTGGGCCATGTGGTATCAAGTGAGGGCATAAAGGTGGATTCATAGAAAATAGAAGTGGTGAAGAATTGGCCCAGACCGGTGAATCCTTCGGATATCTACAGCTTTTTGGGCTTAGCTGGCTATTATGGGAGGTTTTTTGAAGGTTTTCATCGATCGCAACACCCTTGACCAAATTGACCCAGAAGAAGGTGAAATTCCAATGGTCAGAGGCTTGTGAGAAGAGCTTCTAAGAGTTGAAGACTCAACTTACCTCAGCACTAGTGTTGACCCTACTCGAGGGTACCAATGGGTTTGTGGTGTATTGTGATGCTTCAAGGATCGGACTTGGGTGTGTATTAACAGCATGGAAAGGTTATAACATATGCCTTCAGACAGATAAAGGTCTATAAGAAGAATTACCTGACTTATGACTTAAATTGGCCGCGGTGGTATTCGCATTGAAGATATGGAGACATTATTTGTACGGGGTTCATGTGGATATGTTCACGGACCATAAGAGTTTACAATATGTGTTTACACAGAAGGACCTCAATCTTTGGCAAAGGAGGTGGTTAGAGCTACTCAAGGACTATGATATAAATGTGCTTTACCATCTGATCAAGGCCAATGTAGTAGCAGATGCACTTAGTAGACTCTCTATGGAGAGTGTGTCTCATGTGGATGAGGGGAAGAAGGAGGTGTGAAGGATGTGCATCGACTCGCAAGGTCGGGAGTTAGGTTGGTGGACTCGACCGATGGCGGTGTTATTATTCAGGACGGATCAGAATCATCATTAATGATTGAGGTAAAATCTAGACAAGATGAGGACAATATTTTGGTAAAGTTAAAGGAAGCCGTTTAAGATCAGAAGGTAGAGGTCTTATCCAAAAGGGAGATGGTGTACTTCGGTACTAGGGTCGCCTATGTGTCCCGAATGTTGATGATTTGAGGAGTTGGATATTGCACGATGCTCATGGATCCAAGTATTCTATCCATCCCAGTACCAGCAAGATGTACCGTGACTTACGGGAAGTCTATTGGTGGAATGACATGAAGAAGGACATCGCGAAGTTTGTAGCTAAGTGTCCAAACTGTCAGCAAGTAAAGGTTGAGCACCAAAGACCGGGTGGTGTGCTTCAGGACATCAGTATTCCTACTTGGAAGTTGGAAGAATTCAATATGGACTTCATCACAGGTCTGCCTCATACTTGTCGACAATATGACTCCATTTGGGTTGTTGTAGATAGATTGACCAAGGCTTCCCATTTTCTACCGGTCAAAACCATGGATTCATTGGAGGATTATTCCAAATTATATATTCGGGAGCTAGTTTGATTGCATGGAGTGCCCTTTTCCATCATATCATACAGAGGTACCCAATTTACCTCTTAGTTTTGAAAGTCATTTAAAAAAGGACTTGGTACTCAGGTTAAGCTCAACACAGCATTTCACCCGTAAACGGATGGTCAAGCGGAGTGGACAATTCAGACTCTCGAAGACATGTTGAGAGCATGCGTGATTGACTTCAAGGGTAGTTGGGATGATCACTTAACTCTTATCAAGTTTGCATACAATAACAACTATCATTCCAACATTCAGATGGCTCCTTTTTAGGCTCTCTATGGGCGGAGATGTAGATCGACTATTAGTTGGTTTGAAGTTGGTGAAGCGGCAACGATAGGACCAAATTTGGTCCATGAGGATATGGAGAAGGTTCAGCTTATACGTGGCAAGTTGAAAACAGCTCGAAATCACCAAAAAGTCCTATGCCGATGTGAGGAGGAGGGAATTAGACTTTGAGGTGGATAATTAGGTGTTTCTGAAGGTATCTCCCATGAAGGGAGTGATGTAATCTGGAAAGAAAGGAAAACTCAGCCCCCGTTATGTTGGTCCCTACCGGATTGTGAAATGGGTTGGTAAGGTGGCATACGAATTGAAGTTGCCCTCAGAGTTAACTTCTGTGCATCCTGTATTCCATGTATCACTCTTAAAGAAGTGTTTGGGTGATCCAGCCTTAGTTCTCCCCATGGACAGTGTTGGTGTGAAAGACAACCTTAGTTATGAGGATGTTTTGGTGGAAATACTGCATCATAAGGTTTGAAGGCTAAGAAAAAGGAAGTAGCTTCAGTCAAAGTTTTATGGAGGAATCAACACATTGAAGGAGCTTCGTGGGAAGCCAAAGCAGACATGATGGCTAGATACCCACATTTATTCTCTACCGACTCAGTTCCAGCTTGAGGTATCATTTTTGCTCTCAAACTCTATTTAGTTTTCATGTTCAACTCATGTTCCCAAGTTTCTTTTATGTATATGGATATATGTATGATTCGTGAAATCAGTTCAACTATGTAGTTTGAATCGGAGATAGTCATTTCATTAGTTTTTAGCTCAAATGATCAGTATTTGAAAATGATGATTGCATTTCTCGGCTTTTCTGTATGATTTTCAACATTCGAGGATGAATGTTCCCAAAGGGGGAGATATTGTTATACCCTGAAAGCCCAAAGATCATACCTAGGAGTTGAAATGGAGAAAACTGAAAATTTTGCACAGGTCACAGAACGAGTCATTCTGTGACCCATGGGGAGGACCACGAGTTGTGAGGTGACTCGTGGTAAGGGCTGGCTTGAGTTAAGGAAATTTTTTGAAGGGAGTCGTCACAGGCATGACCATGAATCATGGTCAGGCCCCACGACTCATCAGGTTAGCCGTGGCCAAGAAATTTAAAAAGGGAAAATGTGAGGCAGTTCTCCTAACGGATGGGTTCCACGAATCGTGGTCAGCCACCACGATTCGTTGGGTAGCCCGTGGTCATCAGGAAGACAATGATTTAGGGTTGAGGCAATAGAAGTGACGAATGGTGACCACGAGTCGTGGTCACCGGTAATGACTCGTGGGATAACTTGTTACAAGTTCCAGGCGAAATTTGGCAGTGTACCCAACAACCAAAGTGACGACTCGTGCAAGGTGGCAATGACTCGTTAGGTCCCTTAGGGACTGACGAGAAGTTATTTTCTGCTATGTTTTTAAGGGTATTTTCATCATTCATATGCTCTAAGGTCCTATACTACATTGTTTTAAGTTTTTATCTGAGTGTTTTAGGATAGGTTAAGTCCTTCTAACCTATTCAAGAAAACCCATGCATGCAAGTTAGAGAGAGTTAGAAAGAAGATCAAGCCTTAGCTCTTCTAATTATTCTCAAATTCTTCTTGGGAAATCAGGAAAGTATAAGAATCAACTATAATCAGGTATGTAGGGTTATGAATGGGTGTTTTCGTTCACACCCATTCCCAATCTCTCCTACTTCATGAAGTTTTCATTAAAAATCTTATGGGGTTTTATCTTAAATCTTGGGGAATTCAAATGATCTATCCATGGGTTATTACTTCTCATGATTTACATCATATTTTATGAATCATGGTCAGATTTTACAACTAATTCGACTACAAATTAATTGATTTCAATTTCTACTAAATTATGCCTAATTATGCATGTTGTATGTTGAATTAAATTATGATCTTTACCTCTATTGTTGATAATCATAAACCTATCATGATTTATGAGTCTTAATATGTAATTATTCAAACACCCATCATGAATTTATAATTTAAAAAGCCTATACATGATTTACAAGTACGCATGAACCGCATGATTATATTAATTATGTTTTTGGCCGAGTCATGGGCCTTACCCTTATGGATAGTTCACGTATTTACAATCATGCTTATGATTATCATGGTTTAACTAGACCATGAATTTCATGCATATTATACTATGAGAACTATATATATTTTGGGAGTAGTATTTAACACTGAGTAGGTTCGTGGCCCAGGTTTTGCCTGGAATCTCAGAACTACGTGACATTGTAGGACATGATGGGACGTCCTTGAGACTGTCCCCTTTGCCTAAATGGGCCCTTTCATGTGTGATATCATGCCCTTCATGGTTCTATCCTTTTCAAGGTACGAACACTCTCCCGACTAGGGATTTATAGGTTGGGCTCCATGTGTGCTCATATGGGGTATGTCAGTTTTAAGTATCTCCGATTGTTCCGCATGTTTTATGCATTATTATGTTTATGTTAATTTGGCTCAAGTGGTGGTTTATAAAGCTTCTCTTATGACTATGCTATTGAATGCATTACAAATGATTTTAAAACCTTGAGCCCTATGTTATCGTATGATATTTATGTTATGAGCATGTTGTCCCATCCTTATGATCTCTTATGAGTTTTTATGTATTTATAAATGTCCGTTTTACTTACCTTGCATACTCGGTACATTCCACGTACTGACGGCATACTCTATACTGTATCATTTTATGATACAGGCCCCGATCTTCAGACCCAGCACTGTCAGTAGTTCATCTCAGAGTTTAGCATCCATTTCTTGGGTGAGTCCTCATCCTCGTGGACTAGTTTTATTTCAATTATCTTTCAATGTTCAGTTTTCTAGACTTGTTGGGTTAGTTGGGGATGTTGTCCCATCAACTCATCGGATATATTAGAGGCTTTTCAGACTATATGTAGTATTCAACTGTTATGTATGTAGTACGTTCAACTTATCTTGTTATGTTATGTTTATGCTTCCGTTTTGCCGTTATGCTAAGTAATCTACTTTATTGATATTGAGTTAGATGTATGATTATGTCATGGGTCAACTTGGAGTCTCTCGAGGCTCTTTGTCCCATGTTACGATCCGGGTCTACGTTCGGGTCGTGACAATCACCATACAAAATAAAGAGTAAAGATGAGAAGAAACCTAGTGTAGATTTGGGTCTTCCTTCAAACGACTTACAAGCCTCCAAAGATGAACTACATAATGTTAAAATGAACAAAAGGTAGAAAAAATTTGTCTAGAATTTCCTAACAAATGCCCTAGAGGATATATTTATAGTTGAGCCTTGAAATGACGCTTCCGCCCTCCAACACTTGGCTTTAAAATCAAAAATTTTGGCTTGGAACAGGTTTGGCGTGCTGCCCCCACCATCTCACCATGGACTTGGTCAATTTTTCTATACTTTCAGCAACATCTAGTGCACCACTCTCACTATCTCGCGAAAGTGTTAGGCAAATTCTTGTCCTTTTGGACTCTTCTGGCGTGAGGCCTCCTCCATTTTACTGGAATTTTGGTGATTTTCTCTAAGTCTAGGAAGCTCTGGATCCCCAAGCCCACTATATCGCCAAGGTGTTGAAATGATCATCTTCTGAAGTTAAGTAGCTGGCGCCCATAGCACCAGAATTTGATGAATTTTTCCAAGGAGCTAAGTACCTGGCGCAGGGCGGCCACCATAGACCCCAAACCTTCTTCTCATCTTCTCAATTCTTCAACCTTGGTTCATTTTGGGTCCTTTTTCTATGGTTTCCTGCTCAAAACACCTCAAAATATTTGCTAGCATACCAAACATACAAACATATGAATTCATGCATTTCATAAGGATTATAAATTCAAAACAAGGTAGGGGTGGGTGTTCGGTTCTTCGGTTTGATTTTACCAAAGTTCAGTTCGGTTCTTTGGTATTCGATTTTTATAAAATGTGCACCATGCATCGAACCAAACAAATTCAGTTCGATTTGATTTTTTTAACTTCGTTTCAATTTGATTTGGTTTTTTTAAAATGATTTTTGTGTCCAAGTGAGAAGTGCCTACTACCTACTAGTTACTAGAAGAAGTGCACAAGCCAAGCAGCTAGCACTAGAAGCTAGCAGCACTGCACGACATGACAGCACAAGTGAACATTGTATACCAATTATCAAACCTGTCAAGCAGGCATTCAAAGTAGCAACAACAAGCCTTAAAATTTAAATACTAATAGAATTAGCCACACTTTTAAGGCTCGTAAGTATATGTTAGGCAGCCTTGCTAATCAAACGTAACATGTAGTTCTTGTGTATATAACATCACAAGATGATATCTATAAGCATAGTAGCATAAAAGTATACAACACTAAACACTATACAGAGTATAGACTACAAGTCTACAACAGTAGAAATTAGAAACTAGAAAGAAACTCAAAAGAAAAAAAATCTACTGAATAGCTAAGGAACATCCCGTCCTGATTCCCAAATAACATCTGCCGATGATGAGAGAACAATGATTGAGGACCGCCAGCCGACTGGGTTCAGTGGTTTACTATAGCGTATAAGGACTAAGGCATAGGCAGTAAGGAGTACTGAGTATCTGAGTCTGAGGAATGAGGAATTGAGGATCTAGGTTAAATATTGGGTTGGGTTTTGGGATTTTGGGTTAAATGTTAAATGAATTAAATCTGAAATAGTGAAATGAAAGCCCAAATTCCGAATGGGTTGGGTACTTGTGTTAATAACAAATAAATATAAATATTATTTTAAAACATAATTAATAAAATTTAGGTTTTTCGGTGCACCGAAGAACCGTGACCCTCAAATCGAACACCGAACCGAAGAATCGAACTTTCTGAAAAAAAATTAAACACCGAACTGAAGAACTGAAATTGAAAAATTGAATTAATTTGGTCCGGTTCAGTTTTTTGTTTCTTCAATATTTATGCCCACCCTTATAAAAAGGTAAAAAAATGGGAAAAATAAGGAAAATGGGTATAGAAATATGCCCAACATCACCACCCCACACTTAAACCATTGTTCGTCCTCGAACAATCCTTTACTCCACACATAAACTCATCTTTTTCCATCATGCTTGGTAGCTCAAATAATTTGCACTCAACCAACTAGCATAGAGCATAATTCAAGTGGTTCATCAACATGCAATATATCTCATCAACTACATGTACAGGTTTCACAATCAAGACTACACAACCTCTATAACTGACTCATCTTTTCAAAACATGGGCCCAACATGATTAAGTATGAAATATACAACAAGTAGTACACCAACTTAGACATCTTGTGCTCCTCACTTTTAGTGATGTTCCTCTCTCAGATTATCAATGCAAACACTTGGAACATAGAAAGCAAGGCACTCTCACACTCACAAATGATGTAATGCACACATGTCACATACCATAAGCTTGCCTTTCATGTACATTTAGACTACTTGGTTATTTCAAGAGATTAGGATCACAAGGTCTTTTGTTGGTTGTAATATTGACTAAGGAATAGGTAGGAATGATATTTATTTTATAGTAACTAATGCCCTAAGCACTTTTAAGACATTTTTAACTTTTCAAGTACACCATCTTTTCTTTGCTTATTCACCCTTCACTAACTCACCCTTTTTCTTTTTTATTTTCTTCTTATGCCCTTTTTTACTACTTGACTGCTAGTCTTTTATGATTATAGGCTCAATAAGAATTTTTCAAATTAAAGCTCTATCTTTCATTGTCCTAGCAGCAAGTAACAACACAATTATGTAGACACCCCTTCTTCCTATTTTGCTTCTCTTACCATAATTTTTCTTTCTCCCTTGACATTATACTTCGTGGAGCTTTACTTTTCAAGCCTAAAAGTTCCTAAGACTACTTTGGATCAACAAGTCTGAGGTCTCACAAAGAAAGGGATTAAGCTACTTTCATGGCTAAGAAAGAATAAGGCTTATAGCTCAAATGGGGTTAACTAGGGAGAATATACAAGAAGGTAAAACAAATATGAGAAAAGTTGGCTTTTTCAAAGAAATGCCTTGATCATATCCTAACTTCCTAACAACTAGCTATCCTATTTACATTAAGGCAAATTCTAGATATTCCAATATGTACACTCAAGACAATTAAGCTCACCTCTCATGGCAATCAAGAGTCTAGTCGGTTTCATACAACTACACATCCACACAATCATATTGAATGAAAATTTTCATTGTTAAGACCTAAGAATCATTTTGAGTCAAATTAAAGAAATATGAGTGTTTCTGATGGATTCCTCACTTATGTGCTCAAGATGACCACTTTACTAACTTTAGCATAGCAATTAAGTAGAATGTCAACAAGCACACAAATGAATGATCTACGACTCAATCCTAAAAAAATGACGAAATTCCCTTTAGACAGTCATCATCCATCTATCATAGGGAAGGGTCACTACTCTACGACTACAATGACTCGTACATAAAATAAAAATTAATTCGATTCAAAGGACTACCCTTCAAAAAAAATCGAGGCCATAAGAAAAATCGAAGGTTGGGTGATATATGCCAATTTAAAAGAATTTTCAAATAAAACTTGATGAACGTACTCACCCTTGACCAATAACAAAACCAACTAAAAAAATTTTAAACTAAAAAATTAAACTACAACAAACAATCTTAACAACTAAAGACAAACAGAGTATCCAACATCCCAGGGCACCATAATCATAAGCATACTAACTATTATAGACCAATACCTAACAAATCATAAAGCTACTACTACATGAATGAAATTATGATACGACTGACAGATATAACAATTAAAGAAAAAACAGGAATCTTTCCTCCACTCCACACTTAAATAGTGCATTGTCCCCAGTCCATATAATCATATCAAAAGGTAGGGAAGAAAACTTCTTGAGCCGCTAAGCATCATCATCAGGATTGTAATCCTGATCCTCCTCCTCCTCATCATCTCCATCAACCTATATGGTGCCTATAGTAGAATCCTCCTCCTCCTCATTATTATCCAGATCATCAACACCATCGGCCACCACAGTGGCCTCATCATCATCAAGCGGCTCCTCAAAGACAGGTCCCACTCTATATATCTATATGGTACTCTCCGTGAGTGGGTATCTATCCTCAAGGGCTGCCATCTCCTCGACTATACTAGGTCGGCCACCTATCCTCAACTGCAAGTCAAGCATCCTAAATATGTGACCTTGCCAGCTCTCATCATGAGCTTGATGATCATCTATAGTGATGGCTTGAGCTGTAGAAGTGATAGACTCCTTCACTTTTGTAACATCAATCATATTCCTTGCTAGGTGCCCTATTCGAGGTAGGTGGAGATCTGCCTCTTCCTCTTCAACTCCTGCCTGTTGCAAATACTGGGTTAAGAGACTGCAACTGCAGTATTTCCACCTATAAGTTTCTAGTGATATCCTCATATTATCCGGAGCAGAGCACCAAAATTAATCAGTATCCCCTTCATAAGCATGCACAAGCACCAATCGCTCTCTAGTGATTTCAGTTATGTGAGTCCCCAGGAGAAACACAACACAAACTATCTTCACCCAAACTTTTGCCTCCCTTTTTAAGTAGGAGAACGCAAGTGTGGAGTGAATGCCGTTGTGGTCCCATGCCTATCTGGCGGATGAATGCTCACCATAGAGAGTGTGATGTATGTCATGGCAAAGAGTCCTCTCAATCAAAATAAAATACTCTGAAGGGTCTACGGCAGTTGTGCCAAGAAAAGCATTGAACCTTTTGTAAGTGAACCGCACAATCTGACCCCTTATCTTCACTTTGATGCTCTCTCCAAATGATGTATCATAGTTTGCGTAGAACTCCCTCATCAAAGTGAGGTTGCATTCTTCTGGCTTAGCAAAGATGTATCCAACTCCCAACTCACAGAGCTTGTCCCGAATAGCAGGGAACTCCAGTGCTGGGTAGCCCTCATCGATCCAATTTTCAGGAGCATACTTAGCCTCCTCCAGCGTGTTGAACCATGTAAGCCCATGAGGCTCTACCGCCTGTACCCTAAAGTATTTAGAAGAGCTAGCTTTAGCTGTTGATGAACTGGCTCCCTTTGTACCTTTACGGAGCCTCTTCAGACCTTTACCTTCTACCTCAACTTCCATTCCTTTTCTGCCTTTCAGTGCCATAATACCTGTCAAGAAAAAATCAAGAACTACACAAAATTAGTCCGTGAATAACAAGGCTAGCTATTAAGTGTTTAAAGGTGCAAATTTAACACCACACTTAATTCTCTAGCATAATGGTGAGACTTTGTCCAATGAGGTACTCAAGACTTCCCCCGTAAACATCCAATCTCACAAAACTAAATCATTCACCAATTCTACTACACTCAAGTTAATGAATTCTTCCACTCTCCTCTCATATTAAGCTTTTCAAGAATTCCTCCAATTGGCCACCCCTCTTACTTTCCCTCCAATTCTTAATTCAAGTAATTCAAACATGGAGGTAGCATTATTCAACTCATCAACAATCTAACAAATAATTTACTACCATCCATAATGAACTAATTGAATTTCAAAAACTCAAGATTTATTCACATTCAAGAATTCAATACCCATGTACTTTCTCTCTCTACAATCAATGCACCTATGCACCATGTTCATGAGTTCAATTCACCATCCCCATTCATCCTCATAACTTCAAATCGTAATATTCAACCAAAAATAAGTTAACCCAATCAAGTGTACATATTATCATGGAAGAATTTAAGACATTAATGCTCATGAAACCCATAATATCAAATTTAAGCTTCTCATCAATAATGGTTATTTGAGTCTCTAATCTTGGGGAAGAAGGGTGTGGAAGCATGCTTTCAACTTTACCTAACAAGAGAGAAGGAAAATACTTACTTGAGTTGAGGAGAAGAGCTTCACCAAAGCTTGGAGAAGACAATAATGGAAGGGGAAAGGGAGAGGAGTTACGGTTTAAGAGAGGAAGAGAGAGAGAATTTTTGATTTTTTATTATTTTTTCAACTTTTTGAAGGAAAGGGATAAGTGGGAATTTAAATAAAGGTGTAGGGCCTAGAATTTTTAGTAATTTTAAGGTCATTAAGTCAACATTGACACAAATTAACCAAAATTTTTTTGCCCAAAAGGCCTCTGGCGTGCTTCCCCCTTTGTCTCACCATATAATTAGAAATTTTTTTATTTTTCGTGAATGGGGGGTTGGCGCAGCGTGCCACCCATAGCACTACTTGTTATAATTTTTTCTTCTAGAGTTTAACACCTGATGCCCCACGCAAGGTATCTCACCCCAGACTTAACCTTTTTCACCTTATTTTTCCAGCTCTTTTTGTCTCTAAAGCTCTGTTCATCCCTACAAAATTAAGAAAAATGTTAAAATGTTAGAACAATAGGTTTCCTCCCACCAAGCACCGTAGTTATAGTCGTGGAACGATATTGATGGGTTGTCTCACATGTAGCACCTGATTTAATGTCGCGGCACGACTATGATCCCCGTCACTCCTTCATCCGAGTAAAATGGTGACCAAATTGACAATTTAAAGAACTTTCATGTAGCTTATGCTACTCAACCAACTGATTACATCCTCCTATTTCAATTGTCAGCTTAACTGTGAATTCCTCATAGTGAGGAGGCATCCTTGCTGATCTAAATACTTCAAAAAATGCTTCTTGACCATCCACCTTCATAGACATCTTTCCCGTCTTTACCTGTATGACGACATTCGTGGTGGCTAAAAATCCTCTCCCCAAAATGAGGGGAACTATTGCATCGACTTTGTAATCTAGGATTATGAAGACCACCGAAAGAATGAAAGATCCCACCTTTATCAAGATATCTTCTATTATTCCATCAGGATATGCTAGAGATCGGTCTGCAAGCTACAGAGTCATTGTTGTTGGACGAGGTTCACGTAGTCCCAAAGTTTTGAACATGGATGCAGACATCAAATTGATGCTAACACCCAATCATTTAAGGCTGAACCAACTTCCTTGTCTCTAATCACCACAGAAAGGGTGAAGCTCCTGGGGTCTTTAAGAATTTTTGAAATTCTATTCTAGACACGAGAACTGCACTCTTTTGTAAGAGCCACAGTCTCAAACTCTGTTAACCGCCTCTTGTTGGCCACAATATTCTTCAGGTACTTAGCATATTTTGGAACTTCCTACAAAAGCTCCACTAAAGTAATATTAACATGTACCTGCTTCAACAAGTCAAGAAACTTGTTGCAAGCTGTATCCTCTTTCTTCTTTTTAAACCTCTGCGGGAATGGGGGCAATAGTCTAGCTACTACAACTTTTGGTTGTGAGTTTCTTGGTTCCCTGACCTCATTCTTCGACTTCTCAATATGCTCATCCTCAACCTTAGTTTCTCTAGGGATAATCTCACCCAGTTCCTTACCACTGTGCAAAGAGATTGTGGTCACATTTTGTTTGGGATTCTTCTCGGTGTTACTTGGAAGTGCTCCCTTTGGTCTGTTAGTTTCTTGTAGGGCCAATTTCCCCATCTACCTCTCAAGCTCATGGTTGGACTTATCTCATTCACTACCTAAGTTTGTTTCACTATCCATTACTTCATCATCTCTTCAAGGGAACTACTCAACTGCTGGCCCTGAGGCCTTTAATAACCATTCCAAGGCCTTTGGAAGTTTTGGTTCCCTCCCCATGATGGATTTTCTATATTTCTATACCCCTAATTGAAGCCATTACCTACAAACCTCCCCCATGATTCTGTTGTCCCAGAAAAAATACAGATTCAGGTTTAAGTGGACAACCTGAATATGCATGACCTTTCCCGCATGGTTCATATGACGGTGGTGGTGTTTGCACCTTCTATACTTGGCTTCCTGTTGGTGTGGTTACAAGTTTGCTAATCACATTCACAATCTAGCTAATGTTTGCTCAAATTTCCACAACACCATCTACCTAAAACTTTCCTTGTACCTTCGCTGCTATGAACCCTCTACATGAGTCTTGATAATCCTGATTGCCTGTGGACATGAAGTTCAAGAGAGCCTCAATTTCATCATAGCTTTTGGATAGAATTTGTCCCTATGTAGTCGCATCAAGAAGGACCTTTGACTCGGGTTTCAGATCCTCTTTAAAGCTGTGCCCAATTATCTCCTTAGGCTGCATGTGGTGTAGATGATCTCTCAAATAACCTTTGTAACATTCACATGCCTAAGCCAAGGTTTCACCATCTTTCTGTATAAACCTGGAGATCTTCCCTCAACTCCTTGGTTCTCCTTGAAGAGAAAAACATATTAATGAATTTGTTGGAGAGAGCCTCCCATGTGGTGATGGAACCTGCAGGATCATTTTGAAGCCACTCCTTGGGTTCACCAATAAGTGAAAGCGAAAACAAAGTTAGCTTCACATATTCATCCGACATGTTCCGGTAATGAAAATTCTCACTCAGCTCCATGATCATCATCAGATGCCTGTGGGGATCCTCGTGTGGCTTGCCCTGATATTGAAAGTGTTTTGGACCAACCACATTGTCCCTTCCTTCAGCTCCAAGTTCCCAGTGATAGCGTGCTTGATGATTGCTTTAGAAGCGTTCTCCAAGTTCGGCCTAGAAAAGTTCAACACTGGAACACTCTCTTGGTTGTTGCCATGCAGGCTCATTGTTCTCCATGGTTAACCTTCTAAAGGTCCTCTCAATTTCAGGATCAAGAGAAGCCAAAAGTGATTCTTGACTTCTCGTACTTGGCATACACGTTGACTTCTCGTACTTGGCATACACTGAGCACAACCCTATAAACATCACAAAAACAAAGAAACAAATGTAAAACACAGAATAGAGAAATAAAATCCTAACCTACAAACAATCATACAATATTCAAGTCCCTGGTAACGGCACCAAAAACTTGATGTCGTCCAAGTACATGTAAGCGCACGTGGTCATCAAGTAATATAGGACTGGAAGCCCCAATTATCATACCCACAGAGACTTTTCAGTTCAATCGTTCTTAGGTTATTTCTTTATTTTCACTATTCTAACAAAACAGTTAAAAATGAAAATTGGTTTGGGAAATTAACTACTAAAACTTTAAATATAGAAATAACTAAAATGGATTCAAGCTTGGTTTTACTTCGATGATGATGAAAATCTAGGGAAATGACACATGTTTGGTTTCAGGTTGAGTTTTCAAGACGTGATTACACTAGAACGGTTCTTCCTATAGTTGCTAGTTGCAAATTACTATCCCATTTATCGCCACTATCGCTAGCATCCAAGAACTCTTTCATGAACCCTAAAGCCTATATCCCTATGGTCATAGGAGAAACATGAAATAACGATTATGCCTACTTGTATTTCAACTTAACAGGGTTGAAGGGTATATCCCTATCCTCAGTAACAACTTCTATCCTCTCACCAATAGACTCGAGGATCTTTGAATTCTCATTTTGTATTTACCTTTAACTCTTTCAATCATCTTCTGAAGTCAAGTAGCTGGTGCGGGGCACCATCCATAGCACCAGAATTTGATGAATTTTGCAAAGGAGCTAAGGATGTGGTGCGCGACGCCCACCGTAGCCCTCGAACCTTCTACTCAGCTTCTCAATTCTTCAACCTTGGTTCATTTTGGGTCCTTTTTCTTTGGTTTCCTTCTCAAAAGACCTCAAAACATTTGTTATCATACAAAACACACAAACATATAAATTTATACATTCCATAAGGATTATAAACTCAAAACAAAGTAAAAGATGGGCAAAAATAAGTCAAATGGGCATAGAAATATGCCCAACATCACAAATTTTGATTTATAACAAAAATCTAAACAAACACTTAAAAGGATAAACCAAGATGAATCTACAAATATTGTTTGAAGGCCTTCTATAAAGAACTGATGAGTTGCTGGGAAGAAACCCATGCTAACTCTAATATATGGAAACTAAACCAAAAAGGAAACTTTGGCCCTCGGTAGTTGAGGACTCACCACTGAAAGCTACTGGAGAATTGTCGAGAGAACTAGCTGCGGTGTTGATGCTGGGTACCTGAGCCTATATCATAAAAAGAGATAACACATAGAAATATGTGATCAGTGCTTTTAATGCACTGAGTATACGAGATGTAACTTAAACATGTATATACTGAATACTGGTAAGCTGAACTGTAATACTGCAAAATAGAATGAAATTTGAAAGTCTGAAGTGGACTGAGAACTATGACTATACTGGACTGTGGGAGAGTCTATAACTGACATATAATCATATGATCTAGATGTGGAGTTCGATGTATACGCCCCATCAATAGGACTCAATATATCTTGCCATGATATAAAGGCATGGGTGTGTTATCACTAACGGATGCCCCTTCGAGCTAAAGACCTACAGTGGCATGTAGTTCTAGGAACCTGGGTGCACTAAATTTCGACCCACTTGGTGCTAAGTTCTTTATGTGTTGTAGGTCTACATCACTTTCAACACATAAAACTGATAAAATAAGCATGAACTTAGGTATGTTTATACAAATATGATGCATTTTTACTTTATTTTCAGGAAAATTACCCAAATTCTTTACTTACTTGAATCTAGAGAAGTATAGATTAGGAAAAGAGAATTACAGTAAAGCGTTGATCTTTATAGGTCATTGTATGACTTGAGCTTCAATCGGAGGATAGTTAATTTGGAACAAATAGATAACAGTTTAAGTGAAATCACTCATGAGACCTAATTCGGTGATTCTGTATGGTTATCCAATAGGGATGAATCAGTTGCTTGGATAAACCCTAGTTATAAGTTCACAAGTAAGCATTGGGAAGATCATGAGTATAAAACCTGAAATAGTTATGAATCCATGGGGGCACTTTCCTAGTTATTTGTATTAACTTGATAAACAACAATCAAATCTGAACATTGTTATGTATTTGCTTTTATAAAACCCCCTTTAGGAAATAACATACTTAAAAGCTTAAATACTAGCGTTATTCTGTATCTTGACCATATTTCCTGTGGGATCGACCCCATCCTAGTTGGGTTATTTATTGACAACCTCCAGGTCATACTTTTACAGGAATGTGATTTGAGCATTATCAAAAGTGGAGCCGTTGCTGGGGATACGACTTAGGGTTAGAGTAATTGCTTGTGTTTGACTTTTAGTTGTTATTTTCCTTATTTACATTTTATTTTGTTTTCTACACCCATAGGTTATTACTTGGTGGATGCCAAGTACTCAACAAAGTGGAAATCCCTGATTCCATTGGATCTTGAGTTAGAGCGAACACTACGTAGGATGGAAAACGCTGAGTAGAGAGAGGCCCGTATGGATGAAGAAGCTCGTCAAGATGAGTTAGCTCGGCAAGCTGCACTTCAAGAAGCCGAGGATGCTCGTGATGAGGTAGTGAATACTGGCCGCCATGGAAAGGGCAATAGAGGCGAAAGATATGCTTCTCAATTTTATGATGATAATTATTCGAATGTTGATGAGGCTGGGTCAACTGGAGCTATTGTACCTCCACCTTTGCTTGCTGGGGCAAAGTTTGATATCATTAACAACATGATCCATTTGCTTAATATAAATGGAGTGTTTAGTGGTCATGCAGCTAGTGATGCTAACCTGCACTTGATGAATTTTATCGGGATATGCAAGACGTACAGGTTACCTGGTATAAGCTAAGATGCTATAAGGTTGAGACTCTTCCCATTCTCTATCTCTGGAGAGGCCAAATTATGGTTATCGGAGTTGCCCAATGACTCCATTACTAACTGGAGGGAGCTTAAACAAGCCTTCCTTGAAAGGTTCTTCGCACCCTCTAGGATGCTACAGGCAAGGACGAGATCTATAATTTCTGACAGTTGAATACTGAGGCACTTCATGAGACTTGGTTAAGATTTAAGAAGAAGCTGACTAAGTGCCCGAACCATAAAATTCCTGATAGTTTGTTGGAAATTTTTTACAGGTCTTTGAACAACAGTATTAAGGCTGTAGCAGATACAGTGGCAGGAGGAGCATTGATGAATCAGTCGTGGGAGCAAGCAAATGTTATACTTTATCAAGTGACCAAGACGAACAGGGCCCGACACACCAGGGAAGCAGAACAACTATGGGTATGTATGCTATTGGTATGACTGTGGAACAACGTAGAAAGGAGGAGGAGTGTGATCAGGAGCTAGCACACATGAGGACATCCTGTACCTACTCCCGAAGCATATTATGAGCTCTGGCGCTTAGAAGGTGAATGCAGTTGGAGCCCAGGGTTAGGAGCAGGGGTTTGAGCAAACAAATTCTGAGGAGGAGGCGAACTTCTTAGAAAACCAGATGGTGAGTTTTTGGGCCAACACCCGAAGGTCCGGATAGGACACTTGGTGCCAAGGCTCCAAAAATCAAGGTCAGACCTAATATAGAGACAACTACAATAGGAATAGATATAGGGATAGGAGTAGAGGTCGTGAGGGGGAAGGTGAATGGAGAAAGAATAATGGTAATCGCAATGACCGCACTAGTGTTTATGTTCCTCTTAGGGCCCGTGAGGGTGATGCTGGACCCTCGAAGATAAAGAGTATGATGGCTGAACAGCTAAAAAGGGCCAAATCAACTGATGAAAAGCTGAAGGATATTATACTTGACATATCTAGCATGGGCCAAAAGGTCGAATCCCATGCTACAACAATAAATAAGATTGAGAAGTAGCTTGGCCAGATATCCGCATCCCTAAACTAGAGGAAAAGAGGACACTTCCTAGAAACACCATCCAAAACCCAAAGAATGATAGTCATTGTATGGTGGTGATGAATAGGAGTGGAAAGACTATTGTTGACCCTCCCCCGTCGGTTGTAGTTGAAACGAAAAGACAGAAGGAGATCGAGCTTAATGAGGATGATGAGGTTGTTGACCCGGAGCTTGCAGGTAAGGCTGAGTTGACTGAGACTCCAGTTGGTGCAAAGGGGTTTGGAGTTGCTAAAGGGAAGGAACAAGGGGCCACATGGTGTATAGGGCCATCCATTGACCACCGCCACCATTCCCGCAGAGGATGAAGAAGAAGGTAGAAGATGGTAAGTTTCAGAAATTTCTCTTTATGCTAAAACAGTTGTCTGTGTACATACCATTAGTCGAAGCATTAGAGCATATTCCTGGATATGAAAAATTTATGAAGGAACTTGTGACTAGGAAGAGGTCCATGATCTATGAGCTAATTGGTAATTTGCATCATTGTAGTACCATAGCTTTACGGGTCTTTTCCCAGAAGAAGGAGGACCCAGGTGCCTTCACCATTCCTTGTAAGATTGGTGACTTTGAGTTTGCGAACGCATTATGTGATTTAGGAGCTAGCGTCAACTTGATGCCGTTAGTTGTGTTCAAGCAGTTGGGCTTAGGAGCTCCCAAACCGATGACAATACAACTATTGATCGCTGACCACACAGTTAAAATGCTAGTGGGGATCCTAATTGATATGTTAGTGAAGGTGGAACAATTTATCTTCCCAGCGGACTTCATGATCTTAGATTTCAAGGTTGATTTTAAGGTCCCCATTATTTTGGGGCAACCATTCCTCGCCACTCTGAGAGCTCTAGTAGATGTTAAGGCTGGCCAGCTAAAGTTCAGGCTGAATAAGGAGGAGGTCACTTTTAATGTTTGCCGATCAATGAAGCAACCCAATGAGTTCAAGGTTGTATCAATAATCGAAGATGATTTAGATTCTCTTGATGAATTTTCAGTAGTTAGGGGACTTAGGTCATGCCGCGATGTTAAATCAGGCGCTTCTTGGGAGGCAACCCACGAGGTGATTTGGTGAAGTCTGAGTAACTAAACCACTTGCGTCGTGCCATGAAGTTAAATCAAGCACTTCTTGGGAGGCAACCCAAGTATCTTAACTTATGTGTGTTCAGTGTGCAAGTGAAAAAAAAACTGGTGGGTGAAAAATGGTAGAACAGACCTGTATTACGAGCCTCAATATGACTCATAAGAGGATTGTATAGCTTGTAGTACCATCCATGGTGAAATGTAGAAACATTAATTCATGTTACGGTTGGCCATTACAAATCATACCTAAATTGTATGACTCGTAGTACCCACCGTAATGGTGAACCATGCTAAGTGTGGAAGTGTAGAAAGTAATGGCCTATGAGATATAGTAACGATTCGTACCATGTACTCGTCGGCACCCAGGTAAGTTCCTAAAGTCTTTTGCTATGAGTCCAAGGGACAAGCCATAGGTCAAACCTACGATCGTGGTACGAGTTGTGACGAGCTAAAATTAATAAAATTGACCCGACTCGACCCGAATTTGCAAAAATCTTCCCTAACCTATTTAAATCAAAATCATTCGGACCTCCACTCCCATGCAAACGTAAACTTCAACCCACGATTTTCACCCATGATCCTCACACCCATAACTCAAGCTTAAATCCATTCAATCTCGAATTTGTGCAAGTGAATCTGCACGAGCACTTTGAATTCGTACCCAAAAACAAAAGCAAGCTAAAGTCGAGCAAGAACTTGACAGGATCAAGTAAGTAAATTTGCTAAATTTGAAAATCTTGCTATGTGTAAACTGAAAGAAGAACGGTGATTCCTCAAACTTGTGAAAATGGGGAAGAGGAACATGATCAATGGCTTGTTGTGCAAATGTATTGAATGGTTAGGAATTCAAAGTGCTTAAACAATAAATTTGATTGATGATAATAAGTTATGAGGTGTGAAGAAAGTTGGGGGTTGACTGGGTAGGAAAAGAATAATCAAAATTGCATAGCTAGGATGGGGAATTCTGAGTACCTATTTAAGAACATGTTTACTTGAACAACTAAACCAAAATAAGGTGAGGACAGGCTTCATGAGCCATCCTATGACTCGTAGTATAGTACTATGACTCGTGCGATAGCTCATTAGGACTGTCCCAAGTCATTAAAAGTGAAAATCCTAGTACAGAACCTAGTACGATCGGTGTATCCTACTATGAGTTGTACCTGGTGATCGTACCACAAATCTAAAAGGGTCAAAGTTCAAAAGTAATAGTAAGACCCTTTGTACGAATCGTAGAATTTTAATCATGATCCATAACTTGAGTCATACAAAAACACAAAACATCAAAATTCTAGGGAAATCCTCATATGACTCCTAGTATAAACCGTACCAATTTGATACGAGTCATACCAGAAGCACTAAATGTTACGAGTCTTAGTACAAATCGTACCACCTAGGTATGATCTGTACTGTAGACTCGTGAAAATTTCAGAGGACATTTTTCTTGATTTTTTTCTCAGACCATATATACCAACCTTTTTCTCCATAGGTACAATGACGTTTAAAAGGATATCAAAGAAGAAGCCCCAAGACAAGCAGGCTAGAGCTAAAATAGCTTCTCCAAAGGCATTGAGAGATCAGATCTCTGACTCTAATCAAGCAAGAAACACCCTTAGTGGTTCAGTGGAGGAGTACGAAGTTGAGACCTTTGAAACTGACGAGCCATGGACCATTAGGGCCCTAGCCAAGGTTTATGCTGAAGCTACAACTGCTGCTCCCCAGTTTAAAGAGGAAGTAGGGGAGCAGCCCCAAGTTGGGAGTAGCTCTAATAAGGAAGAAGGGTCCGTGGAGACCCAATCTAGAGATGGCGACAATAAGGCCAATAAGTAGGAAGGTGACCAAACTTTGCCTCGGGAAAACTGCACTATTAGGTGGAGAGTGTCCGGTGCTCAAGAGATTTATGAGCAGGGTCTCTCTCTAACCTTAAAGAATCATCCAACACGGAGTATATAGGAAGAACCACGGATCCTCATCAGTTCCTTGAATGAGATTGAGGAAATGAAGCAGACTTTTAGCTAATACAGATTCGAACGGATGTCTAGAACTTTGAAGAAATATAGTGCTGAGATGGTCCGGGAGTTCTAAGCCAATTACTTGGCCACAATGGAGAATAAAATGAAAGGTGGTAAAAAATTAAAAGAACGGCACAAACTTAAGAGAGTGATGGTTTGGGGACAAGTAGTTGATATCTCTGAAAGAACCATTGCATGGATGTTATATGGGCATCAGTTCAGAGTTCCAGAGACCACAGTTGAGTTCGAGTACCAAGTAGAAGATTTGAAAAAGGTAAAGCAGCTGGGTTTCGAGGAGAGGCAGAGCCAAGTGAAATGGCTAGCTGGGGTTCTAGCCGATGATAAGGAGGAAGTTGATTGGGTGGCTAGTGGAATGCAGGTCACTAAAGCCTCATTAAACTTCATAGTGAAGGCCTGTTGGACACTAGTCTGCCACAGGTTGGTGCCAATGGTCAATGACAACAACCTCAGCACATACAGAGTGTCTTTGGTGCCTTGTATCATGTTGAAATACGCCATCAATATTCCAATGGTCATAGTAGAGGAGATCCAAGATCCGGCTATGGGGTTACACTACCATCCTATTCTCGAGTTTCGTGTACCGGTTATGTATGGAGGTAGGCCTTAAGGCAAAACTGGAGGTAGATCACTTGATTGGAGGCCAGAAGAATGCAGACATAGGCCTTATATAGGATGACATGAACTTGGTTAGCTAGATTAGACTTCCTACTACAGTCCTACTACCACGAGCATCTAGGGGCGAACATGTTGATGCCCCCACTTCAGTGGAGAAGCGAGAGATGCCGACTATAGAGGCTGACCACACAGATGCAACTCCTAGTACTTCCTCCACACACCATTGGGCATGCGACGCCAGCCCCCAGTTGGTTACATGTTGGTCCCATAGGAGTTCCTCCAGAAAATGTTAATAGTGACCGCGAAGAAGGTCAACTCAATGATAGAAAATATCAAGCCTTGAGTGAACGTTGAGATTGATGAGGCTGTGAGATTATTGCACGGCTAGTTGGATAGTTTTGTGTGCCACCTCAATAAGCAGCTGGCTGAGCAGACGAACACAGGAAGCCATAGAGAGGAGTTGGGGGTTTTTTCAGGGCCAAGTAGCTGAGTTGTCATCCAGAAAGCCGGCAATATTATTAGCCACCACCATCCTGGAGTTAGACGTTGAGCTCGAGAGGAGCTAGACTTGGAGGCATATTGGGCTCCAACAATGATCGATGGAGGAAAAGGGAAAAAGAGGGTCTCAGAGGAGGTTGAAAATGAGTCCTCAAGGAAGAAGAGAAAGAGGAAGGAGAAGAAGGAATGCAAGTGGGCAATAGTGGATAGCCTGCAGACTCATCACGAGCACACATCAGAGTTGCGGGAGAGAGACAGAGGAGTGGGTAGCTCCACCACTTCCCTTGGAGAGCTTGCGGATGGTAAGGACCTTTGGGGGGAGCCAAATTCAACATGAGTTATTAATGAGGTCGTTGAGGTGACCGGTCCAGTTGAAGGGGTGACCATTGCCTCAAGTGATGTCTCATTGAGTGTGCCGGCCACTGCTAGTGCCACTATTGCAGTGAAGGTACAACCTCTGTAGGATGATAGGAGAGCTTAGAGCACCATAGTTATGTCCCTTTCCTTGTTCTTACAGTTGATGCTTTGGGGACATAACATGCTTTTAAAAGGGGGTGTACTTGTATTTTTTGGGGTTTTGACTTTTGTTCCAGGGTTTTTGTTGCTGTATTTCTTTTCCCTCAAACATGCTATCTAGTAGAACCGACATGTTTAGGATTTTGTTTTGTGTATTGTTTAATTAGAAGTAGTTAGGAGTATTTTATAGCCAATAAATGCACATGTTGTAAAATGTTAAAAAAATGATCCTATTTGAAAACTTTTGGTTGTGTAGCTGTGTATGTTAACTGCAATGCATGATTTTTGTGGTGCTTTTTATGGCATTTCATCTATTAACATGTGTAATTATAGCTTAGCTATGCAAGAACTAGATAGGTAGAATTAATGCAAACCTGTACCGTGAGTGAGTGAGGATTTTACTGCATTGAGGATCTAGAACTTTCCCGGTTGGTCTTTACATAGGTTGTAGGATATTTGGTTAGGAAAGGATCATAGGTCGTTTTTGATTTTAGCCACTTTAGCTTAAATCACCCAACCAAATAAAAATGAATCCCTTGATCCTGACTTTGAGCTTAAAATTGACCATTTTTCTTTGATTACTCATTCACCTTTCCCATTATTTATAATGAACTTGTTTAACCCTAGTCCCTCTTTGGATATTGTGAACCTCGACTCAGGAAAAATGCCTAAGTTGAGGGTGGCTATAGTAGGAGTGCATAGACTGTGAGGAGGTGGAAAAGAAAGAAAAGAAAATCAAAGAAAAAGTGGGGTGAGGTGTGAAAAGAAAAATGAATAAAAGAAGAGCTGATATAAAAGAACAAGGCAAGAAAAAAAGAAAAAGAAATGAAAAAATATGAGAAAAATAAACCACACTCACACATTGCATTTGGAAAGAGAGAAAAAGAGAGGAAAAGTGGAAAAAGTGAAAAAAAAGGGTATAAAGTGAAAGTGAAACCAACTATGTAGTGACAAGGAGAGTTTAGTCAATAAATCCCATATTTACTATACCCAGACTGAAGCCTACACTACAAGCTGAATAAAGTCCTATAGTGATCCTAGCCTAACTGTCCGAAAAGATGAAGTATCGAAAATAAAGGCAAACCTATGGTATCCGATGTGCAGTATTTGGAACTTTATTGTGAGGGTAAGATTCTTACTTTCTTAGTCCCAAGTTTCATATTTCTATATATTTGTGAGTTTTGGGGACTTCATTTGCTGTGAGGGTACTTGGTTTGTATTATATTCTGCCAAATTAATTTTGTGAGTAGCACTAGTGATAGATTGATTCTCTGCTGATAGTTAGATACCATATCTTGATCCCTGTGTATCACGAGTTGTGGTTGCATGAGTGTATAACTAACTTGGTTTGAATGGAAAAAGGGGTCAAAAGCTGATTGTAGTTTCTGTGCATATTTTGGTTATGTTGGCTATAGGTCTTTTAGTTTACTTTCTAGTTAAGCATAATTTTATAGTTTTTTTTTGTTTGCCTGAGCATGTGTAAAAATCTTAAATTGAGGGTGCTGATGTCCTGTGGGTCTATAACACTTTCGACAATTAAAATTGATGAAATAAGTATAGACTTAGGTATGTTTATACAGATATGATGCATTTTTAATTTGTTTTTAGGAAAATTAGGTGTTGGAGTTAAAATGTGCAAAAACAGTGAAAAAATGCAGAAAAAAGACTAAGTACAGATCTCAGTACGTGCCATACCATCCTGGTACAAGCCGTATTGAGATCGTGAAAAGGACTAGAAATGTGTTGAATCAAAGAGCTAAAGTATGACTCTTGGTATGAGCCATACCAAGGCAATTGTGATAAAGTTAAGAGGAAATTGCATAGAGTCAGTTTCCTGGTATGGATAGCAACCACGAATTGTGTTATCTACCTACAACCTGTACCAAGGAGCCTTAGTGAGCTTCAGAAGAATTGAAGAATGGCAGATCTCAAGGTATGACCAGAAGTCACGAGTCATAGGATGAAGGTACGAGTTGTACCAAGTCACTCATGGAAATAGTCACAGGATTCCAAAAGTTTCAGTTTCAGACGAAGATAAGACAGTATGACTCGTAGGTTGATGGTAGGAGTCGTATCAGCTTTCAACACTTAGGCAAAATCAGAAGAGCCAGCCAATGTACGAGTGAAGGTACGACCCATACAATGATGGTACGGGTCGTAGGTGAAGTAGGCGACAGTTTAGCAATTTCCCTATTAATTTAGGAAAAGTTTCTAATTAATTTTGTAAATACTTTTCTAGGTTATTTTTGTTAGAGAAGGAGTGTAATTTGATTCTTGAGAAAGTTTTTTGACTTTTGGGATTATTGAGAGCAACTTTTTGGAGATTCATTGCTTTGATTCTTCCATTGTTCTTTAATTGTTCTTCATTAATTCTAGCAATAATCAAGTGGGTTTTATTCCAATCATATTTGTATGTTCTAAATTATGTGTTTGTCTATGAATACATATAATTCTCTTACAATCATGAGAGGCTAAAACCTACACAACAAGGGTTGTAGGAATCATGGTGAATTAACAAACTAAGGTTTGCATAAAGTGATTCTACACCAATGCTAATTCTTGTATTGTATTCTCTTCGTCTTTAATGTTTCTTAACGGAGCGCAACGTTAGGACTTTTCTGAATTCTTCACTTGCTTGAATCTAGAGATGTAGAGATTAGGAAAAGAGAATCACAACAAAGCCTTGATCTTTATGGGTCATTGTATGATTTGAGCTGCGGTCGCGGGATAGTTAATTGGAACAAATTGATAACGGTTGAAGTAAAATCACTCATGAGACTTAATCCGGTGATTGAATATAGTTATCCAATAGGGAAGAACCAATCTTTTGGATAAACCCTAATTACCAATTCTACAAGCAAGTATTGGGAAATATCACGAGTGTAAAACTCGAAGTAGTTATGAATCCACGGGGACATTTCCCTAGTTAATTGCATTAAATTGATAAATAACAATCACATCTCAACATTGTACGTCTTTGCTTTAATAAAACCCCCTTTTAGGAAATAATAGACATAAAAGCTTAAATGCTAGTGTTATTCTATATCTTGACCATATTCCCTGTGGGATCGACCCCAGCCTAGTTGGATTCCTTATTGACAATATCCACATCATACTTTTATAGGAGTATGATTTGAGCATTATCAGTAATACTCCCACTGAAAACCTAATCATGTCTAACTGTGTTGATAGCTCGAAAATGATGTCCTTAGACTAAGTCAGAACTTCTTGTCTGGAAGTATTCTGAGAGTCTAAGGACCTGAAAGAAACTGGGTTCTAAGACTTGTCAAAGCTGCTTTGTCTGAAAGTGTTGTGACAGCCTAAAGAACAACAGTCATGCTAATAGAATGTCAATACTGAATATACTAAGTACGAATTGTAATACTAAGACTGAACATACTAAAGCATTAACTTTCCATTCATGTATCTATGCTAGCGTTCATAATTTGAATGAAAACATCATACTAATCAACATTCATAAAGGAGATCTAAATCATGTAAGTTTTATTCAAATATCATACTAAGGATAAGAGTTAAGAAAGCAATCTGTATGAATAAAGCTAAGACATGAATTTCAGCTAGGAGTGATCATGTAAATTCAGATAAATAACAAGATTTTAAGAATTTCTTAACTGACCGAAAGCTCTAGCTTCAAACTTCTATAGGTCTAGAATTTAGAAAGTTTTCTGAAAATAATTTGGGACACAAGGAGGAAAGGAAACCCTTGTTTAATTCCCACATACCTAGAGAAGGAAACCTCGAGGAAGAAGCTTGGAATTTCTGAGAACAGTTGAAAGCCCTAGCTCTTGCTTGAGAGGGAAGCTCTAGAGTTATGAATGTGAGTATGAGAATCTAACTGGGGAATGAGGGAGAAGAATCTACTAACCCCCTTAATCCCTTGATAATAAACTCAAAAATGACATAATTTAGGAGTTAATATAGTGGAAGCTATAAAAATGCCCCTGGAAGAAATCTGAAAAACTGCCCGTCAAGATCAAACGGGTGATACAATGAGTCGTTGGTTGTGAGCACGACTGATTAGGGCTAGTCATTGGTCTTAGGACTTGAAAATTTAGTTTCTAGACTCGGCCAACAGTTGGACAGATCAACTTATTGAATGAAACAATGGGTTGTTGTATCCAATCGTAGTCACGGGAAGGATTTTCGAACAACTTCTAAACTTCTCCCAATGGATGACACAATGACTCGTTGGATGAAACAATGGGTCGTTTTCACTGTTCATTATCTCTACTAGAAATTCTGAATGAATTCTATACTTGACCAACGGATCGCACCAATGACTCGTTGGGCTGGACAATGGGTCATTGTTTCTACATGTTGTCACTAGAGAGATTTCTAACCCTTTATAGATCACCTATAACAGCTCCCTACGACGGGTCATTATATCTAACAATGACTCATCATCTGGATCGTTGTTTGGTAGAAGTTTTTGATCACATTCTGGGATTGACAAGATGGGCGACACAATGCCACGTTGTGGTCAAGGACAGGTCGTTGTTCCATCCGTTGTATCCGAGGATTGAAAACTGAAGGGCTGACAATGACTCAAACAATGGGTCGTTGTTACTTACAATGACTTGTTAGTTGGGTCATTCTAAGATAGAAATTTTCTAATACTTCATTCCAAGTTGGAGTTTGATCTAAGAAACTTTTGGGGTATTATACCATATGTGTCAACCTATATCAATTTTGTAAAATTAAAGAGAACTCCCTTCTACCTAATTACTTATCGCCAATTGAAATTCAACCTATCTCTGGAGAATCCATTAAACAAGGGTTATGCCTTGAGTTATTATTGCTTGATGCTAACCTAACTTAAGTTTTCTCTTTCAAGCCTCATAAAGGTAATTGGGCAGGATTAGGTGACACTCATCACCAATCACACACTACAAAGCAAAAATCAATCAAATGTTCATAAGACCAAACTCAATTTTATCAAATTGGGATTATTAGGGTTCACAACCCTAGATCTAGGTTTAGTTACTCATAGCAAGAAAAAGAAGAGAATTAAAGTAATTAGGCATACTCATTAAGAAAAAAAATTGGATAAGAGATCTTTAATAGATAAAATGGATCTTCAAATTACAAGCTAAGATCTAGAATCTACTATGGAACTAAGGCTAACTAGCTATTTTTACTCTCTACTGAAAATATGAATTGAAAGCTCTGTAAAAATTACAAGAAAAATATATTTATACTATGTCCCAGAAAGCTTGATTAATTCAAACTTCAGAGTGCCAGGTGTACTGGGATGGACCATCCTTTGGAAGGACGGACTGTCCTTTGATTTGTATTTTGCATTGTTGCTTCTGCCTCTAGCTTTTTGTCCATTGATGAATGGACTGTCTATGGGAAAGATTGTTAGTCCCTTGTGCCTCACTTTAGAATTTCACTTTTGCCTAGCTTGAGTCTGTCCTTCAATTGACGGACCCTCTTTTGGAAAGACGGTCCATCCTTCAAATTGTCGTTGAAGGACTCTGTTAGCTTGGTCTCTAGAATCTTCTGCTGGCCTTGGATGGTTGATGATACAGACTGTCTATTAGACATACGGTCCATACATTGTCTCTTCCTTTGGACATTTTTCCGGCTCTAACTCCTTTCATATTTACTTTTCCTAAGTTCTTGAAACATAGCATAACAAGGTTAATTTTTACTTAATTTAACTCCTAATGACATGAAAAATACTATGAACTGAAGCAAAGATGTGTCACTAATTCCCGACACATCAACACCTCGCACTTAAAGCATTTTCTTGTCCTCAATCAAACTAAGAAGAGAAACTTCCTTACACCTTACTAATGTCCATGACTCACAAATTATCATGAATAAGGTAGTGTTGACAATAGTTACCAACCCATACATTTCAATCCAGCCACCCTCTCCATCAATCAAAACTCATCCTTCTTGCAACTATTTGAACTAAGCATGCAACCTTCACTTATGATATTATATTAATATGAACACACCTAAATAAGAGAATTGAAACATGCTAGCCATTCACATCCATATGCCCTCACAATTACACCAAGGAAAGTGTTGTTTTCTCTGAAGTAATGAGAACATACATATCAACGACACAAAATATTAAGAGGGAAGAGAAATACACTCAACTCTCACAAAGAAATTCAAAATATAGGTCACGACTACCATATACTTGCCCATTTACTCAAATGCCATTCTTTTTGGATATCTGGGTTGAGACCACATAATGGTTTCTAAGATTGTAATGGAGGTTAAAGGGCTGGTAGGAAACAATTTTGGCCTTTAGTGACTCATTTACCATCCTTGAACACTTTATCACTTTTTCACAATCTTTTTACTTTTTTGATCCCTTCTTTTGTTTTGGCACTTTTCACAACCCAAAGTGTTTTTGTGAGCTCAAACTTTTTTTTCTCTCTTTTGCTTTTCTTTCCTTCTTTTTAGCTTATTGCTCAAGTATAGCTTGGGATATACTCAATCTTTTTGGCCTATTTCTTTCTTCCCCTCCTTATCACCCCTAACTTACAGTTTTTTTCTTATGTTTCATCACTTCTCGAGTGTTAAGGAGGATGGATTCAAAAGAGGGTCAACTTAAGAATGATTTTGGCTTTCATTGCGGTTGATCAAGAACAAAGTCAAAGGCTCAAAGAGGAAGACTAGGGATACATATATCATTTGGTAGGTCTCTTTAAGCATATGTGGATTGTGAAGCACAAAGAAGGCCTAAGTTCATCTCTACAACCCATAGTCAATCCTAGGTTCAAGCATAAGTAACAAGGCAAGTTCTAGAGTGTGTATAAATTAAGTGACCAAGCAATTTTCCTTTTCACACATTAACACATGGATATAAAAATAACTAACAAATCCCTCTCAAATGGGGACACACTACCAATAATTTCATGTCACAGATGGAGATATACAACTCAATATCAAATAGCTTCAATCAAAGCACATATATGGGGCAAATGATATCTATCCCCACCCTAAAATGGTGCAGTACGCTCAATACATAAATAACATAGAATGCAAGAGCCAAAGTTACAATATCTCCCTATATCACTGGACCGGGGATATCAAGGGACAGTTTGATCGACGAACCGTCTCTTTAAAGAGCGGTCCATCCATGTCACCATTTGACATTTTTTTGCCTTTTTTTTTGATTGATTTTCTTCAGTTTGTTAAGTTCACCTGCATCAAACAACATTCATTAGTTCAAAATACTTGGGTTTCCTACCAAAAAGTGCCCGGTTTAAAGTCGCGATACGATGAAAATAAGGTGATCTTGCTATTCTGAAGTTGGGTAGTCCACCAAGCAGAACTTTTCCACAATCCTTTCTTCATCAGTGATGCCCAAGTAATGCATGACTTGTTGACCATTTACCTCGAAGGTTTAGGTGCCATATTTTGATTCCAACTCTATATCCCAATAGGGAGTAACACTCACTACCTTGAATGGCCCATACCACCTAGTTTTCAGATTTCCAAGAAATAATTTGAGTCTGGAATTAAACAACACTTGATCACCTAGATGAAACTCACGGTGTTGAATCTTCTTATCATACAGGTATTTCATCTTCTCCTTGTAGATTTCTATATTCTTAAAGGAGTAGAACTGAAATTCATCCAATTCATTTAACTAGCTCATTCTGAATTCTGCAGCCTCATCCGATTCCATGTTTAGCTCCTTCAAGGACCATAGTGCTTTATGCTCCAATTCAACTGGAAAATGGAAAGCTTTGCTAAAGACCAACCGGTAAGTAGAAGCTCCAATTGGTGTCTTGTATGCAGTTCTATAGGCCCATAGAGTGTTATCCAGCTTCCTAAACTAGTCGGTATGATTTGCATTAATAGTATTATCTAGGATATTAGGTAGGATGTTCTTGATATTTTGATTTGACACCTCCACTTAGCCACTTGTTTGCAGATGGTATTAGTTTTCCACTTTGTGATTCACTCCATATTTCAAAAGAAGTTCTCAAAGGCTTTGGTGACCTGACTTTGGTTGTTCTGGTGGAGAGCATAAGTATGAAGGATATCCTTAGCTATGAGGAGATACCAGTTGAAATTCTTGATCGCCAGGTTTGGAAGTTGAGGAACAAAGAGGTAGTTTCAGTAAAGGTTTTGTGGATGAATCATCATGTTGAGGGAGCTACGCGGGAAGCCGAGGCAGATATGATGGCTAAATACCCACACCTTTTCCCTTTCGACTCAGTTCCAGCATGAGGTACCAATTTTCTCCTTGGTACTTTATTTAGTTTCATGTCTAGTTCATGTCTAGTTCATGTCTCTCAGTTTTCTATATGTTAGTGCATATATGTGTGATTCATGAATTCAGTTCAGTCAAGTGTTTCAGTCTGGGGTCAGTCACTCCGTCAGTTTCCAACTTCTAGTGTTCAACATTTGGGATGGCAGATCCTTTCCCCAGTTATTCAGTGTGTTTACCCACATTCAAGAATGAATATTTCCAAGGGGGATATATTGTAATACCCCAAAAGTTCCTAAGAAATATATGAGGGAGTTAGAATGAGTTCTATAGAAACATCTGCATTTTTGCACCAAAAGGACTCGTGGTACGAGTCTTGATAGGAAGTGATGGGTCGTGGTCTCAGTCGTGGTAGAATTCCAAAGTTTGTTGTTCAGACCTCGAGTCACACCATGAGTCATGATGTGTGGGTATGACTCGTGGTTAGGATTCGTGATGAGTTTCTTTGTGGTGCCGGGGTATGATTTCACGGATCATGGTACTAGTCGTAGTAAGTAATAATGAGTCGTGATGGAAGTCATGGTTAGGAATTGGCAGGTGAAGGGGATGATGTCACGACTGACAGTATGACTCATGGTAGGACACCACGAGTCGTGATATGCAATCATCGTGAGATTCAAAGATGTTATAGGGAGGAGAAGTGGTGGCCAAAAGAGGTAACCATGAGTCATTACTTCATGGTATGACTCATGGTGAGAGTCATGATGACTGGCAGTCCTTGTTATCCAGATTTTTCATCAAGAGTATTTTCGTAATTCTTAAGCTCCTAAGTCCTAAACTATGTCATTTTAAGCTCTGTTAGGAGGATTTTAAGTGGATATAACCTATCCTAATTCATTCAACTCCCATGCATGCAAGAGTAGAAGTTTCCTTTTGAATATTAAGTTTGAAACCCTCCAATTCTCTTGGGCTTTCAAGGAAGAGTGTGGAATCATATTTTCTAGGTATGTAGGGCGATGAATGAGAGTTCATTTCACTCTCATGCTCAAAATTATCTTGAATTCCATAAATTTAAGTTCTAGATCAAGTTCATGATCTTATGGGGCTTATTCCTAATTTTTATGAAATTCTCTATGATTTATGTATGGGCCAGTTTTCTTCATGTATCAAATCATGTTTTAACATCTATGGGTAGATTTTATATCTATTTTATTATTAATTCATGATTTCAAATTTTAATCAATTTATGCCCAATTATACAAGTTTCATGAAAAGTAAATTTCATGATTCTATTATGATTTTGATCTTCCTAAGCCCTAAATTATGATTTATGATTTATGATATGATTTCCTTCAAGTATTGTTAATGAATTTATGAGTTTCAAGTGTAGTGATTTTTTCAAGCATGTATATTCTTCATGATTTACGAGTTTCTGAATTTGGCCGACTCACAGGCCCTAATTCATGGATAATCATGTATTTCAAGTATGATCAAGTATGTCATGAACTATATGTATGACTTCACGATTACTATATGAGCCTTCATGTGCATGCTTTTGGGAGCCGTGCCTAGCACCGAGTAGGCTCGACGTTCAAGTACACTCCATGGTCTCAGAACTATGTACCAACGTAGGTTTATGCTCATGGACTCTAGGTGGGTCCCTATTAGAGATATCACACCATGTACGTCCTTGGCCTAGCAAGCTTGGGACGGCTATGTCTACTTGGGCGAGATAGTTGGGGCATCATGTAAGCTCTATCAGATGGTGTCGATTAAGACGAATCCTCCCATTGTTCCTCATCATTTATGAATTGTCATGTTTACGATACGTTGTCTCAAGTTATATTCTTACAAGGTTTCTCTTATGGTTATGATTATGACCATATTATGAATAGTTCTAAAACATCTTGAGCCTCATGTTTATGTTATGACTATCATTGCATGTTTCGAACTATCCTACTCTTATAAACTCTTATGTATTTTGATTAGTCCACTATTATTTACCTAGAATACTTAGTACATTCCAAGTACAGATAACACACTCTATGTTGTATCATTTCATGATGCAGGATCAGACGTTCAGGGTCAGTCTCTCCACTAACCGGTCATCAGAGTTCAGTTCAGCCAGCTGTTGGTGAGTCCTCATCCTTCGAGGACCTTTAGTTAGTTGTATTATTGCCATTCTCCATTTCAGACTTTTAGTGAGCTAGTTGGGGTCTTGTCCCATCAGCTCGTCAGTATGTAGAGGCTTTTCAGACATAGTATTGTATTTAGTTTTAGATTTAGTGTTATGTTTTTCCATTGTTCAAATGTTTAATATTTAGATTTTCGCTATTTCATAATTCAGTTTCTTTCCACCTTGATTATGTTGAGTTAGTCATCATGTTCATGCCATGGGTCGACTTGGAGTCATATATGGTTCTAGGTTCCGTGTCTTGATCTGGCCTATGTTCAGGTCATTACAACGTGCCTAGGATGTAGGAGGCGCACGACGCGCTGTGTTGGTAGCAAAAGGGGCACATCCCACAGACGATGAGGATTAGGCCCAGGGAGTTCTTCTTTCACCTTTTTTACTTATGCTTTATTATTTTAGCACTGAGTATGGTGCTTCTAATTAAGTGTGGGTGGGAGAAGTAAATTTCCTTATACCATGTATGCTTTCTGTTAGTCTCTGTAAGTTTCTATCGTTTAACTGACGCGTGCATACGTATATTGAGAGTTTTGGAGTATGACGCATGTGAGGAAGGGCTTGGGAAACGAACATATGAGCATGTTGTGAGCGAGCAGGAGGCTGGGGACGGAGGCTAGGTGCAGTGGGCACCGCACCGCGCTGCCTGCCTGGCGAGTTGCGCCCGTGGCCTGGCACGATGGGCGGCGCGTCACACCCCTAGCCACTGCCTCAAGCCTCTCTCTCTCTCTCTCTCTCTCTATATATATATATATATATATTTATATTTACATGTTTTAAGTTCAACTTTAAATCATATGAACATTTCCCTAAAAATAGACCCTTGGCCATATGATATTTCCCCTCAATTTTTCATCCAATTTTAGCAAAATTACGCCATTAAACTCTGTTCAAATGCAAATTCATCTTGGATAACAAGATTTGGGCCTACAAAGAACATTCTTATGAAATTATTTCTTTAAATTTCGCTTGGATTATTGGAGCCCTGCCGAGTAAAACTTGTAGAAAACACTTCTAATTGAGTCCTAGGTGGCTACAAGTGATAGGTAAGCATTTCTACCTTTTAAACTCTCGGGAATTTGTAGGATTTCGGTTGAATTTGGTAGAGTTTGATTTGTAGTTTCTTTGAAAGGATATTTTTATTAGCCGATTCCTAGTATTGAAAATATCTTAATTCTCTCAGCGTAACAGCTGCAATTTGGTGGAATTTACTAGCTTTAGGTTGGAGCTGTTTGGGTGAACAAAAATCGACAAATGAGGTATGTTAAGGCTAACCTCTTTGGCAAGTTATTGATCTTGGGCAGATTTATATGCCCAAGTGATACTCTAACGTATTATTTTCGCCTTATTTGTGTGCAATATGTATATATTCTCATGTAATTGGTAATAAAATGTGAATTTATACTAACCAACATGATTAGCATTTGTTTTGCAGGAAAATATGATTTTTAGGAGCTAAAATGCATGTTGGAACTATATTGGAGTTGGACTTGGATACGAGCGTGGAAAAGACATTGGAGTGCACAAATTATAGGGGCTCCGTGATGGAGCCGTGCCACGCTACCATCGCGGAGGCACACTGCCTGGAGAGGCAATTAAATGGCAATTTCCAGTGAGTCCTCGCGACAGCTCCGTGGCACGGAGATAGGCCTCCGCGTTGGCCTCCGTGCCACGTTGAGGCTAATTTACTGGACCCTGGATTTCCAGTGAAGGTCCGCGTCCACGCCGTGTCACGGAGGCAGTGCTCCGCGTTGACCTCCGTGACACGTTGCTTGTTATTCCGGGAAAAATTTCCCTCTAGTATAAATAGCACACTTAGGTTTATTTTAATTAGTTCAGACTTGGTGGAGCTAGGACGTGGGTTAGCAGTAGTTGAGGGACGAAAAAGCTAAGGGATTTCTTCTCTTCCTTTCTTCTTTCAATCAATTGTATGTATGATTTACACTTGTTTTAGGATGATCAATCCACAAATGAGTGGCTAATTCTCTTCCTTGCTAAGGTTTTGAACATGTGTAGTGAATTTTGATTGTAAATGATATGGTTTTCTTCTTCTTCTTTCATGTTGTTCTATTAATTCTTGTTCTTACTGCATTAGTGCTTGGCCGACATCAATGTACATCTAAAAAGTCCAATTTCACCCGAGAGAGCAAGAAATTGGAAAGTTGTGAATTAATAGGGTATTGTTCTTAACTTGATTTGGGAAAATTGGGTTTTGATGTGCTTTCCTGATAGAAATATACTTGAAAGCCGTATTAGTCAATTTAGGAACCGGAATTGTATTGCTAGGTCGTAAATTGCATTTGATCACAGAAATGTAGACGAATGGTTTATGATTCTTAAGTAAAATTAAATACGAGAGTTTTAATTTCTAGGCTACTGTTCTTGGCTAGCAACATGAAGAAGAGATTAACCGAATTATTATTACAATCGAATTCATTACTCGTTCTTAACCTTGGCATGCTCATATCCATAGTTTAAATTCACAGTAAATAATTGTTAATAGTTTTAGTATATATTTTATAAACAAAAACTCAATTAACTGTTGGTTACGTTGTTGTTAGCGTAGTTAGAAGTAAAATAAGAATATAGTATACTTAGGCAATTTTTACATACCCTGAGCCTCCTTGGATCGATACTTGGCTTACTTAGCCACTTTATTACTTGTTTGACCACGAGCACTTGCGTGTCGGTTTATAATATATAATACCAACCGAACAGACCAAACAAGTTTTTGGCGCCGTTGCCGGGGAGGCTAGGCGATTTGTGAAATTGTGTTTACTGTAAATTTACTGTATTTTTATTTTTATTTTCTTAAGTGTTAACAACTTGGTCTTAGCCTGTATTTTGCAGATTTTGTTTCTGTGAACACTGGCAAGGGACAAAGAGCTGGTGGAATCTTACTTAGAGCCTGAACGTGAATTTCATAGTCAACGTAGAGAAGCTCTACAAAAGAAGCTGCAGTTGTTCCGACAATCTATTATGGAGCAACAAAATCCACCAGTTGTAAGGGCAGTGTTAGTGCCCGATGAAGCAGCAGCAAGGCCGGTTCGCGAGGTGGCAATCCCACACGCTAACAATGTACATTCTAGCATCCGCAAACCAGAGCCTGGTGGGAGGTTTGAATTAATGTAGAATATGGTGCAACTCTTGCACACAAGCAGGCAATTTACCGGTCTCCCTCATGAAGATCCACAACAACATCTCCAAAACATTTTGGAGATAAGTGACACTTATATACCCGCTGGAGTGTCACCTGATTATGTTCGGCTCACCTTATTTCCGTTTTCCTTACTCGGTGAAGCCAAGAGGTGGTTAAAAGCTGAACCACCCAATTCTATATCAACGTGGGATGATCTTGCACGAAAGTTTTTGATTAGATTTTTCCCTTCTGGTAAAACAGCCAGACTTAGAAGTCAAATTCTAAGTTTTAAACAGAGGGAGGGAGAAAATCTATATCAAGCCTGGGAAAGATTTAAATCCATGTTGCGGGACTGTCCTCATCATCATCAGTCCAATGAGGTGTTGGTACACACATTTATTGAGGGTTTGGAACCCCACACTAAAATTCTGTTAGATTCAGCTGCTGGAGGGCAAGCGCTGGAAAAGACTTACGAGGAGCTGTACACTTTGCTCAACCAAATTTCACAAGGCAATCCAGAATGGAATGCAGATTCATCTCGAGGTGGAGCAAGGAAAGCAGCGGGAGTGCTTGAAGTGGATGGATTTACAGCTATCGCTGCACAGATAGCTGCCTTGCAAAATCAGTTAAATAACCACTTCAGCAATATGAACTTGAACTAGCCTTCAGCTTCAGTCAATGCAGTCCAGCAGATGTGGTGTGAAGTGTGTGGTAGCAGTGAGCATTCAGTTGAGTGCTGTGGTGCAAATCCTGATTCTGTTAACTTTGTGGGCAATGCACAGAGAAATCAGCAGCAGTTTGGTAGTGGCTACAACTCGAATTGGAGGAACCATCTGAATTTTTCGTGGGGAAGCAACAACCAACAAGGACAAGGTTCTGGTCAGGGTATGTAGAGAAATCAAGGAGGGCAACAAAACTATCAAGCTCAATTCAGAAATCACAATGCCCCTCCTCCACCACCATCACCTACCATTGAGGAGATGTTCAAGACCATGATCGCTAATCAGGCACAATTGCAGGCTGACTATGTTAAATTGGCAGCCGAAGTGAAGAACAATCAGTTGGCGACCAAGGCTCTTGAATATCAATTTGGGAAATTTGCTAGTGCCCAAAATACAAGACCCAGAGGAGGACTACCTAGCGACACGGATCCTAATTCTAAGCAGGTAAATGCAGTGACCACGAGGAGTGGCTTACAGTTGAAGGAGGTGGAACCGGAAAGACCGCCTCAAAAGTCAGGAGAAGGAGATGTTGAGGATGAACAAAGTTCTGATAGGGGGAAGACTAAAGAAGCTGAACTAGAAAGGCCTCCACCCCCGTTCCATCAACGACTTAAGAAACACAAGGAGGAGGCGTGTTTCAAGAAATTTATGGAGGTGCTTAAACAGGTACATGTTAACTTACCTCTTATTGATGTCTTGCAGGGAGTGCCAAAGTATGCAAAATATATTAAAGACATCGTGGCTAACAAAAGTCGTTTGACTGAGTATGCCACGGTGGCTTTAACGGAGGAATGCACTTCCCGGATTCAGAATAGACTGCCCACGAAACTGAATGACCCTGGAAGTTTTACTATCCGGCTGACTATTGGGCAAAGTATCCGAGCTCATGGATTATGCGACTTAGGGGCAAGTATAAATCTGATGCCATCTTCGGTATTCAGAAAGTTAGGTCTAGGGAGTCCTAGACCTACAACGGTAATCTTGCAACTAGCGGACAGGTCCTTAGCTAAGCCGGATGGCATTGTTGAGGATGTGTTAGTGCAAGTGGGCTCCCTCATTTTTCCGATCGATTTTATTGTTCTGGACTTTGAACCAGATGCTGAAGTCCCATTTATTTTGGGATGACCCTTTTTGGCAACCGGAAAACATTAATTGATGTAGCTGCGGGTCAACTTACAATGCAGGCACATGACAAGATAGAAGTGTTTGACGTGTACAAAGCACCCAAGCTCCCGATTGTAAATGAGGAACTCTCGGTGATCAATGTGATTGATCATGGGAAGGCTAATATAATGAATGATTCCCGAGAGTTAACAGGAAGGCCACCAGATGAGGATGAGAACTACTGGGGGGAGGACAAGGATCGTGAAAAATCGTCCCTCACCCTAGTAGATAATTGAGCATAATGGACGTCGAGCCGCGACGGTAAACCAGGAGCTGCACGGGAGGCAACCCGTGAAAAGAAAAATATTCTATTTTTCTTCTTTTAGTATAGTGTACATAATTTGTATTTTTATTTTATTTTTCTTTTTCTTGATTTCGTACAAATTTTTCGTTTTAGTTAGTATTTTTTTCATGGTAGTTAGGAAAATCTATTAATCTAACCAATTTCGTTTAGTGAGGTGATTTTCAGGTCTAACGGAGAAAAATATGCATGGAAGCGGGAAAATTAAGGCAAGGTATGAAAATAATTTTTATTGAAGAAACAGTGCACTGGGGCGTTGGCTCTGTGTCACGGAGGAGTGGCTCCGCGTTACCCTCCGTGACACGTTGAAGGCAAAATCAGATTTTTTAAAATTTCCAGAGAGCCAACGCGTTGGCTCCGTGTCATGGAGGAGGGGCTCCGCGTTACCCTCCATGACACGTTGCCCTTTATTCAGTGCCGGGTCACACCAGGTTGTCGGGTGACCCGCGTGTTTTTCTTTAAATTAACCCCGATTTTGCCCTTTTTCTCCCCATTTCTCTCCTCCTCCGCGACCAAAACACCCAATTCCCCCTCCCCAACCAACGTGCCACGCTAATAGGCAAGGAAAACGTCAAATTTCTTCGGTTCTTCAACTAAAAGGTATGTTTTCATCGTTTCTCTCAAGTTTTTGGCGATTTTAGTCGAATTTGAGAATGTGAGGTGAAATATATCACCCCAAGTAGCAATTAAACATGATGTTGAATTATTTTGTGATTGATTATGTTCGGATTGTTGTAATTAGCGTTTGAACTTGTCGATTATGTGAATAATTTGAATTTGATTGAAATATTGCATTCTAGGGCTTGAGTTATTGAAATTGAATTGGGGAACTTGATAGTTTGATGAATTAGATGCCGGGGTGTGGTTGTAAATTGAGATAAGTCGATGTAAATATTGTATGAATGTTAAGAGAAGACGAATTCTCGAATTGTTGGGGAAAATGCGAAAATTTTGTAAATTGGTTTGATTATTTAGATTTGTATGTAAATAGAATTTTCGTTGTTGTTTTTGTATTTTTTGTTTTGTTGCTAAGTGCGATGATTGGATTGCTATCGATAGTAGGATTGGGAGTAGCTGTATGAAGTCTGAGTAGTACGCTAACCGTTATGCTGTCGAAATTTTTCGTGAACGCACTAAGCAATATACCTTATGGTTGCTTGTGTTTGGGGTTGTAAATAGAGTAATCCTTGTCGAAGTATTGTAAATATAGTTAAGGACTAAGTGTGGGGTAAACTTAGTTTAACCCGACCTTAGCCTAAGTTAACTTGTATTTAGCTTAACTTTGTGCTTGTTTATATATATTGACAGGTACAATGGCAAGTCGACAGGACAAGGGCAAGGGTGCTTCTACCTCAGGCACCGGACGGAAAAGATTGAGGTTGGGCACTGCAGTCCCAGCTGCACCTGCTGTTCCGCGCGGCCAACGCTGCTAATACGGAACAAGATGGGTAACCGATGAAGGGAAGAAGTGGTACGCGAAACATAAAGAAAACAAGTACTTCCCCGAGGAACATATTTCACGGGAACCACTTGCATAGGAGTTCCCACGTATTGTGCAGAGAATCGAAGCAGCTGGGCTCAGCTTTATATTTCAGGAGCCCAAGGAGTGCAACCTTCATTTGGTCCGAGAGTTCTAGGCAAATTGGAACCCGGCCATCAGAAGCCACACAATAAAAATCAGAGGGCAGATTGTCACTCTGGAACCCCAGCAATTTAATGCCATCGTTGGAGCGCGGGACACAGACGCTCACGTTCTCCGCCAGCTAAACATCACCCCACCGTACACCGACATCAGACGTACGTTGTGTGGGGCTCGATCCATAGCCCGATGGAGTAGACATAAGGAGAGGGGTTACCACCAGACTCTGCCTTATTCGCAGATGAACAGGGAGGCCAGAATATGGCTGAAGATTGTGTGTTCGTGCTTGATCCCGGGAGTTCATATGACGGATGTGACCCGGGACCGTGTCTGCTTGGTGTATGCCCTTATGAAAGGGCTTGAGATTAATGTTGGGGCGGTCATTATATCCGCCATGAAGAGAGACAGACTGCACTAGGGCCACAGATACGGGTTTGGCGGACTCATCACCACCTTCCTCCGAGGCCTCGACATTGAGGAAGAGGCTTTGGACTATATTCCGTAGTTGGAGCGGAGGGCCCTCGATGTGACAAAAACTAAGGCCCCCGACACCACACACAGGCCAGTTCTGACTCTGGGCGAGCGACATGCTCGTGACGATCAGTACATGGCACATATGTTCGGCATGCAGATGCTTCAGCTACGGATCGGTGGGAGACCAGCCACCGAGGAAGAATTATGGCAGCTGGAGCTGGATTACCCATTTGGCGAGACTGCCAGAGCCTTGTGCCGAGTAGGACCAGCCTTTGTGGAGCCGACGGATGACGATGTCCCTACTGATGAGGAGACACGTCGTGAGGACTCCGATGTGGAGTCCGAGGATGACGATGGAGCTGACTCAGATATGGGTGACGAGGCAGCAGCACCAGATGAAGAAGTCAAATATTTCGACTGATCAGGGAGTTCCACCACCCAAAATTTTGTTTTGTAATTTTTGTGAACACTGGGGACAGTGTTCGATTTAAGTGTGGGGTGGGGAGTAGCTAGGTGCTTGGACTTGGGCTCTAATCTGCTGTATGTTTTTCCTTGATTTGTATGTATGTTTGTGCTTTCCCTGTTATGAACTGATTTATGTTGTATCTGTATATATTTTTTTTTGTGGTTAATGATGTGTATTATGAAAAGTTATGGTTGCCAGTGTAAATAGTTTGTAAATATTTCTTTCTTATCGAAATGATCGATATTTTTTTCAAAAATTTTCGCGAAAATATTTTGCACTTGTAAATATTTTCTTTCTATCGAAATGATCGATGTGTTGCAAAATTTTTCGATTTTTATTTTGGGTTTCTCGGAGTTTGTTTTCGGTTCTTTTACCGAGAATAGTCCCATTGAACCGATGTCATAGTTAGTGACCGTTCCCTATGATGGATGGATGACGACCGTCTTAAGGGAAATGTAGTCGGTAGGAGTAGGTTTTTAATTTGTTTTTAAATTTTCTTTGGTGGATTGCATCAATGAACTGTAGTTGCTTTATGGTTGCTAAAATTTCGTTGCGTGTGTAACTGATGTTCAAAATGTGAAAATGATTCGTTTGAAAGCATGCAATTTTGGTAAATATGTTGAGTTACCTAGGCTATAGAATTTGATTCAGTATGATTGAGGCTTAATTTTGAATTCATGTGATTGGCTAATTAGAGAGTCTGTGAATGCATCTTGATTCGAGCATGTGCATGAAGTGTGAAGTGAGGTATTGTTATTCCGTGCAATTGTGAATTATCTAGAACTTTCCTGGTGTGTTTACAAAACGAAATGAAGGAGGTGTAGTGTTGGAAAGGATGTAGGCATTTCCTTGTTTTAACCGATAGTTTCCATTTTTTTTCTTGTCAAACTCTACCTTTTTATATGTGGTATACCCTAGTCAGCCCTTTGAGCCTTTAGCCGATTTCTTTCTTTCTTTTGTCCAAAATTGTATAAACTAAGCTTTATTCCTTCTTTTCATTAGCCTTAAAGTCTATACAAAACTCTTAAGCGCTACAAAGAAAAGAAAATGTTTCCCAAAGTGTTAAAGAGTGAAAAGAGTGAAAAGAAAAAGAAAAGCAGAGTGAGGAAAGAAAAGATGAGGTTGAAGAGACACTTGTTATAATTAAATGATATTGAGGGTACATGAAAACCCTTTGTTTTGTGTCAAGTGTGTTTGATGAAATGGGCAGTACGAAAGTAAACCAGCATGAATGGGAGAAAAAGAGAAAAGAGAGGAACAATGTCCATGAGTCGATGGGAATGTGTTGAAAAGACGCTTAAGGATGCTAGCGACTATTATTGGCTAATCCAATATATATACTAGATCCATAGCCCCGTTACAACCCATTAAAGTCCTACGTGATCCTATATTGCATTTCTTTATATTAGTGGAGTAATACACTAAGGGCAAGCCTATGGGTCATGACATGATGCATGTGAATTCTTTTGGGAGAGTGAGTGAAATTAATTTTTATATTCCCCTACTTGAATGTTTGTGTGTTGCATGAACAAAAAGGGGAAGATTCTCTTGAGTTGTGAGGGCACATGCTTGATGAAAGATTGATTTTCGTGTCGGATTTCTTGATTAGCTGATTTGCATGAGTTTGCCGATATCAAGAATAAATTCTTAAAGTCTAGGAGGTCTTGTTGTATTAAAGGTCATTATATTGTAAGACCAAGCATGTTTTCGTGATGATTTGCAAAAAAAAAATTGAATAATCGGTATGACCATAGCATAAATGGTCGCACCATAGTGACGAAGGTTGGGATGTAATTTGCAAGAGTTGTGTATGTGTTGTTCGAGGACGAACAAGGATTTAAGTGTGGGGTAAGTGATCTTGGGCAGATTTATATGCCCAAGTGATACTCTAACGTATTATTTTCGCCTTGTTTGTGTGCAATATGTATATATTCTCATGTAATTGGTGATAAAATGTGAATTTATACCAACCAACATGATTAGCATTTGTTTTGCAGGAAAATATGATTTTTAGGAGCTAAAATGCATGTTGGAACTATATCGGAGTTGGACTTGGATACGAGCGTGGAAAAGACATTGGAGTGCACAAATTATAGGGGCTCCACGATGGAGCCGTGCCACGCTACCATCGTGGAGGCACACTGCCCGGAGAGGCAATTAAATGGCAATTTCCAGTGAGGCCTCACGACAGCTCCGTGGCACGGAGATAGGCCTCCGCGTTGGCCTCCGTGCCACGTTGAGGCTAATTTACCGGACCCTGGATTTCCAGTGAAGGTCCGCGTCCACGCCGTGTCACGGAGGCAGTGCTCTGCGTTGACTTCCGTGACACGTTGCTTGTTATTCCGGGAAAAATTTCCCTCTAGTATAAATAGCACACTTAGATTTATTTTAATTAGTTCAGACTTGGTGGAGCTAGGACGTGGGTTAGCAGCAGTTGAGGGACGAAAAAGCTAAGGGATTTCTTCTCTTCCTTTCTTCTTTCAATCAATTGTATGTATGATTTACACTTGTTTTAGGATGATCAATCCACAAATGAGTGGCTAATTCTCTTCCTTGCTAAGGTTTTGAACATGTGTAGTGAATTTTGATTGTAAATGATATGGTTTTCTTCTTCTTCTTTCATGTTGTTCTATTAATTCTTGTTCTTACTGTATTAGTGCTTGGCCGACATTAATGTACATCTAAAAAGTCCAATTTCACTCGAGAGAGCAAGAAATTGGAAAGTTGTGAATTAATAGGGTATTGTTCTTAACTTGATTTGGGAAAATTGGGTTTTGATGTGCTTTCCTGATAGAAATATACTTGAAAGCCGTATTAGTCAATTTAGGAGCCGGAATTGTATTGCTATGTCGTAAATTGCATTTGATCACAGAAATGTAGACGAATAGTTTATGATTCTTAAGTGAAATTAAATACGAGAGTTTTAATTTCTAGGCTACTGTTCTTGGCTAGCAACATGAAGAAGAGATTAACCAAATTATTATTACAATCGAATTCATTACTCGTTCTTAACCTTGGCATGCTCATATCCATAGTTTAAATTCACAGTAAATAATTGTTAATAGTTTTAGTATATATTTTATAAACAAAAACTCAATTAATTGTTGGTTACGTTGTTGTTAGCGTAGTTAGAAGTAAAATAAGAATATAGTATACTTAGGCAATTTTTACATACCCTGAGCCTCCTTGGATCGATACTTGGCTTACTTAGCCACTTTATTACTTGTTTGACCACGTGCACTTGCGTGTCGGTTTATAATATATAATACCAACCGAACAGACCGAACAGTTATCCTCGTCATATAGTTGATACGACCTATGCAATGTAAGTTAAGTTGTGAGCATGTGTATTGTGGTTAGCTTCTACAGGTAGATTTAAGACTAAATTGTAGTACTTTTGTAGGGATTGACCCCACTTAATGTCGCCTTCCATTGACCAACCTCAGGGTTTCTAGTTGTGTCATTTCCTACGGGCCTATGAATCGCTCAAATGAGGTATATGATGTCTAAAAAGGACTATATTAAGGCCTACAAGGCCGTATTATAGTCCATTCATGAATGGACTTCTTTGATGCCATAATGGCGTTACTGACCTCCATCGAGCCTTATGAGCCCAGGGTGCAGTCACAGGAGCCCAGAGTGCTCAGACACAGTTACAGGAGCCCAGCGGGCTTAATTGCAGATCCAAAAGCCAGGTAGGTTGACTATAGTTACCTGTTGAATCATATTGACCTTGTTAGTGTTATATCGATTTAACTACACTTGCTAGGGCTTATGGGGAACCCGCTAGGTTATTCTGTGCTGATTGTACCTTCCAAGCTTATGGGGGCCAGGTGAGGTTCTTGTTTGTATACTTACTTGTTAGTTATACTTCAGATTGTGAGGCCATTCAGGTTAAAACTCTTATCCTTCTTATTAGTTACCTTAATTTCTTTTATCAGCTTCTATTCTTCTTCTATTACTACCTTACATATTTGGTACATATTGTACTGACGCCTACCTATGGGGCACTGCATACTTGCCTACAGGTATAGAAAGATGTGTTTCAGGACCTCCTTAGCAGTCATCCAGGGTTAGCAGATCAGTCAGCTCCTTTTCTCTGGAGTTGTTAGTTAGAAAGGTTTGCTCATTTTGTTGTATAGCTTTTGGGTAGGTCGAGGCCCTGTCCCGACCACTATTCCACTCTTAGAAGCTTGCGGACTATAGTTCTAGTTGTTGGTTGTTGTTGTCCATGTGGGTCCTATGTATGTTATGTTTTGTGTGTTGGCCGTGTCAGGCCTAGTTTAGCTATCGGTTAGCAGCCTTGTTGTCTATAGTTTATATATAACTGTCTTTCTTTTATTATGACTTAGACAGCATGGTGGTCTTGTCGGTCCGCATTGTTATACCTAGTAAGTTTCTATCATTTAACTGACGCATGCATGCGTATGTTGAGAATTTTAGGGTATGACACATGTAAGGAAGGGCCCGGAGGATGAGTATACGAACACGGCACCGATCGAGCAGGAGGTCCGGGTTGGAGGCTAGGCGTCCTAGGTGCCGCGCCATGCTGCTAGGCCAATGCTATGGTCGACGTGTCACGCCCCTGGCATGGCGCTATGGATAGCGCACCGCACCACCCCTACCACTTCCTCAACACCTATATAAGCCCCCTTATGATTTGCTCAAATTATTTTCTAAATTTCCCTTCGGTAGAGAAGAGAGGGTAAGCGACTATTTCATCTATTTTTCGCTAATTTACGCTGTTAAACTCCATTAAAATGTAAATTCATCTTGGATAACAAGTTCTAGGCCTACGAGTAACATCCCTGAGGAGTTATTTCTTCAAAATTCGCTCGGAGTACTAGAACCCCGCCAAGTAAAAGTTGTCGGAATCATTTATAATTGAGCCCCAAGAAACTGCAAGTGATAGGTAAGCATTTCTACATTCTAAACTCTCGAGAATTTGTGAGTTTTAGGACGAATTAAACAGAGTTGAATTATAGTTAATATTATCGAAAGATATCATGGTTTGCCGAGTCTTACTATTGAAAGTAGACTTATTTTCTCAGTGTAAAGGTTGCAATTGAATGGAATTGCTAGCTACAGGTTGGAGCTAATTGGATAAATGAGAATTGGCATTCGAGGTATGTTAAGGCTTATCTCTTCGACAAGTTATTCTCGTCACATAGTGATATGACCTATGCCCTTGAAAGTAGATAATAATCTGGTATGTTTTTAATTAGCTGCTGTTAGTTGACAATGATCTTATACGTTCTGATTAGATGCTACTAGTAAATAATGATATTATATGTTTTAATTAGTTGCTACTAGTAGATAAGGATTATGTATGTTGTGATTAGCTGCTATAAGACGTATTGAGACTGTACCATAGTATCCCTCGTCAGGAAAGAGTATGTGAAGTATGACTAATATTGGGTTCCTCATAGGGAGGTCTCCATACACCGGTTTACCATTTAGAGGTATTATGATGTTTTGCTATCGTGCCAAGGCCCTAGAAGTTTATGGTTAGCTGTTGGGCCTGACTTGGTAAGGTGGACAACATAGGGTATAGCTGGGCAATATAACTTATAGTTTGACACCTATATTGTTAATAAAGCTCGCCAGAGGCTGTTGGCATATCTTGACGCCTCTAGGGCCAGAATTTGGATAGGGTGGTCTTACCTTTGAGTCAGTGGCACTAGGGTTGCCTAGTGAACTGAGCAATAGCTTGCCATATGATTGACTACTGTCAGTGACTGTTAGTTTCAGCCGACTCAATGCTTATCCTACAGGTCGCTCAAGAAACCAATCCAGTTGTTACAAGTCCGACAGACTAGTTGATACCCTAAGGAGGGAGCCTTATTAGTAGTCAGATATGGGACCAACGCCCCAGGAAACTCTTATAGATGCTCACGTACATGTTGCCGCATAGGGCCAGGTCCAGATATACCTACCTACGAGGCTAGGAATTTCCCAGAGGAGCCATATGAAATCTGGACAAACTAAGTTAAGGTCTAAAAGGACTAGAACCAGAGTATCACAGTGTTACTTTTAGGCTAAGAGTTATAGTAAGCTTCTTGTGGAGAATTAGGGCTAGCTGCTTCGGAGCGTGTCTGATCAGCAGCAGCCCCATAGTTGTTCTAAGTGAAGGAACTAAATAGTTGGTCTTCTTCGACCTTAATGTTCCCTTATGAGCCATCGTTGCCCTAGAATGACCTTCAAAGTATCCCTTAGGCCACTCCGGACCTCACCCTAGTCTATTTAAGCCGTTAGAGATTATAATCATAGCAAGGACTCTCTGGTCAGGTGTAGCACATGGGGTGTGCTAGTTGGCAACTACACAGACTATTCTAGTGGTGAGTAGGGTTGTGTTAGGCCTAAGGGACCACATCTCTTTTTGAGTGGCTAGATTGAGACTAAAATGTAGTGCTCCAATCGGGATTAACCCTACCTAGGATAGCCTTCCATTGACCAACTTCATGGTTGCTAACTGTGTTATCACCTACAAGGCTATGGATCGTTCAGAGGAGCAATATGATATCACTCAAAGAAGCTATGTGATGTCTCCTAGAGGAGCTATTGATATCTAAAAGGATTATATTCAGGCCTATAAGGCCATATTTATGTCCATCCACGTATGGACCTCATCTTATGCCATACTAGCATTACTGACCCTCTTTCGAGCATTATGTGCCCAGGGTGCAGTTATGATAATGCTCAAACCAAACCTCCTTAAGAAGTATGAAGCGGACGTTGTCAATAAAGAACCCAACTAGAGGTTTGGGTCGATCCCACAGAGAATATGGAAGGATATAGAAGAATGCTAGTTCTTAAGCTTTTTAGTTAATTATCTCCTAAGAGGGGGGGAATTTGTAAAAGTAATAAATAACAATGTTGAGAAATTATTTGTTGTTTCCAAATTAAAGTAACTAACCAGGGTAAGTGTTCCCCATGACTTCATAACCACAAGGCATTCTGGTACTAGTGATCTATTCCGATTCTTAGCATGCAATATCGGTAAGTTAATTTCAGCTAAATGGTTGGTCCCCTATTTAGATGATTATCACCATGCAACTTGGTCCGTCTACGAGTGTATGCTTTACTAACCCTTACCCTTGATATTAGATTAGCTATTCCCCGACAAGGTCAAGCTATTAGATGAGGGTTGATAGCCTCAAATCTCCGTTGTTAATCTCATTTCCCGTTCACTACCTCCTTGGTCCGGTAAGTAAGAATAAGGAAAGTTCTAACGTTTGCATCCGTTAAAAATCAATTAAAACGAAGGAAGAAACAATACATGCATAAACTCCATTCAAGAATCACTAAGTATTTTACCTATGTGTGTTAATATTTCATGGTTCCCACAACCCTAGTTGTGGTGATTTTAGCCTATCATGTTTATAAATAAATTAATAGATTTCATAAATAAAAGAAAAAAAATTAAAACTTACAACGATGATAGGAAGAACTCACTTGATTAATGCAAAATTCGAAAGAACAACATACAATCGTATCTCAAATTTCTTCTAACACATCTTAAAATTTACTCTAGAAACTTGTTCTGAAACTTCAACTCTTGAAGACATTCAAACTTAAAACTTGATTTCTATTACATAAAAACAAAGGGGCATTATAGTAGTAGATTTATGTTTTTCTTGTTCCTTGATGAATTTGACTTGGGATTTAAATTTCCTTTTCCTAGTTGAAGTAGGAATTAGATTATGGCCGTTGGAAACCCCTTGGCGCATCGCCCTTGTCAATTCCGTGTCCTCCATGTTGCATAGCACATGCCAACACGCCTGGAAGGAAGCTTCTATGCGCCTGCCATTGCGCGGGAGAAGGGGCTGTTGCGCGTGCCTCATCGTGCTCGGACAAGGCTGCCTCGGGCATGCCATAGCGGTATTGTTGCTGCCGCATCGTGTGGCCAGTAGTGCCAGGATGAAGGCGCCCCGCGCCTGGTAGTATGTGCAAGTTGCTGCCATGCTGCACGGCTATGTGCCATCCTAATTCCAAACTTCAACTTTTGCATCATTTACTCCAACTTTTTCACATGTATTCCAAAGGCCTCAAATACATTAAAATCCATCATTTTTAGCCTTGAAAAGATCTAATCACATGTGTTATCTGTATTTCACAAATATATAACATAATCACATGAAAACACACATAATTTATTCTCAAAACATAGTAAAGTACGGGAAAAAATATGTCTATGAAGTGTATGAATACTCCCATCATCAACACCCCACACTTAAACTATTGTTCGTCCTCGAACAATCTACTTCTTCCCTTCTAACAATTAAACACAAAATTCATCCTACAAATAGGTCTACTTATACTTAGGATCATGAGACAAATCAATGAAGCTCAAATAACTTACTTGTATGCATATGGGATCAACATTAGAATGTCAAAGTTCGAAATCACTTAGCTTTTAAAAATTAACTCATCAAGACATATATTGGGCCAACATGAATTATATGTAATTTTTAGCAATCGAGATTTACCAAAGTCTTACCATTGTGCCCCTCATAATTTGGATAGATGCCCTTTTCTCACACAAGATATAAGTCAATATAAACTTGGGCATAAATAAAATAATTTCCGCTCACTTTCACAAACTAACTCAACATACATGCAAAAGATGACCCATAGGCTTGCCCTTAGTGTAATACTCCGCTAATATAGAATTATGAATCAAGGATCAATTAGGACTTTAATTTGGTTGTAATGTAGGCTACGGGACGGGTAGGAACTATTTGGCCAAGATAGTGACGAATCTCCCTAAGAACTTTAATACTGCACAACACTTTGAATATTTTCAGCACTTTCCTCAATTTCCAAATTCTCTCCTTATACCCCATTTTATTTTTCAACTTTCAACTTAGGCGACTAGTGGGAATATTTCTTTTAACATTGAGCTCATTCACACATATTTTTTTATCTTTTCTTTTTCTTTCTTCCGTTCCCACCCTTTATGCACCCTACTCTAGCCATGCTCAACTTAAGCATTTTTCTTATGTTGAGGTTCACAATATCCAAGGAAGGATCAGGGCCAAAACAGGTTCATTGTAAACAAATGGGTATGGTTAATCGGTAAATCATGATTTTTTTCATCTTAATTTTGCAAAGCTCCTTATTCCTTTTGTTTTCCCACTAAAAATTACCCTCCTTGTTTAGAAAAATTTCACTTTTTTCTTTTCTTCCAATTCACCACACTATTTAGCTTTTCCCTTCATTTCTCCAATTATGCTCCTTTCATACAAAAAAAATTCATTAAAGTGCTCTAAGAGTCATTTGGATCAAATATAAGTTAATAGAACAAAAAGGGATTCAAGCTTATAATATGGCCATCAAAAGAGTAGGCTAAGGCTCAACATGACTAACTAGGATAATTACAAAAGGTAGGTAAAATAGGATAAAAATAGGGCTATCAAAGAAATGCCTATATCTAAATCCATAATTCTTATTTAACTTTGCACACACACTGGGCAAGTTCTAGACATCAATTTACAAGCATGGAGTATATCAAAAATAATTTATCACACATTGGCACAAGATGTTTTAACAATGGAAATCAAGATCACATAAACACATATATCCATATTGCATGCATAACATATTTAAGCCCATTTTTTTCAAGTACAACAGACAATTTTCAAAAGACTAGGTGTTTCTTCCTTTTTCATGCATTTTTGAGTGAATTAAATAAAGTCCCAATGATACCTAGAGTGAAGCACCTAGCATTCATACGATTCAAGTTCTTATTCTTCCTAATGACTAATTTACCCTTAAGACGGTCGTCATCCATCCATCATCGGGTAAAGATTTGACTCAATGACTAAAATAAAAAATCTAGACTCTCTAGTAGGTTCTAAGGGACTATCCACCAGAAAAGTACCGAAAACAAAAGTTGGAGGAACCCAAAATAAAATAAAACAAAAAAAAAACTACAAACCAACAAGCATGCATGACAAATCATAATATCAAAAAAAATAGGCCTACCATGTGCAAATTTAGAAATTAAGGCATGCATGGTAATATGAAGTTCACATCTCCCACCACACACTTAATTGGTTACACTATCCCTAGTACTAAAACAAATAAGCATAAAGTAATAGAGTGCAAGAAGAACTCCCTGGGCCTCTACTCCTTGTCTTCAATATTTAAGCTCAATCTTTAGTGAAAATTATGACCTATCACATGTACACTCGAACAAACACGTAAAAGCGAACAAAAAAAATTATCTTGGGTTGCCTCCCAAGTAGTGCCTGATTTAACGTCACGGCGCAACACAAGTATCTTGATTACTCAGACTTCATCAAGATACTTGTTGAGACCGTGGTCACATCTTGGCCGCTTGTTTTACCACGCCGCCCTGTGACAGTCAAAAAATAAAATAAAAACCAAAAAATAGGAAATAAAAGCTAAAAGTTAAACAAAAGCAATAAATCTAATCCTAAACCGTATTCCTCAGCAACGACGCCACATTTTAATAACGCTCAAACCACACCTCCTAACGAAGTATGAAGCGGACGTTGTCAATAAAGAACCCAACTAGAGGTTGGGGTCGATACCACAGAGATTACGGAAGGATATAGAAGAATGCTAGTGTTTAAGCTTTTTAGTTAATTATCTCCTAAGAGGGGGGAATTTGTAAAAGTAATAAATAACAATATTGAGAAATTGTTTGTTGTTTCCAAATTAATATAACTAACTAGGGTAAGTGTTCCCCATGACGTCATAACCACAAGGCATTTTTGTACTAGTGATTTATTCCGTTGCTTAGCATGCAATATCGGTAAGTTAATTTCAGCTAAATGGTTGGTCCCCTATTTAGATGATTATCACCACGCAACTTGGTCCATCTACGAGTGTATGCTTTACTAACCCTTACCCTTGATATCGGATTAGCTATTCCCGGACAAGGTCAAGCTATTAGATGAGGGTTGATAGCCTCAAATTTTCGTTGTTAATCCCCTTTCCCATTCACTACCTCCTTGGTCCGGTAAGTAAGAATAAGGAAAGTTTTAATGTTTGCAACCGTTAAAAATCAATTAAAATGAAGAAAGAAACGATACATGCATAAACTCCGTTCAAGAACCACTAAGTATTTTACCTATGTGTGTTAATTTGTTATGGTTCCCACAACCCTAGTTGTGGTTGTTTTAGCCTATCATGTTTATAAGTAAATTAATAGATTTCATAAATAAAAGAAAAAATTAATACTTACAATGATGATAGGAAGAACTCACTTGATTAATGCAAAATTCGAAAGAACAACATTACAATCATATCTCAAATATGTCTTCTAACACGTCTCAAAATTTACTCTAGAAACTTGTTGTGAAACTTCAACTCTTGAAGACATTCAAACTTAAAACTTGATTGCTATTACATGAAAATAAAGGGGTATTTATCGTAGTAGATTTATCTTTTCCTTATTCCTTGATGAATTTGACTTGGGATTTAAATTTCCTTTTCCTAGTTGAACTAAGAATCGGATTATGGCCATTGGAAACCCCTTGGTGCGTTGCCCTTATCAATGCCGTGTCCTCCATGCCGCATAGAACATGCCAACTCGCCTGGAAGGAAGCTGCTGCGCGCCTTCCATCGCGCAGGAGAAGGGGCTGCTGTGCATGCCTTATTGCGCTGGGACAATGCTGCTTCACGCATGCCATAGCGGCATTGTTGCTACCGCGTCGCATGGCTAGTAGCGCCAGGATGAAGGCGCCTCGCGCCTGCCAGTATGCTCAAGCTGCTGCCATGCCGCACGGCTATGTGCCATCCTAATGCCAAACTTCAAATTTTGCATCATTTACTCCAACTTTTTTAACATGTATTCCAAAGGCCTCAAATACATTCAAATCCATCCTTTTTATCCCTGAAAACATCTAATCACATGCGTTAGATGTATTTCACAAATATATAACATAATCATATGCAAACACACATAATTTATTCTCAAACATAATAAAATACATGCAAAAATATGTCTATGAAGTGCGTGAATGCGCCCTTTATCAATGTGCAACAGCCCCTTCTCCCGCACGATGGTAGGTGTGAAACAACTTCCTTCTAGGCACGTTGGCATGTGCGACGCGGCATGGAGGACACGACATTGACAAGGGCGACGTGCCAAGGGGTTTCCAACGGCCCTAATCCAATTCCTACTTCAACTAGGAAAAAGGAAATTTAAATCCCAAGTCAAATTCATCAAGGGACAAGGAAAACATAAATCTACTACTATAAATATCCTTTTATTTTCATGTAATAGCAATCAAGTTTTAAGTTTGAATGTCTTCAAGAGTTGAAGTTTCACAATTAGTTTCTATTGTAAATTTTAAGACGCGTTAGAAGACATATTTGAGATACAATTGTAATGTTGTTCTTTTGAATTTTGCATTAATCAAGTGAGTTCTTCCTATCATCGTTGTAAGTATTACTTTTTTCTTTTATTTATGAAATCTATTAATTTACTTGTAAACATGATAGGCTAAAATCACCACAACTAGGATTGTGGGAACCATGACATATTAACACACATAGGTAAAATACAGGAGCCGAACGAGCTCTGACACAGTTAAAGGAGTCCATCGGGCTCAGTTTCATACCTAGAAGCCAGATAGGTTGGCTATAGTTACTAGTAGAATCATAAGGACCTTGTTAAGGGTATATAGATTGAATTATACTTGCCAAGGCTTATAGGGGCCTCGGTAGGTTATTTCTATGTGCTTGCACCTTTCAGGTTTATGGGGGCCACGTTAGGTTCTTGTTTGAATACTTTTTTATCGAATTTAGTTTATGGGTGTATAGCCATGCAGCTTCAGTTCTTATTTGTGTATTGGCTCACTAGATGCAACTTATGGATAAGAAAGCTTATAGGTTAACTTCTTCCCTTGTCACTGATTACTTTCAGTTCTTTATCATCTTTTATTCAACTTTATTACTGCCTTACATATTTGGTACATATTGTGCTGACGCCCAACTATAGGGCGCTGCATACTTGCCTGCAAGTTTAGACAGACAGATTTCAGGACCTCCATTAGTAGCTATTTGGAGTCAGCAGATTGGTCAGCTCCTTTCATTCGAATTTTCCAGGTAGTGGGAGTTAGCTCTTTTGTTGTACAGTTTTGGGTACGTGGTGGCCCTGTCCCGACCAGTATTCCACTCTTAGAGGCTTGCAAACTATAGTTTTAGTTAGTCGGGAGTTGGATATCACTGCAGGAGAGGGCACTAGCAGAGTGCCACCGTCGGAGCTGGCCCGACCTGAGGGCGAGAGGGAGAAATTACCTCGATCTCCCTGACATTCTCCGCAATACCAGGAGACCCTCAGGGCAGCACATATGTTAGTACCACCCCAATTATCCCTATACCATCAGATCAGGAGGTCAGAAGTGCAGTTTATATGCTGGCTCAGATGATGGCCACTTAGCGCCAGCCAGTGGTATCAGTTGTTGTGGAATCTACTAGAGGACCCAAAAGTTCGAGGGTCCGAGAATTTCTTTCCCTGAGTCCTCCGTAGTTTATAGGGACAGACCATTGAGAGGATCCTCAAGACTTCCTAGATCAGATACAAAGGATATTCCGGGTGATGCTTGCTATGTCCACTGAGTCTATTGAGTTAGCAGTGTTCTGGCTACGAGATATAGCGATTTTATGGTACGAGAGTTGGTAAAGGTCCAAAGGCAGAGGCGTACCCCTCCTACTTTTGTCTAGTTTTTTAGAGGCTTTTATAGATCACTATTTGCCTCAAGAGATCCGATAGGCCCGGGTGGATCAGTTCTTACACCTGGAGCAAGGCACGATAAGTGTTCGAGAGTACACGATGAGGTTTCACTCTTTGGAAAGGTATGCGCCAGCATTTGTGGACACCATGGCAGCTAGGTACACTGGTTCATTATGGGGCTTGTTTCAGAATATGTGGAAACCTGTGTTACAGCTACCTTACAGGATGATATGGAGATTTCGCGCATCCAGGCTTTTACTCAGAATAAAGAAGGGATTAGGAAACGTCACGTGGTAGAAAGAGAAAATCAGGAGCAGCGCCGGATAGCTAGTCCCACTGACCTGTAGGCAAAATTTTAGGGTGAACCTAGGCCCCAGATATTAGGTAGGCCACCTAGACTTCACCTCAGTAGCAATAGGCTGGTAGATCAGATCATCACGGAAAATTAGGTCCTGGCGAGAGTTGGAAGCGTCGGGTTCCCAACAATATAGAGGATCAGATTAGAGCAGGCCTATTGCACTACATTCTAGCATCTGTAGTATTCGACATTTTTGGAAGTGTAGATACGACTCTATTGGTTGCTATACTTGTGGGAAAAAGGGTCATATGATGAGGGATTGTTCGACCAAAGATCAGGGTGATCGGGACCAGCAGAACAGGTCCTCAGTAGGATCATATGCTCCAGCACCTTCGGCAGGGCACAGACCCTCAGCTCCAGCCGGTAGAGGCAGAGGTAGATCAGGGGAATCCAGTTCTAACAGTGGTCCGGATAACACTTATGCCCTACCAGGGCGGCAACAGTCAGAGTCTTCACCAGATGTTATGACGGGTATACAGGATGATTGCTCTCACCCAGTTTATGTTTTAATAGACACAAGTTCTACACTGTCTTATGTTACTCCGCTAGTAACACGAAAATTTTGTATAACACCAAAAATGCTTTAGTGACCATTTTATGTATCCATACTCATTGGTGACTCTGTCATTGCTAGGAGGATTTACCGGGGCTGTATAGTTGATGTTGTTGGTCACCAAACTTTAATAGACTTACTGGAGCTAGAAATGATTGATTTTGATGTAATTATGGGCATGGATTGGCTAGCACCATGTTATGCCAATGTGGAGTGCTAGAGTAGGACTGTACCATTTCACTTTCCAGGGGAAGTAGTGCAAGAATTGAAAGGTAATGCAGCTACGCCAAAAGGTAGGTTTACATACTATCTTTGGGCGAGGAAGTTGATAGCGAAAGGATGTATTTTCCATATTGTTAGGGTTTGGGATATGCATGCAGAATCCCTGACTCTTCAGTCCATTCTTGCGGTTAGTGAATTTCTAGATGTATTCCTAGATGAGCTTCCAAGTATTCCCCCAGAGCATGAGATCGATTTCTCTATCGACCTGCCACCTGATATGCAACCTATATCCATCCCTCCATACTGAATGGCTCATGCCCAGCTGAAGGAATTGAATGAACAACTGAAAGATTTTCTAGAAAGAGGCTTTATCAGGCCCAGTGCTTCATCGTGGGGTATGCCAGTTTTGTTTGTAAGAAATAAGGATGGCTCCCTAAGAATGTGTATAGATTATCGGCAGTTGAATAAAGTTACTATTAAGAATAAATATCCCCTTCCAAGGATAGATGATTTGTTTGATCAGCTCTAGGGGGAAAAATATTTGTCCAAAATCGACTTGAGGTCATAGTATCATCAGGTGCGAGTTAGAAGACAGCCTTCAGGACCAGGTATGTCACTTTGAATTCTTGGTCATGTCCTTTGGATTGACAAATGCCCCATCAGCGTTTATGGATTAGACTAACAACATCTTTAGGCCATATTTAGATCTATTTGTAATAGTGTTTATTGATGATATTCTAGTATATTCATGCTCAAAAGCTGAACATTCAAATCATTTGCAAATAATACTCCAGGTCCTCAAAGATTGCCAGTTCTAACGAAGTTCTCAAAATGTGAGTTCTGGTTAACTTCTGTAGCTTTCTTGGGAAATATTGTGTCAGATGCAGGTATTTAGGTTGACTCGCAAAAAATTGAGGCAGTAAAGACATGGCCTAGACCCACGACTCCGATCGAGGTTCGTAGCTTCCTGGGGCTAGCTGGGTATTACAAAAGGTTCGTGGAAGGATTCTCTTCCTTATCAGCGCCGTTAACAAGATTGACTCAAAAGGTAGCTAAATTCCATTGGACCGAGGCTTGTAAGCAGAGTTTCCAGGAACTGAAAAATAGATTGACATCTACACCAGTATTAGCCTTATCGTAAGGTCCAGAGGGCTACGCTGTGTACTGTGATGCTTTAGAAGTTGGATTGGGGTGTGTTCTGATGCAGCATGGCAAAGTGATTTCCTATGTGACAACTAAGGAAACTTGAAAAGAATTACCCCACCCACGATTTAGAATTGGCTACAATTGTTAATACGTTAGAAAATATGGAGGCATTATTTATATTGTGTTCATGTGGATATCTTTACGAATCACAAAAGCCTCCTGCATATCTTCACGCAGAAAGAGTTGAATTTGCGGCAGCGTCGTTGGTTAAAGTTGCTAAAAGACTACGACGTGAATATCTTATATCACCCAGGGAAGGCCAATATTGTAGTCGATTCCCTTAGTCGCAGATCCATGGGCAGCCTAGCACATTTGAGGCCAGGATAGCAGGAAATGGCTCAAGAACTGCACTAGTTAGCCAATCTAGCAGTCCGGGTAGTAGATTTAGAGGATAATGGGGTTGTGATTTAGAATATAGCCATATCATCTCTAGTCGTAGAGGTGAAGGAGCGGTAGTACGAGGACCCTAGCCTAGTACAACTCAGAGACAGGGTTTAGCAAGGCAAACTATCGGCCTTTGAGTTAACAGGAGATGGTGTCTTGAGATTTAGAGGTCGACTCTATGTTCCAGATATAGTAGGGCTTTGCCAGCATATTATGTCAGAGCTACATTATTCTCATTACTTTGTTCACCCAAGTTCGACGAAGATGTACCATGATATAAAGGAGATATATTGGTGGCCTGGGATGAAGAAAGGTGTAGCTGAGTTTGTAGCACGTATCCTAATTGCCAGCAGGTAAAATCTGAACATCAGAAACCTAGCGGACTGACTCGCACCAAGCGTAAATTCGACTCCTTTTGGGTCATCGTCGACAGGCTGATGAAATCAGCTCATTTCTTGCCAATCAGGACTACATTTTTAGCAAAAGATTATGCTGAGTTATATATTAAGGAAATAGTCTAAAAGCATAGCATGCCGACACATATAATTTCTGATAGAGGGGCACAATTCACAGCTAGATTATGGAAGTCATTTCAAAAAGGTTTGGGGATGTAGGTTAATTTGAGTACAACTTTCCATCCCTAAACGGATGGTCAGGCAGAGCACACTATTCAAACACTCGAGGACATGCTAGGGGAGTGTGTGCTAGAATTTGGAGAAAGTTGGAACAAGCACCTACCTCTTATTGAGTTTGCGTACAGTAACAATTATCATTACTCTATTTAGATGGCGCCTTATGAGGCTTTATATAGGCAAAATATATGCCCCCCATAGGATGGTTTGAAGTAGGGGAAGCAAAGTTGACCGGACCTGATATGATACATCAATCAGATGAAAAGGTGAAACTTATCAGAGAGTGTTTGCTAATGGCCCAGAGTCGTTAGAAGTCCTATTCCAATGTACAGTGTAGAGACATGGAGTTTAATGTTGGTGATTGGGTATTTCTTAAGGTTTCGCGTATGAAGGGTGTGATGAGGTTTGGCAAGAACTGAAATCTTAGCCCTAGGTTCATTGGCCCATATTGAATCCTTTACAGGATAGGCCGAGTAGCATATAAGTTAGAACTGCCTTCAGAGCTAGAATTTGTTCATCCAGTTTTCCATGTGTCAATGCTACAAAAGTGCATAGGAGACCCTTCTCAAATTGTCCCAGTTGAGGATGTTCAAGTCACTGAAGAGTTGTCCTACAAAGAGACTCCAGTTTCTATACTAGATCAAGAGGTTCGGAGAATAATGACTAAAGATGTAGCCTCCGTTAAAATCTTATAGAGAAATGGAAATGTATAAGATTTAGAAGCTGAGGATGACATGAGGTATAAATATTCTCACTTATTTCATGCTTGACTCAAATTGTGCAATTGAGGTGAGATTGTTGTTCAATTATTATCTTGTTGCTTATATTATTAGTATCAATTAGATGCTCACTTTTATCCTGTAGAGTAGTTTCTTATAGCGTCTTATGAGGCGCCTATGTTGGACTTTTCTACGTTTTAGGTTTCTGGATAGTCCATATTATAGAGGAGACTCTGGTGAAATTTATCTAGTGATGGTTAAAGGAGTTGAGTCTCTTAAGCTTAAGATTACATTCGAGGATGAATGTTCCTAAGGGGGGATAATGTTACACCCGCAAGTTTCTATCATTTATCCGACGCGTGCATTCATATGTTAGGAGTTTTGGAGTATAACACATGCGATAAAAGGCTCGGGGAATGCACATACAAGAACGTTGTCGAGCGAGCAAGAGGCCCGGGTCGTAGGCTAGGTGCACTGGGTGCTGCGCTGCGCTGCCTGCTCAGTGCTATGGATAGCACATCGTGCCCGTGGCCTGGCATGATGGGCCGTGCTCCATGCCCCTAGCCACCACCTCAAGCCGATATATATTATATATATATATATATATATATGTGTGTGTGTGTGTGTGTGTGTGTGTGTGTGTGTGTTTTAAGTTCAAGTTTAAATCATATGAACATTTCCCTAAAATAGACCTTCGGCCATACGATGTTTCCACTCAACTTTTCATCCGATTTTAGCAAAATTATGCCTAAAATCCGTTCAAATGCAAAATTATCTTGGATAACAAGTTCCAAGCCTACAAAGAATGTTCCTATGGAGTTATTTCATGAAATTTCAGTCGGATTGTCGGAGTCCCGCCGAGTAAAATTTGTAGAAATCACTTCTAATTGAGTCCTAAGCGGCTACAAGTGATATGTAAGCATTTTTACCTTCTAATCTCTATGGAATTTGTATGCTTTCGGCTGAATCAGATAGAGTTTGATTTGTAGTTAATGTCTTTGAAAGGATATTTTTATTAGCCAATTCCTGGTATTAAAAAATCTTAATTCTCTCAGCATAAGGGCTGCAATTTGGTGGAATTACCAGCTTCAGGTTGGAATTGTTTGGGTGAATGAAAATCGACAATTGAGATATATTAAGGATAACCTCTTTGGAAAGTTATCCTCGTCGTATAGTTGATACGACCTACGCCTTGTAAGTTAAGTTGCGAGCATGCATATTGTGGTTAGATGCTACAAGTAGATTTGGGACTAAATTGTAGTACTTTTATTGGGATTAACTCCACCTAATGTAGCCTTCCGTCGATACCCACCTCAGGGTTGCTAGTTGTGTCATCATCTATGGGGCTATAAATCACTCAAAGGAGCTATATGATGTTTGAAAGGACTATATTTAGGCCTACAAGGCTGTATTATAGTCCATCCATGAATGAACTTCTTTTATTCCATAACGGCATTACTGACCCTCCGTCGAGCCTTGTGAGCCCATGGTGCAGTCACCGGAGCCCAAAGGGATCAAACAAAGTTACAAGAGCCCAGCGGGCTCAGTTGAAGACCCAGAGGCCAGGTAGGTTAGCTATAGTTACCTGTTGAATCATATTGACCTTGTTATAGGTATATAGATTGAATTGTACTTGTCAGGGTTTATGGGTGCTCCGGTAGGTTATTTTGTGCTAATTGTACCTTTTAGGCTTATGGGGGCTAGGTGATGTTCTTGTTTGTATACTTACTTGTTAGTTGTACTTCAGATTGTGAGTCTATTCAAGTTAAAACTATTATCCTTCTTATTGGTTACTTTCATTTCTTTTATCAGCTTCTATTACTGCCTTACATATTCGGTACATATTATACCGACGCCTACCTATGGGGCGCTGCATACTTTCCTGCAGGTACAGACAGACCTGTTTCAGGACCTCCTTAGCAGTCATCCAAGGTTAGAAGACCAGTCAGCTCCTTTTCTCTGGAGTTGTCAATTAGAAAGGTTTGCTCTTTTTGTTGTATAGCTTTTGGATAGGTCAGGGCCCTGTCCCCACCACTATTCTACTATTAGAGGCTTGCAGACTATAGTTTCTAGTTATTGGTTGTTATTGGCCGTGTGGGCCTATATATGTTATGTTTTGTTTGTTAGTCATGTGGGGCCTAGTTTAGCTATCGGTTAGCAACCTTGCTGACTATAGTTTATATATAACTACTTGTCTTTCTTCTGTTATGACTTAGACAACATGGTGGTCTTGTCGGCCCCTATAGGATCCTCTGGTTGTTGTAATTGCTGGGTTAGCCATTTTTATACAGGTTTGTTGTGTATCCTAGTCGGTCTGAGGCTGTGTTTAAATCCGAGATATAGTTGTTTGTTTTCTTAATTTTGAGTTGGTGGCAGGCACCAGAGGTGCATATGCCCAGCTTGGTCAGCCAGATTCCAGTGTGGCACTAAGTGCTAGTTACGCCTCCCAAGGTAGGGCGTGACACTTTCATTGCTAAATTTATCATGGTGGACTTAGATTTTTTTTTTGTGATTCATGATTTATCCTGCTAGCTTGTAGTATTTTTGTGACGTTTTTGGTTTTTGTTTTTATTGGGTTCCCCCGATTTTTATTTTCGGCACTTTTTCGGTGGATAGTCCCTTAGAACCGATTAGAGGATCTAGATCTTTTTTGAGTCATAATCATGACTATTCCCAATGATGGATGGATGAAGACCATCTTAAGGGAAAATTAGATATTAGAAGAACAAAAACTTGAAACCTTATGAATGCTAGCTGCTTCACTTAGGGTATCATTGAGACTTTGCCTGATTCACTCAAAAATGCATGAAAAGGTAGAATCACTTAGACTTTTGGAACATGACTCTTATGCTTGAAAAATTAGGCTTAATAATGTGAGGCATTCAATATGGATATATGTGTTTATGTAATGTTGTTTGCCATAATTGAACTATTTGTGTGAGATTTTTGTGTATACTCCGTGCTTGCAATTAATGTCTAGAACTTACCCGGTATGTGTGCAAAACAAAATAAGAATGATTAATTTAGGAAGTGATATATTAACCTATTTGTATCCCCATTTTTACCTATCATGATATAATTATCCTAGTTAGCCATTTTGACCCTTAGCGTATTCTTTTGATAGCTATATTACAAGCTTAGTCCCTTTTGTTTTATTGACCTTTTATTTGATCCAAATGACTCTAAGAAACTTTAATTGAAAATTTATGCATGAAAGGAGAACAAGCAAAGAAAGAAGGGAAAAGTTAAAAGTGTGAAAATTAGAAGAAAAGAAAAGGGTGAGAAATGCATAACAAGAAGGGTGATATTAGTGGGGGAAAATAAGAAGAAAAAGTTTGATAAAAATAAATGAATAAATCAAGAATGAAAAGAAAAAAATTGTGAATGAGCTTGATGGAAGTTGAAAAGTTAAACTAAAAAGAAGGTATAAGGAGAAAATAGGAGATTGAAGAATGTGCTAAAAAGTGAAAGAGTTGTGAAGTATTTAAGTGCTTAGGGAGATTATTCACTATTTTGGCCAAATAGTCCTGCCCGTCCCTTAGCCTACATTGCTACCATCTTAAGTCCTAATTGATCTTATGTAACAACCCAAAATTTCCTAAGACTCGACCCGAAGGTTGGAAGTTGTTCATGTAAAGAAACTGGAAAACCACCTCAGTACGAGTCTTAATACAACTTATAGGTGTATGGTACAACCCGTACTAGGACTTGTACTGAGAGGTCTGATTAGTTAAGCATGTTCATAGTGAGCAGTCACTACTGGATGTCATGGCTCGTACCAGGACAGTATGAGTCATACCAAGAGACCATGGTATGGATTCAAAGAGTTTAGCAACAAGTGTCTAAGAAACCACAACTCGATTCTATGAGTCGTATAAAGGTGGTACTAGTTATACCTAGGGGGTGTGGGTTGGAGATTTAGAGCAGTGATCCGAGATAAGGTGAGGAACCATGAGTGTTGCATCCCGTAAATGTTAACGATTACTAAGCGTACACGTGGATTTGTGATGAGTAAGAATAGCTTGACGTTTATGGAAAAAGCATCGGAAGCAGGGTCAGATGGGACCAGTGCGCACAAGGCCAGCGCAACGCGCAAGCCAGTAGTGCACTGGCCAGCACGGGGCGCCAGGCCTGCTGCCTCAATGGGAGGCGCGATGCGGGGGAGCAGGCTGGCGTTATGGCCGGCGCAGGGCATCCCCCCTACAACCGACCACACCTATATAAAGCCCTTCTTTGTAGTTTTAAGTTCATTTTCATGTGATACTCAGCCAGTAAAGAGGAAAAATGAAGGAATCAAATAATTTTCATTCGTTTATGCTGTGATACACCATTCAAATTCAAATTAACTTCGGGTATCGAAGTTTAAGGCCGCAGGGAGCATTACTACGGAGTAAGTTTCACGAAATTCGCCGGCAAATCGTAGCCCCAGAGAGAAAAAGTTGTCGAAATTTCTCCAAACTAATTTCTATACGATCACAGGCTTCAAGTAGCATTTCTCCCTTCTGGACTTTCGAGAAATTATACGTTTTCGATAGAAAGTTATCATTTTTGCTGAATTTAGTACTGAAACTAGTTTCATTCTCCCAGTAATATGATTTCAGCTGAGAAGAGCTGTTGAGTTTAATATGAACTCTCCAGTTAATCAGGAATTGGCAATCCGGGTATGTTAAGGCGAATTCCTTCAACAAGTTAGTTTCTTTAGTATTATAACTCAGTTTAAATCCAGTAAGAGAGCCAGAAGCATAGAAATTGTGATTAGTGGTTGTTATTAGCTGAGACCAGTATTCTATGTTTAGTTTGGGATTGACTACGCCCTATATAGTCTTCCCTGATCAACCCCAGGGTTACTAGCTGTGTCGACGCCCGCTAGGGGCGAGATGACTTTGCGACACAGAGCGGTATGCCGTCCGTGAGGGACGAAGATAGGGTCCCAAGTCCTCATATAGTCCATTGCATGGCTGGAATATTATATGTCGTATCGCCACCACATCCCCGTCGAGCCTGGTGCCCCGGGTGCTAATATCAGGAGTCCACTAGGCTCAGACACAACTACAGTTAGGGGCTGAGCGGGCTCAGTTGCAGACCCATGAGACTGGTAGGAAGACTATAGCTATTGGTTGAACCAGTGTGACCTTGTTAGGGGTATATAGATTGAGGTGTACTCACCAGGGCTTATGTGGGCCAGGTAAGGTTCTTATTTGCATTAGTTACTAATAGGTTAGATAGTAGGAAGTTCAGCTATTCAGGTATTATCTCTACCCTTTCCTTTCAGTTATTCTCAGTTTCATTTCTTTTATTTAGTTATTTACAATTATTGCCTTACATATTTGGTATATATTGTACTGACGCCCTTCCCGGGGCACTGCATTACTTGCCTGCAGGTGCAGATAGACGAGGAGCAGGTCCCTTTTAGCCTCCCGCAAGAGTTGTCAGAACAGTCGGCTCCTTTCATCCGGAACTTGTAGATAGAAGGTTTACTCCCTTTGATTTTACAGTTTTTGGGTAGGTTAGGGCCCTGTCTCGACACTATACCACTCCTAGAGGCTTGCAGATTGTTTTAGATTCCCTGTGGTTAGCTTGTTGTTGGCTGTGTGGGGCCCTTGTGAGTTTTATTTCGTGTGTCTGTCGTGTGGGGCCTTGACTAGTTGTCGTATAGTGGCCTCGTAGGCTTTAGAATAGTATAGTTGCATGATTTATGCTTCAGCCATAACTAGACATCATGGCTGTCTTGTTGGCCCGTATAGGATTCCTTGTTATCACTTGTTTCTTATTAGCTGTTTTCTTTTACAGGTGGCTATGAGGCCTTGTCGTCCGGAGGTTATATTTACAGCCGAGATATAACTCGTTGTTTTCTTAATTTAAGGAGTTATCCTGCACCAGGAGTGCACAAGCTTAGCTGGATCAGTTCTGATCCTGGTAGAGCATCAGGTGCCAGTCATGCCTTTGAAGGTGGGGCGTGACAAACTTGGTATCAGAGCAGGTCGTATCCCTGGGAGTCTGCAAGCCGTGCTAAGTAGAGTCTTGTCTATATATATGTTGTGCACCATATTCCGTAGGCAGGAGGCTCTGAGGCATGATAGGATGGTTACTCTTCTTTCTTATCCAGTCATGTTATAGAGCTGTATAGTATAGGGTTGAGTTCTTAAGCTTACCATATTCTTCCTGTCTATAGAAAAATATCAGACCTGCGACATACCAGGACTGGCAGGAAGTTGGACATTGCAGTAGGAGAGGGCACCAGGCGAGTGCCCCAGCTTGAGTCAGCTTGATCAGAGGGCGACAGGGAGACTCCGTCTCAGTCTCCCCAGCAGTCCTTGCCCTGTCAGGAGCTTCCCGGAGTGGAAGATGTGTCAGCACCACCTCCAGCAGTCTCTATTTTGATACCATCATATCATGAGGTTAGGAGTGTCGTTTATATGATAGCTTAGATGATGGTTGTACGGTGTCAGCCAGTGGCACCGGTGGTTGCAGATCCTTTAGAAGGGCCTGGTAGTTCGAGGGTCCGAGAGTTTCTCGCACTGAGTCCCCCGCAATATACAAGGACGGATCGAGATGAGGACCCTCAGGATTTTATGGACCAGTTGCAATGGATATTCAGGGTAATGCATGCCACACCTGTAGAGTTGGTTGAGTTGGCGGTATTTCAGCTACGAGACATTGCAGTATTATGGTACGAGAGTTGGGAAAGGTACCGAGGTAGAGATGTTCCCCCTCCATCTTGGTCTAGTTTTTCAGAGACCTTCCTGTATTATTATTTACCACGGGAAATTAGACAGGCCCGAATTGATTAGTTTTTGCACCTAGAGTAGGGCTAGATCAGTGTTCGAGAATATGCTTTGAGATTTGACTCCTTGACTCGATATGCACCAGCTTTTGTAGATATCATGCCAGCCAGGGTGCACCATTTTATCATGGGGCTAAATCTAGAATATGTGGAGACTTGTATTACGGGTACCCTATGAGAGGACATGGATATTGCTCGTGTTCAGGTATTTTCCCAGAGTATTGAGGGGATTAGGTAGCAGCAATGGGAGATAGAGAGGGCGAATCATGAGCAATGCTGCAGGGCCAGACCCAGTGATATGCAGGCAGAGTCCTAGGGTGGACCCAGGCTATGACTATCTGACAGAACACCTAGACCCCCACCTCCATAGCAGCAGCAGGGGAGTAGATCTGGTCGTTAGGGGCAGTTAGGGCCCCACGAGAGCTCACGGCCAGCAAGTTCGTAGTATCAGAGAGAGTTAGAGAAAAGCAAATTTACTGTACCACTTTGCCCTATCTACAGTAGACGTCACTCTGGGGCATGCAGGTATGGTTCCACGACATATTACACGTATGGACAGGAGGGTCATCGGATGAGGGACTATCCAGCCAAGGGTCGGAGTGATCGGGATCGATAGGACAAGTCTTCAGTAGGGTCACGTGCCCCAACACCTCTAGCCGGCGTAGGCCCTCAGCTCCAGCTGGTAGAAGCTGAGGCAGGTCAGAGACATCTAGCTCAGGTACCGTTCCATATCGCACTGATTCCATACCCATGCAACAACACTCAGAATCATCGCTGGACATCTGCTCTCATTCTGTGTATGCTTTGATAGACCTAGGCTCCACTTTGTCTTATGTTACACCATTAGTGGCCCAGAAGTTTGGTATCACGCCAAAATTTCTTCAGTGACCTTTTTCAGTGTCCACACCTGTAGGTGATTCCATCATAGCTAAAAGAGTCTACCAAGGGTGCACAGTAGAGGTCGTTGGTCGACATACTTTAGCAGATTTGATAGAATTAGAAATGAATGACTTTGATGCAATTATGGGTATGGATTGGATAACGCCATGTTATGCCAATGTAGAATGTTGTAGCAAAACTTTCCGATTCCACTTTCCAGGGGAGGTAGTACGAGAATGGAAAGGTAATGCAGCCACGCCAAAAGGTAGGTTTATTTCCCATCTTCAGGTGAGGAAATTAATAGCGAAGGGCTGTACTATCATATTGTCAGGGTTTGGGACGTTCAAGCCGAGTCCCCGACTCTCCAGTCCATTCCAGTAGTCAATGAATTTCCATATGAACTTCTTGGTATTCCCCTAGAACGGGAGATCGATTTTGCAATTGATTTATTACCAGATACTCATCCTATATCCATCCCTCTGTACGGAATGGCTCCTGATGAGCTCAGAGAATTGAAGGAATAGTTGAATGATCTGTTAGATAAGGGCTTCATCAGGCCGATTACTTCACCATGGGGTGCACCATTCCTATTTGTGAGAAAGAAGGACGGCTCCCTCCGTATGTGCATAAACTACCGGCAGCTGAATATAGTCACCATCTAGAATAAATGCCCTTTTCCCAAGATAGATGATTTTTTTGATTAGTTACAGGGGCGAAGTATTTCTCAAAAATCGATTTAAGGTATGGATACCACCAGGTTCGGGTTCGGGAGAGAGATATCCTGAAAATGGCCTTTAGGACCAGGTATGACCATTTTGAATTCTTAGTCATGTCTTTAGGATTGACGAATGCTCCTGCGGTGTTTATGGATCTGATGAACAACATCTTTCGACCGTATCTAGATTTGTTTGTGATAGTATTCATTGATGACATCTTAGTGTATTCCCATTCAGAAGTAGAGCACCGAGATCATTTGCAAACAGTACTCCAAATTCTTAGGGATCGCCAGTTGTATGCGAAGTTTTCTAAATGTGAGTTTTGGTTGAATTCGGTAGCCTTGTTGAGTCATATTGTGTCAGATGCAAGTATTCAGGTGGATTCACAGAAGATTGAGGCAATAAAGACATGGCCCGGGCCTACAACTCCAACTGAAGTACGTAATTTCTGGGGTTAACCTAGTATTATAGAAGGTTTGTAGAAGGGTTTTCCACCTTAGAAGCACCTCTGACCAAGTTAACTCAGAAAGTAGCTAAATTTCACTGGATGGAAGCGTGTGAACAATGTTTCCAAGAGCTGAAAGATAGATTGACATCGGCACCAGTCCTAGCTTTGTCGGAGGGTTCAGAGGGTTATGTGGTATATTGTGATGCTTCAGGTGTTGGGTTAGTGTGTGTTTTGATGCAGCATGGTAAAGTAATTGCTTATGCTTCAAGACAGTTGAGGAAGCATGAAAAGAACTACCCCACCCATGATCTGGAATTAGCCACAGTAATCCATTCCTTGAAAATATGGAGGCACTATCTGTATGGCGTCCACGTAGATATTTTTACCAATCATAAGAGCCTCCAGTATATTTTTACACAAAAGGAATTGAATTTGCGGTAGCATCGCTGGTTAGAATTGCTGAAGGATTACGATGTGAACACTTTATATCACCCAAGGAAGGCCAACGTTGTAGCAGATGTCCTCAGCCGCAAATCCATGGGAAGTTTGGCATACTTGAAGCCCGAACAGTGGGAGCTGGCCCGAGAATTGCATCGGTTAGGTAGTTTGGCCATTCGAATAGTAGATTCGGGAGACAATAGAGCAGTGATCCGAAATACTGCGGTATCATCCCTAGTTGTAGAGGTGAAAGAATGACAATATGTAGACCCTAACCTGGTCCAGCTCAAAGATAAATCTTAACAAAGGGAAGTATCAGCTTTTGAAGTAACCGCATATGGGATTTTGAGATATAGTGGTCACCTCTGTGTTCTAGATGTGGCAGGACTTTGCCAGCAGATCATGGCAGAGGTGCATTATTCTCGTTATTCTCTTCACCCAGGTTCAACAAAGATGTATCATGACATAAAAGAAATTTACTGGTGGCCGGGAATGAAGAAGGAGATAGTAGCGTTTGTAGCACAACGCCCTAATTGCCAGCAGGTGAAGGCGGAACATCAAAAACCCGGTGGATTGACACAGGAAATAGAAGTGCCGATGTGGAAATGGGAGGAAATCAATATGGATTTTGTGATTGGATTACCCCGTATCAGATGCAGATTTGATCCCATCCTGGTGATTGTTGACATATTGACGAAGTCAACTCATTTTCTGCCAGTAAGGGCCACTTTCTCAGCTGAGGATTAAGCCGAGCTTTATATCAGGGAAATAGTTAGATTACATGGTGTCCTAGTGTCTATCATTTCTGAGAGAGGAGCACAATTCACAGCTAAATTTTGGCAGTCCTTTCAAAAGGGCCTGGGGACGCAGGTTAACCTGAGTACGACCTTCCATTCGCAAATAGATGGGCAGGCAGAACGTACAATTCAGATGCTCGAGGATATGTTATGGGTTTGCGTGCTGGACTTTGGGGGCAGCTGGGATGAACATTTACCCCTTATTGAGTTTGCTTATAATAATAGTTATCATTCAACGATCCAGATGGCTCCTTATGAGGCTTTATATAGGTGGAAATGCAGGTCCACAGTTGGTTGGTTTGAGGTTGGAGAATCAGAGTTAATTGGACCAGAAATAATCCACCAGTCAGAAGAAAAAGTGAAGCTTATCAGAGAACGCCTGCTGATAGCTCAGAGCCGCCAGAAATCTACGCCGATGTACGACGTAGAAACCTGGAATTAAATATAAGTGACTGAGTATTTCTAAAAGTTTCACCGATGAAGGGCGTAATGAGATTTGGTAAAAAGGGAAAACTTAGCCTGAGGTTTATAGGACCGCATCGAATCCTCTAAAGAATAGGCCAGGTGACGTACAAGTTATGTTTGCCTTCAGAGTTAGAATCTGTTCACCCGGTCTTTCATGTGTCAATGTTATGAAATTTCATAGGAAATCCATCCTGAATTGTGCCAGTTGAGGACGTCCAGATTACTGAGTAATTAGCCTACAAAGAGGTTCCAGTAGCCATATTAGATCAGTAGGTTAGTAGGTTGAGAACTAAATATGTCATGTTGGATAAGGTATTGTGGAGATGTAGGAATAGAGAAGAGATGACCTGGGAAGTTTAGGATGATATAAGATCCAGATATCCTCATTTGTTCCTGGCTTAGTCCAGATTATGTAGTTAAGGTAAAAAAAGTCGATTTAGTGTTGTTTTATACTTTATGTTACATATACTGTTCAATTGATTACGATTTTGGTGATAAAAGAGTTGTTGTGGTGTAATATAATATATAAGTATTAGATTTTTATGCGTTTCAGGATTTTTGGATAGTCCATATTACAGGGGAGACTTTGCCAAAATTTTTCCAAAATAATAGTCAAAAGAACTGAACTCTTGTAAGTTAAAGTTGGCATTCGAGGATGAATGTTCCCTGAGGGGGGGGGGGAGGGAGGATGTAACACCCCGTAAATGTTAACGATTAGTAAGCATACACATGAATTGGTGATGAGTAAGAAGAGCTTGACGTGTATGGAGAAAGCCTCGGAAGCGGGGTCGGAGGGGACCAGTGCGCACAAGGCTAGGGCGACGCGCAAGCCAGCAGTGCATTAGCTAGCGCGGGGTGCCAGGCCTGCTGGTGCTTTGAGAGGCGTGGGGTGCCAGGCCTGTTGCCTCAATGGGAGGCACGACTCGGGGAGCAGGTTGGCGCTATGGCTGGAGCGGGGCACCCCCTGCAACCGACCTCACCTATATAAATCCCTCCTTAGTAGTTTTAAGTTCATTTTCATGTGATACCCGACCAGTAAAGAGGAAAAATAATGGAATCAAATAATTTTCGTTCGTTTATGCTGTGATACGACATTCAAATTCAAATTAACTTCGGGTATCGAAGTTTAAGGCCGAAGGGAGAATTACTACAAAGTTAGTTTCGCGAAATTCGCCTGGCAAATCGTAGCCCCGCCGAGCAAAAGTTGTTAGAATTTCTCCAAACTAATTTCAATACAATCACAGGCTTCAAGTAACCATTTCTCCATTCTGGACTTTCTAGAAATTATACGTTTTCGATAGTGTTCCATTAAGTTGAAGTATAGTTAATATTTATATAGAAAGTTATCATTTTTGCCGAATTTAGTACTGAAACTAGTTTCATTCTCCCAGTAATATGATTTCAACTGAGAAGAGTTGTTAAATTTAATTTGAACTCTCCAGTTAATCAGGAATTGGCAATCCAGGTATGTTAAGGAGAATTCCTTCAGCAAGTTAATTTCTTTAGTATTATAACTCAGTTTAAATCCCAGTAAGAGAGCCAGAAGCATAGCAATTGTGATTAGTGGTTGTTATTAGCTGAGACCGGTATTCTATGTTTAGTTTTGGATTGACTATGCCCTATATAGCCTTCCCTAACCAACCCTAGGGTTACTAGCTGTGTCGATGCCCGCCAGGGGCAAGATGACATCGCTCCACGGAGTGGTATGCCGTTTTCGAGGGACGAAGATGGGGTCCCAGGTCCTCATATAGTCCATTCCATGGATGGACTATTATATGCCGCATCGCCACCACACCCTTGTCGAGCCTGGTGCCCGGGGTACAGATATCATGAATCCACTAGACTCAGAAATAGCTACAGTCAGGGGCCGAGCGGGCTTAGTTGTAGACCTAGGGGACTGGTAGGACGACTATAGCTATTGGTTGACCCAGTGTGACCTTTCTAGGGATATATAGATTGAGGTGTACTCACCAGGGCTTATGGGCGCCCTAGGTAGGTTATTCTGTGCTGGTTGTACCTTCCAGCTTTTGGGGCCCAGGTAAGGTTTTTGTTTAAATTAGTTACTGATAAGTTAGATAGTAGGAAGTTCATCTATTCAGGTATTATCTCTACCCTTTCCTTTAAGTTGTTATCAATTTCATTTCTTTTATTCAGTTATTTACAATTATTGCCTTACATATTCGGTATATATTGTACTGACACCCTTCTCCGGGCGCTGCATTACTTTCCTGCAGGTGTGGATAGATGAGGAGCAGGTTCCTCTTAGCCTCCAACCAGAGTTGTCAAAACAGTTGGCTCCTTTCCTCCGGAGCTTGTAGATTGAAGGTTTACTCCTTTTGATTGTATATTTTTTTGTTACACCCCATATGTTTCTAGCATGCAGTTGGCCTATTTGCATGTTGGTTGGAAGTTTTAGAATGCCTCAAGTGTGAAGAAAGGGCCCGGGGAAAGGCCGAACGAGTGCCAAGTTGAGATTTCGCGAGAGGAGGCCGAACTGCCTTGCCAGAGGGGAAAAATGGCACGGAGCCTCTACCTCAGCGTTAGCCAATGTGGCACGGAGCCAATACGACGCGTTGGCCAACGTGCCATGTTGCCATGTATCCGATTTCAAGTATATATAGGCCTCACCCTTAAACTTTATGTCATTTTCTATATATTTCATGACCAGAACAGAGAGAAGGACGAAGGGTTTATATAATTTTCATCCGATTACACCGTCAAACGCAGTCCAAATTCAAATTAACTTCAGGTATCAAAGTATAAGTCTGCAGGGAGCATTCCTACGGAGTTAGTTTCGTGAAATTCGCCCGACGAATCGTTGTCCCGCCGAGCCAAAGTGATTGGAATTGCTCCAAATTAGTGTCAATACAATCCCAGACTTAAAGTAAGTATTTCTCTTCTAGATTCCCGAGAAATTATGAGTTTTGGGTAGTTCTTCGATAAGTTGAAGAATAGTCAGTATATATATATAATGCTATTGTTTTCTTTGAATTCAGTAATGAAGATAGCTCTATTCTTCTGTTAATGTGATTAGAGTTGGGAAGAACAACTGAATACCAGCCAAACCTCTCTAGTTAATCGATAAACGACGAACGAAATATGTAAAGCTTAACTCTCGACAAGTATCCTAGTCGTACAGTGTTACGACTGGTGTTTCTCGAATAGAAATAACGAATTTCAGATGCTGCAGACAGTTTCTACCATGAGATTATAATTTGATAAGTTGTAATTAGCTGTTATTGATATACGTGTATAAATATCAGATATGTGGCGATTAGCTGCTAACAGGGATTACAGTTACATAGATTCTGGTTAGCTATTAGAACTCATATACAGATCGTACTGCAGGACCCCTTGTTAAAAAGGAGCAGGTTAAATGTGATTCACGTATGACGCTATAGAAACTCTTTTATTCTCAACTTTTTGGAAGGGTAGACTTATATGTTTATTGCCAGGCCTAGACTTCAGAGGCTCGTAAGAGTTAGTAGCCTGAATCAGTTGGTTAAACAGTATGGGCGCGGTTAGGCGGTCTAGCGACCAGTTGGCGCCTGTATTAGCAGGAAAGCATCTTTAGAGGTCATTAACATTATCACACGTTCCAGAACCAGAAATATAGATAGAAAAGGTATATTCCAAAGTTAGCGACACCAGGGTTCTCCAGTGTATTGAGTGATCGTATGTCGTCCCTTTAGCCTTATCAGCGATTGTCAGTCTTAGTTGATTTAACAATTATCATGTAGAACGCCCAGCAAGCTACCCTAGTCGACCAAGTCAGATAAACCCGTGGGAACCCCAAGGATGGGTCCACATCAGTAACCAGTGACGGGCAAGTACCCTAGCCTGTTCTCGTAAGGTATTCAGGTTAGAGTCCCAAGAGAGGGCCAATCTATATAGAATTGCCCAAAACAACAATCTAGATCCGAGTGGATTCAGACACGGCCTAAGGAGTTAGTAGACCTCCGCTAGTACAGTGTTTACCAAGTTAAGGAGATCGGTAAGCTCCCTATGGAGAACCAGGGACCGATCGCCTAGAAGCAAGTTCGACCAAGCCCAGCTCTATAGTTGTTTAATTAGAAGAATGAATTAGTTAGCTACCCGCAACTCCACAGTTATGCATGAGCTATAGATGTACGAGTAGGACATTTAGAATATTGTTAGACTACTTCAGACCTCACTTTATTCAGCCCAGATTATTAGAGATCATGATCACTATCAGGATCCTCAGATCAAATACGTGCACATGGTGTGCCTGTAGACAACCATATAGATTATCCCAGAAGCGAGTAGCATTAACATGAGGCCCAGAAGGCCAGATACGCTCTCGCTATACAGATAGATTTATTTGTCAGTTTCTCGAGTATAGTAATTCAGTATGACCCTCAGTAAAGTGTGTCAGGAGTATGTGATTGTGTGCAGTTATTGTTATCAGTTGAGACCTGTATTTGCATTGTTTGGGCTGGATTACCTGTATAGCTTCCGTGACCGCCCCAGGGTTAATAGCTGTGTCGACTCGTTCGCTAGAGGGCTAGGATATGTCACTCTATGGAGCGGCACGCTGTCCGTAGGGGACGAAGATGGGGAGCCAACTCCTCATATTTTGTCGTGGTTGGCCTATACACACCGCCGTCGAGCGCTTGCGCCCGGGGTGTAGACATTAGGAGTCTTCCGGACTCAGGCACAACTATAGTCAGGGGCCCAGCGGGCCCAAGTTGCATACCCAGGGGATCGACAGGATGCTCGTAGTTAGTAGGTGATGGGGTATGACCTGGATAGGGGTAAATAGATTAAAGTGTACTCAGTAGGGCTAATGGGGGCCTGTGTGGGTTGTTATGTGTTGATTTCACCTTCCGGCTTATGGGAGCCAGGTAAGGTTTATGTTTATGTTGCCCTATCTGATAGTTAGACAACAGGATGTCTCGTAGTCAGGTACGACACCTACTCCTCTCATTATAGTTATGTATAGTCCTGATTTTACTACTTCAGTCAGCTTCAATCCGTTTCCTTTACATCAGCTATTGTCAGCTTTACTCTTCACTTTCAGTCATATACAGCTATTGCTTTACATACTCGGTACATATTTTACTAACGCCCTTCCTGGGGTGCTGCATTACTTGCCTGCAGGTACAGATCGATGAGGAGCAGATCCCTTATAGTTTCAGTCAGCCACACAGAGCCATCAGCTCCTTTCTTCCAGAGTTGTGTGTTAGAGGTTTACTTCTTTTGTTTGTACAGTATGGGTAGGCCGGGGCCCTGTCCCGACCATCTTATTACTCCTAGAGGCTTGCAGATTGTATCATTTCCCTATGGTTAGATGTATCGGCCGTGTGGGGCCGTATGTGATTTAGACTATGTGTGTTGGCCGTATGGGGCCTTGTTTAGCTGTTTATTTTTCGCTGGTGGCTATAGGCCTTGTCGGCCGGGGGTTGTATTTACAGTCGCTATATAGCCTATTGATTTGTTGATTCTAGAGTTAGAGCCAGCCTTGCACCAGAGGTGCTTAGGCTCAGACAACCTAGCAGTTCAAGGTCTAGTAAGGCACCACGTGCCAGTCATGCCTCTCAAGGCGGGCGTGACAAACTTGGTATCAGAGCAGGTCGTATCCCAGGGAGTATGCAAGCCGTGCTAAGTAGAGTCTTGTCTATGGATGTGTTGTGCACCACATACTATAGGCAGGAGCCTGCAAGGCATGATAGGATGGTTACTCTTTCTTCTTCTCAAGTCGTGCTATAGAGCAAAGTTGTCTAGGGTTAAGTCCCTAAGTTTTCCTTGTTATGTCTGTCTAGGGTAATGTTTAATATAAGATAGACACCAGCCAGTTGCAAGCTAACTATAGCAGCAGCAGGAGGTATCATTAAGACGCCACAGTTGGGAGATAGTTAGCCTAAGGACGGGAGCGGACACCCTTGATCTCCCTAGTACTCTCCCGAGGTACCATGAACCTCACATTATGATACATCTATCACCACCGTCCCCAGTTCATTTTTATAACCTCAGAGAAGAAAGTCAGGAGTATAGCGTATATAGGAGTTAACTTATCTATTGGATATACAAGATCTGATTAAGACGAAGTTAATATTAGATTACCTGATGGATGTGAGAAAGAGAGGGAAATGTAGGATCCCCACCTCCATCCTTTTGAATGTTGTACAGTTCCATATTCCCATTTCATTGCGGTAAGAAAAGGCTATTCCTACCTCTTAGTTTTTTTTTCCAGTATAGAAAAGGGCGTAAGAATTTAGGCAATGGTTCCCGCGGTAAATAGTAAGAGAAGGTTGGATTTGTTAGCTCCAGAAAGTGTTTGGAAAAGGTAGAGATCCCCAATGTTTACATAAGTTGTCCAGACCTTCATAGTAATAAGTCAGAAGAGCAGGTAAGACTAGCAGCTTACTCGAAGCGTGCGTAAGAAATCCATTAGTGATAAACTCCCAGTAATAATCAAGTTCAAGTAAGAGAAAAAGGCTAAATCCGCAGTAGCATGCTAATGACGGCAGGATATGCCTGCAAGATAACGGTTATGATTTTAGTTGTGATATCACAAGACAGGGAGGTCATATGAATAAAATGGGTCCAACTGCAAGCCAGAAGAAGTATAGGCTGAAAACTAGCCGGTAAACTTATTGATAGTGTAAGGCAGGTACCATGAACCCCTGACTTCAGTCTAAGGAAGGTAAGAAGGAAAAGCACGAATATCATACTTGGGGGGAAATTAGAATCACCTCCAGGTTGATAGAATATCGCATATTGAGGACCAAGCCTCGGGCTAACAGTTAAGAGATAGTAAGGTTGTATCCTAGAATGTTGCGGTAAGCCACCTAAGGGGAAGATAAGGGAGTGTCGATACGGAGACTCTAATCTAGTGCAGCTTGGAAATGAGGCCCAACAAACAGTCACGGGCCTTCAATATAATAACAAGCAAGGTCACAAGGTCTGGATGTTGACCTCACATTCCAAGGGTGGCGGAACTTCAAATAGCAGACCATAGCTAAGGTGCATGTGTTCGTTGCTCCCAGATTTTAACGAAAATGCAATAAGATGGTACGAGAGGACAGGAGATATCATTAAATCATAGAAGCAGAGCCCCAGTGATAGGCCAGAAAAGGTATAATAGCAGGGACCGAGTTATTTAATATAAGAGATGGTAATATGAATACAGTCACAAGGTTATCTCACACCAAGAGCAGTCTGACCTTATTTGAGTCAGTATAATTAGACCAATGAGGTCAATTCATGCCTCGCCAGATGAAGGTATGTTTCCACTAAGACTTATGTCAAGTTAAATACCCCAAAAGTAGATGGAGTGCGTGGAGCCTCAGTGTCTGATAAACTCCGATCGAGGGGCGCAATTTGCGACTAAATTTTAGGAAAGAATGTTAGAATAGACAGTGACATATGTTAACTTAAGCATAGTTCCTCGTACCCTAATTGGTGGTTAAGTGGAATATACAACTCAGACTCTCGAGGCTCACTATAAATGGAAGTGGAAGCCTTCTGAATAATAACTTCAGGCAGGTAGAGAAAAACCTGGACATGTTAAAATGGGCAGAAGGAAAAAGTAAAGCTTATCAAGGAATGTCTGCTGACTGCTCAGAGCCACCAGAAATCTTATGCTGATGTGCGGCATAGAAACCTAGAGTTAGTGTGGGTGACTGGGTATTCCTAAAGGTTTCACTAATGAAGGGTGTAGCGAGATTTGGTAAGAAAAGCAAGCTCATCCCAAGGTTTATTGGGCCTTATCAGATTCACCGAAGGATAAGCCATTAGAATCCTTTCACCTAGTTTTCCACATACCAATGCTGAGGAAGTGTATAGGAGATTCCTCCTGGATTGTACCAGTCCAAGACATTCAAATCAATGAAAAGTTAGCTCATAAAGGAGCTCTAGCAGCCATACTAGACCGGAGATCTGTAGATTGAGAACTAAAGATATTGCTTCCGTTAAAGTGTTATGACAGAAATAAGAACCGAGAGGAGATGACCTGAGAAGAAGAAGATGATATAAAAGCCAGATATCCTCAGTTATTTCACACTTAGTCAGATTGTGCAGCCAGAGGTATGTTGATATTATTGTTTCATAAGTTACATGATATACATGTATATGTGGAGTAGTTGACTCAGTTTATTGTGAAACGAATGTCACAGTATTGTATGGAGTACCTATATTGGACTTTTCTGCGTTTCAGGGTTTGGATAGTCCATATTATTGGGAAGACTCTGCCAAAATTTTTCCAGAATAAGTAATTGCAAGTTAAAGTTCTTGCAAGCAGAAGTTAATATTCGAGGACAAATGTTCTTAGGGGGGGAGGATGTTACACCCCGTAAGTTTCTAGCATGTAGTTGGCCTATTCGCATGTTGGTTGGAAGTTTTAGAATGCCTCAAGTGCGAGGAAAGGGCCCGGGGAAAGGCCGAACAAGTGCCAAGTTGGGATTTCGTGAGAGGAGGCCGAACCGTGCTGCCAGAGGGGCAAAGTGGCACGGAGCCTCTACCTCGGCATTAGCCAATGTGGCACAGAGCCAATACGGCACGTTAGCCAACTTGCCACATTGCCATGTATCCGGCTTCAAGTATATATAGGCCTCACCCTTAACCTTTATGTCATTTTCTATATATTTCACGACCAGAACAAAGAGAAGGACAAAGGGTTTATATAATTTTCATCCGATTACATCGTCAAATGCCATCCAAATTCAAATTAACTTCGGGTATCGAAGTATAAGGTTGCAGGGAGCATTTCTACGGAGTTAGTTTCGTGAAATTCGTCGATGAATCATTGTCCCGCTGGGCCAAAGTGATTGGAATTGCTCCAAACTAGTGTCAATACAATCCCAGAGTAAGTATTTCTCTCTTCTAGATTCCCGAGAAATTACGAGTTTTCAATCGTTCTTTGATAACTTGAAGAATAGTCAGTATATATATAAAGTTATTATTTTCTTTGAATTCAGTAATGAAGATAGTCTATTCTTCCGTTAATGTGATTACAGTTGGGAAGAACAGTTGAATACCAGTCGAACCTCGCCAGTTAATCGGTAAACGGCGAACGAGATATGTAAAGCTTAAATCTCAGCAAGTATCCTAGTTGTACAGTGTTACGATTGGTATTTCTCGAATAGAAATAATAAAATTCAGATGTTGCAGATGGTTTCTACCATGAGATTGTAATTCGGTAAGTTGTAATTAGCTTTTATTGATATACATGTATAAATATAAGATATGTGGCAATTAGCTGCTAACAGGGATTACAGTTACATAGATTCTGGTTAGCTGTTAGAACTAATATATAGATCGTACTACAGGACCCCTCATTAAAAGGGGAGCAGGTTAAATGTGATTCACGTATGACGCTATAGAAACTCTTTTATTCTCAGCTTTTTGGGAGGGTAGACTTATATGTTTGTTGCCAGGCCTAGACTTTAGAGGCTCGTAAGAGTTAGTAGCCTGAATCAGTTGGTTAAACAGTATGGGTGCAGTTAGGCGGCCTAGCGACCAGTTGGCACCTGTATTAGCAGGAAAGTATCCTTAGAGGTCATTAACGTTATCGCATGTTCCAAAACCAGAAATAGAGACAGAATAGATTTATTCCAGAGTTAGCGACACCAGGGTTCTCCAGTGTATTGAGTTATCGTATGTTGTCCCTTTAGCCTTATCAGCGATTGTCAGTCTTAGTCGATTTAACAGTTATCATGTAGAACGGCCAGCAAGCCAGCCTAGTCGACCAAGTTAGATAAACCCGTGGGTACCCCAAGGAGTGGTCCACATTAGTAACCAGAGATGGGCAAGTAACCTAGCCGGTTCTCGTAAGGTATTCAGGTATAGAGTCCCAGGAGAGGGCCAGTCTATATAGAATTTCTCATAAGGCAAAGAATTGCCCAAAATAGCAATACAGATCCGAGTGGATTTAGACAAGGCCTAAGGAGTTGGTAGAACTCTGCTAGTACAGTGTTTACCAAGTTAAGGAGATCGGTAAGCTCCGTATGGAAAACCAAGGACCGATCACCTAGAAACAAGTTCGACCAAGCCCAGTTCTATAGTTGTTTAATTAGAAGAATAAAGTAGTTAGCTACTCACAACTCCATAGTTATGCATGAGCTATAGATGTCCGAGTAGGACATTCAGAATATTGTTAGACTACTTTAGACCACACTCTATTCAGCCCAGATTATTAGAGATCATGATCACTATTAGGATCCTCTTATCAAATACGTGCACATGGTGTGCCTGCAGACAGCCATACAGATTATCCCAGAAGCGAGTAGCATTAGAATGACGCCAGAAGGTCAGATACGCTCTTGCTATACAAATATATTTATTTGTCTGTTTCTCCAGTATAGTAATTCAGTATGATCCTTAGTAAAGCGTGTCAGGAGTATGTGATTGTGTGTAGTTATTGTTTTCAGTTGAGACCTATATTTGCATTGTTTGGGCTGGATTACCTGTATAGCTGCCGTGACCGCCCCAGGGTTACTAGCTATGTCGACTTATTCGCCAGAGGGTGAGGATATGTCGCTCTACAGAGCGGCATGCCGTTTGTAAAGGACGAAGATTGGGAGCCAACTCCTCATATTTTGCCGTGGTTTTCCTATACACACCATTGCCGAGCGCTTGCGCCCGCGGTGTAGATATCAGGAGTCCTCCAGACTCAAGCACAACTATAGTCAGGGGCCCAGCGGGCCCAAGTTGCATACCCAAGGGATCAGCAGGATGCTCGTAGTTAGTAGGTGATGGGGTATGACCTGGATAGGGTAAATGGATTGAAGTGTACTCACTAGGGCTAATGGGGACCCGTGTGGGTTGTTATGTGTTGATTGTACGTTTCGGCTTATGGGAGCCAGGTAAGGTTTATGTTTATGTTGCTAGTTACTGATAGTTAGACAGTAGGACGTCTTGTAGTCAGGTACAACTCCTACTCCTCTCATTATAGTTATGTATAGTCCTGATTTTACTACTTCAGTCAGCTTTAATCCATTTCTTTTACTTCAGCTATGGTCAGCTTTACTCTTTACTTTCAGTCATTTACAGTTATTGCTTTACATACTCGGTACATATTGTACTGACGCCCTTCCTGGGCCGCTGGATTGCCTGCAGGTATAGATAGATGAGGAGCAGATCCCTCATAGTTTCAGTCAGCTGCATAGAGCCATCAGCTCCTTTCTTCCGGAGTTGTGTGTCAGAGGCTTACTTCTTTTGTTTGTACAGTATGGGTAGGTCGGGGCCTTGTCCTGACCATCTTATTAGTCCTAGAGGCTTGCAGATTTTATCATTTCCATGTGGTTAGATGTATCGGCCGTGTGGGGCTGTATGTGATTTAGACTATGTGTGTTGTCCTTGTGGGGCCTTGTTTAGCTGTTTAATTTTTGCAGGTGGCTATAGGCATTATCGATCGGGGGTTGTATTTATAGCCGCTATATAGCCTGTTGTTTTGTTGATTCTAGAGTTAGAGTTAGCCTTGCACCAAAGGTGCTTAGGATCAGACAGCCCAGCAGTTCAAGTTCTAGTAGGGCACCAGGTGCCAGTCATGCCTCCCAAGGTGGGGCGTGACATTTTTGGGTAGGTCGGGGCCCTGTCCCAACCTCTTTACCACTCCTAGAGGCTTGCAAATTATTTCAGATTCCCTGTGGTCAGCTTGTTGTTGGCCGTGTGGGGCCCTTATGCATTTTATTTCATGTGTCGGCCGTGTAGGGCCTTAATTAGTTGTTGTACAATGGCCTCATCGGCTATAGAATAATATAGTTTCATGATTTATGCTTCAGCCATAACTAGACATCATGGTGTTCTTGTTGGCCCGCATAGGATTCCCTATTATCACCTGTTTCTGGTTAGCTGTTTTCTTTTACAAGTGGCTATGAGGCCTTATCAACCGGAGATTGTATTTACAGCCGAGATATAGCCTGTTGTTTTCTTGATTTAAGGAGTTATCCTACACCAGGAATGCATAGGTTTAGCTGGATCAGTTCAGATCCTAGTAAGGCACCAGGTGCCAGTCATGCCTCCTAAGGTGGGGCGTGACAATGAGCCTTGGTACGATCCGTGGTAGGGTGATAAAGATCATGGTAGGTGCCCGGGGTAGGAAGTTTAAACAAATCATAAAGTGCAAAACCTGAAACCATGAGACTCAGTACGATTCGTTGTAGGGTCCTACGAGTCATAGGACGAGTTGTGGAACTGTACGGTACAGTTTTAATATTGAAGTCTCAAGGGTACTTTGGCAATTTTGTATGCTTTTAACTCCTAAACTAGGTTATTTTAGGCTTCATTTGGGATGAATTAAAGGGGTTTTTCTATCCCAATCCCTTATTCTTCTCAAAATCATTTGTAAGTCATCTTCTCCCCTCAAGGCTCAAGAACTAGGGTTTCCCTCCAAGGTGCTGCAACTTCAAGTTGTTGTTGGGGATTCTTCAACAAAGTATGTGGGACTTTAACAAGGGTATCCTTTCATCCTTGTGTCCCAATTTATGTTCAAGACCTTAGCTATTGGATTCCCAAGAAAAGCATGTCTTAGGGTTTCGATTCTACGTATGAATTCTCTCATGTCTTCCTTATTTTCAAGGTTTTCATGATAAATAACATATAATGTTCATGATTTCAAGGCTCTTATGATCAATAGCTATGTTTATTCATGATTCCCCCTCTCCAATCTATGATTTATGTCCATAATATAATGTTAGCATGATTTATAAGACTTAGCCATGATTTAACACTATTTTCAGGAATATGTCCCTTTTGATATATATATGAATTTACCATGATTTCAGTACATATAATTTAAACTATGATTTGAGTCTATTATTTTCATGAATTTAGTATGATCAGCATTTTTATGGTCGTTTAGACTCTCAAGACTCTATAGAAAATAGCCCTGACTAGCCTAGAACATTAGTTTTGAGCCCTCCATATCAGTATGTTCATGGTCTTTTAGGCTCCTAGGACTTTTGCTAGATAAAGTGGTTCCAACTAGTCTTAGACATCAGCTTCAGATTTGTCAGTTTACACGTATCCTTTTGTTCAGTTGGGAGTAGTATTTAGCATCGAATAGGCCAGGGTTCCAGCGCACCCAGGTCTCAAAACTGCATTCCACCATATGATAAGGAATTCTTAATAGTAGAGAATGTTTTCCTTAGCTCGAGGAATATGGGATCCTTACTAGTAAGAGTTTCTCCCTCACCTCAATGGGTGCATGCAGGGCTCTTCTTTAGCTGAGATTGTTCCCTGAGTTCATGAATGATATCACGCCAGTCATGGTTCTTACCCTTGGCAAGGTACAAACACCCTTCCAACCGAGGTTCAAGTCAGGCTCCATGAGGCTCAAATTGGAATTTATCGATTAACAGGATCTCCCATAGTATAGTTTCAATTTTAGTTTAGTGTAGTTATGTCAGTTACAACTTTCGATTTATGATTATAATTCAGTCCTCAATACATGTACATGACTCTTAAAACTAGTTTTACTTGTATTTCATTAAATATTTTCAAACTAGCCTACCATGTCAATATTCATGCATCTCAGAAAGGGTCTTTCTACTTTACTTCAACTTATGTGTTCATTCATATTTATGTGTAGTCTTCTTCTTGGATTTATAACATATTCTCGGTTCCAGTTATAATTCCCATATAGTCAGTACATTTCAATAGCTGACAACATACATTATGTGCTATATCATTTTATGATATAGATCTAGGTATTCAGACTCATCCCTGCGGTTAGACACATTTCAGACTTCATGAGCTAGTAGTGGTGAGTCCTCATCTTCTGAGGACATGAGTTATGTTTCCTTTAGTTTAGTATTATTTTAGTTTCAGATTTTGGGAGTTAGCTGGGGACTTGTCCTAGTAGCTCATCAAACTAGTAGAGGCTTCCATACAGTGTAGTGTAGTATCAGCTTATGTTTCAGTGTTGATATCTTAGTTTTATCCTCTCCTTTTGATTAGTTATATTTTAGTTAAACTTTCGCTCAGGTTTCTGTTTAAATTCAAATTATGTTAGTGTTGTACTATGCCATAGGTTAGATTGGAGCCATTCATAGTTCTAAGTCCCGTGTCGCATTTGGGATTTATGCTCGAGTCGTGAAAAACTTGATATCAGAGTATTAGGTTTAGAGTATTCTAGGGTGTCTTAAAGTTGCGTCATGCATAATCTTTTTCGTGGGTGTGAAGCGCGCTACACTTATAAGGAAGAAGCTACAAGACATTTTTAGGAAAATTCCCTTTCTTCATGATTCTTATCATGTGTAGAGTGTGAAAGTCTAAAAGCTTCTCTTGTAACTCATGCTTTATGCATTTGCAGACAATGCCTCCCAGACGAGCAAATGAAATGAGAAACGATAATGGGCACTATCCAACCCCACCAGCCTCAACGAACTTGATGAGTAAGCAGGTTACCCATGCAAAATTTCAAGCTGCATTCCAGGGGTTGGTGCAGGCCAACACAACTTAGTCCAACTATTAGGTAGTGGTGACTGTGAACCCTAACGAGAATATCGTGGCAGAAAGGGTGTAAGATTTCATTAGGATGAACCCGCCGGAATTCTTTGGGTTGAAGGTGGATGAGGATCCACAAGAGTTCATTGATGAGATTTAAAAGATTACCCTGATTATGGTGATTTTCCATCACAGCACAGGCCAACTTTCAAGCAGTGGCACCCATGAAACATAAGGGAATATTATAGCGGCAAGGGTGTGAGATTTCATTAGGATGAGCCTGCCAGAATTCTTTTGGTTGAAGGTGGATAAGGATCCATAAGAGTTCATTGATGAGATTCAAAAGATTACGCCTATTGTGGGGATGTTCGCAGAGGAGAATACAGACTTAGCCTCCTATCAGCTGAAGGGGTAGCTCATATATGGTTCAGAAAATGGAAGGAAAGCCGTAGGGTAGGTGCAGCTCTAGTGAGTTGGAGTATTTACACTACGGGCAAGCCTATGGGTTTTCTTTTGCATAAATGTTGAGTTCTTTGGGAGAGAGTGATTTTGTTATGTTTATGCTCAAGTCAAAATTGTTATATATCATGTGAGTGAAAAGGCATCTCTCCAAATAGTGAGGGGCACATAATTGTAAGACTTTGATATATCTTAATTGCTAAATTACATATGATTCATGTTGACCCATGTATATCCAGTTGAGTGAGTTCTAGAAGCTAAGTGGTTTTGATTATTTACCTTTAAATATTGATTTTATATGCATATTGAGTGAATTGTTGGAAGCTTGATTGACTTGTCTAATTACCCTAAGTGTAGGTAGTGTTAGTAGGGTGAATTTTGCAGCTGAATTTGAGAAGGGAAGTAGTACATTGTTCGAGGACGAACAATATTTTAAGTGTGGGGTGGTGATGTTGGGCGTATTAACGCATTTAGTTGCCATATTTTCCCCATATTTAGCTATATTTTGAGAATAAATTATGTGTGTTTTCTTTAGTTTTATATGATATTTACAAAAAAGAGCTTATGCACATGATTAGATATTTTCAGGGAATAAAGTAACGGATTTGGAATTAATTGTAGTCAAAAGAGAAGGTATGAAAAAATTGGGCTGAGGAAACAAGTATAATAGAAGATGGCATTGCATAGGTACAATAGTGTTATGGCCCGCGTGACACACAGTCAAGATTGGTTCCTTGAAAGGCGTGGTGCATAACTATTCCAGTGGACCAAGAGGTGCGGCGCATAGGCTGGTTCAAGGCATGGCCAGATTTCAATCCTTGTTCAAGTAGGAACAGAAGATGCAAAATCCAATACCAGTCCAAGAAGGAACAATGAAGACTTAATACTACTATATATACCCCTTCTTAGGTGTTTTATATGTCCAAGAAAGAAAATGTTATGTCACTCAATCATTCAATCTTTGCACAATTCATAACATACGAATTAGTGTAGTTACTTAGTTGAATATTTGTTGAAGAATTCATCAAGTTATTGTGATTCTACTTAGCTTTGGAGATCTATTAAACAATTTCATATTAATTAAGTATTTCATTATAATTTCTTCTACATCTTATATTAATATTTTTACAAACATGAGCGGCTAAGTCTCTTAAGCTAGTGTTGTGGGAACCATGATGGATTAGCGAAAGTAGGCAAAATAAAATAGTGATTCTTGAATGATGAATTGAGTGGATTATTATTCTCTTATTTTTAATGAGTTTTAGCGGTTGCAAACGTTGAAATATGCCTGTATCTTCAGCTTGCTCGACCAAAGAGGTTCAGGTTAGAAAAAGAGAATAATAGTGGAAATTTGAGGCTACAACCCTCATCTAATTAATTTGAGCTCTAACCGAGGATAGTAATTCAAGACTTATGGCACGAACAAGATATACACATCTAAAGTACGAGAGGATTTGGGTGAAATTCATCAATGTATGTCGACATACATTAATGAACTTATCAACAGTATTAGACAAAATTCACCAGGATATATCACTCATAAAATAAGCTTACTTTATTATGAAATCATGGGGAACACACTCCTAATTTTGTCTCATTAATTTGAAAACAACTCAATCATTATTTAAAATTACTTTTCATTTTATTTGCAACCCCTCTTCCGAAGTATTGACTATATGTTAATATATTCATCTTAACATATTATTTCTTCCCTATTCCCTGTGGGATCGACCCCAACCTAGTTGGGTTACAATATTTGACAATGATCGATTTATATTCATTGTGAGGTATAGTTTGGGTGTGATAAGTAGTGTATATAGTTCATGATTTAATCCTTAATTGTATGATGTATTCCCACAATTGGATACTAGTATGATTTCCAAGGTTCAGCCACAATTTAACATTGTTTTATGGAAAATATGGTCTATTTTGGATCTATTATTCTACCATGATCTCAGTATGTGTAATTTCCAATATGAATTAAACATATGATTTTTCCTCATGATTTCAGTATGATCAGTATGTTAAGTGTTTTTTTAGATCATCATGACACTTTCTGATAAAGAAGCTCTGACAAGTCTTAGAATACCAGTTTCCTGTATGGTTCTTTAGACTGTCATGACACTTTCAGATACAACAGCTCCGACAAGTCTTAGAACACCAGTTTCTTTTAGGTCCTTTAGACTCTCAGGAGACTTTTGGATAAGTAGTTCTAACTTAGTATTAGGAAATTAGTTTGAAGCTATCAGTACGTTCATAGTTCTTTAGACTCTCAGGACACATTCAGATAAAGTAGTATTGACTAGTCTTAGAACATCAGATTTTAGATTTATCATTATATATATGTTCACATGTGTTTCAGTTGGGAGTAGTGCTTAGCACCGAGCGGATTAGGGTTTAGCTCACCCAGGTTCTTGAAACTATATGCAGCTCAACTAGGCCTTAGTTAGTGATCAGACAGTTCAGCCACTATACCCTGGAAAGGTATAGTTGGCCCTATTCGATGGGGAGTAAACATCAAACTCCCCGTCTGGCTCACATTGTTATATGTTGGTCAATAGGCTCTCCCATAAATATAGTTCAGTTTTAGTACAGTTCATATCAGTTACAATTTTCAGTTAAAATTATAGCTTTAGTTCTTAGTACATGTACATGACCCTTAAATAAATTTTACTTGCATTTTTATTAACTGTTTTCAGACTATTACATCAAGTTAGTATTTATGCATCTCAGATAGGGTCATTATACTAAACCTCAACTTATGCATTCAGCTATGTATTTAGTACAAAGTTTTTCTAAGATTATTAGATTGTTTTAAACTTCAGTTGCATATCCCACATACTCAGTATATTTCAAGTATTGACTGCATGCTTCTTGTCCTATATCATTTTATGATATAGATTCAGGTACTCAGACTCAGCCCCAAGGATAGATACATTCCCAACATGATAAGCTATTATTAGTGAGTCCTCATCATTAGAAGGCTGGAGATTTGTCCTTTTCAATTATGATTAGTTTTATTTTCATTTTCAGATTCATAAAGTTAGCTTGGGCTTGTCCTAGCAGCTCATCAATTAGTAGAGGATTTCGGGTATAGAGTTAGTGTGTTCAACTATATGACTCAGTATTGGGTTTATTTAACCTTATTTTCAGTTATCCCAGTATTTCTATGAAAATATCTTTCTTAAAGTTAAATTTCTTCAGCTTAGATGTCTATTTAATTCAGATCATGTTAGAAATAAGTTGTGCCATTGGTTAGCTTCGGGTCAATTATGGCTCTAGGCACCGTGTCGCGTCCAAGGTATAGATTCGGTTATGGCACTTGTTCAATAGAGAAGATATGTGAAAGCTTAGATTTTTAAAAGATTTCTCCCTATTTAAGTTATGCACAAACTTTAATTGACTGTTGATGCATCCAAACGCACATGCAACTTACGTGGTCATACAAGTAATATAGGATTGATATTTAATTATTCACTAAATTGCATAATTGCTAATTTATTTATTGATGCACTAGAATCTAGAGATATATTTATAGTTACCTAAACTAAAAATAAAAGAAAATACTAATGAATAATTAACCAAAGAAAGATCGGACTTTTACGAAATCAAGGAGATGAGTGGAACTAGGACTGTGAGTTGCTAGTAATCATTCACCTCCATTATTCTGCAATAATTATCAAGTTATTAATTTATAGTGTTAATAACATGCTTAGGGTCTTTCAAACCTCCAAACGTCTATTTAAATTGGTCCCACAACTACATCATTAAGCGGGGATGTGATAACTCAATTCGAAGCATTTGTAACAAGTAAGGAGTTGTAGATATATATCCTAGTAGCAAATCACTTCTGAGAAGCGATCTTTCTCGCTATACTCTTCGTTTTATCTTGTTGATTCTTCTGTCAAGTTCACAATAAGAATATAGATGTATTTCAATGGTGGCCAAAGTAGTAAGCACAAGAATATAATAATAACTACTACGATAATTAAGCAATTCAACTCGAGTTTATACCAACAAAATTATAATCCTAGAACGAGAAGTTTAGCTCCACATAGATATAGAGTAATTACAACAAATCATCCAAAGAATTCCGCAAAAGTAAATAATAAACAAAAGAAAAGATGTAACCTAAATTCTCTAGCTTCCACGACAACTCCTAGCTCTTCTCGCAATCAAAAGTTAAGTTCCAAAGGGTTTTTATGGACTATTTATAAGTGTAGTCAAAAGCCCACACAAAAATTAATTCCAAATTAGATAGATAAATAAAAAACTAATTTTGGGATGGATCTAGAACGGCGTGCCATTCAGAGCACCTAACTGTAAAATTTTACCGGCAAGAGTTTATGCCTGGACATGGAGTGCCTCTTATCGCTCCTAGTTGCTGCTCTATGTTAATTGTTGCTGCTTTATTTTGCTGCCAGGTGGCGTCACAGGTAATATTTCTTTTAATTATTTTACCCGTTGCATAAATGTATGTGTGTGTGTGTGTGTATTAAATTCCTTCCATTGAGCTGCCTACTTAATTTCCTTGTACGATTTTTCATTTTTGCTTTTGATTTCTTCATTTTCTTTATCCTTTATTCCTACATAATAAAACATAATTTTAGCACAAAGCAATATAATTAATACTCCAAAGTCAATTAAAAGTACTCAAATGTGTTGAAATAATCGCTAAATATATGTATGTTGGCCCAAACATCAACTGTGTGTGACCACGAGTAATATATAGATAAAATTTTATGGCTTTGAGTGACATTCAAGGAAGACGAGAATTTCAACAACCCACATGGTCATTTTTTGATTTCTAGCATATCCACCGAGTTTGATCCTTCTCGTAAACTTATTAAATTATTTATAACTTGTGGTTATGGTTGGCACGATTTCCAAGGTGAACAGATGCATTTCAGAGAAGAAATTTTATTTTAGAAGTTTGAAAATGAGATGTTTGACTAAGTCAATATTTTAAATTAATGAGTTTGGATTTGAGTTTAGACAATTTTAATAGGTCTGAAGGGTAATTTATGACGTAGCTAGACGTTTTATACGGGTTCCAATAGGATCGAAAGTAGTTTGAATCATTGGTTGGATTTTCAGTTCATTTAAAGATTTTGAGTTGGTTACGATCAATATTTGATCAAGAAAACCTCATATTATTGATTGGATTACTCCAATAGGTTTAGAATGTGTTATACTATTGATTTGTGTCTAGAGAATCTCGGATGAGTTTTGGGTGTTTGTTTGAGAGATTTGGTGTTTTGGTATTTCGAGCATAAATGTTACAATTCGAATAAAATGAGATCCAAATTGTATTTTGATTGAATCATTGGATCCATATCATGATTTCAAAATCATAGCAAAAATATCATTGAATTATGAGTTCATATGAGAAAGTTATGATATTTTACATCATGGGATGTGGTTGAGTTCTGGTGTCCACAAATTGTCACGACTCGAGTCTACATCCTGGATGTGACACGGTATTTAGGATCACAAGGGACCCCAAGCAAACACAGGGCATAGCATAATTTTATAATGATTGAACTACTAAAAAAAGAATCATAAGTGGAAGCTAATTTGCAAACAATTAACCAAATATTGAATAAGTAAAAACATATGATAAATTATTAATATTTCCTCAAAAACTAAAACTCAAGCTGAAACTAACATATTCTAATTGAAATCCTTCTAAAAGAAACTATTGAGTTGTTAGGACAAACCCTCAGCTAACTCTAATGTCTGGAAACTAGAAATGACCATAATTAGAAATGAAGACTCCAGTCCTCGAAAGATGAGGACTCACCAAGAGAACTCTGCTACAAGAAATCTGAAGAAGAAGTTAACCCCGCTGCTGACTCTGAGAGCCTGAACCAATATCATAAAATGAAATAACACAATAAATATGTGGTCAGTACTTTGAAAGTACTGAGTATATGAGATATGCAACTGGAATACAAATAGAACATATTGATAGTCTAAAAAGCAATGCTAAATGTATAACTGAACTGAATGTAACACCATAAGACTTTCCTATACCTAACTCAGATCTTGCAAGAAAAATTCATGAGAAACTAGAAAAAATTCCTCAGTACGACCGAGACAATGAGTCGTGGTCAGCTCCAACGACCCGTTGTCTCGGTCATGGTCAGCCCTGCCTTGGTCCTTCGAAAACCACCGGGACATAGAACGACCTGCTGTGAGAAACAACGAGTCGTCCTGTCACTCATTGGTCCCCACCTCAGAATTCCCTTTCTAAGATCCCACGACTAAATCAATGAGTCATCGTGTGATACAACAACTCATGGTGTGAGTCGTTAGTAGGGATTCCCAGAAACCTCCTTTAGCGAAACCGAGTGGTAACAATGACCCATTGTATCACGCAACAAGTCATTGGGACCACCCATGGTGCCAAGTTTAGGGATCTTAGGAACCCTTCCAATGGAGGTGACGACTCGACACAACGACCCATTGGGTCTACCAATGAGTCGTTGTGTTGCCCGTTGTCAGGCCTCCCAGAATTCTCATCCAGTGACCATAGGAGGAACCAACGACCCATTGGTTCATCCAATGATTCATGGTCCCTCTCATTTCCAGTTCCAGTGAGCCCAGAACCCAAGCCTCAGGACCAACGACTGGTCTCAACCAACAACTTGTTGAGTGGCCATTGGTCCCTATCGGCAGTTTTTCCAGATTTTTCCCCAGGGATATTTTTATAATTTCCCACGTTTTTAATATATAAACTATGTTGTTTTACGTTATTTTTTGGGAATTTAGAGGGGTAATCGACAATTACTTCACCCCTCTCATCCCCTCAGAAAATCAGTTCGTAAAAACTTCTCTCAGAAAAACTCAGAGCAAGGCTAGGGCACTCAAAATTATGCTCAGATTTTTAAGGGATTTTCTCTAGGATTTCTTCACCAGGTATGTGGGAATTCAACAAGGGAATTTTTCTTCCCTTGTGTCCCTAAAACCCTTCCTTAATTCTTCAATTTGTTATAGCCTTGAGGTTTCATAATTTATAAAAGGTTTCAGGCATAATTCTATAAATTTCATGTGGAACATTATCCCTTTTATAAGTTGCAATGTTTTTCCTAAATTCTTAGAAATCAAGTGGAAACTAACTTCTTGTGAAATGATTTAGCCCTGACTTTTGAGTGAAGTATTTCAGGGTCTAGCATAATTGAGTAGTTAATCATGTTGCTTGATTCTACCAGTGTTGGGGCTCCCATATTGTTAAAATTATTTGAAATCTCAGTCAATTACATGCTAGTCCAGTTTCAGTAAGAATGTTAGCATGTTTAGTATTATTCAAAAATGTCAGCTGATTAGTTCGACTATAGTTTTCCCTTGAGATGTCTGTGGTGCCTCCTAGTTATTAGTTATTAGACTTAGATATTAGTTATTAGATTTTAGTTTGTTCTTCAGATGGTTACGACGCTTTCAAATAAGTAGCTCTGGCCAGTCTCAAAACACCAGTTACAGAATTCAGTCCGATAAGACTCTCAGGGTACTTCCAGATAGGTAGTCCTGACTTAGTCTTGGACCCTAGTTTTGAGCTATCAAATTAGTAGTCAGTCTAGGATTATCTAGTGGGAGTACGACTTAGCACCAAGCAGACCAGGGTTCCAACGTATCCAGGTTCCCAAAACTACATTGCCACTGTAGGTTATTTTATTGGCCCTATGGCCCCGGACTTTTGATCACCCAGTTCGTGCATTTATACCTTGGAAAGGTATATTGGGTCCTACCGATGGGGTGTATACATCAAACTCCACGTCTAGCTCACGTGGTTATATGTTGGTTATAGCCTATCCCACTAGTCAGCACAGTTTTAGTTTAGCTCAGCTCAAAATAGTTTCAGTTTACTCAGTTCAGTTTAGTACAGTTAACTCAGCTCAATTTCACAGATTTAGGGCATGTTTATGACCACCAGTCAAAGTCATTATTGACCATCTCAATATATTACAATTGTTCAATTTTCAGTACTTCAATTGGTCATTACAATTCAGTTACTTGCTCTTTATGTTATATTTTTTGTCACTTACTCAGTACTTTCAAAGTACTGACGCATATCTTCTGTGTTGTATTGTTTCATGATATAGGAACAGGTTCTCAGCCTCAGTACCATCAGTAGATCTTCTTTAGGTGATATCAGCAGTAGCAGTGGCGAGTCCTTATCTTTCTAGGATGATATTTACTTTTTTAGTTATTTTCATTCAGTTAGACTTTATAGTTAGCTAGGGGCTTGTCCCAGCAACTCATCTTTTGTAGATGGCTTTCAGACATTCAATTTTGTGTTCAGATGTATAAACTTTTTATCATTTAGTTCTCTTAAATGGTTTTATTATTTAAGCTTCCGTTATGACTACTCAGATTACCGGTGTTATGATACACCATGGGTTAGCTTGGGGTTACTGGTGACTCTAAGTACCGTGTCTCTTCCAGGGGTATAGACTCGGATCGTCACAAACTTGGTATTAGAGCGCTAGGTTTAGAGTATCCTAGGATGTCTGAAAGTTGCGTCAAGTAGAGTCCTTTTCATTGGTGTGAAGCACACCATACATATGACGGGAAGGCTACGAGAAGTTATTAGGAAAACTCTCTTTTTGTTCATTCTCCTTATCGTGCGTTGAAGTTCAATTCCAAAAATGTTCTCCTAACTCGTGCTCTATTTCGTTTCAGTGAAACCTTGGCTCCAAGATGCAAAAAAGAAAGAAGGGATGGAAATGCTAACCAAATGTCCCCACCAGCTCCAGCAGCCCCGTAGGACGACCAAGTGTCCTCAATGGAATTCAGAGCAGCAAGCCAGCTGCTGGCTCAGATAGTCACCAACCAGGTTTACCAGCAGGGGGTTCTAGTTAACTCAAATGGGTCCGCAGTGGCTTCCCGAGTTCAAGCACCCGAATAAACCCTCCAGCCTTTCATAAATCTAAGGTGGGAGAGGACCCACGGGAGTTCATGGATGAGATACAGAAGACCACCTGGATTATGAGTGTTATCTCCGCTGAGAGTGCTGACCTGGATGCCTACTAGTTGAAAGTGGTAGCCTAAATCTAGTATGATCAGTGGAAAGAAGGGAGACCAGCGGGAGCGGAACCGGTGGAGTGGGAAGAGTTCACAACAGCCTTCCTTGATAGATTTTTCCCTGGGAGTTAAGGGAGGCTAAGGTGGTAGAATTCATGAATGTGAAATAGGGCGATAGGACGGTGGAAGAATATGCACTGAAGTTCACACAGTTGTCAAGATATACTCCGGAGATAGTAGCCGAGGGAAGGGCTCGCATGCTTAAGTTCGTTTACAGAGTATCAATCTTGGTCCTTAAGGAGTGCAGGACTGCGATGCTCATCAAAGACATTGCCTCTCCAGCCTGATCGTTCATGCTCAGCAGATTGAAGCAGAAAAACTGAAAGACATGGAGCGAGAGAATAAGCGGGCTAGGACTGGCCAATTAGATTATGGCCACCAGAGGTCTGGCGATAGTAGCTGCCCATATCAGCAACATAGGGATCCAACACCCACTTCGGCCAATGCCCCTACTTTTCGATCCTACAAGGATCGAAAGGGTAGAGCATTTGGCTCACAGCCCCAGAGTCACAGGGCCAGCAACCTCTACCCAGCTTGCCCTAAGTGTGGCAAGAACCATCCATGGGAATGCCTTTAGGGCCGAGAGGGTTGCTTTGGGTGTGGACAACTAGGTCACCGGCTCAAAGAATGCTCGTCAGCAGGACGGGGGAGATCGCAGTCTACCATTTCAGCAGCTCCAGCAGCTCCATCAGGTATGGATGGCAGTCAGTGCCAAAACTGTTTTTATGCTTTGTCCTCTTGTCAGGATCAGGACAGCTCACTTGACATGGTCATAGGTATGTTACGCCTCTTCCATCTAGATGTGTATGCCCTACTAGATCCAGGAGCCACATTATCATTCGTGACTCCCAATGTAGTTTTCCAATTTGAAATCAGTCCAGAAGTCCTCTCGAAGCCATTCTCAGTCTATACCCCAGTTGGTGAGTCAGTTAGAGCTAGTCGGGTGTATAGAAACTGCCCAATCTCAATTTGAATAAGATCATTCCAGCTAATTTCATAGAGTTAGACATGATCGATTTCGATCTCATTCTTGGCATGAATTAGTTACACTCTAGTTATGCCTCAGTCAACTGCAGAACTAGAGTCGTTAGATATAAGTTCCCTAATAAGCTAGTTTAGAGTTAATGGGCAATAGTTCAGCGCCTAAGGGTCGGTTTATTTCCTGCCTTAAGGCAAGAAAGCTTATTTCTAAGGGGTGTATTTAGTATCTAGTTCGGGTCAAAGACTCTAGCTCTGAGACCCCAACTATCCAGTCAGTTCCAGTTGTCAACGAGTTCTCTTACGTGTTTCCCGAAGTCCCTCCTGAGCGGGAAATAAACTTTGACATAGACCTTCACCCAAACACTAAGTCCATCTCCATCCCTCCTTACAGAATGGCTCCAGTTGAACTAAGGAGTTGAAGGAGCAGGTAAAAGACCTTCTTGATAAAGGTTTCATTAGGCCCAAAATCTCTCCATGGGATGCTCCAGTATTATTTGTGCGAAAGAAAGATGGTACTCTCAGAATGTGTATCGATTACCGTTAGTTAAATAAGGTCATAGTTAAGAATAGGTATCCCCTACCCAAGATTGATGGTTTGTTCGATCAGCTTCATGGAGCTAGCTGTTTCTCTAAGGTAGATCTCAGGTTGGGGTATCTTCAGTTAAGAGTCAGAGAATGTGACATACAGAAAACAGCTTTCAAAACTCGGTATGGTCACTATGAATTCATGGTTATCTCCTTCAGACTAACTAATGCCCTGCAGGTTTCATGGAACTGATGAATAGGGTTTTCAAGTCGTATCTAGACATGTTCATCATTGTTTTCATTGATGACATTTTGGTATACTCCAGAAGTGAGGAAGAACATGCTAACCATATGAGGATAGTGCTGCAGACACTCAAAGACTGCCAGTTGTTTGCTAAGTTCAGCAAATGTGAATTCTGGTTGAATTCTATGACTTTTCTTTGGTCACGTGGTCCTGGGTGAGGGTATTCACGTAGATCCACAAAAGATAGCAACGGTAAAAGACTGGCCAAGACCTACTTTCCCAACTGAAATAAGAAGTTTCTAGGGCTTAGCCGGTTATTATCAACATTTTGTGGAAGGTTTTTCCTCTATTTCATCTCGTCTAACTAGGTTGACTCAGTAAAGGTGAAATTTCAGTGGTTAGATGCGTGTGAGAAGAGTTTCTAGGAGTTGAAGACTCGACTTACTATCGCTCTAGTGGTAACCTTACCAGAAAGAACATATGGGTTCGTAGTGTATTGTGATGCTTCCAGAGATAGAATCGGTTGCGTTATGATGCAACGGGGTAAGGTGATAACGTACGCCTCCAGACAACTCAAGATTCATGAAAAGAACTATCCGACTCATGACTTTGAGTTGGCAACAGTGGTGTTTGCATTGAAAATATGGAGGCATTATCTTTATGGGGCTCACATAGATGTTTTCACCGATCACAAGAGTCTTCAGTATATGTTCAGTCAGAGAGATCTAAATCTTCATCGGAGAAGGTGGTTGAGCTATTGAAGGATTACGACATGAGTGTGTTGTACCACCCGGGCAAAACCAACGTGGTGGATGATGCCCTAAGCAAGATGTCTACGGGGAGTGTGGCTCATGTTGATGAGAGTAGAATAGAACTGGCAAAGGATATTCACATATTAACTCGGTTGGGAGTGCAGTTGTTGATTCAGCTGAGGGAGCAGTAGTAGTGCAGAGTGGATCATATTCCTCGTTAGTCGTTAAAGTTAAGGCAGGATGAAGATCCCATACTGCTTAAGCTAAAGGAAGCAGTTCTCAGAAAAAAAGTGGAGGCTTTCTTCAAAGGGAGAGACAGTGCACTCCATTACCAGGGTACACTATGTGTACAGAATGTAGGTGACTTGAGACAATAGATACTGACTGAAGCACACAGTTTGAAATATTCTCTCCATCCAGGTGTCACTAAGATGTACCGTGATCTACGGGATGTTTACTGATGGAACGACATGAAAATATATATAGCAAAATTTGTGGCTAAGTACACGAACTGTCAGCAAGTTAAGGTGGAACATCATAGACCTGAGAGTATGAATCAGGACATCAGCATACCCATATGGAAGTGGGAAGAAGTGAATATGGACTTTATTACAGGTCTACCTCATACTCGTCGACAGCATGACTCAATCTGGGTGATAGTAGACCGAATGACCAAGTCATCACATTTCCTCCCAATTAAAACTATAGATGCAGCTGAAGATTATGCTATGCTATATCCGAGAGTTAGTCAGACTGCATGGGATGCCGTACCCAGTTCACCTAGAATTTTTGGAAGTTGCTTCGATGAAAGTCTTGTGGAGGAACCAGCAAGTTGAGGGAGCCACATAGGAGGCAGAAATAGACATGATGGACAAATACCCTTATTTATTCCCTTCCAGTTCAGTTCCAGAGTCAGGTACTAAATTCTTTCTCAATACTCTGTTCAGTTTTGTACTCATCAGTTCTATTCAATTTTTCAATGAGCATTCTAGTCGCATCAACTCTGTTAGCATGGTTAAGTCAGTTCGGAGTCAGTTACTCCTCGGAAATCAGTTCATAGTCTCAGTGTGGGAATTGCAACTCTATTCCCGGTTTTCCAGCAGTTTTAGCCTTCATTCAAGGATGAATGATCCCAAGGGGGAGATATTGTAACACCTCGAGACTTTCCTAAACAAAACTCAGACCTTGCAAGAAAAACTCAGGACAACCAACAAAATGTGCCTCAGAATGACCGAGACAATGAGTCATGGTCAGCTTCAATGATTCGTTGTCTCAATCGTGGTCAGTCCTACCATGGTCTTTTGAGAAACAATGGGACGTGGAACGCCCTGTTATGAGAAAAAATGAGTCATCCTGTCACTCATTGGTCCCAGCTCAGAATTCCCTTTCTAGGACCCCACGACTCAACCAACGAGTCATCGTGTGATACAACGGCTCGTGGTGTGAGTCGTTAGTAGGGATTCCCAGAAACCTCCTTAAGCGACAACAAGTGGAAACAACGACCCATTATATCACCCAATGAGTCATTTTGACCACCCGTGGTTCCAAGTTCGTGGATCATAGGAACCCTTCCAGTGGAGATGATGACTCGACACAACGACTTGTTAGGTCTACCAACGATCATTGTGTTGCCCATCATCAGGCCTCCCAGAATTCTCATCAAGTGACCACGAGAGGAACCAATTACCCGTTGGTTCATCCAATGAGTCGTGGACCCTCTCGTTGCCAGTTTTAGTGAACCTAGAACCCAGGCCTCAGAACCAACGACTGGTCCCAATGAGTCGTTGTCTCAACCAATAACTCGTTGAGTGACCCGTTGGTCCCTGTTGGCAGTTTTCCAGATTTTTATCCAGGGATATTTTTGTAATTTCTCACCGTTTTAATATCTAAACTATGTCATTTTGGATTATTTTTAGGGAATTTAGAGTGGTAATTGACGATTACTTCACCCCTCTCATCCCCTCAGAAAATAAGCTCGTAAAAACTTCTCTCACAAAAACTTAGAGCAGGGCTAGGGCACTCGAACTTCTCCTTAGATTCTCAAGGGATTTTCTTTGAGATTTCATCACCAGGTATGCGAGAATTAAACAAGGGAATTATTCTTCCCTTATGTCACCAAAACCATTTCTTAATTCTTCTAACTGTTATAGCCCCGAGGTTTTGTAATTTATAAATTTTCAGACAGAATTCTATAAATTTCGTGTGCAACATTATCCCTGTTATTAATGGCTATGATTTTCCTAAATTCTTAGAAATCATATGGAAACTAGCTTCTTGTGAAATGATTTAGCCCTGACTTTTGAATGCAGTATTTTAGGGTCTAGCATACTTGAGTAGTTAATCATGTTTCTTGACTTTACTAGTGTTGGGGCTCCCATATCGTTAAAATTAGTTGAAATCTCAGTCAACTGCACGCTATCTAGTTTTAGTTAGAATGTTAGCATGTTCAGTATTATTCAGAAATGTCAGCTGATCAGTTTGACTACAGTCTTCTCTTGAGATATTAGTGGTGCCTCCCAGTTATCAGTTGTTAGACTCAGATTTTAGTTTGTTCTTTAGATGGTTATGATGCTTTGAGATAAGTAGATCTAGCCAGTCTCAGAACACCAGTTAAGGAATTTATTCTGATAGTACTATTAGGTTACTTCCAGATAGGTATTCCTGACTTAGTCTTGGACCCCAATTTCAAGTTATCAACTTAGTAGTCAGTCTAAGACTATTCAGTAGGAGTAGGACTTAGCACCGAGCGAACTGGGGTTCCAGCGTACCCAAGTTCCAAAAACTACGTTGCCGTCGGAGGTTAAGGTATATTAGATCCTACCGATGGGATGTATGCATCAGACTCTATGTATAGATAACGTGGTTATATGTTGGTTATAGCTTCTCCCACTAGTCAGCACAGATTCAGTTTAGCTCAGCTCAAAACAGTTTCAGTTTACTCAGTTCAGTTTAGTACAGTTAGCTCATCTCAGTATCTCAGACATAGGGCATGTTTATGACCACCAGTCAAGGTCATTATTGATCATCTCAGTATATTACAGTTGTTCAGTTTTCAATACTTCAGTTGGTCATTACAGTTCAGTTACTTTCTTTTTATGTTATATTTTTCTCCCACTTACTCAGTACATTCAAAGTACTGACGCATACCTTCTATGCTGTATCATATCATGATACAGGCATAGGTTCTTAGCCTCAGTACCGTCAATAGATCTTCTTTAGGTGATATCATCAGTAGCAGTGGTGAGTCCTTATATTTCGAGGACGATATTTACTTTTCCAGTTATTTTCATTTAGTTAGACTTTAGAGTTAGCTGGGCGCTTATCCCAGCAACTCATCTTTTGTACTTGGCTTTCAGACATTTAATTTTGCATTCAGATGTATAAACTTCTTATCATTTAGCTCTCTTAAATGATTTTATTATTTAAGCTTCCGCTATGATTACTCAGATTACCAGTTTTATGATAGACCATGGGTTACCTTGGGGTTACTGGTGACTCCAAGTACCGTGTCTCGTCCAGGATATAGACTCGGGTCATGACACTGTAGTTCTGTTAACCTTACTATAATACGTAAATATCAATATGAAGTAGTAGTCAGGTAATACATGATAAAGTATAGTAAAACTGATTTAAGAGTCATGTGCATGTACTAAAAACTTAGTCTGTGAATGTGACTGATTCTGTAACTGTATTGAATGATGGGAGAGTCTATTAACTAAAATATAACCACGGGAGCTAACCATGGATTTCGATGTATATACCCCACTGATAGGACCCAATATACCTTTCCAGGGTATAAAGGCATGTTGATGTGATCACTAAAACTTATGCCCATTCGGCTAACAACCTACGGTGGCACATAGTTCTGGGTCTTCAGTACCCTGAACCGTGGAATAGCTCGGTGCTAAGAGCTACTCCCAATTGATAAGTTTACTGATAATGTATAGATAGCTCAAAGACTAGTGTTCTTAAAGCTAAGTTAAAAACCCTATCTGATAGTATTCTAAGAGCCTAAAGAACCTAAAAATACTGATTATGCTATCAACATTTGTATACGTAAATCATGATAGAATCAAGAAGACTAAAATATTAATTCATGTTAACTCAAATCCATATAGAAGCAAAATACATGTTTATATAACTAAACTTGAATTATGCAGAAATATGTCATAAAAGTATCATTTATAACTAAATTTGTCAAATCATGAATATCACATACTAGAAGTCACCAGAGACTTGAGAACACTGAAGTAATAAGGGAATTCATAATTGAACCAAAACCCTAAGACTTGATTTCTGGGGAACTTGAAAGGAAGCTAGGGTTCACTGGATATTTTGCGCAAGGGAGAAAGGATACCCTTTTTGAAATCCCACATGCCTGTACAAAAATTCTCTGAGGAAGATCTTGGAAATCTGGAGAAGAAGCAGAACTCTAAATCTTTCCCTGAGAATCCTTGTCTGAGTTTTTTATGTACTGGTCTTGAGAGCTAAATGAGAAATGTGGGAGGAGGCTCGACTAACCCCCTTAATCCCCTAATAATATACCCCAAAATGACGTAGTTAGGATATAAAATAATGAAAAGTTACAAGAATGTCCCTGAAGAAAAGGTTTGAAAAACTACCCGTATCGACTCAACGGGTCACACAATGAGTCGTTGGTGGTGACCATGACTAGTTGGGACTAGTCATTGGTTTTGGCTATAAAAATCCAGTTTCTTGACTTGACCAACGGATGGAAACAACAACTCATTAGATTAAACAATGGCTTATTGAATCCAATCATGGTTACTGGAAGGGTTTTGAACAAATTCGTCCTATCCCCTAACGGACAGACAAAACTATTACACCTCAAAATCTTTTTGGTGATTATTTGATGTTTTTATGCTGTGTTACTAAAAGTAGGAGTTGTATATTGGTCATAGGTGAAGAGGAAAACATGTACATATGAAAAGTTAAAAGTATGTAAAGTTCATAAGTAAGGGTAAACTTTAAATGACCATATCTCCCAATTTATATCTAGTTAGGAGTGATACGACCTATCAAATTAAAAATATTTGAGTAAAGTTTCCAAACCATCAAACTGTTTATCAATCAGAGTTCGGAGTAAAATTTTATAAGAATTTTACAGTGGCATTCTCGAGCAGTAACGTGGTCACTGCCCTAAAAATGGCCACCACCCAAACCCCTTTATATTTTGAGTTTTGTATTATGAGATTGATGTGTTGTGACTTTATAGCACTTTCGACTCTCAAAACTAAGAAAATAGCATGGACTTAGGTATGTTTATATGGATATAAGGCTCTTTTCCTTTGGTTATAGGATATATAGGTGTTGTAGTAAGAAGGCGCAAAAGATAGCCTGAAAGTGCAGAAAATAGGCTTAAGTCACAAGTCTCAGTACGAGCCGTAGGTTGATGCTATGAGTCGTACTGCAGATTGTACAAAGTTTCAAATGGCTAAGTATGAAGAGTGCATCCTACGACTCTCAGTACGAGTCGTACAAGGATTGTACGGGCTGTAATATTGAGTCGTCAAAAGATTCAAAAGATTTGCACAAGAGGCTGACTTCTGATACAGATAGACAGTACGAGTTGTGGCTTCAAGGTATGAGTCGTACCATAACACTCATAAAGAACTTCTGAAGAATTAAGAATTCTCAGAGTCAGACCATGGAAGCACAATACAACTCATAGGAAGCATGTACGAGTCATATCAAGGTCTAATACTTAGCTGAATTTCAGCCAGTGAATGACGTACGGGAAGTAAGTATGACACGTACAAACCTGCTACGGGTCATAGGATTGGTCGTGACACATGCGACATCAATTATGGAAATTCACCCTGTTAGCCTAGGAAAATGATTTTTATATTTGTATAAATATGTTTTATGTTTTATTTTCATTAGACAATGTTAGAGGACATCAGAAATGAGTTTGAGAACATTGATACAAGATAAAATTTAGTTGATTGGCTTGTGATCAACCTTTTCTTGATTTTCTATTGATCTTCATTCTTTGTTCTTGAGGATTTTGTTGATTTATTTAAAGAAGTTTTTCTCGTATCCATAATTGTAAGTATTGATTTATGTATTTAATTATGAAAGCAAATCACAGTCTTGCAACTATGAGAGGCTAAAACCTCCATAGCTAGGGTTGCATAAAAGTGATTCAAAACCAATGCAAAATACCTGTATTATATTCTCTTCAGGATTAAATGTTTCTTAATGGTGTACAACGTTAGGACTTCCCGGATTATTTATTTGCTTGAGCCTAGAGAGGTAGAGATTAGGAAAAGAGAATTACAACAAAGCCTTGATCTTAATGACCATTGTTTTAACTTGAGCTCTGGTCGCAGGATAGTTAAATTTTTGGACATATTGATAATGGTTAGTTCGCAATCGCTCATGAGACCTAGCCCGGTGATTGAGTTTAGTCATCCAATAGGGATGAACCAGTCGTTTGGATGAACCGTAGTTATCAGTTCTACAAGTAAGCATTGGTGATGTCACGGATGTATACCCGAAGAAGTTATGAACCCATGGAGAACACAAACCCTAGTTATTTTTCATTCTTGATTTCAACCAAAATTTTAATAGTTGTTTTAATTATTGTTTTCTTTAGAACCCCCAATTTGGAGTAACTACCCAACAAGTTCACTTACTGGCTTTAGTCTAGCTCTTCCATATTCCCCGTGGGTGTTGACCCCAACCTTTTTGTTGGGATTTTTATTGACAACGTCCACTTCATACTTCGGTAGGAGGTATGATTTGAGTGTTATAAAAAAGTGGCGCCATTGTCGGGGAATACGACTAAGACTAGATTATTTGCTTGTATCTGACTTTTGGTAGTTATTTTCTTTAATATGTTTTCTTTTTGTTTTTGATACCCACATGTTGTTTTCCGGTGACTACCAAGCACTCGGAGTAGTGGAAACCCCTTGATTCTGTTGAACCCCAAAGTTGAATGAACACTGCGCATAGTGAAAAACTAGGAATAGAGAGATGTCCGCATAGCTGGAGAAGCTAGGCAAGCCGAGCTTGCTCGGCAAGCTACACTTCAGGATGCAGAAGATGCTAAAGATGAGATTGTTATTATTGGTTGACATGGGAGGGGCAACAGTGGTCATCAACTTTCCCCTTAGTTCTTTGATGATGAGGACCTAGACATTGATGAAGTTGGGTCTACTGGAGCAATTGTGCAGCCACCACTGCCCGCTGGGGCCAAATTCGACATCACGAGCACCATGATTTAACTATTAAACATGAAAGGGGTGTTTAGAGGTCATGCAACGGATGACGCCAACCTGCACTTGATGAACTTTTTTGGAATATGCAAGGTGTACAGGTTTCCTGGAGTTAGCCAAGATGCTATTAAGATCATACTTTTCCCCTTCTCTCTATCAGGGGAAGCCACTTTATGGTTATCAAAGTTACCCAACGACTCCATAACCAACTGGAGGGAACTCAAACAGGCCTTTTTAGAGAGATTCTTTCCTCCCTCCAGAATGTTGCAACTTAAGGATGAGATTTACAATTTATGACAGCTCAAAATCGAGGCACTTCATAAAACATGGCTGAGGTTCAAGAAAAAGTTGACAAAGTGCCCGAATCATAAAATCCCAAATGACAGTTTGTTGGGAATTTTTTTACAGGTCTTTAAAAATTGCACAAAAGTTGTGGAAGACACAGTGGCAGGAGGAGCATTGATTAGTCACACCTGGGAGAAAGCTGCTACTATCCTTGACAGGGTGACCAAGATAAACAGGGCATGAGCAAGGAGGCAGATACAGCGGCAGGTACATATGTTGTCGGTTTGACTGCTAACCAACGTAGGAAGGAAGAAGAATGCGATAAGGAGTTGGCTCATATGCGCACATCGTTGGATATTCTTACAAAGAATATTATGGGAGTAGGAGCAAAAAGATTAATGCAGTAGGGACACAAGGACTGGAACCGGGGGTAGATCACTCTGATTCCGAGGAAGAGGCAAATTTCCTGGACAACCAAGTGGCGGGTTTACGAGCCACCACCCAAGCGTCTGGATAAGAAAATTAGCACCAAGGTTCTGGAAACCAAGGTCATAACCAATACAAATACAACTACAGCTGAAACGGGTACAGAGATAGGAGCTGCGGTCGTGAGCACGATGGAGAATGGAGAAGAAAGGATGGATACTGCAATGATCGGGTTGGAGTTTATGTGCCTCCCAATGCATGAGAGGGGGAGGCTGGGAAACCAAAGTTAGAGAGAATGATGGCCGAGATGCTAAAAAAGGTGAGGTCCAATGATAAGCAATTGAAGGAGATCCGTGGTGACATATCAAGTATAGGTCAGTGAGTGGAATCTCATGCAACAGCAATCAAGCAGATTGAACAGCAGCTTGGGCAACTGTCAACATCAATGAAACTTAGAAAAAAGGGTACACTACCTAGAAACACCATCCAGAACCCAAAGAATGACGACGACTGCATGGCAATGATGACTGGGAGTGGTAAGACCACAGTTGACACCCCTTTTCCAGTTGTAGTTGAGCGGAATAAAGAGACCATGATTGTGGAGAATGAGAAGAGTGCTGAGATGGAGAATGTTGAGTTTCTAGAGACCTCGATAGGTGAGAAAGAACCTGACATTGATCAAGGAGCAACTCAATTGTACCGAGCTATCCCGCGATCTCTGCCACTGTTCCCTCAAAGAATGAAGAAAAAGGTGGAAAATGGTAAGTTCTAGAAATTCCTTTCAATGCTTAAGCAATTATCTGTGAACATACCACTGGTTGAGGCGTTGGAACAAATGTCGGGATATGCTAAGTTTATAAAGGACTTGGTGAAAAAGAAGAGTTCCGTAAGCTATGAGCCGATAGACAATGTACATCACTATAGTTCCACAGCTACACGGGTCCTGGCTCAAAAGATGGAAGACCTAAGTGCTTTCACTATACCTTGCACCATTCGCAATGTCGAGTTCACAAGGGCATTTTGTGATCTGGGAGTAAGCATCAACCTGATGCCCTTGGCAGTATTCAAGAAATTAGGCTTAGGAGCCCCCACAACAACCACTATGCAGCTACTCATGGCCGACAGAACTGTGAAGAAGCTAGTGGGGATCCTGTTCGACGTGCTTGTGAAGGTAGACAAATTCATATTCCCAACAGACTTTGTGATTTTGGATTGCAAGGTTGATTATAAGGTCCCCATCATTTTGGGGGGAGCAGAATGAGACACCGGCTATAGATATGGGTCATTTAGAGTTAGCTCCTAGAACTTCAGCTATGACACAACCTAGCCTATAGACTCAGATTCCAGCAGGGCTTGTCTTAGTGCCCCAGGACTTCCTCCAGACACTGGCCAAAAGGTTGACCATGGCTGACAGAAAAATTCAAGCTATGATGGAAAATGTGAAGCCATGGGTCAAAGTAGAGATAGATACAACAGCTCAGGCCCTACATGCTCGCCTGGATAGATTTGAGAGCTGGTTCAACATGTGTAAGGCAGAGTAGGCGGATAACAGTAGTCTCCGTGAGGAGTTGGGGGCTCTTCGGAGCCAAGCAGTCGAGTTGTCATCACGACAACCGACAGTCATAGCAGCCCCATTCTTCCAGACCTCGATGAAGGTCCAAATGAGGATATTGATTTGGCGGCTTATTGGGAGCCGATGATAGCTATTGGAGATAAGGGAAAGAAAAGAGCTTCCGAGGATGTTGGAGAGGAGAGTTCGAGGAAGAGAAGGAAGAAGGAAAGGAGAGAGCGCAAGCGGGCATGAGTAGAGAGCCTGCAGACTCATGACTCACATATGTCAAAGGTGCAGGAGCGAGCTAGAGGAGTAGGCAGCTCCACCATAACTCAGCCTGATCTTTTGCTAGTGGTCGTGACCCTTCGGGTGAGTCACCTTTAGCCCCGATTGACACAGAGGTCATAGAAGCGGCCAAGACTACTGAGGGAGTAACCACTCCCCCTGTGGATACTTCAGTGAGTGCGCGGCTAGTGCCATGATTGCAGCGGAGGTATCTTCTCTACAGGATGACAGGATTGCCTAGAGCGCCACAAGTATGTTCCTTTCCCTATGTTCTTGTAGTTCATGCTTCGGGGATGAAGCTCAATTTTCCAAAAGGGGAGGGGGTGTACTTCTGATTTTTTGGATTTTTGGATATGTCTGAGGGTTTTTCTTGTCGTGTTTCTTTTTTCCTCAGGCATGCTATCTAGTAGAACCAGCATGTTTAGGATTTTGTTTTCTTATTTTATGATTTTTGTTTAATTATGAAATAACTTAGAAGTACTCAGCCGATGAAAATGCACTAGTTTTGATTTCTGAAAAAAATTGACCCTGTTTAAAATTTTTTGATGCATTAGCTATGTATTTATGATTGCATGCATGATATCTATGGATATTTTGATGTCATCTAAATTATTAGCATGAGGATTCTTGTTAATCCATGTGTAAACCAGATAGGTAAGGTGAATATAAGTCATGTACCATGAGTGAGTGAGGTGTAATACTTAGTTCAGTACTGTGTTGAAGATCTAGAACTTGCCTGTTTGGTCTTTGCATAGTCTAAGGATGGTTGGTTAGGATATGATCATAGGCCGTTCCTTTTTAAGCTCACTTTTAGCCTAAATAACCCTACCAAAATCATATGATTCCCTTGATCCCAATTTTGAGCCTTTAATGGACTATTTTTCTTTGATTAACTGATGAACCATACCCATTTTTTATAATGAACCTGTTTTGTCCCTGGTCCTTCCTTGGACATTGTGAACCTCAACATAGGCAAAATTTCTAAGTTAAGGGTGGCTAGAGTAGGGGTGCATAAATGGTGGGAACGAGAAAAAGGGAAAGAAAAGAGAAAAGGTTTGTGTGAAAAAAAAAAGGAGATGAAAATTTTGAAATCTTGAAAAAGAAAATTCAAAAGAACATATAAAATGCTTTAAAAAGTTGAAAATATACCACGCACATATAAATACACATAAAAGAGGTGAAAAGTTGAAAAGGTGAAAAGGAATGAAAAGAATAGAGGGTGAAATAGGTGAATGGTGAAGACAATGTATATAGTGCCAAGGAAGGGATAGTCACTCAAAAATCTTTCATATTTATCATGTCCATCCCTAAAGCCTACATTACAAGCCACAACAAGTCCTATAGTGATCCTAATCTGACCATTTGATAGATTGAAGCAGAGAAAATAAGGGCAAGCCTATGATATCTGATACATAGTACTTGAAACTTCTTTGTGAGAGTGAGCATCTCGCTTGTTAGTCCCATGCAATATTTGACACTATATATGCAATATTTGACTTTATATCTGTGAGTGGGGACTTCATTTGTTATGAGGGTACATGGATTATGTTTAATTTTACCATTGGTCTGTGTGGAAAGCATCAATGATGACTTGATTGCCTGTTGATAGCTAGATAACATGTCTTGATCCCTGTTTAGCATGTTTTGTGGTTACTTGTAATACATTAGCTGATGTAGTTCATGGAAAAAGGGTCAAAAGTTGTTGAATGTATAGTGAAAGTTTTGTTTGGTATTGACTGTAGTATCCTAGGTTTATTTTCTAGTTGAGCGTTGTATTTATTTTTTCTTTTCTTTTCCTGAGGACATGTAAAAGTCTTAGGTTGAGGGTGTTGATATGTTGTGAGTTTACAACACTTTCGACTCTCAAAACTAAGAAAATAGGATGGACTTAGTTATGTTTATATGGATATAAGGCACTTTTTCTTGTACAAGATAAATAGGTGTTGGAGCAAGAATGTGCAAAAGATAGCCTAAAAGTGCAGAAAATGGGCTTAAGTCACAAGTCTCAGTACGAGTCGTAGGTTGACGCTACGAGTCGTACTGCAGATCGTGCAAAGTTTCATATGGCTAAGTATGAAGAGTGCATCCTAGGACTCTCAGTACGAGTCGTACAAGGATTTTACGGGCCGTAATATTGAGTCGTCAAAAGATTTAGAAGATTTGCACAAGAGGCTGATTCCTGATATAGATAAACAGTATGAGTTGTGGCTTCAAGGTACGAGTCGTACCATAGCACTCTTGAAGAACTTCTGAAAAATTGAGAATTCTTAGAGTCAGACCATGGAAGCACAGTACAACTCGTACGAAGCATGTATGAGTCGTACCAAGGTCCAACACTTAGTCGAATTTCAGTCAGTCAATGACGTACAGGAAGCAGGTATGACCCGTACAAACCTGCTACGGGCCGTAGGATTGGTCGTGACACAGGCGGCATCAATTATGGAAATTCACCCTGTTAGCCTAGGAAAAGGATTTTTATGTCTTTATAAATACATTTTATGTTTTATTTTCATTAGACAATGTTAGAGGACGTTAGAATTGAGTTAGAGAACATTGAGACAAGATAGAATTGAGTTGATTGGCTTGTGATCAACCTTTTCTTGATTTTCTCTTGATCTTCATACTTTATTCTTGAGGATTTGGCTGATTTATTTAAAGAAGTTTTTCTCTCATCCATAATTTTAAGTATTGATTTATGTACTTAATTACGAAAGCAAATCACAGTCATGTAACTATGAGAGGCTAAAACCTCTATAGCTAGGATTATGGGAACCATGGTGGATTAACAAGCTAGGGTTGCATAAAAGTGATTCAAAACCAATGCAAAACACTTGTATTGTATTCTCTTCATGCTTAAACGTTTATTATTGGTGTACAATGTTAGGACTTGCCCGAATTCTTTACTTTCTTGATCCTAGAGAGGTAGAGATTAGAAAAAGAGAATTACAACAAAGCCTTGATCTTAATGAACATTGTATTAACTTGAGTTGTGGTCGTAGGATAGATAAATTTTGGGATATATTGATAATGGTTAGTTTGCAATCGCTCATAAGACCTGACCAGGTGATTGAGTATAGTCACTCCAATAGGATCAAATCAGTTGTTTGGATGAACCCTAATAATCAGTTCTACAAGTAAGCATTGGTGATGATCACGTATGTATACTAGAAGTAGTTATGAATCCATGGGGAACACAAACCCTAGTTATCTTTCATTCTTGATTTCAACCAAAATTTTAATAGTTGTTTTAATTATTGTTTTCTTTAGAACCCTCAATTTGGAGTAACTACCAACAAGTTCACTTACTGACTTTAGTCTAGCTCTTCCATGTTCCCTGTGGGTTCGACTCCAACCTCTTTGTTGGGTTCTTTATTGGCAACGTCCGCTTCGTACTTCGGTAGGGGGTATGGTTTGAGCTTTATTAGAGATCACTTTCAACTTTTCCAGATTTGAGTTTCTTGCTTACCCTTTGAAATAATCGCAAATTTCCAGCAAACAACTATGTAAAAACAAGGAGAAACCTCAATCACAATTCAACCAAATACAAAACAAGTTAAGAAGTTGGTCTCCAAGTGTTCTAGGTGTCTTTGTGGAGCTCGTTTTGGCAGTTGATTTTGGGAGAAGTGCTGCGTTCTAGGAGCTTATTCTACTTATTATACATCCACCTTTATTTAGGGATTAAAGCCAAGAGAAAAGGTAAAGATTTTACCCTCTTTAACCCCCTCAAATGCAGACAAAAGGGCTGGAATTTGGCAGCTTAGTGAGCTGCCGATTGGACTGTTTTGAGCTGAGTTTTTGCTCGTTTTTTAAGGATTTTTGGCAGTTTCTTTGGCTGGAAATATATCTCATATTGACGGGAAGGACTGCAGAATAATTTAGATAATTATTCCTCTTATTTTTCCCGATCAAATGCTAATGGAAACAAATAGAGATAATGGCTAAATATTGTTAATATTGCCTTGTGTGTTGTTGTTGTGGCTGCTGTTGGTGTGACGTTTTGGCTAAAATATATTGTCTTGAAAAAGCCTTGTCATTTGGTTATAAACTCAAGTAATTCGATGGGATAAGTGCTGGTTGTTGAAGGAAAGAAGCAACTAAAGAAAGCTCATCGAAACAAGGTATGTTAAGGCGTCCAATCCTCGTTATTCAAGCACAAATATATACTACCGAAAGGGCCAATATTTTTGTGCCTTCACACTCATATTGAATGAAGTATAATTCTTTCCAAAGGGACGAAAGTGCATGTCATTTAATTTGGATTGCTAAACATGTTTGGAACAAGTAAATGTGAGACAAAATACGTGTTACTTCTAATTGTGTTGTAGTTATAAATCAAGTCTTAAGTCCCTTTATCATGGGCATGTGAGCTGGTCCTTTACTATATGTTATATATATGTTATGTTAAATGTGTTTAAATGTGTAACTTCTAAGTGAAATTGGTGAAAGAGCCAAGATGACGATGTTTAAACAATTTTAAGCTAAGTAAAGATGTCGCAAGCTATTAAGGGTAAATGAGCTTATTGAACTAGAATTTCCTTGATATAATTTTCCTTTATCTTATGTGTATGTAATGAAATATGCCATTCCAAGGGGAGATTTCATAATCCCTTTCCCTTAATCCGAACGACAAGCTAGCGAGTCTCCGAGCTCTAATGTCTCTTTGAACATGATCCAGAAATCTTGTTGAAACTCTTAGGTCATTTGCAGTTCCTTATGATTTGTATGAGTCTTGAATACATGCATTTAAGTGCTATTTTCTAGTTTTATATGTTAGATGTGCTCACATGCAGTTATGTGTTACGAAGGAGGCCTATGCCGGCCACAAATTTAGTATTCATTATTTTCTATGTTATACATGTTAAATTGATCCACTATAAGCCATATCGGCTCCGTTTATGATTATGACTAATATTTATTGATTTTACCCCAGTATGGTACACTGGCTGGAGGTATTATTATTTTACCCCGAAGTGGTACATCGGCTGGACGGATTTTACCCTGGCATGGTACACTGGTTGGAGGCATTTTTATTTTTACCTCGGTGTGGTACACTAGTTGAATAAATTTTATATAGATTTTTTGGTCGGTTGGCCGCCGGCATTTCAGCTATAGTTTTTATTGTGCATTACTTAGTTGCATTTACATTTAAATATTGAGCTATTGTCAGGTTTCAATTTCTAGGATTTGGGGTTGTTAGTATTCTTTATTTTTGGCTTAGTTATCATTGTTATATTATATGTTTGCAGTTTTCAACCTTACATACCAGTACATTTTATTCGTACTGACGTCCATTCATCTGGGGACCCCTGCTACAATCACGTTACGGGTACAGGCCGAGGCTTAGTTCATCAGATGCAATAGGAGCCAGACTTCAGTGGAATAGTGGTATGCTCCTCTCTTCCAGGAGCCAGGTCCTAGTTTTTACTATTTCAAGTTTTGTGTACAGCATGGGTAGGCCTGTCCCATGCATTTCAGTTTGCTTACTCTGTAGAGGCTGATGTGGACTAGTTTGTATAGTTGATTTGGTTGTGTATTCATGTCGACTTTCATTTCTCTATTTATCTTTATTATAGCCTTGTTGGCTTTCTAGGTTGCTTATTTATTATTGTTGACACATTATGGTCCAATATCTATCTTGGTTTGTTGTGAAAAGTGGCTTGGTCGGCCTTAGTGCTAGAGCAGTCGTCCAGGGTAAAATCCGTCCAGCCCCAGTTAGAGCAGTGGTAGATAGACATCCAGTTCCCCCCGTGCCAGCAGTACTTGAGGGTGGTGGAGTGGCAGACCCTTCTGTGCCTATGGTACCTCCTGGTTGTTCCAGAAGGACTAGGTCTTGATGGAGCTATTCAGCTGATGGCTCGTATAACCATAGGTCTGGAGTGGTGATTGGAGGCAATAAAGAGACATAGAGGCCAGGAAACTGATGTAACACCCCAGAACTCCCTAGGACTAAACTTTAGAATTAAAACTTGATCATGCATAAAACTGAGAAAAATAATCACAGTACGAGCCATAGTACAACTCGTACAATGGAGGTACGAACCATACCCAGACTCGTAACAAGAGGGTGGAGGAGATCAGTTAGGGTGACTTGAGAAACCACGACTTTAGGGTAAGACTCGTACTATCCTGATACGTATCATTCAGAACAGTCGTGGAATAATTTAGAAATGTGGTCAGGAAAATTCAAACTAACCACGAGTCATGGTACGCTGGTATAGCGGTACGACTTGTAGGATGAATCGTGAGAGAGCTCAAAGGAAGACTAAGGACTAAACTATGGATCATAACATGAGTCGTAGGATGTGGATATGAGTCAAAGTAGGAATCCGTGGAAAACTTCATAAAGATGGTTTGGAGCAGAGTCCCTAATCATGAGTGGTGGTACGACTGGTAGTATCATGGTATGACTCGTAGGTTTGGTCGTACCCTCTAACTGGCAGAAGTTCTATTAAATATTTTAGGGGCAATTTTATAAAACCCTATCATCTTAACTCCTATACCACGTCATATTAGGATTATTTAGGAGGGATTTTAGAGGAATAGTTAACCTTTTCCCTCATCCCCTTTTAACTAGTTAGAAGAAACACGAAGAACTCAGTCAGTTTATCTCAGAGCAAAAGCTAGGGCTTGTAGAATTCCTTCTCAGATTCTCAAGATTTTCCCAGGAATTTTCCTCCAAGTATGTGAGATTTCAATAAGGGGATTATTCTTCCCTTGTGACCTAAAACCTTCCTAACATTTTTATCAGTTCAAGCCCTTTTGTATCAATGCTAGGGTTGTCTGTCAGTTAGAATACCAATTTCCTTCTTGTTATAATTTTCATGATTCTTGTTGATATCTCTTTCCATGAAAATATATGTTTAGCCCTAGTCTATAAATGTAATATGAAGAGTCTTGCATAATTGTTCGGATACAAATCTTGCTTTAGTTTGATAGTTCTTGTAATCAACAAAAGAGTATAGCTAGATTATCCAAAAAGTTGAATGATTGATTGTTTAGTCCCAGTTAGTACTTAGCCTTTTCAGTATCTTACATAAATGTCAGATGATCAATTTGACTATACTCAGTCTCTTGAGGAGTTTAGTAAAACTCCATAGTCTCAATTATTAGTTGTCAGGTTGCTCTTTATACGGTTAAGATGCTTTTAGCTAAAGTAGCTCTGACCAGTCTTATAACCCTTAGTTTCAGTTATTAGGTCCTTCAGACTCTCAGGTTACTTCCAGATACATATTCCTAAGTGAAGTCTTGGGACATGAAGTTCGAGCTATCTGCCTAGTAGTCACAGTTAGAATTTCCAGCGGGAGTAGGACTTAGCACTGAGCGAGTCAGGGTTCACCGCACCCAAGTTCCCAGAACTACGTTGCCACTGTGGGTTATTAGCCCAAACGGGCCTCAAATAGTGATGATACTACCATGCCTTTATACCCTGGCAAGGTATATTGGGTCCTATAAGTGGGATGTATATATCGAACTCCACGTTTAGCTCACGTGGTTAAATGTTGGTTATAGACTCTCCAACTTATCAGTTCAATTCGATTCAGTATAGTCTCAGTTTTAGTTCAGCTCAGTTATTAAGATTTCAGTATATAATTTTTATCCTCAGTCAGTACCTGTGTTACGCTATTACAATTATATTCTGTGTTTACCAGTTTAGTTGTGTAATTATACAATTTTTACTTACATCTTGCATACTCATTACATTCAAAGTACTAATGCATATTTTTCATTCTGTATCATATTATATACAGGTACAGGTTTTCAATCATAGGATCATCAGTATTTCCCTTCCGACGGTTTCAGCAGCAGTACCTTTTGGCGAGTCCTCATCTTCCGAGGATGAGACTATCTTTTTAGTTCATTTTCCTTTTTAGTTAAATTTTAGAGTTAGCTGGGGACCTATCACAATAACTCATCAGTTCCGAGATGGCTTTCAGACAAAGTATTGTTTTAGTATGTTTGGCAGTTGTTGCATAGATTTTTAGTATCTTATCAAACAAATTCTTATTTTTTGGAGAGAGTTATTTAGTTATGTTTTTTCCACTTCCATTATGTTTACTTTAGTATACCAATGTGATGTTAGGCCATGGGTTAGCTTGGGGTCACCTATGGCACCAATTATCATGTTGCGTCCAGGGTGTAGACTCAAGTCGTGACAATTGAGATTTCCATGGCCCATAAGTTCTTGAACTTGAGCCCTCCCATATTCATTGGATCAGACCCGAGGAAGGATCCTCAGGACTTTATTGATAAGACATATAGGGTGTTGAAAGTGATGTAAGCTATAATGACTGAGGAAGTAGAGTTAGCAGCCTTCAAACTACGTGATCTGGCAATATTCATAAAATTACCCAAATCATGGATTTTGTGGATAAGATCCATAAAATCACCCAAATCATGGGTGTCACCTCTATAGAGAATACTGAATTACCTACCTACCAATTGAAAGGGGTGGCTCAGATTTGGTAGAAGCAGTGGAAGGAAGGGAGGCTGAATAGAGTAGGTCTGATAGAGTGGGACGAGTTGGTTAAGGCATTCCTTGATAGATTCTTTCCTCGAAAGTTGAGGGAATATAAGGCTACCGAATTCATGAACTTGAGGTAGAACAGCATGACGGTGGAGGAGTATGCTTTGAAGTTCACTCAGTTGTCGAGGTATGCTCCAGAAATGGTCGTTGAGTCGAGGGATAGCATGCTCACATTCATTAATCGAGTTATGAATTTGGTGCTTAAGGAATGTAGAACTGCGATGCTTATCAAGGACATCGAGCTCTCTATCCTCAACATTCATGCACAATAGATAGAGGTGGAGAAGCTGAAGGAAATTGAGAGGGACAACAAAAAGGCGAGAATAGGCTAGTTTGAGTATGGCCAACAGAGATCAGGTGGGGATAGTTGACAGCAGCAGCAGCAACAGAAACCTCTAGTACCCTCATCAGCCAGTGCCCCTTCTTTCTAGTCTTGCAAGGACTGAAATGGTGGAACATCAGGCTGCCAGTCCCAGAGTTACGTCTCCAGTAGTAGCACATTTCTAGCCTACCCTAAGTGTGGAAAGAATCGCCATGAGGATTGTCGTTTAGGAAAGGAGGGTTGTTTCGTTGTGGCCAGCTAGGTCACAGATTAAGAGATTGTCCGTCAGCAGGACGGGGGAAGACCTAATCTACTACCTTAGCATCCCCAGTAGGTCATCCATATTAGTAGGGCACTACTTCAGGTACAGGTGGCAGATAATGCCAAAACCATTTTTATGCTTTATCTTCTCGTCGGGATCAGGAGAACTCTCCTGATGTGGATATAGGTATGTTGCGCCTTTTCCCCATTAATATATATTCCTTGTTAGATCTAGGAACCACACTTTCCTTCGTGACTCCATATATTGTTGTTTAGTTTGATATTAGTCCAGAAGTCCTCTCAGAACCATTTTCAGTTTCTACTCTAGTTGGTGAGTTAGTTTGAGCCAGCCGGGTATATAGAAGTTTCCCAGTCTCAATATTGAGTAAAATTATGCTAATTGACCTAGTAGAGCTAGACATGGTCGACTTCGACCTCATTCTTGCCGTGGATTAGTTAATTCCTATTATGCCTCAGTTGACTGCAGAATTAGAGTCGTCAGGTTTCAGCTTCCTAACGAGCCAGTCTTAGAATGGAAGGGTACTGTTTCAGCGCCTAAGGGTTGGTTTATTTCCTACCTTAAGGCCCAAAAAATGTTTTCAAAGGGTTGCATCTATGACTTGGTTAGGGTAGGGGATTCCAATTCTGAGACCCCGATTATTCAGTCAGTTCCAGTTGTTAGCGAATTTCCCGATGTCTTTCCCAGAGATCTTTCCAGAGTCCCTCCCGAGCGGGAGATAGACTTCAGCATAGACCTTCTTCCATATACCCAGCCCATCTCTATTCCTCCTTACATGATGTCTCCAGTTGAGCTTAAGGAGTTGAAGGAATAGCTAAAAGACCTTCTAGATAAGGGCTTTACCAGACCCAACATCTCTCTATGGGGTGCTCAAGTGTTGTTCGTGCGAAATAAAGATGGTCAGCTCAGAATGTGCATCGACTACCATCAATTAAAAAAAGTTATTGTTAAGAACAGGTATCCTCCGCCCAGCATTGAAGACTTGTTCGATCAGCTTCAGGGAGGTAGTTGTTTCTACAAGATAGACCTTAGATCGGGATACCACCAGCTCAGGGTCAAAAGAATGTGAAATTCTAAAAACAGGTTTCAGAACTCAGTATGGTCACTATGAATTCATGGTTATATCTTTTTGACTAACCAATGCTCCTGCAACATTTATGGATCTGATGAATAGGGTATTCAAGATTTAACTGGAAATGTTTGTCATTGTATTCGTAGATGACATCTCGGTATACTCCAGGGATAAGAAGGAACATTCCAACCACCTAAGGATAGTGTTGTGCATTCTTAAAGACCGTCAGTTATTCACTAAATTTAATAAGTGTGAATTCTGGTTAAAGTCAGTGGCTTTCCTTGGTCACGTGGTCTCAGGTGAGGGTATTCAAGTAGATCCTCAAAAGATAGCAGTGATAAAAGATTGGCCAAAACCCACTTCCCCATTAGATATCAGGAGTTTCTTAGGTTTAGCTGGTTATTACAGACGGTTTGTAGAAGGGTTTTCTTTCATTGCATCCCCTTTGACCAAACTAACTTAGAAAAAGGTGTGGTAAGATTCTTGTGAGAAGAGTTTCCAAGAATTGAAGACTCGACTCACTACAGCTCCGGTTTTGACCTTGTGAAAAGGAACAAATAGGTTCGTAGTTTATTTTGATGCTTCTTGAGTTGGCCTCGATTGCGTCTAGATGCAGCGGGGTAAGGTGATAGCTTATGCCTCCAGAAAACTCAAGGTTCATAATAAGAACTATCCGATTCATGATCTTGAATTGGAGGCAGTGGTATTTTCTTTGAAGATATAGAGACATTACCTCTATGGAGTTCACATGGATGTTTTCACTGACCACAAAAGCCTTCAATATGTGATCATCAGAAGGACTTTAACCTTCGTCATAGAAGGTAGTTGGATTATTGAGAGATTATGACATGAATGTGTTATACCACCCGGGCAAGGCCAATATGGTGGTTGATGCCTTAATCAGGAACTCTATGGAAAGCGTTGCTTATGTCGAAGAGGAAAAAAAACAACTGGCAAAAGATATACACAGGTTAGCTTTGTTGGGAGTCCAGTTAGTTGATTCAGCTGAGGGGGTAGTTGTAATCCAGAGTGGGTCAGAATCCTCACTGGTGGTAGAGGTTAAGTTAAAGCAGGATAAAGACCCCATACTACTCAAGTTGAAAGAAGCATTCTAAGAAAAGAGGTAGAGGGTTTCTCTAAAGGGGGAGATGGTGTGCTTCATTACTAGGGCAGATTGTGTGTTCTAGATATAGACGACTTGAAATAGTGAATACTGGATGAAGCACACAACTCCAGGTATTCTATTCATCCGGGTGCCGCTAAGATGTATCGTGACCTACGGGAAATCTATTGGTGAAATAGCATGAAGAAGGACATTGAGAAATTTGTAGTTGTGTCTAAACTGCCAACAGGTTAAGGTTGATCAGAGACATGGGGATGTGACTCAGGATATTAGTACTCCATCATGAAAGTCGGAGGGAGTGAATATGGACTTCATCACAGGTTTACCTCATACTCGCTAACAGTATGATTCAATATGGGTGGTTGTAGACCGGATGACTAAGTCAGCATATTTCCTAACAGTTAAGACTACCGACTCAGCTAAGGATTATGATAGGCTGTACATCTGGGAGTTAGTCATACTACACGGAGTTCCCTTGTCCATCATTTTAGAGAGAGGTACTCAATTCACCTTGAATTTTGGAAATCATTTCAGAAGGAACTTGGAATTCAGGTCAAGCACAACATAGCTTTTCACCCACAGACGGATGGACAAGCTGAACAAACTATTCTGAATTTGGGAGATATGTTGAGGGCTTGTGTTATTGACTTCAAGGGTTGTTGGGATGATCACCTACCTCTCATTGAGTTTTCATATAACAACAACTACAACTCTAGTATCTAGATGGCCCCTTTTGAGGCATTGTATAGTAGGAGGTGTAGATCTCTTATAGGATGGTTTGAAGTTGGTTAAGCTACCATGATAGGACCAGACTCAATTCATGAGGCTATGCAAAAGGTTTATCTTATTAGAGAAAGGTTAAAAACAGCCAGAGTTGATAGAAATCATATGAAGATGTGAGGAGAAGAGAGCTAGAGTTTGCTACAGATGATCGGGTTTATCTGAAGATTTCACCTATGAAAGGGGTGATGAGATTCAGGAAGAAAAGAAAACTCAGTTTGAGATATATTGGACCTTGCAGAATCCTGAGACACATTGCCAATATGGCTTATGAGCTAGAATTGCCTGCGGAGTTACCATCGGCGCACCCAGTCATCCATGTATCCTTATTGAAGAAATGCATCGGTGACCTGACCTCAATAGTGCCTCTAGAGACTGTTGGTGCAAAGGAAAGCCTCTCTTATAAAGAAGCTCTAGTTCAGATCCTAGACCATCAGGTTTGTAAGCTGAGAAACAAGGAGGTCTCTTCAGTAAAGGTTTTATGGAGGAACCAATTAGTTGAGAGAGCTACATGGGAAGTAGAAGCAGACATGATGGCTAAATACCTCATTTGTTTCCTTCCGGTTCAGCTTTACGATCAGGTATTAGATATTTCCACAGTACTCTACTCAGTTCCGTACTCATCAGCTCTATTCATGTTTTCAATGTGCACTCTAGTTGTGTCAACTCAATTAGTATGCTCATATCTGTTCGGAGTCAGTCACTCCTTCAAAATCAGCTTATAGTTTTCAATTTGGGATTTTAGTTCATTTCCCACTCTTTCAGTTTATATAGCCCTAATTCAAGGACGATTTCTCCCAAGCAGGAGATATTGTAATACCCCAGAACTCCCCAAGGCTTAACTTTAGATTTAAAACTTGATCATGCAGAAAACTGGGAAAAATGATCATTGTACGAGCCACAGTATGACCCGTACAATGTAGGTACGAGTTGTACCCAGATTGGTAATAGGAGGGTGGAGGAGATCAGTTAGAGTGACTTGAGAAACCACGACTTCAGGGTAAGACTCATACTATCCTGACACGGATCATTCAGACTAGTCATGGAATAATTCATAAATGTGGTCAGAAAAATTCAGGATAACCACGAGTCATGCTACGGCTTGTAGGATGAATCATGAGAGAGCTCAAAGGAAGACTCAGGACTGAACTACGGACTGTAACATGAGTCATAGGATGCAGATATGAGTCATAGTAGGCATCCATGGAAAACTTCAAAGAGATGGTTCGGAGTGGAGTCTCTAATCACGAGTGGTGGTGTAAATCGTAGTATCATGTACGAATTGTAGGTTTAATCATACCCTCTAACAGGCAGAAGTTTTATTAAATGTTTTCGGGGCAATATTGTAAAACCCTATCATCTTAACTCCTTCACTACGTAGTATTAGGATTATTTAGGAGGGATTTTAGAGGAATAGTCAACCTTTTTCCTTATCCCCTTTCAAACAAGTTAGAAGAAACACGAAGAAGTCAGACTGTTCATCTTAGAGCAAAAGCTAGGGTTGCAGAATTCATTCTCAGATTCTCAAGATTTTCCAAGGAATTTTCCTCCAAGTATGTCGGATTTCAACGAGGGAATTGTTATTCCCTTGTGCCCCAAAACCTTCCTAAAATCTTTATAAATTCTATCCCTCTTTGTATCAATGTTAGGGTTGTCTGTCAATTAGAACACAAATTTCCTTCTTGTTATTATTTTCATGATTGTTGAAGGTTGTAGTTAGTTATACTTTATCTTGATATCTCTTTCCATAAAAAATGTGTTTAGCCCTAGTTTGTAAATGTAATATGAAGAGTTTTTCATAATTGTCCAGATACAAATCTTGCTTGATTCTGATAGTTCTTGTAATCAACAGAATAGTACAGTTAGATTATCTAAAAAGTTGAATGATTGATTGTTTAGTCCCAGTCGGTACTTATCCTTTTCAGTATCTTATAAAAACACCAGCTGATCAGTTTGACTATACTCAGTCTCTTGAGGAGTTCAATAAAACATTGTAGTCCTAATTATCAGTTGTCAGGTTGTTCTTTACATAGTTATGACGCTTTTAGCTAAAGCAGCTCTGACCAATCTTAGAACCCTTAGTTTCAGTTATCAAGTCTTTCAGACTCTCTAGTTACTTCCAGATAAGTATTCCTTACTTAAGTCTTGGGACATCATATTCGAGTTATCAGCCTAGTAGTCCCAGCTAGAATTTCCAGTGGGAGTAGTACTTAGCACCGAAGATTTTGAGTAGTGGTCCCGAATTCAAGTTGATTCTATTTCGACTCTTCCTCAAAAAGACAATCAAATAATTCTCAATCATGGTCCTTGTGGATCGGATCATCCATATAATATACAAAAAAGAAACTCCAGATATTTGAGATCTTTCTCTTTGAATAAGATCTCAATTCCAGTGACGGTTTCATTAGATATCTTACAACTAAAATCCCTCTTTTTTCTGATCCGGTTCCTCCATCAATACGAACCCCAATTAGATTCATGCATGCTACACTTTTTACTTATTGGGAGAACCCTAGTACTCTCTTATGGATTAAGGAAAACAACTCTCAAAGATCTTTTTTCCTTTGGGGAGATACAGGAGTGAAACAGTCAACCTATTGATATTCGAAGACCCAATAGATTCTTCCATTGTATCATTTTCGGGTCCAATGGAATTCAGGAAGAAGCCCAATCAAAATAGAGATTTTTTCCTTCGACCATATTTATATTGTTAATACAATATATAAGGATCGCTACTACAAAGATTATTACACCCTTGATCGTGAAATATCTATTTCTTGTTGAACCCTGTGAATTGCGTGAAAGTAGGATACTCCATATTTGGGTGTCAAAGTGTTTTAGAAAATGTTATTGGTGGAAAAATGTTAATGAAGGATCCTACTGAATTAAATTGGATCCATGAATTCTTGATCTCTCTCAATATCTCTCTCAATTTGAAAATCCAGGATTTGAATTGTTGTCCTCTCATTGATTCCTCTTGAATAGCATTGATTTATCATAAATATTTAATTTCAATTGGAATTTGTTTATTCACCATGTATGATAATGGTTAAAGCACCCAACTCATAATTGGTGAATTTGTAGGTTCAATTTCTACTGGATGCATGCCAATGGGACCCTCCAATAAGTCTATTGGAATTGGCTCTGTATAAATGGAATCTCATCATTCATACATAACAAATTGGTCGGGGTTCAGTGTACCCAGGTTCCTAGAACTACATTGTCATTGTAGGTTATTAGCCTGAACGGGTGTCAGACGGTGATGACATTAGCCATGCTTTTATACTCTGGCAAGGTACCTATTACAGTTATGTTTAGTGTTTATCAGTTCAGTTATTTATTCTACTATTTTTACTTACATCTTGAATACTCAGTATATTTAAAGTAGTTATGCATATTTTCCATGCTATATCGTATTATGATACAGGTGCAGAGTCTTAGTCACACCATCGTCAATAGTTCCCTTCCGACAGTTTCAGCAATAGTACCTTTTGGTGAGTCCTCATCTTCCAAAGACGAGAGCATCTTTTTAGTTAGATTATAGAGTTAGCTGGGGACCTATCCCAGCAACTCCTTAGTTCCTAGATGGCTTTTAGACAAAGTATTGTTTTAGTATATTTGGCAGTTGTTGCATAGATTTTCAGTATCTTATTAGACAAATTTTTTTAGAGAGTTATTTAGTTATGTTTATTTCCTTAGCTTTCGCTATGTTTACTTCAGTATACCGATGTGATGTTAGGCCATGGGTTAGCTTGGGGTCACTTATGGAACCAAGTATCATGTTGCGTCCAGGGTGTAGTGTCGAGTCATGACAACTGAGAATTCCATTGCCCGCGAGTTCTTGAGCTTGAGCCCTCCCATATTCACCGGATCAGACTAGAGCGAGGATCCTCAGGACTTTATTGATCGGATATATAGGGTGTTGAAGGTGATGCGAGCTATAATAATTGAGGAAGTAGATTTAGCAGCCTTCAAACTACATGATGTGGCTATATTGTGGTATGAGGCTTAGGCTCGATCCAAAGGAGACGATGTATCGCTAGTTGTGTGGGAAGAGTTCTTTGAGGTCTTTATGCACCACTATCTGCCATGGGAGCTTAGAAAGGCTCGAGTTAAGTAGTTTTTGCACCTAGAGCGGTGCTGTAACACCCTAAAACTTTTCAAGACCAAACTCAAACCTTGCATGAAAAACCAGGGAAAATCAAAAAAATTTTGTTACAAAACGTCCCAGACAACGGATCGTTGTCACCTATAAAAGACCGTTGTCTGAGTAATTGTCAGCTCTACAAAATTTCCTTTTGGGGACCAACGAGGCATAGGACGACCCGTAGGAAGGAGTAATGAGTCGTCCTATCATCCGTTGCATCCCAAGTCTATAAACCTGCCAGACCTTCCCCTGAACCAACAAGTGGGACTAACGACTCGTGGTTCATACCAATGAGTCATTGTTGCCACCGAATCCAGGAATCCTTCTTGATCAAGATAGTAGTGACGACGACTTGATACAACTAATGAGTCCTTGTGTCATCCGTTAGTGGGGTTCCCAAGTTTTGTTTAAAAAACCTACTAGTGACAACGAGAGGTACCAACAACCCGTTGGTTCATCCAACTAGTCATTGTCCCCTTCTGTTGCCTATTTCCAATGAGCATGAAATTCAATCCCAGGACCAACGACTAGTCCTAACGGGTCATGGTTACAACCAATTACCCGTTGTGTGACTCATTGGACCCCGTTAAGCAGATTTCTGGTTTTTCTTTCAGGGTTATTTTAGTAACTTCCCACCTTTTTAATCCCGAAACTATTTGGGGTTATTTTCAGAGGGATTTAGGGAGTTAGTCGGCAGTTCTCTCTCATTCCTCTCATTCTCTCTAAGTCAGAACATAGAAAACTCAGTCAACAATCATAGAGCAGGAGCAAAGGTTTCAATTTTCTTCTTAGATTTCTCAAGGGTTTTTCTCCAGGATTTCTACACTAGGTATGTGGGAATTCAACAAGTGAATTGTTCTTCCCTTGTGCCCCAAAACCCTTCTGTAATTTATTATCGTTTCTAGATAAAGTTTTTATTTAGGGTAAATTCATAGCCAAATCCTAATTAATTCTTGTGGATTGTTGTTTGTATGTATTCTTGCTATATTTCTACTACTTAGTGATCATGTTTCTACTTTCTTCCTGTAATATGATTTTAGCCCTAATTCTAGAAATGCAGTAAATTGAGTCTTGCATAGTTGATTAGCTATTAATGTTGCTTGACTCTGTGAGTCTTTGAATTCACACGTTATTACCATTATATGAATTCTCAGTCAGTTTGCATGCTAGTTCAGTCTCAGTCAGAATGTTAGCATTTTCAGTAATGTCAGCTGATCAGTTTGACTATAGTTAGTTTATCGATATGTTTAGAAAGTTGTCCATCAACATACCACTGTAGATGCTTTGCTCCAAATGTCAGAATATGCTAAATTTATGAAGGAACTATTGAAGAAGAAGAGAGTTGTAGATGCGGGCATAGTTAAGGTGTCACATCATTGTAGTGCAGTGATGGAAAAAAACCTTACACTGAAAAGAGATGATCCTAGAGCATTCACTATTCCTTGCACCATTGGGGTATGTGTGTTCAATAAAGATCTATGTGGCCAAAGGGCAAGCTTCAATTTGATGTCCCTCGTGATCTTCAAAATAGTTAGGATTGGGAAGTCCCAAGCCTACCACAATGAGGTTGCTCATGGCAGACCGGTCTATCAAACGCCATGTCAGAATACTTATTGATGTTGATCAAAGTAGATCGATTCATCCTTCCAGACGACTTCCTTGTATTGTATTGTGATGTAGACGTGGAGGTTCCCATTATCTTGGGGCACCATTTTTGGCCATAGGGCGAGCTCTAGTTGATGTTAAGCTTGGCGAGCTAACATTCCAAGTGAGTAGTGATGAGGTGACTTTCAATATATGCCAACTAAAACCACCCCATGAGTGAAAGGTAACAGCTGTGATGGAAGATGGAGATGAGCAGGGGAATGGTCTTGATGTAGAGGAAAAACCTCTGGATAGTTGATATAATTGTAAGGTGAAACCATTATGCAGTTACATTAAATAAAGCGCTTCTTAGGAGGCAACCCAAGTGTCTTTAATTTCCTTTTCACTTAACACTTTTTGTTGTTTCTATTGATTGTAGGATGATTAGATTATGGACAAAGTGGAGGAAAATAGAGTATGGGCACCAATGTTGGACCTGTGAAATGCAGGTACCAACTTGTAGAGCACAGGTCAAGTGCATATTTAATCTAGAATACCTGAGAAATAGGTGAACACCTGTGTCTCACCTACGAACTGAAGTCAAAGACTTGCAGAACACAGGTGTAGCGCAGGACAGAGATAGAATACCTTGGCAAAAATTGTTCAAGAATAGGAGACCTGCATCTCACCTGCAAAACGCAGACATAGGTCAAGCGCAGATTAGAGATAATGCATTTGGTTGTTCAAGGCCCACCTACGTTTGACTTGCGGCTCGCAGATCCAGTTCTGCAGCCACAGGTCCAACACTGGCGCAGCTGTGCTGTATTTTAAAGGATTGACCACCCATTTGACCAACCCAACCCAGATCTAACCCATGGATTTTAAACTTCTTCCCAACTTCCAATATCCCCTAATTTTCAGCACCACTCCACCATTTCCTTAACCTCGAAGTCAACATCTTGCAGCAAAAGCACCTATCAGATGAGTTTGGATTTTGCATCCTTCTTTGTCATAGAGGTATCGAAGTGTTGTATGATTAGTGTGTATGACCACCTTAGTCCCCAATAGATATGATCGAAATTTCTCGAAAGCAAACACCACCACAAGCAACTCTTACTCTATAATAGTGTAGTTGGCTTGGGCATCATTCAATACCTTACTAGCATGCTATATAGGATGGAAGACCATATCTTTCCTTTTCCCCAGAACTTCCCCCAATGCAACACCACATGAATCACACATTAGCTCAAAATGATTTAGACCAATCAAGTGTAATAGTATTAGGATCTAATATGAGCTTCGCTTTCAAATAAAGGAATACCTTCATGAAATTGTCATCAAAGTGGAACTTGACATCCTTATCCAACAACTGAAACAATGATTAAGTCACTTTGGAGAAGTCCTTGATGACCCGTCGATAAAAGCCTGTGTAACCCATGAAACTTCTTATGCCTTTCACGATCTTTAGAGGGAGTAGGTGGAAGATTGTTTCAATATTTTCTTGGTCCATCTCTAGCCCCTTTTCTGAAATTTTATACCCCAATGCAATACCTTCCTTCACCTTGAAGTACCATTTCTGCCAGTTTAAAACCAAATTCATTTTTTCATACTGTTTAAATAAATCAGTGTCACGACCCGAGTATGGAATCCTGATCGAGACTTGGAACTTAGAACGACGAATGGTTCCAAGATAACTCATGGCACATGCTTAAAATATATGAGAGCATGAATATGCGGAAAGAATTCATAAACATAACATATGCGAAAGACTGTATATCATAAACACATAAGCACAGGCCACAAGTCAAAAACATTGTACCATCTAATACATAGCAGTCTAAAAAGTCTCTAAACATCCAATGAGCTAGTGGGACAATAACCCCAACTAGCCCGCTAAGTGTGAAACCGAAATTCATAATAAAAGGGAACATAACAAAACTAATGTCCTCGGATGATAAGGACTCACCAAGACTGAAACTGGACTAGATCAGAGTGGGAGTGGTACTAACATTGGAGCTGAGTCTGGTCATATGAACCTATATCATGAGACGATATAACATAAAAGTATGCAGTCAGTACTTAAAATATACTGAGTATGTAAAGTAAGTAAAACATGTAATTAAATTAGTAAAAGAAAGATCACAAGTATAATGTTACACCCTAGAAAATTTTTGGTGATTATTTGATGTTTGTATGCTATGTTAAGGAAAGTATGGATTGTACATTGATCGTAGAGGACAAGGGAAATGTGTAAGAATGCAAAAACAAAGAGTATGTGAAGTTTATAAGTTAGGTTCAATTTTAAATGACCATATCTCCCAGTACATAATGAACTAGAAGCCCTACGACTTATCAAATTAAAGGTCTTTGAGTCTAGTTTTCATAACATCAAATTTCTCCTCAATTGGAGTTTGGAGTAAGATGTTATACACGTTTTACCGTGACACTGTCGGGCAGTGAGGTGGCCACCGCCCTAAAAATGGCCACCGCCCAACAACCTTTATATTTTAAGTTGTGTGTTATGAAATCATTTTCAACATTTCCAGAATTGAGCTACTTGCTTATCCTCAGAAATTCTCTCAAAATTTCAGGAAACAACTAAGGATAACACCAAGCTAAACTCCATTAAAAGTAAAGCTAAGTGAAGGGGAGCTATCATAAGGTGAAGGTAGTGTGTTGGTGGCTGTTTTGGCTGAATGGGCAGTGTTTCTTTGGTGCATTTTCTGCATTTTTGAAGCTGTTCTAAGCTACATATATGTTCCTTCTTGGTAGGGACTAAACACAAGTATAAAAGGTAAGAATTCTACTACTGACCTTGCTTGAATTCTTGATTAGAAGACTAGAAGTTTGAGGTGTGTTTTGTGTGTTGGTGAACTATTTTTGCTGCGTTTTGGATAGTAGGGTTGCTGCATTTTTGGACAAGAAGTTGAGGTCAATTACTCTTATTTTTAACCAAGAAAAAACCCCCAGAAAAAGGTAAGGATTTCCCCCCTTTTAAACCTCTCAAATTGTAAAGAGAAAATCTGGAAATTGGCAGCTAAGTGAGCTGCCGATGGACTGTTTGTGAACTGAGTTTTGCTAGTTTTCCTTAGGATATTTGGCTGTTTATTTTGATGGAATTATAATTTATTGAGGGGAATAAATAGATCAAAACTAAGTTAAAATTTCCTCTTGTTCATCCCTCAAAAGTTAGTGAAAACTAGTTGAGAAAATGGCTAAATGTTGTTGATGTTGCCGTGTGTTGTTATTGCTATTGTGACTGCCTTTTGTTAGTTATTTTTGCTGAATTTAGTGATATAGATTAAGCTTGTTATTGGCCTATAAAACCACTGGATTAAGGAGGTTGAAGGCTGATCATTGAAATATGAAATTGGCTAGAGAAAAGTTCATCGGAGAAAGGTATGTAAGGCGTTCTTTGTCTCTCGATTTTCAAGCATGAATTCATGCCAAGGATTAATCCAACATTCCCCTGTACTTGAGCTTCTGTAGTAGAATATTATGGTTTTTCCCATCTGTTAGAATTACTTGGTATTAAGTTGTGTATTTGCTAAAGAGTAGGAACGCATGAATGTGAAGCGGAGAGGGCAATTGCCTTCGATTATGGTCATAGTCGTAAATTGAGTCTGAAGTACCCTCGGCGTGGGCACTGTGATCTGGTACTTTACATTATATTATGTATTTGTGGTGTCAAATTTGTTTCACATTATGGTTGCTAAGAAAATTGGTAAACATGGTAAGACGACAACGCGCGGACAAACCTAATAATTGAAATCGGTTTTAACTCAATAAGGGCTAACGAGGGTAACGAATTGGAATTTCCTTATGAAAGTTACCTACCCTCTTATATTCATGTTTTAAGGTACCTAGGGCCATGAGATGTTTCCCCGATCCCTATCCCTTAAGCTCAGCGACTAATTAATGCGTTTCTTAATTAATCGATACGTTAAACTTGGAAAATAGAACCCGAATGGGTAAACTATTGATATTTCTATGGAACCATATTTATTGGAAGGTTACGCACAATATCTTGATGTTAATAGGTTATACAAAAATCATAATATATACACATTTATGCTTACATTCAAATTACGTGCTAAAGCGGCTAGGATTGCCTTTAGAAAGTCGCTATATGTTTATTAGAGCTCTTGAGTTATCTAGACCTCCTGAGAATTGCTTAAGGCTTTAAGTAGACACATCTCATGTTCTTTGAAAGTTGTAGATGTGTAAGGAAATTAACCTAAGAGTAAAAGTTGAGGCTCTAGTAGCAATTAAGAGATAAGAGTAAATGTTAGACCTTTTAAGGCAATATATGAGTTATATGCCCTCTGTCCATAGTTGATTTCAAGAAACTTTGAGCAACATTAAAATATGAACAAGACGATGTTTAAGAGATAAGGTTGGCAATTAGGTAAAAAGGTAAGTATGTATAAGAATTGCTGGAATAATGAACACGAGAGTAAATAATTAAGTAGAGAATCACGAAACCTGTTTGGAAAAGAATTTATGATGAATTTGAAAACTAAAGCTAAAGGTTGTTAACTTAGATGATAAGTTTTCCGATTTTTAACGAGTTAGGCAAATGGCCAACAAGATTTACTCTGTTCTAATGACATTTAGCAAAAAAATTTATAAATAAAGTTGGCTATGTTAGTTGTGTTAAACTAATGAAAGCCCAGTAAAATGTTAACTTCTTAAGAAATGATTAGAATCGAATATTTTGAGATAGTGACTCAAGTTAAAGAGAAGTTCTTCGTCGTACTTTTTAAACAATTATCTTTGATTATTTGTTCTAAGAGTTGAATTAACTTTTTCAAGTTTTAAAGAATTTTTTTCTTGAAAGTTTCTAAACTGTTTACAATGCTGCTAAGCTTTTCTAAGCTCCTTGTATATTGCGAAATTTCACACCGAGCTTTTCCTATGTTGTTTGAAGCATGACTATAAGTTTATTTATCTTAAGGAAGCCCCTAGACAGTTGCCTAGAATTTTTATGTTAAAGAGCTCCAAGTTTGAGATACGCAAGTTACATCTTCCTGTTCATAAGTTACCTCGAGATGTGATATGATGTGCAACGAATGAGGTATACTCACAATTCTTGATATTAAAGTGTGAAAGTCAAAAAAATATAAGCACAAAATGAATGTGAAGATTGTTAATATAAAATGTTAAGTTAAGCTCTTCCTATCTGCTCCTCGTGTTAGAATTGCTAGGAGATGTTTAAAATCATAAAGGTGTGTCTACACAGTGTTTATGATATTCTAGTTCTAGGAACTTCCCCTAGAATTCATTCGCAACATATGTATGTATTTAAATGCTAAATGAAAGACCTATATGTGTATGGCATAATTGTAGTATTAGCGGTCGTAGTAAGATACTACACATGTTATAGTTATTGAGTGGGTATATTTCATGGTATTCAGTATTCAAATAGTTTGTATGAGCCCTATCAGCTCCATTTATGATTGCAATTGAGATTTGTTTTTATTTTACCCCGATATGATACAACGGCTGGAGGTATTTTTATTTTAACCCCGTGTGGTACACCCGCTAGATATATTTTTATTTTACCCTAGTGTGGTACACCGGCTGGATGAATTTTATAAATGGATTTATGGTTGGTTGGTTGTTGGCATTACATTTATAGTTTCTTTTGTGTGCATTTCTTAATTGCATTTTCATCTCATTATAGAGTTATTATTAGGTTTCGTTTTGCAGGATTCCAGGTTGTTACTATTCCTTATTCCTGGTTTAGTTATCTTGAGTTCACTTATGTTATAGTAAGTTGTTATTAATTATAGGTTGTAGAGTTCTAGGTAATATCTATCATTTATAGGTTTATGTGGGGAGTTAGTTATTACAGGATTGTTATCTCATGTTTACAGTTTTAGCATTAAATACCAATACATTTCATTCGTGCTGACGTCCCTTCGCTTGGGGACCTACGTTCGTGCTGCAGGTGCAGGTAGAGGTCAGGACTGCCAGTTGAGTAGCAGTTCGTAAGATCAACGGATGGTTGGTATGCTCCTTTCTTCCTAGAGCTAGGGCTTAGTTATTTATTTATTGAGTTTTGAGATGCAGTTATGGGTAGGTCAGAGCCCTGTTCCGACCATCAGTCAGTTTACTCTTTAGAGGCTTTGTGGACTTAGTGTGTACAGTATTATTCAGTTTGTGGCCTCGTCGGCTTATTGTTGCTTGGTTTAGCACACTCATTGCCTTGGTTGCATTTCGGTTGTTTACCCTGTATTGTTGAGACCTTATGGGTCCAGTTTATACTCGAGTTGATTGTGATAGGTGGCCTAGATGGCCTAAGTGTTACAGTTATAGATGTCATATAGCCGACTTCTAGATCAATCATGAATCGAGTGCCAGTTATGCCCTACCCCAATTTTGGGGCATGACATATAAGTTTGTATAAATCATGAGGTTCAAATCATAAACCGAACATGAAGGCATAAGGTTTTGGAAACTATAATATAAAGATGATCATGACTGAATTCAAAAGTAAAAAGCCTACAAAGCATACTAGAAACAGATCATCATAAGTCGTAAAATCATGAATCATGAATCATGAATATATATATATATATATATATATATATATATATATATATATATATATATATAAACTAAGAAACAATGGGAGATTCATATAACCGACATAGAGCCCGACTTGTACAGTCCTAATCGAGAGAGTGTTCATACCTTCCCAGGGGTAGAACCATGAAAAGGCATGATATCACTCATGGGTGGCCCATTCAGGCATGGGAGACACTCTTGTGGAGGACCCCATCATGGTTAAATTTGCACGTAATTCTAAGACCTGGTTGCGCTGGAATCCTGGCCTACTCGGTGCTAAATACTATTCCCAAAACATACATAATGCTTATATCATAATTATGAAACATGGGTTTACATGGTCTAGTTTAGATCATGAAATTTGTCATATCTTAACATACGTTAACTAGACATAAAAATAGTGTAGAAGATCAGCCATGATACATAGACTTGCATTCTGTGAAAATCATGCATAATTGAGTAAAATCATCATTACTTGTAAATAATGTATTCATTGTAATTTCCAGTAGAGAAAATGCATCATAATCATAAATCATGGATATAAGCATAGGAGAATCGAATTCATATGAGATCATGAGAGATTTCACAGAAGTTGGGTCTAACCCTAGTATTTTCATAAAACTTGATTGAAAACTTGAATTCCTGATTTAGAGATGAAATTGGGTATGAGGGTGGAAGGATTTTCCCCATTCATGACCCTACATACCTGGGTTGATGATCCCTTAGCTTTTCTTGAAGACCCAAGAGAAATTGAGTTGAAAGAGATAATGAACCCTAGCTTGACTTGAGAGAGAATCTTCAACTTATGGAATGGGGATTTAGGCTAAGTAAAACTCTCTAATACACCCTTTTAGAAGCCAAAAAAGACCTAGTTCAGGAGTTAAAAATATAGAAAATTATAAAAATACCCCTAAAGAATTACACTTTAAAATCTGTTTACATCACGGGTCGTACCATGACTCATGGTGACATACCACGGGTCGTGGTGTGTAAATATGTGGCTTCTGGGTGGCTTAAAAACTTGCTGAAACTCATGCTATGGGTTCTTGGTATGAGTTTTACCTACATACCACGAGTCGTACCATGACTCGTGGTGACAGAGCTGGTACTGTCCGTCAACTCTGATAGTGCTTCACTAAATTGGCCATAACATTTTATTCCGAACTCAAATTGATGCAAGTTTAGATGTGTTGAATGGAAGACTCAAAGGGATTCAATTTGATATGCTAGATCACCCAAGAACACTTCATTAAATTTGAGTTATGATCATTTAACATTGATCCTTGTAAGAATTTATATGAAAAACTCGATCGGTAGGAAAGCTTTCAACTCAACTTTATGTTAGAGGTTCTTTACGACCTTAACTTAAATCCAATGCACTTCTTATACTTAAGGATTAATCTTAAAACCTTATTTCCATAAAATTTATCAGGTTTAGGTCTATCCACACACCTATAACGATTCCAATCTTCGCCCAAAAGTCTGAGGCATGATAATATCTCAACTCACTACTGAAATGATGATTTGTACCATCATATTATGATTCATACTGAGTCTTTGTAGCTACTGATCCTTCCCTAAAAAATTCTCTAAACTTCCTTCCCTACGGCCCTTAGGTACGACTCATACATCCTTGGTATGGATCATGACCACCAGTCGTAACTTCTCCGCTAAAATCTGCTAGCCTTCTGGACTTCTCATCACGAGTCCTGGTACAAGTCGTACCATGCACCTAGGACTCATAGTGAGGCCAGTTCTGAGGAATTTTTCATGTTTCTCTGCATGACTAACTTCTAATCCCCGAGTCTAGTCTTAGGAACTTTTGGGGTGTTATATTATCTCCCCTTTGGGAACATTCGTCCTCGAATGAAGGCTAGTTAGGCAGGAAAGAGAGGGAAGGAGCTAATCCCCAAGCTGAACGCTATAGACTAAATACTGATAGAGTGACTGACTCTGAACTAAGATACATAACTGAACTAAACACATGAAACATACATGCATGCTAGAACATGAAAGAAACTGAGGAACATGAACGTGACATGAAACTCAATAGAGTACTAAAGACGAAACTAATACCTCATGCTGGAACTAAGCCAGAAGGGAAAAGATGCGGGTATTTAGCCATCATATCTTCTTCAACATTCCACATAGCTCCCTCTATTAACTGATTTCTCCATAAAACCTTCACTGAAGCTATCTCCTTGTTCCTCAATTTGTTAACTTGACGATCAAGGATCTCAATTAGAACCTCCTCATAGGTAAGGCTATCCTTCACACCAATACTCTCTATCAGAACAACTAAAGTTAGATCACCAATGCACTTCTTCAGCAAACATGAAAAACTGGATGTACTGAAGCTAACTCTATTGGTAGCACCAACTCATATGCCACTTTGCCAACTTGCCTTAGAATCCTATAAGGACCAACATACTGGGGAATAAGCTTTCTTTCTTGCCGAACCTCATAATTTCCTTCATGGGAGACACCTTCAGAAATACCCAATCATTGACCTCAAACTCAAGCCCTCTCCTTCTAACATCCACATATGATTTTTGTCTACTCTAAGCTATTTTCAACCTTTCCCTAATATGCTAAACTTTCTCCATGGCCTCATGAACTAAATCTGAGCCTACAAACATAGCCTTACCTACCCCAAACCATCCAATAGGTGATCTACACCTATGCCCATAGAGATCCTCAAATGGAATCATCTGAATGTTGGAGTGATAATTGTTGTTATAAGCACACTCGATGAGGGGCAAGTGATCATCCTAACTACCCGTGAAATCAATCACACATGCTCTCAGAATGGTCTACTCGGTCTGACCATCTGTCTGCGGGTGATAAGTTGTACCAAGGCCCCTCTAAAATGATCTCCAAAATTGAAAGGTAAATTGAGTACCCCTATCCGAGATAATAGAAAATGTAACTCCATGAAACTAAACTAACTCTCGAATGTAAAATATATAATAGTCCTCGACTGAATTTGTAGTCTTAACTAGTAGGAAATGTGCTGACTTGGTCATCTTATCCACTATTACCCATATAAAATCATGTTGTCAGCATGTACGATGCAACCCTATAATGAAGTCTATATTTATCTCCTCCCGCTTTCATGTAGGAATTCTGATATCCTATAGCATACCTCTTGGTATTTGATGCTCAGCCTTCACCTGTTGACAGTTCAGACACTTAACCACAAATTCTACGATATCCTTCTTCATTCCGTTCCAACAATAGACTTCCTATAGATCACGGTATATCTTGGTGGCACCTGGATGGATAAAATACCAAGAGATATGAGCCTCTCTCAACATTCTCTCTCTCAATTCATCTACCTCTGGAACGCATAATCGGCCCTGATATCGAAGTACACCATCTCCCCCTTGGGAGAAGGCCTCCACTTTCTGACTTCGAATAGCTTCCTTCAACTTCACTAAGATAGGATCCTCATCTTGTATTGACTTAACTTCTACCACTAATGAAGATCCTGACCCATTCTGAATAATAACATCACCACCCATCTAATCCATAAGGCGAACCCCTAAAAGAGCAAGCCTATGGACATCCTTCACCAATTCTTTCCTCCCATCCTCAACATGGGACACACTCTATATGGAAAACCTACTAATGGCATCCCCCACTACATTGGCCTTTCCCGGATGGTAAAAGACACTCATGTCATAGTCCTTGAGAAGTTCTAGCCATCTCCTTTACAACAAATTCAGATCTTTCTAATTAAACATGTACTAAAGGCTCTTGTGGTCCGTAAACACATCCATATGCACCCCATACAAATAGTGCCTCCAAATATTTAAGGGAAACACCACTACTGCTGATCAAGGTCGTGTGTCCGATAATTCTTCTCATGAGTCTTAAGTTGTCTAGAGGCATAAGAAATTACCTTTCCATGTTACATCAACACACATCCAAGGGCAATTCGAGAAGCATCACAGTATACCACAAAACCATTTGTGCCCTCCGGTAGGGCCAAAACTGGAGTTGAGGTAAGTTGAATCTTTAACCCCCGAAAACACTTCTCACAAGCATCAGACCACTAAAACTTAACCTTCTTCTGGGTCAACTTATTCAATGGTGCCGCAATGGATAAAAATCCCTCTATGAACCTCTTGTAATAGCCATCTAAACCCAAAATGCTTCTAATATCAGTGGGAGTGACAGGTCTAGGCCATTTCTTCACCACCTCAATCTTCTGAGAGTCTACCTATACACACTCACTAGACACCACATGACACAAAAATACTACTGAGTCCAGCCAAAACTCACACTTGCTAAACTTAGCAAACAACTGACGGTCCTTAAGAGTCAGCAACACAATCCTCAAATAAGTAGCATGCTCCTCCTTACTCCGAGAGTATATGAGGATATCATCTATGAAGACAATGAAAAGTGTTCGGTGCGTTTGTTAGGGGTTAAAAACCGACACACAAGTGCACGTGGTCAAACAAGTAATAAAGTGGCTAAGTAAGCCAAGTATCGATCCAAGGAGACTCTGGATAAGTAAAATTGCCTAAGTACACTATATTCTTATCTTACTTCTGATTATGCTAACAACAATCGTAACCAACAGTTAAATAAGTTTTTGTTTAGGAAATATATATACTAAAACTATTAACAATTATTTACTGTGAATTGAAACTATGGATATGAGCATGCCAAGGTTAAGAACAAGTAATGAATTTGACGATAATCACAATTTGGTTAATCTTTTCTTCATGTTGCTAGCCAAGAACATTAGCCTAGAAATTAAAACTCTCGTATTTAATTTCACTTTAGAATCATAAACCATTCGTCTACATTTCTGTGATCAAATGCAATTTATGACCTAGCACTACAATTCCGGTTCCTAAATTGACTAATACGGCTTTCAAGTATATTTCTATCAGGAAAGCACATCAAAACCCAATTTTCCCAAATCAAGTTAAGAACAATACCCTATTAATTCACAACTTTCCAATTTCGTGCTCCCTCGAGTGAAATCGGACTTTTTAGATATACATTAATGTCGGCCACACACTAATGCAGTAAGAACAAGAATTAATAGAACAACATAGAAGAAGAAGATGAAAAACCATATACTTAACAATCGAAATTCATCACCATTGTTCATAACCTCAGCAAGGAAGAGAATTAGCCACTCATTTGTGGATTAATCATCCTAAAACAAGTGTAAATCATACATACAATTGATTGAAAGAAGAAAGAAAGAGAGAAAAACCCATAGCTTTTTCGTCCCTCAACTGCTTCTAACCCACGTCCTTGCTCCACCCAGTCTGAATTCTGAAAAATAAACCTAAGTGTGCTATTTATAGTAGTAGGACTCTTTCCCGGAATAACAAGAAATCTGTCACGGAGTGCATCGCGGAGCATGGCCTCCGTGACACGCTACGGACGCGGAGGCCCTCTGGAAATCACCCGAAATCGGCCCGGGAAGCACCCTGCCGCGTTGGCAGCGTGTCACGCTGCCTGGGCAGCGCGTTGGCAGCCCTTGGTCGTGGAGGCCACCTGCCGTGGCACATTGCCAACTCGCAGGTGGGCTGTTATGAGCGGCCTGCCTGCCGTGGCACCTTGTCGACGCGCTGGTGGGCTGTTTTGTGCCTCCTCTTTGCCGACGTTCGCGTGTTGATTCCGTTTCCAAGCCTCTACTTTACCAACTCATGGATTAGTTGCTCAAAAGTCATCAAAACCTACAAAACAAAGGCTAATCATGTTGGTTAGCACATATCTTTACTTTATCTAAAATTACATGAAAATGTATACAATAATCTTAGATAAACAAGACTAATTTAAGTCATAAAGCGTATCTCAGGCATATATTTTTGCCCGTGATCACAACCCCACACTTAAAGCCTTGTTCGTCCTCGAACAACCTTTTACATATCATGCATATGGAGACTCCCACATAACTAATTTAGCAAGAGAATTCAAGTTACGGCTATAATGATTACGTAAGATACAAGCTAAAAATAGAGCATGCCTGATTTGATCATGGAAATGAAGTACAACTATGTTAAGACTTCTTAACCTCAAGAATCGACTTCCAATCTTAGCAAACTCATGCAAATCAACTGATTAAGAAATCCCACATGAATTATATCCTTCATTCAACATGTGCCCCTCATGGAAAGAGATTTACCCAATTTCCACACGCAAAAACAATTTTTATATCACAACATGTGTGGGTACATGCATAGAATTATGCTCCCTCTCACAAAGAATTCACATGCATTATGTAATGACCCATAAGCTTGCCCTTAGTGTTTTATTCCACTAATTTAAGGATGTGTGAATGTAAGATCAAGTAGGACTTTTTAGGTTGTAATGTAACTCAGGTGCGGGTAGGTACTATTATGATCAGTAATAGTGACTATCTTTCCTAAGCGCTTTTAATACATCACGCCTTCATTACGAACTTCCCTTCCCTTACTTCACCTTTTTCTCCTTTTAGTTTTCTTTTTCCTCTTTTGTTCCCCCATTTCTTTCGGCACTTTTAGCTTATTAGTAAGGAGTTCTATACATAACTTTTCATTTATTTATTTTCTTATTCCCTGCTAATACTCACCCATATTCAAACAAGTGCACCCTCGACCTTTCTCAACTCTTACAATTGCTACTTTCCCTTCTTTTTCATTCTTCTCACTCCTTTACTCTTTCGGATTTTTCCTTTAAGCGCTTAGGAGTTTTGGTTCAAATTCAAGGCTAATGAAAGAAAAAGGATTAAGCTTATGTTGCGGCTGTCAAAGAATAGGCTCAAGGCTCAATGGGGTTAACTAGGATTAATTTCTCAAGGTAGGTATAATGAGGGATAAAAGTTTGGTTCATTCAAAGAAATGCCTAAATCATCTCCTACAATTCACATCCTTCATTTCGTTTTATATACACACCAGGCAAGTTCTAGACATTTCATAATAACACAGAATACTCAAAAACCTTACACTCATGGCACATGCTCAAATCAAGACACAATTAGACTCTTACTCAGCTAATCACAAGAATTCAGAATTAAGCTTCAACATATTGAGTCAAATTCAAGAGCCTAAGTGTCTCAAACAAAGTTATACACTTGCATGCTTCACACTGAACATACTTGCCTCTTACAAACATTTAGAGGACATAACAAGAATATCAAGCCATCAATTAGCTACGGGTTCAAAAACCATCCTACTGACTAATTTTCCTCAAGACAGTTGTCATCCATCCATCATTGGAAATAGTCTCTAACTATGACTAAAAACATTATATACAGACAAAGAAAAAGAAAAAAAATTTATTCTTCGGTTCAAAGACCCCCCGTCGGAAAAGAACCGAAATGAAAAACCAACGGGTGATGAAGTCATGCTTAATTCACAAAGATTTTTCAAATTTTTCACATTTCGTACCAACTTTTGCACAAGCATTACATTCACCAAAATGGTTAAGCACAAAAATGTAGAAATTTGAAATTTCCCTTGAAATTTCCCTCACCCCACACTTAAATCATGCTATGTCCTCATAGCATCAAATTAAAATTTAAAAAGGGTGAGAAATACTCCCTGAGGCCTTTAGGCCTAGCTAACAACATGCCTTTCTTCAACTTTGCACAAGTGGGTGTTCAACCCCACACTTTTTCTCTTCCATGCTTGTTAGCTTCCTCCTCCACAGGTACTCAGACTTCCCCTCCATTTGTGCTTAACTTTCCACCAAAACAACACAAGATGAAAAATAAATAAAATCAACTTTAAATGCAAGAAATTAAAATGGTACGCATGGTACCCTTGGGTTGCCTCCCAAGCAGCGCCTAATTTTTCGTCGCGGCACGACGTACCAAGTTTCACCGCTTTTTCCTCCACCTTGAGGATATGAATCTCACCCCTAATTTCTTTTCTAATTTCCTCTTATGCTCCAGGGGTGGTGGTGAAAAATTGTAAGGACCAAATAGTAGGTGTTTCCTTTTTAACTTATTGACCCTCAAGTAAGCGAAGTCATTTTGTCTCTCCGCGTTGGCAAATTTCAAAATATATGGTGCTTGGTCCTCCTCTAGACATTTCTCTATAAGCTTGGAAGACTCTCTTTCTATGTTGTCAACCAAATTTAATGTTGAAAAATGCGTAGAGTGTGGTCCAATACACCTCAACTCTGAAACTGCATTTTGCTTGACCTCCTTACTTGTATACACCTTCTCAGCATAGACATCTATCTCTCCATTAATGTCAAATGGGGGGTACTCTATCTCTTCGTTCACAAATAGATTTTCCATAAGTGTGAGCCCGTCACGGGGAAACTCAAGAGATTCTAATTGTTGGGCTTCATCCAAGAATTCACCCTTTTCTTCCTTTTGTATTTCCTCTTGAATATTGGCTAAAGTTGTTACCTGCAATTTATCACAAGCTTCAGCTTCAGCGATCATCTCCGTGAATTTTATGCTCATCCTTTCTAGAGCCTCTGCATTCTCTTCTTGCTGAATTCTCAATACTGCCATCGCCTCCTTCATTGCTTCTGATTGCTCCAAGAGTTGTTTCATCATGTCTTCTATTTGAGCTTGGCGTCCCAAGTCCTCATTTTCAGCATGCCTATATTCAGGAAAAACAACAGAAGGATCATAGTAAGGGCTTGGGGGAGGGGAATATGCATACGGACAACCATCCCAATGGCCATCTTGACCCCCACATATATTGCACATGGTACAGTGTTTCCACGAGTGGTGTCCTCCGCAATTCAGACAAGATTCATTAAAATATGAGTATCCACCATTTATACCATTTGTATTCCACGATGTCATGTCAATAAGGGTATTCAAAAAAGAAAAAGTAAAATGCAAAAGAATTAAACAAACACTAAGACTAAGTTGTCAGCACTAAGAAAAAAATATAGTAAATTTACACTTAAACAAATTCACTAATTGCCAAGTCTCCCCTGCAACGGCGCCAAAAACATGTTCGGTGCGTTTGTTAGGGGTTAAAAACCGACACGCAAGTGCACGTGGTCAAACAAGTAATAAAGTGCTAAGTAAGCCAAGTATCGATCCAAGGAGACTCTGGATAAGTAAAATTGCCTAAGTACACTATATTCTTATCTTACTTCTGATTATGCTAACAACAATCGTAACCAACAGTTAAATAAGTTTTTGTTTAGGAAATATATATACTAAAACTATTAACAATTATTTACTGTGAATTGAAACTATGGATATGAGCATGCCAAGGTTAAGAACAAGTAATGAATTTGACGATAATCACAATTTGGTTAATCTTTTCTTCATGTTGCTAGCCAAGAACATTAGCCTAGAAATTAAAACTCTCGTATTTAATTTCACTTTAGAATCATAAACCATTCGTCTACATTTCTGTGATCAAATGCAATTTATGACCTAGCACTACAATTCCGGTTCCTAAATTGACTAATACGGCTTTCAAGTATATTTCTATCAGGAAAGCACATCAAAACCCAATTTTCCCAAATCAAGTTAAGAACAATACCCTATTAATTCACAACTTTCCAATTTCGTGCTCTCTCGAGTGAAATTGGACTTTTTAGATATACATTAATGTCGTCCACACACTAATGCAGTAAGAACAAGAATTAACAGAACAACATAGAAGAAGAAGATGAAAAACCATATACTTAACAATCGAAATTCATCACCATTGTTCATAACCTCAGCAAGGAAGAGAATTAGCCACTCATTTGTGGATTAATCATCCTAAAACAAGTGTAAATCATACATACAATTGATTGAAAGAAGAAAGAAAGAGAGAAAAACCCATAGCTTTTTCGTCCCTCAACTGCTTCTAACCCACGTCCTTGCTCCACCCAGTCTGAATTCTGAAAAATAAACCTAAGTGTGTTATTCATAGTAGTAGGACTCTTTCCCGGAATAACAAGCAACGTGTCACGGAGTGCATCGCGAAGCACGGCCTCCGTGACACGCTACGGACGCGGAGGCCCTCTGGAAATCACCCGAAATCGGCCCGGGCAGCACCCTGCCGCGTTGGCAGCATGTCACGCTGCCTGGGCATCCCGTTGGCAGCCCTTGGTCGCGGAGGCCACCTGCCGTGGCACGTTGCCAACTCGAAGGTGGGCTGTTGTGAGCGGCCTGCCTGCCATGGCACCTTGTCGACGCGTCGGTGGGCTGTTTTGTGCCTCCTCTTTGCCGACGTTCGCGTGTTGATTCCGTTTCCAAGCCTCTACTTTACCAACTCATGGATTAGTTGCTCAAAAGTCATCAAAACCTACAAAACAAAGGCTAATCATGTTGGTTAGCACATATCTTTACTTTATCTAAAATTACATGAAAATGTATACAATAATCTTAGATAAACAAGACTAATTTAAGTCGTAAAGCGTATCTCGGGCATATATTTTTGCCCGTGATCAAAAAGCATATCCAATTACTGCTTGAACACCCAGTTCATAAAATTCATTAAAGTTGTAGGAGCATTCGTTAGTCCAAAAGACATAACTACGAACTTATAGTGACCATACTAAGTGTCATAACTCGAGTCTATACCTTGGATGAGACACGATAATTAGTGTCACAAGTAATCCCTAGACAACCCATGGTCTATCATAACACTGGTAAACTGAGTAAACATAAGCAGAAGCCTTAAATAAATAAAATCATTTAAGAAAAAACTGATTTGACAAAAGTCCATACATTTGAAAAACAATACTGAATATCTAAGTCTATGTCTGAAAACCAACTACTAAATGATGAGTTTCTAGGATAAGCCCCCAGCTAACTCTAAAGTCTAACTGAAAGTAACTAACTGAAAATAAATACCATCCTCGAAAGATGAGGACTCACCAAATGTTGCTGCTGGTATTGTCTAAGGGAAACTACTGATGATGTTGGGACTGAGAACTTGCGTCTGTTTCATGATATAATACAGCATAGAAGGTATGCATCAGTACTTGGAATGTACTGAGTAAGCGAGACATATACTACGCATAAAAGAACAAGTAACTGAACTGTAGTGACATGTAATGACCAACTGAACTACTGAAAACTAATACAACTAAAGTATAATTGATATGGTCAGTAGTGACCCTAACTAATGGTCATAGACATGTCCTGGATCTAAGATACTGATCTGATCTAAACTAAATTAAACTGAGCTAAACTAAAACTACACTGACTAGTGAGAGAGTCTATAACCGACATATAACCACGTGAGCTAAACGTGGAGTTCGATGTATATGCCCCATCGATGGGACCCGATATACCTTGCTAGGGTATAAAGGAATGAACTGGGTGATCATAAATCTAGGGCCATTAGGCCAATAAAATAACCTATGGTGGCAATGTAGTTTTGGGAACCTGGGTGCGCTGGAACCTCAGTCCGCTCGGTGCTAAGTCCTACACCCACTAGATAGTCTTAATCTGACTACTAAGTTGATTGCTCAAAAATGGAGTCCCAGACTAAATCAGGGTTACTTATCTGAAAGTACCCTGAGATTCTTATAGGACCAAATTTTGTAACTGGTGTTCTAAGACTTGCCAGAGTTGCTTATCTGGAAGCATCGTAACCATCTAAAGAACAAACTGAAGCTGAAGTTGGTGGTCTTAGGACAGTTCAGAGTAGCTTATCTGGAGGCTTCATAACCGTTTGTAGAACTAACTGGTAACTGATAACTAAAAACTGATAACTGGGAGGCATTACTGACACCTCAAGAACTAACTGTAGTCAAACGGTCGGCTGACATTTTTGAAATATACTAAAGGTACTAACATTCTAACTGAGACTGTACTAGCATGCAACTGGCTGAAAATTCATAAGATAATAATAACATAGGAATTTCACGATTGATAGAGTCAAGCAACATTTATATCTAACCAACATGCAAGACCCACAATACTGCATTCAAGAACTAGGGCTAAAATAATCATGATTCATTTATGGAGATAATGACCCAAAATTTATCACTAATAGCTATCCTCAATACACAAGAGAATTATAGTAGGAGGGAATTCCATAATAACTGACAATTAAACCCTAATGATGAACTTCAAGGCTAAAACTAATAGGAGATTTTAGGAGAGTTTTGGGGCCACAAGGGAAGAACAATCCGCTTGTTGAATACCCACATACCTGGTGTAGAAATCCCAAAGAAAATTCTTGAGTTCTGAGAGGAAGAGTCGAATGCCCTCGCTTGCTCTGGGAGAACTATCTGCGTAAATCATAAATCTAATATTGGGAGGTCGAGAGTTGAGTAAAAGTGAGAGGGATTTAGCCGATTATCCATTTAATTCTCTGCAAAACGTGTCCAAAATGACGATTTTAGAGTCTAGAATTTTAGAAAATTATGGAAAAGCCCTCAAAAATTTCGCAAAAAAATCACACTGCCTGTCCCCGCGAGGGACTGGATGATTCATCACCACTGACTACAACTCATGGTCATCACTCATTGCCAATACTGGAAATTCTTCATCACAGGTCACCACGAGGGACACCACGACTCGTGGTGTACCCAACGTACTAATTCGTGACCATCACTGCCCAATTTTTCCACTTCAAGTTAATCTCTGACCGCGAGTGACCTAACAACTTTTGGTCCTAACAATGACTCATGGTCTAAGCCGTGGTCAACCCCAAACCAAAAATTCCAACCAAGTCTTCCCTCCTCCCCACGAGTTACTTAACGACTCGTGGTGCACCTTACGGGTCACTGGATGACTCGTCCTGTGGCCTGGTGCAAAGAATTTTATTTTCTCCGATTCCACTCTCAGGTTTGATCTTAGGGCTTCGGGGGTATTACAATATATCCCCCTTGGGAACATTCATCCTCAAATGTGGGAAATCCTATTGAAAAGCTGAGAAATGCAATCACCATACCAAATACTGAACCACTTAAGCTGGAAACTGACGGAGTGACTAACCCCAGACTGCACTACATGGCTGAACTGAATTCATGAATCACACTTACGTACATAGACATGAATGAAACCGGGGCACATGAACTAAAATGGAACTTAATAGAGTACTAAGGAGGAATTTAATACTTCATGCTGAAGCTGACCTAGAAGGAAACAAATGAAGGTATTTATCCATCATGTCTACTTCTACCACCCATGTGGCTCCCTCAACTAGTTGGTTCCTCCACAAGACTTTCACTGAAGCGATTTCCTTGTTCCTCAATTTACGGACTTGACGATCTAGGATATGAACTAGAACCTCTTCGTAAGAGAGACTATCCTTCACTCCTACACTTTTTAGTGGCACAATTGAGGTTGGATCACTGATTCACTTCTTCCATAGTGACACATGGAAGATTGGGTGCACAGATGCTAACTCCGAGGGTAATTCTAACTCATAGGCCACATTGCCAATTAGCCTCAGAATCCTATAGGGTCCTACATACCTCGGACTGAGTTCTCATTTCTTTCCAAACCTCATCACCCCTTTCATGGTTGAAATTTTCATGTAAACCCAATCATCTACAGCAAATTCTAACTCTCTTCTCCTCACATCAGCATAAGATTTCTGTCGGCTTTGAGTTGTTTTCAACCATTCCCTAATAAGTTGCACTTTCTACATAGCTTCATGGACTGAGTCTGGCCCTATCAAGGTAGCTTCACCAACTTCAAACCATCCTATAGGAGACCTACACCTCCTACCATATAATGCGTCAAAAGGGGCTATCTGAATATTGGAGTGGTAGATGTTGTTGTATGCAAACTCGATGAGCGGTAGGTGATCATCGCAACTGCCCTTAAAGTCGATCACACAAGCTCTTAGCGTATCTTCTAAGGTATAAATAGTCCGCTCAACTTGTCCATCTATCTGAGGGTGAAAATTGGTGCTGATTTTAACCTGAGTACTGAGTCCCTTCTGAAATGACTTTCGGAAATACGAGGTGAACTGGGTACCTCTATCTGAAATGATGGACAAGGGAACTCCATGAAGTCTTACCAACGCCCAGATGTATAGTCTAGCATAATACTAAGCTGAGTCCGTAGTTTTAACGAGGAGGAAATATGCTAACTTGTTCATCCGATCTACTATCATCCAAATTAAGTTATGCTACCGGCATGTACGAGGTAGACCTGTAATAAAATCCATATTCACTTCTTCCCACTTCCAGGTGGGTATGCTGATATCCTGAGTCGTACCCCCAGGTCTCTGATGTTCCACCTTGACTTGCTGGCAGTTCAGGCACTTAGCCACAAATTCTGCAATGTCTCTTTTCTTGTTGTTCCACTAGTAGATATCCTGTAGGTCACGGTACATCTTAGTGGCACCTGGGTGGTTAGAATATCTAGAACTGTGTGCTTTTATCAGTATCTATTGTCTCAAGTCACCTACTTCTGGTACACAGTCTGCCCTGGTAACGAAGCACACCATCTCCCCCTTTGAAGAAAGACTCCACTTCTTTTTTGAGAACTGCTTCTTTTAGCTTAAGCAGTATGGGATCTTCATCCTGCTTTAACATAACTTCAACAACTAATGAAGATTCTGACCCACTATGAAGTACTACTCCACCCTCGGCTGAGACAATCAACTGAACTCCCAACTGAGCTAACCTGTGAATATCCTTTTCCAGTTCTTTTATGCTCTCTTCAACATAAGCAACGCTCCCCATGGACATTCTGCTTAAGGAATTAGCCACCACATCAGCCTTTCCCGAGTGGTATAGCACACTCATGTTTTAATCCTTCAATAGCTCCAACCACCTTCTCCACGAAGATTTAAGTCTTTCTGACTGAACACATATTGAAGGCTCTTGTGATCGGTGAAAACATCCACGTGAGCCCCATAAAGATAATGCCTCCATATATTCAAAGAAAACACAACTACTGCTAACTCGAGATCATGAGTCAGATAGTTCTTCTCATGAACCTTGAGCTTTCTGGAGGCGTAAGCTATCACCTTACCCCGCTGCATAAGAATGCAGCTGAGTCCAACTCTTGAAGCATCATAATATACTACGAACCCATATGTTCCTTCTAGTAAGGTTAAAACTGGAGAGGTAGTGAGTCGAGTTTTCAACTCCTGGAAACTCTTCTCACACATATCTTACCACTAAAAATTCACCTTTTTTGAGTTAGCTTGGTCAGAGGAGATGCAATAGAGGAAAATCCTTCTACAAATCATCGGTAATAACCGATTGGACCCAGGAAACTTCTAATATTGATTGGGAAAGTAGGTCTTGTCCAGTCTTTAACCGCTAATATCTTTTGAGGATATACATAAATACCCTCACCCGAGACTACGTGACCAAGGAAAGTCACAGACTTCAACTAGAATTCATATTTGCTGAATTTAGCGAACAACTAGCAGGCTTTGAGCATCTGTAGCACTATCCTCAGATGGTTAGCATGTTCTTCATCATTTATAGAGTATACTAGAATGTCATCAATGAATACAATAGAGAACATATCCAGATACTGTTTGAAAACCCTATTCATCAGGTCCATGAAAGCTGCAGGTGCATTAGTTAGCCCAAAAGACATAACCACGAATTCATAGTGACCATACCTAGTTCTGAAGTCTATATTCGGTATGTCACATTCTCTGACTCTAAGCTTATGATACCTCGACCTGAGATCTACCTTGGAAAAATAATTGGCTCCTTGAAGCTGATCGAACAAGTCGTTAATCCTGGGTAGGGGATACATGTTCTTAACTATAACTTTGTTCAGTTGATGGTAGTTGATACACATTTTGAGAGTACCGTCCTTCTTTCGCACGAACAACACTAAAGCACCCCATGGAGAGATGTTGGGCCTGATGAAACCCTTATCGAGTAGGTCTTTTAGTTGCTCCTTCAACTTCTTAAGCTCAGCTGGAGCCATTCTGTAAGGGGGAATGGAGATGGTTGAGTGTTTGGAAGAAGGTCAATGCCGAAGTCTATTTTCCGCTAGGGAGAGACTTAGGGAAGATCTTCGGGAAACACATTAGGGAATTCGCTAACAACTGGAACTGACTGGATAGTTGGGATCTTAGAGCTGGAATCTTTGACCCAAATTGGGTGATAGATGCACCCTTTATAAATGAGCTTTCTTGCCTTAAGGTAGGAAATAAACCGACCCTTAGGCGCAGAACTACTACCCATCCATTCTAAAACTAGCTCATTTGGGAACTGAAATCTGACAACTCTAGTTCTACAGTCGACTGAGGCATAACCAGGGTGTAGCCAATCCATGCCAAGAATGAGGTCGAAATAGACCATGTTTAACTCTACTAGATCAGCTGGAATAACTTTACTCATTACTAAGACTGGGCAGTTTCTATACACCTGCTAGCTCTAACTGACTCACCAATTGGGGTAGAGACTGAGAATAGTTCTAAGAGGACTTCTGGTTTGATTTTAAATTGGACAGCTACATAGGGAGTCATGAATGATAGTGTGGCTCCTGGATCTAGTAGGGCATACACATCTAGATGGAAGAGACATAACATATCCATGACCACATCAGGTGATCTCTCCTAATCCTGACGAGAGGACAAAGCATAAAAGCGGTTTTGGCACTGACCGCCATCTGCACCTGAAGTGTTGGCCTGCTGCAGCTGTTGAAGTGGTAGATTGTGATTTCCCCCGTCCTGTGGATGGACACTCCCTTAGCTAGTGACCTAGTTGTCCACACCCAAAACAACCCTCTCTTCCCTGGAGGCATTCACCCATATGGTTCTTTCCACACTTAGGGAAAGCTGGATAACAGTTGTTGGCACTGTAACTCTGGGACTGAGATCCAAATGCTCCACCCTTCGGATCCTTGCAGGACCGGAAAATAGAAGCACTGGCTGAGGTGGGTGTTGGAGTCCTCTACAACTGTTGCTGCTGCTGTGGGCACAGTTTACAACTAGATTTTGGCAATTATTTCAGAAAGATTTGGGGACACGTGTTAATTTGAGTGCAGCATTCTATCCTTAGACAGACTGTCAGGTAGAATGCACCATTCAAACGCTCAAAGATATTTACGAGTGTATGTGCTAGAATTTGGAGGAAGCTGGGATGAACATTTACCCCTCATTGAATTTGCATATTATAACAGTTATCATTCTGCAATTTGGATGGCACCTTATGAGGCATTATATGGGCGGAAGTGTAGGTCCCCTATCAGATGGTTTGAGATAGGAAAGGCTGGGTTAGTCAGACCAGATATGGTTCACAATCAGAATAGAAAGTGAAACTTATCAGAGAGCGATTATTTGACAGCCCAGATCGCCAGAACTCCTACTCTGATGTGTGGCATAGTGACTTGGAATTTAATGTAGACTATTCGGTATTTCTTAAAGTGTAGCCGATGAAGGGCATGATGAGATTTGGCAAGAAAGGAAAGCTTAGCCCAAGGTTCATTGGTCTGTATCAGATCATCCAAAGGATAGGCCGAGTGGCATATGAATGCCTTCAGAGTTAGAGTCTGTTCACCCAGTATTTCACCTGTCTATGTTGAAAAAGTGTATAGGGGACCCGTCTAGAGTTGTGCCAGTTGAGGACATTCAAGTTACTGAGGAGTTAGCCTATGAAGAAATTCCGGTTGCAATATTAGATAGACAAATTCATAGACTGAGAACTAAAAACGTCGCCTCGGTTAAAGTGTTATGGAGGAACAGAAATAAAGAAGATATGACTTGGAAAGCTGAGGACGATATAAGATCTAGATATCCTCACTTGTTCCAAGATTGAGTCAGATTATGAATTTAAGGTGATGTTTTTATTCAGTTATTTTACTATTTATGTTATCAGTACTGTTTAGTTGGCTACCTCTCTGTGGTGAAATAGCTATTCATAGCGTCTTGTGAGACTCCTATGTTGGACTTTTCTGCATTTCAGGTTTCCGAATAATCCATATTATAGAGTAGTCTCTGCCGAAATTTTTATAAATGTTAATAAGAAGAGTTAACTCCTTTAAGGCCTATAGTTGGCATTCGAGGACAAATGTTCCTAAGGGGGGGAGGATGCTACACCCTATAAATGTTAATGGTTAGTAAGCGTAAATGTGGATTTGTGACGAGTAAGAAAAGCTTGACGCATGGAGGAAAAGTCCCGAAAGTAGGGTCGGGCATGCCTAGGTAGCAAGGGGCCAGCGTGACACGCCAGCAAGCAGAGCACTGGCCAACGCAGCGCACCAGGCCACTAGCTAGCTGAGGGGCACGATGCGAGGGGGAGTTTGGTGCTTTAGGCGGACGGGGCACCTCCCCTTTCCACCGCCCTTAGCCATATATATAAAGCCTTGGTTCAATTTTATTTCATTATATGAGAACTCCCACGGCCAGAAATAAAAGAGCATGCAATCTTCTTTATGTTTTTGTTCGATTACGCTACCAAACACCGTCTAATTTCAAATTAACTTCGGGTAACAAGTTCTGGGCCTACGGGTAGCATTACTATGGAGTTATTTCTCAAAACTTCGCCTGGAAAATGAAACTCCGTTGAGTAAAAGTTGTCAGAATTGTTTCAAATTGATTCCTAAACGGCCATAGGCCTTAGGTGAGTATTTCTCCCTTCTGAACTCTTGAGAAATTTCGAGTTTTCATCGAATTATTTAGAGTTGAATTTTAGTTATTATTATTATTAAAAATTAGCATTTATGTCGAGTTTAGTATTGAAGTTAGCCATGTTTTCTTATTATAAGGGCTACAGTTGGACAGGATCGCAGGTTACAAGTTGAAACTCGCCAGTTAAACGAAAGTCGGCACTCGAGGTATGTAAGGCTATCTTTTTTTGCAAGTTGTGTTCGTCCTAAAGATAGTATGACTTGTATATCTATAGTAATTTAGAGTAGACCTATTGTGATCAGCTGTTATGAATGGAATTGAGATAATAGTAATGATATAGTAACCCTTGTCAGAGTTAACCCTAGCCAGCTTGATTGTCGGAAATGATATCAGGGGGTCTGGATGCTACTGCCTATAGGGTTATGCTAGTAGGATTAGTATGATGTTTGGAGGGCCCAGAGTGAGGCCGTGAGGGTCGTATCCAGTATTCAGAGCTTCTATTATGACCCATAGTTGAGTCAAGGCTCAAGGTCCAGCTACAACAGTTGTATTATAGCCCATAGTTGAGCCAAGGCTTGAGGCTCAACTACAGCAGTTACAGTATGATCCATAGTCGAGCTAAGGCTTGGGATCCGTTACAATAGTTTCATTATGACCCATAGTCGAGCCAAGGCCCAGGGTCCAGTTACCAGAGATTACATTATGGCCCATAGTCAAGCCAAGGATCGGGGCCAAGTTATATAGCCCAGACAACTCAGACACAGATACAGCTTCAGGAGCCAATCTGGCTTAGAGATAGTTTCAGAGAACAAATATTCCTGGGTTACAGTATGTTTACGAACCTTTAGCAGCCGGACAGTAGAGTGTACATTGTTTGTACTTATCGGGGCTTATAGGGGCCCAAGTAGGTTATTCTGTCTTATTTGTACCTTTCAGGATTATGGGGGCCCAGTAAGGTTATTATTTGTGTATGTATATTTGTTAGTTAGATGTTCCTGATGGTGAGATCGTTCAGGTTAAACTCTTACCCTTCTTCATGATTACTTCAGTTTTATCAACTTTCATTCAATTATCATTTTACTGCCTTACATATTTGATACATATTGTACTGATGCCCATCCTTGGGGTGCTGCATTACTTGCCTGCAAGTGTGGATAGATGCGGTTGGGGACTCTCTTAGTCATCATCTGGAGTTAACAATTTGTTCAGCTCCTTTCCTCCGGAGTTGGTTGTTAGAAGAGGTTTGTTCTTTTGTTGTACAATTTATTGGTAGGTCGGGGCCCTATCTCGACCATTATTCCACTCTTAGAGTCTTGCAGGCTACAGATTTCCAGTAATTAGCTTTTGTTGCTAGCTATATGGGGCCGTATGTATGTTTATTTCATGTGGTGGTCCTGTGGGGCCTTGTTTAGCTGTCAGTTGGCGGCCTTGTCCGCTATAGCGTAGTTTAGTGCCTAATTTCATTTAAGTTATTATTACACCCCACAAGTATCTAATGTTTAGACGGCCTATTCGTACGTTAGTTAAGAATTTTAGAGTACAATATGTACAAGGAAGGGCCCGGGGAAAGGTCGAACGAGCACGGAGTCGGGACCTGCAGGAGAAGGCCGGGCCAGCTGCCCAAAGGGGTAGTGTGGCGCGGATCCCTCCCTGGCGCGTTGGGCTCCGTGGCACGGCCCAGAATTGACAGATTGGGATCCGTGCCACGGACACCGTGTCCACCTCCCAAGTTATATATAAGTTCAATGCTTTTCATTGTTCATTTCAAAGATAAATCAAATCCGCGACCAGAGAAGGGGTGAACACCATTTTCATACTAATTTCCTCCATTTACACTACAAAACGCTGCCCGTACTCAAATTAACTTCGAGTATTGAAGTTTAAGGCTGCAAAGAGCATTGTTACAAAGTTAATTTCATGAAATTTGCCCGACAAATCATAACCCCGTCGAGCCAAAGTCATTGGAATTTCTCCAAACTAATTTCTATACGATCACAAGCTTCAAGTAAGCATTTCTCCCTTCTGGACTTTCAATAAATTATGAGTTTTCAACCGTGTTCCATTGAGTTGAAATATAGTTAATATTTATATATAAAGTTATCATTTTTATCGAATTTAGTACTGAAACTAGTCATTTTCCCCCAGTAATACGATTGCAGTTGAGAAGAGCAGTTGAATATGAACTGAAACTCGCCAATTAATCAGTAATCGACGAACAAGGTATGTTAAGACTTCAGCAAGTTAGTTTCCTTAGCATGATAACTCAGTTTGAATCCCAGTAATATTACCAGAAGAATGTATATTGTGATTAGTTGTTGTTATTAGCTGAAACTCATATTCCATGTTTAAGTTTGGGATGGATTATGTTTGTATAACCTTCATGACCGACCCCAGGGTTATTAGCTGTGTTGACGCCCGCCAGGGGCGAGATGACGTTGCATTACGGAACGGTATACCGTCCTCGAGGGACGAAGATGGGGTCCCAGGTCCTCATATGTCATGGTTGACTCTATACACCCCTGTCGAGTGTAGTGCCCAAGGTGCAGATATTAGGAGTCCACTAGACTCAAACACAGCTATAGTCAGGGGTCGAGCGGGCTCAATTGCAAACCCAGGGGACCGGTAGGACGGCTATAGCTATTAGTTGACTCAGTGCGACCTTGATAGGGGTATATAGGCTGAAGTGTACTCACCAGGGTTTATGGGGGCCCTAGGTGGGTTATTCTGTGTTGGTTGTACCTTCTAGATTATGGGGCCAGGTAAGGATTTTGTTTGCTTTAGTTATTTATAAATTAGATAGTAAGAAGTTTTATTACTCAGGTATGATCTCTATCCCTTCATTTCAGTTATTCTCAATTCTTTCTCTTTATCTCAGTCATTTACAGTTATCACCTTACATATTGTACTGATGCCCTCTCTGGGGCGCTACATTACTTGCCTGCAGGTGCAGATAGACGAGGAGCTGGTCCCGCTTAGCCTTCAGCCAAGATTGTTAGCAGAAGAGTCAGCTCCTTTCTAGAGCTTATAGACAGAAGTTTTACTCTTTTTTTGATTGTACAGCTTATGGGTAGGTCGGGGCCCAGTCCAGACCATCGTATTACTCCTAGAGGCTTGTAGATTGTTTCTATTTCCCTGTGGTTAGCTGTTATTGTCCGTGTGGGGCCCATATATGTTTTATTATAAGTGTTGGCCGTGTGGGGCCTTGTTTAGCTAATAGATTAGCGGCCTTGTCGGCCATACTTTAGCTTACCACTGGTTTTACTTCACAATCATTACTAGACATCATGGTAGTCTTGTCGGCCCACATAGGATTCCTTGTAATTTCTTGTTTCTGGTTAGTTGTCTTTCTTTACAGGTGTCTATAAGGCCTCATCGGCCGGAGGTTGTATTTACAGCCAAGATATAGCCTGTTATTTTCTTGATTTGGGAAGTAAGCCTACACCAGGAGTGCACAGGCCTAGTTAAGTTAGTTCAGATCCTAGTTGGGCACTAGGTGCCAGTCATGCCTCCTAAGGTGGGGCGTGACAGTTATAACTAGACAACAATGGTGGTCTTGTCGGCCCACATAGGATCCTTGTTATTGTATTGTTGGTGGTTAGTTGTCTTCTTTTACAAGTGGCCTTATCAGCCAAAGGTCGTATTTACATCCGAGATATAGCTCGTTGTTTTCTTGAATTAAGTTACAGGCGTGCATCAGTAGTGCACCAGGCCAGTCAGGCTAGCCCAGATCCCAATATGGCACTAGGTACTAGTCATGCCTCCCTAGGTGGGGTGTGACATAAAAATAAATACCATCATCAAAAGATGAGGACTCACCAAATGCTGCTGCTGGTATCGTCTGAGGGAAACTACTGACAATGCTGGGATTTAGAACCTACGCCTGTATCATGATACGATACAGCATAGAAGATATGCACCAGTACTTGAAATGTACTAAGTAAGAGAGATATATACTAAGCATAAAAGAACAAGTAACTGAACTATAGTGACATGTAATGACCAACTAAAATACTGAAAACTGATGCAACTGAAGTATAACTAATATGGTCAATAGTGACCCTGACTAATGGTCGTAGACATGTCCTGGATATGAGATACTGAACTGAGCTAAACTGAACTAAACTGAACTGAGCTAAACTAAAATTGTACTGACTAGTGAGAGAGTCTATAACCGACATATAACCACGTGACCTAAACGTGGAGTTTGATGTATATGCCCCATCAATATACCTTTCTAATATATAAAGGTATGAACTGGGTGATCACAAATCTGGGGCCATTGGGCCAATAAAATAACCTACAGTGACAATGTAGTTCTGGGAACCTAGGTACGCTGGAACATTGATCCTCTCGGTTCTAAGTCCTACTCATACTAGATAGTCCTAATCTAACTACTAAGCTGATATCTCGAAATTGGGTTCCATACTAAATCGAGGATACTTATTTGGAAGTACCTTGAGAGTCTTATCGGGCCGGATTCTGTAACTGGTGTTCTAAGACTAGCCAAAGCTGCTTATCTAGAAGCATCGTAACCGTCTAAAGAACAAACTGAAGATGAAATTGGTGGTTCTAGGACTGGTCAGAGCTGCTTATCTGTAGGCGTCGTAACCGTCTATAAAACTAACTGGTAACTAATAACTAAAAACTAAGAATTGATATCTGATAACTGGGAGGCATTACTAATACCTCAAGAACTGATTGTAGCCAAACTGATCAGCTGACATTTTTGAAATATACTGAAGGTACTAACATTCTGACTGAGACAGTACTAGCATGCAACTGACTAAAAATTCATAAGATAATAATAACATGGGAATTTCACCATTGATAAAGTCAAGCAACATTTATATCTAACCAACATGCAAGACTCACATTATTACATTCAAGAACTAGGGCTAAAATCATCATGATTCATGTAGGGAGATAATGATCCAACATTTATCACTAACAACAATCCTCAATACCCAAGATAATTATAGTAGGAGGGAATTCCATAATTAGACAATTAAACCCTAATGGTGAACTTCAGGGCTAAAACTGATAGGAGATTTTCGGAGAGTTTTGGGGGCACAAAGGAATAACAATCCCCTTGTTAAATACCACACCAAGTGTAGAAATCCCAAGGAAAAATCTTGAGAATCTGAGAAGAAGAGTTGAATGCCCTAGCTTGCTCTGGGAGAACTGTCTACGTAAATCATACTTCTGATATTAAGAGGTCGAGAGTTAAGTGAAAGTGAGAGGGATTTAGTCGATTATCCCTTTAATTCTCTGTAAAAGGTGTCCTAAATGGCGTATTTTAGAGTCTAGGAGTTTAGGAAATTATGGAAATGCCCTTAAAGTTTTGCAGAAAAATCACACTACCAGTCCCCACGAAGGACTGGACGATTCGTCTCCACTGACTACGACTCGTGGCATCAGTCATTGCCACACTGGAAATTCTTCAACACGGGTCACTACGAGGGACACCACGACTCGTGGTGACCAAGTCGTGACCATCACTACCTAATTTTTCCACTTCAAGTCACCTCTGACCATGATGAACTAATGACTCATGGTCCTAACCACGAATCATTGTTTAAGTTGTCGTCAACCCCAAATCGACAATTCCAACCAATTCTTCCCTCCTCCCCAAGAGTCACTTAATGACTCGTGGTGCACCTCAGGGGTCACTGGACAACTCGTCCTGTGACCTAGTGCAGAAAATTCTATTTTCTCTGATTCTATCCTCGGGTCTGATCTTAGGGCTTTCGGGGTATTACACCGAGTCTTGAAGGCTGTCTTCAGAATGTCACTCTCCCTAACACTAAGCTAGTGATAGCCGGATTTGAGGTCTATCTTTGAAAAGCACTTGGCACCCAGAAGCTGGTCAAATAACTCATCAATCCTGGGGAGGGGATACTTATTCTCTATCGTGACTTTGTTCAACTAACGATAATCAATAAACAATCTGAGAGAACCATCTTTCTTATGTACAAAGAGGATTGGATCACCCCATAGGAACTTATGAAGCCTAATGAAATGTAATGCCCTAGGAGCCCAAAGATCAAACATGAAAGTTGAAATGGAGAAAAACTAGAAATCTGGCACAAGGTCACAGAATGAGTCGTTCTGTAACCCGTGGGGTAGACAACGAGTCGTGAAGTGACTCATGGTGAGGTTCAAGGTGTGATTTGAGATTTTGGGAATTGAGGTCCCCACGGACCTGACCACGAGTTGTGGTCAGCCCCCACAACTCGTTGAGTCAGTCATGGGCAAGAGGGTTTAAGGAAGTGCGGGAGACCTACCAGTGTACCCTACGGAAGGCCCCATGAGTCGTGTTTAGCCACCTCGATTTGTGGGAGAGGACGTGGTCAGTAGGTTGGAGATAATTTGAACCTTAGGCAGTGAGGGTGACGAGTTGTGACCATGAGTCGTGGTCACCAGTAACGACTCGTGAGGTCCCCTGTGACGAGCCCCAGATGAACTGCTAAACAATGCATTCGACGACTGATAGCACGATCGTTCCCCTGGATGACAACTCGTCCAATCCCTCGTTGGGACTGGCAGTCAGTTATTTTCTACAAATTTAGTGAGGGATTTTCTGTAATTTCTATGTTCCTAAGGCCTAAACTACGTCGTTTTAGGCTATGAATAGTGGGTTTTAAGAGGGGGAAAATCTATTCTAAGTAATTCCTATTCATGCGTGCAAAAGTAAGAGTCTAGAGAGGTGATCAAGGCTAATCCTTCAAGGTTTTTCTTCAAACCTTCCTTGGGAAATCAAAGTAGTGGTAGAATCAAATCCTTTCAGGTATGTAGGGTTATGAATGGGTGAATCCATTCACACTCATGCCCAATCTCTCTCTAAATCATGAAAATTCCTATGTTGAATCTATGGAGTTTTAACCTAATGCATGAGATTTCTAATTTATTACATGGGTATGATATAAATGTGTCCCTATTAATGAATTATGAATCATGGGCAAGTTTTACATTATTTTCAATTACAATCAAGTTTCAAGCTTTATCAATCAAAATGCCCATTTATGAGAAATTCATGGAAGTTGAGATTTATGATGAATGTTTGAGTATGATGAGATATTATTGATGAAAAGCATGTTTTCGAGTTACCTATGTTTATAATCATGTTTTTTAGTGAACCGAGTATTTTCAAGCATGTTGAAATATTAGGTAATGCCTACATGTTAAAGTATGATTTATGATTTCCTGAATTGAGCTTACCATATGGTTTTGGAGAGAAGACTCCCAATTATTTCAGCGTGTGGTATGGTTTGAGCTAAAGCTTCTCTTAAATATATAATTTCAGCTTTGAGATATATTTGATTATTTAGCTTCATCAATAGACGATGGTGAGCTTCATTAAAAATAATTATGGAGAGCATATGCATGTTTTTGAGAGTAATGTCTAGCATCGAGTAGGATAAGGGTCGATCACCCTACACCTCAGAACTACGCACCAACGTAGGTTGATTCATATATATACTTTGGGACCTCCTTTGTGAGCTATCCCCTGCCTGATTCGGCCATGAGCTTGATATCAATATCATGGTATCATCCTTAGCCCAGGAAAGGCTTTGGATGGCTTTACCCACTTGAGTTTGATAGTTGGGACCAGGTAAGCTCTATATTGGTATGTCGGTTATATGACGAGTCTCCCATTGTTCCTCATGATTTCGATTATGCATGTTTATTACTCATGATATATATACACATGTTCTAAAAGAGGTTTGACCCAATGATAGTTTTACTTATGATTATCAAGTCCAAGCTTTGGGTCATTAGATCCCATTTTGATGCTATGTTATGTCGAGATCATGATTTCAAAATATAGCAGGCAAGTCCTACTCTTAGATTCTTGATCTTGGGCAGAATTATATGCCCAAGTGATGCTCAAATGATCTATTTCATCTTGCTAATCGATTGTTACTTGTACATTCTCATGTGATTTATAGTTAAAATGTGAATTTATACTAACCAACATGATTAGTGTTGTTTTGCAGGAAAAATGTAATTTTAGGAAGCTAAGTTGCATGTTGGTGAAAATCGGGAATGGACGCGGAAGCGAGCAGTGGAAAAGGTCAAGGAAAAGCAGCAGATAAAGGGGCTCCGTGATGGAGCCATGTCACGCTGCCATCGCGGAGGCAGTCTGCCTCGGATGAGTTATTTTGGCAAATTTCCAGTGAAGGTTCACGACGGCGCCGTGGCACGTTGGTCGAGCCCCACGTTACATGACGTGGCACGTTTCCTATATTTACCTGGAACATAAAATTCCAGTGAGGGTCCGCGTTTGCACTGTGTCACAGAGTCAGTGCTCCGCGATGCACTCTGTGACACGTTGCTTGTTATTCCAGGAAAAATTCCCACTAGTATAAATAGCACACTTAGGTTTATTTTTAATTATTCTAACTTAATTGAGCAAGAACGTGGGTTACAGGCAGTTGAGGAGACGAAAATCTTAGGGTTCTTCTCTAACTCTTTCTCCTTTATTTCAATTGTTTGTTTGATTTATACTCATTTGATGATGTTTAATCCACAAATGAGTGGCTAAATTCACTTCCTGCTGAGGTTAAGAACATTTGTAGTGGAATTTAATTGTTGATCATTTCGGTGTTTCATCTTTTCTTCCATGGTTGTTCTATGAATTCTTATTCTTACTGCATTAATGTCTGGCCAATGTTAATGTATATCTAAAAAATCCAGTTTTATCTTGAAAAGGAAAGAAATTAGAAAGTTGTAAATTGGTAGGATATGATCTCTTCTTAGTTTGGGAAAATTGAGAATTGCTTTATCTTCAGAATAGAAATATATCTGAAAGTCATATTAGTCAATTAAGGAATCGGTTTCGTATGGCTAGAACATAAAATTCTTTTATCACAGAAATGTAGGTTGAAGGTTCATGATTCTTAAGTTGGGTAGAATATGAAAGTTTCTCTCCATAGGCAATAATTCTTGACTAGCAACCGAAGGAAAGATTAACTAAATTGTATCGATAAATTACTTCTCTTCATCTTCATTTTAGCCTCAGCACGCTCATTACTATAGTTCAGACTCATTTTATCATTTTGTCTTGGATTCGTAGAAATTTGGAAACTAAACTCTCAAAATCCTATTTAAATTGTTGTCTGCATTTTTAAAGTTAGAGTTCATTAATACTAAAGTTAATTATTACCTTAGTTCAGTCCCTGTGGGATCGACACTTGGCTTACTTTAGCCATTTTACTACTTGTTCGACCACGTGCACTTGCGTGTAGTTGCGATACAGACCGAACAAGTTTTTGGCGCCGTTGCCGGGGACTAGCAATTGGTAAAATTGTTTTCTTAAGTGTTAGTTTACGATTTCTATGTTGTGCTGACAACTTGATCTTAGCCTGTCTTTTGCAGATATTGAATTCTGTTGAACACTGGAAAGAGACAAGGAGTTGGTGGACTCATACTTAGAGCCGGAAAGACAATTTCATCGTCAAAGGAGAGAAGCTCTAGAGTGAAAGCTGCAGTTGCTCAGACAAACAATCCTGGAGCAACAACAGAATCCACCACTCGTACCGGTGGTATTAGTGCCCGAGGAAATGGCAGCTAGGCCGGTTCGCGAAGTGGCAATCCCACATGCTAACAATGTTACATCAATCATTCGCAAACCCGAGCCTGAAGGGAGGTTTGAGCTGAAACAGAATATGGTGCAATTGCTGCACACCAGCGGGCAATTCACAGGTCTCCCTCACGGATCCACAACAACATCTCCAAAACTTTTTGGAGATAAGTGACACTTACATCCCCGCTGGAGTATCATCTGATTATGTAAGGCTTACATTGTTCCCATTTTCACTATTGGGAGAAGTAAAGAGGTGGTTGAAAGCTGAGCCACCTAATTCCATCACCACTTGGGATGATCTTGCAAGGAAATTTTTGATACGGTTCTTTCCATCCGCGAAAACAGCAAGACTTAGAAGTCAGATTCTAAGTTTTAAACAAAGAGATGGGGAGAATCTGTATCAAGCTTGGGAAAGATTCAAATCCATGTTATGGGATTTTCCTCACCATCACCAGTCCAATGAAGTGTTGGTGCATACTTTCATAGAGGATTTGGAACCCCACACAAAAATTTTGCTAGACTCAGCAGCTGGGGGACAAGCATTAGAAAAGACTTATGAGGAGCTGTATACTTTGTTAAATCGTATTTCGCAGGGAAATCTAGAGTGGAATGCGGAATCATCTAGAAGAGGAACAAGGAAAGCGGCAGGAGTCTTGGAAGTGGATGGTTTTACAGCTATCGCTGCACAGATAGCTGTGTTGCAAAATCAACTCAACACCCACTTCAGCAACATGAGCTTAAATCAATCTCAAGCCCCAGTTAATTTAGTGCAGCAGATATGGTGTGAAGTATGCGTAGTAATGAACACTCAGCTGAGTGTTGTGGTGCAAATCCAGATGCAGTGAACTTTGTCGGTAATGTACAGAGAAATAATCACCAACAGTATGGAAACAACTACAACTCTAATTGGAGGAATCATCTGAATTTCTCCTGGGGTAGTAATAGCCATCAAGGGCAGAGTTCGAATCAGGGTGCACAGAGAAATCAAGGAGGGCAGCAGAACTATCAGACTCAATACAGAAGCAACAATGCACCTCCTCCACCACCACCACCCAGCATTGAGGAAATGTTTAAAACAGTGATAGCTAACCAAGCTCAATTGCAGGCTGACTATGTGAAGTTGGCGGCAAATGTAAAGAACAATCAGTTAGATACAAAGGCGTTGGAGTACCAGTTTGGGCAACTAGTTGGAGCTCAAAACACCAGGCCAAGAGGAGGACTACCGAGTGACACTGACTCGGATCCCAAGCAAGTAAATGCAGTGACCACAAGGAGTGGTTTACAACTCAAGGAGGTGGAACCAGAAAGACCACCTCAGCAGTCAGGAGAAGTGGAGAAAGAAAGGGAACACGATGATGAGAGGGGGAAGAAAAAGAAAGCTGAACAAGAAAGAACACCACCCCCGTTCCCTCAAAGATTAAAGAAACACAAGGAGGAAGCGTGTTTCAAAAAGTTCATGGAGGTACTTAAACAGGTACACATTAATTTACCTCTTGTTGATGTTTTGTAGGGAGTGCCGAAGTATGCAAAATATATCAAGGACATCGTGGCGAACAAAAGAAGATTGACGGAGTATGCTACGGTGCCGCTTACAGAGGAGTGCACTTCCCGGATACAGAACAGGGTTCCAACAAAGCTCAAGGACCCTGGGAGCTTTACAATTCAAATCAAAATTGGGCAAAGTATCTGAGCTCGTGGACTATGCGATTTGGGAGCGAGCATTAACTTGATGCTGACATCGGTATTCAAGAAATTGGGGCTGGGCAGTCCTAGACCAACTACAGTGATCTTGTAGTTAGCAGATCGTTCTTTGGCCAGAGCAGATGGCATTGTGGAGGACGTGCTGGTGCAAGTGGGTTTCCTTATCTTCCCGGTAGATTTTGTTGTGCTGGATTATGAGCCGGATGCGGAAGTCCCATTTATTTTGGGACGTCCTTTCTTGGCAACTGGGAAATCTTTGATTGATGTAGCCGCAGGGTAGATAACCATGCGGGCACATGAAAAAGTGGAGGTATTTGATGTATTTAAGGCCATGAAGATTTCGTCCATACATGAGGAGCTTTCAGCAATTAGTGTGCTTGATCAAGCAGAAATTCTTCAGATTATTGAATCCCGAGATTCATTGGAAAGAGCATTGCTGAGCTCCGATCATTTCGGAGATAGAGATACTTATGAGGTGGTGCAAATGCTGAATGAACCACAAAGGTATCCAAGGAAGCAAGACTTTCAGCCTTTAATGAGGTCCCTGGAACCATTGCCGAAACCATCTATTGAGGAAGCACCAAAGCTGGAATTGAAAACATTGCCTCCCCATTTAAAATATGTCTTTTTGGGGGAAGAGGATACTTTGCCAGTTATCCTCTCCGCAGAATTGACAGAGGCACAGGAAAAGGAAGCATTGGTGGTCCTCAGAAGAAGGAAGAAAGTAATGGGTTGGCAAATGTCAGATATTCAGGGCATCAACCCAGCTTTTTGCAAACACGGAATTTTCATGGAGACAGGAGCAAAGCCAACTGTTCAGCCTCAGCGCAGGTTGAATCCGGCAATGAAAGATGTGGTTAGGAAAGAAGTAATTAAGTGGCTTGATGCAGGTGTGGTCTATCCTATTTTGGACAGTGAATGAGTCAGCCCCGTTCAATGTGTCCCAAAGAAAGGAGGGATGACCGTGGTCACCAATGAGAAGAATGAGCTGATCCCTACTCGCACCGTCACAGGCTGGCGGATTTGCATGGACTACAAAAAGCTCAATAAAGCCACGAGGAAAGATCACTATCCTATCCCATTCATTGATCAAATATTAGACAGATTGGCGGGACAAGAATATTATTGTTTCCTTGATGGGTACTCTGGCTATAACCAAACAGCCATAGCACTGGAGGATCAAGAGAAGACTACCTTCACATGTCCTTATGGGACATATGCTTTTAGGCGGTGCCATTTGGGTTATGCAATGCACCCGCCACATTCCAGAGATGCATGATAGCTATCTTTCATGATATGGTGGAGGATTTCGGTCGAGGTATTTATGGATGAGTTTTCTATTTTCGGTAATTCGTTTGCTACTTGTTTGCAGCATCTTGACAGGGTGCTAACTCGCTGTGAAGAATCCAACCTTGTACTCAACTGGGAGAAATGTCATTTCTTAGTCAAGGAGGGTATCTTCCTTGGCCATAAAGTGTCTTGCAAGGGGTTGGAGGTCAATCGTGCTAAGATCGAAGTTATTGAGAAGCTACCACCACCTGTGTCGGTGAAGGGTGTTCGCAGTTTTCTCGGGCATGCAGGGTTCTACAGACGGTTCATCAAAAACTTCTCCAAAATTTCTAGACCATTATGCAGATTGCTAGAAAAAGAGGTGAAGTTCGAGTTGGATGATGAGTGTGTCAAAGCATTCGAGGAGTTGAAGCAGAAATTGATAGAAGCACCTATCCTTATTTCTCCGGATTGGGAACAACCATTTGAACTAATGTGTGATGCAAGCGATGTGGCTGTGAGAGCTGTATTGGGGCAGCGGAGAAATAGAATCTTTCATTCTATTCATTATGCAAGCAAAACACTGAACACTGCCCAAAGTAATTATACAGTCACAGAAAAGGAGATGCTAGCATTGGTGTTTGCATTTGATAAATTCAGGTCCTATTTGGTGGGTTCGAGAGTAGTGGTCTATACCGATCATGATGCGATTCAGTATCTGTTTAACAAGAAGGATGCAAAGCCCAGGCTGATCAGATGGATCTTATTGTTGCAAGAGTTTGACCTAGAAATTAAAGACAAAAAGGGGAGCGAGAATCAAGTGGAAGATCACCTATCGGGACTGGAAAGTCGGTCGCATATGAAGGAAGGTGACGGCATCAAAGAGGAGTTCTCGAATGAGCAGCTCTTGGCAATAGGGGAAGCTGAGATCCCGTGGTATGCAGACATAGTGAATTTGCTAGTGAGTGGAGTCTATCCAGTGGAGGCTACGGCTCAGCAAAGAAAAAAATTGAAGCATGATTGCAGGTATTTTATTTGGGATGAGCCCTACTTGTTTAAACAGGGACCGGATAAGGTTATGAGAAGAAGTATCCCAGAGAGCCAGATTGCAGAAGTTTTGAGGAGTTGTCACTCTTCATTTATGGAGGGCACCACGGAGGCAAGCAGACAGCGCACAAAGTGCTACAGTCAGGTTTCTTTTGGCCTACACTGTTCAGAGACTTGATGGCATACATCAAAATGTGTGATAGATGTCAAAGGACAAGCACAATTGGTAGGAGGCAAGAGATGCCGCTGCAGCATATACTAGAAGTGGAGATCTTTGATGTATGGGGTATTGATTTCATGGGCCCGTTCCCACCATCATTTGGTAATCGTTACATCCTGGTGGCCGTCGATTATGTATCAAAGTGGGTTGAAGCACTAGCTTGCCCCAGGAATGACAGCAAAGTGGTAACAAAATTTGTGAAGAAACACATTTTCACCAGGTTCGGGACACCCTGAGCCATTATCAGTGATGGAGGGGCTCATTTTGTCAATGCAAGTTTCAAAAAGTTGCTGGCTAAGTATGGGGTGCGCCACAAGGTGGCAACAGCATATCATCCCTAAACTAGTGGGCAAGTGGAGGTGTCGAACAGAGAAGTGAAGCAGATTCTCTAGAAAAAAGTGAATGCACAATGTAGTGATTGGTCAAGCAAACTCAACGATGCGTTGTGGGCATATAGAACTGCTTACAAGACACCGATTGGGACTTCTCCATATCGATTGGTCTATGAAAAAGCGTGTCATCTGCCGGTGGAGCTAGAACATAGAGCTTTCTGGGCCGCGAGGAAATTGAATATGGACCTAGAGCTAGCGGGCAAGAAGACACTGATGCAACTCAGCAAACTTGATGAGTTTCGTTGGCATGCTTGTGAAAGTGCCAAGGGCTATAAAGAGAAAACAAAGAGGTGGCACGATAAGCATATGGTGCATCGTATTTTCGAGCCGGGGCAGAAATTGTTGCTTTTCAAATAAAGATTAAAGTTGTTTCCAAGGAAATTGCGGTCCAAATGGTCAGGGCCGTTTGAGGTAGTGACAATGACCCCGCACGGGGCAGTGGAGTTGTGGCAAGAAGATCGAAGTGTCATGTTCTTGGTTAATGGGCAGCGGTGTAAGCATTATTGGGGTGAGGACGTTATTCGAGAGAAAACGTCTGCCACTCTAGTGGATGATTGAGCTTTAATGACGTCGAGCCACAACGGTAAACCAGGCGCTGCACGGGAGGCTACCTGTGAAATTATTGTAATAGATGAGTAGAATTAGTTAAAAAGAAAAAAGAAAAAAAAATAAAAAAAATAAAAAAAAATTCATTCGTGTTTGAAATCTATAAATTCTAACCAATTTCTTGTTGTGAGATGATTTTCAGGTGTAACGGAGGGCAAAAATGCAAAGGATCTCAAAGGAAAAAAAATCGAGGCTCGAAAAATCCTCTTTTAAACCCGAAAACACCTCATTTTTCCCATTTCTCACTCCCCCCCGCGACAAACTCCCTAAAATCCCCCCTCCCCCAACGTGACACGGGCCTAGGATCAAATTTTCTTCAACTTTTCTTCAAGTTCATCGAATTAAAGGTATGTTCTTGAACTTAACCTCAATTTTTGCCGAAATTTTCAATTTTTGAGCATGTGAGGTGACCAAAGCTGGCCCTAAGTGTAAATTGAGCATGAATTTATTTAAGTTATTGTTGATTGATGTTCGTAGTATCGTTATGATTATATGAACTCTATAAATACATGTTTGATTGAATTTTTGCGAAATTGGTAGCTAGGGTTGGAATTTGAATAGGAAGAAACAAAATTTGGTTGAAAATTAAAAAAATAATTGGGTTGTGCATGTTGGGTGATGTAAATGATGTTGTGAATATGGATGAATATGCTAAATAAACAAGGGAATTTTCGGGAAAATGAAATTGGTGAATTGCATAGGTTGTTGTTGTTGAGAAAAATTTTGGCTAAGTGCTATGTGATGTAAGGGAATCGATGGTGAAATTGTGATTAGTTGTACGAAGTCTGAGTAGTACTTAGTCATTATTCCCTTGACTTATCTGAATGCACGAGGCATGTTGATTGATAAAAATTAGAAAAGAATGATTGTTTTGTCGAATTGTTTTCATTGTGGCTAAAGATTAAGTGTGGGGTGGCCTAACTCAACCCAAACTTAATCGAAGAAAATTTTTTACTTGAATAACATTGGGATTGTCTGTTTGATTTGACATGAACGATGTCAAGCAGGCAAGACAAAGGAAAGGGTGCATCTACATCAGGCGCCGGGAGAAAAAGGATTAGACTGGGAACGGCAGTCCCAGCAGCACCAGTGGTTCCACGCGGCCAACACCGTCAATACGGAACTCGATGGGTGACGGATGAAGGGAAGAAATGGTATGCAAAGCACAAGGAGACCAAATACTTCCCTGAGGAGCACATTGCAAGGGAGCCACATGCACAGGAATTCCCCAGAATCGTACACTGGATTGACGCCGCCGAGCTAAACTTCATCTTCAAAGAGCCCAAGGAGTGCAATCTCCATTTGATTCAGGAGTTCTACGCAAACTGGAACCCGACACTCCGCAGTCACACCATTAAGATAAGGGGGAAGATTGTCACCTTTGAGCCCCATCACCTGAATGCCATCTTGGGGGCACGGAACACAGACGCTCATGTACTCCGACAGCTGAACATAACTCCACCCTATGCGGATATTAGACGCACTCTGTGTGGAGCCAGTTCGACAGCACGGTGGAGCAGGCACAAGGAGAGGGGCTATCATCAGACACTGCCTTACTCTCAAATGAACAGGGAAGCCAGGATTTAGCTCAAAATAGTGTGTTCCTGCCTGATCCCGGGGGTGCACATGACAGATGTCACCCGAGAGCGAGTGTGCTTGGTTTATGCCCTGATAAAAGGGCTGGAGATTAATGTTGGGGCGGTGATCATCTCTGCCATGAAGAGAGCCCGTTTGCATCAAGGGCACAGGTTTGGGTTTGGTCGTTTGCTGACCACGTTTCTGAGGGTCCTTGACATCAAGGAGGAGGCCCTAGACTACATCCCGCAAATGGATAGGCGTGCCTTGGACGTCACCAAAACCAAGGCACCCAACACCACTCACGGGCTAGTTCTCACACTAGCCGAGCGACATGCTCGGGATGATCAGTATATGGCCCGCATGTACGAGATGCAGATGCTGCAGTTGTGAATAGGCGGGAGGCCAGCAATAGAAGATGAGCTATGGCAGCTTGAGCTAGATTACCCCTTTGGCGAAAATGCCTGGGCTCTATGCCTTGTGGAGCCAGTAGACGATGATGTCCCCACTGATGAGGAGAAACGCTGCGATGACTCAAATATTGAGTCAGATGAGGATAGCGGGGGCGATTCAGATATGGGGGACGAGGCAACGGCACCTGACGAAGAAGTTGAATACTTCGATTGATCAGGGAGTTTCACCACCAACTTCTGTGCTATGTTGAATTTGATGAACACTGGGGACAGTGTTCGGTTTAAGTGTGGGGTGGGAGTAGTTAGGTGCCAGTTGTTTTTTTGTTGTTTATGTTCATGTCATGTTGTTGTGCCTGTGAAAAAATTATGACCCTGTGATTTTGTGCGTATGTTTTGTATTGTAATTCGGTGTGTAATGAATGTTAAACTGTTGTGTGCTTTGTTGAGTTGTTGTTAGCTGGTTGTGTAAATATTATTTCTCCTATCGAAATTATCAATATTTTTAAAAAAATTTGTTGAATTTTTTATGATTGGGTTTCTTGGCTTTTGTTTTCGGTGCTTTTATCGAGAATAGTCTAATTAAACCAAAGTCATAAATAGTGACCGTTCCCTATGATGGATGGATGACGACCGTCTTAAGGGAAATGTAGTCAATAGGAGTAGTTTTTCTTTTCTTTTATTTTCTTTCTTTTGATTGGTTCCCAAACGTGTCGCCACTTCATGGTTCGAAATTCTTGTTGTGTGTTGTACATGATATTGAGATGCAAAGATGATTCGTATGAAAGCATGCAAATGTGAAACATATTGAGATACATAGGCCATAGAGTTCGATTCGGTGTGATTGAGGCTTAATATTGAATTCTTGTAATTAGATTATTGAAGAGTCTGTGAATAAGTCTTGAGTTGAGCATGTGCAATGAGTGTGAGGTGAGGTTTCGATTCTTCCATGCTATTGTGAAGTGTCTAGAACTTGCCTGGTGTGTGTACGAAACGAAATGAAGGATGTGTAGTGTAGGAAAGGATGTAGGCATTTCTTTGATTAAACCAAAAGTTTTTTTTTCTTATCATACCTACCTTGAATGTACATCCTAGTTAGCCCCATTGAGCCTTTAGCCTATTTTTTTTCTTCTTTCATTGAAGAGATAGAAACTGAGCTTAATCCCTTCTTTTCATTAGCCGTGAATTTGATCCAAAACTCTTAAGCACTCAAGAAAAAAATAATTTTCCCACAGTGTCAAGGAGTGAAAAGTGTGAAAAAGAAAGAAAAAGCGGAAGTGGTGAAAGTAAAGATAAGGTCAAAGGTGCACTTGTCGAATTTAAATAAAATGAAGATGTATACCTAATCTTTGTTATTAAGTCCGGTGTGCTTAAAGAAATGGCAACAAAAATAAAGAAAGACTTCAAGAATGGGAGGATGAAGGAAGAAACAATGCCCATAATGATGGTGGGATGTATTGAAAAGCGCTTAAGGAGGCTAAATGAGATTATTGGTTATTCCAGTATTTACTAGTTCCATAGCTTACATTACAACCCGTTAAGTCCTACGTGATCTTACATCACGCGTCCTTATATTAGTGAAGTAATACACTAGAGGCAAGCCTATGGTTCATGACATGATGCATGTGAATTCTTTGGGAGAGAGAGCGAAATCGTGTTCATATACCCCTACATGTAATGCTTTGGAAATCATATGATTGAAAAAGGGGTAATTCTCTTGTGTTGTGAGGGAACATGCTTGATGAGAGATTGAATTTCATGTCGGATGTCTTGATCAACTGATTTGCATGAGTTTGCTGAGATCGAGAGTCGATCCTTGAGTCCAGGAGGTCTTAATGTGGTGAATGTCATTGTGTTTATGAGACTATGCATGTTTTCTTGATGATTTTCTATATAAAATAATCGGTATAACCGTAGCTTGAATTGTCGAGCCAAAGTAGCTATACGTGGGTGTCAATTGCATGAGATATGAGAGTATTGTTCGAGGACAAATAAGGTTTTAAGTGTGGGGTAAGTGATCTTGGGCAGAATTATATGCCCAAGTGATGCTCAAATGATCTATTTCGTCTTGTTTATTTATCGGTATTTGTACATTCTCATGTGATTTGTAGTTAAAATGTGAATTTATACTAACCAACATGATTAGTGTTGTTTTGCAGGAAAAATGTAATTTTAGGAAGCTAAGTTGCATGTTGGTGAAAATCGGGAATGGATGCGAAAGCGAGTAGTGGAAAAGGTCAAGGAAAAGCAGCAAATAAAGGGGCTCCGTGATGAAGTCGTGTCACGCTGCCATCACGGAGGCAGTCTGCCTCGGATGAGATATTTTGGCAAATTTCCCGTGAAGGTTTCCGATGGCGCCATGGCACGTTGGCCAAGCCCCGTGTTACATGTCGTGGCACGTTGCCTATATTTACCTGGAACATAAAATTCCAGTGAGGGTCCGCGTTTGCACCGTGTCACGGAGGTAGTGCTCCGCGATGCACTCCATGACACGTTGCTTATTAATTCGGGAAAAATTCCCACTAGTATAAATAGCACACTTAGGTTTATTTTTAATTATTCTGACTTAGTTGAGCAAGAATGTAGGTTACAGGCAGTTGAGGAGACGAAAATCTTAGGGTTCTTCTCTAACTCTTTCTCCTTTATTTCAATTGTTTGTATGATTTATACTCATTTGATGATGTTTAATCCACAAATGAGTGGCTAAATTCACTTCTTGCTGAGGTTAAGAACATTTGTAGTGGAATGTAATTGTTGATCATTTTGGTGTTTCATCTTTTCTTCCATGGTTGTTCTATCAGTTCTTGTTCTTACTGCATTAATGTCTGGCCAATGTTAATGTATATCTAAATAATCCAGTTTTATCTCGTAAAGGAGAAATTGGGAAGTTGTGAATTGGTAGGATATGATCTCTTCTTAGTTTGGGAAAATTGAGAATTGATTTACCTTCAGAATAGAAATATATCGGAAAGTCATATTAGTCAATTAAGGAATCGGTTTCGTATGGCTAGAACATGAAATTCTCTTATCACAGAAATGTAGGTTGAAGGTTCATGATTCTTAAGTTGGGTAGAATATTAAAGTTTCTCTCCATAGGAAACAATTCTTGACTAGCAACCAAAGAAAATATTAACTAAATTGTATCGATAAACTACTTCCCTACATGTTCATTTTAGCCTCAGCATGCTCATTACTATAGTTCAGACTCATTTTATCATTTTGTATTAGATTCGTAAAAATTAGGAAACTAAACTCTCCAGATCCTATTTAAATTGTTGTCTACATTTTTAAAGTTAGAGTTCATTAACACTAAAATTAATTATTACCTTAGTTCAGTCCCTGTGGGATCGACACTTGGCTTATTTTATGATACAGGCCCCGGTACTCAGACTCAGCCTCATCCTTAGCCATCCTTTCAGAGTTAGCATCCCACAGTTGTTGGTGAGTCCTAATCTCCCAAGGACCATGCTTTATTAGTTTTCTTTATGTATTCAGTTTCAGAATTAAATAGTTAGTTGGGGGTCTTGTCCCATCAACTCATCACTATTAGAGGTTTTTCATACATAGAATGTAATCCGCTTTAGATTCGTGTGTATTTCTTATTTTATGATTATTTCAGACTTCCACTAAGTTTATTATGTTGATCTATAAATTTCATGATTTAGTTAGATTATGTTCATGCCATGGGTCAACTTGGAGTCCTTCGGTGTCACACCCCACCTTGGGGGTATGACTGGCACCTGGTGCCCTACTGGGACCTGAACTGCTGAACTGCTAAGCCTGGGCACATCTGGTGCCTGGCTGGCTCTAACTCATATTTCTGGAAACAAAGGGCTATATAACGGCTGTAAACACAGCCCCCGGCATATTGGCCTATAGCCTCCTGTACCTGTACTAGCAGCTGATAAGAAACATATCAATTCAGGGAAACCTATGCGGGCCGACAAGGCCACCATGCTGTCTAGTTATCTATAACTCAATCATGAAGCACTAGAACTACGTGACCGGCAAGGTCACCACTACTGGCAAACCATGGCCCCACACGGCCAACATAAAAGAAAGAAAGAGTACTAAGAGCTATATAACTGCACGGCCTCACACGACCGGCTCATCTGACCACAGGGAGATATATACAGACTGCAAGCCTCTAGGAATAGCAATACAAATGGTCGGGACAGGGCCCCGACCTACCCGTACTATATAACAAAAAGGAACTGAAATACACCTCTGATATTCAGTCTCCGGATGACAGGAGCTGAATACTCGATCGCTGACAGGAATCATGTAGTATCGCCTGCTCATCTATGAGTACCTGCAGGCAAGTAATGCAGCGCCCCACCGGGCTTCAATACTGCTGGTACTGAGTATGTAAAGCACTAACTGAAAGCAAAATCTAAAAACAACAACGTAACTGATAAAACTGAAGTAAGAAGAATTAGATTAACTGCCTGATACTGTAAGTCGTACCTTTTCTCATTTATACTGGAAGAAAATAGGAGTCATATCCCTCTACTGTTGATCTACTCGTATCTAACATAACATGGCATAACATGAAATAGCATAACATGGCACACACAAACCTTACCTGGCCCCCATAAGACGGGAGGTACAACCAGCACAGAATCTACACCCCTACCCCGGTCATCACATCTCCTATAATGGCTGTAAGCATCCTGCCGGTCCCCTGGGTATGCACTTGGGCTCGCTGAGCCCCTGACTATAACTGTACCTGAGTCCGAAGGACTCCTGAATCAACACCCCGGGCGTACCCGCTCGACGGGGGTGTATAAGGGCCGACCAAGGCACAATATGGGGAAAACTGGCATCCCATCTTCGTCCCCTTGCGGGACGGCATGCCACTCCATAGAGAGACGTATCCTCATCCTCTGGCGGACGAGTCGATACAGCTATTAACCCTAGGCGGTCATGGATGCTAGGTAATCCAACCCCAAACAATACAACGGTCTCAACTAACAATACTGTCTGCATATTCTCACATGCTGAGGCTAATAGGAGTAAAGTATCGTGTACATGACTTGCTGAACTAATGATAGTAATCTGTACATATTTAATACGTGTTGAGGCTGGCAAATGTGTATATATGAATATAGTCTCCTGCCAGACTGTACTGGGGCACATGCTATACAAGATAGTGTTTCTGCTGAAAACTATACTGTTTACTGAGTTTCTGTATTAACATGATTTCCTATTCCTAACATGCTTTCTAAACTTCATTTTAGCCTGCTATTTTATTTCTGAAGTGCTTTACGGATATTGCATTGCTTTGCGGGGTTTCAACTGAATACAACAATATCTTAACATTTCGTATTACATCACATACTGAGCATGCTGTGCAGTTTCTAACACTTGTGTTGGAATCTATATCGTACTAGTAAGTTTCACGCAAGTTACAACTTGATGCTTCTAATACTGTATCAACATTCACAATAAACGTAACACTTGACTTCTGAACATTCTACTATTTGGTAAATTACTATACTGCACTGATATTACTTAACTTGCCGAGGGAACTAGCTTTACATACCTTATCCTTGAACTATTCGTCCGGCGGATGAAACTCGGCCGATACTTCAACTATTTTCTCCCAACTGCATTCATAAATATGTCAATTAATACTAAATACAGCTTTATTGTAAAGAGCAACGTCACTTTCGATATAGTTTATAGCCTAAACTTAGGCTTATCGAAAGACGGTCGAAAACTCGCTATTTTTCAGCGGTCCAGAAGGGAGAAATATTCACTTCACAGTTAGGAACACATAGACACTAATTTGGAGCAATTCCACTTACCTTAGCTCGGTGGCTCGACGATTCGTCGGCCGTATTTTGCGAAACTGAATCCGTAGGAATGCTCTCTACTGCTAAATACCTCAGTATCTGGAGTTAATTTGAATTTGGACAACGTTTAGCACCGTAATCGGACGAAAATTATATAATTTCTTCGTTCCTTTCTTCTCCCTCTGCGTTTGCCCTCTGTTCTCTGGAAATTTTAAAGGCTTTTATCATTTAAAACCGAAGTGGGGCTTTATATACTTGGGCCTGGACAAGGCCAACGTGTCACGGAGCCAACGCGGAGGCCTCTCCTCCGTGACACGCTGCCATCGCGGAGGGGTTCTGCCTCGGCTCCTTCCGCGATGGTTCGGCAGGTTTCTCGTCCAATCTTTTCCCGGGCCTTTCTCTAGCACCTATGGCCTTCAAATATGCTTAACCAACGTGCGAATAGGACGTCTAGGTGCCGGGAATTCTATGAGGTATAACATTCGAGGTTCCTTGTCCCGTGTCTAGATCCGGGCCTATGTTTGGATCCTGACAAACTTGGTATCAGAGCAATAGGTTTTAAGTGTCCTGGGGTGTTTAAAAGTTGCATTAAGTAGAGTCTTTTTCATGGGTGTGAAGCACACCACACTTATGATGAAGAGTCTATGAGACAGTTAGGAAATGTTCTCTTCTTTCATGATCTATGTAGTGCGGTGAGATGTCTCCCTATCCTTCTAACTCGTGCTATTCACAATTGCAGAATCATGGATCCCTCAGAGTTAACAGTAGAAGGAATGGGAATGGAAATGGCCACGAGGATGGCAATGGAGATAGGCACAAACAATCCCCACCAGTCCAGGAGCATCATGCACCGGAGCCGGTTGCCCATGCTAAATTTCGGGCAGCTATTCAGATGTTAGTGCAGGCCTTGACCGTTCAAGTCAACCAGCAGGCAGTGGTGCATATTCTGCATAGCAGAAATGCAGCGGTAGCTCAAGTTAGAGAATTCCTAAGAATAAACCTGCCATAATTTTGTGGGTCGAAGGTGGACGAGGATCCACATGAGTTTATCTACGAGATTGTGAAGATCACCCAGGTCATGGGGATGAATGGAGTTGAGTGTGCTGAGGTGGCCTCATATCAGTTGAAGGGGGTCGCACACATATGGTTCAGACAGTGGAGAGATAGTAGGGCCGCCGAAGCAGGCCTTTTCACTTGGGAGGAGTTTCATGTTGCTTTCCTAGATCGGTTCTTCCCTCGTGAGATGAAGGAGTTAAAGGCAACCGAGTTCGTGAATCTTAAACAGGGGAAGATGACGGTACAGGAGTATGCCCTTGAGTTCACTGACTTATCAAAGTACGACCCAGAGTTAGTGGTTGATCAGAGGGCGCGAGTGAGCAGGTTTGTTCATGGAGTGGTGGGCTATTTAGAAAAGGATTGCAGGACCGCTACGCTCCATCAGGATATGGATTTCCCTCAGATAGTCTTGTATGCCCAGCAGATGGAGGCGCGCATATGCGGGAGAGAGAGGCCAAGAGGGACAGGACTGATAGTTATAGATTCTCTCTGTCGAGGTCAGATGGGGGGCACCAACAGCAGACCTACTTGAGATCTTCAGCCCAAGATTCTTCAGCACTGAGTGTGCCATCCAGACCTAGGAATGACTGGAGAGGACAAGCATCAGGCTCTAGGGGTTAGAGCAGCAGGTCCATAGATTCCAGCACCCCAACTTGCCGTTGGTGTGGTCGGGGGCACACGGGTTAGTGCTTGGCCAGGCTCCGCGATGCAGGCCGTGGCATGTTGAGGTGAAATTGCTTGGGAGCCGAATTCCAGTGAGGGTCCGCAATACCTCCTTGGCACGGAGGGAGTGCTCCGCGATACACTCCGTGTCACGTTGCTTGTTATTTCGGGAAAAATTCTCAACAGTATAAATAGCACACTTAGGTTTTATTTTAAACATTCTGACTTGGTTGAGCAACAACGTGGGTTACAGGCAGTTGAGGGGACGAAAATTCTAGGGTTCTTCTCTATCTCTTTTCTCTTTTATCTCAATTGTTTGTATGAATTCTACTTATTTGATGATGTTAAATCCACAAAGGAGTGGCTAAATTCACTTCTTGCTGAGGATAAGAACAATTGTAGTGGAATGTAACTATTGATCATTTCAGTTTTCATCGTTTCTTTAATGGTTGTTCTATCAAGGCAGAACACCTCAGAAAAGAAGTGATCAACCATTAAAGAAAAGATGAAAACTGAAATGATCAACAATTACATTCCACTACAATTGTTCTTAACCTCAGCAAGAAGTGAATGTAGCCACTCATTTGTGGATTAAACATCATCAAATAAGTAGAATTCATACAAACAATTGAGATAAAGGAGAAAGAGATAGAGAAGAACCCTAGAATTTTCATCCTCTCAACTTCCTGTAACCCACGTTCTTGCTCAACCAAGTCAGAATGTTTAAAATAAAACCTAACCGTGCTATTTATACTCTTGAGAATTTTTCCCGGAATAACAAGCAATGTGGCACGGAGTGTATCACGGAGCACTCCCTCCGTGCCACAGGGGTATCGCCGACCCTCACAGGAAGTCGGCTCCCCAGCAATTGCACCTCAACGTGGCACGGCTTGCATTGCGGAGCCTTGCCTCCGTGCCACGGTGCTATCATGCACGTTCACTGGAACTTGATGTTCTAGATAATTGTACTCAACGTGACACGGAGTGCATCGCGAAGCACAGCCTCCGTGTCACGGAGGTAACGCGGGCCTCCACTGGAAATTGACAAAATTAATTCCTCCAAGGCAGAACACCTCCGCGATGGCTGCGTGACACGGCTCCATCGTGGAGCCCCTATTTTTTGCTGCTCTCCCTTGTCATTTTCCATTCCTTGTTTCCAAGTTCATTCCCGATCTTCACCAACATGTATATTAGCTTCCAAAATTTCCTTTTACCTACAAAACAACACTAATCATGTTGGTTAGTATAAATTCACATTTAACTAAGAATCACATGAAAATGTACACATAACGATAGGTAAACAAGTTGAAATGAAGCATTCGAGTATCACTTGGGCATGCAATTCTGCCCAAGATCACCGGGGATCCCTCCCGAGCGGGAGATTGATTTGGGTATTGATCTTCTTCCTAACATGCAGCCTATATTTATTCCTCCCAATAGAATGGCCCCAGCCGAGTTAAAGGAGTTGAAGGACCTGTTAGATAAGAGTTTCATTAGACCGAGCAAATCCCCATAGGGTGCACCGGTTCTCTTTGTCCAAAAGAAGGATGGTTCTCTTCGTATTTACATTGACTATCGAAAATTGAACAAGGTCACCTTCAAGAACCGGAATTGGTGGAATGGCATGAAGAAAGACATTGCAGAGTCTACAATGTGTGTTTACCTAGAAGGATCTCAATCTTCGGCAATTGAGGTGGTTGGAACTGTTCGGTGTGTGATTTGAGGGGTATATAAAATGACACGCAAGTGCACGTGGTCGAACAAGTAGTAAGTGGCTTTAGTAAGCCAAGTATCGATCCCACAGGGACTTGGATGAACTGCAATTTGCTCAAGTGTACTATATTTTGATTCTAAAGATGTAGACAATAGTGTAACCAAGAGTTTGATATTGTGTTTTATAATTTTTATGCTAAAGGTAAAACAATTATCTACTTTGAGTCTAAACTATGAATGAGAGCATGTTGAGGTTAAACGAACATGTAGTGAAATTAATTATCATCATAATTTGGTTAATCTTTTCCTCCAGTTGCTAACCAAGAACTATTGCCAAGAGATTAAAACTCTCGTATTTAACCTCACTTAAGAATCATGAACCATCCACCTACATTTCTGTGATTAAATGCAATTCATGTTCTAGCCATACAAACCCGGTTCCTAAATTGACTAATACGACTTTCAGGTATATTTGTATCCTGAAAGTAAATCAATTCCCAATTTTCCCAAATCAAGTAAAGATCATATCCTATTAATTCACAACTTTCCAATTTCTTGCTCTTTCGAGTGAAACCGGACTTTTTAGATATACATTAACGTAGGCCACACATTAATGCAGTAAGAACAAGAATTAATAGAACAACATGGAAGAAAAGATGAAAAACCAAAGAATCATTGATCACATTTCATCACAATTGTTCATAACCTCATCAAGAAGAGGAATTAGCCACTCATTTGTGAATTAAACATCTTTAAATGAGTGTTAATCATACAAGCAATTGAATACAAGAAGAAGGAAAGAGAGAAAAACCCTGATATTTTTGTCCCCTCAATTGCTTGTAACCCACGTTCTTGCTCCACCAAGTCAGAATATTGAAAAATGAACCTAAGTGTTCTATTTATACTGGTGGGAATTCTTCCCGAAATAACAAGCAACGTGTCACGGAGTGCATCGCGGAGCACTGCCTCCGTGACAAGCTACGGACGCGGACCTTCACTGGAACTGGGGGTCCAGGAATTAAAGCCCAACGTGGCACGGCGTGCAACGCTAAGCCAAGCCACCGTGCCACAGACCAAACGCGGACCCTCTCTGGAATTTGGATGAAATTTCCCTATCCAGGCAGAAGGCCTCCGCGATGGCAGCGTGACACGACTCCATTGCAGAGCCCCTTTATTTCATGTTGTCCAATGCCTTATCCCGTGCTTGCATCCAAGTCCAACCCCAATATCCTCCAACATGCATTTAAGCTTCCCAAAATTACATTTTACCTGCAAAACAATGCTAATCATGTTGGTTAGTATAAATTCACATTTTATTACAAATTACATGAGAATGTATACACATTGATAGATAAACAAGGCGAAAATGATACTTTTGAGTATCACTTGGGCATATAAATTTTCCCAAGATCACTTACCCCACAGTTAAATCCTTGTTCGTCCTCGAACAACAATCCTACACTTCATGCAATTTACATCCCAACCTCGCTACTTTGGTTCGATAATTTAGGCTACGCTCATATCGATTATTCAATACAGCAAATCATCAAGAAAACATGCATGGTCTTATCAATGCAGTGACCTTCAATACATCAAGACCTCCTAGACTTTAAGAATCGACTCTCGATATTGGCAAACTCATGCAAATCAGTTGATCAAGATATCCGACACAAAAATTAAATCTTTCATCAACCATGTGCCCTCACAACACAAGAGAATCTCCCCTTTTTTTTTGCTCATACGACTCACAAAAATTCAAGCAGGGGCATGTAAACACAATTTCGCTCTCTCTCCCAAAAGAATTCACATGCATCATGTCATGACCCATAAGCTTGCCCTTAGTGTATTACTCCACTAATATAAAGAAGTGCGATGTAAGATCACGTAGGACTTTAACTGGTTGTAATAGAAGCTATGAAACTAGTAAATATTGGGTTAGCCAATAATAGCCACTAGCATCCTTAAGCGCCTTTTCAACACATCCCATCAACTCATGGACATTGTTTCTTTTTTTTTTCCTCATTCCATTCTTGATGTTTTTCTTTAGTTTGGCCCATCTTAATAAGCACACGATACAACAACAAAGATTATTCATGCACCTTCATTATAGTTTATTTGTAGCAAGTGCACCTTCAACCTTTTCTTTTCTTCTATCACTCTACTTTTTTCTTTTTCTTTTCACCATTCTCACTCTTTGACACTTCGGGAAAATGATTTTCTCTTCTTAAGCACTTAAGAGTTTTGTATAGACTTTACGGCTAATGAAAAGAAGGGATTAAGCTCGGTTTACACTTTTTGATAAAAATAAAAAAATAATAGGCTATAGGCTCAACGGGCTGACTAGGGTATACAATCAAGGTGGGTACGACAAGGAAAAATAGAAATTCTCGGTTAAAACAAAGAAATGCCTACATCCTTTCCTACAATACACCTCCTTCATTTCGTTTTGCACACACACCAAGCAAGTTCTAGACACTTCACAATAGAATGGAATAACAACACCTCACTTCACACTTTTTGCACATGCTCAATTCAAGATGTATTCACAGGCTCTTCAGTCAGCTAATTACAGGAATTCAAACATTAAGCCTCAATCACACTGAATCGAACTCTATGGCCTAGGTATCTCAACATATTTACAAAGTTGCATGCTTTCATATGAATCACCTTTGCATTTTCAATATCATGTACAACACGCAACCAAAATTTCGCAACCATACAGTAACTATAGGTTTTGGGATGCAACCCACCAAAGGAAAAAACTGAAAAATAATTGAGAGAAAAAAAACTACTCCTAACGACTACATTTCCCTTAAGACGGTCGTCATCCATCTATCATAGGGAACGGTCACTACTATGACTTTGGTTCAATGGGACCATTCTCGGTAAAAGAACCAAAAACAAACGCCGTGAAACCCAAGAAGTAAAAAATTGTCTAAAATATCGATCATTTTGATAGAAAAAATATGTTCAAAATATTTTAAATTTTAAAAATATCGATCATTTCGATAACCAAAATATGTACAGAATCAGTTAGCAATGCCCACATGTTAAATTATGATTAATGATTTCCCGAATTAAGCTTACCACATGGTTTTGGAGCGAAGACTCCCAATTATTTTCAGCTTGTGGTACGGTTTGAGCTAAAGCTTCTCTTACATATATAATTTCATATATGAGATGTATTTGATTATTGTGCTTCGTAAATAGACGATGGTGAGCTTCGTTAAAAATAACGATGGAAAGCATATACATGTTTTTGGGAGTAATGTCTAGCACCGAATAGGTTAAGGGTCGATCACCCTACACCTCAGAACTACATGCCAACGTAGGTTGATTCATATATATACTTTGGGACCTCCTTTTTGAGCTATCCCCTTCACGATTGGGCCACGAGCTTGATATCAATATCATGGTATTGTCCTTATCCCTGGCAAGGATTTGGACGGCTCTACCCACTTGAGTGTGATAGTTGGGATCATGTAAGCTCTATCGTGGTATGTCGGTTATATGACGAGTCTCCCATTGTTCCTCATGATTTCAGTTATGCATGTTTATTACTCATGATATATATACACATGTTCTAAAAAAAGTTTGACCTAATGACAGTTTTACTTATGATTATCAAGTTGGGTCATTTGATCCTATTTTGATGCTATGTTATGTCGAGATCATGATTTCAAAAAATAGCATGCAAGTCCTACTCTCATATTCTTATCTTGATCATGTATCACATTATGCATGTTTTGAATGGTTTTACTTATTTAAGAGGTTTTACTTACCTTGCATACTCGGTAAATTCCACATACTGACTACATACTCTATATTGTATCATTTTATGATACAGGCCCCGGTACTCAGACTCAATCTCGTCCTTAGCCAGCCTTTCAGAGTTAGCATCCCACAACTGTTGGTGAGTCCTCATCTCCCGAGGAACATGCTTTATTAGTTTTCTTTATGTATTTAGTTTCAGACTTAAAGAGTTAGTTGGGGGTCTTGTCCCATCAACTATCAGTATTAGAGGCTTTTCAGACATAGAATGTAATCAGCTTCAGAATCGTGTGTATTTCTGATGTTATGTTTATTTCAGACTTCCGCTAAGTTTATTATGTTGATCTATAAATTTCATAATTTAGTTATATGTATGTTCATGCCATGGTTCGACTTGGAGCCCGGGGTTCCTTGTCTCGTGTCTCGATCCGGGCCTATAACCACATATAACCACATGAGCTATAACCGACATATAACCACATGAGCTAGACGTGGAGTCCGATGTATACACCCCATTGGTAGGACTCAAATATACCTTTTCAGGGTATAAAGGCATGAACTAGGTGATCACAAGAGTCTGGGGCCAATCAGGCCAAGTAATACTGTAACATAAGCTGGCAACGTAGTTTTGAAAACCTGGGTGCGCTGGAACCCAGGCCTACTCGGTGCTATGTCCTACTCCCACTGGAAAACCTATACTAAACTACTAAGTTGACAGCTCACAACTAGGATCCAAGACTAGTCAGGGACAAATAACGGAAAGTACCCTGAGAGTCTTTGTCAGACCAGATTCTAAAACTGGGCTCTAGACTGGCCAGAGCTGCTTATCTAGAAGCATCGTAACCATCTAAGAATAAACTATAATCTGAACTGGAGTCCTGAGGCTAGTCAGATCTATATAGCTAAAATGTCATGACTGCCTAAATAGACGAATAACTGAATTCCGAATATGATTCTGATAATTGGGAGGCACCACTGACACCTCAAGAAAAGACAGAAGTCAAACTAATCAGTTGAGAAGTTCTGAAAAGTTCTGAAGAGGTTCTACATTCTAACTGAACTGAATTACTAAGAAGCTAATAGAGAACTCAACTCATTCCAACAACACAGGAATTCCATAATATGGCAAAATCTCAAGAATTAAAGAAATCTCATCTAACAAGACTAAAATTATTCTTATCAATGGAATACTTGCTCATCATATACATATAATAAGAATTACAAGGAAATTCAGTCCAAAACATTCTTCATTCACTCGATGGAATTTAACAAGCAAAAATCATTACTCGAAAGTTAGGGCTTAAATTCATTTTGCCAAGAACATCGACAATCCAGGTAAGAATTGATGGAGACCATATCAATAATAAGCAAGGATATCATTCTATATGGAATTAACGAATAATGACATATAATTTCTGTGTATTCGAAAACTCACCGCTAAAACTGATAAAGAAACTATGGGAGTGTTTTGGGGGACGCAAGGGAAGAATAATTTCCCTTGTTGAATTCCCACATACTGAGTTGAAGTTTCTTGAAGGAGAAAGCTTGGACTACTACAATGGAGGAAACCCTAAGCCTGTTTGAGAGTTTCTTGAGAGAACTTTTAATGCTTTTCTGAGAATAAACGTGGATATGAGGGGATGAACCGTCCAAACCCTCTAATAAGACTGAATTTACATCAAAAACGACATAGTTTAAAGCTTAGGAGAGTAGGAAATTACCAAATAGCCCTTAAAAATTGCTAAGAAAAACTTATAGGTTATCCTAACGCGTGACCAAACGAGTCGTGGTGACTGACCATGACTCGTGGTCAGACCCGTGGAGTACACTGCTGAAATTCTCTGCAAGTCGCCACGAGGGACCTAACGAGTCGTGGTCACTAACCATGACTCGTGGTCACCAGTCGTGGACCACACTGTCTCAGTTCTGAAGCTTCTATAGTAGGCTTGACCACAAGTCACACAACGAGTCGTTACCAGTGATGATGACTCATGGTGACACTCGTTAGGTGCACTGCCTAACAACTGACTAGGGCTGGTAATGGGGGACATAACGAGTCGTTATTGGTGACCACGACTCGTGGTCACCATCCTTCAAGTACACTGCTTCTCACTTACCAATACTTACTCCTTCTTCTCATGACTGACCTAACGAGTCGTTGGGTCTCAACGACCCGTTAGGTGAGTCGTTCTGTGACAAATTTCTGCAGATATCCAGATTTTCTGATTTAAGTCCCCGATTTAGTCTTTGAGTTTGTGGGGCATTACAATATCTCCCCTTTTGAGACATTCATCCTCGGATGTTAGCAAACACACAGGCAAGCATATAATAACAACCAGACATTCCAGATACTATTCACTTAACTCCAAAACTGTCAGAATGACTACCTCTATTTCAAAATACATGACTGAACTGAATTTACCTTTCATACATACATTCAAAAACATAAAAGAGACTTGAACACCTTAACTAAATCATGAAAGCTAAATTGAGTTCTAGGGCCAAAACTAATATCTAAAGCTGGAATAGAGCCGATAGAGAACAAATGCGGGTATTTGGCCATCATATCTGCTTCAGCTTCCCACGTAGCTCCCTCAACCTACTGATTTCTCCATAAGACTTTGACTGAAGCTATTTCCTTATTCCTCATCTTACGAACTTGACGGTCAAGGATCTAGACTAGTACTTCCTAGTATGAGAGACTATCTTTTATTCCTACACTGTCCAATGGCACCACTGAGGTTGGATCTCCGATGCACTTCTTCAAAAGTGACACATGGAAAACTGGGTGTACAGGTACTAGTTGTGAAGGTAACTCTAGCTCATAGACTACATTACTGATATGCCTCAAAATTCTATAGGGTGCCATATATCTCGAACTGAGCTTATCCTTCTTGCCAAACCTCATCACCCCTTTCATGGACGAGATTTTTAGGTAAACCAAGTCATTAACTACAAACTCCAACTCTCTTCTCCGCACATCGGCATAAGATTTCTGATGGCTCTGAGCTATTTTCAACCTTTCTTATATGAGCTAAACTTTCTACATTGCCTCTTAACCGACTCTGGCCCTATCAAGGTAGCTTCACCAACCTCAAACCACCCTATAGGAGATCTACACCTTCTCCCATATAATGCTTCAAATAGGGCCATCTGAATGCTAGAGTGGTAGGTATTGTTGTATGCAAACTTGATACGAGGCAAATGGTTATCCCAATTACCCTTAAAATTGATCACGCACACTCTGAGTATATCTTCTAGAGTCTGAATAGTCCGCCCAGCTTGCCCATCTATCTGCGGGTGAAAACATGTATTGAGCTTGACCTGAGTGTCGAGTCCCTTCTGAAAAGACTTCTAGAAATGGGAGGTGAACTAGGTACCCCTGTCTGAAATAATGGCTAATGGAACCCCATGAAATCCAACCATCTCCCGGATATAAATTTCAGCATAATCCTCAGTTGAATCTATGGTTTTTACTGGGAGTAAATGTGCTGACTTAGTCATCCAATCTACTACTACCGAGATTGAGTCATGCTACCGATGAGTCTGAGGTAGACCCGTAATGAAGTCCATGTTTACTTCTTTCCACTTCCATTTGGGTATGCTGATATCCTGGGTCATACCTCCTGGTCTCTAGTGTTCTACCTTGACTTGCTGGCAGTTCGGGCACTTAGCTACAAATTTAGCGATATCTCTTTTCATGTCGTTCCACCATTAAATATCCCGTAAATCATGGTACATATTAGTAGCACCAAGGTGAATGGAATATCTAGAACTGTACGCTTCATCCAATATCTGTTGTCTCAACTCACCAACATCCGGTACACACAACCTGCCCTAGTAAGGGAGCACCCCATCTCCCCTTTGGGAGAAAGCTTCTATTTATTTTCTGAGAATTGCTCCCTTAAGATTAAGTAAGATGGGATCCTAATCCTATCTAGACTTGAATTCAACTACCAAGGATGAATCCGACCTGCTTTGCATTACCACACCACCTTCGGCTGAATCCACCAACTGCACCTCTAACCGGGCTAGTCTGTGAACATCCTTCTCTAACTCCTTGTCACCTTTCTCAATGTGAGCCACACTCCCCATAGACCGTCTGCTTAGGGTGTTAGCCACCACATTGGCTTTACCCGGGTGATACATAACACTCATGTCATAGTCCTTTAGCAACTCCAACCACCTTCTCTAATGCAGATTTAGATCCTTCATACTCAGCACGTACTGAAGACTCTTATGATATGTAAACACATCTACATGAGTTCCATATAAGTAATGCCTCCATATTTTTTAGCGCAAACACCACTGTTGCCAACTCCAAGTCATGAGTTTGATAGTTCTTCTCATGAACTTTGAGCTTTCTGGAGGCGTAGGCTATCACTTTGCCCCGCTGCATCAGAACGCATCCGAGTCCAACTCCGGAAGCATCACAATAAACAACCAATAACATCTATTCCTTCTGGAAGGGTCAGAACTGCAGCAGTGGTGAGTCGAGTCTTCAACTCCTGGAAATTCTTCTCACACTCATCTGACCACTGAAATTTCACCTTCTTCTGAGTTTACTTAGTCAGAGGAGATGCTATAGAGGAGAAACCTTCCACAAACCGTTGGTAATAACCCGCCAAACCCAAGAAACTCCTAATTTCAGTAGGAGAGGTAGGTCTGGGCCAATCTTTCATGGCTGCTATCTTGTGAGGGTATACTTGTATTCCTTCACCTGAGACCACATGACTTGAGAAGGTCACGGAATTTAACCAGAATTTTCAATTGGTGAACTTGGCAAACAACTGGTGGTCTCTGAGTGTCTGCAATGCTAATCTTAGGTGATTTGCATGCTCTTCCTTATTTTTGGAGTATACTAGAATCTTGTCAATAAATATAATGACGAACATGTCCAAATACTGATTAAAGACTCTATTCATTAAGCCCATGAAGGCTTCTGGGGTGTTTGTTAGCCCAAAAGACATCACCACAAACTCGTAGTGATCATATCGAGTTCTAAATGTTGTTTTCGGTATGTCACACTCTCTGACCCTTAGTTGATCGTACCCTGACCTTAGATCATTTTTTGAGAAACAACTAGCTCCCTAAAGTTGGTCAAACAGGTCGTCATTTTGGGTAGGGGATACCTGTTCTTGACTGTGACCTCGTTCAGCTGACGGTAATCTATGCACATTCTGAGGGTGCCGTCTTTCTTACGCATGAATAGCACTGGACCACCCTAGGGAGAGATACTGGGTCTGATAAAACCTTTGTCAAGAAGATCTTTTAGCTGCTCCTTCAACTCCTTAAGCTTAGTGGAGCCATTCTGTAAGGAGGGATGGATATGGGCTGAGTATCTGGGAGGAGGTCTATTCTGAAGTGTATTTCCCCTCAGGGGGAACTCCGAAAAGATCCTTAGGAAATACATCTGGGAACTCAACGAATACTAGAACTAACTGGATAGTTGGGGTCTTAGAGTCTATATCCTTAACCTGAACTAGATGATAGATACATTCCTTGGAGATGAGTTTCTAGGCCTTAAGGTAGGAAATAAACCTATCCTTAGGCGCTGAACTGCTACCCGTCCATTCTAACACTGGTTCATTTAGAAACTAGAACTTGACAACTCTAGTTCTTCAATCAATTGAGGCACAACAGGAGTGTAACCAATCCATGCCTAGGATAAGGTCAAAATTGATCATATCTAACTCTACAAGGTCAACTGGGATGACTTTATTAAGAACTGAGACTGGGCAGTTTCTATACACCCGACTGGCTCTAACTGACTTGCCAACTGGTTGGAGACTGAGAATTGCTCTGAGAGGACCTCTGGACTGATATTGAACTGGAATGCTACATAGGTAGTCATGAATGAAAGAGTGGCTCCTGGATCTAGGAGGGCATACAAGTCTAAACGAAAGAGACATAACATACCCGTGACTACATCAGGTGAGCTCTCTTGATCCTGACGGGAAGATAGAGCATAGAAACGGTTTTGACGTTGACCGTCATCCGTACCTGATGTGTTAGCCTGCTGGGGTGGTCGACCTACTGGAGATGATGATGTGGTGGATTGTGATCTCCCTCGCCTGGCTGATGGGAACTCCCTAAGTCGATGCCCAAGCTGTCCACAACCAAAACAGCCCTCTCAACCCTGAAGGCACTCTCCCAGGTGGTTCCTACCATACTTGGGACAAGATGGATACTTGTTCCTGATACTGTGGGCCTAATCCTGAGTGCCATATGACCCACCCCTCCGATCCTGGCGGGACCGAAAGGTTGGGGCACTGGCTAAACTGGGTGATGGGGCTCTCTACTACTGTTGTTGCTGTTGTTGTTGCTACTGTGGGCGGCTATTGCCGCTAGACCTATGATGGCCATAATCTAACTGGCCAGTCCTTTCCCATTTGTTCTATTGCTCCATATCCTTCAACTGTTTGGCCTCAATCTGCTAGGCATAGATGATCAAGCTGGAGAGGTCCATATCCTTAATCAGCATCGTTTTCCTACACTCCTTGAGGACCAAGTTCGACACCCCGTTCACAAATTTCAGCATGTGATCTCTTGGCTCGGCTACCATCTCCGGAGCGTACTTAGATAGCTGAGTAAACTCTAGAGAATACTCCTCCACGATTCTTTAGCCCTGTCTTAAATTCATAAACTCTTATCATCTTTGACTCCCTTAGCTCTTGAGGGAAAAACCTATCTAAGAAAGCTATGTGGAACTCCTCCCACTCTGTTGGTCCTGCTCCCCCTGGCCGCCCCTCTTTCCACTAGTCATGCCAGACCTGAGCTACCCCTTTGAGCTGGTAGGCAGCCAGATCAGCACTCCCCGAGGAGCTGACACCCATAATGTGGGTGATCTTCCTGATCTCATCCACGAACTCCTGAGGATCCTCCCCTACTTTGGATCTCTTAAAAGATGGAGGGTTCATATGGGTAAAGTACCGCACACTCGTAGCTGCTACAGACCCATTGGTGTTTATCGGCACCACCTGCTGGTTCACCTGATTGGTGACTATTTGGGCCAATAGTTGAATGGACGCCCTGAATTCAGCGGAAGATACCAAATCATCTTGAGGGGCAATCGGGGCTGGTGGGGTAGGTCTGTTGGTGTTACCGCCCTTCTTCCATTACCACGTTTGGGAGGCATGGTTCACTGAAATAAAATAGAGCACGAGTTAGAAGGGAATTTCTGGAATTGAACTTTAACACACGATAAAGAGTATGAACAATAGAGAGTTTTCCTAGTAACATCTCGTAGCCTCCTCGTCATAAGTGTGGCGCACTTCACACCCATGAAAAGGATTCTACTCGATGCGGCTTTCAGACATTCTGAGGTACTCTAAACCTAGTGCTCTGATACCAAGTTTTTTACACCCCGAGTCTACACCCTGGACGAGACATGGTACTTGAAGCCACAAGTGACCCCAAGTCAACCCCTGGTCTATCATATACCTATATTCTGAGTAAAAAAAATATAGTGAAAGCTTTGAAATAATAGCATAAAAGCATTTATGAAAATAAAATTTAAAAATATAAAATTTAAGAACATCTGAAGTCTGGAATTAGTTCTGTGTCTAGAAGCCCTCTAACTGATGAGTTGCTAGGACAAGCCCCCAGCTAACTCTAAGTCTAGCTAAAAATAATGAACTAACTGAAAGAAGTAAAATAAGGCCCTCGAATGATGAGTACTCACACTTCAACTGCTGAGGAGGAGGGTCTGAACCGCGGCGACTAACGGTGCTGAGTCGAAGAACCTGCAGCTGTATCATGAAATGATACAGCATAAAAGTATGCGTCAGTACTTTGAATATACAGAGTAAGTGCGAGAAAACATGACTGAATATAATGCCTGAGGTGATATGACATGCAGTGACCAATAAGTAAACTGAACTAAACTACTGAAGTAAACTGAGGTGGTCAAAATAACCCTATATGATGGTCAAGGCATGTCCTAAGTCTGAAAGTACTGAGTTTGAGATACTAAACTAAAATAAGCTAAACTGATAGAACTAGAACTAGAACTGAGCTACTCATTCTGAAACTTGACTAGACTGACTAGTGGGAGAATCTATAACCGATATATAACCACGTGAGCTAGACGTGGAGTCTGATATATACACCACATTCGGTAGGACCCAATATACCTTACCAGTGTATAAAGGCATGAAATGGGTGATCATAAGAGTCTGGGGCCAATCAGGCCAAGTAATACTGTAACCTACGCTGGCAACATAGTTTTGGGAATCTAGGTGCACTAGAACCCCGGCCCACTCGGTGGTAAGTCCTACTCCCACTGGAAAACCTATACTGAACAACTAGGCTGATAGCTCGCAACTGGGGTCCAAGACAAGTCAGAGACGTATAACTGAAAGTACCCTGACAGTCTTTTTCAGGCCAGATTTTGAAACTAGGCTCTAGAATGGTCAGAGTTGTTTATCTAGAAGCGTTGCTACCATCTAAGAACAAACTATAATCTAAACTGGGGTCCTAAGGCTAGTCAGAGCTATATAGCTAAACTGACATGATTGCCTAAATGGACAAATAACTGAATTTTGAATCTGATTCTGATGACCGGGAGACACCACTGACACCTCAGGAAAAGAATGAAGTCAAACTAATCAGTTGACAAGTTCTGAATAGTTCTGAAGAGTTTCTACGTTCTAACGGGACTGAATTACTAAGCAGCTAATAGAGAACTCAACTCATTCCGACAACACATGAATTCCATAATATGGCAAAATCTCAAGAATTAAAGAAATCTCATCTAACAAGACTAAAATTATTCTTATCAATGGAATACTTGCTCATCATATACATATAATAAGAATTTCATGGAAATTCAGCCCAAAACATTCTTCATTCACTAGATGGAATTTAATAAGCAAAAATCATTACTCGAAATTAGGGCTTAAATTTACTTCGCCAAGAACATCGACAATTCAGGTTAGAATTGATGGAGACCATATCAATAATAAGCAAGGATATCATTCTATATGGAATTAACGAATAATGACATATAATTTATGTAAATTTGAAAACTCAAGACTAAAACTGATAGAGAAACTATGGGAGGGTTTTGGAGGACACAAGGGAAGAACAATTTCCCTTGTTGAATTCCCACATACCTGAGTTGAAGTTTCTTGAAGGAGAAAGCTTTTAATGTTGCAATGGAGGAAACCCTAAGACTGCTTGAGAGTTTCTTGAGAGAACTTTTGATGTTTTTCTGAGAATAAATGTGGGGAATGAGGGAAGGAGGGAAGGAACTGTCCAAACCCTCTAATAAGACTGAATTTACGTCTAAAATGACGTATTTCAAAGCTTAAGAGAGTAGGAAATTACTAAATATCCCTTAGAAAATCGCTGGGAAAAACTTACAGGTTATCCTAATGGGTGACCTAACGAGTCGTGGTGACTGACCACGACTCATGGTCAGACCCGTGGAGTACACTGCCAAAATTCTCTATAGGTCACCACGAGGGACCTAACGAGTCGTGGTCACTGACCACGACTCGTGGTGACACTTATTTGGTGCAGTGCCTAACAACTGACTAAGGCTGGTAACGGGGGATATAATGAGTTGTTATTGGTGACCCCGACTCGGGGTCACCATCCGTCAAGTACACTGCTTCTCACTAACCAATACTTACTTCTTCTTCTCACGACTGTCCTAATGAGTCGTTGGGTCTCGCAATGACCCGTTAGGTGAGTCGTTCTGTGAATAATTTCTGTAGATTTCCAAATTTTCTAATTTAAGTCCCAGATTTAGTCTTTGAGTTTCCAGGGCATTACATTACCACACTTCTTACAAGCTGGGAAAGTGTGCTCCCCTGACATGCTCCTTTGACCCTTAAAGCCCGATACTCTACCTATATGATCACCTCTGTTCCTAGATGGAGCATTGGCTGGAGATGGAGCTGGGGCTGATGACCTCTGTTGGGATTGTAGGCGATGCCCACCATCGGACCTCTGCAGAGAGTACCCAAAGCTCCCTATCTTGGCCCTCTTGGCCTCTCTCTCCTTCTCCTTCATTTACTCTGCCTCTATCTGCTAAGCATAAATTATCAATCGAGAGATGTCCATATAACTAATCAGCATAGCGGTCCTGCACTCCTTGATTAATGAATTTGAGACCCCATTAACGAACTTTCTTATAAGATCCTTCGGCTCTGCCACCATCTCTGGAGCATACTTGGACGGCTGGGTGAACTTCAGGACATACTCCTAAACTGTCATGTCATTCTATTTGAAATTGATGAACTCTGCTGCCTTTGCTTCCCTCAACTCTCGAGGAAAGAACCCATCCAAGAAGGTTGTATCGAACTTACCCCAGCCAATAGGGACTGCTCCTGCTCCACAACCCTCTTTCCACTGTCTGAACTAAATATGAGCTACCCCCTTCAGTTGATAGGAGGCCAAATCTACACTCTCCACTCCTTAACCCGCATAATTTGGGTAATCTTCTAGATTTCCTCAATGAACTCCTATGGATCCTCCTCCACTTTTGAACCATGAAACTCCGGCGAGTTCATCCTGGTGAAGTCTTGCACCCTAGCCGCCACCGCATTCACATTCATGTGCATATGAGCCACTGCCTGCTGGTTGACCTGGTCTGTCATAGCTTGAGCCAACATCTAAAATGCTGCCCTGAACTCAGCATGAGTCGCCTTCTCATACAAAGGATCAGTTGGAGCTGGTTGGGCTGGTTGTTTCTCGTTTCCATTGCCATTGTATAGCCGTTTCCATTTCCATTCCTTCTCCAATTGACTCGAAAAGGAGGCATTTTTCTACAAATGTGCATAGCACGAGTTAGAGGAATTGAGAGAATCAAACTTCATCACACGACATAGATTATGAAAGAAGGGAAGCTTTCGTAAAATGTATTGTAGCCTCTTCCTCATAAGTGTGGTGTGCTTCACAACCATAAAAAAAACTCTACTTAATGTGGCTTTCAAACGCCCTAGGACATTCTAAACCTAATACTCTGATACCAAAGTTTTTTATGATATGAGTATGGACCTCGGATCGAGACACAGGACCTAAAACCATGAATCGCTCTAATATAACCCATGGCACATGCATAGCATATACGAGAGCATGACTATGCATAAAGAAGTTATAAACATAACATATGCAAAAGACTACATATCGTAAAGACATAAGCGTAGGCCACAAGTCAATAACACTGTACCATCTAATACATATCAGTCTAAAAATCCTCTAAACATCTGATGAGCTGATGGGACAACACCCCCAACTAGCCAACTAATTCTGAAATTGCAAGTCATAATAAAAGGGAACATAACAAAACTAATGTCCTCGGATGATGAGGATTCACCAAGGCTGAAACTGGACTGGATCGGAGCAGAAGCAGTAGTAATATTGGGGTTGAGTTTGGTCACCTGAACACATATGATGAGATGATATAGCTTAAAAGTATACGGTGAGTAATTGGAATGTACTAAGTATGTAAGGTAAGTAAAACATGCTATTAAATCAGTAAAGAAAGATCATGAGTACGAGTTCGTGTAAATCATGAGGTTCAAATCATAAACTGAACATGAAGAATCAAGGTTTTTAAAACTACAATATAAAGCTGATCATTACTAATTCAAAAGTAAAAACCCCATAAATCATATTTAAAACAAATCATCATAAGTCGTAAAATCATGAATTGTTAATTTGTGTGTATATATATGTATGTAGAACTAAGAAACAATGGGAGATTTTTTTAACCGACATACCCCACGTGAGCATACATGGAGCCTGACCTGTAAAATCTTGATTGGGAGGATGTTCATACCTTTCCAGGGGTATAAATATAAAAAAGTGTGATATCACTCATGGGTGGTGTAACACCCCAAAATCCCCTAAGGTCAAACCCGAGGGTTGAAACAGAGAAAAATAGAAAAATTACACCAAAGTCACAGAACGACTCAAGGAACGAGTAATTGTTGGAAACAATGGCTCGTTGTGTGATTCTCTGTAAGCATCCAATCAAGGTTTCCAAAAAACAACGAGCCTAGAAATAACTCATTGGATGATCCAATGGGTCATCCTGGGTGGTCATTGAATGGAGTTCAAAAAAGGCTCAGATCTGATTTAGTGGAAACGAAAGGATGCAACAACCCGTGGTGGCAACTGACATCTCATGGTATCAGTCTGTTGGAAGGACTTTAGAAGTTATGATCGGGTGGTTAAGGTGACGATGAGAGTAATGACGAATCATTATTTTAAGTAACGACTCATCTTGTAGTCGTTTGTTGAAAAAGCAAAAGAGTACCATAATTTCCCTAGGAAACAATAGATGGTATCCTACAACGACCCATTGGATTGGTAGTTGTAGCTGGCAGTCAGGTTTTTCATGTGAATTTTTAGGGTTGTTTTGTAATTTTTCAAGCTCCTAAGTTTTTAATCACATCATTTTAAGAGTAGAAATTAATGTTTTAAGAGGTTTAGCCTATCCTATGTCATTAGGCTCCCATGCATGCAATGAATTGAGATTCCCTTTGATATGTCGTGATTTAAATGGCACTTTCGATGCTTAAAACCAAGAAACTATGCTCATTCCGAGTATGTTTATGTAGGTATGATGCGTTTGTGTTGAATATTTTAGGAAAACAGGTTTGGAAGTGAAATGGGTGAAGTAAGGCTTAAAACAACTGAAATGCAGGCTGCTAGTCATGTTAGGAGTCATCTTCATTGTGATAGACTCATTGCGAAGGTCGTGGGATAGGTTAAACTTTTGAAGTTAAAAGAACAGTGAACCTCACTGATTGAAGGCATGACTCGTTACATCTGGTAACAAGTCGTGAAGTCAATCGTGAAGACCGGGAGAAGGATGCCTGAAGAAATAACCAATGAAGTTAACGAACGACATCACGAGTCATTGGCTGAATGAATGACTCGTTGGCAGATCACTAGAAGGAATCATAGGGTGCACTAGATAATCGCAGAATATAGACAACGAGAGGCCTAACAACTCGTGCCTAGACACAACGAGTCGTTAGGTGACCCATTGCCATGACTGGGCCTAATGCTGAGGACGACTGTGCTTGACTTATCATGACTCGTGTGAGGTCCTAATGAGTCGTTACTTAGCTCGTGACCACTGACGACCTGAGTTCTAGTTTTAATTAGGAAAGGTTTTTCTAGAACTATAAATACCTTATTTAGGTTTATTTTCGTATAATAGTTTATTATTTACAGTTTTTACGTGGATTTTGGTGTTGTCTACTATTATTTTTGGTTCAAGAAACAAAATTTACAATTTTTTTCTTGAATTTGAGGATCAAAAGCAACATTGAAATTTATTCATCAACTTTGGAATTTTATTCAGTTCACTTGGATTTCTTCCACGAATTTCTGTAAGTTACAATATGAATTATTCTTTATTTGGTGATTGTGATTGTACAAACATGAGTAGCTAAATGGGAACCATGATGAATTAACACACATAGGTAAAAATATTTAGTAATTCTTGAACGGAGTTTATGCATGTATTGTTTCTCTCTTCATTTTAATTGATTCTTAATAGTTGCAAACTTTAGATATTGTCTTATTCTTATTCACCAGACCAAGGGAATAATGAATGGGAAAAAGAGTTTAACAACGGATATTTGAGCTATCAACCCTCATCTAATAGATAGACCTTGTCCGGGAATAGCTAATCCGATGTTAAGGGTAAGGGTTAGTGAAGCATACACCGGTATATGGACCAAGTTGCGTGGTGATAATCATCTAGATAGGGAACCAACCATTTAGGTGAATTTAATTTACAAGTATTGCTTGCTAAACACTGGAATAGATCACTAGTATAAAACCTTGTGGTTATGAAGTCATGGGGAACACAATCCTAGCCACTTTGTTAATTGAATACAACTAAAATTGACTTAATCATCTTTTAGTTTCTACTTTTGTTCATTATTTTATTTTTCAGAACATCCCCCATAGGAAATAAGTAAGCCGATAGTAATAGCTATTCATATTAACTTAAGTTTTTTCCATATTCCCTGTGGAATTGACCTTAACCTCTCAGTTGGGTTCTATATTTGACATCGACCACTTTATATCTCAATTGCGAGGTGTAATTTGCACGACATCAAATTTTGGATCCATTGTCGGGGAATACGGCTAAGGCTTTTGTTAATTATGTTTGTTTTACTGTTGGTTCTTATTTCTTTTTTATTTTTCTTTTGTTGTTTTTGTTTTAATAGGTTTTAGGTTCGTGCATGCGCAATACTAGGAGCCAAGGAAATTCCCTGGTTCCAATTGATCACGAACTTGAGCAGACACTAAGCACTCTAAGAAGAATGGCCAACATACAAGAACAGGAGAAAATGGACCAAGCCCTAGTGAAAATGTTGGCTAAGGAGAAAGCTCATGCTAGAGATCATGAGTTAGCTAGGGTTGCTGAAGAGTAACGTCTAGCTGTTGAAGCAGAACAAGCTAGAAGGCACAGAGGTCCAGAATAGCAAAGACACTGGTATTTCAATGAGAAGGATGATTCTGATATAGACAAAGTCGATGCCACTGGAGCTATTGTCCCTCCCCCTTTTCTTGCTGGGGAAAAGTTTGATATTACCAGTGCTATGATCCAATTGCTCAACATGAAGGGAATATTTGCGAGTGGTTGGCTGAGCTGCCAAATGATTCTATCACTACTTGGGGGAGCTTGAGAGAGCTTTTCTTGAAAGATTCTTCCCACCTCCAAAGCGTTGCAGCTGAAATATAAGACATATAACTTCAGGCAATTGAATTCAAAGGCACTTCACGAGACATGGCTACATTTCAACAAGAAGCTCAAGGGTGCCAAACCATAGGATTCCAGATGATACATTGTTGGAGATCTTCTATAGGTCTCTGAATGCCAACACCAAGGCGGTGGCTGATACCATCTCTATCAGAACCTTTATGAGTCACACATGTGCAGAAGCTGCTGATCTTGGGCAGAATTTCATGCCCAAGTGATACTCAAATGCTTCATTTCGACTTGTTTGTCTATCATTATTGTGTACATTCTCATGTGATTTATAGTTAAATGTGAATTTATACTAACCAACATGATTAGTGTTGTTTTTTAGGTAAAATGGACTATTGGGAAGCTAAGATACATGTTGGTAAAATCGGGAATGGACTTGGAAACAAGGAGTGGAAAAGGACAAGGAAGAGCAACAAAAATAAGGGCTCCACGATGGAGACGTGTCACGCTGCCATCGCGGAGGTATTCTACCTCGGGTGAATTAAATTTGGCAATTTCCAGTGGAGGTTCGCATTACCTCCGTGGCATGTTGGCCAGGCTCCGCGATGCAGGACGTGGCACGTTGAGGTGAAATTGCCTGGGAGCCGAATTCTAGTGAGGGTTCGCGATACCTTCGTGGAACGGAGGGAGTGCTCCGCGATACACTCCGTGCCACGTTGCTTGTTATTCCGGGAAAAATTCTCAACGGTATAAATAGCACACTTAGGTTTTATTTTAAACATTCTAACTTGGTTGAGCAAGCACGTAGGTTACACGCAGTTGAGGAGACGAAAATTCTAGAGTTCTTCTCTATCTCTTTCTCTTTTATCTCAATTTCTTGTATGAATTATACTTATTTGATGATGTTTAATCTACAAATGAGTGGATAAATTCACTTCTTGCTGAGGTTAAGAACAATTGCAGTGGAATGTAATTGTTAATCATTTCAGTTTTCATCTTTTCTTCAATGGTTGTTCTATCAATTCTTGTTCCTACTGCATTAATGTTTGGCCAATGTTAATGTATATCTAAAAAATCCAATTTTGATTTTGAAAAGGAAAGAAATTGGAAAGATGTGAATTGGTAGGATATGATCTCTTCTTAGTTTAGAAAATTGAGAATTGATTTACATTCAGAATAGAAATATATCTGAAAGTCCTATTAGTCAATTAAGGAATCGGGAATGTGTGGCTAGAACATGAAATTCTTTTATCACAGAAATGTAGATTAAGGCTCATGATTCTTAAGTTAGATAGGAGTCGAAATTTCCAATCCATAGGCAATAATTCTTGACTAGCAACCAAAGGAAAGATTAACTGATTTGTATTGATAAATTAATTCCCTGCATGTTCGTTTTAACCTCATCTTGCTCATTACTATTGTTCAGACTCACTTTATAATTTTGCCTTAGATTCTTATTAATTAGTAAACTCATACTCTCAAAATATTATTTATTTGGTTGTCTGCATTCTTAAAGATATAGTTCATTAACACTTAAGTTAATTAGTACCTTAGCTCAGTCCCTGTGGGATCGATACTTGGCTTTACTTAAGCCACTTTACTACTTGTTCGACCACGTGCACTTGCGTGTAGTCACCACAGCACCGAACAAGTTCTTGGCGCCGTTGCCGGGGACTGGCAATTCGTAAAATTTATTTTCTTAGTGTTAGTTTACAAATTCTATTTAAGTGCTGACAACTTGATCTTAGCCTTTCTCTTGCAGATATTGAATTCTTCTGAATGCTGGCAAGAGACAAGGAGTTGGTGGATTCATATATAGAGCCAGAATGAAAATTTAATCGTCAAAGAAGGGAAGCTCTAGAGAAAAAGCTACAGTAGCTTAGACAGGCAATTCTGGAGCATCAACAGAATCCACCACTTGTGAGGGCAGTTCTAGTGCCCGAGGAAATGGCAGCAAGGCCGGTTCGCGAAGTGGCAATCCTACATGCTAACAATGTTACATCAAGTATTCGCAGACCAGAGCCTGGAGGGAGGTTTGAGCTTAAACAGAACATGGTGCTATTGTTGCACACCAGCGGGCAATTCACAGGTCTCCCTCATGAAGATCCACAACAATATCTCCAAAACTTTTTGGAGATAAGTGACACTTACATCCCCGATGGAGTATTATCCAATTACGTAAGGCTTACATTATTCCCATTTTCATTATTGGGGGAAGCAAAGAGGTGGTTGAAAGCTGAACCACCCAACTCTATCAGCACTTGGGATGATCTGTCAAGAAAATTTTTGATAAGATTCTTTCCATCCGGGAAAACAGCAAGACTTAGAAGTCAGATTCTAAGTTTTAAACAAAGAGAGGGGGAGAATCTGTATCAAGCTTGGGAAAAGTTCAAATCATTGTTAAGGGATTGTCCTCACCATCACCAGTCCAATGATGTATTGGTGCATACTTTCATAGAGGGTTTGGAACCACATACAAAAATTTTGCTACACACAGCAGTTGGGGGACAAGCATTAGAAAAGACTTATGAGGAGCTGTATACTTTGTTAAATCGTATTTCACAGGGAAATCAAGAGTGGAATGTGGACTCTTCAAGAGGAGGAACAAGGAAAGCGGCAGGAGTCTTTGAGGTGGATGGTTTTACAGCTATCGCTGCACAGATAGCTGCATTGCAAAGTCAAGTCAATACCCACTTCAGCAATATGAGCTTGAATCAACCACAAGCCCCAGTTAATGTAGTGCAGCAGGTTTGGTGTGAAGTATGTGGTAGTAATGAACACTCAGCTGAGTGTTGTAGTGCAAATCCAGATTCAGTAAACTTTGTTGGGAACGTCCAGAGAACGGGTCAGCCCCGTTCAGTGTGTCCCAAACAAAGGAGGGATGACCGTGGTCAAGAATGAGAAAAATGAGTTGATCCATACACGCACAGTCACAGGCTGGCGGATTTGTATGGACTACAGAAAGCTCAATGAGGCCACAAGGAAAGATCACTATCCTAATCCATTTATTGATCAGATATTGGATAGATTGGAAGGTCAAGAATATTACTGTTTCCTTGATGGGTATTCTGGCTATAACTGATAGCCATAGCACCGGAGGACCAGGAGAAGACTACTTTCACATGTCTTTATGGTACATATGCTTTCAGGAGGATTTCATTTGGTTTATGCAATGCACCTGCCACATTCCAGAGATGCATGATAGCGATCTTCCATGATATGGTGGAAGATTTCGTCGAGGTATTTATGGATGATTTTTCTGTTTTCGATAATTCATTTGCTACTCGTTTGCAGAATCTTGACATGGTGCTAGCTTGTTGTGAAGAATCCAACCTTGTACTCAACTGGGAGAAATGTCATTTCTTAGTCAAGGAGGGTATCTTCCTTGGCCATAAAGTGTCTTGCAAGGAGTTGGAAGTCGATCATGCAAAGATCGAGGTTATTGAAAAGCTACCACCACCTATGTCAGTGAAGGGTGTTCGCAGTTTTCTCGGACATGCAGGGTTCTACAGACGGTTCATCAATAACTTCTCTAAAATTTCTAGACCAATATGCAAGTTGCTAGAAAAAGAGGTGAAGTTCGAGTTTGATGAGGATTGTGTCAAAGCATTCGAGGAGTTGAAACAAAAGTTGATAGAAGCACCTATCCTCATTTCTCCGGATTGGGAACAACTGTTTGAACTAATGTGTGAGCAAGCAATGTGGCTGTAGGAGTTGTATTGGGGTAGCGGAGGAATAGAATTTTTCATTCTATTCATTATGCAAGCAAAACACTGGATGCAGCCCAAGTCAATTATATAGTCACAGAAAAGGAGATGCTAGCATTGGTGTTCGCGTTTGATAAATTCAGGTCCTATTTGGTGGGTTCTAGAGTAGTGGTGTATACCGATCATGCAGTAATTTGGTATCTGTTTAACAAGAAGGATGCAAAGCCCAGGCTGATTAGATGGATCTTGTTGTTACATGAGTTTGACCTAGAGATTCGGGACAGAAAGGGGAGCGACAATCAAGTGACAGATCACCTATCGCGATTGGAAAGCCGGTCGCATGTGAAGGAAGGTGACAGCATCAAAGAAGAGTTCCCAGATGAGCAGCTCTTGGCAATAAGGGAAGCTGAAATCCCTTGGTATGCAGACATTGTGAATTTGCTAGTGCCTGGAGTTTATCCACCGGAGGCTACGGCTCAGCAAAGAAAGAAGTTGAGGCATGATTGCAAGTATTATATTTGGGATGAGCCGTACTTGTTTAAGCAGGGACCGGATCAGGTGATGAGAAGATGCATTTCGGAGAGCCAGATTGTAGAAGTATTGAGGAGTTGTCACTCTTCATTGTATGGAGGGCACCACGGAGGCGAGCAGACAGCGCACAAGGTGCTACAGTCAGGTTTCTTTTGGCCTACACTGTTTAGAGACTCTATAGCATACGTAAAAATGTGTGATAGATGTCAAAGAAAAGGCACAATTGGTAGAAGGCAAGAAATGCTGCTGCAGCAGATATTAGAAGTGGAGATCTTTGATGTATGGGGTATAGATTTCATGGGCCCGTTCCCACCGTCATTTGGTAATCGTTACATCTTGGTGGCCGTTGATTATGTATCAAAGTGAGTTGAAGCAACAGCTTGCCCCAGGAATGACAACAAGGTGGTAACAAAATTTTTGAAAAAGCACATTTTCACCAGGTTCGGGACACCCCGAGCCATTATCAGTGATGAAGGGGCTCATTTTGTAAATACAAGTTTCAAGAATTTGCTAGCTAAGTATGGGGTGCGCCACAAGGTAGCAACAGCATATCATCCCCATACTAGTGGGCAAGTGGAGGTGTCGAATAGAGTAGTAAAGCAGATTCTACAGAAGACAGTGAATGCACAACGTAGTGATTGGTCAAGCAAACTCGACGATGCTTTGTGGGCTTATAGAACTGCGTACAAGACACCAATTGGGACTTCTCCGTACAAATTGGTCTATGGAAAGGCGTGTCATCTGCCTGTGGAGCTAGAACACCGAGCTTTCTGGGCCGTGAGGAAATTGAACATGGATCTAGAGCTAGCGGGGAAGAAGAGGCTGATGCAACTCAACAAACTTGATGAGTTTCGTTGGCATGCTTATGAAAGTGCCAAGTGCTACAAAGAGAAAACAAAGAGGTGGCACGATAAGCATATGATGCATTGGATCTTCGAGCCGGGGCAGAAAGTATTGCTATTCAATTCAAGCTTGAGGCTCTTTCTAGGAAAATTGTGGTCCAAATGGTCAGGGTCGTTTGAGGTGGTAAGAATGACGCCGCACGGGGCGGTGGAGTTGTGGCAAGAAGATAGAAGTGTCACGTTCTTAGTAAATGGGAAGCGATGTAAGCATTATTGGGGTGAGCACGTTATTCGAGAGAAGATGTCCATCACTCTAGAGGATGATTGAGCAATGAATGACGTCGAGCCGCGACGGTAAACCAGGCGCTACATGGGAGGCAACCCGTGAAATTATTGTAATAGATGAGTAGAACTATTTGAAAAAAAGAGAAAAATAAATAAATAAATAAATAAATTTTTTTGTGTTGAAACCTATGAATGCTAACCAATTTCTTGTGGTGAAGTGATTTTCAGGTGGATCGGAGGGCAAAAATGCAAAGAAACGCTAAGGAAAAAAATCGAGGTGAGAAAAATAAAAATTGACACATTACAGTGAGCCTACGCGATGGCTCCGTGTCACGGAGGGGGTGCTCCGCGTTACCCTCTGTGACACGTTGAAGAGTGTTCCGAATTTTTTAAAAAGCTAGAACACTGGTGCGATGGCTTCGTGTCACGGAGGGGGTGTTCTGCGTTACCCTCCGTGACATGTTGAGTGTTATTTCGCGTCAGGTCACACCGGGTCGCCGGGTAACCCGCGCGAAATATCACTTTAAAACCCCGATTTCCATCATTTCTTCCCTTATTTTCCCTTCCCTCCGCAACCAACACCCCAAATTCCCTTCTCCCCCAACGTGACACGGACCTAGGCATCAATTTTCTTCAAGTTTTCTTCAATTTCATCGGATTAAAGATATGTTCTTGAACTTTACCTCATTTTTGCTTAAATTTTCGATTCTTGAACATGTGAAGTGATTGAACCTTTCCCTAAGTGAGAATCAAGCTTGAATTCATTTAAGTTATGATTGATTGATGTTCATAGTATCGTTGTGAGTAGATGAACTCGATGAATGCATGTTTTATTGAATTTTTGCGAAACTGGTAGCTAGGGTTGGAAATTGAATAGGAAAAAGACTAAAATTGTTTGAAATGTTGAACCAAAATGGGTTTTGCATGTTGGGTGAATTGAATTATGTTGTGATTAATGTTGAATATTCTAAGTAGACAAGGGATTTTCGGGAGAATGAAATTGGTGACTTGCATAGGTTGTTGAGAACAAAAAGTTGGCTAAGTGCTATGATGTTGAAAGTGAATCGATGGAGATAATTTTATTCATTGTACGAAGTCTGAGTAGTACATAGTAATTGTTCCATTGATTTATATGAATGCACTAAGCCGGTTGAATGTTAAGAATGAGGAAAATCATGAATGTCTTATTGAATTGTTTTGATTGTGGCTAAAGACTAAGTGTGGGGTGACCTAATTAAACCCAACCTTAGTTGAAGCTAATTGTGACTTGAATAACATTGGGACTGTCTGTTTGATTGTACAGGAACAATTTCAGGCAGGCAAGACAAGGGAAAGGGCGCATCCACATCGGGCGCCGGTAGGAAAAGGATAAGATTGGGAACAGCAGTTCCAGCTACACCAGCAGTTCCGAGAGGCCAACGCCAACAATACGGAACTCAATGGCTGACTGATGAAGGGAAGAAGTGGTATGCAAAACATAAAGAAACCAAATACTTCCCGGAAGAGCATATAGCACGGGAACTGCTGGCACAGGAATTCCCGTGGATTGTACACCGAATTGACACCGCTGGGCTGAACTTCATCTTTGAAGAGCCTAGGGAGTGCAATCTCCATCTCATTTGGGAGTTCTATGCCAACTAGAACCCGACCTCCGCAGTCACACCGTCAAAATCAGGGGGCAGTTTGTCACTTTTGAGCCCCATCACTTGAATGCTATATTGGGGGCGCGGGACACAGACGCCCATGTCCTCTGGCAGCTGAACATCACTCTACCTTATAAGGACATCAGACGCACTATATGTGGAGCCCGTTCGACAGCAAGGTGGAGTAGGCACAAGGAGAGGGACTACCACTAGACGTTGCCCTACTCTCAGATGAACAGGGAAGCCAGGATTTGGCTGAAAATTGTGTGCTCATGCTTGATCCCGGGGGTGCACATGACAGATGTCACCCGGGATCGAGTCTGCTTGGTGTATGCCCTGATGAAAGGGCTGGAGATCAATATTGGGGCGGTGATCATCTCCGCCATGAAGAGAGCCCGACTACATCAGGGGCACAGATACGAGTTCGGTGGTTTTCTTACCACGTTCCTGAGGGGCCACGATATCGAGGAGGAGGCCCTGGATTACATCCCACGGATTGACAGGCATGCCTTGGATATCACCAAAACCAAGGCACCTGCACTACGCATAGGTCGGCGCTCACACTAGCCAAGCGACATGCTCGGGATGATCAGTATATGGCCGCATATACGGGATGCAGATGCTGCAGTTGCGCATTGGAAGGCCGGCAACAGAGGATGAGTTGTAGCAGCTCGAGCTGGATTACCCATTCGGCGAGAATGCCCAAGCTCTATGCAGAGTGGGGCCCACATTTGTAGAGCCCGTAGATGATGACATCCCCACCGATGAGGAGACACGCTGGGAGGACTCATATGTTGAGTCAGATGAGGACAGCGGGGGCGATTCTGATATGGGAGATGAGGCAACGGCACCTGATGAAGAAGTTGAATACTTCGATTGATCAGGGACTTTCACAACCCACCTTTGTGATATGTTGAAATTATGTGAACACTGGGGACAGTGTTCGATTTAAGTGTGGGGTGGGAGTAGTTAGGTGTCAGCTACTTCATTTTTGTTTTTGTTTATGTTTATGTTTTGTGTTGTTGTGCCTGTGAAAAATGTGACCCTGTGATTTTGTGTGGTGTGTCTATAATTAAGTTAGTATTGTTATGAATGTTAAGCTGTTGTGTGTTGTGTTGAGCTGTTGTAGGTTGGTTGTTGTGTAAATATTTTTGTTTTCTATCAAAATTATCGAAATTTTAAAAGTTTTGTTGAATTTCTTTCATGTTGGGTTTCTCGGCCTTTGTTTTCGGTGCTTTTACCAAGGATAGTCCCATTGAACCGAAGTCGTAGACAATGACCATTCCCTATGATGAATGGATGATGACCGTCTTAAGGGAAATGTAGTCGATAGGAGTAGTTTTTTTTCTTTGTTTTCTTTCTTTTGTTTGTGTCCCAAATGTGCCGCTACTTTATGGTTCGGAATTCTTGTTACGTGTTGTACATGATATTAAGTTGCAAAGGTGATTCATATGAAAGCATGCAAATGTGTAAACATGTTGAGATACCTAGGCCATAGAGTTCGATTCGGTGTGATCGAGGCTTAATAGTGAATTCTTGTAATTAGCTGATTGAAGAGTCTATGAATATGTCTTGAGTTGAGCATGTGCAATGAGTGTGAGGTAAGGTTTCGATTATTCCATGCTATTCTGAAGTATCTAGAAGTTTCCTGGTATATGTACTAAGCGAAATGAAGGATGTGTATTGTAGGAAAGGATGTAAGCGTTTCTTTGAATAAACCGAAAGTTTCTCCATTATCTTACCTACCTTGAATGTGCATCCTAGTTAGCCCCATTGAGCCTTTAGCCTATTGTTTTCTTTCTTTGAAGAGGTACAAACTGAGCTTAATCCCTTCTTTTCATTAGCTGTGAATTTGATCCAAAACTCTTAAGCGCTCAAGAAAAATAATTTTCCCACAGTGTAAAGGAGTGAGAATTGTGAAAAGGAAGGAAAAGAGGAAGTGGTGAAAGTTAAACAAAAGTTCAAAGGTGCACTTGCTGAAATTAAATAAAATAAAGATGTATAACTAATCTTTGCTAGTAAGTCGAGTGTGCTTAAAGAAATGGGAACAAAAACAAAGAAAAGAAAAACTTTTCAAGAATGGGAGGATGAAGGAAGAAAAAAATGATCGTAATGATGGTGGGATGTATTGAAAAGCGCTTAAGGAAGCTAGTTGCTATTATTGGTTAGCCCAGTATTTGCTAGTTCCTTAGCTTACATTACAACCCGTTAAGTCCTACGTGATCTTACATCACTCGTCCTTATATTAGTGGAGTAATACATTAGAGGCAAGCCTATGGTTCATGACATGATGCATGTGAATTCTTTGGGAGAGAGAGCGAAATTGTATGCATATACCCCTACATATAGTGCTTTGGAAATCATATGATAGCAAATGGGGTATTTCTCTTGTGTTGTGAGGGTACATGCTTGACGAGAGATTAATTTCGTGTCGGATGTCTTAATCAGTTGATTTGCATGAGTTTGCCAAGATCGAGAATTGATTCTTGAGCTTAAGATATCTTAATGTGATGTACTTCATGGTATTGATGAGACTATGCATGTTTTCTTGATGATTTTCGATATTAAATAATCGGTAAAGTCGTAGCTTGAATTGTTGAGCCAAAGTAGCTATGCGTGAGTGTCAATTGCATGAGATGTGAGAATATTGTTCGAGGACGAACAAGGTTTTAAGTGTGGGGTAAGTGATCTTGGGCAGAATTTCATACCCAAGTGATACTCAAATGCTTCATTTCAACTTGTTTGTCTATCATTATTGTGCACATTCTCATGTGATTTGTAGTTAAATGTGAATTTATACTAACCAACATGATTAGTGTTGTTTTGCAGGTAAAATGGAATTTTGGGAAGCTAAGATACATGTTGGTAAAATCAGGAATGGACTTGGAAACAAGGAGTGGAAAAGGACAAGGAAGAGCAGCAAAAATAATGGCTCCGCGATGGAGCTGTGTCACGCTGCCATCGCGGAGGTATTCTTCCGCAGGTGAATTAAATTTGGAAATTTCCAGTGGAGGTTCGCGTTACCTCCGTGGCACGTTGGCCAGGCTCCGCGATGCAGGTCGTGGCACGTTGAGGTGAAATTGCTTGGAAGCCGAATTCCAGTGAGGGTCCGCAATACCTCCGTGGCATGGAGGGAGTTCTCCGCGATACACTCCGTGCCACGTTGCTTGTTATTCCGGAAAAAATTCTCAACAGTATAAATAGCACACTTAGGTTTTATTTTAAACATTCTGACTTGGTTGAGCAAGAACGTGGGTTACAGGAAGTTGAGGAGACGAAAATTCTAGGGTTCTTATCTATCTCTTTCTCTTTTGTCTCAATTGCTTGTATGAATTATACTTATTTGATGATGTTTAATCCACAAATGAGTGGCTAAATTCACTTCTTGCTGAGGTTAAGAACAATTGTAGTGGAATGTAATTGTTAATCATTTCAGTTTTCATCTTTTCTTCAATGGTTGTTCTATCAATTCTTGTTCTTACTGCATTAATGTTTGGCCAATGTTAATGTATATCTAAAAAATCCAATTTTGATTTTGAAAAGGAAAGAAATTGGAAAGATGTGAATTGGTAGGATATGATCTCTTCTTAGTTTAGAAAATTGAGAATTGATTTACATTCAGAATAGAAATATATCTGAAAGTCTTATTAGTCAATTAAGGAATCGGGAATGTATGGCTAGAACATGAAATTCTTTTATCACATAAATGTAGATTAAGGCTCATGATTCATAAGTTGGATAGGAGACGAAAGTTCCAATCCATAGGCAATAATTCTTGACTAGCAACCAAAGGAAAGACTAACTGAATTGTATTGATAAATTAATTCCCTGCATGTTCGTTTTAACCTCAGCTTGCTCATTACTATTGTTCAGCCTCACTTTATAATTTTGCCTTAGATTCTTATTAATTAGTAAACTCAAACTCTCAAAATATTATTTATTTGGTTGTTTGCATTCTTAAAGATATAGTTCATTAACACTTAAGTTAATTAGTACCGTAGCTTAGTCCCTGTGGGATTGATACTTGGCTTTACTTAAGCCACTTTTCTACTTGTTCGACAACGTGCACTTGCGTGTAGTCACCACAACACCGAACAGCTGCTGAGTTACTTGATAGAATCAGAAAAACCAACCGCGCATAGCACACAAGAGAGTCTGAGATTCCGATTGGTTCTTATGTCGTAGGTAGGTCTGCAGAACATAGAAGAAAGGATGAAGAAAGAGATCAAGACATTGATGAGATAAATACCACTATGGGGTTGCTTGCTAAGCATCTGATGGGAGCCGGAGCTTAAAAAGTTAATGCTGTGGGTTCTCAGGGCAAGGCCCCGAGAAATGAGGGAGGTGAATCGGAATCTGAGGAGGAAGCTAACTACCTGAATGATCAAAGGGCCGGTTTCCAGACCGACACCCAAGGGTCTAACCAAGACTCTTGGCGTCAAGGTCAAGGGAACCAAAGTCGGAACTATTACAATGATAACAATTACAACAGGGGACAGTACAGAGAAAATGGAGACTAGAAGAAGCGCAAGGAGTACAAGAACGATAGAAGCGGTCTGTACGTTCCTCCAAGAAACCGTGAGCCAGAGTCTAGTGGTTCAAGGGTTGAAGACATGTTGTCCAAAGTACTTAAGCAGATGGAGACAATAGATAGCCATTTTAAGGAGCTCCGCGCTGATATTTCTGGTTTGAATCAAAAGGTGGAGTCACATGTCGTGGCCATTAAGTAGATTGAGCAGCAGATGAGTCAGATGTCTATTGCACTGAATCAAAGGCAGAAAGGCACACTTCCTAGAAATACAGTGCAAAATCCAAAAAATGACAGTCACTTCATGGCAGTCACTACTAGGAGCGGGAAGGCAACAATTAATCCTCCAAGGTAGGTCGTAATTAATGAGACAGAAAAGCCCATATCGATGAATGATGACAGTGTAGCAGATTTCAAAAATCCAACTTTGGTTGGAGATTTAGTAGTGAAGACTACTCCTAACAATGCAAAGGAACAAGGATCTGACCATGAGAAGGAAAAGGAGGCACAACAAAAGTTCACACCGATCCCTAGACCTCCTCCCCCTTATCCATAGTGGTTGAAGAAAAAGGTCGAAGATGGGAAGTATCACATGTTCATCTCTATGCTAAAGAAATTGTCTGTGAACCTCCCATTAGTCGAGGCACTTGAGCAGATGCCCGGCTATGCTAAATTTATGAAAGACCTTGTCACCAGGAAGAGGATCGTAAGCTTTAAGCCTGCAGATAACTTGCACCATTGTGGTGCCATAGCTACACGGGTCCTAGCTCAGAAGAAGGAAGACCCAGGTGCTTTCACTATACCTTACACCATTGGAAATGTCAAGTTTTCAAGGGCACTTTGTGACCTGGGAGCTAGCATAAACTTGATGCCGCTAGCAGTGTTCAGAAAATTAGTCTTGGGAGCCCCCACATCGACTACTATATGGCTACTGATGGTGGACAAAACTATTAAAAAAGCCAATGGGGGTCCTAGTTGATGTGCTTGTCAAGGTGGACAAATTTATATTCCCAGCAAACTTCGTGATTCTGGACTATGAGGTGGATTATGAGGTCCCCATCATTTTGGGGTGACCATTCCTTGTAGCCGATAGGGACCTAGTAGATATGGAGGCGGGCCAGTTGAAATTCATACTGAACAAAGAAGAGGTCACCTTTAACATCGGTCGGTCAATGAAGCAACCAAAGGAATTTAGCATAGTCTCAACACTAGAGGATGGATTTGAATCACTTGACGAATTCTGAGTAGGCAAGAGACTTGCATCGTGCCATAATGTTAAATCAGGTGCTGCATGGGAGGCAATCCATGGAGCTATTTTCGTGAAGTTTGAGAAGTCAAAACACCCACGTCGTGCCGCGACGTTAAATCAAGCACTTCTTGGGAGGCAACCCAAGTTGTAAATGTAAGAAAAATATAGTGTTTACATGTGTTGATGTGTGCAGGTGATTAAGATGGGAAATTTAAAGTTAAAACCAAAAATTTGAACTTGAGTTGCTGGTGCCAAAAAGCACAGGACGAGTCATCACCAGATCAAACGACTCTTTAACGAGATCGTCAACAAAGCTGCATAAAACAGTGTAGACAACAATTGACCAAACGAGTTGTTTCCAGTGGCAACGAATTGTGAGGTCCTCCATCATGTCTACTGGATCAAAGGCGGAATTAAATTGAGAAAGGTGATAACGACTCACTCAACGAATCGTTGGGAGACCAAATGATTCGTTAAGTGACCCGTCATGAAGTTACAACAATTCAAGGACCACGATTTAGGTCATGACTCGTTGGGCGAAACCATAAGTCGTTGCTTGACTCGTTAGGTCCAAGGTAAGTTCTCAAGTTTTAGTCATTGCATGAAGGGACAAACAATTCATTTAACAACATAAAGAATCGTTGCATAGGTCGTCATAATTTTTTTTAATGAACTCCCCCGACCCGACCCATGCCATAATTAGGGTAAAATCTCAATTGAATTATATTAAACCCGATTCTCGTACCCTTTAAATTCTTACTTGAGTTTAAACCCAGCATCACTACAACTTGCAACTTCCCTCTTCTTCTTCTCCCAACCTCATTGATAATTCTTTGAATTGCACGTACGGCATTCACACACACGCGATCGCACTCTACTCTCTGCTCAAGCGTCCAATGCATAATCTTTCGTAGTTAATTGTGAGTATCTTTGCGTTTAGATAAGATTTTTGTGGAACCATGCTTTGAATGATCTTGAAATTGCCTGATTAATGTTGTACACATTTTGATTTTTTCTTAATTTGATAGTGAACCCTAGGTAGCAGGACATATTGAAATTATGATTTAACTGGAATATAGTGACATGCTAATTGAGTTATTATGTGATTTTAGGATTGAAAATAGCAAGTAAAAAATGCAAGATGAGGGTGGATTACCCAAAACTCTTGAGCACGAGCCATGTAACGAGTTGTGGTATCATCTCACGACTCGTCATATGGCTCATCCTGAGTGGAATTAAACCTGGTGACTAGTGTACCTAACGACTGATATAACGAGTCGTCGCCTCGAGCAATAACTCATTGTGACCAGTCGCTATGTACACTGGCCTAACATGAAGAAACCAAATCTTGAGACAATGTATGACCTCACGAGCTCGCTATGTCCACTGAGACTCAGTTTAAAAGTGATTATGTTTCATCTCATCTGGTACACTAACAATTTTTTTCATAGGTACAATGGCTCCAAGGGGTACACCGAAGAAAGGTCCGGCAAAGAAACAAGTGTCGGAGAGGAGTCAACCATCATACCGCAGACTTCGGGATGAGACATCCTCCTTCAAAGAGTCAAGTGGCTCAGAGGAGGAATATAAAGTGTCAGAAGAGCAGCTAGTGCAGAGATCAACCAGGGCTAGGGCTCCACGAACTACAAATCTGACAGCCCTATTTGATGCTCCTACTCCACTGGCAAGGGAACCGCCGAGCCGTACTGATGAAAATGCCAAGGCTACAGCCGCAATTTCTCTCGAGGGCACCACAGCTAGGCAAAACACAGAGGTAGCTAATGAGTCACATGCTCAGCAAGGGAACTCAGATGATGAACTAACTGAGACCTCGAACACATCCAACGATCAACCAAGGAACGTGAGGAGATGGTGTGTTCATGGAATGAGAGCTATCTATAACAGATCCATTGCTCCAAATGATAAAGGAAATCCAAAGAGGAGCATCTACGAGGAGCTCAGGCTAGTCACCACGGGGCTTAAGGACCTTTAAGAGCTATAGGCCTTGTTCGACAAGTACAGGTTTGGGTGGTTGACTGAGCCATCAAGAAGCTATAGCCCCTGCCTAGTCAAAAAATTCTATGGAGCCTATGCAGACACAATATAGCATCTAGCGTTAGGTGGTCAGGATTGGAAAAAGAGGCCTGCTTTGATGCAGGTGTTGGTTTAGGAGACACCTATGGATATATCTGAGAGGACTATCTCCAGGCAATTATATGGGCCAGACTATCATGCCCCGATGAACACAGCCAAGTTTGATCATAGGCTGTTCGAGCTAAAGAAAGTCAAGACGAAGAAGCTGAATAGTGAGGAGCGAATTAGGCAGTACACTTGGCTATCTCGGGTCATTGCCTCAAGAGGTCTGTTGGTTGAATGGTTTCACGGCAACAAATCTTAGATCAAGAAGGTCACACTCAATTTTCAAGCTAAATTTTGGTGGTCACTGGTGCGGCATAGGCTGGTAGCAACCAACAATGATAATATTCTCACACCTGACAGAGCGGCATTGGTAGCCAGCATTATGGAGGATATGCCATCAATTTCCCGTGGTATATTGCTGAGGAGATTAGAGAGCGGGCAATAAATAACGGTACTACAATTCCTTCCCATGTCTTATTGATAGACTCTATCAGGAGTCAAAGGTATCGGAGTTGCCATCAGTTGACCAGAGGATAGTGGTACAGAAGATTACAGATATTGGGTTGATCAGAGATGATATAAACCCAATATCGAGGGTGAGGAGTCATTCCGCCAAATCTACTAGAGAGACCATATTAGCAGAGGCATTTGGCAGTGGTATACGGATCAATGCTGCACAGTTCACTGATTTGGCGGCTGAGCCTACTGAGGGTAGAGAGACATGTAGCCAGCCTAAGGATACAAATGTAGCAGACACCTCAGCACCTACTGATGTTCACGAGTCATCATCCACTACAGCAGCTCCTAGACCACCATTTGCTCCTCCACGAGCCCCTAAAATCGGCCTAGTTACAATTTCTCAGGAATTTTTCGTTGACTTGGCTAGGTGGCTGACTAAGGCCGAAAAGCAGCAGGCACACACGGGTCTACAAGTTAAAGTTTTAATGGAGCAAGTAAAGTCTTGGGTGTTAAAGGAGTTGGAGGCGTTATCTAGCTCTGTGTATGGCTGGTTGGATGCTTTGAGAGACGCATGGATGAGCGCCTTGCATAGTTACAGGCTCCTGAATTGGAAAAGTGGTATGCGGAGGTAGGAGCACTCAGAGATGAGGTGGGGGATTTGGCCGCACGACAGGTAGCTATCGTACCTCCACCTGTTCTTCCCGTGATAGATGATGAAAGTGAAGAAAAGCTACTGCCGGTGTTTGATTTTATTACTGAGGAGTCGGTGGCACATGATAAGGGAAAAAGGCCTCGTGAGGAGCAAATGTTAAGGATGATGACTCTCTGCCCGTGGAGAAGGGACGAGCTCCTTTGGTTTTGAAAATGCACTGGGCCAAGCCGGTGACATCGGAGAGGACGCTGAAGGAGTATCTGTACCCTCCCCCGACCAGGTAGCAGACCCCTAGGTCACACAGGTATGTTCCCTATTTCTATAGTTTTGTTTCATATATATATATATATATATATATATATATATATATATATATATGCGTTGAGGAAGATGCATTCTTTTCTTGGTGGGGGTGGGGAGGAATACCTGTGTATTATTTGCTGAGCAGAATCCGAGGGTTTCTCTTGACGGATATCTTTTCCCTCGGGTGTTCCTTATCTAGTAGAACCGGCACGTTTAGGATTTTATGATTGTTTGGATTAGTCAAAAGAAAGTTAGGTGAACTTAAGGTAGTTAAGAGCTTAAATTGTTGATTTTTGTTGAACTAATAATTTTATACCCCTCCTAAATTTTTTATGTGTGTTAAAATCGACAAATATGACCTTTGTGAATCTTTGCATGGCATTAAAACTGTGAACATATTTACCATTGAATGGTTATGCCTGGACTAGCAGTTAGTAGAATTGATGATGTTGACCTATGCTATGTTGAGTGAGATCTAGTAGCTAATTCAGCTGTGTGTGATAATCTAGAACTTGCCTGGTCAGTCGTACCGAGATAGAGGATGGGAAACTAGGAAAGAATCATAGGCCATTTTTTATTAATGAGCCCACTTTAGCCTTAAAGACCTACCAAAAGAAAATAAATATCCTTTGATCCAAATGTTTGAGCTTAAATTGACCTTTTTTTGTTTACACCAATTTGCCTTCCTTCTTTGATTAAGAATGAATCTGTTTTGGCCTGGTCCCTCCTTGGACACTGTGAACCTCAACTCAGGAAAATCGCCTAACTTGAGGGTGGCTATGATAGAGGTGATTAAGAAGAGCAGGGTGAAATAAAATTGGGTAATGAAAATGAAAGAGCGGGTGTGGCATGCGTAATGAAAGAAAAGAAAGAAATAAAAATGTTGTCAAAGAGCAAAAAAATAAAAGAAAAGAAAAAAGTGACATCAATGAATGCTTGAAAGAAGAGAAACCGCAACTCAGCAATTAACACACATAGGTAAAAATATTTGGTAATTCTTGAAAGAAGAGAAACTGCAACTCAGCAAGAAAAATGTGGGAATCATGATGAATTAACACAAATAGGCAAAAATATTTAGTGATTCTTGAACGGAGTTTATGCATGTATTGTTTCTCTCTTCGTTTTAAGTGATTTTTAACGGTTACAAATGTTAGATATTGTCTTATTCTTATTCACCGGACCAAGGGGATAATGAATGGGAAAAAGAGTTTAACAACGGAGATTTGAGGCTATCAACCCTTATCTAATAGCTAGATCTTGTCCTGGAATAGCTAATCCGATATTAAGGGTAAGGGTTAATGAAGCATACACCTGTATACGGACCAAGTTGCATGGTGATAATCATCTAGATAGGGGACCAACCATTTAGGTGAATTTAACTTACAAATATTGCATGCTAAACACCGGAATAGATCACTAGTATAAAGCCTTGTGGTTATGAAGTAATAGGGAACATAATCCTAGCCACTTTGTAATTGAATACAACCAAAATTGACGTAATCATCTTTTAGTTTATACTTTTGTTCATTATTTTATTTTTCAAAACGTCCCCCATAGGAAGTAAGGAAGCCGATAATAATAGTTATTCACATTAACTTAAGTTTTTTTCATATTCCCTATGGGATCGACCTCAACCTCTCAGTTGGGTTCTATATTTGACATCGGCTGCTTTATATCTTAATTGTGAGGTGTAATATGAGTGACATCAAATTTTGGAGCTGTAGCCGGGGAATATGGCTAAGGCTTTTGTTAATTGTGTTTGCTTTACTGTTGGTTCTTATTTCCTTTTTATTTTTCTTTTGTTGTTTTTATTTTACCAGGTCTTAGGTTCGTGCATGCCCAATAATAGAAGCCAAGGAAATTCCCTAGTTCCAATTGATCACGAACTTGAGTAGACACTAAGGACTCTAGGAAGAATCGCCAACATACAAGAACAGGAGAAAATGGACCAAGCCACAGCGAGAATGTTGGCTGAGGAGCAAGCTCGGGCTAGAGATCGTGAGTTAGCTAGGGTTGCTAAAGAGCAACGTCTAGCTGTTCAAGCAGAACTAGCTAGAAGATGCAAAGGTCCAGAACAGCAGAGACATCGATATTTCGATGAGGAGGATGATGCTGATATAGATGAAGTCGGTGCCACTGGAGCTATTGTCCCTCCCCCTTTGCCTGTTGGGGAAAAGTTTGATATTATCAGTGCTATGATCCAACTACTCAACATGAAGGGAATATTTGTGGATCATGCAATTGATGATGCCTATACTCACTTGACAAATTTTGTGGGTATCTGTAAGGAATACAAATAACCGGGAGTGAGCCAAGGTGCAATCAGACTGAGGTTATTTCCCTTTTTATTAGGGAGTGAGGCAACGATATGGTTGGCTGAGCTTCCAAATGATTCTGTCACTACTTGGGGGGGCGCTTAAGAGAGCTTTTCTTGAAAGATTCTTCCCACCTTCCAAAGCGTTGCAGCTGAAAGATTAGATATATAACTTCAGGCAATTGAATTCAGAGGCACTTCACAAAATTATTTACTCATATATGTAGGGCTATGAATAGGAGATTTCTTCCACCCTCATTCCCAAGCTTCATCTTAAATTTATGAATTCAAGTTCTTAATCAAGCGTATTGATTTCTAGGGTTTTAACGCAATTCTATGAAACTACCTATGTTATGTTTATGGGTCTAATCCCCTTATGTTCGAAAGTATGTTTTAAGTATAATTGGAAGATTTTATCCTCAATTTGATTATAAATTCATGATTTCAAGTTATTAGAAATTATTCCCTATTATGCAGGTTTTTATGGAAATTCAAGCTTATGATCCATGATTTTAAGTATAATGAGTTATCTAGTATGCATGAATATTTATGAACTCTCAACTTATGAGTCCATGATTTTGACTCTGAAGTCTATATCAAGTATGCATGACTTTATGATTTGGGCAAGCCCATACAAGTTAAGTATGTTATTTATGATTTAGCCAAGGATAATAAGATCAGTTTACGATATGATTTGTAGTCAAGACTCCCCCATGTAGCTTATGATATGGAATCAAGACTTTCAATGTTTAGATATAAGCTATGTTTTAAGAATATGATTATCTGAGCACTATGTATGTTTTTGAGAGTAGTGTCTAGCACCGAGTAGGCTTAGGGTTCATAGGTTCATCGATCTCACAAATTGCATGCCAACGTAGATATATATATGTATTTAGGACCTTTCAAGAGAGTTTTCCCCACCCCAAGGGGCTCAGTTTGATATCGTTATCATGGTTTAACATCATTTGCCCTGGAAAGGTTTTAGATGGCCCTGCCCACTTGAGTGTGATAGTTGGGGCATTGATAACGCTCAAACTCACACCCCCTGCTGAAGTATGAACTGGACGTTGTTAATAAAGAACCCAACAAAGAGGTTGGGGTCGAACCCTAGGGGAATATGGAAGATCTAGACTAATGCTGGTAAGTGAACTTGTTGGTTAGTTACTCCAATTTGGGGGTTTTAAGAAAATAATGATTAAAACAACGATTGAAATTATGATTTAAATCAAGAATTAAGAATAAATAAGGTTTGTGTTCCCCATGGGTTCATAATTATTTTGGGTATACACAGGTGATCAAATACCAATGCTTACTTGTAGAACTAATAACTAGGGTTCGTCCAAACGACTGGTTCGTCCCTATTGGATGACTATACTCAATAACCGAGTCAGGTCTCATGAGCAGTTTCAAACTGACCACTATCAATATGTTCCAAATTATCAATATGTTTCAAATTTAACTATCCTGCGACCACAACTCAAGTTAATACAATGATCATCAAGATCAAGGCTTTGTTATAATTCTCTTTTCCTAATCTCTATCTCTCTAGGCTCAAGCAAGTAAAGAATTCGGGCAAGTCCTAACGTTGTACACTGTTAAGAATCGTTTGAAGATGAAGAAAATACAATACAAGTATTTTGCATTGGTTTTGAATAACTTTTGTGTATCCCTAGCTCGTTAATCCACCATGGTTCCCACAACCCTAGCTATGGAGGTTTTAGCCTCTCATAGGTGCAAGGTTGTGATATGCATTCATAATTAAACACATAATTCAATACTTACAATGGTAGTTGAGAGAAAAGCTTCTTTGAATACGTAAGAAAAATCTCAATAACAATTGATAAATATCAAGAAATAATCCAAGAAAAGGTTGATCACAAGTTAATCAACTCAATTCTATGGTTTTCTCTCGAATCCCTATTGACTTCACGCTCCTCTTACTTCTCTAGTGTTCTCTTCTATTGAAAATAAAACATAAAAAATATTTATACAGACATAAGAATTCTTTTCCTAAGCTAACAGGGTAATTTTCTATAACTGGCACCGCCTGAGCCATAACTAATCATACGACCCCTAGTAGGATTGTCGAGTTGTACTTACTGTCTGTAAGCCCTTAGCTTGCTGAAAGTTTGGCCAAGTGATGGGCAATGGTACGACTCATACATGTTTCCTATGAGTCGTGCTTTACTTTCATGGTCTGACTCTGAGAACTCTGACATATTTTGAAATTATTCACGAGTATTGTGGTATGACTTATACCTCCCAGCCACGACTTGTACTTCTGAAGTTCTGCTTAGCACTGAAAATCCTCTGAAGTTCACCATTGCTCCTGATACGATTCATACATGGTTGCCATGATTCATAAATCCATTTGTATCAGGAGTCTGCCTTTGTGTAATTCCTTCTGAATATTTCCACGATTCTAGTTATGGCTCGTACTGAGAGTCGTAGGTTGCAGTCTTTCCAGTTCAGCCATCTGAAACTTGTCACGGTTCTCAATATGGCTCGTACTAAGACTGACACTTTAGCTCATTTTCTGCACTTTCAAGCTTCTTTTGCACATTCTTTCTCCAATACTTATTTTTTCTGAAATCAAAGAAAAAGTGTCTTATATCCATATAAACAAATCTAAGTTCATGCTATTTTCTTAGTTTTGAGCGTCGAAAGTACTGTAAACTCACAGCACATCAACACCCTCAACTTAAGACTTTTGCATGTCCTCGGGCAAAGAAAAAAAAAATTAAACACGACGCTCAACTAGAAAATAAACCTAGGATACTACGGCCAATACCCAAACCAAATTTGAACTATAAATCCAACAACTTTTGACCCTTCTTTCGTGAACCAATATCAGCACATGCACTACAAGCAACCACAAAATATGATAAGCAGGGATCAAGACATGTCATCTAGCTATTAATAGTCAATCAAGTCATCACCGATGCTTTTCACACAGACCACTGGTAAGATTAAACATAAACTATGTACCCTCACAGCAAACGAAGTCCCCACTCACAGATATAGTAACAGATATGGCATGGGACTGAATAAGCGAGACTCTCACTCTCACAAAGAAGTTCCAAATACTGTGTATCAGATACCATAGGTTTGCCCTTATTTTCTCTACTTCGGTCTGTCATATGGTTAGATTAGGATCACTATAGGGCTTGATTCGGCTTGTAATGTAGGATTTAGGGTTGGACATGATAAATATGGGATCTTTTTAAGTGACTAACCCTTCCTTGGCATTACATACATTGGCTCCATCTTTCATCTATTTCACCCTTTTTTGTTTTTTCTTCTTTTTCCTCTCTTTTCACCCCTTTTTATGCTCTTGTGCGCGTGTGGTGTGTTTTCAACCTTTTTCAAGCATTATTTTCTTTTCTCAATTTTTCTTCTCTTTTATTTTCTTTTTTTCTTTTTCTTTTGTCACACCACACCTCATTTTTCACCTTTTCTTTTCTCTCCATTTTTCTCCTTCCCACTATTTATGCACCCCTACTCTAGCCACCCTCAGCTTAGGCATTTTGCCTATGTTGAAGTTCACAGTGTCCAAGAAGGGACCAGGGTCAGAACAGGTTCATTATAAAAAAAAGGTACGGTTAATCGGTTAATGAAAGAAAAATAATTTATTAAAGGCTCAAAATTGGAATCAAGGGAATCATATGATTTTGGTAGGGTCAGGCTAATGTAATAAAGAGATCAATTAGTGTTCCAAAGACTTTACCCCTTTTATTTATGTCAAATAGATCAGGAATAAATATGTACAGAATAGGAAGATTCCAACCTCCCAAGTAAAGAATTGATTAGACTAAAAGTGGGATCAACAAAAATGGTCTATGATCTTATCCTAACCAACTATCCTCAACCTATGCAAAGACTAATCAGGCAAGTTCTAGATCTTCAACACAGTATTGAACTAAGTATCAAACTTCATTCACTTATGGAACATGACTTATATTCACTCTACATGTCAAGTTTATGTATGGCATAACAAAACTACTCATGCTAATACACTAAATGACATCAAAAGATCCACAGAAATCATGCATGTAGTCACATGTACACGGCTAATTCATCAAAAAAATTTAAACAGGGTCATTTTTTTCAAAACTCCAAACCTAGTGCAATTCTATTGGTTGAGTACTCCTAAGCTACTTTCTAATTAAACAAAAATCACAAAAAAAATTAAAATCCTAAACATGCCGATTCTACTAGATAGCATGCTTGAGGAAAGAGAAACACGACCAAAAAAATCCTCGGACCAATCCAAAAATCCAAAAATACAATTACATCCCCTCCCCTTTTGAAAATTATGCTTCGTCCCCAAAGCATGAACTACAAAAACAGAGGGAAGGGAACATACTTGTGGCTACTCAGACTTCACCATTCATGGGTTGTCTCCCATGCAGTGCCTGATTTAACATCGCGGCATGACATAACTCTTGCGGCTCTTCAGGCATCATCAAGGTATACTACCTCTATTCCTCTTAATTCCTCCGTATCTCCCAGATATAACTTTATTCTTTGCCCGTTCAGTTTGAACTTTTTTTCTTCTTTATTCTCAAGTTCCACTGCACCGTATGGGGACACCTGTACCACTCTGTAGGGTCCCATCCATCTAGATTTCAACTTTCTTGGGTGCAACCGGAGCCTTGAGTTGAACAGTAGGACCAAATCGCCTGTGTTAAACTCCCTTTTTGCAATCTCCTTGTCATGGTAAATCTTCATTCTCTCTTTATAAATGGCCGCACTCTCATAAGCTCTAAGTCGGAACTCATCCAACTTATTGAGCTAGTTAAGTCTCAGCTTGGCTACTTCATTCCAGTCACTACAACAAAATGCATTTATAGCTATAAAATTTAAGCTATGAATTTAAATATCGTAGCTATTACCTAGTAATAGCCACAACCATACCTATTTACAAATTCATAAAATTTCTTAGCCACGAAAATCAAACTGACAAAGCTAATTTCTCCTTTTTGCTATTATTACTAACAATCGTGACAATAATTGCCTAGATAACTATAAGTTTATTACTACAATAAAATTTTATAGTTGATCATAAGTTTTTGCCACGCGATAAAAGTTATTGTAGCAATAGTATCCTTTTAGCCACAATAAACTATTTGAAATAAAACTTTATAGCTAAATAAGTTTTTTGGCTTCAAGTTATAAAAAAAAATTGTGGCAATAGTTAAATAATATAACCACGTCTTTTTTGCTATAATAACATTTTGTAGCTAATTATTAATTTTTTCACGATTTAAAATTTATTATCGTAATAGCAACCTTTTAGCCACAATAAATTATCTGAAATAATATATTGTGACTAAATAAATATTTTTGATTCAAGTTATAAAAAAAAGTTATTGCAATGGTTAAATGATATAGCCATAGATTTTTTGCTACAATAAAATTTTGTAGCTAATTATTAATTTTTGTGACCTGTTGAAACTTGTCGTAACAATAGTGACCTTTTAGCCATGAAAAAGGTTATCTAAAATTAAAATATTGTAGCTAAATAAATATTTTTGCTTTGAGTACTAAAAAATTGTGGCACTAGTTGACTTAATAATAGCTATAGTTATTTGTCATGACGAAATAATTTAGCCACAAATTTATTATTATGATAAAATTTCATACTTAATAATTATATTTTATCACAAGCTGAAATTTGTTGCAGCAACACTAATCTAGTATAATTAGAGATGCTAATCGTTCGATTCATTTCGATATTACATGTCTACTTGCGTATTTCAATAAATAAGTTATTATATCTAAATTAATTTTGATTAACTAATTATATCAAACTTAAATATAACTTCACTAAGTCTCACTGAAACTTCATCATGATCAAGTGCTTCCAGAATTGTTATTTGACTCAAACATGTTTCATCATAATAATATTTTTATCGATCTAATATAATTGAAGGGGTTAATCTTTCGATTTAATTCAATTTTACAACTTCTAAATATTAGATATAACTTAAATTAATACTTAATATATTTATTTCGATTAAATAATAATGTCAAATTTTAGCAACACTTCAATAAGTTTCATTCAAACTTCATTCTAACTAAATATTTTCAGAACTTTTATTCGATTCGAACAAGATTTATTGAGATAATACCCTTATTAACTCAGTAATTATAGGTATAAAAAAAAATCTTCAACCATAAATATTGTATATACGTACTTATCAACTAACTTCTTAAACAATCAAGCCCATATTTTATCTCATTGCAACATGTTATTTGTGGATATTAATTGTACTTTTCTAAGAAAAAATATGTGTAACTAATATTTTGTTGAAAGTTGTAAAGATGTTATGTATGCTTGATATTTTATTATTTTAAAATAAGTGCTTAATATTTTATATGTATGCACTAATTTTTTTTAAAAATTCATAAAATTTTAATAGTTGCAGAGATATTATGTATATCAATATTTGTATTTGTACAATATACAGATATTGTTAAGAAATTATAATAATTATAAATTGATATATGACTTATTTCAACATATTAAATTATTTTATTTTTATAAATTAATTCAAAATAATATGTTTACATTATTTATCCCCCTCTTTGTAATAGTTTTTTTCATATATAATATTTAAATGAGTTTTTAATTTAGCATTTTATCTTTAAATAAATAATGTCATATTTTATTTAAATACACAGTATCAATTAGTCCAGAATATAAATGTATAAATTGATTATTTGGTAAATATAATTAATACACATGTACTAATAAAGAAAGCGACATTGATATTTTTTTTTGAATTTTCTATTTTCAACTTGACATTTTAAGCCATATAATTTTTAGATTTTTATATCAAACTAAAAAACTGCAATTCAAAAGTCAAATTTCATATCTCTATTTAAATTCAAAATGAAATAATTGAATGTTGTGGAAGTATGACTCCACTATACTAGAACACATTAATTTGAATTTGAATCCACTTGTTGACATAAAAGAAATCTTAATTAACCTTTTTTTTAAAAAAATTCTATCATAAAATAATTTTCAAATAAAATTTAATAATGTTGACACTTGCCACTACAGTATTATTTTGCTTCTCGTATACTATATAGCTATATTAGATAGATTTTCTAATATTAACAGTTTTATTTTGTTTTTGAATTTTCTTTTTTAAACTTGTCATTTTAATTCATATAGTTCATTTTAAATTCATATAATTTTTATATTTTGAATTCAAATTAAAAATAGTATTAAAATTCATATTCTTGTTTAAATTTAAATTGAAATAATAGAATGTTGTGGAAAGATGATTCCACCATAATAGGACACTTTAATATGAATTTGAATTCATTTTGTTGATATAAAAAAATAGATTTTTTTTTTGAAATTTCTATCTTAAAATAATTTTCAAACTTAAATTTATAATAATTAACATTTCTCATCACAATATTATTTTCCTTCTTTGATAATATATAGATTGATTAGATAATTCTTTTTAATACTGAGAATTTTATTTATTTTAAACTTGACATTTTAATCCATATAAATCATTTTAAATTCATATAATTCTAATATTTTCAATTCAAACCAAAAAATAATAATTCAAAATTAAGAATAATTATAAATTAAAAATTTATATAACAAAATTAATAATATCATATAATTTGAAAAGAATTATATATTTTAGAGTAATATTTATTTCATGTATAGTTGGCTTTTTCCATTAACTTAAAATAAAGTATATTGTTATTATTATTATTATTATTGTTGTTGTTGTTATTATTATTGTTGTTGTTATTTTTTGTTATATTCGTTATTTACGTAATAACAGTATTTGTATCTTAAAAAAGTAAAAAATATACATATAATAATAAGAAAATACAAATAATAATTGACCGATCAAAAAGAATTTCAAACCTAAATCCTTCTCCTTCCTCCATTTAGATTCAAACTTCAAAATCTCCCCCCAAAAATTAAAAAATTCAAAAGATTAAAATTTCCCCCGAAAATTTAAAAATCCAATCAAAATAAACTAATTTTCCTTCCCACTAAACAAACACCCACATCTCATTTCTCTTTGCACATTCCCCATTCCCCTCCTGTTCGTCACTCCTCTCCCCTCCCCTTTTTTATCTTTTAGTTTCTTATTCAATTTGAAAGTTTTATTTGTAACGTTTTGTTAATTTTTTTTTTCAGGTTTTACAATATGGAATTCTCCAAGCATATGAGATAAGTTTTTACAATATCAAGATCGTATTGGATTGCATATATTTTTCTTAGCGTAAAAGTAATTTTCTGCTCGTTTGAGTTTTAGAATTGATATTGGACTTTGAGATTTAATATCTACATATTTAAGAAGTTTAAAATATCTATAGGTTTGTTTACTCCTTTGGATGCTTTACAATTTTCCTGTTTTTTGTTTGTTAAATATTTTAGTATAAAAAAATTATTTAAAACATGTTTTTTTTCTCCTTGAAATTCTATATATACACACACTTGCATATATAACAAGTTGGTTTCTTGGTGCTAAAATACTTTATCATTATTGACAGCATATTACTGAAATTAGAGCATATAAATAACAAATTGAGACGGATATTGTCAAGCTAAGGTGCAATTGAAGACCGTTGAAGGAGAGATATGGGAAGACAATGCTACTTTGGACTTAAACAAGATGATGTTTTAAAAGAATTATATATTGTGACTATTTTAAATTGTAAAATGCAACCATATATAACTAGGCAATTATTTTGAAATCTCGAAAAAGAAGTCGTAGCTATAATATGTAACTTTTTGTGACTAATAAAACTTGTGAAGAATTCTTTTATTTATAGTAATGTAATTAATATCTACTTTGAAATTTAAATTATTTTTTAGCTACATTATAGAAATTCGTGTCATCATTAATGCGTATGAGAATATTCTTCAATTCATATCAACGAGTTATTGTACTTGTGGCTAAACGTATCTATAATTACCAAAAATATAGCTATATATTTCACTTTTCGTAGGAAATTTTAAAAATTAGCTATAATTTATGTAGTTTGTGGCAACAAAAAATATGAATTCTTAGTCATGTACATAAATGTTTATGGAAAAATACTATAGTTTATAGCTATATATTTTTTAACTCGTAACTAAATACAATTATTATTACCGCAAAATTAAAATATAAAAAAGCCACAAATTTTAAATTTTCATAGCAAACAAATCAAGTTTTTTGCCATAATTGAATACATTGTGGCTACAATGTAAAAATTGATACATATTTTATTTGTTCGTGGAAAAATTATTTGCTATAAGTATATATTTCATAGCAAATTTTTTACCATCATAGCTACAACACAATTTTTTTGTAGCTATAAGTATTAGTCCTCGGCCACGACTCATGTAGAGTCTGTAGCTGACTTTTAGTTACGCTACATCTTGCTACGAATGCTGAAAAAAAAATTATGGCTAAAGTGTTTAGCCACGGGGTTTTTCATATTTAGCTACAACCTATTTTATAGTTATATATGCATTATGTTGTAGTGAGTTCATATTCAGCTTTTTCAGAGCCCATAGCACTTTATACTCTAAATCAACCAGTAAATGACATGATTTGCCATAAACCAGTTGGTATGGAGATGAACCAATGGGGGTCTTATAAGTTGTTCGGTAAGCCCACAGCGCATCATCGAGCTTCCTAGACCAATCTGTCCGGCTAGTATTCACTGTTTTTGCAAGAATGGTCTTTATCTCCCTGTTTGAAACTTCCACTTGTCCACTTGACTGAGGCTGGTAAGGTGCCACCTTGTGCTTGACACCATGTTTTTCCAACAAGGTTCTAAAGGGGTGGTTACAAAAAGTGGGATCCACCATCATTGATAATAGCTCTGGGAGTGCCAAACCTAGCGAAGATGTGCTTCCACAGAAATGTTGTAACACTTTTGCCTTCATTGTTCGGTAGAGAAATAGCCTCCACCTATTTGGAGACATAGTCCACCTCCACCAAGATGTATTTCATCCCATATGAGCTAACAAATGGGCCTATGAAGTCTATACTCCACACATCAAACAACTCAACTTCCAGAATTGGGGTCAATGGCAACTCATGTTTACGGATAATACCGCTCTGCCTTTAGCACTAACTTGGCGTAACCATATGAATCTTGGTGAATAGAGAGTCAGTATATCCACATTATAAGATTTTATGTGCAGTTCTAATACCACTATGATGACCTCCAACTGGAGATGAATGACATGCCTCTAGAATGCTCAACATCTCTACTTTTGGCACACACCTACGAATAATCCCATCTGCACAAATGCGAAATAATTATGGTTCATCCCAGTAATATATCTGGGCATCAAAATAAGAACTTTTTCTTCTGCTGAGGAGTTAGGTCTGCCGGTATCATATCGCTAACCAATTAATTGAAAAGTCAGCAAACTAGGGAATCAAATCCTGAGATGCAGCTAACACCTGTTCGTCTAGGAAAGCATTATCAATATCAATCTCCTCCCTTGCCCCAGCTTCATACTCTAGCCTGGATAGATGATCAAGCTACCTAATTTTTCATTCCTTTCCGATCTTTAACCTCAAACTCAAATTCTTGAAGCAATAGCACTCACCGAATCAATTTGGATTTAGCATCCTTTTTGGACATCAGGTACCTCAAAGTGGCATGGTCTGTATGGATGATCACCTTGATTCCAAAAAAGTATGCTCAAAATTTTTCGAATGCAAAAACCACTGCTAATAGCTCATGTTCTGTTACCGTGTAATTTTTCTAGGCTGTGTTGAGTGTCTACCTTAGTAGATAGGATGAAAAATCTTTGCTCTTCGTTGGCCCAAAATAGCACCAAGAGTAACCCCGCTAGCATCACACATTACCTCAAATGAAAGAGACCAATCTGGAGCTATGATGATAGGAGCAGTGGTGAGTTTCTCTATCAAGCACTCAAAAGCCCTTAGACATGCCTCATCAAACACGAACTTTACCTCCTTCTCAAGAAATTTGCACAATGGTTGTGCAATTTATGAAAAGTCCTTGACAAATCGCCTGTAGAATCCTGCATGTCCCAAAAAGCTTCTGACCCTTTTTACGAAAATAGGGGGCGGCAAATCAGCTATAACCTCAATTTTTGCCTTGTCCACCTCAATCCCTTTTTTCGAGACTTTGTGACCCAGCACTATTCCTTCCTTGACCATAAAGTTATATTTTCCCCAATTAAGGACCAGATTAGTTTCTTCGCATCTTTACAATACTTTGCCCGAGTGGTTGAGGCAAGATTCAAATGAGTCACCCACAATGGAGAAGTTGTCCATAAATACTTCAATGGTGTCCTCCACCATATCTGAGAATATAGACATCATGCAGCTCTGGAATGTGGTTGGTGCATTGCACAACCCAAATGGCATTCTTCTAAAAGCGAACGTTCCATACAGACAAGTGAAGGTCGTCTTTTCTTGGTCATGGTAATCTGATTATATCCTGAGTATCCATCATGAAAATAGTACCAACCTCTACCTGTCAATCTGTTAAGCATTTGATCCAAGAATGGCATTGGAAAGTGGTCCTTTTGGGTCCAATATTTAAGTTTTCTGTAATCCACGCATACACGCCATCTTGTAATTGGTTGTGTCGATATCAACTCATTCTTATTATTGGGTACCACTGTGATCCTGCCTTTCTTTGGTACACACTGCACCCGATTCACCCACTTATCTGTGATGGGGTAGATTACACCAGCATCCAACCACTTGATGATCTCTTTTTTTACTACTTCTTGCATTGGGGGGTTTAGGCGTCACTGATGTTCTATACTTGGTGTGCAGTTTGGCTCGAGTTGAATCTTGTGAGTACATATTCCTGGAGGGATCCCAATGATATTAGCTATGGTCCAGCCAATTGCCTTTTTGTGCCTTTTTAGTATTTTGACCAAAACTCCCACTTGCCCGTCCAACAAATCTGCTGCGCTTATTACTGGTAAAGCATTGTCTTCACCCAGAAATGCATACTTGAGATGGGGAGGTAGTGCCTTCAATTTAAGGACTGGTGGTACCTCCATAGATGGCTTAGCCGGCGGCGTTGAACGGTTCTTTAGATCCAGGTCTAACTTCTTTGGGCTGAAGTTATATGACCCTATTCCATTTAAGGAGTTCACCATCTCCGTGTATTATGTTACTTCGTCTCCCTCATAATTCATCATGATAGCTGCTAATGTGTCAACAGTCATCATCTCCTCCACAAGCATTGACAGCTTCTCATATTCCATCTGGGTGTTTGTAAAAGGGATCATTCCCTTGATGTGTCCTGACAGAATCACAAAAGAAAAATAAAGAAAACATAAACAGGGAAATAACAACCAAAATTCAAATACAAGCAATTAATCTAGTCTTAGCCATATTCCCCGTCAACGACGCCACTTTTTGATAACGCTCAAACTCACATCTCCTGCTGAAGTATAAAGCGGATGTTGTCAACAAAAGAACCCAACAAAGAGGTTTGGGTCAAATCCACAGGGAATATAGAAGATCTAGACTAATGTTAGTAAGTGAACTTGTCGGTTAGTTACTCCAATTTGGGGGTTTTAAGAAAATAATGATTAAAACAATGAATGAAATTATGATTTAAATCAAGAATTAAGAATAACTAGGGTTTGTGTTCCCCATGGATTCATAACTACTTCGGGTATACACACGTGACCAATACCAATGCTTACTCGTAGAACTGATAACTAGGGTTCATCGAAATGGCCGGTTCGTCCCTATTGGATGACTATACTCAATCACCGGGTCAGGTCTCATGAGCGGTTCCAAACTAAACGTTATCAATATGTTCCAAATTTAACTATCCTGCGACCACAACTCAAGTTAATACAATGATCATCAAGATCAAGGCTTTGTTTTAATTCTCTTTTTCTAATCTCTACCTCTCTAGGCTCAAGCAAGTAAAGAATTTGGTCAAGTCCTAATATTATACACCGTTAAGAACCTTTTGAAGATGAAGAGAATACAATACAAGTGTTTTGCATTGGTTTTGAATCACTTTTGTGTATCCCTAGCTCGTTAATCCACCATGGTTCCCACAACCCTAGCTATGGAGTTTTCAGCCTCTCAGAGGTGCAAGATTGTGATATGCATCATAATTAAACACATAATCAATACTTATAATGGTAGTTGAGAGAAAATCTTCTTTGAATACATAAGAAAAATCTTAAGAACAATTGATAAAGATCAAGAAAGAATCCAAGAAAAGGTTGATCACAAGTTAATTAACTCAATTCTATGTTTTTCTCTCGAATCCCTATTGACTTCACACTCCTCTTACTTCTCTAGCGTTCTCTTCTATTGAAAATAAAACATAAAAGGTATTTATACAGACATAAAAATTCTTTTCCTAAACTAACAGGGTGATTTTCTATAATTGGCGTCGCCTGAGCCACGACTGATCATACTACCCTTAATAGGATTGTACGGGTCATACTTACTGTTTGTAAGTCCTTAGCTTGCTGAAATTTTGGCCAAATGTTGGGCACTGGTACGACTCATACATGCTTCCTACGAGTCGTGCTTTGCTTCCGTGGTCTGGCTTTGAGAACTCTGACATCTTCTGAAATTATTCACAAGTGTTGTGGTACAACTCGTACCTCCCATCCATGACTCGTACTGTCTGAAGTTCTGCTTAGCACTGAAAAACCTCCAAAGTGCAAAACCTCTAAATTTCACCACTGCTCCTGGTACGATTCGTACATGGTTGCCATGACTCGTAAAATCCATCCCAAGAGTCTGCCTTTGTGCAATTCCTTCTAAATATTTCCACGATTCCAGTTACGGCTTGTACCATTATGGTACGGCTCATACTGAGAGTCGTAGGTTGCATTCTTTCCAGTTCAGCCATCTAAAACTTGTCACAGTTCTTAGTACGACTCGTACCATCAATATGTGGCTCGTACTGAGACTGACACTTTAGCTCATTTTCTGCACTTTCAAGCTTCTTTTGCACATTCTTACTCCAACACTTATTTTTCCAGAAATCAAAGAAAAAGTACCTTATATCCATATAAACACACCTAAGTTCATGCTAATTTCTTAGTTTTGAGTGTCGAAAGTGCTGTAAACTCACAGCACATCAGGCATCATGTAAGCTCTATCATGATGGTGTTGGTTATGAAGATTCTCCTATTATTCCTCATGATTTTAGATACTTATGTTCATGAATTATAATATTATATTTATCAGCATATTTGACTCAGTGATTAGTTTATGAGCTTTTACTTACGATTTCAGCTATGGCAAGTCATATGATTTCTATTTTTAAATCTTGAGTCACTATGTTCAGTTATGATAATCATCTTATGATTATGTATATCTCGGATACATGGCTTTTAGCATGCAGTCCTTTCTCTCATGATCTTTTAATTTATATGCATGATTTCAACTAATGTTTAACTAAGCATGTTTTATTACCTTACATACTCAATACATTGCAAGTACTAACTGCATATTCTATACTATATCATTTCATGATATAGGTTCGGGTGATCCAGCTTAGTCTCGTCGATAGCTCACTCTCATCTTAGTCCAATTCAGCCCTTGTTTTGGGTGAGTCCTCATCATTTGAAGACATCTGTAAGTTTAGACTTGTTATGTCAGTTTAGTTTCAGACTTGGACTTAGCTAGGGGCTTGTCCCAGCATCTCATCAGATAGTAGAGGCTTTCAAACATAGATTAGTATGTTCAGCTTTGAGATTCAACATTATGATGTTATTGGTTGATATACGCTTTATGAAATTCAGTATTTCACTTATTTATGTTCACATTATTTTTTGCTTGATTATGCTTCTAAGTCATTCTATGTATGTACCATGGGTTAGCTTGGAGCTATTCGTGGTTCTAGGTCCTGTGTCTCAATTTGGGATCCTAGCTCGGGTCGTGACAGGTGGTGCATTTAGGCATGGGAGACACTCTCGTAAAGGATCCATTATAGTTACATTGGCATGTAATTCTAAGACCTGAGTGTGCTGGAACCTCAGCCGACTCAGTGCTAAATATTACTCTCAAAATATATATATTGCTCATACCATAATCATGAAACATGGGTTTACATGGGCTAGTTTAAATCATGAAATTCGTGATATCTTAACATACGTGACCTAGCCATAAAAATGGTGCTGAAGATCGACTATGATACATAGACTTGAATTTTGTAAAAATCATGCATAATTGAGTAAAATAATCATAATTGGTAATTCATATATTCATGATAAATTCTAGTAGAGAACATGCATCATAATTATAAGTCATGGATATCAGTAATAGGAGACTCAAATTCATATAAGATCATGAGAGATTTCATAGAAGCTGGGTCTAACCCTAGGATTTTCATAAAGCTTGATTGAATACTTGAATTCATGATCTAGAGATGAAATTGGGCATGAGGGTGGAAGGATTTCCTCCATTCATGACCCTACATACCTAGGTTGATGATCCCTTAGCATATCTTGTAGACCCAAGAGAAATTGAGATGAAAGAGACGATGAACCTTAGCTTGACTTGAGAGAGAATCTTCAACTTACGGATGCTTGAAGGGAATGGGATTTTAGGATAAGTAAAACCCTATAATACATCCTTTTGGAAGTCAAAAATGACCTAATTTAGGAGTTAAAATCATAAAAAATTACAAAAATACCCCTAAAAATCGCACTTAAAAATCTGCTTGCCAGTCATCACGGGTTGTACCATGACTCATGGTGACATACCATGGGTCATGGTGTGCAAATCGTGGCTTCTGGATGGCTTAACATCTTGATGAATCTCATGCTACGGGTTCTTGGTACGAGTCATACCATGACGTGGTGACAAGGCTAGTCCTGTCCGTCAAACCTGATAGTACTTCACTAAACTGGTCATAATTTTTTATTCCGAACTCTGATTGATGCAAGGTCAAATGTGTTGGAAAAAAGGCTCAAAGGCTTAAATTTGATTTTCTGGATCATCCAAAAAAACTTCGTAAAAATGGAAGTTATGATCATTTAAATTTGACCCTTGTAAGAACTTATATGAAAAACTCAATCGGTAGGAAAGCTCTCAACTCAACTTTATGCTACAAGTTACTTATGACCTTAATTTGCATCCACTGCACTTCTTACACTTAAAGATTAATCTTAACACCTTGTTTCCATAAAATTCATTGGGTTCGAGTCTATCCACATACCTAGAATGGTTCCAAACTTAGCCCGAAAGTTCAAGGCATGACAATATCTCAACTCGCGACTGAAATGATGATTCGGACCATCATATTACGACTCGTACTGAGTCTTCGTAGCTACTAATCCTTCCCTGAGAAATTCTCTGAACTTCCTTCCCTACGTCCCTTAGGTACGACTTGTACATCCTCAGTACAACTCGTGACCACCAGTTATACCTTCTCCACCAAAATCTGCTAGCCTTTTGGACTTCTCATCATGAGTATTGGTATGAGTCATATCATGCACCTAAGAATCATACTTAGGCCCGTTCTAAGGAATTTTTCCTGTTTGTCTGCATGACTAACTTCTCATCCTCGGGTCTAGTCTTAGGAACTTTTGGGGTGTTACAATCACTCAAGTGGACCAAGAAATCATAGAACAAATTTCCCATAATAGAGAAATCGTCCATGAAAACTTTCATGGTGTCTTCCACCATGTCTGAGAAAATCGACATCATGCTTACTTGAAAAGTGGTTGGGGCATTACAAAGCCCAAATGAATCCTCTTAAACACAAATGTCCCATAGGGACATGTAAAGGTTGTGTTCTCTTGGTCTTTCAAGGGAATTAAAATTTGATTGTACCCCAAATACCCATCCAAAAAGTAGTAATATTCTCTCTCGTCTAGTCGGTCTAGCATTTGATCTATAGATGGGACCGGAAAATGATCCTTCTTAGTCCACGAGTTCAACTTTCAATAATCCATGCACACCCTTCATTTGGTGACGGACCGCATAGCTATCAACTCATCTTTCTCATTTGTAACCATGATAATTCCCCCCTTTTTAGGCATACATTGAACCAAACTCACCAAATTACTATCAGGTACACAACCCCTGCATCCAACCACTTGATAATCTCTTTCTTCACCACCTTTTTCATAGGTGGATTCAAATGTCTTTGATTCTCAATGGAGGGGTTACAATCTTCTTGAAGGTTAATCTTATGAGTACAAATTCCTGAAGGTAGGCTAATTATATCAGCAATAGTCCAACCGGTTGCTCGAATGTGCTTCTTCAAGACTGCCAATAGTGCCTCTACTTGCCGCTCGCCTAGTTTAGCCGAGATTATCACAGTTAATGTTTCATTTAAACCAAGATATGCATACTTCATATGAGCAGGCAGCGGTTTGAGCTCCAACACCGGTGGTTCAACGATTGGTGGCTGTGACGATAGAGTCTTTTGATTTTTTAGATCAAGGTTGAGCTTCTTCGATTGGTACAAGTAGGACCCAAGACCCGTTGCGGCATGACATGCTTCTTCTAACCCTTCACTGCCCTTGTCGTCATTATTTAAGAGAACAACTTCCAATGACTCTTTGAAGAACGTTTCCTCCATATCTTTCTCTATGTCTTCTTCATCAACACCTTCTGGACTTGGAGTTACATTTTCCATAAGTGGTCCCTTCACCTTCACATCCACCCCTGATTTCATTTGAGATGCCAAATGGTTGATCCTTTCTTCTAGACTTTTAATAGAGATTTCAGGATCTTTCACAATTCAAGTAAGCTCTAAGAGATCACCTTTCAACTCTCGAATCCCCAAGTCAGTGGAGATCACCCATTCCAATACCATTTCAAGAATGCTTTTGATTTTTGAGTGTGAGGACTCTTCTCTCTCCTAACTTCTCAAATCAGCTATATATTCATAGTTCTGACCTTGATTGTCATCACAAGGATGTCAAGAGCCTTCGTTGGCACCTTGGTACCCCAGATGAAAACCCCTCATGCACCTTGCTAACAACCCAATCTGAATTATTATTTTCACTAACGTCGTGTCCCTTTCCTCCTTCCTTCTCCATATCTCATTCATTAGTTGGATAGAAGCTGCACATAAAGACACCTTAGTGCCGCTTTCTTTGTTTTCACACCAATTAGGAAGGTTTTATGACTTTTTTCCTTTATTTGTGTAGGCATTTAACTTAGACAAAAAAAAGAGAAGAATTGGACAAAAAGCACAGTACTGGGAGTAAATAGGATGTGCGTGCCGCATATGGGCACCTGCGAAATGTAGGTGCAAATGCAGAATGGCTTCAAGTAACACAGTCTTGACCTACGAATCACTTGCAACACGTAGATGGGCACATGCGTTCACAGGGGCCACATAAGTGACTCGGATATTGACAAGGAAAAATCCATCCAATTTTCGCACAAATAAATCTGAGCAGCTTTCAAGGGAAAATTTGGAAAGCTGTGCAAGAGAAATTTATAGATTTTTACCCCAATTGTATACACCCATGTCATATCACTTAACATTAAATATTATAAAGAGAGGTTAAAGATAGAGAGTGGAGTAAATTTTACTTTATCTTCTTCTTAAGCTAAATTTATTATTTAATATAATGATTGTTGAGGAACTTTCCATGGGTATAATTTCTATTTCTTCACTCATGAGTAGCTAAATTTCTAGCTAGGGATGAGTGTATGGATGTATAAGCTAGAGCAGGGGGTTGACGATTTATTCTTAAATTCGATGAATATGAATGGATTTATTATTTTCTCTAAGTTTTAATTGAAAAATTAGTGGTTGCAAACATCCATTTAGCTTGCTTATCTTACTTTTGCTTGAGAAAGAGGAGTGATATTTGTGTGAGAAGTCAATAGGGGGGATTTAGAGTGTAGATGTGTGGGGTTGAGCTAGAAATAGTCAAAACCCACATCCCACTCCGCTAAAGGGTCAAGACTTGAGATAGCTTAACTCTTCCTTAGGCTTTGTGGCTGATTTGTGATTGTGGCTTTGGAGTTTGAGAAAACCCAAGGCAAAAGAATCCTTGTGGTTGAAAAACAAGAGGATGTATTTTATCCATTGCTACCATGCTATAATTGAGTTTAAGGCATTTAAATCAACCCCAATCTAGTTGACATCCCATCTATTGCACATCCTTAGTTCCCTCTAATCAATTGCAACAAGCTTTTTGCCTTATTTTGTTTACAAGTTTGAACTCAATACTTGTTTCCCTTTTCCCCCTATTTTTACCTTTCAACTATTAAACAATAATGCTTGATATTTCGGATTAGTTTACAACCTTTGGATGATCTAATCTCAACCTCTGTGAGATTTGACCCTGACATCCATTGAAATATTTATTTTTGACAACGATCACTGCCACTTCCTTTAAAAAGGAGAGATGTATTGAGCATTATCAAAAAAAATTAAATCCTTAACCCTCTCATTAGTAATGCACGATTTGACCCTATGATAGATCTGGTGATGTCATTCTTAAGGGCATATTGTCAGTGCTCTCCATAGCAATCACCTTTGTAGATAGTAGATAGTAATAAACTCCAACTATTTTCTTCATACCACGATTATTTTTCAAGGAGCAAATTTTGTTTTCTTTTTGTGTCGGGTGATATTTCCCTGTGATAGATTGAGAGGCAACTTTATTAAGGGAAAATGCCAAGTTGAGTTTATCTTGTTGAGTCATTGTTGCACTTATCTTGAGCGGTACCACCAACATTTTTACTTGTCATAGCAAAATGATTCTTCAAGTTGAAAGGGGCACATGAATTTGAAAAAAAAAAAAGAGCACTCTCTTGATATGAGTTACACATTCTTTGTTTGACTTTTTAATTCGCAAAAACGAATGTGCAAAATGTGAAATAGATTGTCTAAATTCACGCCTTTGAATTGATTTTGAAAATAGTTGAACTCCTTGAAATGTGATGCCTTGTGTAGCAGGGTTTTTGACTTGATTTCTTGTGTACGCATATTGTCTAGAACTTTCCCCAAATATGATTCAAGGCAAAATCCTAGATGTCGTTGCACTTGGAAAATGACCGTAGGCTTTTTTTGGATAGTCACTTCACCATAAAATGACCTCCTTCAACATCAACCCTTGTTAACCATTGTTTGATCCTTAAGCCATTTTCTTGAAAAACACATTACAAGCCTTATACCCTTTTTAATCCTCTTCTTTGGCACTCATCCTCCCTAATTACTAGTGATGAAAGAAATGGGGTTTGAAGCCTAAGATTTGGGGATGGAAAGATGAAATTTGATGTTGGAAAAAGCCTAAGTTTGGGGTTGTGCAAGAAAGAAAAAAACAGGAATGAGCTTCAATGTGAAGTAGCACCAATTGTTTGATGAAAAGACAAAATAGCCAGTTGAAAAACCCTTAATAAAAAAAAAAGAAAGAGAAAAGTTGAATAGTGTTATCTCTTTTTTAAATGAGGCTTAATGGAGAATTTAAGGTGTTCAAATGGTGGCTCTTGAGGAAAAATGTGAAGGGTGAGAAGGGAGAGATAAGGTAAAGTAGACTCCCTAAAGGTAGGGGGATGTTTGAATGTTTTCACAAAAGGAATTAGGGAGATTCTAGTCACTAGAGCTAACTGTTGTCCTACTCTTACCCCTAGCCTTCATTATAACCCGCAAGTCCTTAGTGATTTCGAGTGTAGAAACTCTACATTAGTGGTGAGTTACATGAAGGGCAAGTCTATGGTTCAATGTGTATGCACTTGAATATCTTTGAGAGAGTGAATGTCTTTGCAGTATTTTATACTCCGTATGTGTTAATTGTATATCTAAGTGGGATTCTCTCTCTTTTGGTGAGTGACATCACTTCCTTGGAGTAAATGCTCAAAATGTGTTTTCAATTGATAGGTATGAATGCGACAAGTTATGCAGTAAATATCTAGGAACACTTTGAATTTTGATTGTCAATGACTTGAGATGCTTATTGATCTTGACTTAATTGATATGCCCCTGTTTTGAATTAAAAGAATGAAAGTGATGTATGCCAAATGTTTGTGGTGATATCAATTGAATTTGTACAACTGTTTGTGTTTTTTTGTTTTCTTGAGTCAGTGTGTGATTTTGAGGTTGTCTTAAGTTTTATTGGTCTCATGTGCAGCACTAATGATGTGGTATGCTTAATTCAATTATAAATTGTGAGTGACTACCTCACTTGAGGACAAGTAACAACTCAAGTTTCTGGGTTTGATGAGTTGGTAATTTACTAACTCATTAGGCTTTTAAGCATGAGCTACTGTTTTGTTTTCACACCAATTAGGAAGGTTTTATGCTTTTTTTCCTTTGTTTGTGCCAACATTTAACTTAGACAAAGAAAAGAGAAAAATTGAACAAAAAGCGCTCCATTGGGAGTAAATAGGACATGCGTGCCGCATATGGGCACCTGCGAAATGCAGATGCCACGCAGTTGGCATTGGAGAAATAGCTCAGCTGAACCTGCGAAGCAAAGGTTGGCACCTTCGAAACACAGGTGCAAATGCAGAATGGCTTCAAATAACACTATCTTGACCTGCGAAGCACCTGCAACTCACGAATTTCACAGGTGCCGCACAAGTGACCTGGATGCTGACAAGGGCGAAATCATCAAGTTTTGGGAAAAATGTACCTGAAAAGCTTCCAAGGAAAAATTTGAAAAGTTGTGCAAGAGGAATTTTAAGATTTTTATTTCAATTGTGCACACCCATGTCATATCACTTAACATTGAATATTGTAGAGAGAAGTTAGAGATAGAGAGTAGAGTATATTTTACTTTATCTTTTTCTTCAATTTTCTCATTGGGAAAAGACCACCATTATTGCAGATTTTGAAAGCTGATTTTGTTATTGATGATTGTTGAGAAATTTTTCATGGGTATAATTTCTCTTTCTTCATTCATGAGTAGCTAAATTTCTAGCTTGGAATGTGTGCATGAGTTAGAGATGGTGTTGATGATTTGTTCTTAAATTTGATGAATATGCATAGATCTATTATTTCCTCTAAGTTTTAATTGAAAAATTAGTGGTTTCAAACATTAATTTAGCTTGTTTATCTTACTTTTGCTTGAGAAAGAGGAGTGAGATTTCTGTGAGGAATCAATAGAGGGGATTTGGAGTGTAGATGTGTGGGGTTGATCTAGAAATAGTCAAAACCCACATCTCCAATCCATTAAAGGTTTAAGGCTAGAGATAACTTAACTCTTCCTCAAGCTTTGTGGCTGATTTGTGATTGTGGCTTTGGGGTTTGAGAAAACCCAATGCAAAAATATCTTTATGGTTGAAAAACAAGAGGATGTAGTTTGATCCATTGCGATCCATGCTATAATTGAGTTTAAGGCATTTAAATCAACCACGATCTAGTTGACACCCCATATATTTATTGGGAAAAGGATATTTTTGACCTAAAAGTAACAGTATGGGCATTTTTAAATCAAACTATTAACAACAGGGACATTTCTGGATCAAAATATTAAAAGCAAAAATATTTTTGAACCAAACTATTAATGAAAAATATTTCTATTCAATTTCACAAAATTTAACGGTATTTTTTAACCTTTTCACAAACAATGTAAAATGCCTAATTATTTCTTAATGGGTATAAACAGACAGATCCTTTAACTTAGGACAGAGGCCGGCCCCAAACAGTCTTTAACCCAGCCAGGCAGAGCCAGTCAACCAACCAAACCCTTTTTACATGTTTCGCTTGTGTAGCAATCAGGCAATCAGTAATCACGGATAATTCAATAAATCAATAAGACATCTCTAAAGCATACAAATATAGTTTCCCCATTATTATAAAGAGAAGAAACCAAGTATATCACAACTAAGCATAAAGATGTTTATTAAGTTTTTCAAGGGCAACAAATGCCTCTTTTTGAAAAGGCGTACTCTCTCCATCTCACCGACTGCAATTTAATTGAGCACGGAATATAAAAAATATGAAAATACTTTGTAATATTGTAAAACTAAACTTAAAATAAATAAATTTTCAAATAAAAAAATACAATTTTATGAACTTTTTTTCATATAAGTAAAATCCAATATAAATAAAATAATAATAGTGTCACTAAATATTTATCAAATAAAAAAGGGACATAAATTAAGGCAGAGTGAGTAATAAATATAAAAAAAAAAGTCCGTAGTGCTACGTTTGAAACAAACAGAGAGACAATAACAAGATAATCATGTGCCCAGGACCAGCACAGCAGTAGATCCAGCAAGCACATACTCTGCTTTTCTGGAAGACAAAAAATCATACGCCAGCAACTTCACACCTTGCAGTAAGCTTTACCTCCTTAGTGACCTAGCCCAAAAGATTTTGGTTTAAAAAAATAATGCTGAGGTGCTGAATGGGGAAGTAGAGTCAAAATTCCCGGTGCCTGTATGATAAATACCCATGACAGAGGAACTACATTAACATAAAAAACAAAAGAAAATACTTATCCCCAACAAAACAAAATATACATCCCAACAAAATCAAGCTGTCAGCTTAAAAGAGACAATATAATTCTATCCCCAGTTTCGTTCTTTTTTATTCCGTCTATTTCCTTCATGAGACGTCATTGCCACCAGCAACAGTAAAGACTAAACTCGTTGATTGCTCGAAAAAGCACATTAGCTACCAATCCCTGGGCTTCACTCTTCACTCCATGACAGAACAGTTTAACTCTTTTAACTTGGATTTCCAACTGGCATTGGCTGCGAATGCTGAGCACCAGCTTGTCGGGCCATCTCATTGCCAAACTGCTTAGATGGAATACTTAACTCAGCAGATGATGATCCAGTAAGATGTGCTTCCGCATTTCCATGTCTTATAGTCTTATCATCAAATGCAACACGTTGGAGATTTTCTACAAGTAAATTAGAACTAGACTTTTGGAGAGATTGAGGACTTGACACGGTTGAATTCTGAATTGATGGCGGCATGAGCCAATGAAACCAGTCATTTCTCCGCCTTAACTTTTCACCCTGCAACACGAAGAAATATTTTAAAACCCATAACAGTTAAGAGGCAAATAATACCATAATAGTTTCTAATTTTAGTATAACCACTATACTAATATTCTTAAAAGCATGTTCCTAGTTATGAAAGCACTAAACACCAAAATAGCCCCATGCAAGTGTGTAGATGCAAATACTACCCAAGTATTTTCATGGCTAGGACATCAAGCAATTTCCTAATTCTGAAGCACTAAAATCTCAATCAGCTTAGAGGACTACAGTAACAAACTCATTATATATTTCAAACAGCAGGAACTGTTAACATAGGACACATTATAAAGGATGAATTACAAACTAATATTTTGTTTCTAGCATGACCTCCTTTAAAGAACATGATGGCAATGCTTAAGGCTATTGAATTCTTAAAAACAATTTATAAGGGTAACAGGCTCTAGGTATACACAAGATTCCATGCTCACATCTCTAATGTCTTTAACAAGTGCTCTATTATTTTACAACACAAGCACTTTGCCGAAAACTCAAATAACACATAGTGAATCTTTTATATTTGACCAGAGAAAGCTGATTGAAAAAGCCTATAAAGACCACAAACCACATATAGAAGGGATACCTGCACTTCTACAACAGTAGAGGACCTCACAGCATTCAGTATCAGTTGTATATTATCTGTCAACTCCATTACCTGCAAAAATGAAAAATGTTGTTCTTGTCTTAAAACTGTTTGAGGTACTTTATTGCATGTAAATGAAATGTGGAATCATAAATCAAGATAATATGTTTTGGATACTTTATTAAGTCAAACTAATTTCATTTAGACACAGCACAGTTCACAAAATTTTGGGTCTTCTACTTCATCTCCGTTACTCGATAATTTCCACAAGCACAAATTCCACTTCTTATAGGATGAAGTTCTCTTTCAGATAAGACCTATCCCTGTATTAGAACAGAAATCCATACAAACAATTGATTTGATTGAGTAGTGTATAACCGTCAAGTACACAGAATTGGCAGGCCAAAAGTAAGCCAAGTTTTTCACAGCAAACAAAGTTACCACAAAAAGAATATTAAAGGCATGCAAGTGAAGCTGCACTATGATATACTGAAGAACCATTTATCTAAAAGGATATCCACAGACTTCTCCCTCCGCCTTCACCTCAACCCTGAAAGAATTATCATCCAACATATGCCACTGCAGTGGGCAGCAAAAAAGACATAGAGAACTATCACAGAAACATTATTTAACAGACAAAACACCAGATTGAACCAAAATCATACAGTCAAGTGCAAACTCCCTGAAATGTGGTACAGATCAGAATCCTTTACATCATCTTAGAATATCACATTCAGCGGACTAGCACGTCAGAATATTTGAGTTAATGTTTAGTTAATCCCTCATAGTTTAAATATAAGATGTGAATTGTATCTCACACAATAAATAAGCATGTTTTGTATTCCATTTTCATAAAATCCTCAATATATCTCTTCACTTCTCTTATTTTCTGACATATTTGGACAACACTTCATATGATTCTCAGCTGTCAATATCTTCAAGGTAAAAATACCTTTTTAAGTTATACTCCTAGGACAATAAAGTTATTAAAAAAAAAAGTTGCACCCAACAACCTACTGTGGCCAGATCACCTTGTAGCACAGAACATTCACATATTGCACTCATAACCATCCCATCAAACAGGCACTCACACAACATCGCCCAACTGTAACTTTATATGCAGAACATTGGTGAATCCAGCAATTTGATATGCAAGCAAACAGTCATTTCTTGTGCTGACATGACTTTCTGCTCGTTATGCATAAGCATTTCCATTAGAGACTTCAACTCCGAATTAATACAATGAACTAAATACTTTTGAAAAAGCATGTGGATTAAGCCCCATGACATAAGTTATACCATAGAATGACCAAATCTATTCATTTTCTTACAACTACCCTGTCATATCATGGACCCAAAGAGAGGATAATATCATGCAACTCTACAAGTGTTCCACCCTGACTAGTTCAGATAATGCAGAAACTTTTCCTCCCAAAGTAAGGAGTTAGAAGTTCTCATTACCTTTTTTTCCCTCCTGCAATACTCTTAAGCGAGAAAAGCCAACAGTGATAAGAGAGATGGAGACAGAGAAGCCTAGCTCTCTCCCACTGATTTTACGTTCAACTATGTCCTATTTTTACTAATTCTGTTATGATACCAAATCATGGAGGATAACCCTATGAACCTCAAAAACAAGTTGTTACAGAGGACTAAAGAGGCTCACTATTTGCACCAGAACAAGGTGCAAACAGAGAAGGGAATTCCAAAAGATAAAATACAAAACATCTCTCAGGTTGTCCGTCCCCTTCTTCTCTCTCTGTTTGAGGAAAAAATATTATTGGCATTTTCTAACCCATAAAAAAGGAGCTAAGGCCATTAACCAGGCTCAGCAGCATTATTAACAGTTACCAACAATAACGAGAATTAATATGTGGAGATGCATTTTCAAAAGAATGGGCTACTAATACACCTGATATAAGCCATGAACTAAGGGTCAAGAAAGCACTCTAACCAACTCACTTTCTTGAAGCCTGCTATTAGCATAATTGGAACCCATCCATGTTCATCCATGTTCTGTCGCAAGAATGTGTCCTTAATTAAATTCTCATTACTGCATCAAAATATAGGGACAAGAAGATTTTAGAATACCAATACAGTTAAAGCGTTATTAAATAAGAGCAATTACAAGCAAATAGAACAAAGAACTATCTACCTGAAATAATAATCTATCTGGTTCACTATTCTAGTATGCAACTGGGTATCTGGACCATGAATGAAGATAGGTGGCACAGGAGAAAGCATAGGCATTCTGAGTGAATCAGGGAATGGACCTGGAAAATAAAATACAGGAGGAACTTCTGCATATTGGTTAAAGTATCAGTAGAGAGAGAAAATGGGGTTTAGTAACTCAGAAAAAGATCTCGAGAAGTAAAACATCTCACCAGAGTAAACCATGGGAGTTCGATAGGACTGCACAGGCCTGGGTGTAGGTATAAAAGGCGGAGACGTATGAGGTGGGCCCCCCATAAATGGCCTAGCTGGAACTCTCTGTGGCTGCATGTGTGCATCCCTATTCCCCCAACTTCTGTGGGGTTTCCAATCCTGATTTCGACGTTCCTGATCACGCCTACCCCCAAAACCATGATGATATGTGCCATCTCCACGGGGGTGTGGACCAACATTGCCTCTCCTATTTGAATTTCGTTGATGTTGGTGGTCATTTCCACCATGTGATTGAGATCCAAATCCTCCCAATTGTCCACCATCCCTATGACTATTATCCCTTGAAGAAGACTCAGCACCAGAATTACCTGACTTTGCAGAATTACTAAGAATTATTTCCACCTCAAAACCCTGTGCCTGTTGCTGAGAGCCACCATTTGCAGTTGCATTATGGTTCGAATTGCCACCACCGCGCTTCATAGACCTTTGGTGGCTGGGTACAACATGGTTCAGTATTGTATTAGGGTTCACATTGTTAGTATTAGCTTGCCTATGAGAAGCTGATGCCATCCCCGTGCCCTATAAGATCCACACATTTACATATAAATGAGCTTCTGGAACTAGCCGTGGACTATTAATTCATACACAAGTTACTCTAGTATGTGCAAGCATAACCAGACGATAAATGATCAAAATATAAGATACAGGCAATAAAACAACCAGAACCAAGAGTCAAAGTTAGTCAGCAGATAGAGCAAAAACAACAGCAATTAGTGCACCACAATCCTAATATACTTAGGGTCGCCTATATTAATCTTCAATATCCATTTTGTTCCATTTAAATGCGTTTCATTCCAAAAATCAGTTAGAGCAATATATACAGAAAAGTTAGTGTTGACGAATGGGAAATAACCTGTGATACAGAAACTGATCCATCGGACAGAGTTTTGAGTGAATCAGAAGAAGGCGATTTAGGTGAAGCCTTAGTGGACTCAGAAAGAGCAGGCCAAGACACAGCACCCATAACAGGACTAACATCAGCTGCAACATTTGAGGGTTTATTCCAAGCCGGCTTTTTAGCCACACTGTTGTTCCTGCCGTCGCCACTTCCATAATCGGAACTCTCAAGCTGAACTTCGGTAGCAGCACCTTCTGGCGATAACGAAGACGCACTACAGGCTGGCACCACTTCTTCAGGAGGCGAACAATTAGAGGAGTGAACGACTTGCTCGCAATACGCCGGAGGAGAAAGTGGAGGTGAAGAGGAGGTCGCCGCTACAGTAGATTCTGGTTCGCCACTGCGAACAATCTGAGTCCACGGCGAGGAAAGGAGACGCGCGGCTGATGATCGCCGAGACTGCTGTGGGCTGTGGGGACCACAGGCGCCGGTTCCGGTATCCAAGGTAGTATTCCAGTGAGAATCATGAGCGGGGTTAGTAGTAGGTGTAGCCATCAAAATTAGGGTTTGTTTGTATGGAATCCCAACACTGGCAAAAATAAAAAATGATCTCCCAAAATTGATGACGGCTTCTAATTAGTCTCTATACTTCAAAATCTGTATATTAGATTGACTATTCCTTTAAAAAATAAACAAAATATTGAATGGATCAAAATTTTCTAGAGAGAAAGAGAAGAGTGATAGATTTAGCAATAAAATAGATAGAATCACAGAAATCGATAAATGCAAGTAAAGGTTAGAGGAGAGTATAACTGACTAAAAACAAGCGAAGATGATTTGGACGAGATCACTCGGCTCAACACAGAGCATCAAAACAAACACATTCAGAGAGGGAGAGAGAGATGAGTTTTCTTTCTCTCTCCTCTTCTTTCTGTCCATTTTCTTCTTTACTTAGCAGCAGAGAAAAACCCAACTCGGATTAGAATAAATTTACGAAACTACCCTAGTTCTACTTGCAGTGAAAAAAGAAGTTTCTTAACCCGCATGGTTTGATTGGTCCAAGCTGGCAATTATTTCATCACTAATTAAATTTCATTGGGGTTATCACTTTAATTAGTTGTTTTAAAATACTTATTAACTTAAAAAAATTATTTTAGTTTTAATTAATTTAAAATAAAAACTAAAAAATTAATAAAAACATATATTAATTAAACTAACAATTTGTGTAAATTTAATTCTGAAAATTAAAATGAAAGAGAAGCAAATAATAAATTGATAGGGTATTGCATGATTCAAGATCTTCAAACGCTACCGATATAAGCTTAGAGGCAATCAAATGCAAAGAACTTAAAAACTTGGTGACAGGAGTACAGTTTGATTTTAATTTTTTTTAATAATTCGATTTGGCATTTGGCTCAAAAGATCTAATTGTTGAATCAACATAAATGATAAATACCAAATCACCAAATTAAACATTAATCAACAAAAATAATTGTAGAATATTGATACACATTTATATAATTTTAAAGTTGATTTTATTTTTTTTTAAAACAATTCAATATAGCATAAAATTATGATATTTATAATTTAATGAGAGAATACATAAAATCCGAACTTGTACTTTATTTTAAAAAGATACTTTAATTTTGTGAGGTCCTATTACCCCCAAACCAATTCAAGATGAAATTAATACAATCTTTTCAGCTTAATACCAATCTTAAAGAAGAGCGTGTGCAAATCACACCAATCGTAAATTGACACGTCATTTTCTATTTTTTAAAAATTATTTTTATATTTCTTTTTGTTTTCCTTATTCATATTTTCTTGCTTTTTTTTCCTCTTTTCTCTTTGTCCCCATTTCTTGAGAAGTCTAGGGACTTCAATTCTTCACTTCTCCCACATCATTTTTTCTTTTCTTTTATTCTATTTTTTTTATAGTCAAATTAATTGTTGTTGGATTTGGTAAATAAAGGAGATAAATGAGTAGCATGTGATTTTTTTTATTTGCCAGAAAAAAAAATTCACCGGCATCCACTATTTTTTCCAGCGAAATAGATATGTTTTTCTTTTAACACATTAATCTAAACACTTTCGGATCTTTTTTTTTTTGTAAACTCAAACTCAATCTCTAATAGAAGAGACTGAAAACATATATCTTTAACAAAATATTGACTACTAATAAAAATTTTTTCGCCGGATTTTTTTCCGTTGCCGGCAAAAAATAGCCAAAAAAAATTCTGGGCAAAAATTGATAATTTTTTTAGTATAGTAATAGGTAAGAAAAAATCAAAATATAATATATAAGAAAGAGATCAAGAGTGAATCTCCAAATCTATTGCTCAAAGCTTCTAGACAATAATGGATATTAAGGTTCAACAAAGAGGAAGAACAAGAAGAAAAAAAAAAGAGAAAGAAAACAAGAAAAGAACAAAATAAGGAGAGAAAATAGGAAAAGAAAAAAGAAAAAATAAGAAAATATAATTAATAAAAAAAATATTATTAAAATAAAATTTTAATAACGTTTTTTGTTCCTTACTCTCCTAAAAGAGAATGAATTACACATTTCATGCCAAGTAGGCTAAAAGGAGCTATTAAGTCCTCTTTGAATTTGTTTAGGGGGATAATAGGACCCCCGCAAAGTTAAAGTGTCTTCTTAAAAATAAGGTTCAAGTTCAGAGAGGACTTTATGTATTCTCCCATTATATAATGACCAGAACTTTGAATTCAATTAGAATTTATTATTATTCCGAATATTGATAAATTTGTTTATCAAAAAACTGTTACAATTGAATTTACATGGAGATTAAGCACATGTGACATGTTTTGACTCACAAATTCAATATTAACAATAGTTGATAAAGTAAAAGAATTAACGCAAACGAAATTGTCACGCCCCACCTTGGGAGACATGACTGCACCTAGTGCCAAACTGGGACCTGGACTGACCTGGCTAGGCATAGGCACCTTTGGTGCTTGCCAGCAACTCAAAATCAAGAAAATAATGAGCTATATCTCGGTTGTAAATACAGGCTCGGCCAACAAGGTCACGCAACACCTGTAGAAGAAAACAGTTAACCCAATAATAAGACGATAAAAGGGATCCTATGCGGGCCGATAAGACCACCATATTGTCTAGTTATAACTGAAGGAAAACAGGCAGTCATACAAGCTATAGTCGACAAGGCTGCTAACTAATAACTAAACTAGGCCCCACACGGCCATCATGCAAAACATACTATACATAGACCCCACACGGCCAACAACAACTGATAACTGAACAACTGTAACCTACAAGCCTTTAAGAGTGGAATAATGGTCGGGATAGGGCCCCGACCTACCCAAAACTATACAACAAAAGAACAAATCTTCTCTAACTATCAATCCGGAGTAAAGGAGCTAAATAAACTATGGCCTCTAACTGGCAGCTAGGGAGGTCCTGGTTCATGTCTAATCGCACCTGCAGACAAGTAATGCAGCACCCCAAAAATGGGCGTCAGTACAATATGTACTGAATATGTAAGACAAAAATGAAAGTTGAGTAAAGCTAATAGAAGGACTGAAAGTAATCAATAAGGAGGATAAGAATTTAACCCGAATAGCTTCACAATACGAAATATAACTAGCAAGTGTAAGTACAAACACGAACCTAACCGGACCCTATAAGCCTGGAAGGTACAATCAACACAAAATAACCTACCTGGCCCCCCATAAGCCCCAGGAAGTACAAATAATGCACACTTTTCATATCTGGACTATTAAAGGTTCATAACATACTGTAACTCGGGAGTACTCGTCCTCTGAAATTGTATTTGAGCCTAATAGGCTCCTGTTTTTGGGTTGAGCCATCTAGGCTCCTGTAGTTGTATCTGTGTTTGAGTCATCTGAACTCCTGTAAATATATCTAAGCCGTTTGGACTCCTACAATTGGACCCCCACCTTTCGCTCGTGGAGGGTCGTGATGCCACTGCGGCATGGAGGAGTCTGGAGGTGACTAGACCTCAATACGACCCTCACGACCTCAATCTGGTCCCTTCAGACATCATATTGCTCCTACGAGCAGGTGGGTACCTCAACACGACCCTTATGGCCTCAATCTGGTCCTTTCGGACATCCTATTAATCCTGCGAGCATAGCCCCATAGGCAACAAAACATCCAACAACCCAAACATCATATGCAGAGACCAAGCTACTAAGGTTAATTCTAAAGAGGGTTACTATGTCATCGATGTCTTCTCAATTCTACTTGTAGCAGCTGACCACAATAGGGTTACTCCGAAGTACTATAGGTATAAAGGTCGTATTAAATTTACGACGAACGTAACTTGTCGAAGGATAGCTTTAACATACCTTATTCGATGATTTCTAGGCGCTCGAGCAAATTCCAACCCGAATTCAGTAATTTCATCAATTTGCAGCCCTTACACTGAGAAAATGAGACTATTTCAATACTAGTAATCGGTAAACAACAATATCTTTCAATAGAATTAACTATAACTTTGAATTTAATTAATTCAGCCGAAAACTCGCCAATTCTCGAGATTTAGAAGGTAGAATTTCTTATCTATCGCATGTAGTCTCTTAGGACTCAATTTAAAGTAAATTCGGCAACCTTTACTCGGCGGGGTTTCGACTCACCGAGCAAATTTTCATGAAATAACTCCGCAGTGATATTTCTCATAGGCCTAGAACTCGTTATCCAAGGTGAATTTGTGTTTATACGGAGTTTGATGGCGTAATTCGAAGGGAATTGGATGAAATTTGCATGGGTGCTCTATTTTTGGCCGAGGGATCTTTTGTCAAATGAATCACTTTTCATCAAGAGGGACATATATATAACTAGGCAGTGGTAGGGGGTGTGCGGTGCGCCCCCATTGCGCTGCATAAGGGGCGCAAAGCGCCGTGCCTGCGCTAGGGAAGGCTGCGTGATGCGGCGCCCAGCACGCCGGCCTCCTGCTCTCGGCCTCCCATCCGTTTAATGACGCGCTCATGTGTTCACCCCCCGGGCCTTCTGTTGGGTGTACGATATGCTATAATTGTCAATATACTTACGCACACAATGGTCGTACTATAAAGATTTACGGGATGTAACATCATCCATCCCCGAATGTAGTCATTAGGCTCCAAAGACTTAACTATTTTAATTATTACCAGAAAAATTTCGGCAGAGTCTCGTCTATGTAATCTGGACCACCTTAAAACCTGAAACGCAGAAAAGCCCAACATAGGCGTCTCACAGGATGCTATAACTAACTATCCCACAACATAAACGTGAATAACTGAACAACATTAGTAATATAAGCTAGAAGATAATATCTGAACAACAATCTCACCTCAACCATATACTCTTGATCGGGTTTGGAATAAGTGAGCAGGTCGATTTATTTTCTATCTTAAGGCCAGGAAGATAATTTCTAAATGTTGCATGTATCATCTAGTTAGGGTTAAGGATGTTGATTCCGAGACCCCGACTATCCAATCAGTTCCGGTGGTGTGTAAGTATCTGGATGTTTTTTCCGATGATTTGTCAGGTGTTCCTTCTGAGAGGGAAATTGACTTCGGCATTGATCTGTTACCCAATATGCAGCCTATCTCTATTCCTCCCTACAGGATGGCTCCGGCCGAGCTAAAGGAATTGAAGGATAAGTTAAGGATTTGTTGGATAAGGGCTTCATTTAACCGATCCAATCTCCATGGGGTGCACCAGTTCTCTTTGTTCGAAAGAAGGATGAATCCCTTCGGATGTGTATTGATTATCGGAAGCTGAATAAGGTCACTGTCAAGAATAGGTACCCCTTGTCTAGGATCGATGATTATTTGACCAGCTCCAAGGTGCCCGGTGTTTCTCAAAGATAGATCTAAGGTCCAGATGTCACCAGCTCAGAGTTCGGGAGAGTGACATCCCGAAAACCGCTTTCAAGACTCGGTATTGTCACTATGAATTTTTTGTTATGTCTTTTGGACTAACCAATGCCCCTACAACTTTTATGGATCTGATGACTAGGGTGTTCAAGCAATATCTGGACATGTTCGTGTTATTGTTATTAGTATTAAAAGTTATCATTTTAAGCTAAATTTGGTATTGAAATTAGTCTCTTTCTCCCAGTATTACATCTACAGTTGTACAGAGCTATTGAATACAAACTGAAACTCGTTAGATAATCGGGAATCAGCAGCTAAGGTATGTTAAGGTGAATTTCTTTGGCAAGTTAGTTTCTATAGCATTGTAATACAGTTTGAATCCCAGTAAAGGAGCCAGAAGTATTGTTATTGTGATTAGATGTTACTATAAGCTGAGACCAGTACTCTATGTTTAGTTTGGGATTGACTTTTCCCTATATAGCCTCCCATGACCAATCCCGGGGTTACTGGTTGTGTCATTGCCCGCCAGGGGCTATATGAAGTCGCTCCAAGGAGCAATATGTCGTCCCAAGGGACGATGATAAGGCCCAAGGGCCTTATACAGTAAGTAAGGTGAATTACTCCATTTAAATTTTGTATTTTAGATGACATTTTGATATGACTATTTCAGTTGCTAAGCATGGTGGATCGCCCTGTGAGATGTATAGGTTGGATTTTACTGAGTTTCAAGTTCTTGAATAGTCCAAAATGCAAAGGAAAATCTGCTGGAATTTTAAGAAATCAAGACGACTTAAGTTTCATAAGTATTACTCTCATTTGAAGACAAATGAGGGTAAGGGGAAAAAGATGTAACGTCCCGCAAATATTTTTCCTCCCCACTCATATATTACTAAGTTAACATCGTCGGAAGTACTTAAACTAGGGATGGTGAGGTGATATTTGAGATTAGAGTTTGAAATGTCCAAGTGTGTAAGTGTTAAGTTAAAGTCTAAGGACAAAGATTTGGCAAATAGGATAAAATAGGTGAGGTGCTTGCTCGACTTATTTAAGCTGGTAAGTCACAAGCAGGTGCATTACCTACATAAGTTAAATGGACCAAGTTAAGAGGAACAATTAGGTACAACAACTACATGAATTATTTGATCTAATAGTGGCATATATTAGCTTAAAGTTGACCCAACAAAGTGACACCAAATATATTTTCAAAACAACCCAATAAATTAAGGACCAAAAAGAGTATAAGTTTAGGCCAAATAGGTGCAGCACCTATGTCACGCCCCACCTTGGGGGGTATGACTGACACCTATTGCCCTATTAAGACCTGGACTACTAGACTACTGTGCCTAAGCACATCTGGTGCCTGGCTGGCTCTAACTCAGATTCATGGAATCAACGGGCTATATAACGACTATAAATACATCCTCCGGCCGACTGGGCCTATAGCCACCTGTACTGTAACATCAGTTAACCAGAATCATTCTCATATAGGGAAACCTATGCGGGCCGACAATGCCACATGCTATCTAGTTATCTCTAACTCAATACAATGAATACTGGACATCTACGTGACCGGCAAGGTCACCACTACTATCTGAATACGGCCCCACACGGCCAACACAATCAACAACACTAAACAACTAAACAAACGCACGGCCCCACACGATCGGCACAACTAACCACAGGGAGATATATATACACAATCTGCAAGCCTGTAAGAATACTGATAAGATGGTCGAGATAGGGCCCCGACCTACCCGTATTATACAACAAAAGAAAATGAACTACACCTCTGAATATCAAGCTCCGGATGATAGGAGCTGATGACTCTATGAGCTGGCTGGAATCACGAGGGATCGGCTCCTCGTCTATGAGTACCTGCAGGCAAGTAATGCAGCGCCCCAAACGGGCGTCAGTACCACTGGTACGGAGTATGCAAAGCAAACTGATCATAACTGAATATAAACAACATAACTAAAAACTCTGAAGAGTAGAAGATATCTAAAACTGTCTGAACTGATAGAATCTGAAACAGGCTTTTCTGTACTGAGAATAAGGCAGGAGCATACCTGTCGATGTGGCGATCTGCTTTCTATTAGCTGATAAATAACATATATATACATATATATATATATATATATATATATATATATAACTAGCAAGGACCAATACCAGCCCCATAAGCCGGAAGGTGCCAACCAACAAACAATCTATATACCCCTACCCGGGTCAAAACCATCTAAAAATAAATCACTCCACTCGTCTACTAACTACGAGCACCTCTACCGCCCCCCTGGGTCTCCAGCTCGGGCTATGGCCTCTGATATAGATACCTGTGTCTGAGCCCGGAGGACTCCTATACTGTAATCTGTAAACTGTAACTGTGTCTGTATCTGTAATCTGTCCCCTGGGCGCAAGCGCACAACAGGGTAAGCTATACTATTATGCTGATCAGCCTGATATGGGGGATGCTCCATCAAATCTTCGTCCTACTGTGGACGGCATGCCACTCCTTGGAGTGACGTATCCCCACCCTCACAGTGGGTCAACACAGTTACCAACCCAGGGGCGGTGAGGACGCTCAAAGGGTGCCCTCATAACACAAACAAGTCTCAACAAACAATAATCACATATAGCAAGCATGTTTAAACTGAAAATACTATCTGTATTTTGATTTCTCATTCTAAACTCTTTTCTGCATTATACTGATTCTCATACTGAACTATACTGTATCTAAGATGTTATCTGACTCTCTGGCTATACTGTATCTGAGATATTATCTGACTGTCTGGCTATACTGTAACTGAGATATTATCTGACTGTCTGATATTGCTTTGCTAACTTTTATTCTAAATATATATATATATCACAACATTATAAACATGCTTGCTAAATTCAAAACAAGCTTGTTAAACACACACTGGACTCAATTCTCGACTTCTGAATTCTTTCTTCTACACCTCACGCTATTTATTGTACTGAATTACTAAATTGCCGAAGGAAATTAGCTTTACATACCTTCGCTTTGAAGTTTCTGACTAATTGGCGTAGTTCGGCCAGTACTTTTGCTATTTCTTCCAACTGCATTCATATATATATATATATCAATTAGAACTAAGTACACTAATATTCCAGAAGAAAACATCACTTTCGATATATATATAGCCCAAACTTTGGCTTATCGAAAAATGGTTGAAAACTCGCTATTTCTCGAAAGTCCAGAAGGGAGAAATACTCATTTTAAGGCTAGGAGTATATTGACACTAATTTGGAGCAATTCCACTTACCTTAGCTCGGTAGCACAACAATTTGTCGGCCAAATTTCATGAAACTAAATCCGCAGGAATGCTCCTTGCTGCTTAATACCTCGGTATCTAGGATTAATTCGAGTTTGGACCACGTTTGACGGCGTAATCGGATGGAAATTATCAAGAAACCTTTGTTCCTCTTCCTCTCTGATTTTCTCTCTGTTTTCGCTGGAAATTATAAGAATTTTAACATTAAAACCGAAGTTGGGGGCTTATATAGTTGGGACCTATAAGTCGCATTCCTGGAATGCGATTTATAAGTCGCATTTTGCCTTGCGACGCGCCGACTTGGTGCTTGTCCGATCTTTCCCCGGGCCTTTTTCTAGCATGTATGGCATTTTAAAACTCTTAACCAACATGAGAATATGCCATCTACATGTCAAGAATTTACGGGGTGTAACATTCTCCCCCCTTAAGAACATTCGTCCTCGAATGTAAACTTCTATTTATAGGAATTCTCAACTTACTCAACTTATTCTTAGAAATATTTTGGCAGAGTTTCCCCTGTAATATGGACTATCTCAAAAACCTGAAATGTAGAAAAGTCCAATACAGGTACTCCACACAATACTATAGCATTCATCTCATAAAAGACTAGAGTCAACTATCTCATTTACACATATACTATAAGGCACTATATAAAATAACAATACCAACATACCTGTTGTCTGACTAGGCTTGAAACAAGTGAGGATATCTGATTTTCATATCTTCCTCTGCCTCCCAAGTCATCTCCTCTCGGTTCCTGTTACACCATAGTAACTTGACAGAAGCAATATCTTTCGTTCTCAATCTACGAATCTATTTGTCTAAGATAGCTACTGGAACCTCTTCATAGGCCAGCTCTTCCGTAACCTGGACATCCTGGACTGTGACTGCTCTGGATGGGTCTCTGATGCACTTCCTTAGCATAGATACGTGAAAAACTGGATGAACGGATTCTAATTCTGGAGGCAAGTTCAACTCATATGCCACTTGGCCTATTCTTCGACAAATCTGATAAGGCCCAACGAACCTCGGGCTGAGCTTACCTTTCTTACTGAATCTCATCACCCCTTTCATCGGAGATACTTTCAGAAATACCCAGTCATTCACATCAAACTCCAGGTGTCTGCGCCGCACATTAGCATACCATTTCTGGCGGCTCTGTGCAGTCAGTAGGCATTCTCTGATAAGCTTTACTTTCTCCTCTGACTGTTGAATAATGTATGGCCCAATCAGCGCTAACTCTCCCACTTCAAACCAGCCAACCGGCGATCTGCATTTTCGCCCATACAATGCCTCAAAGGGCGCCATCTGGATAGCTGAGTGATAGCTATTATTATAAGCAAACTCAATTAGCGGCAAATGCTCGTCCCAGCTACCTCCAAAATCTAGCACACACGCCCGTAGCATATCCTCGAGCGTCTGAATAGTGCGTTCAGCCTTTCCATCTGTCTGAGGATGGAATGCTGTGCTTAAATTAATCTGTGTTCCCAGACCTCTCTGAAATGACTGCCAAATTCTAGCTATAAATTGTGCTCCTCTGTCAGAGATAATAGATACTGGAACACAGTGTAATCTAACTATTTCTCTGATATACAATTCGACATAATCTTTGGCAGAGATAGTAGCTTTCACTGGTAGGAAATGGGCTAATTTCATCAGTCTATTAACTATTACCCAAATGGAATCATGTCTATGTCTGGTACGGGGTAATCCTGCTACAAAGTCCATGTTCACTGCTTCTCATTTCCAGAGAGGCACAGCTATGTCCTGAGTTAACCCGCCTAGTTTCTGGTGTTCCGCTTTTACCTGTTGGCAGTTAGGACATTGAGCTACAAATTCGGCTATTTCTCTTTTCATACTTGGCCACCAGTAGATTTTCTTGATATCGTGGTACATTTTTGTCGCGCCTGGGTGGAGAGAATAGCGGGCGTAATGTACCTCATTCATAATCTGCTAGCAGAGCCCTGAAATATCTGGAACACAGAGGCGGCCCTTACATCGCAGCACTTCATCCTCAGTTATCTGAAAATCTGGCGCTTTCTTGTTGAATTCTCTCCTTAAGCTGGACCAGGTCAGGATCTTCATATTGCTGTTCTTTTACCTCCACAACCAATGACGACACAACGGTGTTCTGAATTACCGCTCTGTTGTCCTCTGTTTCTGCTACACGAATGACTAGGCTGGCTAATTGATGTATTTATCTGACCAACTCCCGCTGCTCAGGCTGCAAATGTGCCAAACTTCCCATTGATTTATGGCTGAGAGCATCTTCTACAACATTAGCTTTTCCCGGATGATACAGAATGTCATGGTCATAATCTTTCAATAACTCCAACCAGCTACGCTGTCGCAAATTCAACTCCCTCTGAGTGAAGATGTACTATAGGCTCTTATGATCTGTGAAAATATCCACATGGACGCCATACAAGTAATGTCTCCATATCTTTAAGGCGTGGATCACTGCGACTAACTCTAGGTCGTGGGTAGGGTAATTCTTTTCGTGTTTCCTCAACTGTCTAGAAGCATACGCAATCACTTTACCGTGCTGCATCAACATACAACCCAACCCAATACCTGATGCGTCACAATACACTAAATAACCTTCTGTACTTTCCGGTAGTGCTAACACTAGAGCGGAGGTTAATCTGTCTTTTAATTCTTGGAAACTCTGCTCACATGCCTTTGTCCACTAAAACTTTACTGCTTTTTGCGTCAACTTAATCAGAGGTGCCGCTATAGTGGAGAATCCCTCAACAAATCTTCTGTAATATCTCGCTAATCCCAGAAAACTGCAGACTTCAGTCGGAGTGGTAGGTCTAGGCCATGTTTTGACTGCTTCTATTTTCTGCGTGTCAACCTGTATACCAGCATCCGACACAATATGTCCCAAGAAGGCTACTGAGTTCTGCCAGAATTCACATTTGGAGAACTTAGCATATAACTGGCGTTCCCTAAGAATCTAGAGCACTGTTCGTAAATGAGCCTGAGGGTCTGCCTTTGAGCGAGAATACACCAGAATATCATCAATAAATACTATCACGAACAGGTCCAGGTATGGTCTGAAGATGCTGTTCATCAGGTCCATAAATACTGCTGGGGCATTTGTCAACCCAAAGGACATAACTAGGAATTCAAAGTGTCCATATCGGGTCTTGAAGGCCATTTTAGGAATGTCTCTTTCACGAACTCGAACCTGATGATATCCGGAATGTAAGTCAATCTTGGAGAAATATCTGGCCCCCTGTAATTGATCAAACAAATCATCTATTCTGGGAAGCGAATACTTATTCTTGACTGTAACCTTATTCAGCTGCCGGTAATCTATACACATGCGGAGTGAGCCATCCTTCTTTCTCACAAATAGAACTGGCGCACCCCACGGTGAAGTACTCGGCCTGATAAAGCCCTTATCTAATAGATCCTTCAACTGCTCCTTTAATTCTCTAAGTTCTATAGGAGCCATACGATACGGAGGAATTGATATGGTCTGAGTGCCTGGTAGCAAGTAGATTGCAAAATCTATTTCCCTTTCTGGGGGAATACCAGGTAGCTCGTCTGGAAATACATCAGGGAATTTATTCACCATTGGAACAGACTGGAGTGTCGGAGACTCTACTCGAACATCCTGAACCCTGACTAGGTGGTAAATACATCCCTTAGATATCAACTTCCTCGCCTGAAGGTAGGAAATAAACCTACCTTTTGGCGTAGCTGTGCTGCCCTTCCACTCTCGCACTGCCTCCCCTGGAAAGTGGAATCGGACCGTCTTGGTCCAACATTCTACATTGGCATAGCACGGCACCAACCAATCCATACCCATAATGGCATCGAAATCAATCATTTCCAGTTCTACCAGATCTACTGTAGTCTGACGATCAGCAACCTCTACTGTACACCCTCAATAAATTCTGTTAGCTATAATAGAGTCACCGACAGGTGTAGATACTGAGAAGGGCTGCTGTAACAATTCTGGTGCAACACTGAACCTTCGAACTCGCAACCGAAATACTGCCATCTCAACTGATTCTGTAGGCATCACATGCATGACTCGGAAGATTCTCTGCATCTGATCTAGGAAATCTTGGGGGTCCTCTATCAGATCTGACCCTGTGAACTGTGGGGGACCCAATGCCAAAAATTCCCTAACCCTCGAACTTGCAGACCCACCTGATGGCTCTGCTATTACAGGTGGCACTGACTGGCGCTGAATGGCCATCATTTGTGCCAACATTACAACTACACTGTGAACTTCCTAGTCGGATTGTGTAAGTACAGGAGCTGTCGGAGGCGGTGTCATTCCGAATGGCTCCTGGTGAGATGGGGACTGCTGGGAAGGCTGTGATGATGTCTCTATATCGCCCTCAGATTGGGCTGATTCTGAATGAAGCTGAGGCATCCTTCTGGTGCCTTCCCCTGCTACGGTATCCAACCTTCTACCTGTGGCAGGGTGTCGTTGGTCTGCCATTTTTATCTGTAGAAAAAGAATATGATAAGTTTTAAGAACTCGGCCCTATACTGTACTGTTCTATGGCACGACTGAATATGAAGAAAGAGTAACCATCCTATTATGCATTGCAGCCTCCTGCCTATAGTATGTGTTGCACAACACATCCATAGACAAGACTCCACTTAGCACGGCTTGCAGACTCCCTGGGACACGACCTGCTCTGATACCAAGTTTGTCACACCCCGCCTTGGGGGGTATGACTGGCACTTGGTGCCCTATTAGGACCTGGACTGCTAGACTACTGTGCCTAAGCACATCTGGTGCCTGGCTGGCTCTAACTCAGATTCATGGAATTCAACGGGCTATATAACGGCTGCAAATACAGCCTCTGGCTGACTGGGCCTATAGCCACCTATACTGTAACATCAGCTAACCAGAATCATTCTCATATAGGGAAACTTATGACAAGGCCACCATGCTGTCTAGTTATCTCTAACTCAATATAATGAATACTGAACATCTACGTGACCGGCAAGGTCACCACTACTATCTGAATACGGCTCCACACGACCAACACAATCAACAATACTAAATAGCTAAACAAACGCATGGCCCCACACGACCGACACAACTAACCACATGGAGATATATATATACACAATCTGCAAGCCTCTAAGAATACTGATAAGATGGTCAGGACAGGGCCCCGACCTACCCGTATTATACAACAAAAGAAAATGAACTACACCTCTGAATATCAAGCTCCGGATGACAGGAGCTGATGACTCTATGAGCTGGCTGGAATCACGAGGGATCGGCTCCTCGTCTATGAGTACCTGCAGGCAAGTAATGCAACGTCCTAAATGGGCATCGGTACCAATGGTACCGAGTATGCAAAGCAAACTGATCATAACTGAATATAAACAACATAACTAAAAACTCTGAATAGTAGAAGATATCTGAAACTGTCTGAACTGATAGAATCTAAAACAGGCTTTTCTGTACTGAGAATAAGGCAGTAGCATACCTATCGACGTGGCGATCTGCTTTCTATTAGCTGATAAATAACATATATATACATATATATAACAAGAAAGGACCAATACCAGCCCCCATAAGCCGGAAGGTGCCAACCAACAAACAATCTATATACCCCTACCCGGGTCAAAACCATCCAAAAATAAATCACTCCACTCGTCTACTAACTACGAGCATGTTATACCCCGTAAAATTTCCAACACATAGATGGCCTATTCGCATGTTGGTTAAGAGTATTTGAAATCCATACATGTTAGGAAAAGGCCCGGGAAAAGACCGGACGAGAAACCTGTCGAACCATCGCGGAAGGAGCCGGGGCAGAGCCCCTCCGCGATAGCAACGTGTCACGGAGGTGGAGCCATCGCGTTGGCTTCGTGACACGTTGGCCCTGTCCAGGCCCAACTATATAAGCCCTCCACTTCGGTTTTAAATGATATATTTCATATAATTTCCAGAACCTGCGAAGAGAAACAGAGAGGGTGCGAGAGTACTACTAAATTATCGTCCGATTACACCGTCAAACGCAGTCCAAACACAAATTAACTCCAGATACCGAGGTATTTAGCAGCAAGGAGCATTCCTAAGGATTTAGTTTCGCGAAATTTGGCCGAAGAATCGTCGTGCTACCGAACTAAGGTAAGTGGAATTGCTCCAAATTAGTGTCAATGTACTCCTATCCCTAAAGTGAGTATTTCTCCCTTCTGGGCTTTCGAGAAATAACGAGTTTTTGACGGTCTTTTAATAAGCCAAAGTTTAGACTATAAATATATCGAAAAGTTATGTTTTCTTTCAGAATATTGCTATATTTGGTTATAATTGACTTGTATATGAATGTAGTTGGGAGAAACAACAGAAGTACCGACGGAAATCACATCGGTTAGTCGGGTACTCAGAAACCAGGTATGTAAAGCTATTCTTTCGGCAAGCCAGGAAGTACAGTCTAGAAAATAAATAGAACAAAGGCTATTAACAGATACCCAACGTACAGGAACGATTTTAGTATGATTTCCAGCCAGCATGCTAGTATATCATTACGTATTATGCGATAGTCAGAATAACGGATAGTCAGATGATTTCAGATAGTAATGTGATATCTGCTAGTAGCTCAACATGTTCTTACGTAATATCCAAAAAAGAAGTAGTAAAAGCAGTATAATGAATTGGCAGGATTACAGATAGCATGTATTACATTTATTGAGCTATATCCAGTTATAGATGACATGTTCTATGTTATTGAGTTATATCCAGATATAATCAGATAGACAGATAAAGGCCAGGTAGCAGTTAGTCCAGCAATCAGAAACAATGTAAAACAGAATGTAGCATCAGTTATTTAATACAGACTGGCCTTGAAATAAAAGAAGAGAATATGATTAGTATTTTCCATTTGAGCATGCTTGCTGTGTATGTGTTTTGTATGTTGAGACTTGTTGTGGCATGTGGGCACCCTTTAGCATCCCCACCGCCCTTGGGTTATAGCTGTGTCGATACCAGATTCAGATACCACCACCAACTGGGCGATGCCGTCCGCCTAGAGGACGATGATGGCTGACCACCATGATAATACGGTCCAGATTACCCTGCTTGCAGGGGCAGTTCAGTTTGCTCTGCGCAGAGCCAGATTACCCTGTTTACAGGGGCAGATTACTCTGTGTGCGCTGGTGTCCGGGGGCAGTTTCAGATACAGATTTTTATAATATTACCCTATTGCGTGCTTGCACCCAGGGGCAGTTTCAGTTGCAGATACAACAGCAAATTACCCCATGTGCACTTGCGCCCAGATGCAGGAGTCTTCGGACTCAGACACAGTTTATTGTCAGAGGCCAAGCCCTGAGCTACGTACCCAAGGGGGCCGGTAGGAGGAGCTCACAGTTTCAGATGAGTGGAGTGACTTATTTTTGGTTGGTTTAGACCTGGGTAGGGGTAAATAGATTGTGTGTTGGTTGGCACCTTCTGGCTTATGGGGGTCGGTCAGGTATTGTGTGTATTTATATGTATATCTATATGTGCTACTATATACTGATACACAGTGGGATGACACGTCGTCAGGTACGCTTAGTTTAGTTACAGAATAAGTAAACTCTCCCCAGTTATCCTCAGCCAGATAGATTCAGCTACTTCCTGCTTATATGTCATGTTATTGTTATTACCCATTTCAGTTGTATATTTCAGTTTGCTTTACATGCTCAGTACCTGTGGTACTGACGCCCTTAGGGGGGCTGCATTGCTTGCTTACAGGTACTCACAGACGAGGAGGCGATCCCTCGTGATTCCAGCCAACTTACAGAGTCATCAGCTCCTGTCATCTGGAGCTTGATATTTAGAGGTGTATTTCACTTCTTTTGTTGTATACTATGGGTAGGCCGGGGCCCTGTCCCAACCATTTTATCAGTATTCCTATAGGCTTGCAGTCAGATGTTTCCCTGTGGTAGTGAAGCCGGTCGTGTGGGGCCATGCATGTATATATGTGTTAGTTGTTGATGTTGGTCGTGTGAGGCCTTATCCAGTCAGTAGTGGTGACCTTGCCAGTCACGTAGCTATTCCGCATTTGTTATATTGAGTTAGAGATAACTAGACAGCATGGTGGCCTTGTCGGCCCGCATAGGTTTCCCTTTTGTAAGCATGTTTCTGGTTAGCTGAAGTTTTATACAGGTGGCTATAGGCCCAGTCGGCCGGAGGCTGTATTTACAGCCGCTATATAGCCGGCTCGTTTTTTGAGATAGAGCCAGGGTCAGCCAAAGCACCAGATGTGCTCAGGCTGGACCATTTAGCAGCCTAAAGTCTAGCAGGCACTAGGTGCCCATCATACCCCCCCCCAAGGTGGGGTGTGACAAAGCACCTCTACGGGCCCCCTAGGTCTCCAGCTCGGGCTATGGCCTCTGATATAAATAATTGTGTCTAAGCTTGGAGGACTCCTGTACTGTAATCTGTAAACTGTAACTGTGTCTGTATCTGTAATCTGTCCCCTGGGCGCAAGTGCACAACAGGGTAAGCTATACTGTTATGCTGATCAGCCTGATATGGGGGATGCTCCATCGCCTCTTCGTCCTACTGCGGACGACATGGCACTCCTTGGAGTGACGTATCTCCACCCTCATGGTAGGTCAACAAAGTTACCAACCCAGGGGCGGTGAGGACGCTCAAAGGGTACCCTCATTACACAAACAGGTCTCAACAAACAATAATCACATATAGCAAGCATGTTTAAACTGAAAATACTATCTATATTCTGATTTCTCATTCTAAACTCTTTTCTGCATTATACTGATTCTCATACTGAACTATACTGTATCTGAGATGTTATCTGACTGTCTGGCTATACTGTATCTGAGATATTATCTGACTGTCTGGCTATACTGTAATTGAGATATTATCTGACTGTCTGATATTGCTTTGCTAACTTTTATTCTGAATATATATATATATATATCATAACATTGTAAACATGCTTGCTAAATTCAAAACACGCTTGCTAAACTCATACTGGACTCAATTCTCGACTTCTGAATTCTTTCTTCTACACCTCACTCTATTTATTGTACTGAATTACTAATTTGCCGAAGGAAATTAGCTTTACATACCTTCGCTTCGAAGTTTTCGACTAACTCACGTAGTTCGACCAGTACTTTTGCTATTTCTCCCAACTACATTCATATATATATATATATATATATATATATATATATATATCAATTAGAACTAAATACACTAATATTCCGGAAGAAAACATCACTTTCGATATATATATAGCCCAAACTTTGGCTTATCGAAAAACGGTCGAAAACTCGCTATTTCTCGAAAGTCCAGAAAGGAGAAATACTCATTTTAACGCTAAGAGTATATTGACACTAATTTGGAGAAATTCCACTTACCTTAGCTCGGTAGCACGACGATTTGCCGGCCGAATTTCACGAAAATAAATCGGTAGGAATGCTCCTTGCTACTTAATACCTCGATATCTAGGATTAATTCGAGTTTGGACCGCGTTTGACGGCGTAATCGGACGAAAATTATCAAGAAACCTACGTTCCTCTCCCTCTCTGATTTTCTCTCTATTTTCACTGGAAATTATAAGAATTTTAACATTAAAATTGAAGTTGGGGGTTATACAGTTGGGACCTATAAGTCGCATTCCTGGAATGCGATTTATAAGTCGCATTTTGCCTTGCGAAGCGCCGACTTGGTGCTTGTCCGATCTTTCCCCGGGCCTTTTTCTAGCATGTATGGCGTTCTAAAACTCTTAACCAACATGTGAATAGGCCATCTACATGTCAAGAATTTACGGGGTGTCACAACCTACTTGAACTTTGCGGTGCTTAAATAGCATAGTAGGTGTATCACCTACTTTACTAAATTGTGGCCCAAAATAATGATAAGTTGTAGCTACCAAATCAGCCAATTAGAGGCCCAAATTGAAGGTAAATTTGGCCCCAAGCCCATGACCTATTTTGGCCTAAATTGGGGTCCAAAAAGAGGTCAAAATGGGTGGCCATAAGTGCCCCTTATAGGATCCAAAATGTTGATGATTATTCATCCCAAACACTTATGAAAATCTGGGAAACTTTCAAGAAGCTCTTTCCTCTCTCCAAGCTCTCAACAGACGCCCCTAAATCTCTTTTAGTGTTCTTTAAGTTTCCAAGCTTTCCTCAAGCTTAAGTAAAATACTTTATAGTTTCATGTTCTTTTCTTCTACATATAGCAAGAAATCAAGTGGTCAAAGTGAAGGAACATAGTAGTCCACTTCAACCAAACTGCCACCCCATTTCTTTTCAACTTAAAATAGTGTTTTTCTTCCCTTTTGGATTAGGTGGGAAGGAAAGATAATCTCTCAAATAAGCATAATAAAAAAGAGAATAAACTAGCCCTTCAAGTGTAGTAAGTGTTTTGCCCATTTTCGCCCTTTTCCAAATAGAAGTTTGGGTGGAGAAACATTATTGTATAATTGTTAAGAATTCAAGGGACATTGATTGAAAGCATTAAGTTCAATATATTGCTATTACATAGCGGCTATTTTGTGTGTTTCTTGTGATTGGGTAGTAAGGTTTGTGTATATGTGATACAAGAAAAGAAGGAAAAATTAGCTAATTAGACACAAATTGATTGAACTTAGCAACCCTTGTGAAGGCACAAGGACCTCAAATTCAAAAACCAAATAGCATCTAGTTCTAGAAAGACCTCAAAGGAGATGATCTGCCCTTGCAGTCCTTCTTTCTACACAAAAAATAATCCAAAGCTAGATAAATTCTCTCTATACTCAAAATAACAAATCAAATTCCAAGTCATCAAAATTCTACTACTCAAATCAAATAAACTACTATTTATATTAAGTAAAGAAAGCTATTAAAAATATACCCTTAATGAATAAGGGTCTTGTTTGGGTGGTCTCCCTTTACCTTGAAAATCAAGATTTACCAAATTACACATCTAGCCAGTTTCTTTCTTCTTTTGGCTATCTTATACTCCTTCATTCCCCCCAAGTTATGATCCAAGCTTGCTCCACTTTGGATTTCATCATTTTACCCTTTTGAAAAGGATTCATCCTCGAATCTAAACCTTGAAAAGCATAAAGAATACAAATAACAACAAAGCACCTCATAGAATAAGGGTTAGCACAAATACAATTAGGCCAAATCAAAACACATGCATTTAAAGGGCCAACCGAGGGTCAAAAAGGAAATGATATCCATCTATCTTGGTCAAAACTACAACTAATCATCTTAATAAAAGCCCTTCTTTCACAAGGCATACCCTTAATGTAAGCATGAGTATCATTATAAGGAAAGAGATGATAAAGAAAGGTGTTAGACAAGGTAAATTCATTCAGTGTTTCACCATATGTAAGAACACCATTTGATTCAAAAACATCATCAAGCACATTTTCAACAATTGTAACACTCAAAGCCGAAGTACCTATTAGATCATAAACATCACTTTCATCATCAATATTCCATAGTGGTTCTCGTACACATTATGTCCATAGATAATAGCTACATCACTATCATGTTGAATAACACTATGTTTGGCATTAGAAGTGATCTCATCATCATCAAATAAGATACTGTACTTTAAGAGAGAATAATCAAATGAAGATGAAGAGTCAAAGAATGAAATTTTATTCTCAAAAGGAACAATGTCATCATTCAAAGTAAGGTGATCAACGAAAGTATAACATGAAAATGTATGAGCATTTAAAATATAAGTGTCAACACTAGATGGACATAAATCAATCTTGCAAGAAAAATTAATTCGGTCATCAAAAGGATCAACTAGTGTTTTGCCGCTCTCAATATCAGCATTATCAAGACATGGAAGAGAATTATAAAGTAGACAAGAAGATAAGCTATCACTAACACTTTGTTTATTGGAAATATTTGAAGTGTTACATTAAGATAATATACCTTAATGTTCACATGAATGATCATCTGATTACATAGGATATCAGGGTTAGCTCCCCTTCTTAAGGCATAATATTGATTACCAAGGCCTGCTTGGAAACTGCACAAGGAACTCCAATCTCCTCCTTAGACTCCTCATCTTGAGGATTTGTGATGTCAACTCCCACTATGAATTCCCTAGTTTTAGAACTTCTTGCTTGCTCTCCAACTCCCATACCTAGTTGTGCTCCAATATTTGGAAGTCCCACCACTGCTCTGGCCAACAACTATATCGCAATCCTCAACTCCTGGTCTGTTGCAACTCATTATCGCAAGGAGTGTCATCAACCATGACAAAGCATGCCCTTCAATTGGGGCACTCACTCATTATATGGCCAAAGCCTTGACATTTAGAGCATTGAGGAGGGTGAGAAGAATCACTTCCTTTCTTTGGAGGAAGTGGGGTAGTGAGCCTCTCAACTTGATTGCCTTAGACAAGGTTCTTATCGGTGTCTAATATGGTATTCTTAGATGTTAGACCATTAGGGGAAGAATATTCAAAATCCGCCTCAAGAGTTTCATCAATATCATGATAGTGGTGGAGTCTCATGTAAGAAGCAATCTCCTTACACAACCCGACTCTAAACCTAGTCATAACATTCAAAGGATTTGTAGCAAAATCAATCCACATCTTCAAGAGTTGGAACTCATCATAGTATTGTTCTACACTTTTAGTATCTTGTTATAAAGTGTAGATCTTCTTCAATTACTCTTGGTACTATACTTCCGCCTCAATATGGCTTTTAATTCTTCCTAAGAAGGATTTGGAGACAAACCATGCATCATCATATCTTAACTTGAGTTTCCCATGTGGATGAAAAGCTCTCAAATTGAGCAATGGCGTAAAAGGCCTTCCGAACATCGGACAACTTATTAGTCAAGAATATCATATCGCATTGCATCACCTAATCAAGAAACATATCCGGGTTTCTTTCACCGTTGAAGGAAGGAAGAGTTACTTTAATGGAGTTGAGACTCATGTCCCGAACTCCATTGTTGACATTGAACTCATTGTCCTCATAAGTATCATCAACATGGTAGTCATCATGGTATCCCCATATATGTTGCCCATCTCTTCTATGCTTACCCCTGTTCCAGTGTATTTGACAGATAAGACCATGTCGACCTTCTCTTCCATGGTGAGAAACTTGAAAAATCATGTGTGGCCCTCTCATATGGTTATGATAATCTTTTGGAATATCAATAAAATCCTCTTGGAACTCCTTATGAAATTCTGTCACAACCCGAACATAGGCCCGGATCGAGACACAGGACAAGGAGTCCGAGAGACTCCAAGTCGACCCATGGCATGAATATACATCTAACTCAATCAATAAAAGTAGAAGACTTAACATAATAAAAATAACGGAAGTCTAAACATAACATAGCATAAGAACTATAATTTACATCATACACGACAAGTTGATTATTATACAAAGTTCAAAAGCCTCTAACATATCTGATGGGTGATGGGAAAACTCCCCCAACTAACCCGACAAGTCTGAAAACTAAAAATACAAATATGACTGGTAAGAAATGGTCCTCGAGAGACGAGGACTCACCCACTGATGAGTGGATGCTAACTTTGGAGAACTGGCTAGTGATGGGGCTAAGTCTGAAGATCAGAGCCTGTATCACAAATTGATACAACATAGAGTATGCAGTTAGTATGTGAAATGTGCCAAGTATGCAAGGAAAGTAAAACGGACAGTTAAGAATACATAAAAATTCATGAGAGTAGGAAAACATGAGCGTAATATAAATATCATAATGCAAACGTAAAGCTCAAGATTTTCAAAATATTCATAAATCATTTGTAATCATGATCATAAGAGAAAAGCTTTATTAAACATGACTTGAGCCAAAGTATATATTCATAACCATACCTAAATCATGAGGAACAGTGGGAGGACTCATCATAATCGACACCATCATGGTAGAGCCTTACATGATGCCCCAACTATCTCACTCAAGTGGGCAGAGTCGTCCTAGGCTTACTAGGCAAGGGACGTGCAGTATGTGATATCACGAAGAGGGGATCCATTAATATTGGAATATATATACAAATAAGCCTATGGTGGCACATAGTTTTGAGACACCGGCACAATCATTTGAAAGCCAGGCTACTCGGTGCTAGACACTGCTACCAAAACATGAACATTGGCTCATATAGTAACCATAAAATTATTCATGAAGTTCATGGCCAAATAAATAATAAAATCATTGATCCCCATTTAAAATACCTGATTAGCCATGAACAAGGGCCCATGAATTGGCCAAGAGTCATAAATCCAACAATCATGAAACCCATGCATACTTGTAAAACATGTATAAATGTGACATTTTATAAATCTATGATAAGTGCTTGAGAGAAATCAAATAATATTGGGCTAATTAAGATTAAGATCATCGTGATATCTGTAATACCCCGAAATTTCCTAAGATTAGACCCGGGAGTTAAAAAAATTTAAAACTACTGAAACTGATAAAAATGTCTCAAAACGAGAGGTGTAACGACTCATGGTTGGGAACCACAAGCCATTGTTACCAGTCGTGGGTTCAGGAGTCCTGGGTGGTAGTGGAAGTAATGACCTATGTAATGACTCATTGAAGGAAACAACAAGCCGTCATTTCTAGTCGTTGGGAGATGTGGACTTGAGATTCAGGGAAGTAACAGGCCACCCAACGACCCGTCATAAGGTACCATGGATTGTTGTTAGCAGTCGTTGTCTACCTGGTCAAAATTCTAGTGGACTTAACGGATGGACACAACGACCCATTAGAGGTAACAACGAGTCATTGTGAGACCCATTGTGAAAGAGCTCAGAAATTCAAAGGGGGCAAGCAACGGTTGAATGAACGACCCATTGAAGGTAAGAACAAATCGTTGCTCCAGTCACTGTTTGAGCCAATGCCTAAGCCTAGACAGTGCATAGCATGAAAAGATACCCCGAGTCGTGGTATCCTCTAACGACCCGTTGGAACGTTCGTTGTTTGTTCTAGTGAGCATTTTTTCTGCGTAATCAGTAAGGGTCTTTCCGTTATTCTTATATCCTAAGGCCCTATACTATGCCATTTAAGGCTCGTTTTAGTGAGTTTCTAAAAGGGGAAAAACTATTCTAAGTTATTTCATTCCATGCATGCAAAGTTGAGAGGTTGAAGAGGTGATTTAGAGCAAGTCTTCAAGGTTTCCAGTGAAATCTCATCTTGGGCAATCGGGGAAGTGGTAGAATAATCCTTTCCAGGTATGTAGGGTTATGAGTGGGTTTCCTTCCTCACCCATGCCCAATCTCTATCTAAGTATGAGAAATTCTTATGATCAAGTTATGGGGTTTTTACCCAATTGCATAATTCTTCAATTTTTATACATGGGTATTATTATATTATGTTTCTATTGATAAATTGTGAAGAATGGGCAGGTTTTAAATTGTTTTCAATCAAAACTGTGTTTTCTAGTTTTATGAATTTAAATGCCCATTGAAGAGAAGTTCATGAAAGAAACGAATGGTGTTGAATGTATGATGGCGATGAGATTTGATAATAAAAAGCATGTTTCTAAAGCTACCCATGATTATGATATTGTTTTCAAAATGAATTGAGTAGATCCAAGCATGATAAAGCTTTGGGCAATGCCCACATGTTAAGTTTAAATGATGATTTTCCCGGTCTAAGCTTACCACATTGTTTTGGAGTGAAGACTCCCAAATTTTATATTCTAGATTGTGGTATCTTTTGAATTAAGTCTTCCTAAGTATAGCTTACCACATGGTTTTGGAGTAAAGACTCCCAACTATGTTTTCAGCTTGTTGTATGTTTTGAAATAAAGCTTCTCATACGCATGAATTCACAATTGAGATGTATGTTATTATTGAGCTTCGTTTTCATACGATGTCGAGTCCATGCATGATTTCATTATTGAGCTTTGTATATAGACAATGTTGAGCTTCGTATTTATACAATGTTGAGTTATACATGATTTCACCTTTGAGCTTCGTCAATAGACGATGTTGAGCTTCGTTATATACGATATAGTGCATTGCATATTTTGGGAGAAGAGTCTAGCACCGAGCAGGCTACGGGTCGATCACCCTATGCCCCAGAACAACGCGCCAATGTAGGTTGATACTATTATATTATTGGAACCTCCCTTGTGAGCTATCCCCGGCCCAAATAGCCCATGAGCTTGATATTGATATCATGGTAGCGTCCTTAGTCTTGGAAAGGTTTTGGACGGCTCTGCCCACTTGAGTGTGATAGTCGGGACCATGTAAGCTCTATCGTGGTATGTTGGTTAAGTGAAGAGTCTCCCATTGTCTATATGATTTCAGATTTTGCATATCCATTACTCATACTTATATTTTGAATATGCATGATCTAAAATCAAGGTTTGACTCATTGTTAAGCTTTTCTTATAAATGACGTGTTTCAACTTTGAGTCATTTGAGCCAGCTATGATGTTATGAAGCTATGTATAGTCATGTTTATGAAAAGTTTGTGATTTCAGAAAAAGCGCATGTCAACCCTCCTCTCAGATTTGAAAGCTTATGATATGATATGAATTGCTTTAAATGATTTACTTTAATTAAGCGGTTTTACTTACCTTGCATACTCGGTATATTTCACGTACTGACCACATACAATCTATATTTTATCGTTTCATGATACAAGACCCAACTCTCGGGCTCAGCCTCGCTCGTAGTCGGTTGTCAGAGTTAGCACCTACTTTGTTGGTGAGTCCTCATCCTTCGAGGGCTAGACTTTCAGTTTCCTTGTGTATTTTTCAGTTTCAGTATTGTTGAGTAAGTTGGGGTCTTATCCCATTAACTCACCCAGATTAGAGACTTTTTAGACTCATGTATGTATTCAGCTTCGGATGCTTATTCTGATGTTATGTTGAGTTTGACTTCCACTGAATTTATATTGTTGAATCTTCAGTTTACTGATTGAGTCACATGTATGCTTATGTCATGGGTGGACTTGGGGTCTCTCGGGGTCCCTTGTCCCGTGTCCATGATTGGGCCTCAGTTTAGGTCGTGAAAATATAATAGCTTTACTTTTCATAAACAGGCATAATTAGGCATAGTTTGTAGAGTTTTAAACCTATAAGTTTATAATTCGAAATAGTCATAAATTCTGCCCATGATGTATAAAACAAGAATTTATACATGAAAGAAATTAACTGTTATACCCCGTAAAATTTTCGGCACATAGATGGCCTATTCACGTGTTGGTTAAGAATATCTGAAAGCCATGCATGCTAGAAAAAGGCCCGGGGAAAGATCGGACAAGCGCCAAGTCGGCGCGTCGCAAGGCAAAATGCGATTTATAGTGTCCAAGTATATAGAGCTCAATTTGTGATGTAATTTCCTTTAATTAATAATAATTTCTTTTAATTAACAATAATCTCCTTTAATTAATAATAATTTCCTCTAATTAATAGTAGTCCCCTTTAAGTAATGATAAGCTCCCTTTAAATTAGTCATAATTTCCCTTGGAAATTCCATGAAAACGCAGAGAGGAGAGAAGACGAAGAAATTGGAAAATAATCGCTCGATTATGCTGCCAAACGAAGTCTAAACTCAAATTAACCTCAGGTACCAAGGTATTTAGCAGCAGGGAGCATTTCTACGATTTTTGTTTCGCGAAATACGGTCGGCGAATCGTCGAGCTACCGAACCAAAGTAAGTAGAATTACTCCAAACTAGTGTCTATGTGCTCCTAGCTGTAAAGTGAATACTTCTCCCTTCTGGACTTCTGAAAAATAGCGAGTTTTCGACCGTCTTTCGATAAGCCTAAGTTTAGGCTATAATTATTTCAAAAGTGACGCCGTCCTTCAGAACAATGTTGTATTTGGTACTAATTGACGCCTATATGAATGCAGTTGGGAGAAATAGCTGGAGTACTAACCGAGCCTCGCCCGACAGTCGGTAAACTCGAGGTTAAGGTATGTGAAGTTGTTCTTCGGCAAGTTAGTAAGCTTTAGCTATATGAATCATAGTAAACTCTGCATTTGAAACTCTTGGAGTTGAATGATGAGAATTGAGTAAGTCTAGTAGATTCTGGTTTGCGTTGCTGTATTGTATTCGGGTCGAAAGTTAGTAAAGCATGCGCCGAAGGGCGAAGTAGCATTCTAGATTCAGTATAATCTATTATATGATTAGCAAGCGTGTTGTAGAATAAAAAGAAACAGATTTTCAGAACAAAGTTAGTAAAGCAAAATCAGATAGACAGACAGTTTTGTGGCTACAGATTAGCCACTCAGACAGAAGGTATCCCGGCTACAGATTAGCCAAACAGTTAAATAAAGATTTTAGAATCAGTATAATCAGTAAAGAATCAGTATAATACAAAAAGAGGTCAGAATAGAAAAAATCAGATTTCAGATAGTCTTTTTCAGTTATACATGCTTGCTATATATATATATATATGTGTGCTATTTGTTTGTTGAGACTTGATGTGGCGTGAGGGCACCTTATTGAGCGTCCTCGCCGCCCCTGGGTTGGTAATCGTGTCGCCCACTGAGCGGGTGGGTTTACGTCACTACAAGGAGTGGCATGTCGTCCCCAGCTTGGACGAAGATGGGATGAAGCTTTCCCCATAGCAGTCTGATCAGCATTACAGGTGCAGCTCCGGTTTCAGATAGCCCTGTTGAGTTTTGTGTCTAGGGAACCAGACCCTATCTGTTACTGTCTGTACATTCAGTTATTATAGGTGTAGCTCCGGTTTCGGATAGCCCCGTTGAGTTTGTGTTCGGGGATCCAGACCCTATCTGTTACTGTCTACACAGGAGTCCTCCGGACCCATACACGGTTGCTTATATCGGAGGCTATGGCCCAAGCCGGAGACCCAGGGGGCCGGTAGAGGAGCTCCGAAGTTTGTAGATGAGTGGAGTGACTTATTTTTGGCTGGTTTTGACCCCGGGTAGGGGTATATAGATTGATTGCATGTCTGGCGCCGTCCGGCTTATGGGGGTTGGTATCGGCTCTTGTTTGATATATATGTATATATGTATTTATGTGCTACATGTTAGTTAATAGACAGCAGGCCGCCGTGACTACATACACGCTCTTGCCTATCAGAGCAGAAAGGTTTGATCTAGTTCTTATCAGCTTTTCAGATTCAGTTGTCTCCTGCTATTCAGAGTTGCTAGTTATGTTATTATATTTAGTTATGTTATTTCAGTTGCTTTGCATACTCAGTACCAGCGGTACTGATGCCCGGTGGGGCGCTGCATTACTTGCCTGCAGGTACTCATAGACGAGGAGGCGATCCCTCGTGATTCCAGCCAGCTATTGAGTATTCAGCTCCTGTCATCCGGAGTCTGATTTCCAGAGGTGTAGCTCTTTTCCTTTTGTATATTATGGGTAGGTCGGGGCCCTGTCCCGACCATTTCTATTGTTATTCCTAGAGGCTTGCAGTCTGTATATATTACCTGTGGTCAGTTGAGCCGGTCGTGTGAGGCCGTGCAGTTTGTTATAGTTATCTAGTATCTCAGTTCCTGTTGGCCGTGTGTGGCCATAATCAGTCAGTAGTGGTGACCTTGCCGGTCACGTAATTATTTAGCATGCTATTGTTGAGTTACAGAGAACTAGACAGCATGGTGGCCTTGTCGGCCCGCATAGGTTTCCCCTATAGTAGTACGTCTCTGGTTAGCTGTTATTACAGGTACAGGTGGCTATAGGCCAGTTGGCCGGAGGCTGTGTTTACAGCCGTTATATAGCCCTTTTTTTCCAGAAATTTGAGTTAGAGCCAGCCAGGCACCAGATGTGCTTAGGCTCACCAGATAGCAGTCTAGGTCCTACTAGGGCACCAGGTGCCAGTCATACCTCCCAAGGCGGGGCGTGACAAACTTGGTATCAGAGCAGGTCGTGTCCCAGGGAGTCTGCAAGCCGTGCTAAGTAGGGTCTTGTCTGTGGATGTGTTGTGCATCACATACTATAGGCAGGAGACTGCGAGGCATGATAGGATGGTTACTCTTCTTTCTTAGTCAGTCGTGCTATAGAGCAGTACAATATAGGGTTGAGTCCCTAACACTTATCGTATTCCTTGTCTACAGATAAGAATGGCAGATCAGCGATACCCTACCACAGGCGGAAGGCTAGACACAGCAGCAGGAGGAGGCACTTGCAGAGTGCCTCAGATTCCGACAGAGTTAGCCCGGTCTGAGCGCGACATAGAGGCTTCATCACAACCCTCTCAGCCGTTCCCCTCTCACTAGGAGCTGTTCGGAATGACACCGCCCCCGATAGCTCCTGTGCCTTCGCCATCAGATCAGGAGGTTCGTAGCGCTGTAGTTATGGTGGCACAGATGCTGGCCACACAGCGTCAGTTAGCACCACCTGTAGCAGCAGAGTCTTTAGGTGGGCCAGGCACTTCCAGAGTCCGAGAATTTTTGGCACTGGGTCCCCCGTAGTTTACAGGGTCAGATCAGGCAGAGGACCCCCAGGACTTTCTAGATCAAATGCAGAGATATTCCGAGTTATGTATGTGACCCCTTCAGAGTCTGTTGAGCTGGCAGTGTTCCCGTTACGGGATATAGCTATATTGTGGGACGAGAGTTGGGAAAGGTCCCGAGGGAGAGATGTTACCCCTCCGACCTGGACCAGCTTCTCGGAGGCCTTTCTAGATCATTATTTGCCACGAGAGATCCAGCAGGCCCGGATGGACCAGTTTCTGCATCTAGAGCAGGGGGCGAGGAGTGTACGTGAGTATGCTTTACAGTTTGACTCCTTAGCCCGTTATGCTCCAGCATTTGTTGATACCATGCCAGCGAGAGTTCATAGATTTATCATGGGTCTGAATCCGGAGTATACTGAGGCATGTATGACGGTGACGTTGCGAGAGGATATGGACATCGCCTGAGTACAGGCTTTTGCTCAGACCATAGAGGGTCTTAGACAGCGGCAGCAGAGTAGTAGACAGACCAGTCAGGAACGGCGCTGCAGAGACAGACCAGATGACATACAAAGGGAAGCTCAGAGAGGACCCAGGCCTCGACTATCAGATAGACCCCCTAGACCCCCACCTCCACCACAGCAGCAACAACGAGGTAGATATGTTCGTAGAGGGCAGTCAGGGCTCAGTGGCAGTTCCAGAACGGTAGATTCCCCGCAGCAGAGAAGGGGAGAATAGAGTAGATTTGCACCCTCACCCTGCCCCTATTGTAATCGACCACACTCCGGAGCTTGTAGATATGGCTCCACTGGGTGTTATATCTGCGGACAGGAGGGGCACCAGATGAGAGACTGTCCGACCAGAGGTCAGGGGAGTAGAGGCAGTCAGGACAGGGGATCCGCAGGGCCACGAGCCCCAGCAGCCTCAGCGGGGCATGGGCCTTCAGGTTCAGTAGGCAGAGGCTGAGGTAGATCAGGGGCTTCCAGTTCAGGTACGGGTTCAAGCCGTACTTATGCATTGCCAGGGAGACAGGATTCAGAGGCGTCTCTAGATGTAGTGACAGGTATGCTGACTATCTATTCACGCCCTGCTTATGTATTGATTGATCCAGGATCCACTCTGTCACATATTACCCCGTTTGTGGCACGAAAGTTCAATATTGCACCAAAATTATTGCAGCAGCCCTTTGCAGTATCCACGCCCATCGGTGACTCTATTATAGCTAGCAGAATTTACCGAGGGTGTACAGTGGAGGTTGCTGATCGCCAGACTACAGTAGATCTGGTCGAGCTAGAAATGATAGACTTTGATGCCATAATGGGTATGGATTGGCTAGTGCCATGCTACGCCAATGTAGAATGTTGGACCAAGACGGTCCGATTTCACTTTCCAGGAGAGGCAGTGAGAGAATGGAAAGGCAGCACAGCTACTCCAAAGGGTAGGTTTATTTCCTACCTTCAGGCAAGGAAATTGATATCTAAGGGATGTATTTACCATCTGGTCAGAGTTCAGGATGTCGGGGCAGAATCTCCAACACTCAGTCTGTTCCGGTGGTGAATGAGTTCCCTGATGTGTTTCCCGATGAGTTACCTAGTATTCCCCCAGAAAGGGAAATAGATTTTGCTATTGACTTGTTACCGGGCACTCAGCCGATATCAATTCCTCCCTACCGTATGGCTCCTGCAGAACTCAGAGAATTAAAGGAGCAGCTGAAAGACTTGTTGGATAAAGGTTTTATTAGGCCGAGTACTTCACCATGGGGTGCGCCAATTCTGTTTGTGAGAAAGAAAGATGGCTCACTCCGTATGTGTATAGATTATCGGCAATTGAACAAAGTTACAGTAAAGAACAAGTACCCGCTTCCCAGAATTGATGACTTATTTGATCAGTTGCAGGGAGCCAGATACTTTTCTAAGGTTGACTTGCAGTTCGGATATCACCAGGTTTGAGTACGTGAAAGAGATATTCCTAAGATAGCATTCAGGACCCGATATGGACATTTTGAATTTCTAGTCATGTCCTTTGGGCTAACGAATGCCCTGGCAATATTCATGCACCTGATGAACAGTATTTTCAGACCTTTCCTGGACTTTTTCGTAATAGTATTTATTGATGACATTCTGGTGTATTGTCGCTCTGAAGTAGATCACCGGACTCATTTGTAGACAGTGCTCCAGATCCTCAGGGACCGCCAGTTATATGCTAAATTTTCTAAGTGTGAATTCTGGCTTAATTCAGTAGCCTTTTTAGGGCATATTGTGTTGGATGCTGGTATACAGGTTGACACGTAGAAGATAGAAGCAGTCAAATCATGGCCTAGGCCTACCACTCCAACTGAAGTCCATAGTTTTCTGGGATTAGCAGGGTATTACAGGAGGTTCGTTGAAGGGTTCTCGACTATTGCGGCACCTCTGACTAAACTGACACAGAAAGCAGCAAAGTTTCAGTGGACAGAGGCATGCGAGCAGAGTTTCCAGGAATTGAAAGATAGATTGACCTTCGCCCCAGTGTTAGCATTACCGGAAGGTACAGAGGGTTATTCGGTATATTGCGACGCATCAGGCATCAGATTGGGTTGTGTGTTGATGCAGCATGGTAAAGTAATTGCATATGCTTCCAGACAGCTGAGGAAACACGAGAAGAACTACCCTACCACGACCTGGAGTTAGTCGCAGTGATCCACGCCTTAAAAATGTGGAGACATTATTTGTATGGTGTTCATGTGAATATTTTCACAGATCACAAGAGCTTATAGTATATCTTCACTCAGAGGGATTTGAATCTGCGACAGCGTCGCTGGTTGGAATTGCTAAAAGATTATGACGTGGATATTCTGTACCACCCGGGAAGAGCCAATGTTGTAGCTGATGCTCTCAGTCGAAAGTCCATGGGAAGTTTGGCGTATCTACAGCCCGAGCAGCAGGAATTGGTCAGGGAAATACATCAGTTAGCCAGCTTAGCAGTTCGTGTAGCAGAAACAGAGGACGACAGAGTGGTAGTTCAGAACACCGCCGTATCATCCTTAGTTGTGGAAGTAAAGGAACGGCAATTTGAGGATCCTGACCTAGTTCAGCTTAGATATTATATTCCGCTAGGGAAAGCGCCAAAATTCCAGGTAACAGAGGATGGAGTGCTGCGTTGTAAAGAGCGTTTATGTGTTCCCAATGTTTTAGGCCTCCGCCAGCAGATCATGAATGAGGTACATTGCACCCGCTATTCTCTCTACCCTGGCACGACAAAGATGTACCATGATATCAAAGAAAATTACTGGTGGCCAGGTATGAAAAGAGATATTGCTGAATTTGTAGCCAGTGTCCTAACTACCAACAGGTGAAAGCAGAACATCAGAAACCAGGCGGTTTGACGCAGGACATAACTGTGCCTCTCTGGAAATGGGAAGCAGTAAATATGGATTTTGTGATAGGACTACCCCGTACTAAACATAGACATGATTCTATATGGGTGATAGTGGACAGATTGACCAAATCGGCTCATTTCCTACCAGTGAGAACTACCTTCTCGGCTGAAGACTATGCTAAGTTGTATATTCGAGAAATAGTCAGGTTGCATGAGTATCCATTATTTCAGACAGAGGAGCACAGTTTACGGCTAAATTTTGGCAATCGTTTCAAAGAGGTCTGGGTACACAAATTAATTTGAGTACCGCGTTCCACCCTCAAATGGACGGACAGGCTGAACGCACCATTCAGACGCTCGAAGATATGTTGCGAGCGTGTGTGCTAGACTTTGGTGGTAGCTAGGATGAGCATTTGCCTCTAATCGAGTTTGATTATAATAATAGTTATCACTCAGCTATTCGGATGGTGCCTTTCGAGGCATTATACAGGCGAAAATGCAGATCGCCGATTGGCTGGTTTGAAGTAGGAGAATCAGCGTTGGTCGGGCCAGACATTGTTCAGCAGTCAGAGGAGAAAGTAAAGCTTATCAGAGAACGCCTATTGACTGCACAGAGTCGCCAGAAATCATACGCGGATATACGGCACAAGGACCTGGAGTTCGATGTGAATGATTGGGTATTTCTAAAAGTGTCTCCGATGAAAGGGGTGATAAGATTTGGCAAGAAAGGTAAGCTCAGCCCAAGATTTGTCGGGCCATATCAAATTCATAGAAGAATAGGCCAAGTGGCGTATGAGTTGAACTTGCCGCCAGAATTAGAATCTGTTCATCCAGTCTTTCATGTATCCATGCTAAGGAAATGCTTAGGAGACCCGTCAAGAGCAGTTCCAGTCCAGGATATCCAGGTTACAAAAGAGCTGGCCTACGAAGAGGTTCCAGTAGTTATCCTAGACAGACAGATTCGCAGATTGAGAACTAAGGATATTGCGTCTGTCAAAGTATTATGGCGTAACAGGAACCGAGAGGAAATGACGTGGGAGGCTGAGGAAGATATGAAAGCTAGATATCCTCACTTGTTCCAGGCTTAGTTGGGCAACAGGTATGTCCGTATTATTATTTATGCAGTACCTTATAGTTGTATATGTATGAAATGAGAAAGATTGATGTTTAGCTATCAAGTGAACTTTATAGTATTGTGTGGAGTACTTGTATTGGACTTTTATGTGTTTTAGGATTTTTGGGATAGTCCATATTACAGGGGAAACTCAGCCGAAATTTTTCTAAGTGATAAGTTGGGTAAGTTGAGAAGTCCTCTAGATAGCAGATTTCATTCGAGGACGAATGTTCTTAAGGGGGGGGGGGAGAATGTTATACCCCATAAAATTTCCGGAACATAGATGGCCTATTCACGTGTTGGTTAAGAATATTTGAAATCCATGCAGGCTAGAAAAAGGCCCGGGGAAAGATCGGACAAGCGCCAAGTCGGCGCGTCGCAAGGCAAAATGCGATTTATAGTGTCCAAGTATATAGAGCTCAATTTGTGATGTAATTTCCTTTAATTAAAAATAATTTCTTTTAATTAACAATAATCTCCTTTAATTAATAATAATTTCCTCTAATTAATAGTAGTCCCCTTTAAGTAATGATAAGCTCCCTTTAAATTTGTCATAATTTCCCTTGGAAATTCCATGAAAACGCAGAGAGGAGAGAAGTCGAAGAAATTGGAAAATAATCGTTCAATTATGCTGCCAAACGAAGTCTAAACTCAAATTAACCTCAGGTACCGAGGTATTTAGCAGCAGGGAGCATTTCTACGGTTTTTGTTTCGCGAAATACGGTCGGCGAATCGTCGAGCTACCGAACCAAAGTAAGTAGAATTACTCCAAACTAGTGTCTATGTGCTCCTAGCTGTAAAGTGAATACTTCTCCCTTCTGGACTTCTGAAAAATAGCGAGTTTTCGACCGTCTTTCGATAAGCCTAAGTTTAGGCTATAATTATATCGAAAGTGACGCCGTCCTTCGGAACAATGTTGTATTTGGTACTAATTGACGCCTATATGAATGCAGTTGGGAGAAATAGCTGGAGTACTAACCGAGCCTCGCCGAACAGTCGGTAAACTCGAGGTTAAGGTATATGAAGTTTTTCTTCGGCAAGTTAGTAAGCTTTAGCTATATGAATCATAGTAAAGCATTCGGGTCGAAAGTTAGTAAAGCATGCGCCGAAGGGCGAAGTAGCATTCTAGATTCAGTATAATCTATTATATGATTAGCAAGCGTGTTGTAGAATAGAAAGAAACAGATTTTCAGAACAAAGTTAGTAAAGCAAAATCAGATAGACAGACAGTTTTGTGGCTACAGATTAGCCACTCAGACAGAAGGTATCCCGGCTACAGATTAGCCAAACAGTTAAATAAAGATTTCAGAATCAATATAATCATTAAAGAATCAGTATAATACAAAAAGAGGTCAGAATAAGAAATTAGATTTCAGATAGTCTTTTTCAGTTATACATGCTTGCTATATATATATATGTGTGTGTGTGCTATTTGTTTGTTGAGACTTGATGTGGCGTGAGGGCACCTTATTGAGCGTCCTCACCGCCCCTGGGTTGGTAATCGTGTCGCCCACTGAGCGGGTCGGTTTACGTCACTTCAAGGTGTGGCATGCCGTCCCCAGCTTGGACGAAGATGGGATGAAGCTTTCCCCATAGCAGTCTGATCAGCATTACAGGTGCAACTCCAGTTTCAGATAGCCCTGTTGAGTTTTGTGTCCAGGGAACCAGACCCTATCTGTTACTGTCTGTACATTTAGTTATTATAGGTGTAGCTCCGGTTTCAGATAGCCCCGTTGAGTTTGTGTTCGGGGATCCAGACCCTATCTGTTACTGTCTACACAGGAGTCCTTCGGACCCATACACGGTTGCTTATATCGGAGGCTATAGCCCAAGCCGGAGACCCAGGGGGCCTGTAGAGGAGCTCCGAAGTGAGTAGATGAGTGGAGTGACTTATTTTTGGTTGGTTTTGACCCCGGGTAGGGGTATATAGATTGATTGCATGTTTGGCGCCGTCCGGCTTATGGGGGTTGGTATCGGCTATTGTTTGATATATATGTATATATGTATTTATATGCTACATGTTAGTTAATAGACAATAGGCCGCCGTGACTACAGACACGCTCTTGCCTATCAGAGCAGAAAGGTTTGATCTAGTTCTTATCAGCTCTTCAGATTCAGTTGTCTCCTGCTATTCAGAGTTGCTAGTTATGTTATTATATTCAGTTATGTTATTTTAGTTGCTTTGCATACTCAGTACCAGCGGTACTGACGCCCGGTGGGGCGCTGCATTACTTGCCTGCAGGTACTCATAGACGAGGAGGCAATCCCTCGTGATTCCAGCCAGCTATTGAGTATTCAGCTCCTGTCATCCGGAGTCTGATTTCTAGAGGTGTAGCTCTTTTTCTTTTGTATAGTACGGGTAGGTCGGGGCCCTGTCCCGACCATTTCTATTGTTATTCCTAGAGGCTTGCAGTCTGTATATATTCCCTGTGGTCAGTTGAGCTGGTCGTGTGAGGCCGTGCAGTTTGTTATAGTTATCTAGTATCTCAGTTCCTGTTGGCCGTGTGTGGCCATAACCAGTCAGTAGTGGTGACCTTGCCGGTCACGTAATTATTTAGCATGCTATTGTTGAGTTACAGAGTAGACAGCATGGTGGCCTTGTCGGCCTGCATAGGTTTCCCCTATAGTAGTACGTTTCTGGTTAGCTGTTATTATAGGTACAGGTGGCTATAGGCCAGTTGGCCGGAGGCTGTGTTTACAGCCGTTATATAGCCCTTTGTTTCCAGAAATTTGAGTTAGAGCCAGCCAGGCACCAGATGTGCTTAGGCTCACCAGATAGCATTCTCGGTCCTACTAGGGCACCAGGTGCCAGTCATACCCCCCAAGGCGGGGCATGACATTAACCCATAGATGTATCATAAGAATTTCATAAGAATTGGGATAAATCCCCATAGAATTATCAATAGAATTTCATGAATTAGAGAGAGATTGGGTATGGGTTCGAACAAATTCACCCATTCATAACCTACATACCTGAGAGAATCTGATTCTACAACTTCTCTGATTGCCCAGGGAAGAATTGAGAAGAACTTGAAAGGAATTGAGCTTGATCACCTCTCTACACTTCTACACTTGCATGCATGAATAGGAATAGCTTTGAATGAACTTACCCCCTTAAAACTCACTATTCATAGCTTAAGAAGACATATTATAGGCCTTAGAATCATAGGAATTACGGATAATCCCTTACTAAATTCGTAGACGAAAACAGACTGCCAGTCCCCACGAGGGACTGGACGAGTCGTTACTACTGACCACGAGTCATTGCCATAGTCGTCAAGTACATTGCCAAACCTTTACCTGCAACTCACCACGAGGTACATCACGATTTGTTTTTGGTGACCATGAATCGTGGTCACCGCTCATCCTCTACACTACCAGAATACCAAGGGGGTCACCATAGGCAACACCACGACTCGTGGTGCTTTCCAATGAGTCTTGGTGAGGACCCGTTAAGTGTACTATCCCATACTTCCTTTTCCTTTAGCCATCCCTGACCACGGGTGACCTAACGACTCTTGGGGCTGATGACGACTCGTGGTCACACCCGTGGTCATCCCAACTTGAAAAATTTCCAGTAAGTCAAACCTTTTCACCATGAGTCACTTATCGACTCGTGGTCATCCTGATGGGTCACAGGACGACACGTTCTGTGACCTGGTGTAGAAAATCTTGTTTTCTCCATTTCAACTTTTGGTTCTGATCATAGGGCTTTCAGGGTGTAACAATATCTCCCCCTTGTGGACATTAGTTCTTGAATTTGAAAATCATACAGAAAAGTGTAACAATGCAATCATCATACTCAAATACTAATCATATAAGCCGAAAACTGACAGAATGACTGACTCCGATTTGAACTACATTAGTGAACTGAATTCCCGGACCACACATACATCTATTTACGTGAAAGAAACTGAGGTACGTAAGCTGAACATGAAACTGAATAGAGCATTAAGGAGGAAACTGATACCTTAAGTTGAAACTGAGCCAAAAAAGAATAAATGCAGGTATTTAGCCATCATATCGGCTGCAACATCCCACGTAGCTCCCTCAACATGCTGATTCCTCCATGAAACTTTAATTGAAGATACTTCTTTTTTCCTTAGCCTTTGAACCTGATGATCCAATATTTCTACCGGAACCTCTTCATAACTGAGGTTGTCCTCCACACCTACACTTTCCACCGGAACAACTAGAGCTAAGTCACCCAAACACTTCTTTAGGAGCGATACATGGAACACTGGATGGACTGAAGCTAATTCTAAGGGTAACTCCAACTCATAGGCCACCTAGCCAATACGTCTCAAAATCTGGTACGGGCCAATATAACAGGGACTGAGTTTTCCTTTCTTTCTGAATTTCATCACTCCCTTCATGGGAGATACCTTCAGAAATACCCAATCATCAACTTCGAACTCGAGTTCTCTCCTTCTCACATCTGTATAGGACTTTTGGTGACTCTTAGTAGTTTTCAACCTGTCCCGTATGAGCTAAACTTTCTCCATGGCCTCATGGATTGAATCTGGTCCTATCATCGCAACTTCACCTACTTCAAACCAACCAATAGGCGATCCACATCTCCGCCCACAGAGAGCCTCAAACAGAGCCATTTGAATGTTGGAATGATAGTTGTTGTTATACGTGAACTCAATAAGAGAAAATGATCGTCCCAATTACCCTTGAAGCCAATCACACATGCTCTTGACATTTCCTCGAGATTTTGAATAGTCCACTCCACTTGACCATCCGTTTGCGGATGAAATGCTGTACCGAGCCTGACCTGAGTACCAAGTCCCTTTTGAAATGACCTCCTACACTGGGAGGCAAACTGAGTACCTCTATTCGACATGATGGAAAATGGCAACCCATGCTACCGAACTAACTCCCGAATGTATAATTTAGCATAATTGTTCGCGTGATTGTGGGTATATAAAACGACACGCAAGTTCACGTGGTCGAACAAGTAGTAAGTGGCTTTAGTAAGCCAAGTATCGATCCCTCAAAGACTTGGATGAAGTGCAAATTGCTCAAGTGTACTATATTTTACTTCTAAAAATGCAGACAACAGTGTAACCAAAAGTGTCACACCCCGCCTTGGGGGGTATGACTGGCACCTGGTACCCTACTTGGACCTGACCTGCTGGACTGTTAAGCCTGGGCGCATCTGGCGCCTGGCTGGCGCTAACTCACATTTCTGGAAACAAAGGGCTATATGACGGCTGTAAATACAGCCCCCGGCCCATTGGCCTATAGCCTCCTGTACCTGCACTAGCAGCTGACCAGAAACATAGTAATTCAGGGAAACCTATGCGGGCCGACAAGGCCACCATGCTGTCTAGTTATCTATAACTCAAACATAGCATACTAAGAAGCTACGTGACCGGCAAGGTCACCACTACTGGCGAACTATGGCCCCACACGGCCATTACAAAAGAAAGAAAGAGTAAAGGCAACTATACAACTACACGGCCCCACACGACCGGCTCATCTGACCACAGGGAATACATACAGACTGCAAGCCTCTAGGAATAGTAATAGAACTGATCGGGACAGGGCCCCGACCTACCCATTCTATATACAACAAAAGGAACTGAACTACACCTCTGAAATTCAGCCTCCGGATGACTGGAGCTGAATACTCAACCGCTGACAGGGAGTCACGTAGAATCGCCTGCTCGTCTAGGAGTACCTGCAGGCAAGTAATGCAGCGCCCCACTGGGCGTCAGTACCACTGGTACTGAGTATGTAAAGCAACTGAAATAATATAACTGAAAACAACATCTGAAAGCAATAATATGACTGATGAAGCTGAAGTAGGAGGAATAACTTAACTGTCTGATGATGTAGATCGTACCTGTTCTTACTGATACCGAAGGAAGTAGGAATCATACCTGGAGGCGTATCATTCTACTACCAACCCACTCGCGTCTAATACAACATAGCATAGCATACATAACATAACATAGCACACACAAACCTTACCCGGCCCCCATAAGCCGGGAGGTACAATCAACACAGAATCTATGCCCCTACCCTGGTCATCCCATCTCCTATAGTGGCTGTAAGCATCCTGCCGGTCCCTGGGTATGCACTTGGGCTCGCTGAGCCCCTGACTATAACTGTACCTGAGTCCGAAGGACTTTAAATCAACACCCCGGGCGTACCCGCTCGACGGGGGTGTATAAGGGCCGACCAAGGCACAATATGGGGAAACTGACATCCCATCTTCGTCCCCTTGCGGGACGGCATATCACTCTGTAGAGTGACGTATCCTCATCCTCTGGCGGACGGGTCGATACAGCTATTAACCCTGGGCGGTCAGGGATGCTAGGTAATCCAACCCCAATCAATACAACGGTCTCAACTAATCATGCTGTCTGTGTATCTCATAAGCTAAGGCTAACAGGTGTAAGGTATCATATAAATCACATACTGAGCTAATAATAGCAATCTATAAGTGTCTGATACATGCTGAGACAGGTAAGTATAAATATGAATATAGCCTCCTGTCAAACTGTACTGGGGCAAAGGTTATACAAGAAGGTGTTTTTGCTGAAAGCTATACTGTTTACTGAGTTTCTGTATTAACATGATTTCCTATTTCTAACATGCTTTCTAAACTTTATTTAGTTGCTATGCTATGTCTGAAATGCTTTACAGATACTGTACTACTTCACGAGGCTTCAGCTAAACACAACAATATCTTAACATGGCATATTACATCATATACTGAATATACTGGGCAATCTTAATCACTTACGCCCGAATCTATATCGTACGGATAGGTATCGTACACGTTACAACCCAAAACTTCTCATATTGCACCAATATTCAAAATAACACGATAATCGATTTCTAAACATGCAACTGGTCTGTAAATTACTATACTGCTTCGAGGTTACTCAACTTGCCGAGGAAACTTAACTTTACATACCTTATCTTTGAATATTCGTCCGTCGGACGAGGCTCGGCTGGTACTTCAACTATTTTCTCCCAACTGCATTCATAAATACGTCAATCAATACTAAATACAACGTTATTGTAAAGAGCGACGTTACTTTCGATTTAATTTATAGCCTAAACTTAGGCTTATCGAAAGACGGTCAAAAACTCGCTATTTTTCAGCGGCCCAGAAGGGAGAAATATTTACTTCTCAGCTAGGAACACATAGACATTAATTTATAGCAATTCTACTTACTTTAGTTCGGCGGCTCGCCGATTCGTCGGCCGTATTTCACAAAACTAAATCCGTAGAAATGCTCTATGCTGCTAAATACTTCGGTATCTAGGATTAATTTGAGTTTGGGCAGCGTTTGGCAGCGTAATCGGACGATAATTTATAATCTCCCTTCGTTTTCCCTCTGTTCACTACGTTTCTGGAAATTTTTATAAGTATGGAATGATTTCCAACCGAAGTGGGGGCTTTATATACTTGGGCCTGGACACGGGCAACGTGTCACGGAGCCATCGCGGAGGCCTCACCTCCGTGACACGCTGCCATCGCGGAGGGGCTCTGCCTCGGCTCCTCCCGCGATGGTTCGACGGGTTTCTCGTCCGATCTTTTCCCGGGCCTTTCCCTAGCACGTATGGCTTTCAAATATGCTTAACCAACGTGCGAATAGGTCATTTAAGTGCCGGGAATTCTACGGGGTATAACATTCTCCCCCCCTTAGGAACATTCGTCCTCGAATGTATACTGTTATCTAGAGGACTGCTTACCTTACTTTCTGGAAAAAAAAAATTTTTGGCAGAGTTTCCCCTGTAATATGGACTATCGCAAAAACCTGAAATGCAGAAAAGTACAACACAGGCACCGCACATAATGATCTAAGATTCACTGGATAACTAAATATCACTTCTTCTTTATCATTTACAAACACACAGTCATAAGATACTGTATAAGTAATGATACGGACATACCTGTCGTCTGACTAGGCCTGAAATAGGTGAGGGTATCTGATTTTCATATCTTCTTTAGCCTCCCACGTCATTTCCTCCCGATTTCTGTTACGCCATAATACTTTGACAGACGCAACATCTTTAGTTCTCAGCCTACGAATCTGTCTGTCTAAGATGGCTACGGGAACCTCTTCATAGGCTAATTCTTCTGTGATCTGAACATCCTGAACTGGAACTACTGTAGAAGGGTCCCCTACGAACTTCCTTAACATAGAAACATGGAATACTGGGTGAACCAACGCTAACTCTAGAGGCAAGTTTAACTCATATGCCACGCAGCCTATTCTTCGCCGAATCTGATACGGCCCAATGAATCTTGGGCTAAGCTTGCCTTTCCTGCCAAACCTCATTACCCCTTTCATCGGGGACACTTTCAGATATACCTAATCGTTTATCGAAAATTCTAGATTTCTGCGCCGCCTATCTGCATAAGACTTCTGGCGGCTCTGCGCGGTCAGTAAACGTTCTCAGACAAGCTTTATCTTTTCCTCGGACTGCCGAACGATGTCTGGGCCAACTAATGCTGATTCTCCTGTTTCAAACCAGCCCACCGGTGATCTACATTTTCGCCCGTACAATGCCTCGAAAGGCGCTATCTGAATAGCTGAATGGTAGCTGTTATTATAAGCAAATTCGATTAACGAAAGATGTTCATCCCAGCTACCCCCAAAATCTAACACACACGCTCGTAGCATATCCTCGAGCGTCTGAATCGTACGTTCAGCCTGCCCATCTGTCTGAGGATGGAATGCTGTACTCAAGTTAATCTGCGTTCCCAAACCTTTCTGAAACGACTGCCAGAATCTAGCTGTAAACTGTGCCCTTCTGTCTGAAATGATAGATGCCGGCACTCCATGTAATCTAACTATTTCTCTGATATACAATTCAGCATAATCCTCGCTGAGAAGGTAGCCCTCACTGGCAGGAAATGAGCTGATTTTGTCAGCCTATCAACTATTACCCAAATGGAATCATTTCTGCGTCTAGTACGGGGTAACCCTGTTACAAAATCCATGTTTATTGCTTCCCATTTCCACATAGGTACCGTTATCTCTTGCGTCAAACCGCCCGGTTTCTGGTGCTCGGCTTTTACCTACTGACAATTAGAACATCTAGACACAAATTCAGCTATCTCAGCTTTCATACCTGGCCACCAATAGATGTCTCTGATATCGTGGTACATTTTCGTCGCCCCTGGATGAAGGGAATAACGAGCGTAGTGTACCTCGTGCATGATCTGCCCACGAAGTCATGAGACATTCGGGACACAGAGGCAGCCCTTACAACGTAGCACATCATCCCCGGCTATCTGAAAATCTGGCTCCTTACCTTTCTGAATTCTATCTCTGAGCTGGACTAAATCGGGATCCTCGTACTGTCGTTCTTTTACCTCTGCAACCAATGATGACACTGCAGAATTCTGAATTACGGCCCCATTATTTTCTGTTTCCATTACTCGAACGGCTAGGCCAGCTAACTGATAGATTTCTTTGGCTAACTTCTGCTTCTCAGGTCGCAAATACGCTAAACTCCCCATTGACTTACGGCTCAGGGCATCTGCTACAACATTATCTTTTCCGGGGTGGTATAGAATATTCACATCATAGTCTTTTAACAACTCCAACCAGCGGCGTTGCCGCAGATTCAACTCCCTCTGAGTGAAAATGTACTGTAGGCTCTTATGATCTGTGTAAATATCAACATGAACTCCGTACAGATAATGCCTCCACATCTTCAAGGCATGAATTACTGCGGCCAATTCTAGGTCATGGGTAGGGTAATTCTTTTCGTGTTTCCTCAGCTGTCTGGAAGCATATGCAATTACTCTACCATACTGCATCAACACACAACCCAATCCGACACCTGACGCGTTGCAATAGACTGAATAACCTTCTGTGCCTTCCGGCAGTGCTAGTACTGGGGCGGAGGTTAATCTGTCTTTCAGTTCCTGGAAACTCTGCTCACATGCCTCCATCCACTGAAACTTGGCTGCTTTCTGTGTCAATTTAGTTAAAGGTGCTGCAATGGTTGAGAACCCTTCAACGAACCTTCTGTAATACCCTGCTAATCCCAGAAAGCTACGAACTTCAGTCGGGGTGGTAGGCCTGGGCCATGACTTAACTGCTTCTATCTTCTGCTTGTCTACCTGTATACCAGCGTCTGAGACAATATGTCCTAAAAAGGCTACTGAGTTAAGCCAGAATTCACACTTCAAAAATTTAGCATACAACTGGCGGTCCCTATGAATTTGGAGCACTGTCCGCAAATGAGTCCGGTGATCAGCTTCAGAGCGAGAATACACCAGAATATCATCAATGAATACTATCACAAACAAGTCCAGGAAAGGTCTGAAAATACTGTTCATCAGGTCCATAAAGACTACTGGGGCGTTCGTTAGCCCGAAGGACATAACCAGAAATTCAAAATGTCCATATCGGGTCCTGAATGCTGTCTTAGGGATATCCCTCTCACGTACTCGGACCTGGTGATATCCGGACCGCAAGTCAATCTTAGAAAAGTATCTGGCTCCCTGTAACTGATCAAATAGGTCATCAATTCTGGGAAGCGGGTACTTGTTCTTTACTATAACTTTATTGAGCTGCCGATAATCTATACACATCCGGAGCGAGCCATCTTTCTTTCTCACGAACAAGACTGGCGCACCCCACGGGGAAGTACTCGGCCTGATAAAACCTTTATCTAACAAGTCTTTCAACTGCTCCTATAATTCTCTGAGTTCTGCAGGAGCCATACGATAAGGAGGTATTGATATTGGCTGAGTGCCTGGTAGCAAGTCAATAGCAAAGTCTATTTCCCTTTCTGGGGGAATACCAGGTAACTCATCAGGAAATACATCTGGGAATTCATTTACCACTGGGACAGACTGGAGGGTCGGAGATTCTGCTTGGACATCCTGAACTCTGACCAGATGATAAATACACCCCTTAGATATCAACTTTCTCGCCTGAAGGTAGGAAATAAACCTACCTTTTGGCGTCGCGGTGCTGCCCTTCCACTCCCGTACTGCCTCCCCCGGGAAGTGGAATCGGACTATTTTGGTCCAACATTCAACATTAGCAAAACATGGTACTAACCAGTCCATACCCATTATGGCATCGAAATCTATCATCTCTAACTCGACCAGATCTACTGTGGTCTGACGATCAGCAACCTCTACTGTACACCCGCGGTAAATTCGGCTAGCTGTGATAGAGTCACCGACGGGCGTAGATACTAAGAAGGGCTGCTGTAATAATTCTGGTACAATACTAAACTTCCGTGCCACAAATGGAGTAATATAGGACAAAGTAGACCCTGGATCAATTAGCACATAAGCAGGGTGTGAGCAGATAGTTAGCATACCTGTCACAACATCAGGTGATGCCTCTGAATCTTGCCTCCCTGGTAAGGCATATGTGCGGCTTGGACCCGCAACTGTACTGGAGGCCCCTGATCTGCCTCGACCCCTGCCTGCTGAAACTGGGGGCCTGCGCCCAGTCGAGGATGCTGTAGCTCGTGATCCTATTGATGCCCTATCCTGTCTGTCCCGGTCCTCACGACCTCTGGCTGGGCAATCTCTCATCAAATGGCCTTTTTGGCCACAAATATAGCATGCGGTGGAACCATACCTGCATGCTCCAGAATGACGTCGACTGCATATAGGGCAAAGTGGTAGGGTATACCTACTCTGCTCCGCCCTCCTCTGTGACGGTGAATCTGCCGTCTGCGAACCTCTACCAGCCTCTGACTGCCCCCTGCGGCTGAATCTACCTCCCTGTGACTGTGGCAGAGGCGGGGGCCTGGGCGGCCTGTCTGACAATCGTGGCCTGGGTCCTCCCCGGGCCTCTCTTTGTAACTCAGCTGGCCTATCCCGGCGACGCTGCTCCTGATTAACCCTTCTGATTTCCCGATGTCGCTGTCTGATGCCCTCAATATTCTGGGCAAATGCCTGGATTCGGGAAATATCCATATCTTCTCGCAGTGTGGCTGTGATACAAGTCTCGACATACTCTGGGTTCAACCCCATAATAAAACGGTGCACTCTGGATGCCATGGTGTCCACGAAAGCCGGTGCATATCGAGCCAAGGAGTCAAACCGCAAGGAATATTCCCGAACACTCATGGTCCCCTGTTCCAGATGTAGGAACTGGTCTACCCGGGCCTGTCGGATCTCCCGCGGCAAATAGTGATCTAGAAAGGCTCCTGAAAAGCTGGACCAGGTGGGAGGGGGAACATCTCTCCCTCGGGACCTCTCCCAGCTTTCATACCATAACACCGTAATATCTCGCAACCGAAATGCGGCCAATTCAACTGACTCAGTAGGCGTAGCATGCATAACCCTGAAGATTCTCTGCATCTGATCCAGAAAATCCTGGGGGTCCTCTGTTCGGTCCGTGCCTGTGAACTGTGGGGGATTCAGGGCTAAGAACTCTCGGACCCTCGAACTACCGGGCCCTCCTGATGCTTCTACAACTGTGGATAGCATTTGCTGACGCTGAGCAGCCATCATCTGTGCTATCATAACTACAGCACCCCTAACCTCCTGGTCGGAAGGTGTCGGTATAGGGACTGCTGAAGATACTGTCGCTCAAAACGGCTCCTGACGTGGTGGAGACTGCTGAGGAGGCTGAAATAAAGCCTCTGTAGGGCCCTCTGATCGGGCTGTCTCCAAATGAGGGGGAGGCATCCTGCTGGTGCCCTCCCCTGCTGCAATGTCTAAGCTCCGACCTATGACGGGATGGCGCTGGTCTGACATTATCTGTAGCCAAAGAATATGGTAAGATTTTAGGAATTCAACCCTATACTGTACCGCTCTATGGCACGACTGAATCAGAATAAAAGACAACCATCCTATCATGCCTTGCAGCCTCCTACCCATAGTATGTGGTGCACAACACATCCATGGACAGGACTCTACTTAGCACGGCTTGCAGACTCCCTGGGATACGACCTGCTCTGATACCAAGTTTGTCACACCCCGCCTTGAGGGGTATGACTGGCACCTGGTGCCCTACTAGGACCTGACCTGCTGGACTGTTAAGCCTGGGCGCATCTGGCACCTGGCTGGCGCTAACTCACATTTCTGGAAACAAAGGGCTATATGACGGCTGTAAATACAGCCCCCGGCCCATTGGCCTATAGCCTCCTGTACCTGCACTAGCAGCTGACCAGAAACATAGTAATTCAGGGAAACCTATGCGGGCCGACAAGGCCACCATGCTGTCTAGTTATCTATAACTCAAACATAGCATACTAAGAAGCTACGTGACCGTCAAGGTCACCACTACTAGCGAACTATGGCCCCACACGGCCATTACAAAAAAAAGAAAGAGTAAAGGCAACTATACAACTGCACGGCCCCACACGACCGGCTCATCTGACCACAGGGAATACATACAGACTGCAAGCCTCTAGGAATAGTAATAGAACTGATCGGGACAGGGCCCCGACCTACCCATTCTATATACAACAAAAGGAACTGAACTACACCTCTGAAATTCAGCCTCCGGATGACTGGAGCTGAATACTCAACCGCTGACAGGGAGTCACGTAGAATCGCCTGCTCGTCTAGGAGTACCTGCAGGCAAGTAATGCAGCGCCCCACTGGGCGTCAGTACCACTGGTACTGAGTATGTAAAGCAACTGAAATAATATAACTGAAAACAACATCTGAAAGCAATAATATGACTGATGAAGCTGAAGTAGGAGGAATAACTTAACTGTCTGATGATGTAGATCGTACCTGTTCTTACTGATACTGAAGGAAGTAGGAATCATACCTGGAGGCGTATCATTTTACTACCAACCCACACGCGTCTAATACAACATAGCATAGCATACATAACATAACATAGCACACACAAACCTTACCCGGCCCCCATAAGCCGGGAGGTACAATCAACACAGAATCTATGCCCCTACCCTGGTCATCCCATCTCCTATAGTGGCTGTAAGCATCCTGCCGGTCCCTGGGTATGCACTTGGGCTCGCTGAGCCCCTGACTATAACTGTACCTGAGTCCGAAGGACTCTAAATCAACACCCCGGGCGTATCCGCTCGACGGGGGTGTATAAGGGCCGACCAAGGCACAATATGGGGAAACTGACATCCCATCTTCGTCCCCTTGCGGGACGGCATATCACTCTGTAGAGTGACGTATCCTCGTCCTCTGGCGGACGGGTCGATACAGCTATTAACCCTGGGCGGTCAGGGATGCTAGGTAATCCAACCCCAATCAATACAACGGTCTCAACTAATCATGCTGTCTGTGTATCTCATAAGCTAAGGCTAACAGGTGTAAGGTATCATATAAATCACATACTGAGCTAATAATAGCAATCTATAAGTGTCTGATACATGCTGAGACAGGTAAGTATAAATATGAATATAGCCTCCTGTCAAACTGTACTGGGGCAAAGGTTATACAAGAAGGTGTTTCTGCTGAAAGCTATACTGTTTACTGAGTTTCTGTATTAACATGATTTCCTATTTCTAACATGCTTTCTAAACTTTATTTAGTTGCTATGCTATGTCTGAAATGCTTTACAGATACTGTACTACTTCATGAGGCTTCAGCTAAACACAACAATATCTTAACATGGCATATTACATCATATACTGAATATACTGGGCAATCTTAATCACTTACGCCCGAATCTATATCGTACGGATAGGTATCGTACACGTTACAACCCAAAACTTCTCATATTGCACCAATATTCAAAATAACACGATAATCGATTTCTAAACATGCAACTGGTCTGTAAATTACTATACTGCTTCGAGGTTACTCAATTTGCCGAGGAAACTTAACTTTACATACCTTATCTTTGAATATTCGTCCGTCGGATGAGGCTCGGCTGGTACTTCAACTATTTTCTCCCAACTGCATTCATAAATATGTCAATCAATACTAAATACAACGTTATTGTAAAGAGCGACGTTACTTTCGATTTAATTTATAGGCTAAACTTAGGCTTATCGAAAGACGGTCAAAAACTCGCTATTTTTCAGTGGCCCAGAAGGGAGAAATATTTACTTCTCAGCTAGGAACACATAGACATTAATTTATAGCAATTCTACTTACTTTAGTTCGGCGGCTCGCCGATTCGTCGGCCGTATTTCACAAAACTAAATCCGTAGAAATGCTCTCTGCTGCTAAATACTTCGGTATCTAGGATTAATTTGAGTTTGGGCAGCGTTTGGCAGCGTAATCGGACGATAATTTATAATCTCCCTTCGTTTTCCCTCTGTTCACTACGTTTCTGGAAATTTTTATAAGTATGGAATGATTTCCAACCGAAGTGGGGGCTTTATATACTTGGGCCTGGACACGGGCAACGTGTCACAGAGCCATCGCGGAGGCCTCACCTCCGTGACACGCTGCCATCGCGGAGGGGCTCTGCCTCGGCTCCTCCCGCGATGGTTCGACGGGTTTCTCGTCCGATCTTTTCCCGGGCCTTTCCCTAGCACGTATGGCTTTCAAATATGCTTAACCAACGTGCGAATAGGTCATTTAAGTGCCGGGAATTCTACGGGGTATAACAAAAAGTTTGATAGTTTGTTTTATAATTTTCATACTAAAGCTAAGAACAATTAACTACTTTGAATCTGAACTATGAATGAGAGCATGCTGAGGTTAAACGAACATGTAATGAAATTAATTATCATCATAATTTGGTTAATCTTTTCCTCCAGTTGCTAGCCAAGAACATTTGCCAAGAGATTAAAACTCTCGTATTTAACCTCACTTAAGAATCATGAACCATCCGTCTACATTTCTGTGATCAAATGCAATTCATTTCCTAGCCATACAATTTCGGTTCCTTAATTGACTAATACGACTTTCAGGTATATTTCTATCCTGAAAGCAAATCAAGACACAATTTTCCCAAACCAAGTAAAGAACATATCCTATTAACTCACAACTTTCCAATTTCTTGCTCTCTCGAGTGAAACCGGACTTTTTAGATGTACATTAACGTAGGCCACACATAAATGCAGTAAGAACAAGAATTAATAGAACAACATGGAAGAAAAGATGAAAAACCAAATAATTAATGATCAAATTTCATCACAATTGTTCATAACCTCAGCAAGGAGAGGAATTAGCCACTCATTTGTGGATTAAACATCTTAAATTGAGTGTTAATCATACAAGCAATTGAATTAAAGAAGAAAGAAAGAGAGAAAAAACCCTGATATTTTCGTCCCTCAACTGCCTGTAACCCACGTCCTTGCTCCACCAAGTCAGAATATTGAAAAATGAACCTAAGTGTTCTATTTATACTGCTGGGAATTTTTCCCGGAATAACGAGCAACGTGTCACGGAGTGCATCGCGGAGCACTGCCTCCGTGACACGCTACGAACGCGGACCCTCACTGGAATTGGGAGTCCGGGAATTAAGGCTCAACGTGGCACGGCGTGCATCGCGGAGCCAGGCCTCCGTGCCACGGAGCAAATGCGGACCCTCTCTGGAATTTGGGCGAATTTTCCCTATCCAGGTAGAATACCTCCGCGATGGCAGCGTGACACGGCTCCATCACGGAGCCCCTTTAATTCATGCTGTCCAATGCCTTTTCCCTTGCTCGCATCCAAGTCCAACTCCGGTATCATCCAACATGTATTTAAGCTTCCCCAAATCACATTTTACCTGCAAAACAATGCTAATCATGTTGGTTAGTATAAATTCACATTTTATTACCAATTACATGAGAATGTATACACATTGATAGATAAACAAGGCTAAAATGGTACTTTTGAGTATCACTTGGGCATATAAATTTGCCCAAGATCACTTACCCCACACTTAATTCCTTGTTCGTCCTCGAACAACAAACATACAATTCATGCAATTTACATCCCAACCTCGCTACTTCGGTTCGACAATTTAGGCTACGGTCATACCGATTATTCAATACAACAAATCATCAAGAAACATGCATGGTCTTATCAATGCAATGACCTTCAATACATTAAGACCTCCTAGACTTTAAGAATCGACTCTCGATATTGGCAAACTCATGCAAATTAGCTGATCAAGATATCCGACACGAAAATCAATCTTTCATCAAGCATGTGCCCTCACAACACAAGTGTTATACCCCGTAAGATTTTCGGCACCTAGATGGACTATTCGTGCGTTGGTTAAGCATATTTGAAGGCCATACGTGCTAAAGAAAGGCCCGGGAAAAAGATCGGACGAGAAACCTGTCGAACCATCATGGAAGGAGCCAAGGCAGAGCCCCTCCGCGATGGCAACGTGTCACGGACGTGGAGCCTCCGCGTTGGCTCCGTGGCACGTTGGCCTTGTCCAGGCCCAAGTATATAAAGCCCCACTTCGATTTTAATCCATTAAAACTTATAAAAATTTCCAGAGAACGTAGGAAAACAGAGAGGGACGAAGGAGGTTAACATATAATCATTCGATTACGCTGCCAAACGTTGTCCAAACTCAAATTAACCTCAGATACCGAGGTATTTAGCAGCAGAGAGCATTCCTACGGATTTAGTTTCGCGAAATACGGCCGACGAATCGTCGAGCTACCGGACTAAGGTAAGTGTAATTGCTCCAAACTAGTGTCTATGTGTTTCTAGCTGTGAAGTGAGTATTTCTCCCTTCTGGACTTCTGAAAAATGACGAGTTTTTGATCGTCTTTCGATAATCCTAAGTTTAGGCTATAATTATATCGAAAGTGATGTCGTCCTTCTGAATAAAGTTGTATTTAGTACTGATTGATATATATATGAATGGAGTTGGGAGGAATAGCTGAAATACTGACCAAGCTACGCCAGTTAGTTGGGAAATCAGAAGCGAAGGTATGTAAAGCTAGTTTCCTCGACAAGTTAGTAATCTTGGTATAGTAAAGTAGTTCAAAGGCCAGTAGAATGTTCAGAAGTCGTGTGTTATGTTTATTATGAATGTTGGTATGATATTAGAAGCATCATGTTATGTATAGCGTGAAACTTGCTAGCACGATATAAATTTTGATACAAGTGTTAGAAACGGTACAGCATGTCCAGCATGTGATTTAGCAAAGAATGTTGGGTTATTATCGTATTCAGTTGAAACCTAGTAAAGCAATGTAAATACTTGTAAGGTATCTCAGAAGTAGAATGATAGGTTAAAATGAAGTTTATAAAGCATGTTAGAAATAGTAAATCATGTTACTATAGAAACTCAGTTATACAGCATGATTTCCAGCAGAAGAACTATATCTTGTTCTACACTAGACTTAGTACAGTATGGCGGAAGATTATATTTATGTATATATATACTATTATCAGTCCCAGCACGTATTAAATACGTACAGATCACTATCACTAGTTAAGCATACAGTATGTACAAATACTTTATTATCATTAGCTTCAGTATGTGGGATATGCAGATAGTATTACTAGTTGAGACCACTGTATTGTCTTGGGGTTGGATTACCTAGCATTCCTGACCGCCCCAGGGTTAATAGCTGTATCAACTCGTACGCCAGAGGACGAGGATAAGTCGCTCTACGGAGTGGCATGCCGTCCCACAGGGGACGAAGATGGGATGCCAGTTTTCCCTATATTGTGCCTTGGTCGGCCCTTATACACCCCAGTCGAGCGGATACGCCCTGGTGTTGATTCAGGAGTCCTCCGGACTCAGGTACAGTTATAGTCAGGGGCTCAGCGAGCCCAAGTGCATACCTAGGGGACATGCAGGATGCTTATAGTCATTATAGGAGATGGGACGACTGGGGTAGGGGTATAGATTGCGTGTTGTTTGTACCTCCCGGCTTATGGGGGCCGGGTAAGGTTTGTGTGTGCTATGTTATGTTATGTTATGTTATGTTATGCCATGTTGCACTAGATACGAGTAGATCGACAGTAGAATGATACATCTCCAGGTATGACTCCTACTCCCTCCAATACAGTTAAGAGTAGGCATAGTTTTACATTTCCAGTCAGTTAGTCTATTCCTTCCTATTTCAGTTCCATCAGTTGCGTTGTTGCTTTCAGATATTTCTTTCAGTTATTGCTTTACATACTCAGTACCAGTGGTACTGACGCAGGTACTCATAGACGAGGGGCCGATACCTCATGATTCCAGCCAGCTCACAGGGTCATCAGCTCCAGTCATCCGGAGCTAGGTAGCTAGAGGTCTATCCCTTTTCTTTTGTTGTACAGCATGGGTAGGCCAGCGCCCTATCCCGACCATATTATTAGTATTCTGAGAGGCTTGCAGTCTGTATATATTTTCCTGTGGTCAGTTGAGCTGGTCGTGTGAGGCCGTGCAGTTTGTTATAGTTAGTTAGTATTTCAGTTCCTGTTGGCCGTGTGTGGCCATAACCAGTCAGTAGTGGTGACCTTGCCGGTCACATAATTATTTAGCAAGCTATTGTTGAGTTACAGAGAACTAGACAGCATGGTGGCCTTGTCGGCCCGCATAGGTTCCTTGTTATGAGTGTGTTCTGGTTAACTGTTACTACAGGTACAGGTGGCTATAGGCCAGTTGGCCGGAGGCTGTGTTTACAACCATTATATAGCCGGTTTATTTCTTGGAGTAGAGCTAGAGCCAGCCAAAGCACCATATGTGCTCAGGCTGGACCATTTAGCAGTCCAGAGTCTAGTAGGCACCAGGTGCCCATCATACCCCCCAAGGTGGGGTGTGACAATAAGAGAATCTTCCCCTTTTTGCTCATATGACTCACAAACATTCAAACAGGGGCATGTAAAAACCATTTCGCTCTCTCTCCCAAAAGAATTCACATGCATCATGTCATGACCCATAAGCTTTCCCTTAGTGTATTACTCCACTGATATAAAGAAGTGTGATGTAAGATCACGTAGGACTTTAACGGGTTGTAATGGAAGCTACAGAACTAGTAAATATTGGATTAGCTAATAATAGCCACTAGCATCCTTAAGCGCCTTTTCAACACATCCCATCAACTCATGGACATTGTTTCTTTTTTTTTTCATCATCCCATTCTTGATGATTTTCTTTAGTATGGCCCATTTCATTAAGCACACTTAACACAACAACAAAGAGTATTCATGCACCTTCATTATCGTTTATTTATAGCAAGTGCACCTTTAAGCTCTTCTTTTCTTCTATCACTCTGCTTTTCTTTTTCTTTTCACCATTCTCACTCTTTGACACTTTGGGAAAATGATTTTCTTTTCTTAAGCGCTTAAGAGTTTTGTATAGACTTTACGGTTAATGAAAAGAAGGAATTAAGCTCGGTTTACACTTTTTGACAAAAGAAAAAAATAATAGGCTAAAGGCTCAACGGGCTAACTAGGGTATACAATCAAGGTGTGTACGACAAGGAAAAATAGAAACCCTCGTTTAAAACAAAGAAATGCCTACATCCTTTCCTACAATACACCTCCTTCATTTTGTTTTGTACACACACCAGGAAAGTTCTAGACACTTCACAATAGCATGGAATATCAACACCTCACTTCACACTTTTTGCACATGCTCGATTCAAGATGTATTCACAGACTCTTCAATCAGCTAATTACATGAATTCAAACATTAAGCCTCAATCACACTGAATCGAACTCTACAGCCTAGGTATCTCAACATATTTACAAAGTTGCATGCTTTCATACGAATCACCTTTGCATTTTGAATATCATGTACAACACACAACCAGAATTTTGCAACCATCCAGTAACTACAGGTTCCGGGATGCAATCCACCAAAGAAAAAAACTGAAAAATTGAAAAATAATTGAAAAAATCTACTCCTAACGACTACATTTCCCTTAAGACGGTCGTCATCCATCCATCATAGGGAACGATCACTAACTATGACTTCGGTTCAATGGGACCATTCTCGGTAAAAGAACCAAAAACAAACGCCGAGAAACCCAAGAATTAAAAAATGTTGAAAATATCAATCATTTCGATAACAAAAAATATCGATCATTTCGATAACAAAAATATGTACAGAATCAGAATCAGCTAGCAACATTCAACAACACACATCAATTTAACAAACATTTACAAATACAGAACAACTTAACAATTCACACTCAAAGGGACAAAAAACATACATGACAACAGAAGAGAGCATACAAACAAAACAGCCCAGCCCAGCACCTAACTACTCCCACCCCACACTTAGTTTGAACACTGTCCCCAGTGTTCACAAAAATTAAAATAGCATAAAATCGGGTGGTGGAACTCCCTGATCAGTCAAAGTATTCCACTTCTTCGTCGGGTGCTGCTGCTTCATCTCCCATGTCCGAGTCGCCTCCGTCATCATCATCGGACTCCATATCGGAGTCCTCCCGACGTGTCTCCTCGTCTGTGGGGACATCATCATCCGTGGGCTCTACAAATGCTGGCCCCACTCGGCATAGAGCTTTGGCGTTTTCGCTGAAGGGGTAATCTAGCTCGAGTTGCCATAGCTCCTCCTGTGTCGCCGGCCTCCCACCTATCCTCAGCTGGAGCATCTGCATCCCATACATCCAAGCTATATAGTGGTCATCACGAGCATGTCACTCGCCAAGTGTAAGCACTGGCCCGTGGGTGGTGTAGGGAGCCTTAGTTTTAGTAACGTCTAAGGCCCGCCGCTCCAACTGCGGGATATAGTCAAGGGCCTCCTCCTCAACATCAAGGCCCCTGAGGAAGGTGGTCAATAGTCCACCAAAGCCATACCTGTGCCCCTGGTGTAACCGGGCTCTCTTCATGGCGGAGATAATTACCGCCCCTACATTGATCTCCAGCCCTTTCATCAGGGCGTACACCAGGCATACACGATCCCGGGTTACATCTGTGATATATACCCCCGGGATTAGGCATGAGCAGACTATCTTCATCTAGATTCGGGCTTCCCTGTTCATCTGTGAATAGGGCAAAGTCTGGTGGTAGCCCCTCTCTTTGTGTCTGCTCCATCTAGCTGTTGATTGGGTCCCACACAACGTGCATCTGATGTCCGCATACGGTGGGGTAATGTTCAGCTGTCGGAGTACATAGGCGTCTGTGTCCCGCGCTCCTATGATGGCATTGAGGTGGTAGGGCTCCAAGGTGACTATTTGCCCTCTGATCTTGATGGTGTGACTTCTGATGGTCGGGTTCCAATTGGCATAGAACTCCCGAACCAAGTGCAGATTGCATTCCTTGGGCTCTTCAAAGATGAACTTGAGCCCAGCTGCCTCGATCCGGTGGACCATTCTAGGGAACTCCTGTGCCAATGGTTCCCGTGCTATGTGCTCCTCGGGGAAATATTTGTTTTCTTTGTGCTTCGCGTACCACTTTTTCCCCTCATCGGTCACCCATCTCATTCCGTATTGGCGGCGCTGGCCGCGTGGAACTGCTGGTGCCGCTGGGACTGCTGTGCCCAGTCTGATTCGTTTCCTTCCGGCGCCTGAAGTTGATGCACCTTTTCCTTTATCTTGTCGGCTTGCCATTTCACCTGTCAACCCAAGTAAACAAGATCAATGTTAAGCTAATGGATATTAACTTCGGCTAAGGTCAGGTTACGCTAGGTTACCCCATACTTAGTCCTTAGCTACAGTTACAACACTACGACAAGATTATCTTTATTTACACACAATAAACAACTATACAATCATGCTTAGTGCATTCGAAAAATTCGACGATATAACTTCTGCGTACTACTCAGACTTCGTACAGCTAATCACAATCACTACCATCGCTAACATTTTACCCATCACACTTAGCAACGAAAAACAAAGAAACAAAAACAACAACAAAAATTTATCTACATTAACCTATACAACCAACCAATTCTTACAAATTTCAACATTTCCCCCAACCCGAGAATCTGTCATTCTATTAACATCCTAACAATTTGTACATCGACTCATCTCATTCAACACATCCATCCCGGCATAAAATTCACAATTTCAATACATTTTCAACTTCAAATTCAACATACAAGCCCTAGAATTGAGATTATCAATCAAATTCGATTAAGTTATGCAATCGACAAGTTCAATCAATCATAAAAACATTCCGAACATTCATCAACAACAATTAACTTGAATTCATGATTAATTACTACGTAGGGAAATTTAGCTCACCTCCCATGCTCAAAATCGAAGAAAATCGACATGAATTTGAGAGGGAATCGAAAAACATACCTTGACTTTGAAGAATCGAAGAAAAATCATTGAATTTCTTGCCTTACTCCGTGTCACGTTGATAGGGGATGAGTTTTGGGGGGTTTGGTCGCAGAGGAATTAAAAAATGAGGGAAAAGGGAGAGTTTTCGGGGTTAAAAAGTAAGGAAATCGTGCGGGTCACCCGGCGACCCGGTGTGACCCGTCGCGATATACAAGGCAACGTGTCACGGAGTGCATCGCGGTGCACTGCCTCCGTGACACGGAGCCATCGCGAGACTATTCTGGAAATTTTAAAAAAATCCAAATTATACATCAACGTGTCACGGAGGTAACGCGGAGGTCCACCTCCGTGACACGGAGCTGTCGCCTCAGCTCACTGTCTGCCACTTTTTATTAATTTTTCATACCTCAACTTTTCCTTCGCGATTCCGTACATATTTTTCTCCGTTTGACCTGAAATTCATCTCACTATACAAAATTGGTTAGAATTATAGGTTTCACTCTAAATACGAATAAAACAAAAACTGAAACGAAAAATTTTGTAGTAAATCAAGAAAAAGAAAAAGAAAAAGATATTTACACTTTACAAAATGAAAGAAAATTTTTTTCACGGGTTGCCTCCCGTGCAGCGCCTGGTTTACCGTCGCGGCTCGACGTCGTTAAGCTCAATTGTCCGCTAGGGTGATGGACGATTTCTCTCGATCACCGTCCTCCCCCCAATAGTGCTTACACCTTTCCGGTGGTTTTCCCATTAACTCTCGGGAATCCTTCATCTGCTTATCATCACCTTGATCAATCACATTGATCACCGAGAGTTCTTCATGCACCGTCGGGAGCTTGGGTGCCTTGTACACATCGAATACCTCCACCTTGTCATGTGCTCGCATTGTCAGCTGCCCCGCAACTACGTCAATTTGTGCTTTCCCGGTTGCCAAGAAAGGACGTCCCAAAATGAATGGGACTTCCGCGTCTGGTTCAAAGTCCAGCACAACAAAATCTACCGAGAAAATTAGGGAGCCAACTTGCACCAGAACGTCCTCAACAATGCCATCCGGCCTGGATAAGGATCGATCCGCCAACTGCAAGATTACCGTTGTGGGTCTAGGACTCCCTAGGCCCAACTTTCTGAATATCGAAGACGGCATCAAATTTATGCTCGCTCCCAAGTCACACAATCCACGAGCTCGGATGCTCTGCCCAATAGTAATCTGGATAGTAAAACTCCTAGGGTGTTTTAGCTTTGTGGGCAGTCTATTTTGGATCCGGGAAGTGCACTCCTCCGTTAGAGCCACCGTAGCATACTCAGTCAACCGAATTTTGTTTGCCACGATGTCCTTTATATACTTAGCATATTTCGGCACTCCCTGCAAGACATCAACAAGAGGTAAGTTAACATATACCTGTTTCAGCACCGCCATGAATTTCTTGAAACACGCCTCCTCCTCGTGTTTCTTTAGTCATTGAGGGAACGGGGGTGGAGGTCTTTCTGATTCAGCTTCCTTAGTCTTCCCCCTCTCAGTACTTTTCTCCCTCTCAACTTCTGCTGCTCCCGACTTTTGAGGTGGTCTTTCTGGTTCCACCTCTTTCAGCTGCAAACCACTCATTGTGGTCACTGCATTTACCTGCTTGGGATTGGGATCCGTGTTGATTGACAGTCCTCCTCTAGGCCTTGTGTTTTGGGCACTAGCAAATTGCCCAAATTGATATTCAAGCGCCTTGGTAGCTAACTGGTTGTTTTTCACTTCGACTGCCAATTTCACATAGTCAGCCTGCAATTGAGCTTGGTTAGCTATCATGGTCTTGAACATCTCCTCAATGCTGGGTGATGGTGGTGGAGGAGGTGCATTGTTGTTTCTAAATTGAGCTTGATAATTCTGCTGCCCTCCTTGGTTCCTTTGCACACCCTGACCCGAACTTTGGCCCTGCTGGTTGTTGCTACCCCATGAGAAATTAGGGTGATTCCTTCAATTGGAATTATAGCTACTACCATACTGTTGGTGGTTCCTTTGTGCATTACCCACAAAGTTTACCGAGTTTAGATTGGCTCCACAACACTCAGCTGAGTGCTCACTGCTTCCACACACTTCACACCACATCTGCTGTACTGCATTAACTGGGGCTTGAGGCTGGTTCAATGTCATGTTGCTGAAGTGGGTGTTAAGTTGATTTTGCAATGCAGCTATCTGTGCAGCGATAGCTGTAAACGCATCTACTTCTAGCACTCCTGCTGCTTTCCTTGTCCCACCTCTTGATGAATCAGCATTCCATTCTGGATTGCCCTGCGAAATACGGTTCAACAAGATGTATAGTTCCTCATAATTTTTCTCCAACGCTTGCCCTCCAGCTGCTGAGTCTAGAAATATTTTGGTGTGGGGTTCCAAACCCTCTATAAATGTGTGCACCAGCACATCATTGGACTGATGATGATGAGGACAATCCCGCAATATGGATTTAAATCTCTCCCAGGCCTGATATAAATTTTCTCCCTCTCTCTGTTTGAAACTTAGAATTTGACTTCTAAGTCTTGCTGTTTTACCAGAGGGAAAAAACCGTATCAAGAACTTCCATGCAAGATCATCCCACGTAGAAATAGAATTCGGTGGCTCAGCTTTCAACCACCTCTTGGCTTCTCCGAATAATGAGAATGGGAACAATGTAAGCCGGACATAGTCTGATGACACTCCAGTGGGGATGTAAGTGTCACTTATCTCCAAAAAATCTTGGAGATGCTGCTGTGGATCTTCATGAGGGAGACCGGTAAACTGCCCGCTCGTGTGCAATAGCTGCACCATATTCTGTTTAAGTTCAAATCTCCCTCCCGGCTCAGGTTTGCGGATACTAGATGTAACATTATTGGCATGTGGGATTGCCACCTCGCGAACCGGCCGTGCTGCTGCTTCTTCGGGCACTAACACTGCCCATACTACCGGTGGATTCTGTTGTTTCTCCATGATCGTCTGTCTGAGCAACTATAACTTTCTTTGTAGAGGTTCTTTTCGTTTACTGTGAAATATCCTTTCTGGCTCTATATACGATTCCACCAGCTCCTTGTCTCTTGCCAGTGTTCAACAACAATTAAGTCTACAAAATACAGGCTAAGACCAAGTTGTCAACACTAAGAAAATAAAAATACAGTAAATTAACACCTAAAACAAATTCACCAATTGCCAAGTCCTCGGCAACGGCGCCAAAAACTTGTTCGCGTGATTGTGGGTATATAAAATGACACGCAAGTGCACGTGGTCGAACAAGTAGTAAGTGGCTTTAGTAAGCCAAGTACCGATCCCTCAGAGACTTGGATGAAGTGCAAATTGCTCAAGTGCACTATATTTTACTTCTAAAAATCCAGACAACAGTGTAACCAAAAGTTTGATAGTTTGTTTTATAATTTTTATACTAAAGCTAAGAACAATTATCTACTTTGAATCTGAACTATGAATGAGAGCATGCTGAGGTTAAACGAACATGTAATGAAATTAATTATCATCATAATTTGGTTAATCTTTTCCTCCAGTTGCTAGCCAAGAACATTTGCCAAGAGATTAAAACTCTCGTATTTAACCTCACTTAAGAATCATGAACCATCCAACTACATTTCTGTGATCAAATGCAATTCATGTCCTAGCCATACAATTCTAGTTCCTAAATTGACTAATACGACTTTCAGGTATATTTCTATCCTGAAAGCAAATCAAGACTCAATTTTCCCAAACCAAGTAAAGAACATATCCTATTAACTCACAACTTTCCAATTTCTTGCTCTCTCAAGTGAAACCGGACTTTTTAGATGTACATTAACGTAGGCCACACATTAATGCAGTAAGAACAAGAATTAATAGAACAACATGGAAGAAAAGATGAAAAACCAAATAATTAATGATCAAATTTCATCACAATTGTTCATAACCTCAGCAAGGAGAGGAATTAGCCACTCATTTGTGGATTAAACATCTTAAATTGAGTGTTAATCATACAAGCAATTGAATTAAAGAAGAAAGAAAGAGAGAAAAAACCCTGATATTTTCGTCCCTCAACTGCCTGTAACCCACGTCCTTGCTCCACCAAGTCAGAATATTGAAAAATGAACCTAAGTGTTCTATTTATACTGCTGGGAATTTTTCCCGAAATAACGAGCAACGTGTCACGGAGTGCATCGCGGAGCACTGCCTCCGTGACACGCTACGAACGCGGACCCTCACTGGAATTGGGGGTCCGGGAATTAAGGCTCAACGTGGCACGGCGTGCATCGCGGAGCCAGGCCTCCGTGCCATGGAGCAAACGCGGACCCTCTCTGGAATTTGGGCGAATTTTCCCTATCCAGGCAGAATGCCTCCGCGATGGCAGCGTGACACGGCTCCATCGCGGAGCCCCTTTAATTCATGTTGTCCAATGCCTTTTCCCTTGCTCGCATCCAAGTCCAACTCCGATATCATCCAACATGCATTTAAGCTTCCCGAAATCACATTTTACCTGCAAAACAATGCTAATCATGTTGGTTAGTATAAATTCACATTTTATTACCAATTACATGAGAATGTATACACATTGATAGATAAACAAGGCTAAAATGGTACTTTTGAGTATCACTTGGGCATATAAATTTGCCCAAGATCGATAATCCTCGTTGAATCATGGTTTTTGACCAATAAAAAATGAGTTGCTTTGGTCAATCTGTCCACAACCACCCAAATGGAGTCATACTGTCAACGAGTGCGAGACAAGCCTTTAATGAAATCCATATTGATCTCTTCCCACTTTCAAGTAGGAATGCAAATATCTTGAAGCACACATCCCGATCCTTGATGCTCCACTTTCTCCAGTTAACAATTTGGGCACTTAACCACAAACTCTGCTATAGCCTTCTTCTTGCTATTCCACTAATAGACCTCCTGTAGGCCATGGTACATCTTGGAGGCACCTAGATGTATGGAATATCTGGAGCCATGAGCCTCGTGCAACATCCGATCCGTCAAGTCATCAACATCCAAAACGCACAAATGGCCCTGATATTGAAGCACACCACCTCCTCCTTTGGAGAAGACCTCCATCTTCTGATTCTGAATGGCTTCCTTCAAATTTACCAAAAATAGAGTCCTTGTCCTATCTAGCTTTTACATCAGTCACTAAGTATGATTCTGATCCATTCTAAATAATGACACCACCATCTATCGAGTCAACAAGACAAGTTCCTACATTTCATGTTGACAATTTTGAAGTCTCGAACCTCTGAGTTTTCACCTTTTATGCTTAAGATCATGCCAAATATGCAAAACATTCAAATCCACACGAAACTCATTCGAAATCCCCCTGGTCACAACCCAAATAGCAATTTAATCATAAAACCCATTTTGGACTGGTTGAAATCATCAAATCACCGAGATAAGGTTGTTTTGATTGAAAATTGACCTTGATCAAACTTATCCCCCTCAAAGCTAATAATTTCAACCAAAGGTTCAATCACTCCTGAATCATCTCGGGATCCATGAAAACTACCCAACTAAGTCATAAATCACCATCTAGAATGAACAAAGCTTTCAGAATCCAAATTTGAGCTCACTAACCTGAAATGTTGACTTTGGTCAACCCTTCAAAATTCAAACCTTCCAAAAATTGAAAATCTTACCTAGTGTTCATTAAATAATCTTGGGAACGGTGTCATTCACCTGCTCAAGTCATGAATAACAAAATGAAGGTACGAAAAGGTTCAACCCAAGGAAATGGATCAACATCAAAAATTAATCATGTGAATTGTTCACTTCCCGGCTCGGCCAATAACTGCACTTCCCGGACTTCTACATACCGGGAACCTATAACAGGGGTAGGGAGTTACCTTGAACATACCCATTTTAGCCATCGTCTCCATTATGGAGAATATCCATAGGGTTTAGATTAAGGAAATCATGAGCACGAATCATTTAAGATATCTAAGTTGGGCATATACCTTATATAGCACAATCTTATGAGTCGATAGGGCAAATCTTAGGGGCTGAGTTTATAGAGCTGAGTGTGCTAAGAGAAATGAGCTGACATATGTACCAAGGGTCATGACATGAAGTTGAATGGGTAATATTGGGATCATTGACTGACATGGTTACCTATCATCTTAGGGTTCTAAACATAAGCATGAGTTGAGCGTAGCATCGAGCGAAACATAAGGGAAACATCAAAAGAGGAATGGATTGACTACCCTTAATTACTATTTCTAGAACTTCCTTACTAGAAAACTTGAGACTTGACTTGGCCCTTTACTTACCATTTCCCTAACTTCCACGAAATAAATCTCATATTAAAATTCACAAAGGGATCTTGTACCCCGTATAGTAGTTCTCGGAACTAGCAATCATGGTAGGTTCGATAGGAACGCTTATAACATACCTGGGACTACATCTGAGGCTGAAAACCACTTGCTCTTGGTAACCTGTGCTCCTGAGATGGGCAGGCTACAGTCCTGATAGCTGGGGCACGACCTTTCTGGCCGTCACGCTTGCCTAAAGGGTAATCTTTATGTTTATGACCGGGCTATCCACAATGGAAGAAAACATCAGAACCTGCCAAACACTTTCCTAGGTGGTTCTTTCTGCAGTGCACACAAATTGGATAAGTAATCTTCCTCACCCTGGGTTTATATCCCCGAACTTGAGCTAGAGACTTCTGACGGGGTTGAGAGCGACTCCTACAACTCGACCCTTGCTGGGAACTCTCCAAGTCTTTGGTCCTGGTCCTTTTGTTCTCCCTTTATTCCCCATTACACTCTCCACCCATATTAAAATCACCAAACTTAGACGGGCTCCTCTTCGTGAGCTCTTGAACCCTAATAGTTGCCGCCTCTCCGATAGGGTTAACTGATGCGATAGTCTGCTGGTTAGGCTGGGTGATCATGGCCCGTGTCAACACTCTGAGGGCAGCTCCGAGTTCTTGTCACGACCCGAACGGAGGTCCAGATGGTAGACACGTGACAAGGGACTTCGAGAGAACCCAAGTCGACCCATGACATAAGCATACATCTAACTCAATCAATAAATAGAAGAATCAACAATATAAACTCAACGGAAGTCTAACTCAACATAAAATCATAATAAGCATCTAAAGCTGAATACATACATGAGTCTAAAAAGCCTCTAATCTAGACGAGTTCATGGGACAAGACCCCAACTAACTCAACAAGCTCAAAACTAAAATACTTAAAGAAAGATAGATAGTGTGGTCCTTGAAAGTTGAGGACTCACCAATATGCAGTCGCTAACTTTGATGAACTGCCTAAGAGCGAGGCTGAACTTGAGAGCCGGTTCCTGTATCACGAAATGACACAACATATAAAGTATGCGGTCAGTACGTGGAATGTACCGAGTATGCAAAATAAGTAAAACCGCTTAAGTAAAGTAAATCATTTAAAGCATTTCACATCGTATCACAATCTTTTAAATCTGAGAGGAGGGTTGGCATGCACTCTTTCTGAAATCATAAACTTTTCCCACCATGACTATGCAAAGCTTTAGAACATCATAGCTGACTCGAATGACTCAAAGTTGAAATATGAAATTTATAAGAAAAGCTAAACAATGAGTCAAACCTTGCTTTTAGAACATGCATAACCATGAGTAATGAATATGCAAATTTGAATCATATAGACAATGGGAGACTTGTCACTTAACCGACATACCATGATAGAGCTTACGTGGTCCCGACTATCACACTCAAGTGGGCAGAGCCATCCAAAACCTTTCTAGGGCTAAGGACACAACCATGATATCAATATCAAGATGAAGGCCTATTCCGGAAAGGGTAAGCTCATAAGGGAGGTCCCAAGACATATAATAGTATCAACCTACGTTGGCGCGTAATTCTGGGGCATAGGGTGATCGACCCTTAGCCCTCTCGGTGCTAGACTCTTCTCCCAAAACATGCAATGATCTAAATCATATGTAACGAAGCTCAAGATGAAATCATGCATAAACTCAACATCATATGAAAACGAAGCTCAATAATAACATACATCTCAATTGTGAATTCATGTATATGAGAAGCTTTATTTCGAAACATACCACAAGGTCAAAGATAAGTGGGAGCCTTTACTCCAAAACCATGTGGTAAACTTACTTTAGAGATACTACGTCATCATACTCGATATAAGGGCTTTGCCCAAAACTTTACCATGCTTGGATCTACTCAATTTATTTGAAAACAATATCATAATCATGGGTAGCTTTAGAAACATGCTTTTCATCATCAAATCTCGTCGTCATCATACATTTATCATCATTCTCTTCTTTCATGAACTTCTCATCCATGGGCCTTTAATTTCGTAAAACTAGAAAACACAATTTGATTGAAAACAATTTAAAATCTACCCATGCTACACAATTCATCAATAGAAACATAATCTAATCGTACCCATGCATAGAAATTGAAAAATTATGCAATTGGGTGAAAACCCCATAACTTGATCATAGGAATTTCTTATATTTAGATAGAAATTAGGCATGGGTGTGGAAGAAGACACCCACTCATAACCCTACATACTTGGAAGGGATGATTCTACCATTTCTCTGATTGCCCATGATGAGATTCCAATGGAAACCTTTTGCTCTAAATCAACTCTTCAACCTCTCAAGTTGAATGCATGGAATGAAATAACTTAGAATAGGTTTTCCCCTCTTATAATCCTTCAACACGAGCCTTTAAAGACATAGTATAGGTCTCAGGAACTTAAGAATTACAAAAAGACCCTTACTGAATTCGCAGGAAATACTGCCAGGTGGCCCTAACAGACGACCTGACGGATCGTGGTCCCTGGCAATGACTTGTTGCCTGGATTATCAAGTACACTACCTCAATTACTTCACTTTACACATAAATCGCCCCAAGACTTACACCACGACTCGTTACCTCACCCAACAAGTCGTGATCAGCTTCCGTTAGGTACACTGCGTTAATTTCCCCTTCTTTCCTTCTAACCCACTCCACGGCTGACCTGACGACTCGTGGGGTATGACCATGAATTGTTGCCACGCCTGTGGGGAACCTTCTCTTCAAAACTTCCCTACTCTTCACTGGTCTCCCCATGAGTCATCTGACGACGCGTGGGCTTCCCTCATGAATCGTCCCACAACTCGTCCTATACCTGCAACACCAATTTCACATTTTTCCCCATTTTAACTCCTGAGTCCGATCTTTAAGTTTTTGGGGTATAACATTTCTTCATCCGTAACTTTCATGGGATCCATTGGAGTTGGTTGGGCTAGCTCTCCCATTGTTGTTCTAAGATGACATGATTCTGCACATGCGTATAGCACAAGTTAGAGAAATGGAGAGAGTTGAACTCATGGCACGAGATAGAGTCATGAAAGAAGGGAACATTTCCTAAACATCTCATCGCCTCTTTGTCATAAGTGTGGAGCACTTCACACCCATGAAAAAGACTCAAGATGACTTTCATACACCCTAGGAAACTTCAAAACCTATTACTCTGATACTAAGTTTTTCACGACCCAAACATAGGCCCAGATCGAGACCGAGAGACTCCAAGTCGACCCATGGCATGAACATACATCTAACTCAATCAATAAAAGAGGAAGACTTAATATAATAAATGTTCGGTCTATTTGTTATATGGGTATATAACTACACGCAAGTGTACGTGGTCGAACAAGTAGTAAAGTGGCTCAAGTAAGCCAAGTATCGATCCCACAGGGACTGGGATAAGGTAACAATCTACTCAAGTGTACTATATTTTAATTCTAACAATTAAGACAATAGTGTAACCAAGAGTTAGATATTTTGGGTTCTAATTTTTATGCTAAGTCTAAAACAAGTATCTAATGTGAGTCTGAACTATGAATGTGAGCATACTGAGGTTAATTGAACATGTAAGGAAATAAATTATCGATATAAATTGGTTAACTTTTCCTCCGGTTGCTAGTCAAGAACTAATGCCAATGGATTAAAACTCTCGTATTTAACCCAACTTAAGAATCATGAACCGCCCACCTACATTTCTGTGATTAAACGAAATTCATGCTCTAGCCATACAAACCCGGTTCCTAAATTGACCAATACAACTTTCAGGTATATTTCAATCCTGAAGGTAAATCAATTCTCAATTTTCCCAAACCAAGAAAAGATCATATCCTATTGATTCACAACTTTCCAATTTCTTGCTCTCTCGAGTGAAACCGGACTTTTTAGATGTACATTAATATAGGCCACACATTAATGCAGTAAGAACAAGAATCAATAGAACAACCATGGAAGAAAAGATTAAAAACCAAATTGATCAACAATAACATTTTAATACAATTGTTCTTAACCTCAGCAAGAAGAGGAATTAGCCACTAATTTGTGGATTAAACATCGTTAAATGAGTGTTAAAAATACAAGCAATTGAATTAAAGAAGAAGGAGATAGAGAAAAACCCTGATAATTTCGTCCCCTCAACTGCCTGTAACCCACGTTCTTGCTCCACCCAGTCAGAATAATTAAAAATGAACCTAAGTGTTCCATTTATACTAGTGGGAATTTTTCCCAGAATAACAAGCAACGTGTCACGGAGTGCATCGCGGAGCTCTGCCTCCGTGACACGCCACTGACGCGGACCCTTACTGGAAACTGGGTGTCCAGGTAATAAGGCCCAACGTGGCACAGCGTGCAACGCGGAGCTAGGCCACCGTGCCACGGACCCAACGCGCACCCTCACTGGATTTTGGCTAAAACTTACCTATCCAGGCAGAAGGCCTCCGTGATGGCAGCGTGACACGACTCCATCGCGGAGCCTCTTTATTTTGTGCCTTCCAATGCCTTGTCCTTTGCTAACATCCGAGTCCAACCCCAATCTCTCCCAACACACATTTTAGCTTCCCAAAATTACATTTTACCTGCAAAATAATGCTAATCATATTGGTTAGTATAAATTCACATTTTATTAACAATCACATGAGAATGTATAAACATTGCTAGATAAACAAGGCTAAAATGACATATTTAAGTATCACTTGGGCATCTAAATTTGCCCAGGATCACTTACCCCACACTTAAATCCTTGTTCGTCCTCGAACAAAAATCTTACACCTCATGCAATTTACACCCGAACCTCGCTACTTTGGTTCGACAATTTAGGCTACGGTCATACCGATTATTCAATACAGCAAATCATCAAAAAGACACGCATGGTCCAATCAATGCAAGGACCTTCAATACATCAAGGCCTCCTAGACTTAAGAACCGACTCTCGATATTGGCAAACTCATGCAAATCAACTGATCAAGACATCCAACATGAAAATTAATCTCTCATCAAGCATGTGCCCTCACAACACAAGAGAATTTTCCCTTTTTTGATCATATGAGCTCAAAAAAATTACATGCAGGGGCATATAAGCACAATTTCGCTCTCTCTCTCAAAAGAATTCACATGCATCATGTCACGACCCATAAGCTTGCCTTTAGTGTATTACTCCACTAATATAAAGAAATGTGATGTAAGATCACGTAGGACTTTAACGGGTTGTAATGTAAGCTACGGAACTAGTAAATATTGGGCTAGCCAATAATAGTCACTAGCATCCTTAAGCGCCTTTTCAATACATCCCATCCAACTCGTGGGCATTGTTTCTTTCTTCGTCCTCCCATTCTTGAAGTTTGTCTTTAGTTTGGCCCATCTTATTAAGCACACTTGACCCAACAACAAAGATCATTCATACACCTTCATGATAGTTTATTTATAACAAGTGCACCCTTAACCTTTTCTTTCCTTCCATCACTCTGCTTTGCTTTTCTTTTCACCATTCTCACTCTTTGACACTTTGGGAAAATTATTTTCTCTTCTTCAGCGCTTAAGAGTTTTGGATCAAATTTACGGCTAATGAAAAGAAGGGATTAAGCTCGGTTTACAACTTTTTGACACAAGAAAAAAATAATAGGCTAAAGTCTCAACGGGCTGACTAGGGTGTACAATCGAGGTGGGTACTATAATGAAAAAGAAAAACTTTCGGTTAAAAACAAAGAAATGCTTACATCCTTTCCTACAATACACCTCCTTCATTTTGTTTTGTACACACACCAGGCAAGTTCTAGACACTTCAAAATAGCATGGAATAACAAAACCTCACTTCACACTTATTGCACATGCTCAATTCAAGACGTATTCACGGACTCTTCGATCAGCTAATTACAAGAATTCAAACATTAAGCCTCAATCACACTGAATCGACTCTATGGCCTAGGTATCTCAACATATTTACAAAGTTGCATGCTTCCATACAAATCACCTTTGCATTTCAAATATCATGTACAACACGCAACCAGAATTCCGCAACCATAAAGTAACTACAGGTTTTGGGATGCAACCCACAAAAGAAAAACAACTAAAAAAATAAATAAAAAAAATCTACTCATAACGACTACATTTCCCCTAAGACGGTCGTCATCCATCCATCATAGAAAATAGTCACTAACTAAGACTTCGGTTCAATAGGACCATTCTCGGTAAAAGAACCGAAAACAAACGCCGAGAAACCCAAGAATTAAAAAAAGAAAAATTTTAAAAATATCAATCATTTTGATAAACAAAAATATGTACAAAATCATCTAGCAACATTCAGCAACACACAACAGTTTCACAATTCACATATAATTACAATACAGAACAACAACTTCACAATCACAAATCACAGGGTCACAAAATTTTTTTTTTCACAGGCACAACAGCAGAACAAAAAATACACAACATAACCAGCAGCTAACTACTCCCACCCCACACTTATATCGAACACTGTCCCCAGTGTTCACAGAAATTAAAATAGCACAAAAATAGGGTGGTGGAACTCCCTGATCAATCAAAATACTCCACTTCTTCATCAGGTGCTGCTGCTTCATCTCCCATGTCTGAATCACCCCCATCGTCATCATCGGACTCCACATCGGAGTCCTCCCGACGTGTCTCCTCGTCTGTGGGGACATCATCATCCGTGGGCTCTACAAAAGCTGGCCCCACTCGGCATAGAGCCCTGGCATTTTCGCCAAAAGGGTAGTCTAGCTTGAGCTGCCATTGCTCCTCCTCTATTGCCGGCCTCCCGCCTATCCTTAGCTGGAGCATCTGCATCCCGTACATGCGAGCCATGTACTGATAATCTCGAGCATGTCACTCGGCAAGTGTAAGAACAGGTCCGTGGGTGGTGTCGGGTGCCTTAGTTTTGGTGATATCTAAGGCCCGCCGCTCCATCTGCGGAATATAGTCAAGGGCCTCTTCCTCGACATCCAGGCCCCTCAGGAATGTGGTGAGTAGTCCACCAAATCCGTATCTGTGCCCCTGATGCAACTGGGCTCTCTTCATGGTGGAGATAATCACCGCCCCCACATTGATCTCCAGCCCTTTCATCAGGGCGTACACAAGGCATAAACGATCTCGGGTTAGATCCGTCATATGTACCCCCGGGATTAGGCAGGAACACATGATCTTAAGCCATATTCTGGCTTCCCTGTCATCTGTGAGTAGGGAAAAGTCTGATGGTAGCCCCTCTCCTTGTGTCTGCTCCATCTAGTCGTCGATCTGGTTCCACACAAAGTGCGTCTGATGTCCGCATATGGTGGAGTGATGTTCAGCTATCGAAGCACATGGGCGTCTGTGTCCCGCGCCCCTAGGATAGCATTGAGGTGGTGGGGCTCAAAGGTGACTATTTGCCTTCTTATTTTGATGGTGTTACTTTTGAGAGTCGGGTTCCAATTGGCATAGAATTCCTGAATCAAGTGCAAGTTGCATTCTTTGGGCTCTTAAAGATGAAGTTTAGCCCAGCTGCCTCGATCCTGTGGACGATCCTAGGGAACTCCTGTGCCAACGGTTCCCGTGCTATGTGTTCCTTGGGGAAGTACTTGCTCTCCTTGTGCTTTGCATACCACTTCTTCCCCTCTTCTGTCACCCACCTGGTTCCGTATTGGCGGCGTTGGCCGCGTGGAACCGCTGGTGCTGCTGGGACCGCTGTGCCCAATCTGATTCTTTTTCTGCCGGCGCCAGATGTTGATGCGCCTTTTCCCTTGTCTTGCCTGCTTGCCATTGTTCCTATCAACCCAAACAGACAAGTTCAATGTTAAGCCAATGAATATTAGCTTCGATTAAGGTTGGGTTAAGCTAGGCTACCCCACACTTAGTCCTTAGCTAAAATTACAACATTACGGCAAGATCATACTTATTTACACAAACAAACAACCAAATATAACAAACCTGCTTAGTGCATTCGAAGAATTCGACGGTATATTTTCTATGTACTACTCAGACTTTGTACAGCTAACCACAATCATTACCATCGACAACATTTTATCTCATATCACTTAGCAAGAAGAAACAAAACAAAAGAAAGGAAAAAAAAAGAAAAAAAAATTAACTACGTGATCCTATACAATTCAACCAATTCTTGCAATTTTCAATATTACCCTAACCCGAGAATCCGTCGATTTTTGAGCATAGTAACAGTTAACACAATCGACTCATCTCACTCAACATGTGCAACCCAACATGAATTTCACTAGTTCAACTAAATTTTTCCATTTCAAACTCAAAGGCAAGCCCTAGCTAAGATTTTATCACACATTCGATTAAAATATGTCATTATTGAGTTCAAGCAATCACAATGATACTCCGAACATCAATCAACAATAATTCAATAGAATTTACGCTCCATTTATACTTAGGGCAAGTTTAGCTCATATCACTAGTTCAATATCAAAAAATTTCAACAAGAATTGAAATAGAGTTGAAGAACATACCTTGAATTCGAAGAATTGATGAAAACTTGATGAAATTCTTGTCCTAAGTCCGTGTCACGTCGAGGGAGGATGGGTTTTTGGGAGGTTGGTCGCGGAGTGTGTGAGAAATGAGGGAAAAAGAGGGAGAATTGGGGTTAAAAAGGGGAAAAATCACGCGGGTCACCCGGCGACCCGGTGTGACCCATCGCGATATAAACCCAACGTGTCACGGAGTGCATCGCGGAGCACTGCCTCCGTGACACGGAGCTATCGCGAGGGCATTCTGGAATTTTTTTAAAATTCCAGATTTACACCTCAACGTGTCACGGAGGGTAACGCGGAGGTCCTCCTCCGTGACACAGAGCTAATGCCCTAGCTCACTGTTTTGCCACTTTTTATTGATTTTCATACCTCGAATTTTCCTTTGCGATCCCTTGCACATTTATCCTCTGTTCAACCTGAAATTCATCTTACAACAAGAAATTGGTTAGAATTATAGGTTTCACTCAAAATAAAAATAAAAACTAAAAATAAACTAAAAATTTTGTTGTTAATCAAGAAAAAAAAAGAAATCTATTCACAATTAACAAAGAAAAATTTCACGGGTTGCCTCCCGTGCAGCGCCTGGTTTACCATCGCGGCTCGACGTCATTCAGCTCAATTGTCTTCTAGGGTGATAGACATTTTTTCTCGACCATCGTCCTCACCCCAGTAGTGCTTACATCTCTGCCCATTGACTAAGAACGTGGCACTCCGATCTTCTTGCCACAACTCTACTGCCCCATGCGGGGTCATTCTCACCACTTCAAATGGCCCCGACCATTTGGACCTTAGCTTTCTCGGAAACAACTTCAATCTTGAATTGAAGAGAAATACCTTCTGCCCTGGTTCAAAAATGTGGTGCACCACATGCTTGTCATGCCACCTTTTTGTTCTTTCCTTGTAGTACTTAGCACTCTCATAAGCATGCCAGTGGAACTCTTCAAGTCCACTGAGTTGCATTAATCTCTTCTTGCCCGCTAGCTCCAAGTCCATATTCAATTTCCTTACGGCCCAGAAGACTCGGTGCTCTAGCTCCACCGGTAGATGACACGCTTTCCCATAGACCAATCGGTATGGTGAGGTTCCTATCGGTGTCTTGTAAGCAGTTCTGTACGCCCACAACGCATCATCAAGTTTGCTTGACCAATCATTCCATTGTAAATTTACCATCTTTTGGAGAATCTGCTTCACTTCTCTATTTGACACCTCTACTTGCCCACTAGTTTGGGGATGGTATGCTGTTGTCACCTTGTGGCGCACCCCATACTTGGCTAGTAGCTTCTTGAAACTTGGATTGACAAAATGAGCCCCTCCATCACTGATAATGGCTCGGGGTGTCCCGAACTTGGTAAGAATATGTTTTTTCACAAATTTTGTTACCACCTTGTTGTCATTCCTGGGGCAAGCTATTGCTTCCACCCATTTTGATACATAGTCTACAGCTACCAAGATGTAACGATTACCAAATGACAGTGGGAACGGGCCCATGAAATCAATGCCCCATACATCAAAGGTCTCTACTTCCAGTATATTCTGCAGCGGCATCTCTTGTCTTCTATCAATGTTCCTGTATGCTGACATCTATCACACATTTTGACGTATGCCATAGAGTCTCTGAACAGTGTAGGCAAAAAGAATCCTGACTGTAGAACCTTGTGTGCTGTTCGCTCGCCTCCATGGTGACCCCCATAAAACGAAGAGTGACAGCTCCTCAACACCTCTTCAATCTGACTATTTGGGATGCATCTTCTCATCACCTGATCTGGTCCTTGTTTAAATAAGTATGGTTCATCCCAAACAAAATGCCGGCAATCATGCCTCAATTTCCTTCTCTGTTGGTCTGTTGCCTCAGGTGGGTAGACTCCACTCACTAGAAAATTGACTATATCTGCGTACCAAGGAACTTCAGCTTCCCCTACTGCCAAGAGATGCTCATCCGGGAACTCCTCATTGATGGTATAACTTTCCATCACATGCGACCGGCTCTCCAATCGCGATAAGTGATCTGCCACTTGATTCTCGCTCCCCTTTCTGTCCTTGATCTCAATATCAAACTCTTGCAACAACAGGATCCATCTGATCAGTCTGGGCTTAGCATCCTTCTTGTTAAATAGGTACCAAATCGCTGCATGATCGGTGTACACCACTACTTTTGAACCCACCAAATAGGACCTGAATTTGTCAAATGCAAACACCAACGCTAGCATTTCTTTCTTTGTGACTGTGTAATTGCTTTTGGCCGTATTCAGCGTTTTGCTTGCATAATAAATAGAATGAAAGATTTTATTTTTCCTTTTCCCCAATACAACTCCCACAACCATGTCACTCGCATCACACATTAATTCAAATGGTTGTCCCCAATCCGGAGAAGTAAGGATAGGTGCTTCTATCAATTTCTGCTTCAACTCCTCGAATGCTTTAACACACTCATCATTCAACTCAAACTTTACCTCTTTTTCTAACAACTTGCATAATGGTATAGAAATTTTGGAAAAGTTTCTGATGAACCGTCTGTAGAACCCTGCATGCCCAAGAAAACTGCGAACACCTTTCACCGACATAGGTGGTGGCAACTTCTCAATAACCTCGATCTTAGCACGATCGACTTCCAACCCCTTTTTAGACACTTTGTGGCCAAGTACAATACCCTCCTTGACTAAGAAGTGGCATTTCTCCCAGTTTAGTACAAGGTTGGATTCCTCACAGCGAGCCAGCACCCTGTCAAGATTCTGCAAACACGTAGTAAACGAATTACTGAAAAACAGAAAAATCATCCATAAATACCTCAACAAAATCCTCCACCATGTCGTGGAAAATAGCCATCATGCATCTCTGGAATGTGGCGGGGGCATTGCATAACCCAAATGGCATCCGCCTAAAAGCATATATCCCATAAGGACAGGTAAAAGTAGTCTTCTCTTGGTCCTCAGGAGCTATGGCTATTTGGTTATAACAAGAGTACCCATCAAGGAAACAATAATATTCCTGTCCAGCCAACCTATCTAGTATTTGATCAATGAACGGGATGGGATAATGATCTTTCCTTGTGGCTTCATTCAGCTTTCTATAGTCTATGCAAATCCGCCAGCCTGTGACGGTTCGTGTAGGAATCAACTCATTTTTCTCATTGGTGACCACGGTCATCCCTCCTTTCTTTGGAACACACTGAATGGGGCTGACCCATTCACTGTCTAAAATAGGGTAGACCACACCTGCATCAAGCCACTTGATTATTTCTTTCCTCACCACATCCTTCATTGCTGGATTTAGCCTTCGTTAGGGATGAACAGTTGGTTTTGCTCCTGTCTCCATGAAAATCCTGTGTGTACAAAAAGCTAGATTGATACCCTGAATATCTGACATTTGCCAACCCATTGCTTTCTTCCTTTTTCTGAGGACACCCAATGCTTCTTTCTCCTGTGCCTTTGTCAATTCTGCGGAGATGATGACTGGTAACATCTCATTTTCCCCCAAAAAGACATATTTTAAATGGGGAGGCAATTCCTTCAATTCCAGCTTTGGTGCCTCCTCAACGGATGGTTTCGACAGCGGTTCTAGGGACCTCATCAATGATTGAAATTCCTGTTTCCTCGGTTGCCTTTGTGCCTCATTCAACATTTGGACCATCTCATATGCGTCTCTATCTCTAAAATGATTGGAGTGCAATAACACTCTTTCCAGTGGGTCTTGAGATTCAACAATCTGATGAATTTCTTCGTGTTCAACCACACTGATTGCTGAAATCTCCTCATGTATTGCCAGCAGCTTCATGGCTTTAAACACATCAAATACCTCAATCTTATCATGTGCTCGCATGGTTAGCTGCCCTGTAGCTACGTCAATCAGTGCTTTCCCAGTCGCCAAGAAAGGACGTCCCAAAATAAATGGGACTTCCGCGTCTGGCTCAAAATCCAGCACGACGAAATCTACCGGGAAGATCAGGGAGCCAACTTGCACTAGAACGTCCTCCACAATGCCATCAGGTCTAGCTAAGGACCGATCCGCTAATTGCAAGATCACTGTTGTGGGTCTAGGACTCCCTAGACCCAGCTTTTTGAATACCGATGACGACATCAAATTAGTGCTCGCTCCCAAATCACATAATCCACGAGCTCAGATACTCTGCCCAATAGTAATTTGTATAGTAAAGCTCCCAGGATCTTTGAGCTTTATGGGCAGTCGGTTTTGTATCCGGGAAGTGCACTCCTCCGTGAGAGCCACCGTAGCATATTCAGTCAACCGACTTTTGTTTGCCACGATGTCCTTTATGTACTTTGCATATTTCGGCACTTCCTGCAAAACATCAACAAGAGGTAAGTTAATATGTACCTGTTTCAGCACCTCCATGAATTTCTTGAAACACGCCTCCTCCTTGTGTTTCTTTAATCTTTGAGGGAACGGGGGTGGTGGTCTTTTTGATTCAGCTTCCTCTTTCTTCCCCCTCTCATCACTTTGCTCCCTCTCAACTTCTGATGCTCCCGATTGTTGAGGTGGTCTTTCTGGTTCCACCTCTTTCAGCTGCAAACCACTCCTTGTGGTCACCGCATTCACCTGCTTGGGGTTGGGATCCGTGTCGCTTGGAAGTCCTCCTCTAGGTCTGGTGTTTTGGGCTCCAGAAAATTGCCCAAATTGATATTCAAGTGCCTTAGTAGCTAACTGGTTGTTTTTCCCCTCGGCTGCCAATTTCACATAGTCAGCCTACAATTGAGCTTGGTTAGCTATCATCGTCTTGAACATCTCCTCAATGCTGGGTGATGGTGGTGGAGGAGGTGCATTGTTGTTTCTATATTGTGCCTGATAGTTCTGCTGCCCTCCTTTATTCCACTGCGCCCCCTGACTTGAACTTTTCCCTGTGGTTGTTGCTACCCCAAGAGAAATTCGGGTGATTCCTCCAGTTGGAATTGTAGCGGTTGCCATACTGTTGGTGGTTGTTCCTCTGTACATTTCCCACAAAGTTCACCGAGTCAGGATTTGCTCCACAACACTCAGCTGAGTGCTAACTGCTCCCGCACACTTCACACCAAATTTGCTGCACTGGATTCACTGGGGCTTGAGGCTGGTTCATTGTCATGTTACTGAAGTGGGTGTTGAGTTTATTCTGTAAGGCAGCTATCTGTGCACCAATAGCTGTAAAACCATCCACTTCTAGAAGTCCTGCTGCTTTCCTTATCCCTCCTCTTGATGAATCAGCATTCGACTCCGGATTGCCCTGCGAAATACGGTTCAACAAGGTCTACAACTCCTCATAGGTTTTCTCCAGCGCTTGTCCCCCAGCTGCTGAGTCTAGCAATATTTTTTTATGGGGTTCCAAACCCTCTATAAAAGTGTGCACCAGCACATCATTGGATTGATGATGATGAGGAAAATCCCGCAACATGGACTTGAATCTCTCCCAAGCCTGATATAGATTCTCTCCCTCTCTCTGTTTGAAACTTAGAATTTGACTTCTAAGTCTTGCTGTTTTACCAGATGGAAAAAAATCGTATCAAGAATTTCCTTGCAAGATCATCCCAAGTAGTAATAGAATTTGGTGGCTCAGCTTTCAACCACCTCTTGGCTTCTCCCAATAGTGAAAATGGGAACAATGTAAGCCTGACATAATCTGATGACACTCCAGCAGAGATGTAAGTGTCACTTATCTCCAAAAAATTTTGGAGATGCTGTTGTGGATCTTCATGAGGGAGACCTGTGAACTGCCCGCTGGTGTGCAGCAATTGCACCATGTTTTGCTTGAGGTCGAACCTCCCTCCTGGCTCAGGTTTGCGAATGCTAGATGTGACATTGTTAGCATGTGGGATTGCCACCTCGCGAACCGGCCGAGCTGCTACTTCCTCGGGCACTAACATTGCCCGTACTACTGGTGGATTCTGTTGTTGCTCCATGATTGTTTGTCTGAGCAACTGCAGCTTTCTTTCTAGAGCTTCAATCCGCTGACGATGAAATAATCTTTCAGGCTCTAAACACGAGTCCACCAGCTCCTTGTCTCTTGCCAGTGTTCAACAAAGATTAAATCTGCAAAATACAGGCTAAGACCAAGTTGTCAACACTAAGAAAATAAAAATATAGTAAATTAACACTTAAGAAAAATTCACCACTTGCCAGTCCCGGCAACGGCGCCAAAAACTTGTTCGGTCTGTTTGTTATATTGGTATATAACTACACGCAAGTGCATGTGGTCGAACAAGTAGTAAAGTGGCTCAAGTAAGCCAAGTATCGATCCCACAGGGACTGGGATAAGGTAACAATCTGCTCAAGTGTACTATATTTTAATTCTAACAATGAAGACAATAGTGTAACCAAGAGTTAGATATTTTAGGTTCTAATTTTCATGCTAAGTCTAAAACAAGTATCTAATGTGAGTCTAAACTATGAATGTGAGCATACTGAGGTTAATTGAACATGTAAGGAAATAAATTATCGATATAAATTGGTCAACTTTTCCTCCGGTTGCCAGTCAAGAACTAATGCCAATGGATTAAAACTCTCGTATTTAACCCAACTTAAGAATCATGAACCGCCCACCTACATTTCTGTGATTAAACGAAATTCATGCTCTAGCCATACAAACCTGCTTCCTAAATTGACTAATACGACTTTCAGGTAGATTTATATTCTGAAGGTAAATCAATTCTCAATTTTCCCAAACCAAGAAAAGATCATATCCTATTGATTCACAACTTTCCAATTTCTTGCTCTCTCGAGTGAAACCGGACTTTTTAGATGTACATTAATATAGGCCACACATTAATGCAGTAAGAACAAGAATCAATAGAACAACCACGGAAGAAAAGATTAAAAACCAAATTGATCAACAATCACATTTCAATACAATTGTTCTTAACCTCAGCAAGAAGAGGAATTAGCCACTCATTTGTGGATTAAACATATTTAAATGAGTGTTAAACATACAAGCAATTGAATTAAAGAAGAAGGAGATAGAGAAAAACCCTGATAATTTTGTCCCCTCAACTGCCTGTAACCCACGTTCTTGCTCCACCCAGTCAGAATAATTAAAAATGAACCTAAGTGTTCTATTTATACTAGTGGAAATTTTTCCCGGAATAACAAGCAACGTGTCACGGAGTGCATCGCGGAGCACTGCCTCCGTGACACGCCACTGACGCGGACCCTTACTGGAAACTGGGTGTCCAGGTAATAAGGCCCAATGTGGCACGGCATGCAACGCGGAGCTAGGCCACTATGCCACAGACCCAACGCGCACCCTCACTGGATTTTGGCCAAAAATTCCCTATCCAGGCAGAAGGCCTCCGCGATGGCAGCGTGACACGGCTCCATCGCGGAGCCTCTTTATTTTGTGCCTTCCAATGCCTTGTCCTTTGCTAACATCCGAGTCCAACCCCGATCTCTCCCAACACGCATTTTAGCTTCCCAAAATTACATTTTACCTGCAAAACAATGCTAATCATGTTGGTTAGTATATATTCACATTTTATTAACAATCACATGAGAATGTATAAACATTGCTAGATAAACAAGGCTAAAAGGACATATTTAAGTGTCACTTGGGCATCTAAATTTGCCCAATATCACTTAACATAATAGAAGTCTAAACATAACATAGCATCAAAACTATAATTTACATCATACACGACAAGCTGATTACTATGCAAAGTCTAAAAGCCTCTAACATATCTAATGGGTTGATGGGACAACTCCCCCAACTAACCTAACAAGTATGAAAACTGAAAATACAAAGATAACTGGTAAGAAATGGTCCTCGGGAGATGAGGAGTCACCCACCAATGACTGGCCGCAAACTTTGGAGAACTGGATAGTGATGGGGCTGAGTCTGAAGATCGGAGCCTGTATCATAAAATAATACAACATAGAGTATGCGGTCAGCACATGGAATGCGCTGAGTATGCAAGGTAAGTAAAATGGACAGTTAAAAATACATAAAAATTCATGAGAGTAGCACAACATGATCGTAACATAAATATCATAATGTAAATGTAAGGCTCAAAGTTTTCAAAACACTCATAAATCATTCGTAATCATGATCATAAGAGAAAAACTTTATTAAACATGACTTGAGCCAAATTATATATTCATAACCATACATAAATCACGAGGAACAGCGGGAGGACTCATCATAACCGACACCATCATAGTAGAACCTTACATGAAGCCCCAACTATCCCACTCAAGTTGGCAGAGTCATCCCAAGCTTGCCAAGCAAGGGACGTGTAGTATGTGATATCACAAAGAGGGGATCCATTAATTTTGGAATATATATATAAACAAACCTATGGTAGCATGTAGTTCTGAGACAATAGCGTATTCATTTGAATGCCGGGCTACTCGGTACTAGACACTGCTTCCAAAAACATGCACATTAGGCTCGTATATTAACCGTAAAATCATTCATGAAGTTCATGGACAAATAAATAATAACATTATTGATCCCCATTTAAAATACCTGATTAACCATGAACAAGGGCCCATGAATAGGCCAAGAGTCATAAATCCAACAATCATGAAACCCATGCATACTTGTAAAACATTTATAAACGTGACATTTCATAAATCCATGATAAGTGCTTTAGAGAAATCAAATTATAAAGCATAAATCATAATTGGGATAATTAATATTAAGATCATCATGAGATCATAGCTTGACTTTTCATAAACATGCATAAATGGGAATAGTTTGTAGATATTTAAATCTATACGTTTATAATTCAAAATAGTCATAAAATCTGCCTATGATTTATAAAACCTGAGTTTATACATTAGAGGAATTAACTCATTGATAAATCATAAGAATTTCATAAGAATTGGGATATAACCACATAGAATTATCAATAGAATTTCATGAATTAGAGAGAGAGTGGGCATGAGTGCGAACAAATTCACCCTTTAATAACTCTACATTCCCGAAAGAATCTGACTCTACAACTTCTCTGATTTCCCAAGGGACAATTGAGAAGAACTTGAAAGGAATTGAGTTTGATCACCTCTCTAGACTAAACTTACATGCATGAATAGGAATAGCTTAGAATGAACTTACCCCCCTTAAAACTCACTATTCATAGCTTAAAACAACATAGTTATTATACCAGGGAAGCACAAAGATAAGACTCGGGAGTGAAACGGAGAAAAAATGGAAATTTGGCATCAGGTCACAAAACTAGTCGTTCTTTTACCCGTGGGGTAGACCAAGAGTCGTGAGGTGACTCGTGGTGAGGTTTAGGTGCTGAGTTGGAACTTTGGGATTTAAGGTCCCTAGGGACGTGACCACGAGTCGTGGTCAGACCCCACGACTCGTTGAGTCTGTCATGGGCAATGTTTTTGAGAGGGTGAAAAAAATGGCAGTGTACCCTACGGAAGGTCCCCACAAGTCATGGTTAGTCACCGCGATTCGTGGGAGGGGTTGTGAGTAGCATGATGGAACCAATTGAAATCTAAGGTAGTGCATGTGACGGGTGGTGACCACGACTCATGGTCACCGGTAACGAATCGTGAAGTCCCCTGTGATGAGCCCCAGATGAACCCTCAGGCAGTGTACTTGACGACTGATGCCACGAGTCGTGGCCTTGAGTAACAAGTCGTCCAGTCCCTCATGGGGATTGGCAGTCAGTTATTTCCTACTAATTTAGTAAGGGCTTTTTCGTAATTCCTATGATCCTAAGGCCTAAACTACATCGTTTAAAGTTATGAATGACGAGTTTTTAGAGGGTTAATAAGTTCATTGTAGGCCATTCTTACTCATGCATGCAAAGTTAGAGAGTTAGAGAGGTGATCAAGCTTATTCTCCTTCAAGTTCTCTTCAATTCTTCCTTGGGCAATTAGAGATGTGTAAGAATCAGCTATAATTAGGTATGTAGGGTTTTGAATGGGTGAATCCATTCACACCCATGCCCAATCTCTCTTTAAATCATGAAAATTCATATGTTGATTCTATGGGGTTTTAACCCAATGCATGAAATTCCTAATTCTCTACGTAGGTATGATCTAAATATGTTTCTACTATTGAATTATGATTCATGGACAAGTTTTACGTTATTTTTAATAAAAATCATGTTCCAAGTTTTATAAATCAAAATGCCCAATTATGAGAAGTTCATGAAAGTTGAGATTTATATGAATGTATTAGTATGATGAGATACTATGATAAAAAGCATATTTTCAAGCTACCCATATTTATGATCATGTTTTGAAGTGAATTATGTATTTTCAAGAATGTTAAAGTATCGGGCAATGCCCATCTGTTCAAGTATGATTATGATTTTTACGAATTAAGCTTACCACATGGTTTTGGAGCAAAGACTCCCAATTATGTTCAACTTATGGTATGGTTTGAGCTACTGCGCCTCATGTATGATTCAGATTTATGTATTTATGATTATTCAGCTTCTTCAATAGATGATGGTCAGCTTTGTTGAAAAACGATGGAGAGCATATGCATGTTTTTGGGAGTAATGTCTAGCACCAAGTAGGCTATGGGTCAGCCAACCCTATGCCTCAGATTTACGCGCCAACGTAGGTATCATTTGATTATATTGAGACCTCCTATGTGATCTATCCTCAGCCCTGATTGGGCCACAAGTTTGATATCGATATCATGGTATCATCCTTAGCCCTTGCAAGGCGTTGGACGGCTCTACCCGTTTGAGTGTGATTGTTGGGACCACGTAAGCTCTATCGTGGTATGTTGGTTAGAAAATGAGTCTCCCATTATTTCTCATGATTTTAGTTATGCATATTCATCATTCATGATATAGATATCTATATATGTTCTAAAGAAGGTTTGACTCAATGTTCAACTTTACTTGTGACTAATAGATTTTAGCTTTGGGTCAATCAATTCATTTATGATATTATGTTATGTTGATTGCATGATTTCAAAACAAAAATAGCATGCAAGCCCTATTCCCAGATTCTTATTTATTTAGGTTTCATATTATGCATATTCCAAATGATTTTATTTATCTAAGTAGTTTTACTTACTTGTATACTCGGTACATTCCATGTACTGACCGTATACTCTATGCTGTATCATTTCATGATACTGGCCCTGATACTCAGACTCAACCCCATTCTTAGCCAGCCTTTCAGAGTTAGCATCTTACACTTGTTGGTGAGTCCTCATCTCCCGAGGACTATGCTTTATCAGTTTTCTTTATGTATTTTCAGTTTTCATCTTAGCAAGTTAGTTTGGGTTTTGTCCCATCAACTCATCAGACTTAGAGCTTTTTAGACAAAAAAAAGGATGTATTTAGCTTTAGATAGTGTGTATTATGATGTTATGTTTATTTCAGACTTTCGCTAAGATTATCATGTTAATTCTTCTATTTTATTGATTGAGTTAGATGAATGTTCATGCCATGGGTCGACTTGGGGTCTCTCGAGGCTCCTTATCCCATGTTGCAATTCAGGCCTATGTTCAGGACGTGACAAACTTAGTGTTAGAGCGGTAGGTTTGATGTGTCTTAGTGTGTCTGAAAGCTGCGTTCAGTAGAGTCTCTTTCATGGGTGTGAAGCGCGCCACACTTATGACGAATAGGCTATGAAACATTTAGGAAATGTTCCCTTCTTTCATGATTTATGTCATGCGATGAAATGCCTACCTATCGTTCTAACTCATGCTATTAGTGATTGCAAAATCATGGCTCCCTGCAGAGTTAATGGTAGGAGGAATGGGAATGGAAATGGCCACGAGGATGGCAAGGAAGACGGGCACCAACAAGCCCCACCGGTCCAGGAGTACCATGCACCGAAGTCGATTGGCCATGATAAATTTAGGTAGCTATTTAGTTGCTAGTGTAGGCCTTGACCACTCAGGTCAATCGGTAGGCAATGACACATGTTCCGTAAAATGGCAATGCGGCGGCAGATCGAGTCAAGGATTTCTTGAGAATGAACCCGTCGGAGTTCCTTGGGTCAAAGGTAGATGAAGACCCACATGAGTTCATTGATGAGATTGTAAAGATCACCAAAGTCATGGGGTGAATGGACGCGAGTGTGCGAAGTTGGCCTCATATCAGTTGGAACGGGTCACACACATCTGGTTTCAACAATGGAAGGATAGTAGGGCCACCAGAGCAAGCCCTGTCACTTGGGAAGAGTTCCACGTTGCCTTCCTAGATCGGTTCTTCCCTCGTGAGATGAGGGAGTTGAAGACATCTGAGTTCTTGAATCTCAAGAATGGGAAGATGATGGTGCAGGAGTATGCCCTTGAGTTCACTTGCTTATCGAAGTACGCCCCAGAGTTAGTGGCTAATTAGAGGGCGCGGGTGAGCAAGTTTGTTCATGGCGTGGTGGGCTATTTAGACAAGGATTGCAGGACTGCTATGCTTCATCAGGATATGGATTTCCCGTTGATAGGCTTGTACCCTCAGTAGATGGAGGCGACACATATGAGAGAGAGAGAGGCCAAGAGGGTCAGGATTGATAGCTATCGATTCTCTCAGTCGAGGTTAGGTGGTGGGCACTGGCAGCATACCCACCATGTATCTTCAGCCCCAGCATCTTTAGTGTTGAGTGTGCCATCCAGACCAAGGCATGATCAGAGAGGGCAAGCATCAGGCTCTAGGGGTTAGAGAAGTACGCCCATAGATTCTAGAATCCTAGTTTGTGGCAGGTGTGGTCGGGGGCACACGGGCCAGTTCTTAGAAGGTAAAGGTGCTTGCTTCGGATGTGGGAAGCCTGGAAATATGCTCAAAGATTGCCCAGCAACAAGACAGGGCCATGATGGGGGTTGAGGCCCAGCTTTTAGTTCAGCAGCCCCACCGGCACGCTCAGCACAGTAAGGGCATCTACTAGCACAGGTGGCGGCTAGCTCCAAAACAGATTCTATGCCTTAGCATCCCGCCAAGAGCAGGAGGTCTCCACGGATGTGGTCACTGGTATGTTACGAGTTTTCCATCTTTATGTTTATGATTTGTTAGATCCGAGGGCTACCTTGTCTTTTGACAGATTATGTAGCCAGTAGCTTCAGAGTCAGTCTCAAAATCTTGTGAGAGCCTTTTTCAATCTCTACCCAGGTTGGTGATTCAGTTGTAGCAAGACGGGTGTATAGAGGTTGCTCGGTCATAGTACTTTAGAAAGTCACCTCAGCAGATTTGATAGAGTTAGCCATGACTGATTTTGATGTCATCCTCGACATGGATTGGCTATTTGCATGTTATGCCTTAGTTAATTGTAGAACTCAAGCAGTAGAATTCAGATTTATGGGTGAGCCAGTCATAGAGTGGAAGGGTAGTTGAGTTGTGCTTGTAGGCCATTTCATTTCTTACCTTAAGGCCAGAAAAATGATCTCCAAAGGTTTTGTGTACCATCTTGTTAGGATTAAGGATGTTGAGTCCAAGACCCCCACAATCTAGTAAGTCCCAATAGTATGTGGGTATCTAGAAGTCTTCCCATATGATTTACCGGGAATCCCTCCTGAGTGGGAGATTGGTTTTGACATTGACCTTTTTTCTGATACCCAGCCTATATCTATTCCTCCCTACAGAATGGCTCCAACCGAGCTAACGGAGTTGAAAGAACAATTGAAGGACCTGTTACATAAGGGTTTTATTAGACCGAGCAAGTCCCATGGGGTGCACCAGTTTGCTTTATCTGAAAGAAAGATGGTTCCTTTCGTCTGTGCATTGATTATCAACAATTGAACAAAGTCACTGTCAAGAACAAGTATCCTCTACCCAGGATTGATGATTTATTTGACCAGCTTCAGGGTGCCAAGTATTTTTTGAAGATAGATCTCAGATCCGGGTACCATCAGCTTAGAGTATGGGAGAGTGACATCCCGTAGACAGCTTTCAGGATGCGGTATGGTCATTATGAGTTTGTAGTTATGTCCTTTAGACTAGCGAATGCTCCTGCAGCTTTTATGGACTTGATGAACAGGGTGTTCAAGTCATATATGGATATGTTCGTGATTGTGTTTATTGATGACATCCTGATATACTCCCAGAGGGAGGAGGAGCATGCCGCTCATTTCAGAGTGGTGCTATAGACTCTCAAGGATCACCAATTGTATGACAAATTCAGCAAGTGTGAGTTTTGGTTGAACTCCATGGTGTTTTTGGGCCAGGAAGTATCAAGTGAGGGTATAAAGGTAGACTCTTAGAAAATAGAAGCGGTGAAAAATTGGCCTAGACCGGTGAACCCTTCAGATATTAAAAGCTTTTCAAGCTTAGCTGGATACTATCAAAAATTTATTGAAGGTTTCTCATTGATTGTAGCACCTTTTACCAAATTGACACAAAATAAGGCGAAATTCCAATGGTCGGAGGCTTGTGAGAGGAGCTTTCAGGAGTTGAAGACTCGACTTACATCAACTGGTGTTAACTCTGCCTAAGGGTACCGATGGGTTCGTGGTGTATTGTGATGCTTCAAGGATCAGACTTGGGTGTGTATTGATGCAACACGGAAATGTTATAGCATATGCCTCCACAACAACTGAAAGTTCATGAGAAGAATTACCCGACCCATGATCTTGAATTGGCAGTGGTGGTATTCGCCTTGAAGATATGGTGGCATTATTTCTACGAGGTCTACATGGATGTGTTTATGGACCATAAGAGTTTACAATATGTGTTTACCCAGAAGGATCTCAATCTTCGGCAAAGAAGGTGGTTGGAGCTACTCAAGGACTATGATATGAGTGTCCTTTACCATCCGGGTAAGGCCAATGTAGTAGCAGACGTACTTAGTAGACTCTCTATGGAGAGTGTGTCCCATGTGGATGAGGGGAAGAAGGAGCTGGTTAAGGATGTGCATCGACTTGCAAGGTTGGGAGTTCGGTTGGTTATTCGGCCGATGGTCGTGTCATGTTCAGAACGGATTAGAATCGTCCTTGGTGACTGATGTAAAAGCTAGGCAAGATGAAGACCCTATTTTGGTAAAATTGAAGGAAGCCTTTCATAATCAGAAGGTAGAGGTTTTCTCCAAAGGGGGAGATGGTGTGCTTCAATACCAAGGTCGCTTATGTGTTCCAGAATTTCCAATTTGAGGAACCAGATGTTGCACGAGGCTCATGGATCCAGGTATTCTATACATCTAGGTTCCACCAAGATGTACCGTGACTTACGGGAAGTCTATTAGTGGAATGGAATGAAGGACATCCCTGAGTTTGTATCTAAGTGTCCAAACTGTTAGGAAGTGAAGGTCGAGCATTAGAGATCGAGAGGTGTGCTGCAGGATATCAGTATTCCTACTTGGAAGTGGGAAGAAATTAATATGGACTTCATCACAAGTTTGCCTCATACTCGTTGACAATAGGACTCCATTTGGGTGGTTATGGATAGGTTGACCAAGGCCACTCATTTTCTATCAGACAAAACCATAGATTTGATGGAGGATTATGACAAACTATATATCCGAGAGGTAGTTCGATTGCATGGAGTGACCTTGTCCATTATATCAGACAGAGGTACTCAATTTACCTCTTAGTTTTGGAGGTCGTTCCAAAAGGTACTTGGTACTCAAGTTAAGCTCAGCATAACATTTCACCCAAAAATGGATGGTCAAGGGGAGCGGATAATACAGACTCTTAAAGACATATTGAGAGAATGCATGATTGACTTCAAAGGTATTAGGGATGATCACTTTACTCTTATCGAGTTTGCATACAATAACAACTACCATTCTAGTATTCAGATGGCTCCGTTTGAGGCTCTCTATGGGCGGAGATGTAGATCGCCTATTGGTTGGTTCGAAGTTGGTGAAGCTGCAATAATAGGACCAGATTATATCCACGAGGCTATGGAGAAGGTTCATCTCATACAGGACAAGTTGAAAATAGCTCAAAGTCGCCAAAAGTCCTATGACGATGTGAGAAGGAGAAAACTAGAGTTCAAAGTGGATGATTGGGTGTTTTTTTACGTGTCTCCCATGAAGGGAGTGATGCGGTTTGGAAAGAACAGAAAAAGCATCCCTCGTTATGTTGGCCCCTACCGAGTTGTGAAACGGGTTGGCAAGGTGGAACATGAATTGGAGTTGCCTTCAGAATTAGCTTCCATGCATCCTGTTTCCATGTATCGCTCTTAAAGAAGTGTTTGGCTGATCCAACTCTAGTAGTCCAGGTGGACAGTGTTGATGTAAAAGATAGCCTTAGTTATGAAGAGGTTCTAGTGGAAATACTGGATTGACAGGTTCGAAGGCTAAGGAACAAGGAAGTAGCTTCAGTGAAAGTTTTGTGGAGGAATCAGCATATTGAAAGAGTTACGTGGGAAGCCGAAGCAGACATGGTGGCTAGATACCCACATTTATTCTCCACCGGCTCAGCTCCACCTTGAGGTATCCGTTTTTGCCCTAAAAATCTATTTAGTTTTCAAATTCAGTTCATGTTCCCAAGTTTCTTTTATGTATATGGATGTATGTATGATTCATGAATTAAGTTCAGCTATGTAGTTTTAATCGGAGTTAGTCATTCCATCAGTTTTCAGCTTAAATGATCAGTATGTGAATATGATGGTTGCATTTCTCTGCTTTTCTATATGATTTTCAACATTCGAGGACGAATATTCCTAAGGGGAGATATTGTTATACCCCGGAAGTCCAAAGATCAGACCCAAGAGTGAAATAAAGAAAAACTGGAAATCTGGCATCAGGTCACAGAACGACTCATTTTGTGACCCGTGGGTAGACCACGAGTTATCAGGTGACTTGTGGTGAGGTTTGTTCGGCTGTTTTGTTATATGGGTATATAACTACACGCAAGTGCACGTGGTCGAACAAGTAGTAAAGTGGCTCAAGTAAGCCAAGTATCGATCCCACAGGGACTGGGATAAGGTAACAATTAATCAAGTGTTACTATATTTTTAGTTTAACAATGAAGACAACAGTGTAACCAAGAATTTGATATTTTTGGATTCTAATTTTTATGCTAAGTCTAAAACGATTATCTAATGTGAGTCTTAACTATGAATGTGAGCATGCTGAGGTTAATTGAACATGTAAAGAAATTAATTATTGATATAATTTGGTTAACCTTTCCTCCGGTTGCTAGTCATGAACTAATACCAATGGATTAAAACTCTCGTATTTAATCCAACTTAAGAATCATGAACCATCCACCTACATTTCTGTGATTAAACGAAAATTCATGTTCTAGCCATACAAACCCTGTTCCTAAATTGACTAATACGACTTTCTGGTATATTTCTATTCTGAAGGTAAATCAATTCTCAGTTTTCCCAAACTAAGAAAGGATCATATCCTATTAATTCACAACTTTCCAATTTCTTGCTTTCTCGAGTGAAACCGGACTTTTTAGATATACATTAACGTAGGCCACACATTAATGCAGTATGAACAAGAATCAATAGAACAACCATGGAAGAAAAAATTAAAAACCAAAGAATCAATAATCACATTTCATCACAAGTGTTCTTAACCTCAGCAAGAAGAGGAATTAGCCACTCATTTGTGGATTAAACATCGTTAAATGAGTGTTAAACATACAAGCAATTGAATTCAAGGAGAAAGAAAGAGTGAAAAACCCTGATAATTTCGTCCCCTCAACTGCCTGTAACCCACGTTCTTGCTCCACCAAGTCAGAATATTGAAAAATGAACCTAAGTGTTCTATTTATACTAGTGGAAATTTTTCCCAGAATAACAAGCAACGTGTCACGGAGTGCATCGTGGAGCACTACCTCGGTGACACGCCATCGACGCGGACCCTCACTAGAAGTTGGGGGTCCAGGTAATCAGGCTCAACGTGGAACAACGTGCAACGCGGAGCCAGGCCACCGTGCCACGGACCCAACACGAACCCTCTCTGGAAATTGGGTGAAAATTCCCTATCCATGCAGAAGCCCTCCGCAATGGCAGCGTGACACGGCTCCATCGCGGTGCCTCTTTATTTTGTGCCTTCCAATGCCTTGTCCTTTGCTCACATCCTAGTCCAACCCTGATCTATTCCAACATGCATTTTAGCTTCCCAAAATCACATTTTACCTGCAAAATAATGCTAATCATGTTGGTTAGTATAAATTCACAATTTATTACCAATCACATGAGAATGTATAAACATTGATAGATAAACAAGGCTAAAATGACACATTTGAGTATCACTTGGGCATATAAATTTGCCTAAGATCACTTACCCCACACTTAAATCCTTGTTCGTCCTCGAACAACAATCTTACACCTCATGCAATTTACACCCAAACCTCGCTAATTTGGTTCGCCAATTTAGGTTACGGTCATACCGATTATTCAATACAGCAAATCATCCAGAAAACATGCATGGTCCTATCAATGTAATAACTTTCAATACATCAAGACCTCCTAGACTTAAGAGTCGACTCTCGATATTGGCAAACTCATGCAAATCAGCTGATCAAGACATCCGACACGAAAATTAATCTTTTATCAAGCATGTGCCCTCACAACACAAGAGAATTTTCCCCTTTTTGCTCATATGAACTCACAAAATTTCAAGCAGGGGCATAAAAACACAATTTCGCTCTCTCTCCCAAAAGAATTCACATGCATCATGTCATGACCCATAAGCTTGCCTTTAGTGTATTACTCCACTAATATAAAGAAGCGTGATGTAGGATCACGTAGGACTTTAACGGGTTGTAATGTAAGCTATGGAACTAGTAAATATTGATTTAGCCAATAATAGCCACTAGTATCCTTAAGAGCCTTTTCAATACATCCCATCAAACTCATGGGCATTTGTTTCTTTCTTCATCCTCCCATTCTTGAAGTATTTCTTTAGTTTGTCCCATCTTATTAAGCACACTTGACACAACAACAAAGATTATTCATGCACCTTCATTATAGTTTATTTATAACAAGTGCACCTTCACCCTTTTCTTTTCTTCCATCACTTTGCTTTTCTCTTCTTTTCACCATTCTCACTCTTTGATACTTTGGGAAAATGATTTTCTCTTCTTAAGCGCTTAAGAGTTTTGGATCAAATTTGCAGCTAATGAAAAGAAGGGATTAAGCTCGGTTTACACTTCTTGACAAAAGAAAAGAAAACAATAGGCTAAAGGCTCAACGGGCTGACTAGGGTATACAATCAAGGTGGGTACGATAATAAAAAATAGAAACTTTCGGTTAAACCAAAGAAATGCCTACATCCTTTCCTACAATACACCTCCTTCATTTTGTTTTGTACACACACCAGGCAAGTTCTAGACACTTCACAATGGTATGGAATAACAGAACCTCACTTCACACTTATTGCACATGCTCAATTCGAGACGTATTCGCAGACTCTCCAATCAGCTAATTACAGGAATTCAAACATTAAGCCTTAATCACACTGAATCGACTCTATGCCTAGGTATCTTAACATATTTACAAAGTTGCATGCTTTCATACGAATCACATTTGCATTTTAAATATCATGTACAACACGCAACCAAAATTCTGCAACCATAAAGTAACTACCAGTTTTGGGATGCAACCCACAAAAGAAAAACAACTGAAAAATAAATGAAAAATCTACTCCTAACGACTATATTTCCCTTAAGATGGTCGTCATCCATCCATCATAGGGAATGGTCACTAACTAGGACTTCGGTTCAATGGAACCATTCTCGATAAAAGAACCGAAAACAAATGCCGAGAAACCCAAGAATTGAAATTTTTTTTTAAAATATCGATCAATTCGATAAACAAACATATGTACAAACTCAGCTAGCAACATTCAGCAACACACAACAGTTTCACAATTCACATATATTTACAATACAGAACAACAACTTACAATCACAAATCACAGGGTCAGAAAATTTTGTTCACAGGCACAACAACAGATTAGGACATACATAAAAGCACAACCAGCACCTAACTACTCCCACCCCACACTTATCTCGAACACTGTCCCCAGTGTTCTCAAAAATTAAAATAGCACCAAAAATTGGGTGGTGGAACTCCCTGATCAATCAAAGTACTCCACTTCTTCATCAGGTGCTGCTACTTCGTCTCCCATGTCTGAATCACCCCCATCATCATCATTGGACTCCACATCGGAGTCCTCCCGACGTGTCTCCTCATCTATGGGGACATCATAATCCATGGGCTCTACAAATGCTGGCCCCACTCGACATAGAGCCCTGGTATTTTCGCCAAAAGGGTAGTCTAGCTCGAGCTACCATAGCTCCTCCTCTGTTGCCGGCCTCCCGCCTATCCTCAGCTGGAGCATCTGCATCCCAAACATGCGAGCCATATACTGATCATCACGAGCATGTCGCTCGCCTAGTGTAAGCACTAGCCCATGGGTGGTGTCGGGTGCCTTAGTTTTAGTGACATCTAAGGCCCGCCGCTCCATCTGTGGGATATAATCAAGGGCCTCTTCCTCAATATCTAGGCCCCTCAAGAATGTGGTGAGTAGCCCACCAAATCCATATCTGTGCCCCTGATGCAACCGGTCTCTCTTCATGGCGGAGATAATCACCGCCCCCAGGTTGATCTCTAGCCCTTTCATCAGGGTGTACACCAGGCATACACGATCCCAGGTTACATCTGTCATATGTACCCCCGGGATTAGGTAGGAACAGACGATCTTAAGCCATATCTTGGCTTCCTTGTTCATCTGTGAATAGGGCAAAGTCTGATGGTAGCCCCTCTCCTTGTGTCTGCTCCATCTAGTTGTCGATCGGGTTCCACACAAAGTGCGTCTGATGTCCGCATATGGTGGAGTGATGTTCAGCTGGCGAAGCACGTGGGCGTCTATGTCTCGTGCCCCTATGATAGCATTGAGGTGGTGGGGCTCAAAGGTGACTATTTGCCCTCCCGTGCAACACCTGGTTTACCGTCGCGGCTCGACGTCATTCAGCTCAGTTGTCCTCTAGGGTGATGGATGTTTTCTCTCGAAAATCATCGTCCCCCCAGTAGTTCTTACACCGTTCCAGTGGTTTTCCCAATAACTCTCGTGAATCCTTTATCTGCTCATCATCAACTCGATCAGTCACATTAATCACCGAGAGTTCCTCGTACACAATCGGGAGCTTGGAGGCCTTGTACACATCGAACACTTCTACCTTGTCGTGTGCCCGCATTGTTAGCTGCCTCGCAGCTACATCAATCAGCGCTTTCCCGGTCGCCAAGAAAGGACGTCTCAAAATAAATGCGACTTCCGCGTCTGGTTCAAAATCCAGCACGATGAAATCTACCAGGAAGATCAGGGAGACAACTTGCATCAGAACGTCCTCCACAATGCCATCAGGTCTGGCTAAGGACCGATCCACCAATTGCAAGATCACTGTTGTGGGTCTAGGACTTCCTAGACCCAGCTTTTTGAATACCGATGACGGTATCAAATTAATGCTCGCTCCCAAATCACATAATCCACGAGCTCGGATACTCTGCCCAATAGTAATCTGTATAGTAAAGCTCCTAGGATCTTTGAGCTTTGTGGGCAGTCGGTTTTGTATCCGGGAAGTGCACTCCTCCGTAAGAGCCACCGTAGCATGAGGGAGACCTGTAAACTGCCTGCTAGTGTGCAGTAATTGCACTATGTTTTGTTTTAGCTCGAACCTCCCTCCTGGGTCAGGTTTGCGGATGCTAGATGTAACATTATTAGCATGTGGGATTGCCACCTCGCGAACCGGCCGAGCGCTACTTCCTCGGGCACTAACATTGCTCGTACTACTGGTGGATTCTGTTGTTGCTCCATAAGTGTTTTTCTGAGCAACTGCAGCTTTCTTTCTAGAGCTTCTCTCCTCTGATGATGAAATAATCTTTCTGGCTCTAAATACGAGTCCACCAGCTCCTTGTCTCTTGCCAGTGTTCAACAGAGATTAAATCTGCAAAATACAGGCTAAGACCAAGTTGTCAACACTAAGAAAATAAAAATATAGTAAATTAATACTTAAGAAAATTTCACCAATTGCCAGTAAAACTCATCCCTCGTTATGTTGGCCCCTACCGAGTTGTGAAATGGGTTGGCAAGGTGGAATATGAATTGGAGTTGCCTTCAGAATTAGCTTCCGTGCATCCTGTTTTCCATGTATCACTCTTAAAGAAGTGTTTGGCTGATCCAACTCTAGTTGTCCCGATGGACAGTGTTGATGTGAAAGATAGCCTTAGTTATGAAGAGGTTCCAGTGGAAATACTGGATTGACAGGTTCGAAGGCTAAGAAACAAGAAGTAGCTTCAGTGAAAGATTTGTGGAGGAATCAGCATATTGAAAGAGCTACATGGGAAGCCGAAGCAGACATGGTGGCTAGATACCCACATTTATTTTCCACCGGCTCAGCTCCACCTTGAGGTATCAGTTTTTGCCCTAAAAATCTATTTAGTTTTCAAGTTAAGTTCATGTTCCCAAGTTTCTTTTATGTATATCGATGTATGTATGATTCATGAATTAAGTTCAGCTATGTAGTTTTAATCGGAGTTAGTCATTCCGTCAGTTTTCAGCTTAAATGATCAGTATGTGAATATGATGGTTGTATTTCTCTGCTTTTCTATATGATTTTAAACATTCAAGGACGAATATTCCTAAGGGGAGATATTGTTATACCCCGAAAGTCCAAAGATCAGACCCAAGAGTGAAATAAAGAAAAACTGGAAATCTGGCATCAGGTCACAGAATGACTCGTTTTGTGACCCGTGGGGTAGACCACGAGTTGTGAGGTGACTTGTGGTGAGGTTTGTTCGGCTGTTTTGTTATATGGGTATATAACTACACGCAAGTGCACGTGGTCGAACAAGTAGTAAAGTGGCTCAAGTAAGCCAAGTATCGATCCCACAGGGATTTGGATAAGGTAACAATTAATCAAGTGTTACTATATTTTCAATTTAACAATGAAGACAACAGTGTAACCAATAATTTGATATTTTTGGATTCTAAGTTTTATTCTAAGTCTAAAACGATTATCTAATGTGAGTCTTAACTATGAATGTGAGCATGCTGAGGTTAATTGAACATGTAAAGAAATTAATTATTGATATAATTTGGTTAACCTTTCCTCCGGTTGCTAGTCAAGAACTAATGCCAATGGATTAAAACTCTCGTATTTAACCCAACTTAAGAATCATGAACCGTCCACCCACATTTCTGTGATTAAACGAAAATTCATGTTCTAGCCATACAAACCCGGTTCCTAAATTGACTAATATGACTTTCAGGTATATTTCTATCCTGAAGGTAAATCAATTCTCAATTTTCCCAAACTAAGAAAGGATCATATCCTATTGATTCACAACTTTCCAATTTCTTGCTCTCTCGAGTGAAACCGGACTTTTTAGATATACATTAACATAGGCCACACATTAATGCAGTAAGAACAAGAATCAATAGAACAACCATGGAAGAAAAAATGAAAAATCAAAGAATCAATAATCACATTTCATCACAAGTGTTCTTAACCTCAGCAAGAAGAGGAATTAGCCACTCATTTGTGGATTAAACATCATTAAATGAGTGTTAAACATACAAGCAATTGAATAAGGAGAAAGAAAGAGAGAAAAACCCCGATAATTTCGTCCCCTCAACTGCCTGTAACCCACGTTCTTGCTCCACCAAGTCAGAATATTGAAAAATGAACCTAAGTGTTCTATTTATACTAGTGGGAATTTTTCCCGGAATAACAAGCAACGTGTCACTGAGTGCATCGCGGAGCATTGCCTCCGTGACATGCCACCGATGCAGACCCTCACTGGAAGTTGGGGGTCCAGGTAATCAGGCTCAACGTGGCACGACGTGCAACGCAGAGCCAGGCCACCGTGCCACGGACCCAACGCGAACCCTCTCTGGAAATCGGGCGAAAATTCCCTATCCAGGCAGAAGGCCTCCGCGATGGCAGTGTGACACGGCTCCCTCACGGAGCCTCTTTATTTTGTGCCTTCCAATGCCTTGTCCTTTGCTCACATCCGAGTCCAACCCCGATCTATTCCAACATGCATTTTAGCTTCCCAAAATCACATTTTACCTGCAAAACAATGCTAATCTTATTGGTTAGTATAAATTCACATTTTATTACCAATCACATGAGAATGTATAAACATTGATAGATAAACAAGGCTAAAATGACACATTTGAGTATCACTTGGGCATATAAATTTGCCCAAGATCAAGGTCCAGGGTGTGAGTTGGACCTTTGGGATTTAAGGTCCCCACGGATGTAACCATGAGTCGTGGTTAGACCCCACGACTCATTGAGTCACTCGTGGGCAATGTTTTTGAGAGGGTAAAGAAAAAACGCAGTGTACCCTATGGAAGGTCCCCGCGAGTCGTGGTTAGTCACCACGATTCATGGGAGGGATAGTGAGTAGCATGATGGAACCAATTGAAATCTAAGGCAGTGCAATGATGAATCATGAGGTTCCCCGTGATGAGCACCAGACGAACCCTTAGGCAATGTACTTGATGATTGATGCCACGAGTCGTGGCCTTGAGTAACGAATCATGCAGTCCCTCGTGGGGACTGGCAGTCAGTTATTTCCTATGAATTTAGTAAGGGATTTTCCATAATTTCTATGATCCTAAGGCCTAAACTATGTCATTTTAAGTTATGAATTATAAATTTTAAGAGGGTTAAGTTCATTTTAGGCCATTCTTACTCATGCACGCGAAGTTAGAGAGTTAGAGAGGTGATCAAGCTTATCCTCCTTCAAGTTCTCTTCAATTCTTCCTTCGGCAATCAGAGAAGTGTAAGAATCAGCTATAATAAGGTATGTAGGGTTATGAATGGGTGAATCCATTCACACCCATACCCAATCTCTGTTTAAATCATGAAAATTCATATGTTGATTCTATGGGATTTTAGCCTAATGCATGAAATTCCTAATTCTATACATGGGTATGATCTAAATATGTTTGTACTATTGGATTATGATTCATTAGCAAGTTTAACATTATTTTTAATAAAAATCATGTTCCAAGTTTATAAATCAAAATGCCCAATTATGGGAAGTTCATGAAAGTTGAGATTTATGATGAATGTATAAGTATGATGAGATATTATGATGAAAAGCATGTTTTCAAGCTACCCATATTTATGATCATATTTTTAAGTTAATTATGTATTTCAAGCATGTTAAAGTATCGGGCAATGCCCATATATTCAAGTATGATTATAATTTTTACAAATTAACTCACCACATGATTTTGGAATGAAGACTCCCAATTATGTTCAGATTATGGTATGGTTTGAGCTAAGGCCTCCTCATGTATGATTCAGATTTATGTATTTATGGTTATTCAACTTTGTCAATAGATGATGGTCAGCTTCGTTGAAAAACGATAGAGAGCATATGCATGTTTTTGGGAGTAGTGTCTAGCAACGAGTAAGCTATGAGTCAGTCAACCCTATGCCTCAGAACTACACGCCAATGCATGTATGATCTGATTATATTGGTGCCTCCTATGAGCTATCCCCTACCCCAATTAGGCCACGAGCTTGATATCGATATCATGGTATCTTCCTTAGCCATAGAAAGGCTTTGGATGACTCTACCCACTTGAGTGTGACAGTTGGGACCATGTAAGCTATATCGTGGTATATCGGTTAGAAGACGAGTCTCCCATTGTTCCTCATGATTTTAGTTATGCATATTCATCATTCATGATATACATATCTATATATGTTCTAAAGCAGGTTTGACTTAATGTTCAGCTTTACTTATGACTAACAAATTTTAGCTTTGGGTCAATCCATTCAGTTATGATGTTATGTTATGTTGAGATCATGATTCCAAAAAAAATAGCATGCAAGCCCTACTCTTAGATTCTTATTTATTTAGGTTTCATATTATGCATGTTTTAAATAATTTTATTTATCTAAGCAGTTTTACTTACCTTGCATACTAGGTATATTTCATGTACTGACCACATACTCTATGTTGTATCGTTTCCTGATACAAGCCCCGTCACTCAGACTCAACCCCGTTCTTAGCCATCCTTTCAGGTTAGCATCTTACACTTCTTGGTGAGTCCTCATCTCCCGAGGACCATGCTTTATCAATTTTGTTTATGTATTTTTAGTTTTCAGCTTAGCGAGTTAATTGAGGTCTTGTCCCATCAACTCATCAGACTTAGAGGCTTTTCAGACAAAAAGAAGGATGTATTCAGCTTCAGATAGTGTGTATTATGATGTTATGTTTATTTCATACTTTCACTAAGATTATCATGTTAATTCTTCCGTTTTATTGATGAGTTAGATGAATGTTCATGCCATGGGTCGACTTGGGGTCTCTCGAGGCTCCTTGTCTCGTGTTGCATCTAGGCCTACGTTCAGGTCGTGATAGTAGTTTAGGCCTTAGGACCACATGAATTACGGATAAGCCCTTACTAAATTCGTAGAGGAAAACATACTGCCAATCCCTATGAGGGACTAGATGAGTTGTTACCACTGACCACGAGTTGTCTCCATAGTCATCAAGTGCACTGCCAAAGCTTTACCTGGAACTCACCACAGGGAAAATCACGAGTCGTTACTGTCGTGGTCACCACTTGTCCTCTACACTGCTAGAATAGCAAAGGGGTCACCACGGGCGACACCACGACTCGTGGTGCTTCGCAATGAGTCGTGGTGAGGACTCGTTAAGTGTACTGTCGCATACTTCCTCTTCCTTCAGCCATCCCTGACCACGGGTGACCTAACGTCTCATGGGGATCACCACGACTCATGGTCACACCCGTGGTTATCCCAACTTGAAAAATTTCCAACAAGTCAAACCTTCTCACCACGAATCACTTAACGACTCGTGGTCATCCTGAAGAGTCATAGGATAACTCGTTCTGTGACCTGGGGTAGAAAATCTTATTTTCTCCATGTTAACTCCCTGGTATGATCTTAGGGATTTCGGGGTATGACAAATTCATAACCCAAAGGCTGAACATTTTTGAATGTCCAGACATATTGAATTGGAATATGGGTATTTTGTGGAGGAAAAGGTATATGTGGTTGTGGTGGAGGAACATGTGCTGATGGTGGAGGAACATATGGTTGTGGTGGAGGAAAAATTGGTAGGTTAGTAGTAGGTAATAGAGTGGTAGAATATGGTAGGGGAGTGGTTGAGGTGGGGTAGAACATCCTATGAAAAGTCGTTGGTGATATTGGTGAAGAAGAGTCATGACGAACTCCACTTGTTTGCCCATGGTAGTGATAGAAGGAAATAGAAGAAGAGTCTCTATTCTTAGTTTCAATGTCCACCAAATGATTTTCTATGTTATCCATCCTTCCATCTATTCAGGAGAGCATATTCATCATATCAAGTAAAGTGGGTTCCCTGATGGGTACCCGATTCTCCTCTTCTTGATTGGCCATTGTACCTATGGAAAAAACAAAGTCAAAGTAATAAAATGTGTTAAGTTAGTGAAAAAAACTCACAATTTCCCTAGGAATGCTCACCTTATATGTCTCACAGTTGCTATGGCCAAAGATTGTAGCTTGTGTAGTCTATTGAGTTACAAGTATCCAATCTCTAGTTGAGGTCTAGAATGGATTCTCATTGACTCAATGAAGAAGGCTCAAAATAATATAATGGGATCAAGAAGTTTCAATGAGAATAAAGAAGAAATTTGATAAAAGAAGAAAGCAAAAAAAATCAAACTAAAATAAATTAAGTAACAAAAATAGGATGCATTACTTGATGTTAGCTAGTTTTTGGGAATTAATGAGATGAAAAATAATGAAGAACTAATTAACAAGTAATAAATGTGTTAATTAGTGTAGAAATTGGAAGAAATTTTAGTGTAGTAATTGGAAGAAATTTTAGTCTCGAGACTTGGAAATATTTTGGCCAAAAACCTGCAACTTTACTCTCTGAAACTATGTTGCACGCGCCAGGCATGCGAGCGATGAAGACTAGGCATGCATGGCTAATGTGTCCTGCTTGTTGTTGCAGAGTTGGCACTGATTTGGCATTGATGTGTTATTCAGGTTGAAAAATATTTTTAATTTTTTTTGTTGCTGCTGACTAGGCTGAATGGCGCTGAGGTGGCTGCTGACTGACAACATCATGGCAGCCATATGGAAAATGTTGCTGACATGGCAGTCCACATGAAACTTTTCAATTTCATTTTTTTCAACTAATTATTTCTGCAAGTGGACCCACTAACATTTCTTCACAAAGATCAAAGAGAGAAGATAGATCAAATATATCTTTGGTTCTTCTTTTTTCACCTTGAAGGTATGAAGCTCTTCGAGAACACCAACAACATGAAGAATAAACTCTTGACCAAAACTTCTCCAAATAACCTCAAAATTTAGAATTTTCATCCCCTTGAGGTAAAGAATAAATTTAAGCACAAATCAAGCTCCACTAATAAAACCCAATTGCAAATTTCTTAAAGTTTTCAAGCTCCAAGGTCTTCAATATTATAATCAAGTACACAACTCAAATTTCAAGATTTATCTAAGATCTAGACTCAAAAAACACTTGGGAACAAGAATATAGTATCAAAACTAACAAATGATAAAAGAAAAATATTCATTATTTTTTTTTGAATTTTTGAAGGAATTATTAATTTTTTTTATGTTTTATTTAATACCTTAATCCCAAGATTAGGGTTGTAAAAACTACACTAATCTTCGCTATGATACCAAATGATACAAGAAAAAGATGAAAGATAGCTAGCTAGACACAAATTAGTTGAAATTAGCAACCCTTGTGAAGGCACAAGGACCTCAAATAACAATCCAAGTAGAACCTAGTTCTAGAAATACCCCAATGAAGATGATCTACCCTTGCAACCTATCTTTCTACACAAAAGTACTTCAAAAGTTAGACAAGTTCTCTCGATTCTCAAAATAACATATCAAATTTTCAGTCATTAAAATTCTACTACTGAAGTCAAATAAATTACTATTTATACTAAATAAAGAAAAGAAAGAAGGATATTATAAATATGACCTTCATGAATAAGGGCCTTGTTTGAGTGGTCTTCTTTTTCCTTGAAAATCAAGATTGTGTAGCCATTTTCTTTCTTTTTTTGATCATCTTGTGCTCCTTCATCCCCCACATATGTGATTCAAGCATGGGCCCCTTTGGATTGAATCATTATGTGTGTGGTGTTGAAATGAAGAAGAAGGGTGTGATGATACACTATTTAATTAATGTCGATACTTACATTCTGCTTGAAAAGCATTTAGGTACTGCTTTGGTGCATAATTGATGGTTGGACTGTAGAGTTAGTATGCACATACTTTTTGTTATACCCCGTAGAATTTTTGGCACTTAGATGACCTATTCGCACGTTGGTTAAGCATATTTGAAAGCCATACGTGCTAGGGAAAGGCCCGGGAAAAGATCGGACGAGAAACCTGTCGAACCATCGCGGGAGGAGCCGAGGCAGAGCCCCTCCGCGATGGCAGCGTGTCACGGAGGTGAGGCCTCCGCGATGGCTCCGTGACACGTTGCCCGTGTCCAGGCCCAAGTATATGAAGCCCCCACTTCGGTTGGAAGTCATTCATACTTATAAAAATTTCCAGAGAGCGCTGTAAACAGAGAAAAACGAAGGGGAATTAAATATTTTCGTCCGATTACGCTGCCAAACACTGCCCAAACCCAAATTAATCCTAGATACCAAGGTATTTAGCAGCAGAGAGCATTTCTACGGAGTTAGTTTTGCAAAATACGGCCGACGAATCGGCGAGCCGCCGAACTAAAGTAAGTAGAATTGCTCTAAATTAATGTCTATGTGTTCCTAGCTGAGAAGTAAATAATTCTCCCTTCTGGGCCGCTGGAAAATAGCGAGTTTTTGACCGTCTTTCGATAAGCCTAAGTTTAGGCTATAAATTAAATCTAAAGTAACGTCGCTATTTACAATAATGTTGTATTTAGTATTGATTGACGTATTTATGAATGCAGTTGGGAGAAAATAGTTGAAGTACCGGCCGAGCCTCGTCCGACGGACGAATAGTCGAAGATAAGGTATGTAAAGTTAGTTTCCTTCGGCAAGATAAGTAATATCAGTATAGTGTAATAAATTACGGACCAGTAGAATGCTCAGAAGTCGAGTATTGCGTTATTATGAATATTGGTACGATGTGAGAAACATTGGGTCGTAATGTATATGAAACCTATCAGTATGATACAAATTCTAACGCAAGTGTTAGAGATTGCCCAGTATACTCAGTATGTAATGTGATATGCCATGTTGAGATATGGTTGTATTCAGTTGAAGCCCCATATAGTAATGCAATACCCGTAAAGCACTTCAGAAATAGAATAGCAGACTAAAATGAAGTTCAGAAAGCATGTCAGGATTAGTAAATCCTGTTACTATAGAAAGTCAGTATACAGCGTAGTCTAGCAGAAAGATTATATTCGTACATACATATATAGTACTTCCAGCCTTAGCATGTATTAAGTATGTACTTATTCCTATCACTAGTTCAGCATATAGTGTATACAGAAACTTAGTAAACAACAGAGTTTTCAATAGAAACATTATCTTATATAGCATTTGCCCAGTACAGCCCGACAGGAGACTATATTCATATTTATATATCTTTACCTGCCTCAGCACGTATTAAATACGTACAGATTACTATCATTAGCCCAGCATGTAATATATATGATACTTTACCCCTAGTAGCCTCAGCATGTGAGATACACAGATAATATTACCAGTTGAGACCGTTGTATTGTTTGGGGTTGGATTACCTAGCATCCATGACCGCCCAGGGTTAATAGCTGTATCGACTCGTCCGCCAGAGGACGAGGATACGTCACTCTACGGAGTGGCATGCCGTCCCGCCAGGGGACGAAGATGGGATGCCAGTTTTCCCCATATTTGTGCCTTGATCGACCCTTACCCACCCCAGTCGAGCGGATACGCCCGGGTGCAGATTCAGGAGTCCTCCGGACTCAGATACAGTTATAGTCAGGGGCTCAGTGAGCCCAAGTGCATACCCAGGGGACCGGCAGGATGCTTACAGCCAGTATAGGAGATGGGTTGACCGGGGTAGGGGTATAGATTCTGTGTTGATTGTACCTCCCGGCTTATGGGGGCCGGGTAAGGTTGTGTATGCCATGTTATGTTATGTATGTTATGCTATATTACAATAGATACGAGAAGATTAGTAGTAGAATGATACGTCTCCAGGTATGATTCCTACTCCCTTCAGTATGATTAAGAACAGGTACGATCTACACCATCAGACAGTTATCTACTCCTTCTTATTTCAGTTTTGACAGTTATGTTATTGATTTCAGATATCCCTTCAGTTCTTACAGATTCAGTTATCTCCTACTATTCAGAATTTTTAGTTATATTACTTGTATTCAGCTGTATTCAGTTTGCTTTACATACTCAGTACCAGCGGTACTGACACCCAGTGGGGCGCTGCATTACTTGCCTGCAGGTACCCATAGACGCGCAAGCGATACCACGTGATCCCCATCAGCGGTCGAATATTCAGCTCCTGTCATCCGGAGACTGAATTTCTGGAGGTGTAGTTCAGTTCCTTTTGTTGTACAGTACGGGTAGGTCGGGGCCCTGTCCCGATCATTTCTATTATCCTTCTTAGAGGCTTGCAGTCTGTATATATTCCCTGTGGTCAGATGAGCCGGTAGTGTGGGGCCGTGCAGTTGTATAATTGCCTTTATTTTTTTTTCTTTTGTAATGGTCGTGTAGGACCATAGTTTGCCAGTAGTGGTGACCTTGCCGGTCACGTAGCTTTTCAGTATGTTATGCTTGAGTTACAGATAACTAGACAGCATGGTGGCCTTGTTGGCCCACATAGGTTCCCCTGAATTACCTTGTTTCTGGTCAGCTGTAATACAGGTACAGAAGGCTATAGGCCAATGGGCCTGGGGCTGTATTTACAGCCGTTATATAGCCCTCTGTTTCCAGAAATTTGAGTTAGAGCCAGCCAGGCGCCAGACGCGCCCAGGCTTAACAGTTCAGCAGGTCAGGTCTTAGTTGGGCACCAGGTGCCAGTCATACCCCCCAAGGTGGGGCGTGACACTTTTATTGTAATAGAGTGAGAAGAGTGTGGTGATACATTAGTTAAATAACGCTAGTATGTACATTCTGCCTGAAGTGTATCTAGCTACTATTTTGGTAAGGTTACATTGTGTTTTGAGGTTAGTATTAGCTTTATTTATACACTTATGTTGCATATATACCTCATAAATGAAAGACCAATTTGTGCTAGTTGTGGTTGCCAAAGAAAAAACGAGGTACGTTAAGGTTTCTCTAATCTTTTGGCATGAATCTAGAAATAGAGCTATAAGTTTTTGAAGGAAGGAATTTGAGCATCGTCTTGTAAGAAATCAGTTTTGGTAATTAAATGAGCCTTAAAGAACCAAGTGTTATGTTAGGTCAAGTTGAGTCACATTCTCATAGGAATCTGACTTTTAGAAAGTGAATGGAATTTATTTTTGCATCAAGTTTTCTTTTATTATAATTTACAATTGAGCTTTAGGAAGTAAATGGAAAGCTTAGTGGAACAAATCCTTATCCTTATTCAATTATTAAGTAGAGTCTTAAAAAGTAGTTTGAAATATCTTTTGGTTAGCCGAGCATAAAAAAGTTAGCTAGATAAGACTAAATAACTTAAAAGAAGTCATTTTATAACTTAGATCATATTGTTATCATTTGTGCTTGACTTGCGTGTGTTAGTGTGCCGTGATGCGGTATTGTCATATTGAGGCTATCATATATATAGTGTGTGTTGATGCACTACTACCACATTGAGACTATATCATTTATAGTATACACTAAGGCGTTATAATGATGTAGTGTGCATTTGTGTGGGTGTGCTAAGGCACAATGCTATGTTATATAGTGTGTCTACAACGTGAGTTAAGGCATGTGTTGTGTTCTAAAAAGAATAAAGAAGAAAGAATTTTAATGAGTCTCCCAGATTTTAGTTTTCAGGTTTTATATTATATCATGCTCTCATTTACTACTTGCAACTTATTCAAATAAAATTCCTTCCTTACATACTAGTACATTGTTTTGTAGACGTCTCTATTGCCGAGGGGCCATATATTCTTGCCTGCAGGTCCACATTGAAACCCAAATAGACTTATTCAGTAGAATCTTGTCATGCCCCAAGTCTATACCCTGGACTTCAACCTACACTTAGGCCAGTTTCGTGATCCAAACGAACCCTTGACCTGGCTCACTATCAGTTTAGATCTCAATAAACATAGCAGAAGTAATAACTTTTTCGGCACAATAAAATAAACTAATATTTATTAACTGAAACTAAAATAAAAGTTATAAAGTAAAATTATTGACTCAACTCTAACTCTATCTATGAAGCTTCTATAACTGAAGAACAGGCGCCGCGACATAGCTCTCATGGCTACCTCAAGCTCTACAAAATAAAAATAACTCAAAATCGAGGCTCTCTAAAAGTAGGAGGCCTCACCAACAGCTGAATGATATAATGTCCTACCACCACGTCTGCTGCTGATCTTGTCTATTTGAGTCTTGTCATGACCCGAACATAGGCCTGGATTGAGACACATGATAGAAACCCCGTGAGGCTCCAAGTCATACCCCCCAAGGTGGGGCGTGACAAACTTGGTATCAGAGCAAGTCGTATCCCAGGGAGTCTGCAAGCCGTGCTAAGTAGAGTCATGTCCATGGATGTGTTGTGCACCACATACTATGGGTAGGAGGCTGCAAGGCATGATAGGATGGTTGTCTTTTATTCTGATTCAGTCGTGCTATAGAGCGGTACAATATAGGGTTGATTCCCTGAAAATCTTACCATATTCTTTGGTTACAGATAATGTCAGACCAGCGCCATCCTATCACAGGTCGGAACTTAGATGTTGCAGTAGGGGAAGGCACCAGCAGGATGCCTCACACTCCTTTGGAGACAGCCCGACCAGAGGGCACTACAGAGGCATCATCTTAGCCTCCTCAGCAGTCTCCACCACGTCAGGAGTCACTTGGGGCGACATTACCTTCAGCAACCCCTATATTGACTCCTTCCGATTAGGAGGTTAGGAGTGTTGTAGTTCTGTTAGCACAGATGATGACTGCTCAGCGTCATCCAATGCCATCTATAGTTGCAGAATCATCAGGAGGGCCCGGTAGTTCGAGGGTCCGAGAGTTCTTAGCCCTGAATCCCCCACAGTTCACAGGTACGGACCGAACAGAGGACCCCCAAGATTTTATGGATCAGATGCAGAGAATCTTCAGGGTTATGCATGCCACGTCTACCGAGTCAGTTGAGTTGGCCGCATTCCGGTTACGGGATATTGCGGTGTTATGGTACGAAAGCTGGGAAAGGTCCCGAGGGAGAGATGTTTCCCCTCCCACCTGGTCCAGCTTTTAGGAGCCTTTCTGGATCATTATCTGTCGCGGGAGATTCGACAGGCTCGGGTAGACCAGTTCCTACATCTAGAACAGGGGGCCATGAGTGTTCGGGAATATTCTTTGCAGTTTGATTCTCTAGCCCGATATGCACCGGCCTTCGTTGATACCATGGCATCCAGAGTGCATCGTTTCATTACGGGCTTGAATCCAGAATATGTTGAGATTTGTACCACAGCTACACTGCGAGAGGACATGGATATTGCTCGCATTCAGGCATTTGCTCAGAATATTGAGGGCATCAGGCAGCGGCAACGAGAGGTCAGAAGGGTTAATCAGGAACAGCGTCGCCGGGACAGGCCAGTTGAATTACAGGGAGAGGCCCGGGGAGGACCCAGGCCCCGAATGTCAGACAGGCCGCCCAGGCCCCCGCCTCCGCCACAGTCACAGGGGGGTAGATCCGGCCGCAGGGGACAGTCAGGGACTGGTAGAGTCTCGCAGATGGCAGATTCACCATCACAAAGGAGGGCAGAGCAGAGCAGGTATACCCTACCACTTTACCCTATATGCAATCGACGTCATTCTGGAGCATGCAGATATGGCTCCACCGCATGTTATATTTGTGGACAAGAAGGCCATTTGATGAAAGATTGCCCAACCAGGGGTCGAGAGGATCGGGATAGACAGGATAGGGCATCAACAGGATCACGAGCTACAGCATCTTCGACTGGGCGTAGGCCCTCAGTTTCAGCAGGCAGGGGTCGAGGCAGATCAGGGGCCTCCAGTACAGGTGCGGGTCCAAGCCGCACATATGCCTTACCAGGGAGGCAAGATTCAGAGGCATCGCCTGATGTTGTGACAGGTATGCTAACTATCTGCTCACACCCTGCTTATGTGTTAATTGATCCAGGGTCTACTTTGTCCTATATTACTCCATTTGTGGCACGAAAGTTTAGTATTGTACCAGAATCATTACGACAACCCTTCTTGGTATCTACGCCCGTCGGTGACTCTATCACAGCTAGCCGAATCTACCGCGGGTGTACAGTAGAGATTGTTGACCGTCAGACCACAGTAGATCTGGTCGAGTTAGAAATAATAGACTTTGATGCCATAATGGGTATGGACTGGTTAGTGCCATGCTTTGCCAATGTTGAATGTTGGACCAAAACGGTCCGATTCCACTTCCCGGGGGAAGCAGTACGGGAGTGGAAGGGCAGCACTGCGACGCCAAAAGGTAGGTTTATTTCCTACCTTCGGGCGAGGAAGTTGATATCTAAGGGGTGCATTTACCATCTTGTCAGAGTTTAGGATGTCCAAGCAGAATCTCCGACACTCCAGTCTGTTCCAGTGGTAAATGAATTCCCAGATGTATTTCCTGATGAGTTACCTGGTATTCCCCCAGAAAGGGAAATGGACTTCGCTATTGATTTTCTACCAGGCACTCAGCCAATATCAATACCTCCTTATCGTATGGCTCCTGTAGAACTCAAAGAATTAAAGGAGCAGTTGAAAGACTTGTTAGATAAAGGTTTTATCAGGCCGAGTACTTCCCCATGGGGTGCGCCAGTCTTGTTTGTGAGAAAGAAAGATGGCTCGCTCCGAATGTGCATAGATTATCGGCAACTAAACAAAGTTACAGTAAGGAACAAGTATCCGCTCCCCAGAATTGATGACTTATTTGATCAGTTGCAGGGAGCCAGATACTTTTCTAAGATTGACTTGTGGTCCGGATACCACCAGGTCCGAGTACGTGAAAGAGATATTCCTAAGACAGCATTCAGGACTCGATATGGGCATTTTGAATTTCTGGTTATGTCCTCCGGGCTAACGAACGCCCCAGCAGTTTTTATGGACCTGATGAACAGTATTTTCAGACCTTTCCTGGACTTGTTCGTGATAGTATTCATTGATGACATTCTGGTGTATTCTCGCTCTGAAGCAGATCATCGGACTCATTTGCGAACAGTGCTCCAGATTCTCAGAGACCACCAGTTGTATGCTAAATTTTCGAATTGTGAATTCTGGCTTAACTCAGTGGCCTTTTTAGGGCATATTGTCTTAGACGCTGGTATACAGGTAGATAAGCAGAAGATAGAAGCAGTTAAGTCATGGCCTAGGCCTACCACCCCGACTGAAGTTCGTAGTTTTCTGGGGTTAGCAGGGTATTATCGGAGATTCGTTGAGGGATTCTCAACCATTGCAGCACCTTTAACTAAATTGACACAGAAAGCAGCAAAGTTTCAGTGGACGGAGGCATGCGAGCAGAGTTTCCAGGAATTGAAAGACAGGTTAACCTCCGCCCCAGTACTAGCACTGCCGGAAGGCACAGAAGGTTATTCAGTCTATTGCGACGCGTCAGGTGTCGGATTGGGTTGTGTGTTGATGCAGCATGGTAGAGTAATTGCATATGCCTCCAGACAGCTGAGAAAACACGAAAAGAATTACCCTACCCATGACCTGGAATTGGCCGCAGTAATTCATGCCTTGAAGATGTCGAGGCATTATCTGTACGACGTCCATGTTGACATTTATACAGATCATAAGAGCTTACAGTACATTTTCACCCAGAGGGAGTTGAATCTGTGGCAACGCCGCTGGTTAGAGTTGTTGAAAGACTATGATGTGAATATTCTATACCACCCCGGAAAAGCTAATGTTGTAGCAGATGCCCTGAGCCGTAAGTCAATGGGGAGTTTGGCGTATTTGCGACCTGAGAAACAAAAATTAGCTAAAGAAATTCATCAGTTAGCTGGCCTAGCCATTCGAGTAATAGAAGCAGAAAATAATGGACCAGTAATTCAGAATTCTGCAGTGTCATCGTTAGTTACAGAGGTAAAAGAACGGCAGTATGAGGATCCCGATTTAGTCCAGCTCAGAGATAGAGTTCAGAAAGGTAAAGAGCTAGATTTTCAGATAACCGAAGATGGTGTGCTACATTGTAAGGGCCGCCTTTGTGTCCCGAATGTCGCAGGACTTCGTGGGCAGATCATGCATGAGGTACACTACGCTCGCTATTCCCTTCACCCAGGGGCGACGAAAATGTACCACGACATCAGAGACATCTACTGGTGGCCAGGTATGAAAACTGCGATAGCTGAATTTGTATCTAGGTGTGCTAATTGTCAGCAGGTGAAAGCAGAGCACCAGAAACCGGGCGGTTTGACTCAGGAGATAATAATACCTATGTGGAAATGGGAAGTAATAAACATGGATTTTGTAACAGGGTTACCCCGTACTAGACGCAGAAATGATTCCATTTGGGTAATAGTTGACAGGCTGACAAAATCAGCTCATTTCCTGCCAGTAAGGGCTACCTTCTCAGCTGAGGACTATGCCGAATTATATATCAGAGAAATAGTTAGATTGCATGGAGTGCCGGTATCTATTATTTCAGATAGGGGAGCACAGTTTACAGCTAGATTCTGGCAGTCATTTCAGAAAGGTCTGGGGACGCAGATTAATTTGAGCACAGCATTCCATCCTCAGACAGACGGGCAGGCGGAACGTACAATTCAGACGCTCGAAGATATGCTATGAGCGTGTATGTTAGATTTTGGGGGTAGCTGGGATGAACATCTTTCGTTAATTAAATTTTCTTATAATAATAGCTACCATTCAGCTATTCAGATGGCGCCTTTCGAGGCATTGTACGGGCGAAAATGTAGATCGCCGGTGGGCTGGTTTAAGATAGGAGAATCAGCATTAGTTGGCCCAGACATTGTTCGGCAGTCCGAGGAAAAGATAAAGCTTATCCGAGATCGTTTACTGACCGCTCAGAGCCGCCAGAAGTCATACGCAGATAGGCGGCGCAGAAATCTAGAATTTTCGGTAAACGATTAGGTATATCTGAAAGTGTCCCTGATGAAAGGGGTAATGAGGTTTGGCAAGAAGGGCAAGCTTAGCCCAAGATTCATTGGGCCGTATCAGGTTCGGCGAAGAATAGGCCGCGTGGCATACGAGTTGAACTTGCCTCCAGAGTTAGCGTCGGTTCACCCAGTATTCGATGTTTCTATGTTAAGGAAGTTCGTAGGGGACCCTTCTACAGTAGTTCCAGTTCAGGATGTCCAGATCACAGAAGAGTTAGCATATGAAGAGGTTCCCGTAGCCATTTTAGACAGAAAGATTCGCAGGCTGAGAACTAAAGATGTTGCATCTGTCATGGTATTGTGGCGTAACAGAAATCGGGAGGAAATGACGTGGGAGGCTGAAGAAGATATGAAAACCAGATACCCTCACTTATTTCAGGCCTAGTCAGACGACAGGTATGTCCGTATCATTATTTACACAGTACTTTATGGTATGTATGTTGTAAATGATAAAGAAAGAAGTGATATTTAGTTGTCCAGTGGATTGTAGAATATTGCGTGCAGTGCATGTGTTGGACTTTTTCTGCATTTCAGGTCTTTGCGATAGTCCATATTACAGGGGAAACTCTGCCAAACTTTTTCCAGAAACTAGAATAAGCAGTCCTCTAGATAGCAGTATACATTCGAGGACGAATGTTCCTAAGGGGGGGAGAATGTTATACCCCGTAGAATTTCCGGCACTTAGATGACCTATTCGCACGTTGGTTAAGCATATTTGAAAGCCATATGTGCTAGGGAAAGGCCCGAGAAAAGATCGGACGAGAAACCTGTCGAACCATCGCGGGAGGAGCCGAGGCAGAGCCCCTCCGCGATGGCAGCATGTCACGGAGGTGAGGCCTCCGCGATGGCTCCGTGACACGTTGCTCGTGTCCAGGCCCAAGTATATAAAGCCCCCACTTCGGTTGGAAGTCATTCATACTTATAAAAATTTCCAGAGAGCGCTGTAAACAGAGAAAAACGAAGGGGAATTAAATATTTTCATCCGATTACGCTGCCAAACGCTTCCCAAACCCAAATTAATCCTAGATACCAAGGTATTTAGCAGCAGAGAGCATTTCTACGGAGTTAGTTTTGCGAAATACGGCCGACGAATCGGTGAGCCGCCGAACTAAAGTAAGTAGAATTTCTCTAAATTAATGTCTATGTGTTCCTAGCTGAGAAGTAAATAATTCTCCCTTCTGGGCCGCTGGAAAATAGCGAGTTTTTGACCGTCTTTCGATAAGCCTAAGTTTAGGCTATAAATTAAATCGAAAGTAACGTCGATCTTTACAATAATGTTGTATTTAGTATTGATTGACGTATTTATGAATGCAGTTGGGAGAAAATAGTTGAAGTACCGGCCGAGCCTCGTCCAACGGACGAATAGTCGAAGATAAGGTATGTAAAGTTAGTTTCCTTCGGCAAGATAAGTAATATCAGTATAGTGTAATAAATTACGGACCAGTAGAATGCTCAGAAGTCGAGTATTGCGTTATTATGAATATTGGTACGATGTGGGAAACATTGGGTCGTAATGTATATGAAACCTATCAGTATGATACAAATTCTAACGCAAGTGTTAGAGATTGCCCAGTATACTCAGTATGTAATGTGATATGCCATGTTGAGATATGGTTGTATTCAGTTGAAGCCCCGTATAGTAATGCAATACCCGTAAAGCACTTCAGAAATAGAATAGCAGACTAAAATGAAGTTCAGAAAACATGTCAGGATTAGTAAATCCTGTTACTATAGAAAGTCAGTATACAGCGTAGTCTAGCAGAAAGATTATATTCGTACATACATATATAGTACTTCCAGCCTCAGCATGTATTAAGTATGTACTTATTCCTATCACTAGTTCAGCATATAGTGTATACAGAAACTTAGTAAACAATAGAGTTTTCAATAGAAACATTATCTTATATAGCATTTGCCCAGTACAGCCCGGCAGGAGACTATATTCATATTTATATATCTTTACCTGCCTCAGCACGTATTAAATACGTACAGATTACTATCATTAGCCCAGCATGTAATATATATGATACTTTACCCCTAGTAGCCTCAGCATGTGAGATACACAGATAATATTACTAGTTGAGACCGTTGTATTGTTTGGGGTTGGATTACCTAGCATCCATGACCGCCCAGGGTTAATAGCTGTATCGACTCGTCCGCCAGAGGACGAGGATACGTCACTCTACGGAGTGGCATGCCGTCCCGCCAGGGGACGAAGATGGGATGCCAGTTTTCCCCATATTTGTGCCTTGATCGGCCCTTACCCACCCCAGTCGAGCGGATACGCCCGGGTGCAGATTCAGGAGTCCTCCGGACTAAGATACAGTTATAGTCAGGGGCTCAGTGAGCCCAAGTGCATACCCAGGGGACCGGCAGGATGCTTACTGCCAGTATAGGAGATGGGTTGACCGGGGTAGGGGTATAGATTCTGTGTTGTTTGTACCTCCCGGCTTATGGGGGCTGGGTAAGGTTGTGTATGCCAAGTTATTTTATGTATGTTATGCTATATTATAGTAGATACGAGCAGATTAGTAGTAGAATGATACGTCTCCAGGTATGATTCCTACTCCCTTCAGTATGATTAAGAACAGGTACGATCTACACCATCAGACAGTTATCTACTCCTTCTTATTTCAGTTTTGACAGTTATGTTATTGATTTCAGATATCCCTTCAGTTCTTACAGATTTAGTTATCTCCTACTATTCAGAATTTTTAGTTATATTACTTGTATTCAGCTGTATTCAGTTTGCTTTACATACTCAGTACCAGCGGTACTGACGCCCGGTGGGGCGCTGCATTACTTGCCTGCAGGTACCCATAGACGCGCAGGCGATACCACGTGATCCCTATCAGCGGTCGAATATTCAGCTCCTGTCATCCGGAGACTGAATTTCTAGAGGTGTAGTTCAGTTCCTTTTGTTGTACAGTACGGGTAGGTCGGGGCCCTGTCCCGATCATTTCTATTATCCTTCTTAGAGGCTTGCAGTCTGTATATATTCCCTGTGGTCAGATGAGCCGGTCGTGTGGGGCCGTGCAGTTGTATAGTTGCCTTTATTCTTTTTTTCTTTTGTAATGGCCGTGTGGGACCATAGTTTGCCAGTAGTGGTGACCTTGCTAGTCACGTAGCTTTTCAGTATGTTATGCTTGAGTTACAGATAACTAGACAGCAAGGTGGCCTTGTCGGCCCACATAGGTTCCCCTGAATTACCTTGTTTCTGGTCAGCTGTAATACAGGTACAGAAGGCTATAGGCCAATGGGCCGGGGGCTGTATTTACAGCCGTTATATAGCCCTTTGTTTCCAGAAATCTGAGTTAGAGCCAGCCAGGCGCCAGACGCGCCCAGGCTTAACAGTTCAGCAGGTCAGGTCTTAGTTGGGCACCAGGTGCCAGTCATACCCCCCAAGGTGGGGCGTGACACTTTTATTGTAATAGAGTGAGAAGAGTGTGGTGATACATTAGTTAAATAACGCCAGTATGTACATTCTGCCTGAAGTGTATCTAGCTACTATTTTGGTAAGGTTACATTGTGTTTTGAGGTTAGTATTAGCTTTATTTATACACTTATGTTGCATATATACCTCATAAATGAAAGACCAATTTGTGCTAGTTGTGGTTGCCAAAGAAAAAACGAGGTACGTTAAGGTTTCTCTAATCTTTTGGCATGAATCTAGAAATAGAGCTATAAGTTTTTGAAGGAAGGAATTTGAGCATCGTCTTGTAAGAAATCAGTTTTGGTAATTAAATGAGCCTTAAAGAACCAAGTGTTATGTTAGGTCAAGTTGAGTCACATTCTCATAGGAATCTGACTTTTAGAAAGTGAATGGAATTTATTTTTGCATCAAGTTTTCTTTTATTATAATTTACAATTGAGCTTTAGGAAGTAAATGGAAAGCTTAGTGGAACAAATCCTTATCCTTATTCAATTATTAAGTAGAGTCTTAAAAAGTAGTTTGAAATATCTTTTGGTTAGCTGAGCATAAAAAAGTTAGCTAGATAAGACTAAATAACTTAAAAGAAGTCATTTTATAACTTAGATCATATTGTTATCATTTGTGCTTGACTTGCGTGTGTTAGTGTGCCGTGATGCGGTATTGTCATATTGAGGCTATCATATATATAGTGTGTGTTGATGCACTACTACCACATTGAGACTATATCATTTATAGTATACACCAAGGCGTTATAATGATGTAGTGTGCATTTGTGTGGGTGTGCTAAGGCACAATGCTATGTTATATAGTGTGTCTACAACGTGAGTTAAGGCATGTGTTGTGTTCTAAAAAGAATAAAGAAGAAAGAATTTTAATGAGTCTCCCAGATTTTAGTTTTCAGGTTTTATATTATATCATGCTCTCATTTACTACTTGCAACTTATTCAAATAAAATTCCTTCCTTACATACTAGTACATTGTTTTGTAGACGTCTCTATTGCCGAGGGGCCATATATTCTTGCCTGCAGGTCCACATTGAAACCCAAATAGACTTATTCAGTAGAATCTTGTCATGCCCCAAGTCTATACCCTGGACTTCAACCTACACTTAGGCCAGTTTCGTGATCCAAACGAACCCTTGACCCGACTCACTATCAGTTTAGATCTCAATAAACATAGCAGAAGTAATAACGTTTTCGGCACAATAAAATAAACTAATATTTATTAACTGAAACTAAAATAAAAGTTATAAAGTAAAATTATTGACTCAACTCTAACTCTATCTATGAAGCTTCTATAACTGAAGAACAGGCGCCGCGACATAGCTCTCATGGCTACCTCAAGCTCTACAAAATAAAAATAACTCAAAATCGAGGCTCTCTAAAAGTAGGAGGCCTCACCAACAGCTGAATGATATAATGTCCTACCACCACGTCTGCTGCTGATCTTGTCTATTTGAGTCTTGTCATGACCCGAACATAGGCCTGGATTGAGACACGTGATAGAAACACCGTGAGGCTCCAAGTCTGCCCATTCCTAGAACATAACATCTAGCTCAATCATAGATAAGTGGAAGATCAACATAATTAACATAGCAGAAGTCTGAACATAACATAACATCTGAATACATACAAGTCTAAAGCTGAATACATACTATGTCCGAAAAGCCTCTAATACAAACGAGTTGATGAGACAAGACCCCAACTAACTTACTATAGTCTGAAACTGAAAATACTGAACATATCTGATAAGAAAGATCCTCGAAATACGAGGATTCACCAACTCTGATTGGGAAGTACTAATGTTGGGAATCTGGCTAGCGGCGGGACTGAGTCTAGATATCGGAGCCTATATCATGAAATGAGACAGCATAGAGTATGTGGTCAATACGTGGAATGTACCAAGTATGCAAGGTAAGTAAAACCGCTAAGTAAGTAAAATCATAAAACATGAATATTATAAAACATAATCAAGATAAGATTCTAAGAGTAGGGATTGCATGCTATTTTCTGAAATCATGATCTAAACATAACTGAATCGAACGACCTAAAGATGAAAACTGATAATCATAAGTAAAGATGAACATTGGGTCAAACCTGCTGAAAAAATAATATCATGACTAATGAACAAGCATAACTAAACTCATGAGGAACAATAGGAGACTCGTCATATCAGTGACATTACCACGATAAATCTTACGTTGTCCCAACTGAAGGCCCCTTGGGGGCAAGGGAAGCTCACAAGGGAATGTCTCAAATAATCTGAACATACCTACGTTGGCGTGTAGTTCTGAAGCATAGGGTTGACTGGACCTTAGCATACTCAGTGCTAGACACTACTCCCAAAAATATGCATATGCTCTCCATTATTTTTCAACGAAGCTAAACCATCGTCTACTGATGACGCCGAGTTATAACATACATACTTAAATCTGAAATCATAACATGAGGAGCCTTGGGTCAAACCATACCACAAGCTGAAACTAGTGGGAGTCTAAACTCCAAAATCCATGTGGTAAGCTAATACATGAAGTTTAGTAAATCATTAAATATACTTGATCATATAGGCTTGCCCAATACTTAAACATGCTTGACATGGACTTGATCATTAAAAACATGAGCATAAACACGGGTAATTCAAAATCACACTTTCTTCATAAACATCTCATCATGCTTGAATACATATTTCATTAATCTCAACTTTCATGAACTTTCATGGATGGGCATCATAATTTATAAAACTTGAAAACATATTTTATAATTGAAAATATTGTAAAATCTACCCATAAATCATAAATCTATATAGAAACATGCTTAGGTCATACCCATGATTGAAACTTATGAAATTCACATGTTGGGTAAAATCCCCATATATTCATCAATTAGAATTTCATGAATTGAGAGGGGATTGGGCATGGATATGGATAATTACACCCATTCATAAACTTACATACCTAAAGAAGTATGATTTCACAACTTCCTTGATTGCCCAATGGAAATTTGGGGAAGAACCTTGAAGAGACTAGGCTTGATCAGCTAAACCTCTAAGCTTGCATGAATGAAATAGAATAAGCTTAGGATGGCTTAACTCTTCTTAAAACACACTATTCAGAGCTTAAAACGACGTAGTATAGTCCTTAGGAACTTAGGGATTACGGAAAGCCCTTAATAAGTTCACAGGAAATTACACATTGCTAGTCCCAACAAGGGACAGGATGACTCGTGCCCACTGACCACGACTCATGGTCGCTTTCTCGTTGTCGGCACTGCCAAATCCCTTTTGAGGGTCACTATGAGGGACACCACAAATTGTGGTGTAACCGATGATTCGTGGTGATGACCCATTAAGTAGACTGCCTATTTTCCTTAATCCTTCAGCCAACCTTGACCACCGTCTAACCTAACGAATCATGGTGCTGATCACAACTCATGGTCACACCCATGGTCACCCAAAATATGAAAATACCAATCATGGAGAAACCCCTCCCCATAAGTCACTTAATGACTCGTGGTATTCCTGACGGGCCACTGGACAACTCGTCCTGTGACCTGGTGTAGAAAATTCTGTTTTTCTCCATTTCAACTCCCCCGTCTGATCTTTTGGTTTTCGTGTTATTACAATATCTCCCGCTTGGGAACATTCATCCTCGAATGTGGGAAAATATACTGAAAAGCAGAGAAATGCAATCATCATACTCAAATATTAATCATATAAGCTGAAAACTGATAGAGTGATTGACCCCAAATCGATGTACAAGACTGAACGAAATTCCTGAATCATACATATATTCATTAACATGAAAAAAACTGGGGCACATGAACTGAACATGAAACTGAATAGAATAATAAAGAGGAAACTAGTAGCTCAAGTTGAAACAGAGCCGGAGGGGAATAGATGCGGGTATTTAGCTATCATATCTTCTTTGGCTTCCCACGTAGCTCCCTTAACCTACCGATTCCTCCACAAAACCTTGACTGAAGGTACTTCTTTATTTCTTAACTTTTGAACCTGACAACCAAGTATTTCAACCAGAACCTCCTCACAACTAAGGCTGTCCTTCACACCTACGCTCTCCACCGGAATAACTAGAGTTAGTCACCCAAGCACTTCTTTAAGAGCGGTACATGGAAGAGTGGATGGATTGAAGCTAGTTCTAAGGGTAACTCTAACTCAGACCACCTTTCCCAAACGTCTCACATTCCGGTACGGGCCAACATAATGGGGACTAAGTTTCCTTTCTTTCCGAACCTCATCACTCCTTCATGGGAGACACATATAGAAACAACTAATCATCGACTTCAAACTCAAGTTCCCTCCTCACATCTGTATAGGACTCTTGGAGACTCTAAGCCATTTTCAAACTGTCCCTTTTAAGACGAAATTTATCGATAGCCTCATGGACTGAATCTGGTCCTATCATTTCGGCCTCACCAACTTCAAACTAACAATTAGGCGATATACATCTATGCATGTAAAGAGCCTCAAACAGAGCCATATGAATATTGGAATGGTAGCTGTTATTATATGCAAACTCAATAAGAGGCAAATGATCATCCCAACTACCCTTGAAGTAAATCACACAAGCTCTCAATATGTCCTCGAGAGTCTGAATAGTACGCTCCGCCTGACCATCTGTTTGCGAGTGAAATGCTGTGCTAAGCTTGACTTGAGTATCAAGTACCTTTTGAAAAACCTCCAAAACTGGTAGGTAAATTGAGACCTCTATCAGATATGGTGGATAATGGCACTCCATGCAACCGAACTAACTCTTGAATGTACAACTTGGCATAATCCTCCATCGAATCGATAGTTTTTGACCAGTAAGAAATGAGCTGCCTTAGTCAACCTGTTTACAGCCACACAAATCGAGTTATACTATCGACGAGTGCGAGGCAACCCTGTGATAAAGTCCATATTGATCTCCTCCCACTTCCAAGTAGGGATACTAATATCTTGAAGTAGACCTCCAGGTCTTTGATGCTCAACCTTCACCTGTTGTCAATTCGGACACTTGGCCACAAACTCTGCTATGTCCTTCTTCATGCCTTTCAACCAATAGACTTTTCGTAGGTCATGATACATCTTGGTGGCACCTGGATATATAGAGTATCTGAAACCATGAGCTTTGTGCAACATCCTCTCTCTTAAATCATCAACATCTGGAACACACAAACGACCCTAATATCGAAGCACACCATCTCCCCCTTTAGAGAGGACCTTCATCTTCTGATTCTAAACAACTTCATTTAACTTTGCCAAAATAGGATCCTCGTCTTGTCTAGCTTTAATCTCGGTCACTAAGGATGATTCCCACCCATTCTGAACAATAACACCACCATCTATTGAATCAACAAGACGGAGTCCTAGCCGTGCAAGCCAATGTACATCCTTCACTAACTCCTTTCTTTCCTCATCTATATGGGACACACTCTCCATGGAAAGCCTGTTAAGAGCATCTGCCACCACATTTTCCTTGCCCGGATGGTAGAGGACACTCATATTACAATCCTTCAAAAGCTCCAACCACCTCCTCTGATGTAGATTCAAATCCTTTTGGGAAAACACGTACTGTAGGCTTTTGTGGTCCATAAACACATCCACATGGACCCTATACAGATAGTACCTCCAGATCTTCAAGGCAAATTCTATCGCCTCCAACTCAAGGTCTTGAGTTAGATAGTACTTCTCATGGACCTTTAGCTGCCTAGAAGCATAGATATAACCTTACCGTGCTGCATCAATACACAACCAAGGCCAATCCTCGAAGCATCACAATATACCACAAACCCATCGGTACCCTCAGGTAGGGTCAACACAGGTGTTGAGGTGAGTCGAGTCTTCACTCTTGGAAGATCTTCTCACAAGCCTCTGACCATTGAAACTTCACTTTCTTCTGGGTCAATTTAGTCAATGGTGCCGCAATGGATGAGAACCCCTCAAAAAACCTCCGATAGTAACCCGCTAAGCCCAAGAAACTCCTAATATCCGAAGGACTCACTGGTCCAGGACAATTCTTCACCACTTCTATCTTTTTTGAGTCCAATTGTACACCATAACGTGACACCACATGACCCAAAAATGCCATTGAGTTCAACCAAAGCTCACATTTACTAAATTTAGCATACAATTGGCAATCCTTAAGAGTTTGTCGCACCACCCTCAAATGAGCGGCATGCTCCTCCTCGCTCCAAGAGTATATGAGAATGTCATCTATGAATACAATCATGAACATATCCAAATATGGCTTGAACATCCTGTTCATCAAATTCATAAAAGTTGTAGATCATTCTTTAGCCAAAAGTGTCACGACTCGATCGGAGGCCCGGATCGTAGACATAAGACAAGAGACCCCAGGAGACCCCTAGTCAACCCATGGCATAAGCATACAACTAACTCACTCATTAAATTGAAGAAACATGAATATAATCTCAGCAGAAGTCCAATTCAACATCAAATCAGAATAACGTCCGAAGCTGCATATACATAAGTCTGAATGCCTCTAATCTAGACAAGTTGATGGGACAAGACCCCAACTAACTCAGCAATAATGAAACTGGAAATATATAAAGGAAAATGATAGTATAGTCCTCTAAGGATGAGGACGCACCAATCCGAGCAGATATTAACTCCAAAAAGCTGTCTAAGAAAGGGGCTGAAGCTGCAAGCTGGGTCCTGTATCATGAAATGATACAACATAGAAAGTATGCGGTCAGCACGTGGAATGTATTGAGTATGAAAGGAAAGTAAAACCGCTCAAGTAAGTAAGTCATTTAAAACATTTCATAACATTTCATAAGCTTTCAAGTATAAGAGAAGGGCTACATGCATTCCTTCTGAAATCGAAATCTTATCATACATGGCCATGCATAGCTTTAGAACATCATGATTGACTCGAATGACTCAAAGCTGAAACATGACATTTATATTAAAGCTAAACAATGAGTCAAACCTTTCTTTGAGAACATGCATACGTAAGATAACTTCCATGAGTAACGAATATGCAAATCTAAATAGTATAGACAGTGGGAGACTCGTCACTTAACCGACATACGACAATAGTGCTTTTGTGGTCCAAACTATCACACTCAAGTGGGTAGAGCCGTCCATAACTTTGCCAGGGTGATGGACGATGCCATGATATTAATATCAAGCTGAAGGCCCATTCGGGCAGGGGAAATCTCACTAAGGAGGTATAAATTCATATAGTATCAACCTACATTGGTGCATAGTTCTGGGGCATAGGGTGATCGACCCTTAACCCGCTCAGTGCTAGACTCTTCTCCCAAAAACATGAAATGCTCTACATCGTATATAACGAAGCTCAACATCGTCTATTGATGAAGCTCAACATGAAATTATGCATAACTCAACATCGTATTAATGAAGCTCAAAATTGTCTTTAGACAAAGCTTAATAATGACATACATCTAAATTATGAATTTAAACATATAAGAAGCTTTATTTTGAAACATACCACAAGCTCAAGTATAAGTATGAGAATCTACTCCAAATCATGCGGTAAGCTATATGTAGGAATATTTACCTCAACATACCACAAGCTAGAAATTATAAAGTTTGGGAGATTTCGCTCCAAACAATGTGGTAAGCTTATTTCGAGAAAAAAATCATCATTTTAAATCAATATGTGGGCATTGCCCAAGGCTTTATCATTCTTAGATCTACTCAATTCATTTTGAAAACAACTTTATAATGATGGGTAGCTTTAGAAACATGCCTTTCATCATCAAATCTCATCATTATCTTACATTCATCATCATTCACCTCTTTTATGAACTTTTCATCCATGGGCATTTAAATTTCATAACGTAGAAAATGTGATTTGTATTAAAAACAACTAAAATCTGCCTAAGCTTCACAATTCATTGATCACGGGCAAAAATATATGCCCGAGATATGCTTTATGACTTAAATTAGTCTTGTTTATCTAAGTTATTGTATACATTTTCATGTAATTTTATATGAAGTAAAGATATGTGCTAACCAACATGATTAGCCTTTGTTTTTTAGGTTTTGATGACTTTTGAGTAACTAATCCATGAGTTCGTGAGGTAGAGGCTTGGAAACGGAATCAACACGCGAACGTCGGCAAAGAGGAGGCACAAAACAGCCCATCGGCGCGTCGACAAGATGCCACGGCAGGCAGGCCGCTCACAACAGCCCACCTGTGCGTTGGCAACGTGCCACGGCAGGTGGCCTCCGCGACCAAGGGCTGCCAACGCGCTGCCCAAGTAGTGTGACACGCTGCCAATGCGGTAGGGTGCTGCCCGGGCCATTTTCGGGTGATTTTCCAGAAGGCTTCCGCGTACGTAGCGTGTCACGGAGGCAGTGCTCCGCGATGCACTCCGTGACACGTTGCTTGTTATTCTGGGAAAGAGTCCTACTACTATAAATAGCACACTTAGGTTTATTTTTCAGAATTCAGACTTGGTGGAGCAAGGACGTGGGTTACAGGCAGTTGAGGGACAAAAAAGCTCAGGGTTATTCTCTCTTTCCTTCTTCTTTCAGTCAATTGTTTGTATGATTAACACTTGTTTTAGGATGATTAATCGACAAATGAGCGGCTAATTCTTTTTCTTGCTGAGGTTATGAACAATGGTGATGAATTTTGATTGTTGAATTATATGGTTTTTCATCTTCTTCTTCCATGTTGTTCTAGTAATTCTTGTTTCTACTGCATTAGTGTGTGGCCGACATTAATGTACATCTAAAAATTCCGATTTCACTCGAGAGAGCACGACATTGGAAAGTTGTGAATTAATAGGGTATTGTTCTTAACTTGATTTGGGAAAATTGAGTTTTGATGTGCTTTCCTGATAGAAATATACTTGAAAGCCGTATTAGTCAATTTAGGAACCGGAATTGTATTGCTAGGTCATAAATTGCATTTGATCACAGAAATATAGACGGATGGTTTATGATTCTTAAGTGAGATTAAATATGAGAGTTTTAATCTCTAGGCTAATGTTCTTGGCTAGCAACAGGAAGAGAAGAATAACCAATTTATGATTATAATCAAGTTCATTACATGTTCTTAACCTTGGCATGGTCATATCCATAGTTTCAATTCAAAGTAGATATTTTTAAATAGTTTTAGTATATAATTTATAAACAAAATTATTTAACTTTTGGTTACGTTGTTGTTAGCATATATAGAAGTAAGATAGAATATAGTATACTTGAGCAATTTTACTTATCCAGAGTCTCCTTGGTTCGATACTTGGCTTACTTAGCCACTTTATTACTTGTTGACCACGTGCACTTGCGTGTCGGTTTTTAACCTCTACCGAACCAACCAAACATTCATCAATATAAATAGAATCTAATGATGCCCATGTATATAGATTGAGGACTTATGCAATTGGGTAAAAACCACATACTTGATCATAGGAGATTTATCATGATTAGAAGAAATTGGGCATGGGTGTGGAAGGAGACACCCACTCATAACCTTACATACCTGGGAGGGATGATTTTAACACTCCTCTAAATACCCAAGATGAGATTCTAATGGAAACCGTCAAAACTTTCTCTAAATCCTCCCTTCAAGCTCTTAAGTTTGCTTGCATGGAATGAACTAGCTTAGAATAGGTTTTCCCCTCTTAAAACCCTATAAAAAAAGCCTTAAACGACGTAGTATAGGTTTTAGGAACTTAGGAATTATGAAAAGACCCTTACTGAATTCGCAGGAAGACACTGCCAGATGGTCCTAAGGGAAGACCTGATGAATCGTCACTGGGGGGAATGACTCGTCATGCTGCTCGTTGCGTCTACTACCTGCCTGGACTCCTAGGCTCGCAACGGCTGACCAAAAGACTCGTTACCATACCTAACAAGTAATCAGCTTCCATCAAGTACACTGGTGTCCTCTTCAATTTATTCTTCACCCTCACCCCACGACTTACTTGATGACTCATGGTGACTGACCATGAGTCGTTCCCACACCCATGGGGACCCCTGCACTTCAGTTCCTCCAGGCCTCCCCACGAGTCACCTGACGACTCATGGGATCTTCTCACAAATCGTCCAATGATTCGTCCTGCAACTGAAGCACCAATTTCCAGTTTTCCCCGTTTTAATTCTCGGGTCTGATCCTTGGGTTCCCGGGGTATAACAATACCTCCCCCTTGGGAATATTCGTCCTCAAATGTTAGAAACAGACAGAAACTCAAAAACATGCACTCATCATATGCAAACACTGATCATTTAAACCAACAACTAGCAGAATGACTACCTCCGAAAGGAACTATATAGCTAAATCGAATTCAGACATCACATGCATCTATCATAATGTAAATCAAACTTGCGCACATGAACTGAACATGGAAACTGATTAGAGAATTAGGGAAGAAACTGATACCTCAAACTGAAACTGAGCTGGTAAGGAAAAGGTGGGGGTAGCCATCATAGCAGCTTCGGCTTCCCACGTAGCTCCCTCAACATGCTAATTTCTCCACAACACCTTCACCGAAGCTACTTCTTTGTTCCTCAGCCTCCGAACTTGACGATCTAAGATTGCAAATGGAATTTCCTAATAACTAAGGCTATCCTTTACACCGACGCTGCCCCCCAGGACTACAAGAGATGGATCACCCAAGTACTTTTTCAAAAGCGACACATGAAACACGGGGTGTACAAAAGATAACTCTGAGGGCAGGTCCAACTCATACGCCACCTTACCAACTGTTCTCGTGATTCGGTAGGGACCAACATAGCAGGGACTGAGTTTTCATTTCTTTTCGAAATGCATGACTCCCTTCATGGGAGATACCTTCAGAAACACCCAATCGTCTACCTTAAACTCCAAATCTCTTCTTCTCACATCTGCATATGACTTTTGACAACTCTGAGTGGTTTGCAACTGGTCCTTTATCAACCGAACCTTTACCATAGCCACATGAACCGAATTAGGCCCTATCATAGCTGCCTCACCAACCTTAAACCATCCAATGGACAATCTACACCTTCATCCATAAAGAGCCTCGAACAGTGCCATTTGGATACTAAAGTGATAGCTATTATTATAAGAGAATTCGATCAAGGGCAAATGATCATCCCAGCCACCTTTGAAGTCCATCACATAAGCTCTCAACATGTCCTCGAGAGTTTGAATTGTTCACTCCGTCTAACCGTCCGTTTGCGGATGGAATGCTGTGCTGAGCTTAACCGGAGTCCCAAGACCTTTTTGGAAAGATCTCGAAAACTAAGAGGTAAACTGAGTACCTCGTTCTGAGATAATAGATAAGGGCACTACATGTAGCCGAACCAGCTATTGAATATACAACTTGGCATAATCATCCGTTGAATTTATGGTTTTGGTCGGTAGGAAGTGTGCAACCTTGGTCAACTTATCTACTACCACCCAGATAGAATCATAGTGTCAGCGAGTACGAGGTAGGCCAGTAATGAAATCCATATCAATATCTTCCCACTTCTAAGTGGGAATGCTAATATCCTGAAGTACGCCTCCCAGCCTTTGATCCTCAACTTTCACTTGTTGACAGTTCGGGCACTTGGCTATGAATTCTGCAATATCCTTCTTCATGCTGTTCCACCAATATATTTCCCACAAATCATGATACATCTTGGTGACACCTGGATGGATAGAATACCTTGATCCATGTGCCTCATGCAATATTCGGTCCCTTAAATTATCTACATCTGGAACACATAGACAGTCTTGGTACCACAACACACTATCTCCCCCTTGGGAGAAGACCTCCACCTTCTGACTTCCAACGAATTTCTTCAGCTTTACTAAAATCGGATCCTCATCTTCTCTGGCTTTCACATCTATCACCAAGGACGATTATGATCCGTTTTACACAACAACACCTCTATTGGTCGAGTCGACCAATCTGACTCCCAAACTTGTAAGTCGATGGACATCTTTCACCAACTCCTTCTTTCCCTCATCCACATGGGACACACTCTCCATAGAGAGCCTGCTAAGTGCATCTGCTACTACATTTGCCTTACCCGGGTGGTAAAGGACACTCATGTCGTAGTCCTTTAGTAGCTCCAACCACCTCCTTTGCTGAAGATTGAGATATTTCTGTGTGAACACATATTGCAAGCTCTTGTGATCCGTGACTACATCCACGTGGACCCCATACAAGTAATGCTGCCATAACTTCAAGGAAAACACCACCGCGGCCAACTCAAGATCATGAGTTGGGTAATTCTTCTCATGGATTTTTAACTTTCTTGAGGCATATGCTATGACCTTTCTATGTTGCATCAGTACACACCCCAGTTTGATTCTCGAAGCATCACAATATACCACAAAACCATCGGTACCCTCAGGTAGAGTCAACTCTAGTGCTGAAGTGAGTCGAGTCTTCTATTCTTGGAAACTTTTCTCACAAGCCTCTGACCATTGGAAGTTTACCTTCTTCTAAGTCAACTTGGTCAATGGTGCTGCAATTGATGAAAATCCCTCAATAAATCTTTGGTAGTAACTTGCTAAGCCCAAGAAGCTCCTGATATCTAATGGATTCACCGGTTTGGGCCAGTTCTTCACTACCTCAATTTTTTGAGAATCCACCTTTATGCCCTCACTCGATACCACATGACCCAAAACTGCCTCAGAATCCAACCAAAACTCACATTTGCTGAATTTTGCATACAACTGACGATCCTTGAGGGTCTGGAGCACTACTCTCAAGTGAGCGACATGCTCCCCCTCGAATATATAAGGATGTCATCAATGAATACAATCACGAACATGTCCAAATATTCCTTGAACACCCTGTTCATCAGATCAATAAAAGTTGCAGGGGCATTGGTTAGTCCAAAAGACATAATAACGAATTCATAGTGACTATACCAAGTCGTGAAAGCAGTTTTCAGAATGTCACTCTTCCGAACCCTAAGTTGGTGATACTCGGATCTGAGATCAACCTTGGAGAAACACTTGGCACCCTGAAGCTGGTAAAAAAAATCAACGATCCTAGGAAAAGGATATATGTTCTTAATGGTGACCTTGTTCAACTGCCTATAATCAATGCACATCCGAAGAGAACCATCCTTCTTCCAAATGAATAGGACTGGTGCACCCCATAGAGACTTACTCGGCCTAATAAAACCCTTACCTAACAGGTCCTTCAACTGATCTTTCAACTCTTTTAGCTCAACTGGAGTCATTTTGTAGGGCGGGATAGATATAGGCTGCGTGTCGGGAAGAAGATCTATACCAAAATCAATCTCCTGCTCAGGAGGGACACCTGGAAAATCATCAGGAAAGACCTTTGGATACTCACAAACTATTGATACGGACTAGATGGTCGGGGTCTTGGACTCCATGTCCTTAACCCTAACTAGATGGTAAATGCAACCCTTAGAAATCATCTTTCTAGCCTTAAGGTAGGAAATGAATCGACCTACAGGCACAACTAAACTACCCTTCTATTCTAAGATTGGCTCACCCGTAAATTTGAACTCTACTGCTCGAGTTCTACAATTAACTGAAGCATAGCATGCAAATAGCCAATCCATGCCGAGAATAACATCGAAATTTGTCATGGATAATTCTATCAAGTTTGCTGAGGTGATCTTATGAATAACTGAGACTGGGCAATCTCTATACACTCATCTAGCTATAACCAAGTCACCTACTAGAGTAGAAACTAAGAAGGGCTCTGATAAAACATTGGGACTGACTCCAAAGCTACTGGCTATATATCGTGTCACAAAAGATAGGGCAGACCCCGGATCTAGCAAAGCATACACATCAACATGAAAAACTCTCAACATACCGGTGACCACATCTGGTGAGGCCTCCTACTCCAATGAGTGACTAAGGCACAGAATCTGTTCTGGCGCTGCACGCCAGCTGTACTAGTAGATGCCCCTGATGTGCTTTACGTGGGGGAGGGGATGCTGAACTAGAAGATGGGCCTCGGCCCCCAACTTGGTCTTGTCTCGCAGCTGGACAATCTTTAAGCATGTGTCCGGGCTGCCCATAACCAAAACAAGCTGTTGAACCTGCCAAACACTGGCCTATGTGCCCCCGACCACATCTGCGATAGCCTGGTATGCTAAAATCTACAGGTCTGCTGCTCTGACCCCCCGAGCCTGACACTTGCCCTCTCTGATCATGTCTAGGCCTGGATGGCACACTCAATGCCGAAGATGATGGGGATAATGACCTCTGGTGAGTCTGCTATCGGTGCCCATCTCCAGACCTCTGTCGAGAGAATCTGTGACCCTCGGTCCTGGCCCTCTTGGCCTCCCCCTCCCTCGAATGTGCTGCCTCCATCTACTGGGCGTACAACACCATGTGAGGGAAATCCATATCTTGGTGAAGCATAGAAATCCGAAGCTCCTTGTCCAAATACCCTAATATACTATGCTCACCTGTGCCCTCTAGTCAGTCACTAACTCCAGGGCATATTTTGATAGGCGAGTGAACTCAAGGGAATACTCCAGCACTATCATCTTCCTTGCATCAAGTTTACAAACTCAGCTGCCCTGAGCTCCCTTATCTCCCAATAGAAGAACCGATCTAGGAATGCAACCTGAAAATCCTCCCACGTGATTGGACCTGCTCCACTGACCCTGCTGTCCTTCCATTGGCGGAACCAGATATGCGCAACCCCCTACAACTGGTAGGAGGCCAACTCTGCGCACTTAACACTACTCACCCCCATGACATGGGTGATCTTGACAATCTCATCAATGAAATCATGCGGGTCCTCATCTACCTTGGACCCCAAGAACTCCAGCAGGTTCATCCTCAAGAAGTCCCAGACTCGAGCTACCGCTGCATTTCAATTTTGTGAAACATGCACAACGTCCTTCTGATTGAACTAAGTGGCCAAGGCCTGCGTAAGCATCTGAATAGCGGCCCGGAACTTAGCATGAGTGGCTGGCTCTGGTGCCTGAGGCCAATAACTGGTGAGGTTGGCTGATGCCCATAACCATTTCCATTCTTGTGGCCTTCACCACCTCTCCTTCTTCCTATCATCCTTCTAGGAGCCATTATTCTGCAATTGCGATTAGCACGAATTAGAAGAATAGAAAGACTTCTCATTGCATGGCATAAATCATGAAAGAAGGGAACATTTCCTAAACATCTCGTAGCCTCTTCATCATAAGTGTGGTGCGCTTCACACTCATGAAAAAGACTCTACTTAATGCGACTTTTAGACCCCCTAGAACACTTCAAAATCTATGGCTCTGATACAAAGTTTGTCTTGACCCGAACGGATGCCCGGATCGTAGACACGGGACAAGGGACCCCGAGAGACCCCAAGTCAACCCATGGCATAAGCATACAACTAACTCACTCATTAAACTGAAGAAAGCTTGAATATAATGTCAGCGGAAGTCTAATTCAACATCACATCAGAATACCATCCGAAGCTGCACATACATAAGTCTGAAAGCCTCTAATCTGGACGAGTTGATGGGAAAAGACCCCAACTAACTCAGCAATACTAAAACTGGAAATGCATAAAGGAAAATGATAGTCTAGTCCTCGAAGGATGAGGACTCATCAATCCGAGTAGATACTAACTCCAGAAAGCTATTTAAGAATGGGGTTGAAGCTGCAAGCTGGGTCCTGTATCATGAAATGATATGGCATAGAAAGTATGTGGTCAGTATGTGGAATGTACCGAGTATGCAAGGCGAGTAAAATAGCTCAAGTAAATAAGTCATTTAAAACATTTCATAACATATCATAAGCTTTCAAGTATAAGAGAAGGGCTACATGCATTCCTTCTGAAATCGAAATCTTATCATACATGACCACACATAGCTTTATAACATCATGATTGACTCAAATAACTCAAATCAGAAACATGACACTTATATTAAAGCTAAACAATGGGTCAAACCTTGCTTTTAGAACATGCATATATAAGATAACTTTCATGAGTAACGAATATGCAAATCTGAATAGTATAGATAGTGGGAGACATATCACTTAACCGACATACCACGATAGAGCTTACGTGGTCCCAACTATCACACTCAAGTGGGTAGAGCAGTCCATAACCTTGCCAGGGCGATGGACGATACCATGATATCGATATCAAGATAAAGTCCCATTCAGGCAGGGGAAAGCTCACTAGGGAGGTCCCAAGTCATATAGTATCAACATACGTTGGTGCGTAGTTCTGTGGCATAGGGTGATCGGCCCTTACCCCGCTCGGTGCTAGACTCTTCTTCAAAAAACATGAAATGCTCTACATCATATATAACGAAGCTCAACATCGTCTATTGAGGAAGCTCAACATGAAATCATGCATAAATCAACATTTTATGAACGAAGCTCAACATTGTCTTGACAAAGATCAATAATGACATACATCAAATTATGAATTTATGCATATGAGAAACTTTATTTTTAAACAAACCACAAGCTCAAGTATAGGTAGGAGCATCTACTCCAATCATGTGGTAAGCTATATTTAGGAATATTTAACTCAACATACCATAAGCTAGAAATTATGAAATTTGGGAGATTTCACTCCAAACTATGTGGTAAGCTTATTTCGGGAAAAAAACTCATCATTTTAAATCAACATGGGTGGGCATTTCCCAAGGCTTTATCATACTTAGATCTACTCAATTCATTTTGAAAAAAGCTTTATAATGATGGGTAGCTTTAGAAACACGCCTTTTATAATCAAAACTCATCATCATCATACATTCATCATCATTCACCTTTTTTATGAACTTTTCATCCGTGGGCATTTAAATTTCATAACTTAGAAAATATGATTTGTATTGAAAACAACTTAAAATTTGCCCAAGATTCACAATTCATCAATATAAATAGAATCTAATCATGCCCATGTATATAGATTGAAGACTTATGCAATTGGGTAAAAATCACATACTTGATCATAGGAGATTTATCATGATTAATTAGAAATTGGGCATGGGTGTGGAAGGAGACACCCACTCATGACCTTACATACCTGGGAGGGATGATTTCAACACTCCTGTAATTGCCCAAGAAGAGATTCCAATGGAAACCTTCAAAACATGCACTAAATCCTCCCTTCAAGCTCTCAAGTTTGCATGCATGGAATGAACTAGCTTAGAATAGGTTTTCCCCTCTTAAACCCTATAAAACGAGCTTTAAATGATGTAGTATAGGTCTTAGGAACTTAGGAATTATGAAAAGACCCTTACTTAATTCGCAGGAAAACACTGCCAGATGGTTCTAACGAATGACCTGACGGATCATCACTGGGGGGAACGACTCGTCATGCTTCTCGTTATGTCTACTGCCTGCCTGGACTCCTGGGCTCGCAACGACTGACCAAACAACTCGTTACCACACCCAACGAGTCATGGTTAGATTTCGTCAACTACACTTGTGACCTCTTGAATTTATTCTTCACTCTCACCCCGTGGCTGACTTGACGACACGTGGTAACTGACCACGAGTCATTCCCATGCCCGTAGGGACCCCTGCACTTCAATTCCTCTAGGCCTCCCCACGAGTCACCTGACGACTCATGGGATCTTCTCACGAGTCGTCCAATGACTAATTGTGCAACTAAAGCACAAATTTCCAATTTTTCCCCGTTTCAATTCCCAGGTCCGATCCTCTGGTTCCCTGGGTATGACAAAAAGACATAACTACAAACTCGTAATGACCATATTGAGTCTTGAAGGCTGTCTTCAGGATGTCACTCTCTCGAACCCTAAGCTGATGATATACGGATATAAGATTTATCTTAGAAAAACACTTAGCACCCTGAAGCTGGTCAAACAAATCATCAATCCTGGGGAGAGGATACCTATTCTTGATTGTAACTTTGTTCAATTGCCGATAAATAATGCACATACGAAGAGAACCATCCTTCCTGCAGACAAAGAGAACTGGCGCACCCCATGAGGATTTGCTCGGTCTGATGAAGTCTTTGTCTAGGAGATCCTTCAACTGCTCCTTCAACTCCTTTAGTTTAGCTTGAGCCAATCTGTAGGGAGGAATAGATATAAGCTGCGTATCAGGAAGAAGGTCAATACCAAAATCGATCTCTCTTTCAGGAGGAATTCCTGGTAAATCATTTGGAAACACTTCTGGATACTCACACACCACAAAAACCGACTGGATAGTCAGGATTTCAGACGTAGCATTCTTAACCCTAACTAGATTGTACACACAACCCTTAGAAATCATTTTTCTATCCTTAAGGTAGGAAATGAAGCGACCTACAGGCACAACTAAACTATCCTTCCACTCTAAGAGTAGTTTACCTGAAAATTTGAACTTTACTGCAGGGGTTCTACAATTGATTGAGGCATAACATGCAAACAACTAATCCTTGCCAAGGATAACATCAAAATCGTTCATGGATAACTATACTAAATCTGCTAAGATGACTTTCTGAAGGACTTTGAGCATCGAGCTATAATTGAAACACCAACTGGAGTAGAGATTCAAAAGGATTCTGATAAGATTTCGACTGACTCCAAAACTACTAGCAACTAGGGCGTCACAAAAGACAAAATAGCCCTTAGATCTAACAATGCATATACATCAAGGTGGAATACTCGTAACATACCAGTGACTATGTCTGTGGAGAGCTCCTTCTCCTGACGGGATGCTAGGGCATAGAATCTATTTTGACGCTGTCCACCATCCGCACTAGTGGATGCCCTTTGCTGAGCTAGGCGTGCTAGTGGAGCTGCTGAACTAAAAGCTGGGCCTCGGCCCCTATCATGACCCTTTCTGGTTGCTGGGCAATACCTAAGAATATGTCCAGTCTTCCCGCACCCGAACAAGCACTTGAACCTGCCAAGCACTGACCCACGTGTCTTCGGCCACATTTGCTACACTCAGGAGTGCTGGTCTCTGTAGGTCTGCTACTCTGCCCTATAGAGCCTAATGCTTGTCCTCCCTGATCGCGTCTGGACCTGGATAGCACACTCATTGCTGAAGCCGCTGAGGCTGAAGACCTCTAGTGGGACTGCTGGCAGTGCTTGCTAGGTCTCTACTGGGAGAATCCGAAGCTATCAGTCCTGACCTTCTTGTCCTCTCTCTCCCGCTCACTCATCTTCACCGCCTCCATCTGCTGGGCGAATAGAACTATCCGAGCAAAGTCAATGTCCTGATGAAGCATTGCAATTTGACAATCCTTAACTAAGTAGTCTACTACCCCATGCATGAACCGACTCACTTGGGCTCTCTGATCTGACACCATATCAAGTGCATACTTGGACAAGCGAGTGAACTCCAAGGCATACTGTTGAACTGTCATCTTCCCTTGCTTTAGGTTCACAAACTCGGCTGCTTTGATCTCCCTCATCTCACGAGGGAAAAACCGATCCAAGAATGCAGCAAGAAACTCATCCCAACCAATAGGGCCTGCTCCAACTGCCCTACTATCCTTCTACTGCTTGAACCATATGTGCGCAATTTCTTTCAACTTATATGAGGCTAGATCGACGCACTCCTATCCGATCACACCCATGATCTGGGTGATCTTCAGAACCTCATCGATCACTCATGTGGATCCTCATCCACCTTTGACCCAAGAAACTCCAGAGGGTTCATCCTTAGAGAATCTCTAAATCTTGCCGCCACTTCATTCCAGTTCTAAGGGACATGCGCTACCGCCTGTTGATTGATCTGGTCGGTTAAGGAGTGAGCTAACATCTTTATGGCTGCCCTGAACTCAACATGAGCAACTGGCTCGGGTACATGCTCCTCATGGACTGGTGGACCTGCTGGTTTCCATCTCCATTGCCATTCTCGTGGCCATTTCCATTTCCTTTTCTTCTTCTGTTAACACGGTGAGGCGACATGATTCTGCAAACGTATATAGCATGAGTTAGAAGGATAGAGAGACACTTTATCGCATGGCATAGATCATGAAAGAACGGAACATTTCCTAAACATTTCGTAGCCTCTTCATCATAAGAGTGGCGCGCTTCACACCCATAAAAAACTCTACTTAACGCGGCTTTCAGACACCCTAGGACACTTCAAAACCTAATGCTCTAATACCAAGTATATCAAGACCCAAACATAGGCCCATATCGAGACACAGGACAAGGAACACTGTGAGGCTCCAAGTTGACCCATGACATGAAAATAACATCTAGCTCAATCATATATAAGTGGAAGATCAACATAATTAACATAGAGGAAGTCTGAACATAACATAATATCTGAATGCATACATATGTCTAAAGTTGAATACATACTATGTTCGAAAAGCCTCTAATACAGATGAGTTGATGGGACAAGACCCCAACTAACTCAGTATAGTCTGAAACTGAAAATACGGAACATATCTAATAAGAAAGGCCCTCGAAAGATAAGGAATCACCAACTTTGATCTGGAAGTACTAATTTCGGGAATCTGGCTAGTGGTGGGACTGAGTCTGGATAGCGGAGCCTGTATCATGACACAATACATCATAGAGTATGCGGTCAGTACATGTAATATACTGAGTATGCAAGGTAAGATTTTGAGAGTATGGCTTGCATGCTATTTTCTGAAATCATGATTTGAACATAACTGAACATCATAACTTAATCGAATGACCCAAAGCTGAAAACTGATAATCATAAGTAAAACTGAACATTGTGTCAAACTTGCTGAAAACATAAAATCATGACTGATGAAGAAGAATAACTAAAATATTGAGGAACAATGAGAGAATTTCCATATAACCGACATTACCACGATAGAGTTTACGTGGTCCTGACTATTACACTCAAGTGGGAAAAGCCATCCAAAGCTTTTCCAGGGCTAAGGATGCTACCATGATATCGATATCAAGCTGAAGGCCCCTTGGAGACAGGGGAAGCTCACAACGGAGGTCCCAAAAAATCTGAACATACCTATGTTTCTGCATAGTTCTGAGGCTTAGGGTTGACTGACCCTTAGCCTACTCGGTGCTAGACACTACTCCTAAAAATATGCATATGCTCTCCATAGTTTTTTAATGAAGCTGAACCATCATCTTGTGATGAAGTTGACACGTAAGATACATACATAAATCTGAAATCATAACATGAAGATCCTTGGCTCAAACCATACCACATGCTGAATATAGTGGGAGTCTAGACTCCAAAATTCATGTGGTAAGCTTATACATGAAGTTTAGATAAATCATAAAACATACTTGATCATATGGGCTTTCCCAATACTTAAACATGCTTGACATGGACTTGATCATTGAAAACATATACATAAACATGGGTAATTCAAAATCATGCTTTCTTCATAAACATCTGATCATGCTTGAATACATATTTCATAGATCTCAACTTTTATGAACTTTCATAGATGGGAATCATGATTTATAAAACTTGAAAATATAATTTATAATTGAAAACATTGTAAAATCTACGCATAAATCATAATTCAACATCAAAAACATGCTTAGATCATACCCATGATTGAAACTTAGGAAATTCACATGTGGGTAAAAACCCCATAAATTCATCAATTAAAATTTCATGAATTTAGAGGAGATTGGGTATGTGTTTGGACAATTACACTCATTCATAACCCTACATACCTGAAGAAGTCTGATTTCACAACTTCTTTCATTTCCTAACGGATGTTTGGGGAAGAACCTTGAAGAGACTAGGCTTGATCACCCCTTAAACCTCTAAGCTTGCATGCATGAATTAGAATAAGCTTAGTATAGCTTAAACCTTCTTAAAACATACTATTCAGAGCTTAAAACGATGTAGTATAGGCCTTAGGAACTTAGGGATTACGGAAAAGCCCTCAATAAATTCGTAGGAAATTGCACACTGCCAGTCCCAATGAGGGATTAGACGACTCATACCCACTGACCATGACTTGTGGTCACTTTCTTGTTGTTTGCACTGCCAAATCCCTTCTGAGGATCACCACAAGGGACACCACGACTCGTGGTGTACCCGACGATTCGTGGTGATGACTTGTTAGGTATACTGCCCATTTTCCTTCATCCTTCAACCAACCTTGACCACAGTTGACCTAAGAATTATGGTGCTGACCATGACTCATGGTCATACTTGTGGCCACCCCAAATATAAAAATTCCAATCATGGCCAAACCCCTTCCGATGAGTCACTTAACGACTCATGGTGTTCCTATCGGGTCACTGGACGACTCGTCCTGTGACCTAGTGCAGAAAATTCTATTTTTCTCCGTTTAAATTCCTGGGTCTGATCTTAGGATTTTCAGGGTATTACAAGTTTGCATCACAATAAGGTGCAACATCAAATGGCATTAGTACATGGAATATACGGTATGTAATAAGGATGAATGAAATAGTAGTTAAGTAAGACTAGATAAACTAAAGAATAAACTGAACGAAATAAGATGACTGAACTGAAGATCTAAATGATGGATAAAACACAGTATGATCAATGTAAAACAATTATGCAATAAACTTTGGATCAAAACAATATCTAAAAATTCATAAATAAATGCATAACTTTACTTGTGGAGTGTCACAACCTAAACATAGGCCTTGATCGAGACACGAGACAAGGAACCCCGAGAGGCCCAAGTCGACCCATGGCATAATCATAGTATAACACTAGAAGAATAGCAACTTGCAGAACCATAACTGAGTGGAAGCTAACTGAAAGAGTCTAATCAAAACCCATAAGAAATAATAAAATAAAACTCTAATACAAAAACTGAATCTGTTTATACAAGTCTGAAAGCCTCTACTACACTGATAAGTTGTTGGGACAAGCCTCCAGCTAACTCCTAAAGTCTGAAAATTGCAATATAATTGAAAGAGGAAAACATAGATCTCGTCCTCGAGAGATGAGGACTCACCACAATCAACTGAGATAGAAATGGAGTGTATCTAACCGCATGGCTGAGTCTGGAAACTTGAATCTATATCGTGAAATGATATAGCACATGAAGTATGCAGCCAGTACTTGAAATGTAGCGAGTATGCGGGAAACATAAAGAAACTAAAACATGCAAGTATACATGAAGGAAATAAACTGAGCACATCACCAAACATATAACTGAACTGAAATACAACAACCCTGTCTAAGATACATATATATTGACATGAAGCTTTTATTTGAAAACATTTACTGAAATATAATCAAACTGATGCATAAGGGTCATGTACTGTGCGCATACTGATAACTGAAGCTGTAACTGATATCATACACTGTACTAACTAACTACTGATAATTGAGATTGAATTCTGCTAAGATTGATTTAAAATGAAGTCCGAAACTATACAGAGTTGAGCTGAACTGGTATCGTAAATGTTATACCCTGAAAGGTCAAAGATCAACGCGGAGTTGAAACAGGAAAATTGTGAAATTAATGTTGCAGGCATAGGACGAGTCGTGGGACAACTCATGAGGAGACCCCATGAGTCGTGGGATGACTCATGAGGAGATCCCATGAGTCATTAGGTGGCTCGTGGGGAGGCCTGAGGGAAATAAGGAATTAAGGTCCCCATGAGTGAGGGAACGACTCATGGTCAGCCACCACAAGTCGTCATGTCAATTGTGGGGTGGAGTTGGAATATTTATTGGAGGATTGTCTAGTGTACTCAATGGAAGGGACCCCACAAGTCGTGGCTAGTCCTAATGACTCGTGAGGTGAGTCGTGAGCAAGCACGTTCAATTTTATCGGAAATTAAGGTAGTGTACATGACGGGAGGTGGCAACGAGTCATGACCAGTGGAAACGGGTCGTTAAGTCACCCGTTGCGAGTCCTAAAGGATCAGTTAACCAGTTCACCTGACGAGCGACATAACGAGTTGTTTGGGCCAGTGACGATTCGTCAGTCGTCCGTTAGGACCACCTGGTAGTGTTTTTCTGCGAATTCAGTAAGGGTCTTTTCATAATTCCTAATTTTTGAAGACCTATAGTACATCGTTTTAGGCTTGTTTTACAGGGTTTTAAGAGGAGAAAACCTATTCTAAGCTAGTTCATTCCATGCATGCAAACTTGAGAGCTTGAAGGGAGGATTTAGAGCAAGTTTTGAAGGTTTCCATTGGAATCTCATCTTGGGCAATTAGAGAAGTGTTAAAATCATCCCGCCCAGGTATGTAAGGCTATGAGTGGGTGTCTTCCCCATGCCAAATTCTTATCAAAATGTGATAAATTGTCTATGATCAAGTATGGGGTTTTATCCAATTGCATGATTCTTCGATTTATATACATGGGTATGATTAGATTGTATTTATATTGATGGATTATGAATCTTAGGCGGATTCTAAGTTGTTTTTCCTTACAAAATTTGTTATCTAAATTTTAAATCTAAAACGCCCATGGATGATGGGTTCATAAAAGAAGTGATTTATGACAAATGTGTGATGATGATAAGGTTGATGGTGAAAAGCATGTTTCTAAAACTATCCATGATTATGTTGTTGTTTTCAAAATGATTTGATTATATCCAAGTATGGTAAAGCTTTGGGTGATGCCCACATATTGATTTAAAGTTATGATTTTCTTGACATAAGCTTACCACATTGTTTGAAGTGAAATTTCCCAATTTTTATAATAAATTCTAGATTTTGGTATGTTGAGTAAATGTTTATACATGTAGCTTACCAAATGATTTGGAATAGATGCTCCCACCTATGTTTGAGCTTGTGGTATGTTTTGGAATAAAGCCCCCTATATGCATGAATTCATAATTGAGATGTATGTCGATGTTGAGCTCGTATCCATATGATGTCTAGTCTATGCATGATTTAATTATGAGCTTTATCAATAGACAATATTAAGATTCATTTCATATGATGTTGAGTTATGCATAATTTCATCTTGAGCTCCTTCAAGGGACGATGTTGAGCTTCGCCAATAGACAATGTTGAGCTTCATCAATAGACGATGTTGAGCTTTGTCAATACATGATGCTGAGCTTTGTCATATACAATGTAGAGCATTGCATGTTTTTGGGGGAAGAGTCTAGCACCGAGCGGATTAAGGGTCGATTACCCTATGCCCCAAAACTAAGCACCAATGTAGGTTGATACTATTATATTATTTAGACCTCCTTTGTGAGCTATCCCCGACCTGATTGGCCCTTCATCTTGATATCGATATCATGGTATCGTCCATCACTCTGGCAAGGTTATGGACGGCTCTATCCACTTGAGTGTGATAGTTGGGACCGCGTAAGCTCTATCATGGTATGTCAGTTAAGTGACTAGTGTCCCACTATCTTTAACATTCAGATTTGCATATTCATTACTCATGATGATTACCTTATGCATGCATGTTCTAAAAGTATGGTTTCACTCAATGTTTAGCTTTTGATATAAATGTTATGTTCAACTTTGAGTCGTTTGAGTCAATTATGATGTTGTAAAGCTAAGCATGGTCATGTCATGATAAGATTTCAATTTCAGAATGAATGCATATAACTCTTCTACTACTTGAAAGCTTATGATATGGTATGAAATGTCTTAAATGATTTACTTTGCTAGAGCAATTTTACTTACCTTGCATACTCGGTACATTCCAATACTGACCGCATACTTTCTATGCTGCATCACTTTATGATGTAGGATCTAGTTCTCAGGTTCAGCCCCGCTCGTAGTCGCTTATCGGAGTTAGCACCTGCATGATTGGTGAGTCCTCATCTTTCAAGGGCTAGACTTTCATCTTCATGTCATATTTCAGTTTCTGTATTGTTAAGTTAATTGGGGGTTTTGTCCTATAACTCGTCTAGACTAGAGGCATTTCAGACTTATGTATGCATTAGCTTCGGATGTTGTTCTAATGTTATGTTGAATTAGACTTCTGCTGAGTTATATTGATGATTTTTTAAGATTATCGAATGAGTTAGTTGTACGCTTGTGCCATGGGTCGGCTTGGGGTCTCTCAGGGTCCCTTGTGCCGTGTCTACGTTTCAGGTCCACGCTTGGGTCGTGACAAACTTCGTATCAGATCCATAGGTTTGATGTGTCCTAGGGAGTCTGAAAGCCGCATTAGGTAGAGTCTTTTTCATGAGTTTGAAGCGCACCACATTTATGACGAAGAGTTGTTGATGACTGCGCCCAAGTGCACACGCAAGCGTACATGGTCTTACAAGTAATACAACGACCCTTTTTAAGAGCCGGATGTCAAACCCACAAGGAATGGACCAATTTAGCTAATTATCAAGTTCAAGTGTGATATTAACTTTCACAAGTGTTGATTATAAAAGTTTTAGATAAATTCTATTTAAATCTAGGGGTGGTCACAGAAATACTCTGAAATCATTCAAGAAGCAACTAGAGCTAAGGTCGGATAATCATGTGACACTACTCTTTGCAATGGTTTAAGCATGGAATTATCAATTGTTGTCTCACATAATGGAAAATGCATGTTCATGGTCTTTCGAGCCTCTAACCACGACAAACTAGCCTCACAACTACATCATTGAGCGGGGATGTGACATTCTAGTTCGTGGGCAATTCAATTATGGGAATGTGGTTTATGGGTTTATGCTCTTGATTAGGGACTTTCGTACCTCTAATCATTTAACCAAATTTAGCTTAACAACTACTTCTACGAGTGGTGATGTGATAATTCTAAGTTGGTGTCTAGCTCATCCCATTTTAGTAACCAAGCAAGGCAAATTAGGTATAATTTCTTATCCTAACCGCGAATTATATCGTAAGATACAAACTTGCTCCCTACATTCTTTGTTCTTGCCTAGATTTACTTTATCAAGCTTTTACCTAGGTGTAATGTTTGTGTTTTCATGGTGATCAATCATAAAAATAACCATAATTAAGAACGTAAGACAAAACAACAATTAATAACTTAAAACCAAAATAAATTCACATAGTCACAATCATACCTTGTGGCTTCAACCCTAGAGGAAGGATTCTAGCCACTCAAGTTCGTATAATTACAAGACAACATAATTAAAGTAACATACTTACAAGAATTGGTAGAAGAGAAGATGAAATTTAAGAACCCTCGGTGAGTTCTCCCACTTCTCCCTTTACTCCTTGGTAGTTTTTCAGAAATATTACGTGACAAAATGTTTTTAGGAGCTAAGGGACCTATTTATAGTAAATGAGATGTGTATAAAATTATGCCCGGCATGGAATAGCTCCATGGCACGGAGGTGAACGCGCTAACTTACCTCCGTGACACGGAGGAATCACGAAAGCAATCTGTAAATTGCATAAAACACATGCCAGGCAGCCCCTTGCCGCGATGGCAGCGTGGCATGCTGCTTGTGCAGTGTGTTAGGGGCCGTGACACGCCCTTGTCACGCAGCCTGGCCTGCCGTGGCACGTTGCTGTTGTGCAGGTGGGTTGTTTCGTGTGTCCTGCTTGCCGACTCTGGCATTTTGCTTCCGATTCCATTCATCCACTTCACCAAATCATAGATTAGTTCCTCAAATTCATTTTAAACCTACAAAAACAAGAACTAATCATGTTGGTTAGTATATATATCCACATTTACCTAAAATTACATGAGAATGTATATAAATAAGTAGCTAAACAAGACAAGACTAAGTTGTAAAGTATCCCTTGGGCATGTAATCTTTCCCAAGATCACCCTACCCCACACTTAAAGCCTTGTTCGTCCTCGAACAACCCTTTTACATCTCATGTAAATGAAGACTCACACATAGCTAATTTAGCAAGAGAATTCAAGCTACGGCTATAATGAATATTTAAGATAGAAAGTTAAAAATAGAGCATGCACGATTTAATCATTGAAATGAAATACAACTATGTTAAAACTTCCTAACCTCAAGAATCGACTCTCAATCTTAGCAAACTCATGCAAATCAACCGATCAAGAAATCCGACATGAATGTTACCTCTCATTAAACATGTGCCCTCACAACAAGAGAGTTACCCAGTTTTACTCACAAATTTTCAAATCACAACATGTATGGGTATATAAATAGAATTACGCTCGCTCTCTCAAGGAATTCACATGCATCATGTAGTGACCCATAAGCTTGCCCTTAGTGTTTTACTCCACTAATTTAAGGATGTATGAACATAAGATCAAGTAGGACTTAATGAGTTGCAATGTAAGCCAAGGGACGGGTAGGTAATATTACGGATAATAATAGTGGCTATCTTCCCCAAGTGCTTTTAATAACTTCAACCTTCATTAAGGACATCTCTTTTCTTACTTCCTCCTCATTCTTTTCACTCTTGAATTTTCTCTTCTTGTTTCCATTACTTTAAGCACATTCAACTTATTAGTAAGGGGTACCTAAGCAACTTTTTCAGATTTATTTCTTATTCCCTATCAATGCTCAGGCATTTTCAAACAAGTGCACCCTTGACCTTTCTCAACTTTTACAACTGATACTTTTTCTTCTTTTTCATGCTTCTCACTCCTTCACTCTTTTGGATTATTCCCTTAAGCGCTTAGGAGTTTTGGATCAAATCAAGGTTAATGAAAGAAAAAGGATTAAGCTTATGTTGTAGCTATCAAAGAATAGGCTTAAGTCTCAATGGGTCTCACTAGGATTCAAAATTCAAGGTAGGTAAAGTAAGGGATAAAAATTAGGTTCATTCAAAGAAATGCCTAAATCATCTCCTACAGTCCACATCCTTCATTTCGTTTTATATACACACCGGGCAAGTTCTAGACACTCCACAATAGCACGGAATATTTGAAAAACTTACACTCACAGCACATGCTCAATTCAAGACACATTCAATAGACTCTTACTCAGCTAATCACAAGAATTCAGAATTAAGCTTCAATCATATCGAGTCAAATTCAAGAGCCTAAGTGTCTCAAACAAAGTTATACACTCCTTACATGCTTCAACACTAACCACACTTGTATCCTACAATCATGTATAACACATAAAAAGAACATCACGCCATCCATTAGCTACGGGTTCAAAAACTAAAACCTATTGACTAATTTTCCTCAAGACGGTCGTCATTCATCCATCGTCGGAAATAGTCTCTAACTATGACTAAAAACAATATATACAGACAAACAAAATTTTTATCCTTCGATTCAAAGACGCCCCGTCGGAAAAGAACTGAAAAGAAAAACCAACAGGTGGTGAAGTCATGCTCAACTCAAATCTTTTTTCCAATATGTATCAAGCACTACATTAACCAAAATCATTAAGCACAATTTTTTGATATTTCCCTCACCTCACACTTGAATCATGTTATGTCCCGAAAACATCTAATTAAGATTTAAAAGGGTGAGAAGTACTCCCTGAGGCCTCTATGCCTAGCTAACAACATGTTTTTCTTCATTTTTGAACAAGTGGGTATTCAACCCCACACTTTCCCTCTTTCGTGATTCTTAGCTTCCTCCTCCAAGGGTACTCAGACTTCCCCTCTTTTTGTGCCTAACTTTCCACCAAAAACAACACAAATTGAAAATAAACAAAAACACATAATCAAAAATCACAAATTGTACCTACGGTACCCTTGGGTCGCCTCCCAAGCAGCGCCTTATTTTTCGTAGCGGCATGACGTGGACTATCCTTTTCAGGACATCCTTATACCTGGGTTCCCTTTCGAGAACCATTTTCTTTTCTTTTGATTTTTAGAGGAAACAACCTCCACTCTGTTCCTCTCTTCCTCCAACTTCTTTTCAAACTGAAGCCCTTTATTAGACTCATGCTGAACACTTATCCTTACCTTTGGCCGTGGACCTGTGGAATCACCCACCCCACACTTATCCTCTGAAAACACACTAACCATACACAGGTTTCTGTAGTGTGTGTGTGGGTTAATCTCTTGGTATACTCGGAAGAGTTCTTCTTCCTCCTCGACCCTTATTTTCAGGGTCCCTGCTCTTAAGTCAATTACCGCTCCTCCGGTGGCCAAGAATGGCCGTCACAAGATTAAGGGTACCTGGTCATCAACATGAAAATCTAAGATAATAAAATCAACTGGTATAATAAACTTACCCACTTTAATGAGAAGGTCCTCTATGATTCCATCCGGTGCCACTCGCGACTTATCCGCCAGTTGCAACATCAATCTTGTTGGCCGCGGTTTTCCCAACCCCAGGGTGTTAAATAAAGATAGGGGCATTAGATTAACTGCTGCCCTTAGATCACATAAAGCTCGTAGCACTTCAGCTTTACCAATTTGTATGGGGAGGGTAAAACTCCCTGGCTCTTTGAGCTTCTTCGGAATTTTGCTCAATACCCTGTGACTGCACCTCCGTCAGTGCTACTGATTGGACATCACTAATCTTACTTTTTTAGCCATCACATCCTTCAAGTATTTAGAATACTTGGGAATTCCCTACAAAACATCAATAAGAGGCAAATTTAAGTGAAGTTCTTTGAAAATCTCAAAGAAATTTTTGAAGCATTCCTCCTCCTTGCTCTTTCTGAATCTCTGCGAAAATGGGGGTGCTGGCTGCAATTAAGATTGTGCATTTTGTTGCACAACACTCTGATTCTCTCCCTTGTCAGTGTATAGTCCTTGTCTAACCAACTCCGACTGCACCTCATTTCTTTTCTCTTTTGGCACTGCATTAGCTAATTGTTTGCTGCTCCTCAGACTGATGGTGTTGACCTGACGGGGATTAGGATCTGTGTCACTTGGTAGTCCATCTCATGTTTTGAGCAGCTGCTATTTGACCCATCTGCTTTTCTAGATTGCGGGTGGCCAACTGTTGATTCTTCAAGTCTGATGCCATCATCGCCTGATTTTCTTCTAACTGAGTCTGGGTCTCCATGATTTTTTGCAATGTTTCCTCAATGTTGCTGCTAAACTGGCCATTATTTTGCCTATTCTGCTGATACTGCTGCTGTTGAGGTTGCTGATAACTTTGCTTTTGATTTCCACCCCAAGAAAAATTTGGGTGGCTCTGCCAATTTTTATTGTAGTTGTTTCCAAAATTCTGAGTATTCCTTTGTACATTCCCAACAAAATTGACTGATTCCGGATTGGCTCCATAAGATTCTGCATTGTTCCCATTGTTTCCTCAAATTTCACACCAACTCAGAGCTTGCTGAACTGCATTAACCTTACCCTGCTATTGGTTCATACTCAGTTTATTGAACTGAGTCATAATCTGATGCTGGAATGAAGCTAGTTGTGCCACCAAGACATTCATACCATCTACCTCTATCAGCCCTGCACTCTTTCCTATCCCTCTCGATGATTCACTGTGCCATTCTGGATTTCCTTGAGCAATTCTTTTCAATAGCATGTACAGTTCATCATACGTCTTCTCTAAGGTTTGCCAACCCGATGCAGAGTCTAGCAAAATATTTGTGTGTGGGTCTAGACTTTCTACAAAGGTATGGGCCAGCACTTCATTGGATTGTTGGTGATGGGGACAGTCTCTCAGTAATGACTTGAATCTCTCCAGAGCCAAATATAATTTCTCATCAGGCCTCTGCTTGAAACTTAGTATTTCACTTCTCAATTGCAGTCTTGCCTGAAGGAAAGATCTGATCAAGAACTTCTTCGCCAAATCATCCCAAGAAGTTATGGAGTTTGGTGGCTCAGCTTTCAACCACCTTTTTGCCTCTCCTAACAATGAAAATGGGAAGAGGATAAGTCGGACATAGTCTGTGGACACTCCGGTGGGGACGAAAGTGTCACTAGTCTCTAAAACGTTCTGTAGGTGCTACTGCGGGTCCTCCTGTGCCATCCTAGTGAACTGACCACTAGAATGTAACAGCTGCACCATGTTCTGTTTCAATTCAAAGTTCCCTCCAGGTTCTGGTTTACAGATACTAGAGTTCACATTCGTCGCTTGTGGGATTGCCACTTCGTGAACTGGTCTGGCTGCCATTGCTTTCGGTGACAATTGTACTTGTACTGGGGGTGGTTGTTGTTGTACCTTTTCTTGAAGTCTTTTTAGCTTTTTCTCAAGAGCTACTCTCCTTCACAAATGAATTTGACGTTCTGGTTCAAGCAACGGTCCCACAAGCTCTCTATTCCTAGCCAGCTCGGTAAGACAACCTGTCACCTGCAATAAGTCAGACTAAGACCAAGTTTCTCAACACTTAGGGAAATTAAAAATCACACAAAAACAAATAAATTTACTAAACTTTAGCGAGTCCCCGGCAACGGCGCCAAAAACTTTTTGACGACTGCACCCAAGCGCACACGCAAGCATACGTGGTCTTACAAGTAATACAACGACCCTTTTTAAGAGCCGGATGTCGAACCCACAGTGACTGGACCAATTTAACTAATTATCAATTTCAAGTGTGATATTAACTTTCACAAGTGTTGATTATAAAAGTTTTTGATAAATTCTATTTAAATCTAGGGGTGGTCACAAAAATACTCTGAAATCATTCAAGAAGCAACTAGAGCTAAGGTCGGATAATCATGCGACACTACTCTTTGCAATGGTTTAAGCATGGAATCATCAATTGTTGTCTCAGATAATGGAAAATGCATGTTCATGGTCTTTCGAGCCTCTAACCACGACAAACTAGCCTCACAACTACATCATTGAGCGGGGATGTGACATTCTAGTTCGTGAGCAATTCAATTATGGGAATGTGGTTTACGGGGTTTATGCTCTTGATTAGGGACTTTCGTACCTCTAATTATTTAGCCGAACTTAGCTTCACAACTACTTCTAACCGCGAATTATATCGTAAGATACAAACTTGCTCCCTGCATTCTTTGTTCTTGCCTAGATTTACTTTCTCAAGCTTTTACCTAGGTGTAACGTATGTGTTTTCATGGTGATCAATCATAAAAACAACCAAAATTAAGAACGTAAGACAAAACAACAATTAATAACTTAAAACCAAAACAAATTCACATAGTCACAATCATACCTTGTGGCTTCAACCCTAGAGGAAGGGTTCTAGCCACTCAAGTTCGTATAATTACAAGACAACATAATTAAACTAACATACTTGCAAGAATTGGTAGAAGAGAAGATGAAATTTAAGAACCCTAGGTGAGTTCTCCCACTTCTCCCTTCACTCCTTGGTAGTTTTTCAGAAATATTGCATGACAAAATATTTTTAGGAGCTAAGGGACCTATTTATAGTAAATGAGATGTGTATAAAATTATGCCCGGCATGGAATAGCTCCGTGACATAGAGGTGAACACACTAATTTACCTCTGTGACGTGGAGGAATCGCGGAAGCAATCTGGAAATTGCATAAAACACACGCCAGGCAGCCCCTTGCCGCGATGGCAGCGTGGCATGCTGCTTGTGCAGCACTAGGGGCCGTGACACGCCCTTGTCGCGCATCTTGGCCTGCTGTGGCACGTTGCTGTCGCGCAGGTGGGCTGTTTCGCGTGTCCTGCTTGCCGACTCTCGCATTTTGCTTCCAATTCCATTCCTCCACTTCACCAAATCATAGATTAGTTCCTCATATTCATTTTAAAACTACAAAAACAAGAACTAATCCTGTATATATATCCACATTTACATAAAATTACATGAGAATGTATATAAATAAGTAGCTAAACAAGACAAGACTAAGTTGTAAAGTATCCCTTGGGCATGTAATCTTGCCCAAGATCAAGAGTCTACTAGATGTTTTAGGAGACGTTCCCTTCTTTCATGATCTATGTCATGCGATGAAGAGCTTTTCCATCCTTCTAATTCGTGCTATTCTTAGTTGCAGAATCATGGCTCCTCGAAGGATGAATGGAGGTGGTGAGGGCCACGAGGATGGAGATGGTCATGAGCATTAGCCAGCCCCACTAGTTTAGGAGCCTCAGGCACCGGAGCCAGCCGCTCATGCTGAGTTCCGAGTTGCCATTCAGATGCTTGCGCAGGCCTTGACTAGTCAGGTCAATCAGCAGGCTATTGCTCATGTTCCGCAAAATGGCAATGTGGCGACAACTCGAGTTAGGGACTTCTTGAGGATGAACACACTGGAGTTTCTGGGGTCCAAGGTTGATGAGGACGCGGATGATTTCATTGATGAGATTGTCAAGATCACCTAGGTTATGGGAGGATTGTCTAGTGTACTCAATGAAAGGGACCCCATGAGTCGTGTCTAGTCCCAATGACTCGTGAGGTGAGTCATGAGCAAGAAGGTTAAATTTATTGCAAATTAAGGCAGTGTACATGACGGGAGGTGGAAATGAGTCATGACCAGTGTAAATGGGTCATTAAGTCACCCGTTTCGAGCCCTAGAGGATCAGCTAACCAGTGCACCCAACGAGCGACATAACGAGTCATCTGGGCTAGTGACGATCCGTCAGGTCACCCGTTAGGACCACCTGGCAGTGTTTCCCTACGAATTCAATAAGTGTCTTTTCATAATTCCTAAGCTCCTAAGACCTATACTACGTCATTTAAGGCTCGTTTTACAGGGTTTTAAGAGCGTAAAATCTATTCTAAGCTAGTTCATTCCATGCATGCAAACTTGAGAGCTTGAAGGGAGGATTTAGAGCAAGTTTTGAAGGTTTTCAGTGGAATCTCATCTTGAGCAATTAGAGAAGTGTTAAAATCATACCTCCCAGGTATGTAAGGCTATGAGTGGGTGTCTTCTTCCACACCCATGCTCAATTCCTATCAAAATGTGATAAATTATCTATGATCAAGTATTGGGTTTTACCCAATTACATGATTCTTCAATCTCTATACATGGGTATGATTAGATTGTATTTATATTGATAGATTATGAAGCTTGGGAGGATTCTAAGTTGTTTTTCCTTATAAAAATTATTTTCCAAATTTTGAATCTACAACATCCATGGATGATGAGTTCATAAAAGAAGTGATTTATGACAAATGTGTGAGATGATGAAGTTTATGATGAAAAGCATGTTTCTAAAACTACCCATGATTAGGTTGTTTTAAAAATGCATTGATTAGATCCAAATATGTTAAAGCTTTGAGTGATGCCTACATGTTGATTTAAAGTGATGATTTTCCTGACATAAGCTTACCATATTGTTTGAAGTGAAATTTCCTAATTTTTATTATAAATTATATCTTGTGGTATGTTAAGTAAATATTTCTACATGTATCTTACCACTTGATTTGGAGTAGATGCTCCCACCTATATTTGAGCTTGTAGTATGTTTCGGAATAAATCCCCTTATATGCATGAATTCATAATTGAGATGTATGTCGATGTTCAGTTTCATATCCATATGATGTCTAGTCTATGCATGATTTCATTATGAGCTTTGTCAATAGACAATGTTGAGCTTTGTTTCATACGATGTTGAGTTATGCATGGTTTCATCTTGAGCTCCGTCAAGGGTCGATGTTGAGCTTTGTCAATAGATAATGTTGAGCTTCATCAATAGACGATGTTGAGCTTTGTCATATATGATGTAGAGCATTGCATGTTTTTGGGAGAAATTCTAGCACAAAGCGGGTTAAGGGTCGATTACCCTATTCCCTAGAACTACGCGCCAACGTAGGTTGATATTATTATATTATTGGGACCTCCATTGTGAGCTATCCTTGACCCAATTGGCCCTTCAGCTTGATATCAATATCATGGTATCGTCCATCACCATGGAAAGGTTTTGGACCACTCTACCCATTTGAGTATGATAGTTGGGACCACGTAAGCTCTATCGTGGTATATCGGTTAAGTGACGAGTCTCCCACTGTCTATAACGTTCAGATTTTCATATTTATTACTCATGATGATTACCTTATTCATGCATGTTATAAAAGTAATGTTTGACTCAATGTTCAACTTTTGATATAAATGTTATATTCAGCTTTGAGTCATTCAAGTCAGTCATGATGTTGTAAAGCTAAGCATGGTCATGTCATGATAAGATTTTGATTTTAGAATGAAAAAATTTAGCTCTTCTACTTATACTTGAAAGCTTATGATATGGTATGAAAATTTTTAAATGATTTACTTTGCTAGAGCGGTTTTACTTACCTTGCATACTCGATACATTCCACGTACTGACCGCATACTTTCTATGCTGCATCATTTCATTATGCAGGATCCGGTTCTCAGGTTCATCCCCGCTCGTAGTCGCTTATCAGAGTTAGCACCTGCGTGATTGGTGAGTCCTCATCTTTTAAGGGATAGACTTTTAGCTTCATGTCATATTTCAGTTTTTGTATAGTTGAGTTAGTTGGGGGTTTTGTCCTATCAACTCATATAGACTAGAGGCATTTCAGACTTATGTATGCATTAGCTTCGGATGTTATTCTGGTGTTATGTTGAATTAGACTTCCGCAGAGTTATATTGATGATTTCTTTAGTTTATTGAATGAGTTAGTTGTACACTTATGCCATGGGTTGACTTGGGGTCTCTCGGGGTCCCTTGTCCCGTGTCTACGATCCGGGTCCACGCTCGGGTCGTGACAGTAGACTAAGGGAGACATTCTCTACTATTGATAGTCCTTGACTGACTAAGAGAAACATTCTCTACTATTGAAAATCAGACTAAGGGAAACATTCTCTGCTATTGAGAATCCCTGACTGAATAAGGGAAACATGCTCTGCTATTGAGAATCCCTAACTGACTAAGGGAAAAATTCTCTGCTATTGAGAATCCCTAACTGACTAAGGGAAACATTCTCTGCTATGGAGAGTCCCTAACCGACTAAGGGAAACATTCTCTGCTATAGAGAGTGGCTGATTATGCTAGAACATGGAGGACACTAATCTGACGTCATTCATCTAGTCTAAGCTACTCCATCTAATCAGAGACCTGAGCATTCAACTAATTACATCATACTAAATTCAATTAATGTTTGATCAAGGATACTTTTTATTATCAACAAGCCCGAAAGTCTGAAAGATCATAATCATGCTTTGTCCTCGAAGTTCATAACATTTCAATCCTGAATTCATAGTGAAGACATACACATATTTCATATCCACCCAAGCCCATAAGTTCTAATCTTTCCTCAACACATATACTAAATCATATATTCTAAATTTACGGAAACCTATATGATTGACTAATTCTTTGAAAATATATTTCGAGTTCTAATCCCTTAATGATGTTGAAGCTTGCAGCTCTTGAAAGAAACCCTAGAGGCTCTTGAGCTTGAGAGAAGAAGAAGAGCAAAACTCTATCGATGATTTTGGAGAATAAGGGGCTTAGCCTAGTGAAAAACCTTTTAATTCAACCCTTAAAATACCCAAAAAGACGTCATTTAAAAACTAGGAGCACAAGATTTTACCGAAATACCCCTGGGTTTAAAATTAAAAACCTACCTGATGAGTTACCATGACCTTCACCACGAGTCATTGGTCCTCACCACAGTTTGTGGTGACCGTCCGCTACTTCTGGGGTCCTTTTCTCCATGTTCTACTTCTTCATCCAAGGACCCACAGGATGAGTCATTACTTGATCCAATGACTCATCGGTACTTCCCGTCGTCATGACTGTTTCCTTATCTTGAGATCCCTCCAATGACCATCATGACGGGTATTTAATTTATCTAATGGTTCATGGTAACCATCCATTGTCACTTAACTATAAAACAAACCCTTTTCTAAGCTCTAACAATGACTCCTCAGGATGACCCGTCATAACAACCAACAGGTCGTCACTTGGCTCGTTGTGTCTGGGAAGTCTGGACTGCCATCTTACCACGACTACATCAAATGGGACGTTGCTTCCCAAAATGACTCACTCTTTCCTCCTGGTATCACACAGACTTAACACCTTTTCTTGAAACCCTTCCAATGACTCATCTAACGGACCATTAGAGCGACCCGCGACTCGTTGGATGAGTCATTCTGAGTAAATTTCTGTTGGTTTTCCTATTGAACTTCATCTAACTCTGGGGTCTGATATGATGAACTCTTGGGGTGTTAGACGGAGTTTCTCATAACCGGAAACATCATGAATAAGCACATAATTCCCAACTATCTTACTCAAGTTGGCAAAGCCACTCAAAGCCTTGCCAGGGAAAAGAACGATCACATTGTGGATCCATAACATCGAGTTCTTACCAGGGACTTATCTTTGAAGAGTCACTTGAACTAATAACATGATCCTATCCTACACTGATTACGTAGTTTTGGGGATTTAGAGTTATCTGAATTCATCACCGAACTCGGTGCTAAATAATCCTCCCAAAATATATGCTCATATACTTATGCCTATCTGAGGCATCTTAAAAGTATTTTTTATAAAACATTTTAGCTATAAGTATAATAAATATTTTTAATTCTCTTTAGAGCCTTTCACTCAAAACATTAATAAAACTTGGAGATCTCGTGCTCCAAACATCTCTTTGAAAACTATGTGCTCTATGATCAAATCATCTCATGAGTTTTAAAAAAAAGACTCCACTTTAGCTTTGAAAATCATTCTCAAAATCATACTTTATTTCTCACAAGACTATGAAATTCTATTTAGAATATGCTCAAATTTATGAAAATAATGTATTTACTTCAAGCTACGATGCTTTCAAAACAATGTCTTTCAAAATCATGACTTTATGAAATTGGGTCCATGGCATAAGAGACATGAACCAACCATTAATCAACAACCGATAATCAATAGGGGATGATCAAAAATTCAATATAATAGGATTATAATCAATAATTAACTCCATATGAAGAATTCAACCATGGCAATTCAACATATATATCTAGGGAAGAAGACAATTCAAGAATCTAGTCAAATCCTAGCTTTAATCTCAATGAACTCTTGCATAGATATAGGCATAAGGATGATTAGAAATCCTCACTTTAGTTAGCATTACATTCCTGGAAAGTTAAGCTTAGACTCAAGCTTGAAAAACCCTAGTTTTGAGAAGAAGACTTCCTAGCTAGCTTGATGAACTTGAGAGCCTAATGACTTTGAATTCACGTTGTAATGGAAGGAAGAAGAGTTTAGACTAATTATACCATTAAACTCTTTAGGAATCCCAAAATATTTTGGTTTAAGAGGTAAAAATAAGGAATTCACTAAAGTACCCTTAGGAACTCGCCTTCGATTTTCTCCCGCCTACTAATGAAGGCTTATCTTACTAGTCATTGTCCAACTTAACGGCTCATTGGATCCACTTGTTACATCTGGAGAGATTTGTTAACTTCTTGATCTTCTTCTCACGACCTGTACCTACATAATATGACGTATACCTTCCTCTCGTGGTTACCTGGATTATTTTGGTCACTCTCTGAACTTCATCCCATGAACGACTATATGACTCACACTTTCCTATGACAGGCCATACCATGGATCATGGTTATTGTCAACATGTAGAAAACTATCTGAACTCCTCACCACAATCCACATACCATGGACCGTACCTTCATACCATAACTCGTGGTACGGTTCGTCTTGAGGCAAAAATGCAAGTTTTTCTGTTGGTTTAAATCTTGGGCCTAATCTTAGGGACTTTTGAGGGTTGTTACAATATCTCCCCCTCAGGATCATTCATCTTTTAATGAAGGCTAAGCTGGACTAATAGATGATCTAACTGAGAGTATCTCAACAAAACTTAACTAATTCACGAAATATGCTAACACACTAAGGACTTCAAAATCAACTAATGAGACGTGAAATTGATAAGAGTACTATGAAAGGATCTATTACCTCAAGATGATTCTAGACTGGAAGGAAATAATTAGGGGTACTTGGCCATCATTTCTGCTTGACCTTCCAAAGTAGCTATCTCGACTAGCTGATTCCTCCATAGCACTCTCACATAAGCAACCTCCTTGTTCTTTAAATTACGAACTTGATGATCTAGAATCTCAACTGGAACTTCCTCATATGACAAGTTGTCTTTAACTCCTACACTCTATGAAGGGACAATGAGTGAGGGGTCACTAATACAATTCTTAAGCATAGAGATGTGAAAAACTGGATAAATTGATGCTAGTTCTGATGGAAACTCAAACTCATAAGCTACCTTACCAACTCTCCTTGAAATCCTACATTGACCAATATAACAGGGACTAATCTTCCCTTTCATCCCAAATCTCATGACACACTTCATGGGTGAAAATTTTAGGTAAACCCAATCATCTACCTCAAACTCCAAGTCTCTACACCTCATATCTATATAAGACTTTTGACGACTCTAGGTGGTCTTCAATCTTTCCTGTATGATCTTAACCTTCTTCGTGGCTTGTTGCACTAAGTCTAGCCCTATCAACACTGCTTTACCAACTTCAAACCAACCAATTGGAGATCTATAGCTCTGCCCATAGAGAGCCTCATAAGGAGCCATATGAGTGTTGGAATTATAACTATTATTATATGTAAAATCTATAAGAGGAAAATGGTCATCTCAATTTCCCTTGAAGTCAATAACACATTCCTTCAATATATCCTCCAATTTCTGAATAGTATACTTCTCTTGACCATCTATCTGCAGATGAAAAGCTTTGCTAGGGTTCACCTTCATACCTGCTCGGCTTGTACTGCTCGTGGTAATTTTGTATTAAAAACCGACACGCAAGTGCACGTGGTCAAACAAGTAATAAAGTGGCTAAGTAGCCAAGTATCGATCCAAGGAGGCTCAAGATACGTAAAATTGCCTAGTTTACTATATTCCTATTTCACTTCTAATTATGCTAACAACAATGTAACTAATAGTTACTTGAGTTTTTGGTTTCTAAACTATATATACTACAACTAATAACAACTATTTACTTGTGAATTTAGACAATGGATATGAACATGCCAAGGTTAAGAACAAGTAATGAACTTGATAATCATGATAATTTGGTTAATCTCTTCTTCATGTTGCTAGCCAAGAACATTCACCTAGAAATTAAAACTCTCGTATTTAATTTCACTTTAGAATCATACACCATCCGTCTACATTTCTATGATCAATTGCAATTTATGACCTAGCACTACAATTCCGGTTCCTAAATTGACTAATACGGCTTTCAAGTATATTTCTATCAGGAAAGCACATCAAAACCCAATTTTTCCAAATCAAGTTAAGAACAATACCCTATTAATTCACAACTTTCCAATTTCTTGCTCTTTCGAGTGAAATTGGACTTTTTAGATATACATTAATGTTGGCCAATCACTAATGCAGTAAAAACAAGAATTAATAGAACAACATTAAAGAAGAAGAATAAAACCATATCAATTAAAATCAGAATTCATTACACATGTTCAAAACCTCAGCAAGGAAGAGAATTAGCCACTCATTCTTGGATTGATCATCCTAAAATGAGTGTAAATCATACGTACAATTGATAGAAAGAAGAAAGGAAGAGAAGAAATCCCTTAGCTTTTCCAATCTTCAACTGCTACTAACCCACGTTCCTGCTCTCCACTTCTGAACTCAGTCTAAAAACTAAAAAAACTAATTAAAATAAACCTAAGTGTGCTATTTATACTAGTGGGAAATTTTTTCCGGAATAACAAGCAACGTGTCACGGAGGCCAACGCGGAGCACTGCCTCCGTGACACGGCGTGGACGCGGACCTTCACTGGAATTTCCAGGGTCCGGTAAATTAACCTCAACGTGGCACGGAGGCCATCGCGGAGGCCTCTCTCCGTGCCACGGAGCTGACGCGCAGGCACACTGGAAATTGCCATTTTAATCCTTGCTCAGGCAATGTGCTACCGCGATGGTAGCGTGGCACGGCTCCATCGCGAAGCCCCTATATAATATGCATTCCAGGGTCTTTTCCACGCTCGCATCCAAGTCCAACTCCGACATAGTTCCAACATGCATTTTAGCTCCTAAAAAATCACATTTACCTGCAAAACAAATGCTAATCATGTTGGTTAGTATAAATTCACATTTTATTACCAATTACATGATATTATATACACATTGCACAACAAACAAGGTAAAAATGATACGTTTGAGTATCACTTGGGCATATAAATCTGCCCAAGATCACTTACCCCACACTTAAATCCTTGTTCATCCTCGAACAACATATACACCAATCATGCAAATTACATCCCAACCTTCGTCACTATGGTGCAACAATTTACGCTACGGTCATACCGATTATTCAATTTTTGCAAATCATCAAGAAAACATGCTTGGTCGTACAATATAATGACCCTTAATACATCAAGGCTTCCTAGACTTTAAGAATTGATTCTTGATATCGACAACCTCATGCAAATTAGCTAATCAAGAAATCCGACACGAAAATCGATCTTTCATCAAGCATGTGCCCTCACAACTCTAGAGAAATTTCCCCTTTATGTTCATGCAACACAAAAACATGCATGTAGGGGCATATAAAAATTAATTTCACTCTCTCTCCCAAAAGAATTCACATGCATCATGTCATGACCCATAGGCTTGCCCTTAGTGTATTACTCCACTAATATAAAGAAATGCAATATAGGATCACGTAGGACTTTAATGGGTTGTAACGGGGCTATGGATCTAGTATGGATATATTGGATTAGCTAATAATAGTCGCTAGCATCCTTAAGCGCCTTTTCAACACATTCCCATCGACTCATGGACATTGTTCCTCTCTTTTCTCTTTCTCTCCCATTCATGCTGGTTTACTTTCATACAGCCCATTTCATCAAACACACTTGACACAAAACAAAGGGTTTTCAAGTACCCTCCTATCATTTAATTACAACAAGTGCCTTTTCAACATCATCTTTTCTTTCTTCACTTTCCTTTTCTTTTTCTTTTCACTCTTTTCACTCTTTAACACTTTGGGAAACATTTTCTTTGCTTTGTAAGCGCTTAAGAGCTTCTTATAGACTTTAAGGCTAATGAAAAGAAGGAATAAAGCTTAGTTCATATAATTTTGGACAAAAGAAAGAAATCGGCTAAAGGCTCAACGGGCTGACTAGGGTATAAGAATATAAAAAGGTAGAATTTGACAAGAAAAAAATGGAAACTATCGGTTAAAACAAGGAAATGCCTACATCCTTTCCAACATTACACCTCTTTCATTTCGTTTTGTATACACACCAGGCAAGTTCTAGACAATTCACAATGACATGGAATAGCAAAACCTCACTTCACACTTCATGCACATGCTCGAATCAAGATGCATTCACAGACTCTTTAATTAGTCAATTACATGAATTCAAGATTAAGCCTCAATCATACTGAACCAAATTCTATTGCCTAGGTAACTCAACATATTTACAGAATTGCATGCTTTTAAACGAATCACTTTCATATTTTGAACATCAATTACAACACGCAACGAAATTTTAGCAACCATAAGCAACTACAGTTCATTGATGCAATCCACCAAAGAAAAACTAAAAAACAACAAATAAAAATCCTACTCCAACCGACTACATTTCCCTTAAGACGGTCGTCATCCATCCATCATAGGGAACGGTCACTAACTATGACATCGGTTCAATGGGACTATTCTGGATAAAAGAACCGAAAACAAACTCCAAGAAACCAAAAAATAAAAATCGAAAAAAAATTTGCAACACATCGATCATTTCGATAGAAAGAAAATATTTACAAGTGCAAAATATTTTCGCAAAAATTTTGAAAAATATCGATCATGTCGATAGAGAAAAAAAATATTTACAAAATTTACAAAATATTTACAATGGCAACCAAAACTTTCAAAACACACATCATTAACCACAAAACAAATATATACACATGCATCGCAAATCAGTTCGCCACAAGGAAACCACAAACATTCATAAACATCAAGGAAAAAATATACAGCAGTTTAGAGCCTATGTCCCAGCACCTAACTACTCCCCACCCCACACTTAAATCGAACACTGTCCCCAGTGTTCACAAAAATACAAAGCACAAAATTTTGGGTGGTGGAACTCCCTGCTCAGTCGAAATATTTGACTTCTTCATCCGATGCTGCGGCCTCATCGCCCATATCTGAATCAGCTCTATCGTCGTCATCGGACTCCACATGAGAGTCCTCACAATGTGTCTCCTCATCAGTAGGGACATCGTCATCTCTCGGCTCCACAAAGGCTGGCCCCACCTTACATAAGGCTCTGGCGTTCTCGCCAAAGGGGTAGTCCAGCTCCAATTGCCATAATTCTTCCTCGGTGGCTGGTCTCCAACCAATCCGTAGCTGCAACATCTGCATGCCGAACATAAGGGCCATGTACTGATCGTCACGAGCATGTCGCTCGCCCAAAGTCAGCACAGGTCCGTGTGTAGTGTCGGGGGCCTTAGTCTTTGTCACGTCGAGGGCCCTCCGCTCCCACTGCGGAATATAATCCAAGGCTTCTTCCTCAATGTCGAGGCCTCGGAAGAAGGTGGTGATGAGTCCGCCAAACCCGTATCTGTGGCCCTGGTGCAGTGGGCTCTCTTCATGGCAGATATTATGACCGCCCAAAACATTAATCTCAAGCCCTTTCATAAGGGCATACACCAAGCAGACACGGTCCCGGGTCACGTCTGTCATATGGACTCCCGGGATCAAACACGAACATACAATCTTCAGCCATATTCTGGCCTCCCTATTCATCTGCGAATAAGGCAGAGTTTGGTGGTAACCCCTCTCTTTATGTCTACTCCATCGGGCTATGGATCGAGCCCCACACAACGTACGTCTGATGTCGGTGTACGGTGGGGTGATGTTTAGCTGGCGGAGAACGTGGGCATTTATGTCCCGCGCTCCAACGATGGCATTCAGCTGCTGGGGTTCTAGAGTGACAATCTGCCCTCTGTTTTTTATAGTATGGCTTCTGATGGCCGGGTTCCAGTTTGCATAAAATTCCCGGACCAAGTGAAGGTTGCACTCCTTGGGCTCCTGAAAAATAAAGCAGAGCCCAGCTGCCTCGATTCTCTGTACAATGCGAGGCAACTCCTGTGCAAGTGGTTCCCGTGCAATATGTTCCACGGGGAAGTACTTGTTTTCTTTGTGTTTCGCGTACCATTTCTTCCCTTCATCGGTGACCCATCTTGTTCCGTATCGGCGGTGTTGGCCGCGCGGAACAGCTGGTGCAGCTGGGACTGCGGTGCCCAGTCTCATCCTTTTCCTGCCGGTGCCTGAGGTAGAAGCACCCTTGCCTTTATATTGTCTGCTAGCCATTGTACCTGTCAATTTACACAAACAAGCACAACGTTAAGCTAAAAACTTGTTAACTTCGGCTAAGGTCGGGTTACACAAAATTTACCCCACACTTAGTCCTTAACAATATTTACAAAATTACAGCAAGGATAGCTCTATTCACAACCCCAAACACAAACAACTATACACATATTGCTTAGTGCGTTCGCAACAAAATTTCGACAGCATAACGGTTAGCGTACTACTCAGACTTCATACAGCTAATACCAATCCTACTATCGCCAACAATTCACCCATCGCACAAGCAACAAAAACAACAACAAAAATAAAAACAACTATACCAACATTTTATATACAATCTAATCTAAACAATCTAACCAATTCACACTTTATGCATTTTCCCACAAAAATTCAAGACTTAGTCGTCTTTTAACATTTACCCAATATTTACCATGACTTATCTCAAATAATAAACACACCCCGGCACCGATTTCATCCAATTATCAAGTTGCCCAAGTCAAATTCAACAACCCAAGCCCTAGAATAGAGTTCTACAATCCAATTTCGAATTATTTACATAATCGACAAGTTCAAACGCTAACTACAACAATCTGAACATAATCAATCACAAAATAATTCAACATCATGTTTAATTTCTACCTAGGGTGATATATCTCACCTCACATGCCCAAATTTGACAAAAATCACCAAAAAATTGAGTTAGACGATGAAAACATACCTTAGAATTGAAGAGCCGAAGAAACTTGACGTCTTTCCTTGCCTATCAACGTGGCACGTTGCTTGGGGAGGGGGAAATGGGTGTTTGGTCGCGGAGGGAAGAGGGAAATGGGGAAAATTGGGCGAAAATCGGGGTTTTGAATTAAGAAAACACGCGGGTCACCCGGAAACCCGGTGTGACCCGGCACTGAATAAGGGGCAACGTGTCACGGAGGGTAACGCGGAGCCCCTCCTCCGTGACACGGAGCCAACACGTTGGCTTACTGGATTTTTGAAAAAAAATCAGGATTTTGCCTTCAACGTGTCACGGAGGCCAACGCGGAGCATTGCCTCCATGACACGGCGCTAATGTGCCAGTGCTCTGTTTCACCAATAAATTTAATTTTTCATACCTCGCCTCATTTTCTCGATTCCATGTATATTTCCTCCGTTATACCTGAAAATCACCTCACTAAACAAAAATTGGTTAAATTAATAGATTTCCCTAACTATAAAATAAACAATATTAACTAAAATGCAAATCTAAACCTAGTCAAGAAAAAGAAAAGAAAAATAAAAATTATTTACACTAAAAAGAAAGAAAGAAAATATTTTTCACGGGTTGCCTCCCGTGTAGCGCCTGGTTTACCGTCGCGGTTCGACGTCTTTTATGCTCATTTGTCTACTAGGGAGATGGACGATTTGTCCCGATCATGGTCATCCCCCCAGTAGTGCTTGCATCTCTGCCCATTTACCAAGAACGTAGCACTCCTATCTTCTTGCCACAGTTCTACCGCCCCGTGAGGGGTCATTCTCACCACTTCAAACGGTCCAGACCATTTAGACCTCAGCTTACCAGGAAACAATTTCAATCTTGAATTAAAAAGCAAAACTTTTTGTCCTGGTTCAAAAATGCGATGCACCACATGCTTGTCGTGCCATCTTTTGGTTCTTTCCTTGTAGTACTTCGCACTCTCATAGGCATGCCAGCGAAATTCATCAAGTTCGCTGAGCTGCATCAATCTCTTTTTACCCGCTAGCTCTAAGTCCATATTTAGCTTTCTGACAGCCCAGAAAGCTCGATGCTCAAGTTCAACCGGGAGATGACATGCTTTTCCATAGACCAATCGGTGTGGTGACGTTCCAATCGGTGTCTTATAAGCAGTTCGGTAGGCCCACAACGCATCATCAAGTTTACCAGACCAATCATTCCGTTGTGTGTTCACCATTTTCTGAAGAATCTGTTTTACCCCCCTATTTGACACCTCTACTTGCCCACTAGTTTATGGGTGGTATGCTGTGGCCACTTTATGGCGCACCCCATACTTAGCCAGTAATTTCTTGAAGCTTGCATTGACAAAATGAGCCCCTCCGTCACTGATAATTGCTCGGGGTGTCCCAAACCTTGTGAGAATGTGTTTCTTCACAAACTTCATTACTACCTTGTTATCATTCCTGGGGCAAGCTATTGCTTCCACCCATTTTGATACATAATCTACAGCCACCAAGATGTAACGATTTCCAAATGACGGTGGGAATGGACCCATGAAATCAATGCCCCATACATCAAAGGGCTCAACTTCCAGTATGTTCTGCAAAGGCATCTCTTGTCTTCTGCCAATTGTTCCTGTCCGCTGACATCTATCACACATTTTTACATACTCCATAGAATCTCTGAACAGGGTCGGCCAAAAGAAACCTGACTGAAGAACCTTGTGTGCTGTTCTCTCACCTCCGTGATGCCCTCCATACAATGAAGAATGGCAGCCCCTTAACACCTCTGCTATTTGACTCTCTGGGATTCATCTTCTCATCACCTGGTTTGGTCCCTGCTTGAACAAATATGGCTCGTCCCATACATAATATCGGCTGTCATGCCTCAATTTTCTTCTTTGCTGGTCTGTTGCTTCAGGTGGGTAAACTCCGCTCACTAGCAAGTTGACTATGTCAGCATACCAGGGAACTTCAGCTTCTCCCACTACCAAGAGTTGCTCATCTGGGAAGTCCTCATTAATGTCATCACTTTCCATCACATGCGACCGACTTTCCAGTCGTGATAGGTGATCTGCTACCTGATTTTCACTCCCCTTTCTGTCTCTAATCTCAAGGTCGAACTCCTGTAGCAATAAGATCCATCTGATCAATTTGGGCTTAGCATCTTTCTTGTTGAATAGGTATCGAATAGCTGCATGATCAGTGTACACCACCACTTTCGAACCCACCAAAAAAGACCGGAACTTGTCAAATGCAAACACCAGAGCTAGCATTTCCTTTTCGGTGACTGTGTAATTACTCTGAGCCGTATTCATTGTCTTGCTTGCATAATAAATAGAATGAAAAACTCTATTCTTCCTTTGTCCCAATACAGCTCCCACAGCCACATCACTGGCATCACACATCAGCTCAAATGGTTGTTCCCAATCAGGATAGGTAAGTATGGGTGCTTCTATCAATTTCTTCTTCAACTTTTCAAATGCTACAACACACTCATCGTTCAATTCAAACTTGACCTCCTTTTCTAGCAGCCTGCATAGCAGTCTAGAAATGTTGGAAAAGTTTTTAATGAATCGTCTGTAGAATCCTGCATGTCCCAGAAAACTGCGTAGACCTTTCACGGATACTGGTGGTGGCAATTTCTCAATAACCTCAATTTTAGCACGATCGACTTCCAACCCCTTTTTAGACACTTTGTGGCCCAGGACAATCCCCTCCTGCACTAAGAAGTGGCATTTCTCCCAGTTTAACACAAGGTTGGATTCTTCACATCGAGCCAGTACCCTGTCAAGATTCTGCAAACAAGTAGCAAACGAATTACCGAAAACAGAAAAATCATCCATAAATACCTCAACAAAATCTTCAACCATGTCATGGAAAATAGCCATCATGCATCTCTGGAATGTGGCGGGTGCGTTGCATAACCCAAACAGCATCCGCCTGAAAGCATATGTCCCATAAGGACAGGTGAAAGTCATCTTCTCTTGATCCTCAGGAGCGATGGCTATTTGGTTATAGCCAGAGTACCCATCAAGGAAGCAATAATATTCCTGCCCTGCCAATCTGTTAAGTATTTGGTCAATAAAAGGAATGGGGTAATGGTCTTTCCTCGTGGCTTCATTTAGTTTTCGGTAGTCCATACAAATTCGCCAGCCTGTGACGGTTCGTGTAGGGATTAACTCATTTTTCTCATTAGTGATTACAGTCATCCCCCCTTTCTTAGGAACACATTGAATGGGACTGACCCACTCACTGTCTGAAATTGGATAGACTACACCTGCATCAAGCCACTTCATTATTTCCTTCCTTACCACATCTTTCATTGCTGGATTAAGTTTCCTCTGCGACTGAACAATTGGCTTGACTCCTGTCTCCATGAATATCCTGTGTGTGCAGAAAGCTGGATTTATACCCTGAATGTCAAACATTTGCCAACCCATTGCTTTCTTCCTCTTCCTTAAGACCCCCAAAGCTGCCTTTTCCTGTTCCTCTGTCAAGTCTGCAGAGATAATAACTGGTAACGTCTCTCCCTCCCCCAAAAAGATATATTTTAAATCGGGAGGCAATTCTTTCAGCTCCAATTTCGGTGCCTCCTCAACAGACGGTTTCGGCAACGGCTCTAGTGATCTCATCAATGACTGAAATTCCTGTCTCCTCGGATGATTAGGTGCTCCATCCAACAATTAAACCATTCCACAAGCTTCTCTATCCCCAAAATGATCAGAATGTGTCAACGCTCTTTCCAATGGGTCTTGAGATTCAACAACCTGCTTACTTTCTCCATGTTCAATCACACTGATTTCCGAAAGCTCTTCATGTATAGCCGACAGCTTCATGGCTTTTAACACATCAAACACCTCTACCTTGTCATGTGCTTGCATCGTGAGTTGACCCGCAGCTACATCAATTAATGCCTTTCCGGTTGCCAAAAAGGGTCGTCCCAAAATAAATGGGACTTCAGCATCTGGTTCAAAGTCCAGAACAATAAAATCGACCGGAAAAATGAGGGAGCCTACTTGCACTAACACATCCTCAACAATGCCATCCGGCTTAGCTAAAGACCTGTCTGCTAGCTGCAAGATTACCGTTGTAGGTCTAGGACTCCCTAGACCTAACTTTCTGAATACCGAAGATGGCATCAGATTTATGCTTGCCCCCAAGTCGCATAATCCCCGAGCTCGGATACTTTGCCAAATAGTAAGCTAGATAGTGAAACTTCCAGGGTCTTTCAGTTTTGTGGGCAACCTATTCTGAATACGGGAAGTGCATTCCTCCGTTAAAGCTACCGTGGCATACTCAGTCAAACGACTTTTGTTAGCCACGATGTCTTTAATATATTTCGCATATTTTGGCACTCCCTGCAAGACATCAACAAGAGGTAAGTTAACATGTACCTGTTTAAGTACCTCCATGAATTTCTGGAAACACGCCTCCTCCTTGTGTTTCTTAAGTCGTTGAGGGAACGGGGGTGGAGGCCTTTCTGGTTCAGCTTCTTTAGTCTTCCCCTTATCTGAAATATGCTCTCCCTCAACATCTGCTACTCCTGACTTTTGAGGCGGTCTTTTCGGTTCCACCTCCTTCAACTGTAAACCACTCCTCGTGGTCACTGCATTTACCTGCTTCGGATTAGGATCCGTGTCGCTAGGTAGTCCTCCTCTGGGTCTAGTATTTTGGGCACTAGCAAACTGCCCAAACTGATATTCAAGAGCCTTGGTCGCCAATTGATTGTTCTTCACTTCGGCTGCCAATTTGACATAGTCAGCCTGCAATTGTGCCTGATTAGCGATCATGGTTTTGAACATCTCCTCAATAGTCGGGGATGGTGGTGGAGGAGGGGCATTATGATTTCTGAATTGAGCTTGATAATTTTGTTGCCCTCCTTGGTTTCTGTGCATTCCCTGCCCTGAACTTTGGCCTTGTTGATTGTTGCTACCCCACGAAAAATTCGGATGGTTCCTCCAATTTGAGTTGTAGCCACTACCAAACTGCTGTTGATTTCTCTGTGCATTGCCCACAAAGGTAACAAAATCAGGATTTGCACCACAGCATTCGGCTGAATGCTCACTACTACCACACACTTCCCACCACATCTGTTGAACTGCATTGACTGAAGCTAAAGGCTGGTTCAAATTTATATTGTTGAAGTGAGTGTTTAACTGATTTTGCAAAGCAGCTATCTGTGCAGCGATAGCTGTGAATCCATCCACTTCAAGCACTCCTGCTGCTTTCCTTTCTCCACCTCTTGAAGAATCTGCATTCCATTCTGGGTTGCCTTGTGAAATTCGGTTGAGCAAAGTGTACAGCTCCTCATAGGTCTTTTCCAACGCTTGCCCTCCAGCTGCTGAATCTAATAGAATTTTAGTGTGGGGTTCCAAACCATCAATAAATGTGTGTACCAACACCTCATTGGACTGATGATGGTGAGGACAGTCCCGCATCATTGATTTGAATCTTTCCTAGGCTTGATATAGATTTTCCCCTTCCCTCTGTTTAAAACTTAGGATTTGACTCCTAAGTCTAGCTGTTTTACCAGAAGGGAAAAATCTGATCAAAAACTTCCGTGCAAGATCATCCCACGTTGATATAGAGTTGGGTGGTTCAACTTTTAACCACCTCTTTCCTTCACCAAGTAAGGAAAATGGAAATAAGGTGAGCCGAACATAATCAGGTGACACTCCAGCGGGTATATAAGTGTCACTTATCTCCAAAAAGTTTTGGAGATGTTGTTGTGGATCTTCGTGAGGGAGACCGGTAAATTGCCCTCTTGTGTGCAAAAGTTGCACCATATTCTACTTTAATTCAAACCTCCCTCCAGGCTCTGATTTGCGGATGCTAGAATGTACATTATTAGCGTGTGGGATTGCCACCTCGCGAACCAGCCTTGCTGCTGCTTCATCGGGCACTAAAACTGCCCGCACAACTGGTGGATTTGGTTGCTCCATCATAGACTGTTTAAGCAACTGCAGCTTCTTTCGAAGAGCTTCTCTACGTTGACTATGAAATTCACGTTCAGGCTCTAAGTAAGATTCCACCAGCTCTTTGTCCCTTTCCAGTGTTCACAGAAACAAAATCTGCAAAATACAGGCTAAGACCAAGTTGTTAACACTTAAGAAAATAAAAATACAAATACAGTAAATTTACACTAAACACAATTTTACAAATCGCCAACCCCCCCGGCAACGGCGCCAAAAACTTGCTCGGCTTGTACTGCTCGTGGTAATTTATATTAAAAACCGACACGCAAGTGCATGTGGTCAAACAAGTAATAAAGTGGCTAAGTAGCCAAGTATCGATCCAAGGAGGCTCAAAATACTTAAAATTGCCTAGTTTACTATATTCCTATTTCACTTCTAATTATGCTAACAACAATGTAACCAATAGTTACTTGAGTTTTTGGTTTCTAAACTATATATACTACAACTAATAACAACTATTTACTTGTGAATTTAGACAATGGATATGAACATGCCAAGGTTAAGAACAAGTAATGAACTTGATAATCATGATAATTTGGTTAATCTCTTCTTCATGTTGCTAGCCAAGAACATTCACCTAGAAATTAAAACTCTCGTATTTAATTTCACTTTAGAATCATACACCATCCGTCTACATTTCTGTGATCAAATGCAATTTATGACCTAGCACTACAATTCCGGTTCCTAAATTGACTAATACGGCTTTCAAGTATATTTCTATCAGGAAAGCACTTCAAAACCCAATTTTCCCAAATCAAGTTAAGAACAATACCCTATTAATTCACAACTTTCCAATTTCTTGCTCTTTCGAGTGAAATTGGACTTTTTAGATATACATTAATGTTGGCCAATCACTAATGCAGTAAAAACAAGAATTAATAGAACAACATTAAAGAAGAAGAATAAAACCATATCAATTAAAATCAGAATTCATTACACATGTTCAAAACCTTAGCAAGGAAGAGAATTAGCCACTCATTCTTGGATTGATCATCCTAAAATGAGTGTAAATCATACGTACAATTGATAGAAAGAAGAAAGGAAGAGAAGAAATCCCTTAGCTTTTCCAATCTTCAACTTCTACTAACCCACGTTCCTGCTCTCCACTTCTGAACTCAGTCTAAAAACTAAAAAAACTAATTAAAATAAACCTAAGTGTGCTATTTATACTAGTGGGAAATTTTTCCCGGAATAACAAGCAACGTGTCACGGAGGCCAACGCGGAGCACTGCCTCCGTGACACGGCGTGGACGCGGACCTTCACTGGAATTTCCAGGGTCCGGTAAATTAACCTCAACGTGGCACGAAGGCCATCGCGGAGGCCTCTCTCCGTGCCACGGAGCTGACATGCAGGCACACTGGAAATTGCCATTTTAATCCTTGCTCAGGTAGTGTGCTACCGCGATGGTAGCGTGGCACGGCTCCATCGCGGAGCCCCTATAAAATATGCATTCCAGGGTCTTTTCCACGCTCGCATCCAAGTCCAACTCCGACATAGTTCCAACATGCATTTTAGCTCCTAAAAATCACATTTACCTGCAAAACAAATGCTAATCATGTTGGTTAGTATAAATTCACATTTTATTACCAATTACATGATATTATATACACATTGCACAAAAAACAAGGTAAAAATGATACGTTTGAGTATCACTTGGGCATATAAATCTGCCCAAGATCAATACCTAAACCTCTTTAAAATGAATTCCAAAATTGTGCGATAAATTGTGTGCCCCTATCTTATATTATAGACAATGGAACTTTATGGAGTCTGACTATCTTACGAATGTACAATATGGCATAGTCCTTCTCTAAATCCATAGTATTGACTGGTAAGAAATGAGCTGACTTGGTCATTCGATCTACAATCACCCAAATAGAGTCATATTGCCTACGTGACTTAGGTAGACTGTTAACAAAGTTTATATTGATAATCTCTCACTTTCATTCAGGAATTTCTATGTTTTGAGCCACACCACATGACCTTTGTTGCTCAAAAACTTGCTGACAATTCGGGCATCTAGCCACAAAATCTGCAGTGTCTCTCTTCACACCATTCCACCAATAGACTTCTGTCAAGTCATAGTACATTTTAGTGGAACCAGGGTGAATAGAATAACTGGAGCTGTGTGCTTATAATCATGACCCTCTCCTAGAGACCATCTACATTCAAAACACATATTCTACCTTGATACCTCTGGACACCATCTCCCCCTTGTGCAAAAACAATACCTTCTACTTATGAACATCTTCCATTAACTAAAGCAAGAGGGGATCCTTGTCCCGCTTTTCCATAACATCTGCTACTAGGATGATTCGACCCTATTCTGAACAAGCACACTACGTTCTTTGGAGTCTAAAAGTCGGATTCCCAAGTGCGAGAGTCTATGCACCTCCTTGGACAAATCTTTTTTTTCCTCCACGATATGAGTTGTACTCCCCATAGATAGAATACTAATAGCATCAACAACTATGTTATCCTTGCCTAGGTGGTAGAGAATACTCATATCATAATCCTTGAGCAACTCAATGTCATGACTCGAACATAGGCCCGGACTGAGACACGAGACAAATAACCCTGAGAGGCTCCAAGTAGACCCATGGCATGAACATATCCTCTAACTCAATCATATTAATGTGGAAGATAAACATAATTAATATAGAAAAAGTCTGATACTCATAACTTTGGAATACAAAACTCAAAACCGAAGTTATTTACATTCTATGTTTGAAAAGCCTCTACATACTGATGAGTTGATGGGACAAGACCCCAACTAACTCACTAAAGTCTAAAATTGAAAGTAATAGATACAACTGAAAGAAGGGCCTCGGAAACATGAGGACTCACCAACCCTGGCTAATAAGTGCAGGTCTGACTAATGACGAAGCTGAGCTTGAATATCCGAGGTTGTATCATGAAATGATACATCATAGAGTATGCGCTTAGTACATGGAATGTACCGAGTATGCCAAGTAAGTAAACCCGCTAAGTAAGTAAAATTATAAATCATACATATCATAAAACATAATCAAAATAAGATTCTGAAAGTAAGGCTTGCATGCTATTTTCTGAAATCATGAACTTAACATAACAAAATATCATAACTAAATCGAATGACCCAAAGCTGAAAACAGATAATCTTAAGTAAACCTGAACATTGCGCCGAACCTGCTGAAAACATAATATCATGACTGATGAACATGCATAACTAAAATCATGAGGAACAATGGGAGACTCATCATATAATCGACATTACCACGATAGAGCTTACGTGGTCCCGACTATCAAACTCAAGTGGGTAGAGCCATTCAAAGCTTTCCCAGGGCTAAGAACGCTATCATAATATCGATATCAAGCTGAAGGCCCCTGGGGGCAGGGGAAGCTCACAAGGGAGGTCCCAAATAATCTGAACATACCTATGTTGGTGCGTAGTTTTAAGGCAGAGGGTTGACTGACCCTTAGCCTACTCAGTGCGAGACACTACTCCCAAAAACATGCATAAGCTCTTCATTATTTTTCAATGAAGCTGAACCATCATCTAATGACGAAGCTAACTCGTAACGTATATACATAAATATGAAATCATAACATGTGGAGCATTGGCTTAAACCATACCACAAGCTGAAAATAGTGGGAGTCTAGACTCCAAAATCCATGTGGTAAGCTGATAACATGAAATTTAGGTAAATCATGAAACATACTTTATCATATGAGTTTGCCCAATACTTAAACATGCTTGACATAGGTTTGATCATTCGAAAAAATGAACATAAAAATGGGTAATTCGAATTCATACTTTCTTCATAAACATCTTACCATTCTTGAACACATACCTCATATATCTCAACTTTCATGAAATTTCATGGATGGACATCATAAATTATAAAACTTGAAAACATAATTTATAATTGAAAACATTGTAAAATCTACCCATTTCTCATAATTAACATTAGAAATATGCTTAGATCATACCCATGATTGAAACTTAGAGAATTCACATATTGGGTTAAAACCCCATAGACTCATCAATTAGAATTTCATGAATTGAGAGGGGATTGGGCATGCGTGTGGAAAATTATACCCATTCATAACCCTATATACCTGAGGAGATCTAATTTCACAACTTCCTTGATTGCCCAAAGAGAATTTGGGGAAGAACTTGAGAGATTTAGACTTGATCACCCTTAGGAATTTGTAAACTTGCATGCGTGGAAGTGAATAAGCCTATAATGAACTTACTCCTCTTAAAACACAATATTCTGAGCTTAAAATGATGTAGTTTAGGCCTTAGGAACACATAAATTATGAAAAATCCCTTAATAAATTCGCAGGGGAAAACACACTGCCAGTCCCAATGAGGGACTGGGCGATTGGCATCAGTGACCACGACTCGTGGTCATCTCCCAGTGCCTACTCTGGAACTCTGCCTATGAGGGTCACCACGAGGGAGAACACAACTCGTGGTGACCGATCGTTACCCACACTTCCCACTCATCAAGTCTTTAGTCAACTCATGACCACGGGACACCTAACGACTTGTGGTGGTGTCCACGACTCATGGTTCCACTAGTGGTCAGCCTCAAACTCCAAAATTTTATCCAAATTTAAGATCCTCCCCTAGAGTCACTCAATGACTTATGTTGCACCCCACGGGTCACTAGACAACTCGTCTTATGACCTGGTGCAGAAAAATCCTATTTTCTCAGTTTTAACTCATGGGTTTGGTCTTAGGGTTTTTGGGGTATTACAATATCTCCCCCTTGGGAACCTTCATCCTTGGATGTGGAAAAACATACTAAAAAGTAGAGAAATGCAATCATTATACTCAAATACTGATCATACATTCTGAAAACTGACGGAGTGACTGGATCCGAATTGAACTAAATGACTGAGCTAAATTCTCGAACTACACACACATTCATTAACATGAAAGAAACTGGGGCACATGAACTGAACATGAAATTGAATAGAGTATTAAGGAGGAAACTCATACCTCAAGCAGAAACTGAGCTGAAAGTGAAAAGATATGGGTAATTAGCCATCATATCTCCTTCATCTTCCCATGTAGCCCCCTCAACATGCTGATTCCTCCATAAAACCTTAATTGAGGCTACCTCTTTGCTTCTTAGCTTACGAACCTGACGATCAAGTATTTCTACTGGAACGTCCTCATAACTAAGGCTATCTTTCACACCGATACTATCCACCAGAACAACTAGAGTTGGATCACCCAAACACTTCTTAAAGAGAGATACATGGAAAACTGGATGAACTGAAGCTAATTTTGAGGGCAACTCCAACTCATATGCTACCTTGCCAACCCGTTTCACAATTCGGTACAGACCAACATAACAGAGACTGAGTTTCCCTTTCTTTTAGAATCTCATTAATCCCTTCATTGGAGACACCTTCAGAAATACCCATTCATTAACTTCAAACTCAAGCTCTCTCCTCCTCACATCCGCATAAGGCTTTTGGCGACTCTGAGCTGTTTTCAACCTGTCCCTTCTAAGCTGAACTTTCTCCATAGCCTCATGAACTGAACCTGGACCCATAAATGTAGCTTCACTGACCTCAAACCAACCAATAGGTGATCTACAACTTCATCCATAGAGAGCCTCAAATGAAGCCATCTAGATGCTGGAATGGTAGTTATTGTTATATGCAAACTCAATGAGAGGCAGATAATCATCTCAACTACCCTTGAAATCAATCACACACCTCAATAAATCCTCAAAAGTCGTAATAGTCCACTCCGCCTGACCATCCGTTTGCGAGTGGAATGCAGTGCTAAGCTTGACCTGAGTACCGAGTCCCTTTTGAAACGATCTCCAAAATTGGGAGGTAATCTAAGTACCTTTATCTAATATGATGGACAAGGGAACTCTATGCAACCAAAATAACTCCCGAATGTAGAAATTAACATAATCTTCCATTGAATCGATAGTTTTGACCGGTAAGAAATCAGCTACCTTAGTCAACCTATCCCTAACCACCTAAATAGAGTCATACTGTCGATGAGTGCGAGGCAACCCTATAATGAAGTCCATATTAATATCCTCCCACTTCCAAGTAGGAATACTAATGTCTTGAAGCACACCTCCACGTCTTTAATGCTTAACCTTCACCTGTTGACAATTCGGACATTTAGCTACAAGTTCTGCTATGTCTTTCTTCATGCCATTCCACCAATAAACTTCCTATAGGTCACGGTACATTTTGGTGGCACCTGGAGGGATAGAATACCTGGAACCATGAGCTTCATGCAACATCTTCTCCCTCAAGTCTCCAACATCCGGTACACACAAATGACCCTGATATTGAAGCACGCCATCTCCCCCTTTGGAGAAGACCTCTACTTTATAATTCTGGATGGCTTCTTTCAACTTTACCAAAATAGGATCCTCGTCTTTTCTAGCTTTAACTTTGGTCACTAAGGATGATTCTAACCCATTTTGGACACTGATACCACCATCCGTCAAATCAACAAGAAGGACTCTTAGCTGTGCAAATTGATGTATATCCTTCACTAACTCCTTCCTTTCCTAATCTATATGGGACACACTCTTCGTGGAAAGCCTACTAAGAGCATTTGCCTCCATATTAGCCTTTCTTGGGTGGTAGAGAACACTCATATTACAATCCTTCAAAAGCTCCAACCACCTCCTCTGACGTAGATTCAAATCCTTCAAGGAAAATATGTACTGTCGGATTTTGTGGTCCGTAAACACATCCACATGGACCCCGCACAAATAGTTTCTCCAAATCATCAAGGCAAATACTATGCTGCCAATTAGAGGTCATGATTCGGGTAGTTCTTTTCATGGACCTTTAGCTTCCTGGAAGAATATACAATAACCTTACCATGTTGTATCAATACACATCCAAGGAAAATCCTCAGAGCGTCACAATATACCACAAACCCATCGGTATCCTTAGGTAGGGTTAACACCGGTGCTGAGGTGAGTCGAGTCTTCAACTTTTGGAAGCTCCTCTCACAAGCCTCCGACTATTGAAACTTTACTTTCTTCTGGGTCAATTTAGTCAATGGAGCTACAATGGATGAAAACCCCTTGATAATAATTAGCTAAGCCTAAGAAACTCTTGATATACAAAGGATTCACCGCTCAAGGCCAATTCTTCAAACTCTTATATCTTTTGAGAGTCCACATGTACACCCTCACTTGACACCACATGGCCCCAAAATGCCATTGAGTTCAACCAAAACTGGAATTTATTGAATTTAGCATATAACTGGTGATCCTTAAGAGTTTGTAGCACCACCCTCAAATGAGCGGCAAGCTCCTCCTCGCTCCGAGAGTATATAAGGATGTCATCTATGAACACAATCACGAACATATCCAAATATGGCTTGACCACCCTATTCATCAAATTCAAAAAAGCTTCAGGAGCATTCATTTTTCCAAAAGTCATAACTACAAACTCATAGCAACCATATCGAGTCCTGAAGGCTATCTTTGGGATGTAACTCTCTCGGATTCTGAGCTAATAGTATTCGGATCTGAGGTCTATCTTTAAAAAACACTTAGCACCCTGAAGCTGGTCAAACAAATCATCAATCCTGGGGAAAGGATACCTGTTCTTGAAGGTAACTTTGTTCAATTGCCAATAATCAATGCACATACTAAGAGAACCAACCTTCTTGTGGACAAAGAGAATCGGTGCACCCTATGGGGATTTGCTAGGCCCAATGAATCCTTTGTTGAAGAGTTCCTTCAATTGCCCCTTCAACTCCTTTAGCTCAGCTAGAGCCATTCTGTAAGGAGGTATAGATATAGGCTGCATATCAGGAAGAAGGTCAATACCAAAATCGATCTACCGCTCGGGAGGGACTCTCGGTATATTATCCGTAAACACCTTTGGATACTCACACACTATAGGAACTAATTGGATAGTCAAGGTTTCAAATGTAGCATCCTTAACCCTAACTAGATGGTACACACAACCCTTAGAAATTATCTTTCTGGCCTTAAGTAGGAAATGAAGCAACCTATAGGCACAACTAAACTACCCTTCCACTCTAAGACTGGTTCACCCGAAAATCTAAACTCTACTACACGGGTTCTACAATTGACTGAGGCATAAAATGAATATAACCAATCCTTGCTGAGAATAACATCAAAATTGGTCATGGATAACTCTACTAAATCTGCTGAGGGGACTTTCTGAAGACTGTGACAGGGCATTTTCTATATACCCATCTAGTTATAATTGAATCACCGACTGGAGTAGAGATTGAGAAGGGTTCTGATAAGATTTCAAGACTGACTCCGAAACTACTAGCAACATAGGGCGTTATAAAAGACAAAGTAGCCCCTGGATCTAATAACGTATATATATCAAGGTGGAGTACTCATAATATACCAGTGACTACATGTAGGGAGACCTCCTGATCTTGACGGGATGCTAGGGCATAGAATCTGTTTTGACGCTGACCACCACTCGCACTAGCAGATGCCTCCTGCTGAGCTGGGCGTGCTAGTGGAGCTGCTAAACTGGAGGCTAGGCATCGCCCCCTATAACGACCCTTTCTGGCTGTTGGGCAATCCCTAAGCATATGTCAAGGATTCCTGCAATGTGACGACCCGAACGTACACCCGGATAGTAGACACGGGACAAGGGACCCCGAGAGACCCCAAGTCGACCCATAGCACATGCATAAATCTAATCTCATTTAAGGAAAGATGAATACTTTACATAAAACATAGTGGAAATGTAAACACAACATAACACCAGAAATACTAAGCGTACACATGAGCTTAATACTACACATTGTCTGAAAGCCTCTACTACATACAACAGGTTGATAGGGAAACATCCCCAACTAACCCGAAGGACACTGAAACATATTATAACATAAAAATCTGTCAAGCATTCCTCGGAACATGAGGACTCACAAATAAGCTGAGAATGTAAGCTGAGATAGGCTAAGGATGAGGATGAACCTGAGATCCGGACCCTGTATCATGAAACAATACAGCATAAAAAGTATGCGGTCAGTACGTGGAATGTACTGAGTGTGCAAGGTAAGTAAAAATTGACATCTAAAAGTAAAACAAAACTCATAAGTAACGTAGGAGAAGGACATCATGCATATGTCATAAACTTCATAAGAAAACATAAGGCTCAAGGCTTTCAAATCATTCATAAAGCGTTCATAATCATAATCATAGGTAAACATTATCAAAACATAACTTGGGCCAACAACATAAATATAACAATGCATAAGACATGCGGAACAATGGGAGGACTCATCATAACCAACACTATCATGGTAGAGACTTTCATGATGCCCCAACTATCTCACTAAAGTAGGCAGAGCCGACCCTGGCTTGCCAAGAGAGTGTTGTGCATTAGGCATGATATCACATTTGAGGGGATCATTATCAATATATCATATCATTAGAAACCCACGGTGGCTCGTGGTTATGAGATACCGGCGTAGTCCTTTGAACGCCGGGATGCTCGGTGCTAGACACGGCTCCCAAAAACATGCATATAGGCTCATACATAAATCAATAACATCATGCATTAAGATTCATTGGCTATAATATAACATTTATCATCATTGATCCCCTTTAAAACATGCTTAGCCAAGAATCATAGGCCCTTTTTATCAGCCAACATCATAAATCAATAAATCATGTAATTCGCTTCATAAATCATAAAATCTTTAACATGTGGGCATTGCCCAATACTTCATCATATTCAATTCTTTCAAAATATGCTCATAAACATGGGTAACTTGAATTCATGCTTTTCCGTCATCAATAAATTCAAAAAATTGAATATTCATCATAAATCATAACTTTCATGAACTTTCACCAAATGGGCATTTTAGATTTAAAAAGCTTGAAAAATAATTTTAAAGAAAATAATATAAGACCTGCCCATCATTCATGATTCAATAATTAAAACTCAATTAAATTATACCCATAAAGAGAAATCACATTTTCATACATTTGAGTAAAATCCCGTAGACTTGAATAGGAGGATTCATGATACAAATTGAGATTTCGGAATCGGTAAGGAAGAATTTCACCCATTCTAAAACCCTACATACCTGGGTGGGCTGATTTGGAAGTTCCTTGAATGCCTGCAAAGAAATTGATGGAAACTTGGGGAAGAAGACCTTGAATCTACCAAAAAATCTCTCTAAGTTTTTGCATGAGAATGGGCATGCATAAAGGACTTAACTCACCTTAACACACTCAGAAAAATACATGAAATGACACAGTTTAGGGTCTCAAAGCATGGAAAAGTCGAACATGCTCTTAATGAACCTGCCCTGAAATCTGGCCGGATGGAACCCACGAGTGGTACCAACGGGTCGTGGGAACAAGCAATGCCCCATCCTGTCCCTCGTTGAATGGCCTGCTAAAAGCCTTCTCTCGAAACTAACTAACGGACGGACAAGACGACTCGTTCTATGAAACCACGATCCATTACACCGTCCGTTGCTTGCTCACCATAAGATCTGAACCCACTTACCACGTGCCTTACCACGACTCGTGGTTCCTTCCTACGAGTTGTGGTCTCAACCCGTCGCCTACACTGGAAATTATTATCCTCCAACTACGACCACAACCAACGACCTGTGGTTACTTCTAACGGGTCGTTCAGTCTCCTATTGTTTACCCTGTTGCCTAGCCTGACCCTAACCACTATTGCAAAAGACAGACCGTTGTATCCGACAATGGGTCGTCATACCTCTCGTTATCTCTACTGCCACCAACCTGTTCCTAACCAATGATGGCATACAACGACTCATGGTTTGGTACCACGAGTCATTCTATGATCTGTCCTATGGTATTTGCTAGTTTTTCTGCACTTTTCAAATTCAACACCTTGGTTTATTCTTAGGCCTTCCTGGGGTATTACAATATCTCCCCCTTGGAAACATTCATCCTCGAATGTAGGGAAAAAGCAGCAAACAGAAATATACAATTTCTCATAGCCATATATTGATCATTTTAACTGAAATTTTCACGGAATGACTACCTCCGAACCAAACCACATAAAGCTGAACTAATCTCATGCTTCACATACACATTCATACACATAAAAGAACCTTGCACACATTAACTGAACCTGAAAACTAGATGGGATCATGAGTAGAACTGATACCTCAAGTCGGAATTGAGCTGGTAGAGAACTAATGTGGGTATTTAGCCATCATTCCGCTTTGGCTTCCCACATAGCTCCCTCAACATGCTGATTTCTCCATAAGACTTTGACCGAAGCTACTTCTTTGTTTCTCAACTTCCGAACCTGACGATCCAAGATTTCAATGGAAATTTCTTCATAACTGAGGCTGTCTTTTACCCCAACGCTGTCTATCGGAACTACCAAGGCTGGGTCACCCAAACACTTCTTCAAAAGTGACACATAGAAGACGAGATGAACTGAAGATAACTCGAATGGAAAGTCCAACTCATACGCCACCTTACGAACTCTCCTCCCAACCTGGTAGGGACCAACATAGTAGGGACTGAGTTTCCCTTCTTTCCGAACAGCATGACTCCCTTCATGGGAGATACCTTTAGATATACCCAGTCGTTCACATCAAACTCCAAATCTCTTCTCCTTATATCAGCATATGATTTCTGACGACTTTGAGAAGTTTTTAGATGGTCCCTTATCAACTGAACCTTTACCATCGCCTCATGAACTGAGTCTGGCCCTATCATAGTAGCCTCAAAAACCTCAAATCATTTGATGGGAGATCTACACCTTCGCCCGTAAAGAGCCTCGAACGGTGCCATTTGCATAATAGAGTGATAACTGTTATTATAAGCAAACTTGATTAAGGGCAAGTGATCATCCCAACTACCTTTAAAATCCATAACACATGCCCTCAACATGTCCTCGAGAGTCTGGATTGTTCATTCCGCCTGGCCATCCGTTTGAGGATGGAATGCTATCTAAGCTAAACTTGAGTCCCAAGTCCCTTTTGAAAAGACCGCCAGAACTAGGAGGTAAAATGAGTACCTCAGTGTGAAATAATTGACAAGGGCACTCCATGAAGTCAAGCCAACTCCCGAATATATAATTTGGCATAACCATCTGCTGAATCCATGGTTTTGACCGGTAAGAAGTGTGCCGCGTTAGTTAACCTGTCTACCACCACCCAAATGGAATCATAGTGTCAGCGAGTACGAGGTAGGCCTATATAAAAATCCATACTAATATCTTCCCACTTCCAAGTGGGAATGCTAATATCCTGAAGTACACCTCCCAGCCTTTGGTGCTCAACCTTCACTTGCTATCAGTTTGGACACTTGACTACGAACTCTGCGATATCCTTCTTCATACCATTCCACCAATAGATTTCCCGCAAGTCCCCATACATCTTCGTGGATTAGGATGGATGGAATATCTGGTACCATGTGCCTCATGCAATATCCGAACCCTCAAATTATCAACGTCCAGAACACATAGTCGACCCTGGTACCATATCACACCATCTCCCCTTTGGGAGAAAACCTCCACCTTTTGACTCCGCACCGCCTCCTTCAGCTTCCACAAAATCAGATTTCATCTTGCTTAGATTTAACATCAACCACCAAGGATGATTCTGACCCATTCTACACAACAACACCGCCATCGGTCGAGTTGACCAATATAACTCCCAATCTTGCGAGCCGGTGGACATCCTTCACCAACTCCTTCCTTCCCTCATCCACGTGGTACACACTCTCCATAGAGAGCCTACTAAGAGCATCCACAACCACATTAGCCTTGCTCGGATGGTAAAGGACACTCATGTCGTAGTCCTTTAGTAACTCCAACCACCTCCTTTGCCGAAGATTGAGATCTTTCTGCGTGAACACTCTTGTGATCCGTGAACACGTCCACATGGACCCCATACAAGTAATGCCGCCATATCTTCAATGCAAACACTACCGCGGCCAACTCAATATCATGGGTTGGGTTATTCTTTTCGTGAACCTTTAACTGTCGAGAGGCATATGCTATTACCTTCCCACGCTGCATCAACACACACCCTAGTCCGACTCTCGAAGCATCGCAATATAAAACAAAGCCATCAGAACCCTCAGGTGAAGTCAACATCGGTGCTGAAGTGAGTCGGGTCTTCAACTCTTGGAAGCTTTTCTCACAAGCATTCGACCATTGGAATTTCACCTTTTTCTGAGTCAACTTAGTCAAAGGTGTCGCGATAGATGATAAACCCTCAACAAACATCCGGTAGTAGCCAGCTATACCCAAGAAACTCCAGATTTCTAAAGGATTCACTGGTCTAGGCCAACTCTTCGCCGACTCAATTTTCTAGGAATCTACCCTCATGCCTTCACTTGATACCACATGACCCAGAAATGCCACCGAGTCTAGCCAAAATTCGCACTTACTAAACTTTGCATATAGCTGATGATCCTTGAGGGTCTGAAGTACAACCCTCAGGCGAGCGGCATGCTCCTCCTCGCTCCGTGAGTATATCAAGATGTCGTAAATGAACACAATCATGAACATGTACAAATATTCTTTAAATACCCTATTCATTAGATCCATAAAAGCTGCAGGGCCATTGGTTAGTCCAAAAGACATAACAACAAATTCGTAGTGACCATACCGAGTCCTGAAAGTGGTCTTTGGGATGTCACTCTCCTGAACCCTGAGCTGGTGATATCCGGACCTGAGATCAATCTTGGAGAAGCACTTGGCGCCCTGAAGCTGGTCAAACAAATCATCGATCATGGGCAAGGGGTACCTATTCTTGACGGTAACCTTGTTCAATTGCCGATAGTCAATACACATACAAAGGGAATCGTCCTTCTTTCGAACAAATAAAAACTGGTGCACCCCATGGAGACTAGCTCGACCTAATGAAGCCCTTTTCCAACAGATCCTTTAACTGATCCTTCTATTTCTTTAGCTCGGCTAGAGCCACCCGGTAGGAAGAAATAGAGACAGGTTGCGTATCTGATAATAGATCAATACCAAAATCAATATCCCTCTCTGGAGAGACACCCGACAAATCATCGGGAAACACCTTTGAATATTCGCACACCACCAGAATTGACTGAATAGTTAGGGTCTAGAACTCCATATCCTTAACCCTAACTAGGTGGTACATGCAACCTTTAGAGATCATCTTCCTGGCCTTAAGATAGGAAATAAATCGACCTGCTGGCACCGCCAAACAACCCTTCCACTCCAACACTGACTCACTCAGAAAATGTAATTCCACCGTACGGGTCCTACAATTAATCGAAGTATAACATGCAAGCAACCAATCCATAGCAAGAATAATGTCAAAGTCCGTCATGGCTAACTTTACAAGGTCTGCGGAGGTAATCTTATGTAACACAGTGACCAGGCATTCTCTATACACTCGTCTAGCTATAGCCGAATCACCAACAGGGGTCAAAACTAAAAACGGTTCTAACAAGGTCTCGAGACTAAATCCAAGGCTACTAGCAATGTAAGGAGTCATAAAAGACAAGGTAGCTCCCGGATCCAATAAGGCATAAACATCAATATGAAAGACATGCAACATACTAGTGACCACGTTTAGCGAAGTCTCCTGCTCCTGGCATGAGGCAAGGGAATAGAATCGATTTTGGCGCTGTCCGCCATCTCTACTAGTCGATGCTCCTTGCGGAGAGGAACGGGATGGAGCTGCTGCTGTCTTGGTGGTCTATGGATGACCCCTATCATCACCCTTTCTAGCATATGGGCACGCTAGGCGCATGAGCCCAGATCTACCATACCCATAGCAAACATCTAAACCGAGCGAGCACTCCCTGGCGTGACTCTTGCCGCACTTCCCGTAGGCTGGAGAGGTGTACTCTAACTGGGTGCCCCTCTGATCCCTTAACCCTGAAGCCCTACTCTTCTGATCACCCCTGGGCCTGGATGGAACACTAGATGATGACGTTGCTGGGGCCAGTGATCTCTACTGAAACTATGGACCGTAGCCACCACAAGACCTCTGATGTGAAAACCCATGGCTGTCCGTCCGAGCCCTCTTTGCCTCCCTCTCCCTCGCATGAGTTGCCTCCATCTGCTAGGCGTATAACACTATGCGAGGAAAGTCCATGTCCTGGTGGAGCATAGCAGTCTTGGAATCCTTGTCTAAATAACCAGCCACACCCAAAATGAATTGGCTCACCCGCACCCTTTGATCCATCACTAACTCTGAGCGTTCTTTGAAAAATGAGTTAACTCAAGCGAACACTCTAGCACTGTCATCTTTCCCAGCTTGAGGTTCACAAACTCCGCTGCTTTCAACTCCCTCATCTCCTGAGGGAAGAACCTATCAAGAAAAGCCATGTGGAACTCATCCCAGCTGATAGGGCCCGCTCCCGCGGCCTGCTGTCCTTCCATTGCTTGTACCAAATATGAGCGACCTCTTTTAGCTGATAAGAGGACAAGTCAACACATTCCCCATTTTTCACCTCCATAACCTGAGTGACCTTCAAGATCTCTTCAATGAACTCGTGTGGATCCTCGTTCACCTTTGATCCCGTGAGCTCAGGAGGGTTCATCCTCAAGAAGTCTCTAATTCGAGCCACCGCTGCATTGCCATTCTATGGGACCTGCGCAACATCCTGCTGGTTGACCTGAGCGGTCAAGGCCTACACCAACATCTTAATAGCCGCCAGAAACTTAGCATGGGTAGCTGGCTCTGGTGCCTGAGGCTCCTGAATAAGTGGGGCTTTCTAATTTCCATGGTCACTGCCACCCCCGTGGCCTTCATCATTTCCATTCCTCCTCCCGTTCATTCTTCTAGGAGCCATAATTCTGCAATCGCGAATCGCATGAATTAGAAGGATGGAGAGATTTTTCATTGCATGACATACAACATGAAAGAAGGGAATATTTCCTAAACATTTAGTAGCCTCTTCGTCGTAGGTGTGGCGCGCTTCACACCCATTAAAAAGACTTTACTTAACGCAGCTTTCAGACACCCTAGCACACTTCAAACCTATGACTCTAATACTAAGTTTGTAACGACTCGAACGTACACCCGGATCGTAGAAACGGGACAAAGGACTTCGAGAGACCCCAAGTTGACCCATGGCACATGCATACATCTAATCTCATTTAAGTAAAGCTGAATACTTAACGTAAAACATAGCAGAAATGTAAACACAGCATAACACCAGAAATACTAAGCGTACACATAAGTTGAATACTACACATTGTCTGAAAGCCTCTACTACATACGATGGGTTGATGGGGCAACATCCCCAACTAACCCGAACGACACTGAAACATAAGATAACATAAAAGTCTGTCAAGAAGCCCTCAGAACATGAGGATTCACCAATAAGCTGAGAACGTAAGCAGATATGGGCTAAGGATAAGGATGAGGATGAGCCTGAGATCCGGACTCTATATCATGAAACAATACAGCATATAAGGTATGCGGTCAGTACGTGCATAATCTGACCTTGGGCACAGACAACTATCAGTTATTTGCTTCCGTCTAAACTCACAGAATAGCCTTCGTACTTGAACCTGTCTTTTTTCTGGTGAGCTCTATTCCAAGTGAGAAATGTACCGAGTATGCAAGGTAAGTAAAGTGGAAATCTCAAAGTAAAACAAAACTCATAAGTAATGTAGGAAAAGGTCATCAGGCATATACCATAAAATTTGTAAGAAAACATAAGGCTCAAGGCTTTCAAATCATTCATAAAGCGATCATAATCATAATAGTAAGCAAACATTATCAAAACATAACTTGTGCCAATACATAAATATAACAATGCATAAGACATGTGGAACAATTGGAGGACTCGCATAACTGACACCATCATGGTAGAGCCTTTCATGATGCCCCAACTATCTCACTCAAGTGGGCAGAGCCGACCCTGGCTTTCCAGGCAAGGGTCGTGCATTAGGCATGATATCACATTTGAGGGGATCATTATCAATATATCATATCATTAGAAACCCACAGTGGCTTGTGGTTATGAGACCCCGACGTAGTCCTTTGAACGTCAGGCTGCTCGGTGCTAGATAGGACTCCCAAAAACATGCATATAGGCTCATACATAAATAAATAACATCATGCATTAAGATTCATTGGCTAAAATATAACATTTATCATCGTTGATCCCCTTTATAACATGCTTAGCCAAGAATCATAGGCCTTTTTTATCGGCCAACATCATAAATTGATAAATCAATTAATTCGCTTCATAAATCATAAATCATTGTTTAACATGTTGGAACTGCCCAATACTTCATCATATTCAATTCTTTCAAAATATGCTCATAAACATGGGTAACTTGAAATCATGCTTTTCCATCATCAATAAATTCAAAAAATTGAATATTCATCATAAATCATAACTTTCATGAACTTTCATCAAATGGGCATTTTAGATTTTAAAAAGCTTGAAATATAATTTTAAATAAAATAATATAAGACCTGACCATCATTCATGATTCAATAATTAAAACTCAATTAAATCATACCCATAAAGAGAAATCACATTTTCATGCATTTGAGTAAAACCCCATAGACTTGAATAGGAGGATTCATGATTCATATTGAGATTTGGGCATGGGTGAGGAAGAATTTCACCCATTCTAAAACCCTACATACCTGGGGATGGGCTGATTTTGAAGTTCCTTGAATGCCCGCAAAGAAATTGATGGAAACTTGGGGAAGAAGACCTTGAATCTCCCAAAAAATCTCTCTAAGTTTTTTCATGCGAGTGAGCATGCATAAAGGACTTAACTCACCTTAGCAAACTTTGAAAAATACACGAAACGACATAGTTTACGGTCTCAAAGCATGGAAAAGTCAAACATGCCATTAATGAACCTATCTTGAAATCTGGCCGAATAGTACCCACGAGTGGTACCAACGGGTCGTGGGAACCTCCAACGACCCATTGTGTCCCACGTTGAATGGGCTGCTGAAAGCCTTCTCTCGAAACTAACCCATGGACAGACAGGATGACTCATCCTCTGAAACCACAATCCGTTGCACCATCCACTGTTTGCTCACCATAAGATCTGAACCCACTTACGAGCCTCACCACGACTCGTGGTTCCTTCCAACGTCGTGGTCTTAACTCGTCGCCTACACTAGAAATTATTAGCCTCCAACAACAACCACAACCAACGACCCGTGGTTACTTCTAACTGCTCATTAGGTCTCCCATTGTTTACCCTGTCGCCAGCCTGACCCTAACCATGATTGCAAAGGATGGCCCGTTGTATCCGACAACGGGTTGTCACACCTCTCATTTCCTCCACCGCCACCAACCTTTCCCTAACCAATGACGACATAAAATGACTCGTGATTTGATACCACGAGTCGTTCTGTGGTCCGTCTTGTGGTATTTGTCAGTTTTTTTGCACTTTTCAAATTCAATTCTTGGCTCTATTCTTAGGCCTTCCCGAGGTATTACAAGCACCCGAAACAAGCACCTGAACCTGCTAAGCACTGACCCACGTGTCTTCGGCCATATTTGCTACACTCTAAAGGGCTGGTCTCTGTGGGTGTGCTACTCTGGCCTCTAGCGCATGATGCTCTTCCCCTCTGATCGCGCCCAGATCGGGAAGCCACACTCATTGCCAAAGGCACTGGGGCTGAAGATCTCTGGTGAGACTACTAACGATGTCCACTAGGTCTCTACTGGGAGAATCCAAAGCTATCAGTCCTGGCCCTCTTGGCCTCTCTCTCTTGCTCACTCATCTGCACTGCCTCTATCTCTTGGCGTACAGGAATATCTGAGCAAAGTTAACGTCTTGATGAAGAATTAAGGTCTGGAAATCATTAACTACGTAGTCTGTTACCCCATGCACGAACCAGCTCACTTGGGCTCTTTGATCTGCCACCATCTCAGGTGCATACTTCGACAAGCGAGTGAACTCCAAGATATACTCCTGAACTGCCATCTTTCCCTGGTTTAGGTTTACAAACTCGGCTTCTTTGATCTCCCTTCATCTCACGAGGGAAGAACTGATCCAAAAAAGCAGTGTGAAACTCATCCCAAATAATAGGGCCTGCTCTGACTGCCCTGTTATCCCTCCACTACTTGAACCAGATGTTCGCAACCCCTTTCAACTGATACGAGGCTAGATCAGTGGACTCCTCTTTAGTCACCCCCATAATCTGGGGATCTTCAGAACCACATCAGTAAACTCATATGGATCCTCGACCACTTTCAATCTAAGAAACTCCAGAGGGTTCATCCTTAGAAAATCTTTGACTTGTGCTGCTACCGCATTCTCATTCTACGGGAAATGCGCTACCGCATCGTAGTTGACTTGGGTGGTCAGAGCCTGGGCTATCATCCGAATGGCTGCCTTGAACTCAGCATGGGCAACTGGCTCGGGTACATGCTCTTCATGGGTTGGTGGGGCCTGCTGGTGCCCATCTCCATTGCCATTCTCGTGGCCATTTCTGTTTCCATTTCTTCTTCCATTAACTCGGTGAGGAGGCATGATTCTGCAATCATGTATAGCATGAGTTTGAAGGATAGAGAGACATTTAATTGCACAACATAGATCATGAAAGAAGGGAACATTTCTTAAAATAGCCTCTTCGTCATAATTGTGGTGAGCTTCACACCAATGAAAAAGACACTACTTAAAATGGCTTTCAGACATTCTCGGACACTTCAAAACCTAATGCTCGGATATAAAGTTTGTAATAGCCTGAACATAGGCACAGATCGAGACACGGGATAAAGAACCACCAAAGGCTCCAAGTCGACCCATGGCATGAAAATATCATCTAACTTAATCATCTTAAAGTGGAAGATAAATATAATTAATATAGCGGAAGTGTGATAATCTCATAACATCGGAAAACAAAACTCAAAATCGAAGATGATTATATTCTATGTCTAAAAAGCCTCTACATACTGACGAGTTGATGGGAAAACACCCCAACTAACTCACTAAAGTCTAAAACTGAATGTAATATATACAATTGAAAGAAGGGCCCTCGAAAGATAAGGACTCACAAATCGTGGCTATTAAGTGTTAAAGCTGTAGGTCTGACTAATGATGAAGCTGAGCCTGAATATCCAAGCCGGTATCATGAAATGATACAACATATAGTATGTGGCCAATACAGGGAATGTATTGAGAATACAGGGTAAGCAAACCACTAAGTAAGTAAAATCATAAATCATGCATATCATAAAACCTAATCAAGTTAAGATTTTGAGAGTAGGGCTTGCATGCTAATTTCTGAAATCACAATATGAACATAACTGACTATCATAATTGAATCAAATGACCCAAAGATGAAAACTAATAATCTTAAGTAAAACTGAACATTGGGTTAAACCTACTAAAAACATAATATCAGGGCTGATGAACATGCATAACTGAAATCATGAGGAACAATGGGATTCTCGTCATACAACCGACATTACCACGATAGAGCTTATGTGGTCCCGACTATCACACTCAAATGGGCAGAGTCGTCCAAAGCTTTGCCAAAGCTAAGGACACTACCATGATATTGATATCAAGCTGAAGGCCCCTTGGTGGTAGGCGAAGCTCACAAGGGAGTTCCCAAATAATCTGAACATACCTACGTTGGTCCGTAGTTCTGAGGCGTATTGTTGACTGATACTTTGCGTACTTGATGCTAGACACTACTCCCAAAAACATGCATATTCTCTCCATCATTTTTCAACGAAGCTGAACCATCGTCTAATGACGAAGCTGACTCATAATATACATACATAAATCTGAAATTATAACACAAGAAGCCTTGGATCAAACCATAACACAAGTAGAAATTAGTGGGAGTCCAGACTCCAAAATCCATGTGGTAAGATGATAACATGAAATTTAGGTACATCATGAAACATACTTGACCATATGGTCTTGCCCAATACTTAAACATGCTTGACATAGGTTTGATCATTTGACAACAACAACATAAACATGGGTAATTCAAAATAATACTTTTGCATAAACATCTCATCATGCTTGAACACATACTTCATAGATCTCAACTTTCATGAACTTTCATAGATGGGCATCATAGTTTTTAAAACTTGAAAACATAAATTATAATTGAAAACAATGTAAAATCTACCCATATCATAATTCATCATTAGAAACATGCTTAGATCATACCCATGATTGAGACATAGAGAATTCACATAACGGGTTAAAACCGCATAGACTAATCAATTAGAATTTCATGAATAGAGAGTGGATTGGGCATGGGTGTGGAAAATTACACCCATTCATAACCCTACATATCAGAAGAGATTTGATTTCACAACTTCCTTGATTGCCCAAAGAGAATTTCAAGAAGAACTTGAGAGATTTAGGCTTGATAACCCTAGGAAATTCTAGACTTGCATGCATGGAAGTGAATAAGCCTCTAATGAACTTACCCCTCTTAAAATACTCTATTATGATCTTAAAAAATTGTAGTTTAGGCCTTAGGAACTTAGGATTTATGGAAAAGCCCTTTATAAATTCGCATGGAAAAACACACTACCAGTCCCAACGAGGGACTGGGCAGATCGTCGTCAGTAGCCATGGCTCGTGCTCATCTCCCATTTTTTGCTCTAGAACTCTACCTTTGAGGGTCACCATGAGGGACACCAAGACTTGTGGTGTACCCAATAATTCATCATGACCAGTTGTTATCCACACTACTGCTCATCAAGTCTCCAGTCAACTCTTGACCAGGGACACCTAACGACTCATGGTGGGCCCACGAGTGGTCAGCCTCGAACGCGAAAATCTTATCCAAATTCAAGATCCTCACCATGAATTAGTCAATGAATCCAGGTGTACCCCACGGATCACTAGACAACTCATCCTATGATCTGGTGTAGAAAAATCCTATTTTCTCCATTTTAACTCGTGGGTTTGATCTTAGGGTTTTCAGGGTATTGCGCTCAAGCCACCTCCTTTATCTGAGATTCAACTTCTTCTGGCTGAACAAATATTGTAGGCTCTTGTGGTCTTTAAGCACATCGACATGCGCACAAAAGAGATAGTGGTGCCAAATCTTTAATGTGAGTACTATAGCGGCCAACTTGAGGTCATGAATCAGATAATGCTCCTCCTCACTCTTGGTGTAGACCAAGATGTCATCAATGATACAATAACAAACATGTACAAATGTGGATTAAATACTCTGTTCATGAGATCCATAAATGTTCCAAGAGCGTTAGTCAAACCAAAGAACATAACATAAAACTTATAATGACCATACCCGGTTCTAAAAGTTGTCTCAGGAATATCACAGTCCCTCCCCTTCGACTGATGTATCCCGATTTTAGGTATATCTTTAAGAAACACTTGGCACCTTTAAGCCAGTCGAATAAGTCATCAATTCTAGGAAGGGGATATTTATTCTTGAAAGTGACCTTGTTCAACTATCGATAATAAATAAAACATTCTAAGAGTACCATCCTTCTTATGTACGAAGAGGACTGGAGCACCCCACGGTGAAACACTGGGCAAATAAAACCCTTATCTAGCAGGTCCTTTAACTGCTCTTTCAACTCCTTTAAATCAGTTGGTGCCATTCTATATGGTGCAATAAAGATAGGCTGAGTATTAGGAAGAACATCTATCTGAAAATCTGTTCCCCTATCTAGAGGGACTATGAGAAGATTATCTAAAAAGACCCCTAGGAACTCATTTACGGCTGGAATTGACTGAAGGGATGGTGTCTCAACATTAGAGTCTTTCACTCTTACTAAATAATAGATACACCCCTTAGAGATTAACTATCTGTCCTTAAGGAATAAAATGAAATGACCCTTAGGAATAATGGGACTACCCTTCGAAATAGACTGGCTCATCGGAAGATCGAAACTTTACTACTCAGGTCCTACCATTAATTGTGGCATACCAGAAGACAACCAATCCTGCCTAAAATATCCTCGAAATCCACTATATCTAACTCTACTAGGTTAGTTGTGGTATCTTTATGATGGAATGAAACAATACAACCCTTGTAGATTCTCTTAGCGAGGAATGACTCACCAACTAAAGTAGAGACACTAAAACACTCTAAGAGTTGTTTCGGGGAGATCCCAAACTTATATGCTATATAAGGAGTCACAAAATATAGAGTAGCACCTGGATCAAGTAAGGTAAACACATCAATAGAGGACTTTCAACATATCAGTGACAACATCCCGGGGAGTTCTCCAAATCCTAGCAGCTAGATATAGCATACAGATGATTCTGGCCTTTGCCTGTTCCTAATGTATTGCCGTTTTGGTAAACTCTACCTACTGAGGGAGTAGAATAAGTTTTGTTATCCCCATTACCCTATTAGGATGGATAATATCGCAAGTAATGGACCTGTTGGACATACCCATAACATCTATCTCTACCCGCATGACACTCACCTAAGTGGACCTTGCCATACTTACCAAAAGGGGGTGTCGCGGGGTTCCCTTTGCTTGAGACCTATGATCTCCCCTATTACCTATAGCAGGAGCATTAGCAGCTGAATGTGTAGGTTTGAAGGACCTCTTCTTGAAGAAAGACCTGCTTTCATTTTTATTCCTCTGTTGAGTGGTCTCATTACCTGTTATCTTACCTCACTTACTCTGAGGCTCCTCTTGGTCCTTCTACCATGAGTCTAGAAATATCCATATGACTAATCAATACAGAGCTTTTGCATTCCTTATTCATGTGATTGCCCAATCAAAACACAAATTTCCTCATTCTTGCCCTCATATCTGGTACCATATCCGGAGCATATCTACAAAGCTGAATGAACTTAAGGTTGTACTCCTTTACACTTACAATACCTTGCCTTAAGTTAAGAAATTCTTTTGCCTTTACCTCTCTCAACTCCTAAGGGAAGAAATAGTTTAAGAGAGCTTCCTTAAAACTATCCTAAGTGGCTGAAGCTGCATTATAACCTCTCCTTTGCTCCCTGTTATACCCCAAAAGCCCAAAGATCAGACCCACGAGTTTAAATGGAGAAAAGTTGAAATCTAGCACCAAGTAGCAGGATAGGTCATGAGGTGACCCGTTAGAGGAACCCACGAGTCGTGATGTGACTCGTAGGGAAGCTATGTGATGAACTGGAACTTGAGAAATAAGATCCCCACGGGCATCACCACGACTCATCGTCAGGCCCCATGAGTCTTTAGGTCAGTCGTAGGGTGGGTGAGTAAGAAGAGAGAAGGAAGACAAGCAGTGTTCTTGACGGGAGGACTCCATGGGTCGTGGTCAGCCCCCACGATTTGTGGGAACAGTCGTGGCCAAGTAGGGAAAAATATATCTGAGGCTAAGGCAGTGTACATCACAGATGGTGACCACGAGTCATGGTCACCTGGAACGTGTCGTTAAGTCATCTGTGATGAGCCCAGGAGACTTGTTGAGAAGTGTACTTCACGGATCAAACCATGAGTCGTTAATACAGGGGACAAATCGTTAGGTCTCTCGTTGGGACCACCTGACAGTTATTTTCTGCGAATTTAGTAAGGGCTATTTCGTAATTCCTAAGTTCCTATGGCCTAAACTACATTGTTTTTAGTTATGAATAATGACTTTTAAAGGGGTTAAGTTCATTTTAGGCCTTATTCATTCATGCATGCAAGGTAGAAGACTAGAGAGGGTGATCAAGCCTAACATTCATCAATTCCTCTTCAATTTCCTATTGGGCACTCAAAGAAGTGTAAGAATCATCTACCAATAGGTATGTAGGGTTATGAATGGGTGGTTCCTTTCACACCCATGCCCAATACCTCTCTAAATCATGAATGATCTATGACTAATCTATGGGGTCTTAATCCAATGCTTGAGTTTGCTAATTCTTTACATGGGTATGATTTAAATATGTTTCTATTATTGAATTATGAAGCATGGGTAAGTTTAATAATGTTTTCAATTAAAAATCATGTTTCTAGCTTTATGAATTAAAAAGCCCATTGTTGAAAAGTTCATTAAAGATGAGATTTATGATGAATGCATGATGATGATGAGATATTATGATGAAAAGTATGTTTCCAAGCTACGCATGTTTATTATCACATTTTCGGTATGAATTGAGTATTTTCAAGTGTGCTAAAGCTTTTGGAAATGCCCACATGTTTAATTACGATTGATGATTTTCCCGAATTAAGCTAACCATATGGTTTTGGAGCGAAGACTCCCATTTATATTTTCAGCTTGCAGTATGGTGTGAGTTAAAGCTTCTCATATGCATGATTTTAGTTTTGAGATGTATTTGATTATGAGCTTCGTCAATAGATAATTTTGAGCTTCCTTGAATAACGATTTAGAGCATATGCATGTTTTTGGGAGTAGTGTCTAGCACTGAGCAAGCTAAGGGTCGATCACCCTATGCCTCAGAAATACGCGCCAACGTAGGTTTATACATTATGACTTTGGGACCTCCCTTGTGATCTATCCTCGGCCCTATTGGCCCATGATCTTGACATCGATATCATGGTATTGTCCCTAGCCCTGACAAGGCTTTGGACGACTCTACCCACTTGAGTGTGATAATTGGGACCACATAAGCTCTATCGTGGTATGTCGGTTAAAAGACAAGTCTCCCATTTTTCCTCATAATTTCATTTATGCATGTTCATTACTCATGAGATTTACATATGTAAGCATGTTCGAAAGTAGGTTTAACTCAATGTTCAGCTTTACATATAAATATCAGATTTCAGCTTTGAGTCAATCAATTATGTTATGATGATATGTTATGTTTAATTTTAGAATTCCTCTATGATTATATTGTTGATTAGTCTATTTCATTGATCGAGTTAGATATATGCTTATGCCATGGGTAGACTTGGGGTTTCTCGAGGCCCCTTGGCCCGTGTTGCAATCTGGGCCTCCATTTGGGTTGTGACAAACTTGGTATCAGAGAAATAGGTTTGAAGTGTCCTAGGGTGTCCAAAAGCCGCATCAAATAGAGTTTTTCTCTTGGGAGTGAAACATGCCACAATTGTGAGGAAGAGGATACGATACGTTTAGGAAATGTTCCCTTCTTTCATGACCTATGTCGTGCGATGGAAATGTCTCCCTACCTTCTGATTAGTGCTATTCTCAACTGTAGAATCATGGCTCCTCTAAGAATGAATGGTAGAGAGGAATGGGAATGGTGAAGGCCATAAGGATTGCAATGGAAATGGGCACCAGCAGGTCCCACCAGTCCAGGAGCACCAAGAACCGAAGCCAATTGCCCATGCTGAGTTTCGAGGCAGCTATTCAAATGCTCGCGTAGGCCTTGACCGCTCAGGTCAATCAGTACGTGGTTGCGCATGTTTTGGAAAATAGCAATGTATAGGCATCTCGACTCAGAGATTTCTTGAGGATGAACCCGCCGGAGTTCCCTGGGTCAAAGGTAGATGAGGACTCGCATGAGTTCATAGATGAGATAGTGAAGATCACCCAAGTCATGGGGGTGAATGGGGTTGAGTGCACGGAGTTGGTCTCCTACAAGTTGAAAGGAGTCATGCATGATCTTGGGCAGATTTATATGCCCAAGTGATACTCATATGTATCATTTTTACCTTGTTTGTTGTGCAATGTGTATATATAATATCATGTAATTAGTAATAAAATGCGAATTTATACTAACCAACATGATTTGCATTTGTTTTGCTGGTAAATGTGATTTTTAGGAGCTAAAATGCATGTTGGAACTATGTCGGAGTTGGACTTGGATGCGAGCGTGGAAACGACCTTGGAATGCATATTTTATAGGGGCTCCGCGATGGAGCCGTGCCACGCTACCATCGCGGTAGCACACTGCCTGAGAAGGAATTAAAATGGCAATTTCTAGTGTGCCTTCGCGTCAGCTCCGTGGCACGGAGAGAGGCCTCCGCGATGGCCTCCGTGCCACGTTGAGGCTAATTTACTGGACCCTGGAAATTCCAGTGAAGGTCCGCGTCCACGCCGTGTCACGGAGGCAGTGCTCCGCGTTGGCCCCCGTGACACATTGCTTGTTATTCCGAGAAAAATTTCCCACTAGTATAAATAGCACACTTAGGTTTATTTTAATTAGTTTTTTTTTAGACTGAGTTCAGAAGTGGAGAGCAGGAACGTGGGTTAGTAGCAGTTGAAGAACGAAAAAGCTAAGGGATTTCTTCTCTTCCTTTCTTCTTTCTATCAATTGTACGTATGATTTACACTCATTTTAGGATGATCAATCTAAGAATGAGTGGCTAATTCTCTTCCTTGCTGAGGTTTTGAACATGTGTAATGAATTTTGATTGTAATTGATATGGTTTCTTCTTCTTCTTTAATGTTGTTCTATTAATTCTTGTTTTTACTGCATTAGTGATTGGCCAACATTAATGTATATCTAAAAAGTCCAATTTCACTCGAAAGAGCAAGAAATTGGAAAGTTGTGAATTAATAGGGTATTGTTCTTAACTTGATTTGGGAAAATTGGGTTTTGATGTGCTTTCCTGATAGAAATATACTTGAAAGCCGTATTAGTCAATTTAGGAACCGGAATTGTAGTGCTAGGTCATAAATTGCATTTGATCACAGAAATGTAGACGGATGGTTTATGATTCTAAAGTGAAATTAAATACGAGAGTTTTAATTTCTAGGCAAATGTTCTTGGCTAGCAACATGAAGAAGAGATTAACCAAATTATCATGATTATCAAGTTCATTACTTGTTCTTAACCTTGGCATGTTCATATCCATTGTCTAAATTCACAAGTAAATAGTTGTTATTAATTGTAGTATACACATAGTTTAGAAACAAAAACTCAAGTAACTCGTGGTTACATTGTTGTTAGCATAATTAGAAGTTAAATAGGAATATAGTAAACTAGGCAATTTTACATATCTTGAGCCTCCTTGGATAGATACTTGGCTACTTAGCCACTTTATTACTTGTTTGACCACGTGCACTTGCGTGTCGGTTATTAATATAAATTACCAACGGCAGAGCAAGCCGAACAAGTTTTTGGCGCCGTTGCCGGGGAGGCTAGGCGATTTGTAAAATTGTGTTTAGTGTAAATTTACTGTATTTGTATTTTTATTTTCTTAAGTGTTAACAACTTGGTCTTAGAATGTATTTTGCAGATTTTGTTTCTGTGAACACTGGCAAGGGACAAAGAGCTGGTGGAATCTTACTTAGAGCCTGAACGTGAGTTTCATAGTCAACGTAGAGAAGCTCTTCGAAAGAAGCTGCAGTTGCTTAAACAGTCTATGATGGAGCAACAAAATCCACCAATTGTGCGGGCAGTTTTAGTGCCCGATGAAGCAGCAGCAAGGCTGGTTCGCGAGGTGGCAATCCCACACGCTAATAATGTACATTCTAGCATCCGCAAACCAGAGCCTGGAGGGAGGTTTGAATTAAAGCAGAATATGGTGCAACTTTTGCACACAAGCGGGCAATTTACCGGACTCCCTCACGAAGATCCACAACAACATCTCCAGAACTTTTTGGAGATAAGTGACACTTATATACCCGCTGGAGTGTCACCTGATTATGTTCGGCTCACCTTATTTCCATTTTCCTTACTTGGTGAAGCCAAGAGGTGGTTAAACGCTGAACCACCAAACTCTATATCAACGTGGGATGATCTTGCACGGAAGTTTTTGATCAGATTTTTCCCTTCTGGTAAAACAGCCAGACTTAGGAGTCAAATCCTAAGTTTTAAACAGAGGGAGGGAGAAAATCTTTATCAAGCCTGGGAAAGATTTAAGTCCATGTTGTGGGATTGTCCTCACCATCATCAGTCCAATGAGGTGTTGGTACACACATTTATTGAGGGTTTGGAACCCCACACTAAAATTCTGTTAGATTCAGCAGCTGGAGGGCAAGCGCTGGAGAAGACCTATGAGGAGCTGTACACTTTGCTCAACCGATTTCACAAGCCAATCCAGAATGGAATGCAGATTCTTCAAGAGGTGGAGCAAGGAAAGCACCGGGAGTGCTTGAAGTGGATGGATTCATAGCTATCGCTGCACAGATAACTGCTTTGCAAAATTAGTTAAACACTCACTTCAGCAGTATAAATTTGAACCAGCCTTCAGCTTTAGTCAATGCAGTTCAACAGATGTGGTGGGAAGTGTGTGGTAGTAGTGAGCATTCAGCCGAATGTTGTGGTGCAAATCCTGATTCTGTTAACTTTGTGGGCAATGCACAGAGAAATCAACAGCAGTTTGGTAGTGGCTACAACTCAAATTGGAGGAACCATCCGAATTTTTCGTGGGGTAGCAACAATCAACAAGGCCAAAGTTCAGGGCAGGATATGCACAGAAACCAAGGAGGGCAACAAAATTATCAAGCTCAATTCAGAAATCATAATGCCCCTCCTCCACCACCATCACCGACTATTGAGGAGATGTTCAAAACCATGATCGCTAATCAGGCACAATTGCAGTCTGACTATGTCAAATTGGCAGCCGAAGTGAAGAACAATCAATTGGCGACCAAGGCTCTTGAATATCAGTTTGGGCAGTTTGCTAGTGCCCAAAATACTAGACCCAGAGGAGGACTACCTAGCGACACGGATCCAAATCCGAAGCAGGTAAATGCAGTGACCACGAGGAGTGGTTTACAGTTGAAGGAGGTGGAACCGGAAAGACCGCCTCAAAAGTCAGGAGCAGCAGATGTTGAGGGAGAGCAAATTTCAGATAAGGGGAAGACTAAAGAAGCTGAACCAGAAAGGCCTCCACCCCCGTTCCCTCAACGACTCAAGAAACACAAGGAGGAGGCGTGTTTCCAGAAATTCATGGAGGTACTTAAATAGGTACATGTTAACTTACCTCTTGTTGATGTCTTGCAGGGAGTGCCAAAATAGGCGAAATATATTAAAAACATCATGGCTAACAAAAGTCGTTTGACTGAGTATGCCACGGTAGCTTTAATGGAGGAATGCACTTCCCGTATTCAGAATAGGTTGCCCACAAAACTGAAAGACCCTGTAAGTTTCACTATCCAGCTGACTATTGGGCAAAGTATCCGAGCTCGTGGATTATGCGACTTGGGGGCAAGCATAAATCTGATGCCATCTTCGGTATTCAGAAAGTTAGGTCTAGGAAGTCCTAGACCTACAACGGTAATCTTGCAGCTAGCAGACAGGTCTTTAGCTAAGCCGGATGGCATTGTTGAGGATGTGTTAGTGCAAGTAGGCTCCCTCATTTTTCCGGTCGATTTTATTGTTCTGGACTTTGAACCAGATGCTGAAGTCCCATTTATTTTTGGACGACCCTTTTTGGCAATCGGAAAAGCATTAATCGATGTAGCTGCGGGTCAACTCACGATGCGAGCACTTGACAAGGTCGAAGTGTTCGATGTGTACAAGGTACCTAAGCTCCCGACTGTTTATATGGATCTCTCGGTGATCAATGTGATTGATCATGGGAATGCTAATGGAATGAGTGATTCCCGAGAGTTACTAGGTAGGCCACCGGATAAGGTTGAGAACTACTGGGGGGATGACCATGATCGAGACAAATCGTCCATCTCCCTAGTAGACAAGTGAGCTTAAAGGACGTCGAGCCGCGATGGTAAACCAGGCGCTGCACCGGAGGCAACCCGTGAGAAAAATATTTTATTTTTTTTCTTTTGCACAGTGTAGTTAATTTTTATCTTTATTTTTGTTTTTCTTTTCTATTTCCAAGTTTTATTTTTCTTTTTCTTTTCTTGATTAAGTTTAGATTTTCATTTTAGTTAATATTTTTTATTTTTTAGTTAGGGAAATCTATTAATTTAACCAATTTTTGTTTAGTGAGGTGATTTTCAGGTATAACAGAGAAAATATACATGGAGTCGAGAAAATGAGGCAAGGTATGAAAAATTAAAATTTATTGAAGAAATAGTGCACTGGCGCGTTGGCGCCGTGTCACGGAGGCAGTGCTCCGCGTTGCCCTCCGTGACACGTTGAAGGCAAAATCTGAAATTTTCAAAAATCCAGTAAGCCAACGCGTTGGCTCCATGTCACGGAGGAGGGGCTCCGCGTTACCCTCCGTGACACGTTGCCCCTTATTCAGTGTCGGGTCACACCGGGTTGCCGGGTGACCCGCATGTTTTCTTTAAGTATACCCCCGATTTTACCTATTTTTCTCCCCATTCCCTCTTCCCTCCGCGACCAAACACCCATTTCCCCCTCCCCAAGCAACGTGGCACGTTAATAGGCAAGGAAAAACGTCAAGTTTCTTCGGTTCTTCAATTCAAAGGTATGTTTTCATCGTCTAACTCAATTTTTTGGCGATTATTGTCAAATTTGGGCACGTGAGGTGAGATATATCACCCTAGGTAGAAATTAAACATGATGTTGAATTATTTTGTGATTGATTATGTTCGGAGTGTTGTAATTAGCGTTTGAACTTGTCGATTATGTGAATAATTCAAATTTGATTGTCGAATTGTATTCTAGGGCTTGGATTGTTGAATTTGACTTGGGCAACTTGATAGTTTGATGAAATCGATGCCCGGGTGCATTTATTATTTGAGAGAAGTCGTGGTAAATATTGTGTAAATGTTCCAAGACGACTAATTCTCGAATCTTTGTGGGAAAATGCATAAAATGTGTGAATTGGTTAGATTGTTTAGATTAGCTTGTATATAAAATGTTTTTATAGTTGTTTTTATTTTTGTTGTTGTTTTTGTTGCTTGTGCGAGGTGTGAATTGTTGGCGATAGTAGGATTGAGATTAGCTGTATGAAGTCTGAGTAGTACGCTAACCGTTATGCTGTCGAAATTTTGTTGCGAACGCACTAAGCAATATGTGTATAGTTGTTTGTGTTTGGGGTTGTAAATAGAGCTATCCTTGCTGTAATTTTGTAAATATTGTTAAGGACTAAGTGTGGGGTAAATTTTGTGTAACCCGACCTTAGCCGAAGCTAACAAGTTTTTAGCTTAACGTTGTGCTTGTTTGTGTAAATTGACAGGTACAATGGCTAGCAGACAAGATAAAAGAAAGGGTGCTTCTACTTCAGGCACCAGACGGAAAAGGATGAGACTGGGCACTGCAGTCCCAGCTGCACCCGCTGTTCCGCGCGGCCAACACCGCCAATACAGAACAAGATGGGTAACCGATGAAGGGAAGAAATGGTATAATAAGCAAAAAGAAAACAAGTACTTCCCCGAGGAACATATTGCACGGGAACCACTTGCACAGGAGTTCCCTCGCATCGTACAGAGAATTGAGGCAGCTGGGCTCAGCTTTATTTTTCAGGAGCCCAAGGAGTGCAACCTTCACTTGGTCCGGGAATTTTATGCAAACTGGAACCCGGCCATCAGAAGCCACACTATAAAAATCAGAGGGCAGATTGTCACTCTGGAACCCCAACAGCTGAATGCCATCGTTGGAGCGTGGGACACGGACGCCCATGTTCTCCGCCAGTTAAACATCACCCCACCGTACGCCGACATCAGACGTACGTTGTGTGGGGCTCGATCCACAGCCCGATGGAGTAGACATAAGGAGAGGGGTTACCACCAGACTCTGCCCTATTCGCAGATGAACAGGGAGGCCAGAATATGGCTGAAGATTGTGTGTTCGTGTTTGATCCCGGGAGTCCATATGACAGATGTGACCCGGGACCGTGTCTGCTTGGTGTATGCCCTTATGAAAGGGCTCGAGATTAATGTGGGGGCGGTAATAATATCCGCCATGAAGAGAGCCAAACTGCACCAGGGCCACAGATACGGGTTTGGCGGACTCATCACCACCTTCCTCCGAGGCCTCGACATTGAGGAAGAAGCCTTGTATTATATTCCGCAGTTGGAGCGGAGGGCCCTCGACGTGACAAAGACTAAGGCCCCCGACACTACACACGGACCGGTATTGACTTTGGGCGAGCGACATGCTCGTGATGATCAGTACATGGCCCGTATGCTTGGCATGCAGATGCTGCAGCTACGGATTGGTGGGAGACCAGCCACCGAGAAGGAATTATGGCAGTTGGAGCTGGACTACCCCTTTGGCGAGAACGCCAGAGCCTTATGTCGGGTAGGGCCAGCCTTTGTGGAGCCGACAGATGATGATGTCCCTACTGATGAGGAGACACGTCGTGAGGACCCCGATGACGACGATGGAGCTGATTCAGATATGGGCGACGAGGCCGCAGCACCGGATGAGGAAGTCGAATATTTTGACTGAGCAGGGAGTTCCACCACCCAAAATTTTGTGCTTTGTATTGTTGTGAACACTGGGGACAGTGTTCGATTTAAGTGTGGGGTGGGGAGTAGCTAGGTGCTGGGGACATAGGCTCTAAATTGCTGTATGTTTTTTCCTTGGTTTGTATGTATGTTTGTGCTTTCCCTGTGGCGAACTGATTTGCGATGTATGTGTATATATTTGTTTTGTGGCTGATGATGTGTGTTTTTGAAAGTTATGGTTGCTAGTGTAAATATTTTGTAAATTTTGTAAATTTTTTTTCTATCGACATGATCGATATTTTTCAAAATTTTTGCAAAAATATTTTGCACTTGTAAATATTTTCTTTCTATCGAAATGATCGATGTATTGCAAAATTTCTTTTCGAATTTTTTTTTGGGTTTCTCGGATTTTGTTTTCGGTTCTTTTACCGAGAATAGTCCCATTGAACCGATGTCATAGTTAGTGACCGTTCCCTATGATGGATGGATGACGACCGTCTTAAGGGAAATGTAGTCGGTAGGAGTAGGATTTTTATTTGTTTGTTTTTAGTTTTTCTTTGGTGGATTGCATCAATGAACTGTAGTTGCTTATGGTTGCTAAAATTTCGTTGCGTGTTGTAATTGATGTTCAAAATGTGAAAGTGATTCGTTTGAAAGCATGCAATTCTGTAAATACGTTGAGTTACCTAGGCTATAGAATTTGATTCATTATGATTGAGGCTTAATCTTGAATTCATGTAATTGACTAATTAAAGAGTTTGTGAATGTATCTTGATTTGACCATGTGCATGAAGTGTGAAGTGAGGTTTTGCTATTCCATGTCATTGTGAATTGTCTAGAACTTGCCTGGTGTGTATACAAAACGAAATGAAGGAGGTGTAGTGTTGGAAAGGATGTAGGCATTTCTTTGTTTTAACCGATAGTTTCCATTTTTTTTCTTGTCAAATTCTACCTTTTTATATGTTGTATACCCTAGTCAGCCCGTTGAGCCTGTAGCCGATTTCTTTCTTTTGTCCAAAATTGTATGAACTAAGCTTTATTCCTTCTTTTCATTAGCCTTAAAGTCTATAAGAAGCTCTTAAGCGCTTACAAAAGAACAGAAAATGTTTCCCAAAGTGTTAAAGAGTGAAAAGAGTGAAAAGAGAAAGAAGAGCAAAGTGAAGAAAGAAAAGATGATGTTGAAGAGGCACTTGTTGTAATTAAATGATATTGAGGGTACATGAAAACCCTTTGTTTTGTGTCTAGTGTGTTTGATGAAATGGGCTGTATGAAAGTAAACCAGCATGAATGGGAGAAAAAGAGAAAAGAGAGGAACAATGTCCATGAGTCGATGGGAATGTGTTGAAAAGGCGCTTAAGGATGCTAGCGACTATTATTGGCTAATCCAGTATATATATACTAGATCCATAGCCCCGTTACAACCCATTAAAGTCCTACGTGATCCTATATTGCATTTCTTTATATTAGTGGAGTAATACACTAAGGGCAAGCCTATGGGTCATGACATAATGCATGTGAATTCTTTTGGGAGAGAGAGTGAAATAAATTTTTATATGCCCCTACTTGCATGTTTGTGTGCTGCATTAACATAAAGGGGAAGTTCTCTCGAGTTGTGAGGGCACATGCTTGATGAAAGATTGATTTTGGTGTCGGATTTCTTGATTAGCTGATTTGCATGAGTTTGCCAATATCAAGAATCAACTCTTAAGGTCTAGGAAGCTTTGATGTATTAAAGGTCATTGTATTGTACGACCAAGCATGTTTTCTTGATGATTTGCAAGAATTGAATAATCGGTATGACCGTAGCGTAAATTGTTGCACCATAGTGACGAAGGTTGGGATGTAATTTGCATGATTTGTGTATGTGTTGTTCGAGGACGAACAAGGATTTAAGTGTGGGGTAAGTGATCTTGGGCAGATTTATATGCCCAAGTGATACTCATATGTATCATTTTTACCTTGTTTGTTGTGCAATGTGTATATAATATCATGTAATTAGTAATAAAATGCGAATTTATACTAACCAACATGATTAGCATTTGTTTTGCAGGTAAATGTGATTTTTAGGAGCTAAAATGCATGTTGGAACTATGTCGGAGTTGGACTTGGATGCGAGCGTGGAAACGACCTTGGAATGCATATTTTATAGGGGCTCCGCGATGGAGCCGTGCCACGCTACCATCGCGGTAGCACACTGCCTGAGAAGGAATTAAAATGGCAATTTCTAGTGTGCCTTCGCGTCAGCTCCGTGGCGCGGAGAGAGGCCTCCGCGATGGCCTCCGTGCCACGTTGAGGCTAATTTACTGGACCCTGGAAATTCCAGTGAAGGTCCGCGTCCACGCCGTGTCACGGAGGCAGTGCTCCGCGTTGGCCCCCGTGACACGTTGCTTGTTATTCCAAGAAAAATTTCCCACTAGTATAAATAGCACACTTAGGTTTATTTTAATTTGTTTTTTTTTAGACTGAGTTCAGAAGTGGAGAGCAGGAACGTGGGTTAGTAGTAGTTGAAGAACGAAAAAGCTAAGGGATTTCTTCTCTTCCTTTCTTCTTTCTATCAATTGTACGTATGATTTACACTCATTTTAGGATGATCAATCCAAGAATGAGTGGCTAATTCTCTTCCTTGCTGAGGTTTTGAACATGTGTAATGAATTTTGATTGTAATTGATATGGTTTCTTCTTCTTCTTTAATATTGTTCTATTAATTCTTGTTTTTACTGCATTAGTGATTGGCCAACATTAATGTATATCTAAAAAGTCCAATTTCACTCGAAAGAGCAAGAAATTGGAAAGTTGTGAATTAATAGGGTATTGTTCTTAACTTGATTTGGGAAAATTGGGTTTTGATGTGCTTTCCTGATAGAAATATACTTGAAAGCCGTATTAGTCAATTTAGGAACCGGAATTGTAGTGCTAGGTCATAAATTTCATTTGATCACAGAAATGTAGACGGATGGTTTATGATTCTAAAGTGAAATTAAATACGAGAGTTTTAATTTCTAGGCAAATGTTCTTGGCTAGCAACATGAAGAAGAGATTAACCAAATTATCATGATTATCAAGTTCATTACTTGTTCTTAACCTTGGCATGTTCATATCCATTGTCTAAATTCACAAGTAAATAGTTGTTATTAATTGTAGTATACACATAGTTTAGAAACAAAAACTCAAGTAACTCGTGGTTACATTGTTGTTAGCATAATTAGAAGTTAAATAGGAATATAGTAAACTAGGCAATTTTACGTATCTTGAGCCTCCTTGGATCGATACTTGGCTACTTAGCCACTTTATTACTTGTTTGACCACGTGCACTTGCGTGTCGGTTTTTAATATAAATTACCAATGAGCAGAGCAAGCCGAACAATGCATATCAGGTTTCACCAATGGAAAGATAGTAGGGTTGCCGGAGAAGGCCCTTTTACTTAGGAGGAGTTCCATGTTGCATTCTTAGATTGGTTCTTCCTTCGTGAGATGAGGGAGATGAAGGCACCTGAGTTCGTAAATTTGAAGCAAGGGAGAATGACGGTGCAGGAGTATGCCCTTGAGTTCACCTGCCTATCAAAGTATGCCCCAGAGTTAGTGGCTGATCAGAGGGCGTAGGTGAGAAGGTTCGTTCTTGAAGTCACGGGCTATTTGGATAAGGATTGTAGGACCGCTATGCTTCACCAGGACATGGAATTCCCTTAGATAGTTTTGTATGCCCAACAGATGGAGGCGACACATTTGAGAGAGAGGGAGGCCAACATGGCCAGGACCGATGACCACAAATTCTTGCAGCCGAGGTCAGGTGGTGGGCACCAACAGTAGACCCACCCGAGATCATCAGCCCTAGCATCTTCAACATTGAGTGTGCCATCCATAATGAGGCACAATCAGAGGGGGAGAGCATCAGGCTCTAGGGGTCAGAGTAGAAGACCCGCAAATTCTAGCATTCTAGCTTGCCACAAGTATGGCCGGGGTCACACGGGTTAGTGTCTAGCAGGTACAGGTGCATGTTTTGGGTGTGGGAAGCCCTGACACATGCTTAGAGATTGCCCAGCAGCGAGGCAGGATCATGATGGGGGCCGAGGCCTAGCTTCTAGTTTCGCAACCCAACCTGTATGATCAACACATTAGGGGGCATCTACTAGCATAGGTGGCAGTCAGCGAATAGATTCTATGCTTTAGCATTCCGCCAGGAGCAGGAGGTCTCCCCGGATGTAGTCACTGGTATGTTGCGAGTTTTCCACGTTGATGTTTATGCTTTGTTAGATACGGGTGCTACCTTGTCTTTGTTGACACCTTATGTGGCCAGTAGCTTTAGTGTCAGTCCCGAAGTCTTGTCAGAACCCTTCTCAATTTCTGCTCTAGTAGGTGACTCAGTTATAGCTAGACGGGTATATAGAGGTTGCCCGGTCTTAGTCCTTCAGAAGGTTACCTTGGCAAATTTGATAGAGTTAGCCATGATCGATTTTGATGTTATTTTAGGCATGGATTGGCTAGTTTCATGTTATTCATTAGTAAATTCTAGAACCCGTGTAGTAGACTTCAGATTTCTGGGTGTGCCAGTCTTAGAATGGAAGGGTAGTTCGACTATGCTTATAGGTTGTTTCATTTCCTACCTTAAGGACAGAAAGATGATTTCTAAAGTTTGTGTGTACCATCTAGTTAGGGTTAAGGATGTTGAGTCTGAGATCCTGACTATCCAGTCAGTTCCAGTAGTATGTGAGTATCCAAACGTCTTTCCAATTGAAGTACCGAGAACCCTCCCAAGAGGGAGATCAATTTTGGTATTGACCTTCTTCCCCACATGCAGCCTATATCTATTCCTCCTTGAAGAATGGCTCCATCTAAGCTTAAAGAGTTGAAAGAGTAGTTTAAGGACCTGTTAGATCACGGTTTTATGAAACCGAGTAAATCCCCATGGGGTTCACCAGTTTTCTTTGTCCGAAAGAAAGATGGTTCTCTTTGAATGTGTTTTAATTATTGTAAAACTGAACAAAGTCACCATCAAGAACATGTATCCTTTACCCATGATTGATGGTTTATTTGACCAGCTTCAGGGTGCCAAGTGTTTCTCGAACATAGATCTTAGATCCGGGTTTCATCAGCTTAGAGTTCGGGAGAGTGACATCCTGAAAAAAGCCTTCAGGACACAGTATGGTCATTATGAGTTCATAGTTATGTCTTTTGGACTAATGAATGCTCCTACAACTTTTATATACTTGATGAACAAGGTGTTCAAGCCATACCTGGACATGTTCGTGATTGTGTTTATTAATGACATCCTGATATACTCTCAGAGCGAGGGGGAACATGTCGCTCATTTGAGAATAGTGCTTTAGACTCCCAAGGAAAGAAAATTATATGCCAAATTTAGAAAGTGTGATTTTGGTTGAACTTCGTGGAAGTTTTGGGCCATGTGGTATCAAGCGAAGGCATAACAGTGGACTCTTAGAAAATAAAGGCAGTGAAGAATTGGCCAAGACCGGTGAATCCTTCAGATATTCAGAGCTTCTTGGGTTTATCTAGCTACTATCAAAGATTTGTTGATGGTTTCTCATCGATTGCAGCACCCTTGACCAAATTGACCCAGAAGAAGGTGAAATTCCAATGGTTGGAGGCTTGTGAGAAGAGCTTCCAAAGTTGAAGACTCGACTTACTTCAGCATCGATGTTAACTCTACTGAAGGAAACTGATGGGTTTGTGGTGTATTGTGATGCTTCAAGGATCAGACTTGGGTGTGTATTGATGCAGCATGGGAAGGTTATAGCATATGCCTCTAGACAGCTAAATGTTCATGAGAAGAATTACTCGACCCATGATCTCGAGTTGGCCGCGGTGGTATTCGCCTTGAAGATATGGCAACATTTCTTGTATGGAGCCCACATGGATGTGTTTACGGACCATAAGAGCTTACAATATGTGTTCACATAGAGGGATCTCAATCTTCGGCAAAAGAGGTGGTTAATATGTGTTTACGCAGAAGGATCTCAATCTTTAGCAAAGGAGGTGGTTGGAGCTACTCAAGGACTATGATATGAGTGTCCTTTACCATCCGGGAAAGGATTAATGTAGTAGCGTATGCACTTAGTAGACTCTCCATGGAGAGTGTGGCTCATGTGGATGAAGGAAGAATGAGCTGGTGAAGGATGTGATCGACTCGCAAGGTTAGGAGTTAGGTTGGTTGACTCGACCGGTGGTAGTGTTGTTGTTCAGGATGGATCAGAATTGTCTTTGGTGATTGATGTAAAAGCTAGGAAATATGAGGACTCGATTTTAGTAAAGTAAAAGGAAGCCATTCAAAATCAGAAGGTAAAGGTATTCTCTAAAGGGGGAGATGGTGTTCTTCGGTACCAGGGTCGCCTATGTGTTCCAGATATTAATGATTTGAGGAATCGGATGTTGCACGGGGCTCATGGATCTAGGTATTCTATCCACCTAGGTTCCACCAAGATGTATTGTGACCTATGGAAAATCTATTGGTAGAATGGCATGAAGAAGGATATTGCAAAATTCATAACAAAGTGTCCGAACTGTCAGCAAGTAAAGGTCGAGCACCAGAGACCGGGAGGTGTACTTCAGGATATAAGCATTCCTACTTGGAAGTGGGAAGAAATTAATATGTACTTCATCACTGGTTTACCTCATACTCGTTGACAATATGACTCCATTTGGGTTGTGGTAGACAGGTTGACCAAGGCTGCACATTTTCTACCGATTAAGACCACAAATTTGGCGGAAGATTATGTCAAATTATATATCCGGGAGCTAGTCCGATTGCATGGAGTGCCCTTATCCATCATTTTATAAAGAGGTACTCAATTTACCTCTTAGTTTTGGAAGTCGTTTAAAAAAGGATTGGGTACACAAGTTAAACTCAGCATAGCACTTCACCCGCAAATGGAGCGGACAATTCAGACCCTCAAGGACATGTTGAGAGCATGCGTTATTGACTTTAGAGGTAGCTGGGATGAGCATTTGCCACTTATTGAGTTTGCATACAATAACAACTATCATTCCAGTATCCATATGGCACCATTCGAGACTCTCTATGGGCGGATGTGAAAGTCTCCCATTGGATGGTTTGAGGTTGGCGAAGCAGTAATAGTAGGAACGTATTTAGTTCACGAGGCTATGGAGAAGGTTCAGTTGATAATGGATAGGTTGAAAACTTCCCAGAGTCGCCAAAATTCCTATCCCGACATGAGGTGGAGAGAATTAGAATTCGAGGTCGATGACTGGGTATATCTGAAGGTGTCTTCCATGAAGGAAGTGATGAGGTTCAGAAAGAAAGGGAAACTTAGTCCCCTCTATAATATCTCGTACCGGATCATGAGATGTGTGGGCAAGGTGGCCTATGAGTTGGAGTTGCCCTCAGAATTAGCTTCTGTGCATCCTGTATTCTATGTGTCGCTTTTGAAGAAATTCTTGGGTGATCCAGCTCTAGTCGTCCCGGTGGACAGCGTTGGGGTGAAAGATAGCCTCAGTTATAAGGAGGTTCCGGTAGAAATACTGGATCATTAGTTTCGAAGGCTAAGGAATAAGAAAATAGCTTCAGTTAAAGTGTTATAGGAGAATCAACATATTAAAGGAGCTACGTAGGAAGCCAAAGTGGACATGATGGCTAAATACCCACATTTATTCTCTACAGGCTCAATTTCAGCTTGAGGTATCAGTTTTTGACCTAAAACCTTATTTACTTTTCATGTTTAGTTCATGTGTTCAATTTTCTTCTATGTGTATGGATGTATGTATGATTTGTGAATTTAGTTCAGCTATGTAGTTTGAATCGGAGGTAGTCATTCCGTCAGTTTTTGGCTTAAATGACCAGTATACGAATATGATGATTGCATCTCTCTGATTTTCTGTATGTATTCAAACATTCAGGGACGAATGTTACCAAGGGGGAGATATTGTTATACCCCGAAATCCCAAAATCAGACCCAGGAGTTTAAATAGAGAAAAGTTGAGATCTGGCACCAGGCAGCAGGATGGGTCCTGAGGTGACCTGTGAGAGGAACCCACGAGTCGTGATATGACCAGTAGGGAGGCTAAGTGATGAACTGGAAACTTGATAAATGAGATCCCCATGGGCATGAACACAACTCGTGGTCAGGCCCCAAGAGTCGTTAGGTCATACGTGGGGTGGCTGAGTAAGAAGAGAGAGGGAAGACAGGCAGGTACTAGACGGAAGGACCCCATGAGTCGTGGTGAGCCCCCACAATTCATGGGAACAATCGTAGCCAAGCAGGGAAAAATATATCTGAGGCTAAGGCAGTGTACATCACAAATGGTGACCACGAGTCATGGTCACCTGGAACTAGTCGTTAAGTCATCTGTGATGAGCCTAGGAGACCTGTTCAGCAGTGACTTCATGGATCAAAGCACGAGTCGTTATTAGAGGGGACGAATAGTTAGGTCTCTCATTGGGACCACCTGACAGTTATTTTCTGCGAATTTAGTAAGAGCTATTTCGTAATTCCTAAGTTCCTAAGACCTAAACTACGTCATTTTGAGTTATGAATAGTGACTTTTAAACGGGTTGAGTTCATTTTAGGCCTTATTCATCATGCATGCAAAGTAGAAGACTAGAGAGGGTGATCAAGCCTAACATTCATCAATTCCTCTTCAATTTCTAGTTGGGCATTCAAAGAAGTGTAAGAATCAGCTACCAATAGGTATGTAGGGTTATGAATGGGTGGTTCCTTTCACACTCATGCCCAATCCCTCTATAAATCATGAATGATCTATGACTAATCTTTGGGGTTTTAACCCAATGCATGAGTTTCATAATTCTTTACATGGGTATGATTTAAATATGTTTCTATTATTGAATTATGAAGCACGGGCAAGTTTTATAATGTTTTCAATTAAAAATCATGTTTCTAACTTTATTAATTAAAAAGCCCATTGTTGAAAAGTTCATGAATGATGAGATTTGTGATGAATGCATGATGATGATGAGATATTATGATGAAAAGTATGTTTCCAAGCTACCCATGTTTTTTATCACGTTTTCGATATGAATTCAGTATTTTCAAGTGTGATAAAGCTTTGGGAACTGCCCACATGTTTAAGTACGATTGATGATTTTCCCGAATTAAGCTTACCACATGATTTTGGAGCGAAGACTCCCACTTATATTTTTAGCTTGTGGTATGGTGTGAGTTAAAGCTTCTCATATGCATGATTTCAACTTTGAGATGTATTTGATTTATGAGCTTTATCAATTGATGATGTTGAGCTTCATTGAATAATAATGTAGAGCATATGCATGTTTTTGGGAGTAGTGTCTAGCATCGAGTAGGCTAAGGGTCGATTACCCTATGCCTCAAAACTACACGCCAACCTAGGTTTATACATTAAAACTTTGGTACCTCCCTTGTGAGCTATCCCTGACCCTATTGTCCCATGAGCTTGATATCGATATCATGGTATTGTCCCTAGCCCTGGCAAGGATTTGAACAACTCTACCCACTTGAGTGTGATAGTTGGGACCATGTAAGATTTATCATGGTATATCGGTTAAAAGACGAGTCTCCCCCTGTTCCTCATGATTTCAGTTATGCATGTTCATTACTCATGAGATTTACATATGTAAGCATGTTCCAAAGTAGGTTTGAGTCAATGTTCAACTTTACTTATAAATATCAGATTTCAGCATTAAGTCAATCGATTATGTTATGATGATATGTTTTGCTTAAGTTTAGACTTACGCTATGATTATATTATTGATTATTCAGTTTCATTGATCGAGTTAGATTGTATGCTTATGCCATGGGTTGTCATGGGGTCTCTCAGGACTCCTTGTCTCGTGTTGCGGTTCGGGCCTCTATTCGGGTCGTGACACTCCCACTAGTCGTACCACACATTATCCACATCCTTTAGCTAATAAGAAGGAAACTCAATTCCCTCTATCTCTATGGTGTACATTACCTTTAGAATCTTCTAAATCTCATCAATAAAGTTCCGAGGGTCCAACTCCCTCTATTTCTAATTCATGATGCTCCTAAGTCATGGGAGATAAAGATAGCCGGTGCTCAGTTCTAACGTACTGACTGGGTAGCCACCAAATAAGTGAGCATCTATTTGTTTGTGCAGGAATTTAACTTAAACAAAGGAAATGGAAGAATTAAACTGAAAGGGATCTACTGGAAGCAAAAGAAGGACATGTGTGTTGGCTACATTAGACCTATGATAACATAGATTGGCATCTGCGGAATGCAGGTGCTACCATAGGTAACACACAAAGGGCACTGCCTAAGCCTGCTGGAGGATCTGCAAGCCGTAGATGGGCACTTGTGAAACGCTGGTTCCACAAAAGTGACCCGTTTTGCTACTAAGGAATAACTCATTCAGAAATTGCACAATTGCACCTGAAAGGCTTCCAAGGGAAATTTTGGATAGCTGTACAAAAGGAATTTTGAGATTTTCTTACCCCAAGTGTACAATCATAAAAGAGAATTTTTGTAGAGAGAAGTTCATAGAGATAAAAAGTAGAGTACAATTACTTCTTCTTCTTCAATTCCCATCAGGCAAGACACCATTGTCGCAGACCTTAAGGTTAAAATTAATTACTTAATATGATGAATGTGGAGAAATTCCTTATGAGTATAATTTCTCTCTCTTTACTTATTAGTAGCTAAATTTCTTGCTAGGGGTGTTTGTGCATGATGAGTGTCTAAATTTGTTTGGGTGTCGATGAATTATGCTTATATTTTAGTAGTAAGTATGGATCTATTATTTCCTCCAAGTTTTAATTCAAAAATTGATGGTTGCAAACATTGATTTAGCTTTCTTATCTTTCTTTTGCTTGAAAGAGGGAAGTAAGGTTTAGGTGAGGACTCAATAATGAGGAATTGGGTGTGTGAAGCTTTTGCTTGAGATAGAGATAGTCAAGCCCCATAATCATATCCATTAAAGGGTTAAGGCTAGAGATAGCTTAATCCTTCCTCAAGACTTGTTGGTTGGTTTATTAATTAGCTTTGGGGTTTGAGAAAAACCAAGGTAAACATATCCTCTTAGTTGAGAAACATGGGATGTAGCCTTAGCCAACAATATCCATGCTCTAATGGAATCTAAGGCATTTTAATCAACCCCTATCAAGTTGATGCCCCATCAAATGTGCACCCCTAGTCGCTCTCATTGAATGCAACAAGTCACTTGCCCCTACTTTTTTTACAATTTGAAATTGACACTTTCTTCCCTTTTCCCTCCTATTTTGCATTATGTTATTTAGACACGATGCTAGCTAGTTTGAGATGATTTATATCTTATGGATCATCTCTTCTTAATCTCTATAGGATCCGAACCCCACACTTTTGGGAATTTATTTTTTGACAATGATAGAAGCCACCTCCTTTAAAAAGGAGAGTTGTATTGAGCATTATAAAAAATGGCGCCATTGCCAGGGATTGAGATTTGATTGCCATTTATCTTTTAACGATTCAAATTTGTTTTGCATCTTGTGTTGCTTTACATTGTTTTGTGTATTTTTTGATCACTTAGGAGTGCAAAGATGAGCCATAATAGTGATGCTGGTAGCATGAAGAGGTTCATCGATAGAGAAGATGAACCCATGGCACAGAATGTGGCTAGTTCCATTCGCCTACCACCAACGATAGAAAATATCGTATTCCATATGAAAAGCACCATGTTACATCTCTTGCAAATGAAAGGGCTACTTGGTGAAATAGCTAGTGAGGATGCTAATCGTCATCTTTGGAACTTCATTGAAATCTGTCAACCATTCAACATATCTAACATCAGCCAAGAGTCAATCCGCTTGAGGTTATTCCCATTCTCTTTGACGAGAGAGGCTATGACATGGCTGGAGGAGCTACCTCCTAGATCCGTCACATCTTGAAACGAATTGGTTGAAGCATTCCTTGATAGATTTTTTCCACCCTTTAGGATACTTTAACTACGTAATGAGATCACACACTTCCGGCAACTACCATAAGAACCCACTCATGAAATGTGGCTGAGATTTAAAAAGAAAGTTTCCATTTGTCCAAATCATGGACTGCCGAATGGGCTACTTCGTCAAAGTTTTTATTGATCCCTTAATTCAATCGACAAGTCTATGGAAAATAATTCGGTTTGTGGTACAATATGAATCAGAACTATGGACTTGCTAAGCACTCTTTAATCTAATGATTAAAACCAACTGGACATGGCATACCAAAGAGACAGAGGTGTCCCCAAATGCATCTTACAACCATGTGACAGCTAAAATGCAGAGAAGAGATGAAGAAAGAGATGAAATGTTGGGAAGAAATAATGACTTAAGAAGGGTTTACTGCAAAATATGTTATGTGGTCTGGAACCAAAAGTGTTTTAACGCTATTGGATCCCAAAGACACAACTCATTTGAGGAGGATGTCTTTCAAGCAAGATATGATGCAGAATATCAATTCATGATGGGCCATATGGTGGGTCCTCATCAAGGATACCAAGATGCCAATCAAGTCCCTTAGCATCCTCGTAATGGGAACCAAGGTTGGAGAGAGTAAGAAGACCAAGGTTGGAGAGAAAGGGATAACTGATGGAGAAACCACGAGCCCAAAAGAGAAAGGGATAGGTACAACCACTGGATTTCAAATCTGTACATTCCGCCTGCTAAAGCTGGTGTAGCCCCTATGCAACCAAGTGAGTGATGTAATAAATTCAAAGATTGAAAAGATGTTGGCTAGAGTGTTGAAGAAACTGGAGTCAACCGATAGCGGAGTGAAAGAATTAAAAGGGGAGGTATCTAACCTTGCCCAAATGGTGAGCTCTCACTCAGCTTCAATCAATCACTTGGAAGCCCAAATGAACCATTTATCCACATAAATGAATCCTAGAATGAAGGGAATTCTTTCGAGTGACACTATGCCAAATCTAAAGATAGATGGCCACTGCATGGCAATAGTTACGAGGAGTGGAAAGATAGTTACAAATGTGGGTGATAAATCCAAGGTGGTGTTGGTTCAAAGTGAATTGATGAAGAGTTTAATGATGGGGTGCCAAGTGCACCTAATCCTAAATTTATGCTTAGATTCACGTGTGTGTGCGTTTATGTGCTAACAAATGATTTGAGTTGATTTGAGCAGGAAACTAAGCAAGATAGACTCAAAAGTGATCCAAGGAGTAAAGATTTGAGGAGATGAAGGGCTTGGTGCTATGGCTGGCGGCTCGCACCAAGTCCTGAACATCAAAAAACAAAACTTCAGGTTGGTGCGTGCTAGCCCTTGAACTTCAGAGAAATTCACTTCACAAACCTTGGCAAGATGAGTGGCACCCCGCGCCAAGTTATGGAGGGCAGAAGCATCATTTGAAGCTAATCTATAAATAAATGTCGTAGGTCATTTTTTTACATATCTTTGATCATTTTTTACATTCCATAGTTCATTTCTGAGGTTTGTAAGCCGTTGGGAAGGAAGACAAAGTTCTACACAATTTTTTCTTCTTTACTTGTATTTTCATATGATGACTCTTGTTTATGCGTGGCTAAACTTATATTTTAGGGTTGTGGCCATGGTGGATGGTTGCATGTTTGAAGACTAATCTAATCTAGTTGTGATTCTTCAATTATGGTTGTTTGTATTTATTTTTGTTAATTTATTATTTATGAGATTGATCACCTTGTATATAATTCGTTGTCTTTCGATTAAACTTGGGAAAGGGAATCGAAAAGGTTAAAAATAAATACAGAACGGGAATTCAAAGATCCTTGAACCCATTGGTGATAGGACAGAAGTTGTTGTTGAGGATAGGGATATACCCTTCAACCTCATTTAGTTGAAATACAAGTAGGGATAATCATCATTTTATTGTTCTCCTGCAACCATAGGGATATAGGCGTTAGGGTTCATAAAATAGTTCTTGGATGCTAGAGACAGTGGAAAGAAATGGGATAGTAACCTGCAACTAACAACTATAGGATGAATTGTATTATAATTATGTATTGAAAACTCAGCTTAAAACTGACCAAGTGCCACTTCCCCAGACTCTCATCATCATCGAAATACAATCAGGCTCAAAATCATCTTTTAGTTATTTTACATTTAAAGTTTTGATAGTTTAATTTCTCAAACCAATCTTCATTTTAACTGTTTTGTAGATTAGTGAAATTAAAATGAAAACCTTATAACAATTAAATTGAAAAGTCCTGTGGGTTCGATATCTAGACTTAACAATCCTATATTACTTGATGACCATGTGTGCTTACGTGTGCTTGGGTGACATCAAGTTTTTGGTGCTGTTGCCGGGGACTTGAATATTGTTTAATCATTTGTAGGTTAGAATTTTATTTCACTAGTCTATATTTTACAATTTTTTCTTGTTTTTGTTGAAGTTCACATGGTTGTTTGCCTCAAGGTATGCCAAGTATGAGAAGTCAGAGACCACTTTTGGCTTCTCTTGATCCTGAAATAGAGAGAACCTTTCGAAGGATAGCTATGGAAAAAATGGTTAGGCAAAAGGTGAAGATAATGAGATAGTTCCACTGATGCATTTTTCTAGGCCTAATTTGGCGAATTCTTCTAAAGAAATCGTCAAAAAGGCCATGGAAACTTTGAGCTGAAGGAAGGGACCATGTGATTGGCCCAAAACACTTTCTAATATTAGGGAAATCTGTACGAGGATCCCCATAGGCATCTGATGATGTTCGTGGAGCTGAGTGAAAATTTCATTACCAGAACGTGTCAAATGAATATGTCAAGTTGAGTTTTTTTTCTGTTCTCACTGGTCGGGGAAGCCAAGGAGTGGCTTCAAAATGAGCCTGTAGGTTCCATCACTACTTGAGAGATCCTCTTTAATAAGTTCATCAATAGGTAATTTTCTTCGAGAAGAACTAAGTAACTAAGGGGAAGGATCTCCAAATTTGTACAAAAAGATGGGGAGACGCTAGCTCAAGAATGGAACATTACAAGGGTTACTTGAGGGATTGTCCATACTATATGCAACCTAAGAAGATAATCAGGCACAAATTTATAGAGGGTCTGAAACCTGAGTCTAAGATACTCCTTGATGCTACCACACAGGGACATATTCTATCCAAAAGTTATGATGAAATTGAGGCTCTCTTGAACCTTATCTCTGTGGGGAATCAGGATTATCACGACTCAGGTAGAGGATTTGTAATAGCAAAGGTGTTGGGAAAGCTTGAAGTGGATGGTGTTGCGACCATCAGGGAAGACATTAGCCAGCTGGTGAATGCGATCAGTAAGTTGGTATCTACACCGGCAGGAGGAAAATATAGCAAGTACTTCGGGTGCAAACCCCAACACCATCATGTGAGGCATGTGGAGAAAGCCACACCTATTCAGGTTGTGCTCTTAATCCCGAATCTGTATACTTTGTGGGATAACAAAGCTGTGGTGGAGGTTTTGCAGGTAATGGCTATAATCAAGGGTACCAAAATGGAGCAAATCCCTCATGGGCAGGGAATCAAAATCTCCAAAGGGCCCAGAACACTTATGAAAGATCACAGGGCCAGCAGTAGGACAGTTCTCTTGAGGAGACAATGAAGCAATTGATGGTATAGTAGACTCATGTGGGTAATCAGATGCAAAAGTCCATCTATGAGGTAATTGAGAGGCAGATGGGGCAATTGGCCCTACAGTAGAACAATAGACCACAGGGGGCAGTCCCGAGTTACACCGAGGAAAACCCCAAGGAAAATGTGAACGCAATTTTCATACGTAATGATAAGGAGACGGGTGAGGCTATCCCTAGAAAAATAGTTGATGAGGGACAGACTGTGAGTTCCAAGACTGAGGTGGGTGAGTCTAGCAACCCATAACTGAAGGTTGTAGTAGCTAGGCCACCTCCCCCGTTTCCTCAAAGGTTGAAGAAAAAGACAAAGGACACAACCTGTAGTAAATTTCTTGAGTTTTTAAAGCAGGTTCATGTAAATATTCCATTGGTGGAGCTTTTGCAGGAAGTTTCAAAGTACACCAGGTATCTCAGGGATATCATGGACGATAAGAAGCATACAAAGTTTGAAATTGTGGCTCTTACAAAAGAGTGCAGTTTTATATCAAGAACAAAATTCCTAAGAAACTAAAGGACCCGAGAGCTTCACTATCCCTGTTGCAATGATTTGGGTTTGAGCATCAACTTGATGCCTGCATCCTTGTGCAGAACTCTTAGACTAGGAGAACCACTTCCTACAATAGTGACATTGCAGCTTGCAGACCGATCTTTGGCCTATCCTAAAGGAATAATTGAAGATGTTTTAATAAATATAGGACCTTTCATCCTACTGGTGAACTTTATAATCTTATACTATGAGGCAGATGTAGAAGTTTCTCTCATTTTGGGGAGAGGAGTTTTAGCCACAATCGATGCTATCATACAGGTCAAGATGTCTATGAGGGTAGATGGTCAGGCGGCTGTGTTTGAGGTGTTCTGAGCAGCACGAATGCCACCTCATTATAAAGACTTCACAGTGAATCCAGTGGGAAAGCGTGGAGGTTGTAATCAAGTTGTTGAGCAGCATGTGCTGCATGAGAGTTTAGAAAATCTATGGTATGGTCACAATTCCACTTGTATGAAAGAGTGATAGGGACCATAGTCATGCCGCAACATTAAATCACGCGCTGCATGGGAGGCAACCCATGAATGTCATGCCACACCTATAACTAACGTGCTTGGAGGGAGGAAACCCATCCTTCTGACATTTTGTATATTTTTTTTTGTTTTGTAGAGATGAATAGAGCTAAGCGGCAAAACAAGCTGAAATATTGAGCTAAAAAGTGTAAGCTTGGGGTAAGATACCTCTCATGGGGTGCGAGGTGTTAAATTCTGGAAGAAAGAAAAAATTCCGTCAAGTGGTGCTATGGGTGGTGCGTCGCGCTAGAGAAAATTTTTTCTAATTATGTGGTGAGACGGAGGGGGCGGTGCGTCAGGGTGTTTTTGGCCGAAAAGTTTTGGTAAATTTAAGTCAATGTTGGCTCAAAAGACCTTAAAATTACATAAAAGCCTATGGCCACTCCTTTATTTAAAATCTCCTTCATCTTTTTTCATTAAAAAGTTTAAAAATAAAAAGAAAAATTCTCTCTTCTCCCCTCTTAAACCTGTAAGTTCCTTTCCCCTCCCCCCTCCATTTTTGTCTTCTCCAAGCTCTTGGTGAAGCTCTCATCTTAAACTCAAAGAAGTGTCTTTCATTGCTCATGGTTAGATAATGGTCAAAGCATGCTCCAACACCTTTCTTCCCAAAGATGTAGGACCCACTAATCACCATTGTTGGTGAAAAGCTTGAATTTCATGTTTTGGGTCTTATGAGCTTAAATTCTTAAATTCTTCCATTATAATATGTTATCCTTTTTAGGTTGATTATTGTTGGTCAAATGAAGTAGTTTGAACTTGTGGGGATGAAGAGGGAAGATGAATTGAATTCTTGAATATTGGCGGGTGGATGTATTAATTGTAGAGAGAGGAAGTACATGGCTATTGAATTCTTAAATATGAACAATGCTTGAGTTGTTGAAATTCTTGATTAATTCATGTTGAATGGTAGTAAATTTCTTATTGCTTGTTGATTGCATTGAATAGTGATACTTCATTACATGAATTACTTGAGTTAGGAATTAGAAGAGGAAAAAGTGAGAGGGATGACCCAGTTGAGGCAGTATTGAAAAAGTTGAAGTTAGAGGAGAGTAGAAAAGAAGAAAACTTCATGAACTTTGTTGTAGTTGGAGTTACTGAATTAATGTGAATCATAGAGATTGGATGATAATGGGGGAAGTCTTGAGTATCCTATTTGAGAAATTCTCACAAGTAAGTTAGCAAATTAAGTATGGGATGGATTTTTCTCCTTCAACACTTAATTAGTTAGCCATTTTGTTCACGAACTAATTTTTTGAAGTTCTTGATTTTTGCTTGTTAGATACCATGGAATCAAAAGGAAAGGAGGTGGTTGTTGTGGAACCAAGTCTCAAGAGGACTAGAAAAGGCAAAAAAGGGGCTAGCTTGTAATACCCCGGAAGTGCCTAAGATTAGATACAGGATTTAAGAAAATGGAAGTTAGCTCAAATTGGAAAAAAAGTTCCACAAAACGGATGACCTATTGGATCATTGGTCCAAACAACGACCCATTGGAAGCAGTTATGGGAAGATATGGTCTAGTGACAGTGGGAAGCAACGAGCGAAGTAATGATTCGTTGTTTGTTACAATGAGTGGTCATATGGAGCCGTGGTGAGAACTGGTCTTAAGCTTAAGGGGAAGTAACGGGTCATCCCACGACCCATTGTGATAAGTAACGAGTTGTGGTCACCAGACGTGGGATGGGATATCATTATTTTTCCAGTCTATATAATGGAAGCTAACCATGACTCGTTGGAGGAAGTAACAAGTCATGGTGAGGGTCGTGGGAAGGAGTAGTACAGGACCTGGAAGGAGGAAGCACCGGACGATATAACAACCCATTGTCTAAAAGGACAACTCTCCTTGTCGACTCGTGGGGACGAATCTGAGATCAGGAGGCTTGGTAGCGGATACGACGGATGGATACCACGAGTTGTGGTATCCTCTAACAACCCGTTAGTTCGGTCGTTGGTTCACCCAGTGCAGATTTTTCAGGGATTTGATTAAGGGAATATTCGTCATTCCTAAGTCCTACGGTCCTAAGCTACATAATTTAAGGCTCGAAATCAGTATTTACTGAGGGTAAAACCCATCCTAGGCTTATTCATTCTCATGCATGCAAAGTTAAAGGATTGATGAGGTGATCAAGTTTATCTTCAAGGTTTTCTTCATTAATTTCCATTGGGCTTTCAAGGAGTGGTGAGATTTGATTTTCCCCAGGTATGTAGGGTTATGAATGGGCGAATCCTTTTACACCCATGCCTAATCTCTTTCAATTCATGAAATTTTCTATCAAAAATCGATGGAGTTTTTACCCAATGCATGAAAATTCGATTTCTCTACATGGGCTTGATCTAATTGAGTTACTATTATTTAATTATGAATTTTGGAAAAGTTTTATGTTGTTTTCCATTAAAAAACATGTTCGAAGTTTTATAAATTAAATTGCCCATTTATGAAAAGTTCATGAATGTCAAAGTTTATGATGAATATTCTAGTATCATGAATTATTGATGATGAAAAGCATGTTTTCAAGTTATCCATGTGTATAATCATATTTTCGAATGAGTTGAGTATTGTCAAGCAAGTTAAAGTATTGGGAAATACCCACATGTTCAAGAATGATTTATGATTTATGAAATGGATCTCATTATTTATCAATTTATGATGTGACCGACTAAAGGGCCTTTGATTCTTGGATAATCCTGTTTTAATGGAGATTAATGATGATAAATTTTGTTTGCCCATGAATCTGAATGAATGATGTTAAATGATTTACATATGAGCCTAATATGCATGTTTTTGGGAGCCATATCTAGCACCGAGCAACCCGACATTCAAAGGAATACGCTGGTGTCTCATAAACATATGCCACCATGGGTTTATAATGATATACTACAATGATAATTATCCCCTGTTTTGTGATATTACATAATGCATGTCCCTCGCCTGGCAAGCCAGCGGCGACTCTGCCCACTTGAAGAGATAGTTGGGGCATCATGTAAGGCTCTACCATGATGGTGTCGGTTAGGATGACTCCTCCCATTATTTTTCACGTTTTAACGAGAGGGATTTGACACAAAGAATTCTGGCACAGGGCGAGGAAACAACGGGCAAGGCAGCGAGATTACAGGCATAATAATTTTCCTAGGAAGGGGGACTGGGCTTCAACATCCCGAAGGACGGCTTGCCACAAAACCCGGCTTCAACATCCCGGAGGACGACTTACCAAGTTAGTCCAACAGTAAATTACATCATAGAAATAAAAGAATTTTCCTACAAAAAAGGACTGGCTTCTACATCTACCCAGACGGTTCGCCAAGCTACACAACTTGAAAAATCTTTTACTCTGCTTATAAATTTAGTTGTTTATAATCTTCAGAAAACTATTGTACATGAAAAAAGATGCTTACGTGATGTGTAGAGGCCCTATACTACTTCAAGGATCAGCCATACCATGCCTTTTGAAAGGAAGAACAAGAGAGAATTTAGCAAACACTCATATTATTGAACATAGGAAATTTTTACAAGACTCAACTAGCTGCGCTCTACTCTACTCCGATATACAATGTACAACCTAGCCTCCTTTGTATAGGGGTTAGGAGCTACAAGATTAGACTTAATGCAAGACGACTAGGCACACCTTTCTATAAACCCTAACAAAATGAAAATGGCACAACTATTTACATGGCCTAATAAAAACAAATCTGGCACGCTTAACTAAACAAACTCATCTACAAAGCCAAATAACAACAGATTCCTAATAATAAAAATGACCCAATAAAACGGCTAGCCTTAAAATGTACAAGGAAGCTCATGTGATGGCATGTGAAGCGGGGTCCCCTTTCATCCTTATATGGGTAGTAAATTTCGGCGGGTGATCTGAGGCGGTGAGCTTCCACATTCTACACACGTCTTGCACACATCATCAACCATTATCTGGTAGGACAAAATTTGGAGGTGCCACTGGTGGGTTTGAGCATCCTTCGCCCGAATTCCATCGGAAGCCATGTTTGTCGTCGAAGAAACTCGTATCATGCAAGCTCTGTTTTAATGATCTCGTAAAATAACATTTTCTGCCTGATGTTTTTGCCATGGCTTGCTCCATATTTTGAGAGCTCTTTGATGTAGTATTTGGTGGGACATTAAGCCTTATCCATGTGATGGCCTGAGTGATTTCATCTTTGGTGATATCGTAGGGTGCCTGATATTCCTTTGCTGCTTTTTGGATTTCTTCCCAGTGAGGATGTTTTATTAGTGTGGTTCTATGGCGCCCATTCTTTTGGCCAAACCTCTTATGGAATACGCGTATTTTGCTGGAAGATAAACCTTTGTGCTTCATAGTATTCTTCTTCCAAGGATAAAATAGAGACTAGAAATCCCCAACAGAAAGAGATTTCTGGCTCGACATGGACTTTCCCATCGATTAACTTTATTGGTCAACACTGCATGAATATCTTCGCATCATATGAATTCTTGAATCATTGAACCCAGTACTTCCACGGCCTAAACCACTGTAGAAATATTTTCAAAGCTGGTTCAATCTTGTCAAAGTCCCTGAATACGTTGCATTTGAACTCCAATAGGATGTAATACTGGTGACATAAGTACCAAAAGAACTATAAGAGTTCTTGTGAAAAATCATTGGCAAGTGGTTTGAACACATGATAGAACAGGTATTCCAGGTTGAATCCATACGGATTTAGGATGGATCCTCCGTACTTTTTGAAAACCTGTAGCTCATAGAAAGTCCGTCTTTCGATCAGGATGGATGGATCAAATGGGTCTACATAATGACTGAACAAGTCTGGTGGATGGCTTGGCAGCCTCGATGACCTGGTACTTGGTGGGTTGGTAAACATGAATACATGGCCGGCTGGTTCTTTCATCTGCTTGGGTTTCTTTGGTAAAACTTTTTGTGAATTCCTCTGGTCGGGATAGAAAGTCTGCCAGGAAATTATCTTTCCCTTTCAGGTGCTTCACCTAGAATTTGTAGGGTGAGAACCATTGTGCCCATCTGAGAATTTGCAGATGTGGAAGTATTTTCGAATTTATCTGGATCATCTTCGGATATGTCTTCATATCCATCTCAATCAAGAATTTAGTGTGAATTGGGAAGAAGTTGAACTTTTTGTTTCCATTCTTTATAGCAAGAATCTCCTTGAAGGTAGAATGATAGTGTTGTTCTGAATCATTGAATCTTCCGCTAGCATATCCACATATCACTTTATGGCCATCTTTCTCCTTTAGAAGAACTGCACTCCAGTATTCATTGCTAGCATCAGTCTGCAGTATCTTCTTTCCATCTGAAGGAATATGGAGAGACTTCACCTGTTGGAACACCTGCTTTATTTTTTGGATAGCTTCATCTTGCTCATTACCCTATGCTTGGGCATTCTTCTTGAGCATTTTTGTAAGTGGAGAAATATATGTAGAGACTTCAGGAATAAAATCTCTAACATAATTTATGATCCCTAAAAATTATTGAAGCTGCTTTGTGGTGAAGTTGGTGTATGGAAATCATAGCAATTCCTGATAAATATGCGGACCTAGACTATATGCTCCATTGCTAAAATGAATCCCTAAGAAAACAATTTATTCTTGAACAAGGACCATTGTCTTTGCAGAGACCATGACTCCACTTTCTCTTACTATATCATAATAATGGAGGAGTAAAGCAAGGTGTTCCTCCAGAGTATCACTGAACAATAGAATATCGTCAACATATACTAGTGAGGTGTGGAGCATAGGCTGAAAGATTTTGATCATGGCTTTTTGGAATAGAGAGGGTGCAGGTTTCAACCCAAATGGCATAACCTTCCATTGGAAATGTTGGTCAGGAATGTAAGATCCTATTTTTGGTCTTTCCTCAGGATGTAGCCCCAATTGCCAAAATCTAGATCTAAGATCAAACATGGAAAAATATCTAGCTTTGGCTAAGTGTGAAAATAGGGTAAGCCTATTTGGTATAGGGAATTTAATCATATTGGAGGAAATGGTTGAGTGGTTGGTAGTTTATGACTAATTTGAGTTTACCTCTTGTCTGCTCAGCTCTCTTGATATAGAAAGCTTCGCATGCCCATTGAGAATTAGATTTCTCGATCAATCCAAATTCCATGAGTTCGGCACACTCCTTCTTTGCAAGTTGAAGGTGCTCTGGATTCATGCCAGAGTGGCTTGCCTTGGTTGGGTTGATGTTTGCATTCTTGTTGAATGGGTTGATGTTTTTTCATTCTTCTTGAAGAGTTTGATGAAAAACTCTTCATTTAGCCAGAATAGGTTTCTACATTTCTTCATAAACTCCTTATGAGATTCAGCACGTGAATGTTCCTTATTGTTGCTCGATCTCATTGATCTTCTCGTCCATAGTGATCTGGAATAAGTGTGAGACTTCTAAGTATGGCTTGAATTTCTTTTTGAACGCTATTCCATAGGCTCCAATGGGGATTCGATCCTTGAATTGTCTGAAGATATCGAAACCAATTATGAGATCCTTTCCTAGGACATCTGATTCAAACAACTTTGTTCTGACTTTTAGTCTTGGGAAGAACTCAATTGTAATAAGGTGTTTTGTGATGATCGTGGTCGTTAGGTTTCCATTTGATGCAGTGTTTAAGTTCTTGACATGGGAAATCCATTAATCATCAGGAAGAACTACTGGATTCATCAGTGATGATGTGGCACTAGTATCCATGAATGTAATGACTTGAATTGGCTTATCCCACTTGGACGGATAAACATTCAGCTAGACTTGAGGAGTATTGATAATGCTATTGATTTCCTCCTCAGCCTCTGAAATCTGGAAATGGTCATGCCCATGTTCTTCATATACGTCCAAGGAGAAAAGAGTGTCCTCTAATGGCTCATCTTCTGCTGAAAGGACTAATTCAAGATCGTTGTCCTTGATATTAGCATACTCTTCTATCTCTGTAAGAAGTCTGATAGATTTTTTAGCTTGAGGACAGTTCTTTGCAAAGTGTCCAATCTTGTGGAAGATAAAGCATTTGTCATTCTTTTGGAACCTTCCTGGATGCTTTATACTTAAGTATTTTGTTCGCTTTGCATATTTGGATCTTCCTCTAGTAGGCTTTGGCCATTTAAACTTCTTGTATTTCTTGAATCTGCTTTGCCTTCTGGCATGGCAAGAGCAACTGGATCCGGTGATTAGGTCAGTTTTGCTGCAAGCTTTATCAAGGGATGGATTATTGTGCACGATCTTCTTCAGAACAAATCTCTTTGTATAGATATCTTCTAGCGCCATGAAAATTGCTTGCCTTATATAGCCAACTTGGGGGATTGTGATCGATTGGAATTTTTCCTCGATAATCATCATGGTTTGTCCTGCTAACATCTTTGGCTAGGATGAAACGAAGGCTTTCTTCAAACTGGCATCTCCACCAAGTTCAAAGTATATTTTTTCCATCTTCTAGAAATGGATATCAATTACATCTCTGTCGAATGATACGCATTTAATCTCGAAGAATTTTCTTTGTAGCTTTTCTTGCCTTTGGACTGTATCTCCACAAAAGACTTCATGCAGGATTCTGATGTTGAAAGCAAAGTCTTGGGACGTGAGGAAAGTATGTCATATATCCCCAGTGCGGTCCACCAATCTCTAAGGATGCCGGAGAACCTTGATAAGAACTCTAAAAAGATCAGATACTTCTCCCATTCTACCATGTGTTTCGTTACCATCCATGTAAGGAAATCTTAGATCCTTTGTGGCCATTTTGAAACCTTCAAATCATCGAGAGTGAAGTATGGACTACAGTTCCAACCAATTTTGGCGTTCGTTGTTCTGGTCTTCTCTCTAGAATCGGGTCATCTATCATCCCGTCTTGATCGTCATTGACTTCAGAAACTTCAGGTTCTCTTGGTTATTTCATGTATATCGGTAGATTATCTTCCTCGGAGGTGTCTAATGAGAGATCCTCACTTGACTCAGTCTCCGCTTCTTCAGTTTCATCAGTAGGATCGCTATCTGTTGTCTCTTGAGTACTGGATCCTGTGCTATCATTTTCTTCCAAGCCATAGAATTCTGAAACAACTTGATCCAAGATTATCAAGTTTTCTAGATCTGGTTGTTTGGAACTTTCTCAAACCTGTTTCCTTCTTTTGGCCTGCTTTTCTGCTGCAAGAACATCTTTCCTTTCCCAAACCCATTTTGCAATGTCCAAATCAGTTTCCTCTTTGGATTTTTGAGGATAGGATGTGGGTTCATGTGGAATGAAAGGAGATGTAGTACCTGAACAGGCCAATTTAGGTGGTGAGTATGTCTGTGACGACATAGGGAAAATGAGGACTTTGGAGAGTCGTTTCGGGTTCATTGTGGCCCAAAAGGTCCATGTCTCAGTTGTTTGGTTTGCTCTTTGATATCATTCATTTATTTTTGTTGCTGTGAAAAGAAGCAGAAAAATGAAGTGCCTGGTGGACAGATCTCATCGTGCATATTCTGCAATCGTAGTTCCAAGGCTCGGATAAGACCGGCATGTTGACTAGATGTCTGTTCCACTTTCTTCTCAATGTTCTCCACCTTGCTCATCATCTTGGTCTGTGTGTGAGCAACGTTTTTTAGGGAAGTGCCGATGTTGGTCAGCTCCTTGTTCTGGCAGATTGCATTTTCTGATTGCCAATTGATGGTAGCCTCAATATCACTAGTAGGTGGTTTTTCTCTAGTGGGCAACACAACATTTTTCTTTGGTATTTTTTGTGCATGGCTTACACCATATTTTTCAAAGGGTTGTTGTGATGGGAATACTGGAGTATGGCTAGAGCTGGATGGACTCATCATGAAGATTTGAGGGTTGTGAGGTTTTTTGGCTAGAGTAAGTAAAGTTGGCCAATCCTGAGGTTTGTAGGAGACAAGGAATTCATATTTTCCTTGATGGCTAAGGGAACTGATAGATGGATCCCCATCATCATATCGCTTATGAAATTCCTTTTCTGAGCATCTCCCCTTCTTCTTTTTGGGTTTGGCTTTCTTCTCTACATATTGAACTTCCTCCGAACATTCTGGGCAGTCACATTCGATATCCCAAGGGGAGTGCCCAGTGAAGGGACATTTGAACCATCTTATGTCACGACCTTCATGATTGAACTATTTGATCCAATCATGTTCACTCGTGACAGCTGGAAGGCTCCAATTGAATAGATCTTCTTCATCTTCAGGCAAAGGTTTAGATGTAGGCTTGTACATCTGAAGAGAAAAGGTTGTGCTATTTGGTTATTTGAGATGAGAGTGGTAAAAACTGATGGCTACAGTTTTATCCTGTTTTTTGACAAAGATTGGTTCTGTTGATTGAAGAGGTTCAACAGGAGGTTCTATCATCCGCTCAAAGTTGGTAACCCATGAGTCAGGAAGAATTTCTACAAGTTCTTCCTTTGGTATTTTTCTGGGTATTTGGGTGCATGTGGTAGTTCCATTGGTGGCATCTGCATGTTGCATTAAAACATCATCTCCACCCGGAAATGAAAGATCCATGGCATGGTTCTGAACTCACCAAGCTATTTGGTAGTGAAGAGTTGCCTAGATAGCATCTCTAGCTTGTGGAGCTCCCTGTATTTGGACTTGGATCTTTGAGGCTTCTGTCAGATATGGGTCGCTTAGGGACATTGTTATACCCCGAGAACCCAAGGATCAGACCCGGGAGTCAAACGGAAAAATCTGGAATAAAATGTTGCAGCAGTGCAGGATGAGTCGTTGGACGACTCGTCAAGGAGCCCCACGAGTCGTTAAATGACTCATGGGAAGGCCTGTGTTGGTGAAGGGACACGAGGTCCCCGCAGGAGATGTAAAGACTCATGGTCAGCCACCATGAGTCGTCATGTCAGTCGTGGGGAGGTCCTAGAGAAGAATTTTGAGGGTGATCTAGTGTACTTAAAGAAAGCTGGTAATGAGTTGTGTCACCGGGGGATGAGTCGTCATGTCCTCCGTTAAGAGCCAAGGGAAAAATTTCAAGTGGACTTGACGAGAGGACCCAACGACTTGTTGCTCCTGGAAGTGAATCTTCAGGTCACCCGTTAGGGTCACGTGACAGTGATTTCCTGCGAATTAGTAAGGGCCTTCTCGTAATTTCCTACACTCCTAAGACCAAAACTACGTCATTTTTAGGTCCGGATAGGGTTTCTTAAAGGTGAATCACCCATGATAAACCTCCTTTGATACTTGTAAGTGTAGAGAGGAAGGAGGAAAGGGAATTCAAGTGCTCACCTTCAAGTTCTTCAAGATTCTACCTAGGGTTTTCAAGGGAGTTAAGGGTCTTGAAATTTCTAGGTATGTGGGGTTTGAATGGGTAGTTTAGTCCCTACCCATGCCCATTCATTCCCATTTCCTATGTTTAATTCGCTAAATTCTTATGGGTCTCAACCCCGTTTGAATGACTTATCAAAATATTACATGAGCTGGTAGTATTATATTTAAATTGCGGGTTTTGAAGTGTTTGGGCTGATTTTACTTGTATATATTTTTATATTTCATGATTTGAGACTCTAAAAGTATGGATGCCCAATTATGAAGGATTTTTAGTAAACTTTATGTTTATAATGACTCCACAAGCATGATATGAAATTTTTTCTGAATTTAAAGCATGTCTTCAAGTTTTCTATTTCTCATGTTACCGTGATCATGTTCCGTACAAATTTAAGCATTTCTAGTATGATTAAAATTGTGGGAAAAAGCCCACATGTTGCTTAAGTCTTATGAACTATGACTTTGGCCGACTCACGGGCCCAATTCCATGGCTAGGACTATAAATTGTCAGGCATGTATGATTGTTACGATTTGACTAGCCACACATGTCATGTATGAATTTCTATGAGCACGTTGCATGTTTTGGGAGTACTACTTAACACCGAACAGGTTCGGGGCCTAGGTTACTCACCGAATCTCAAAATTACGCGCCATCATAGGTTATGTTTGGGACCTCGTCAGCGGCTGTCCCCCTTGCCCTACGGGGCCTTCATGAGTGATATTATGCCTTTCATGGTTCATATCCTTGGCAAGATATGGACGACCTCCCGACTAGGTTTACAGGTCGGGCTCCATGTGTGCTTAAGTGCAATATGTCGGTTATAGAAATCTCCCATTGTCCTCATGGTTTGATGCATGAATGATTTTGTTCTTTTGGATCAAGTTAGGCTTTATGAACTATTTTCCCTCATGTTAGGACTATGACAGGTTGACGAATGTACTTGGAAAATCCTGGAGCCCTACAATATAATTATGATTTTGCTTTTAATATCATGATGTCCCCACTCCTAAAACTTTTATGTTTTAAAGCATTGTCTTGCATACCTTACATACTCAGTACCTTCCAAGTACTGACCCACAAACTTTCAGGATCCAGTTCGCAGGTTCAGCATCATCCTTAGCGTGCGCTCAGTCCCGCTCAGTCTTCACTGGTGAGTCCTCATGATTCGAGGGCTTCATCTTCAGACCTGTTTACTTATCTTATGTTTTATTTCTTTTAGACTGTTTAGGTTGGTTGGGTTCTTGTCCCTTCAACACGTCTATCTTGTGTAGAGGCTTTCAAACCTATATGTAGTATTCTTCCCTTACTGTTCGTATTTTGTTTTGTTGTTCCTTACCGCTCATGTTATTATTTTCAGTTAGTTCATGATTATTGAGTTAAGTTTTCCACCTTATATGAATGAATTAGTTATATGCTCACACCATGGGTTGACTTGGAGTCTTTTGGGGCTCCTTGTCCCGTGTCTACGGGTCAGGTGTACTCTCGGGTCGTGACAAATTTGGTATCAGAGCAATAGATTTAGATGTGTCCTAGGGAGTCTGAAAACTGCGTTAGGTAGAGTCTTTTTCATGGGTGTGAAGCACGCCACACTTTTGATGAAGAGGCAACTAAACATTGTAGAAAATATCCCTTTCTTTCATGATCTATGTCGTGCGGTGAAAAACTCTCCATCCTTCTAATTCATGCATTTCGCGATTGCAGAAAATTATGGCTCCCAGGAGGATGATCGGAAGGAGGAACAAAAATGATGAGGGCCACGAGGGTGTCCATGATAATGGGCATTTGCAAGCCCTACCGGTTCAGGAGCCCTAGGCACCAGAGCCAGCTGCCCAAGCTGAGTTTCAAGTGGCGATTCAAATGTTAGCGCAGGCCTTGACCGCTCAGGTCAACCAACAGGTTGTTGCGCATGTTCCTCAGAACCACAATGCGGCGGCATCCCAAATCAGGGACTTTCTAACGATGAACCCTCCCGAGTTCACTGGGGAAAAGGTGGATAAAGATCCACACGAGTTCATTGAGGGGATCTTGAAGGGCACTCAAGTGATGGGGGTGAAAAATGAGGAGTGTGTGGACATGGCCTCATATTAGCTAAAGGAGGTTTCTTACATTTGGTTCAAGCAATGAAGGGGCAGTAGGGAAGCGGGAGCAAGCCCTATCATCTGGGATAAGTTCTACATGGCCTTTCCCGACAGGTTCCTCCCACGAGAGATGAGGGAATTGAAAGAAACCGAGTTTGATCAAGAAAGGGAAGATGACAGTACTAGAATATTAACTTGAGTTCACTCACTTGTCAAAGTATGCCCCGGAGTTAGTGATGGACTAGAGGGCGCAGGTGAGAAGATTCGTGCAGGGAGTAGTTGAGTATCTGTATAAGGATTGCAGAAAAGCCATGCTTCATCAGGATATGGACTACCCATGGGTATTCCTCTATTCCCAATAGATGGAAGAAGCTCATATGAGGCATAGAGAGGCCAAGAGGGCCAGAACTGATAGCCACAGGTTCTCCTAACCGAGGCCAGGGGGTGGACCTCACCAGCAGTCCCAGCACACGTCCATTACACCATCACCATCTTTAGCCAGTACTCCATCCAGGCAACAAGACGGTCAGAGGAGCAGGGCCTGTGGTTTGAGGAGTCAAAATATCATGCGCATAGAGTGCACATTCCATCTTGTGCTAATTGTGGCAAGAATCACCTAGGGAAGTGTTTGGTGGGCTCAGACGCTTGTTTCGGGTGTGGAAAACCCGAACACAGACTCCGGGATTACCCCACAGTGTTTGGTGAGCCCGCACTTCAGTAGCCAGTTCAGCAGTTCTAGTGGCACGTCGGACTCAGTAGGGTGCTTCGACTGGTTCAGCTGGCAGCCAGTGCCAGAATCGGTTTTATGCACTAGGCTCCCGACAGGAGCAGGAGGCTTCTCCCAGTGTAGTTATGTGTATGTTATGAGTCTTTCATATTGATGCTTATGGTTTGTTAGTTCCGGGAGCTACATTTGTGACACCTTACATTGCTAGTCACTTTGGAATCAGTCCCAAAATCTTTTCCGAACCATTCTCTGTATCTACTCCGGTTGGTGATTCAGTCGTAGCAGGGAGGGTATATAGAGGTTGCCCCATTTCAATATTTCATAAGGTTACCTCCACAAATTTAGTAGAATTTGTTATGAGCAATTTTGACATTATTTTGGGTATGGACTGGTTGTTTGCATGTTATGCTCTGTTAACTGTAGGATTAGAGCGGTGAAGTTTCGATTTCCAGATGAACCAGTGTTAGAATGGAGGGGTGGTTCAGCAGTACCTATAGGTCACTTTATCTCCTATCTCAAGGCCTCAAGAACGATTGCTAAGGGTTGTATTTACCATTTGGTTAGGGTTAAGGATACCACGTCTGATATCCCGACCATTCAGTCAGTCCCCGTGGTATGTGAGTATCCCGAGGTATTTCCAGATGACCTACTGGGTGTTCCTTCTGAGAGGGAGATTGATTTTGAAATTGATCTCTTGCCCGACACGCAGCCCATATCAATTCCTCCTTACCGAATGTCCCTAGCCAAGCTAAAAGAGTTGAAGGAACAGTTAAAGGATTTGCTAGATAAGGGTTTCATCCAACCGAGCAAATCTCCATGGGGTGCCCTAGTATTGTTCGTCCGAAAGAAAGATGGTTCCCTTCGGATGTGTATTGACTATAGACAGTTGAACAAGGTCACCATCAATAATAGATACCCTTTACCTAGGATTGATGACCTATTCGATCAGCTTCAGGGTGCCAAATATTTCTCCAAGATAGATCTCAGGTTTGGGTATCACCAGCTCAGGGTTCGGGAGAACGACATCCCAAAGACTGCTTTCAGAACCCGGTATGGCCATTTTGAATTCATTGTTATATCTTTTGGACTAACCAATTCCCTTGCAGCTTTTATGGACCTGATGAACAGGGTATTCAAGGCATATTTGGATATGTTCATGATTGTGTTCATTGACGACATATTAATATGCTCCCGGAGCGAGGAGGAACATGTCACACACCTGAGGGTAGCACTCCAGACCCTCAAGAAAAACCAGTTACACTCCAAGTTCAGCAAATGTGAATTCTAGCTGAAGTCAGTAGCATTCTTGGGACAGGTAGTGTTAAGCGAAGGTATAAGGGTGGACTCCCAAAAAATAGAAGCAATAAAGAACTGGCCCAGACTGGTATACCCTTCGGAGATCAGAAGCTTTTTGGGCTTAGCAGGTTATTATCGAAGGTTCGTGGAAGGTTTCTCATCCATTTCAGCCCTACTGACTAGATTAAGTAAGAAAAAGGTGAAGTTCCAATGGTCGGAGGCTTGTGAAAGGAGCTTCCAGGAATTGAAGGCAAGGCTCACTTCAGCATCGATGTTGACTTTATCAGAGGGTACCGATGGCTTCGTTGTATATTGTGATGCTTCGAAGGTCGAACTGGGATGTGTATTGATACAGCACGAGAAAGTCGTAGCATATGCTTCCAGACAGCTGAAAACTCACGAGAAGAATTACCCGACCCACGATCTTTAGTTGGCCGCGGTGGTATTTGCTTTAAAGATATGGAGACACTACTTGTATGGGGTTCATGTAGATGTATTCACAGACCACAAGAGCTTACAATATGTGTTCACACAGAAGGAACTGAACCTTCGGCAATGGAGGTGGTTGGAGCTACTTAAGGACTACGACATGAGTGTCCTTTATCACCCAGGCAAGGCCAACATGGTAGTAGACGCTCTTAGTAGACTTTCTATGGAAAGTGTGTTGCATGTGAGCGTAGACAATAAGGAGCTAGTAAAGGAGGTACATCGACTTGCACGGTTGGGAGTTAGGTTAGTTGGTTCAACCGATGGTTGGGTGGTAATTCAGAACGGGTTAGAGTCATCCTTGGTAGCGGAGGTGAAAGCTAAAAAAGATGAAGATCCAACATTGGTAAAGTTGAAAGAAGCTGTTCAAAGTCAGAAAGTAGAAGTCTTCTCCAAACGGGGAGATGGTGTGCTTCGGTACCAGGGTCGCTTATGTGTTCCAAACATAGGGGATTTGAGGAGTTGGATGTTGCATAAGGATCACGAATCCAGATATTCTATCCATCCAGGTGCCACCAAAATGTATCATGCCTTGCGGGAAATCTACTGGTGGAATAGCATGAAGAGGGATATTGCGGAATTCATAGCCAAGTGCCCGAATTGCCAACAAGTGAAAGTCGAGCATCAGAGACCACGGGCTGTACTCCAACATATCAACATTCCTACATGGAAGTGTGAAGAAATCAACATGGACTTTGTAACCGGTTTACCTCGCACTCGTAGGTAGTATGATTCCATTTAGGTTGTGGTCGACAGGTTGACCAAGGCTGCTCATTTCTTACCGGTCAAAACCACCGATTCAACGGAAGATTATGCTAAGTTATATATCCGAGAGTTGGTAGATTGCATGGAGTTCCCTTTTCCATTATATCAGATAAAGATAATCAGTTCACCTCCCAGTTCTGGAGGTCTTTTCAAAAGGGACTTGGCACCTAGGTCAAGCTTAGCACGGCATTTCATTCACAAACTGATGGTCAGGCGGAGTGGACTATCCAGATTCTTGAAGACATGTTGAGAGCTTGTACTATTGACTTCAAGGGTAGTTGGGACGAGCATTTGCCTCTTGTTGAGTTCTCCTACAACAACAGCTATCACTCCAACATACAAATGGCACCGTTTAAGGCTCTTTATGGGCAACGGTGTAGATCGCCCATTGGACGGTTTGAAGTCGGCGAGGCTTCGTTAGTGGGTCCGATTCAGTCTATGAGGCCGTGGAGAAAGTTCAGTTGATAAGGGAAAGGCTAAAAATGGCTCAAAGTCGCCAAAGGTCTTATGTAGATGTAAGGAGGAGAGAGCTGGAGTTCGAGATCGATGATTGAGTGTTTATGAAGGTATCACCCATGTAGGGAGTAATGAGATTCGAAAAGAAAGAGAAACTCAGTCCCTACTATATTGGCTAATACAGGATTATGAGGCGAGTGGGTAAAGTAGCCTATGAGTTAATTTACCCTCAGAGTTGGCTTCAGTTCATCCCGTATTTCATGTATCGCTCCTGAAAAAGTGCTTGGGAGGCCCACCCTTAGTGGTCCTGGTGGGAAGTGTCGGTGTGAAGGATAGTCTCAATTCTGAGGAAATTCCTGTTGAAATATTGGATCGTCAGGTTCGGAGATTGAGGAACAAGGAAGTAGCCTCAGTAAAGGTGTTATGGAGAAATCAGCATGTCAAGGGAGCCACATGGGAGGACGAAGCGGATATGATGGCTAAATAACACTATTTGTTCCCTACCGGCTCAGTTTCAATTTGAGGTATAAAATTTTTCCCTAAACCTCTATTCAGTTTTTCATGTTTTATTCATGCGTGCAAGTTTTTTTTATGATATGATATATATATATGTGATATCTGAATTCAGTCCAACTATGTAATTCCTTTCGGGGGTAGTCGTTCCGCTAGTCTTTGGCATAAATGATCAGTATTTGCATACGGTGATTGTTTGATTATGAGTTTTCTGCATGATTCTAACATTCGAGGATGAATGTTCCCAAGCGGGAGATATTGTTATACCCCGAGAACCCAAGGATCAAACCCAGGAGTCAAATGGAAAAATTTGGAATAAAAAGTTGTAGCAGTGCCGGACGAGTCATTGGATGACTCGTTAGGGAGCCCCACATGTCATTGGACGACTCGTCAGGCAGCCCCACGAGTCGTTGGATGACTCATCAAGGAGCTCCACAAGTCATTAAGTGACTCGTGGGAAGGCCTGTGTTTTTGAAGGGACTCGAGGTCCCTATGGGTGATGTAACGACTCGTGGTTAGCCACCATGAGTCATCATGTCAGTCGTGGGGAGGTCCTAGAGAAGAATTTTGAGGGTCATCCAGTGTACTTAATGAAAGCTGGTAACTAGTCGTGTCACTGGGGGATGAGTCGTCATGTCCTCCGTTAAGAGCCAGGGCAAAAATTTCTAGTGGACTTGACGAAAGGACCCAACGACTCGTTCCTCCTGGCAACGAATCATTAGGTCGCCCTTTAGGGTCACCTGACAGTGATTTCCTGCGAATTAGTAAGGGCCTTCTCGTAATTTCCTACACTCCTAAGTCCTATCGTTTTGAGGTCAGGATAGGGTCTTCTAAAGGGAAATCAGACATGATAAACCTCATTTGATACTTGTAAGTGTAGAGAGGAAGGAGGAAAGGGAATTCAAGTGCTCTCCTTCAAGTTCTTCAAGATTCTACCTAGGGTTTTCAAGGGAGTTAAGGGTCTCAAAATTTCCAGGTATGTGGGGTTTGAATTGATAGTTTAGTCCCTACCCATGCCTATTCCTTTCCATTTCCTATGTTTAATTCGCTAAATTCTTATAGTTCTTAACCCTGTTTGCATCACTCCTCAAAAGTTTATGTGAGCTGGTGGTATTATGTTTAAATTGCGGGTTTTGAAGTGTTTGGGCTGATTTTACTTGTATATATTTTTATATTTCATGATTTGAGACTATAAAAGTATGGATTCCCAATTATGAAGGATTTTTAGTAAAATTTATGTTTAGAATGACTACGCAAGCATGATATGAAGTTTTTCTAAATTTTAAGCATGTCTTCAAGTTTTCTATTTCTCATGTTTCGTATAAATTTAAGCATTTCTAGTATGATTAAAATTGTGGGAAAAAACCCACATGTTGCTTAAGTCTTATGAACTATGAATTGGCCGACTCACGGGCCCAATTCCATGGCTAGGACTATAAATTGCTAGGCATGTATGATTGTTACGGTTTGACTAGCCACGCATGTCATATATGAATTTCTATGAGCATGTTGCATGTTTTGGGCGTAGTACTTAACACCGAGCAGGTTCGGGGCCCAGGTTACGCCCCAAATCTCAAAACTACATGCCATCATAGGTTATGTTTGGACCTTCTTAGCGACTGTCCCCCTTGCCTTACGGGGCCTTCATGAGTGATATCACTCCTTTCATGGTTTCATATCCTTGGAAAGATATGGACGGCCTCTCGACTAGGTTAACAGGTCGGGCTCTATGTGCGCTCAAGTGGAGTATGTCAGTTATAGAAATCTCCCATTGTCCTCATGGTTTGATTCATGCATGATTTTGTTCTTTTGGCTCAAATTAGGTTTTATGAACTATTTTCCCTCATGTTATGACAATGACAGGTTTACGAATGTACTTGGAAAATCTTGAGCTTTACGATATAATTATGATTTCAGTTTTATGATCATGATGTCCCCACTCCTAAAACTTTTATGTTTTAAAGCATTGCCTTGCATACCTGACATACTCGGTACCTTTCAAGTATCGACCCACAAAATTTCAGGACCCGGTTCGCAGTTTAAGCATCGTCCCTAGCGTGCAATCAGTCCTGCTCAGTCTTCAATGGTGAGTCCTCATGATTCGAGGGCTTCATGTTCAGACCTATTTTACTTATCTTATGTTTTTTTTTTCTTTTAGAATGTTTGGGTTAGTTGGGGTCTTGTCCCTTCAACCCGTCTATCTTGTGTGGAGGCTTTCAGACTTATGTGTAGTATTTTGCCCTTACTGTTCGTATTTTGTTTTGTTGTTCCTTACATCTCATTTTATGATTTTTAGTTAGTCCATGATTATTAGGTTAAGTTTTCCACCTTATATGAATGAATTAGTTATATACTCACGCCATGGGTTGACTTGGAGTCTTTCAAGGCTTCTTGTCCTATGTCTACGGTTCGGGTGTACTCTCGGGTCGTGACAGACATGTTAATGTTTGGATTTAAAGTGACAAAGACTGTCCCAACGTTTAAGGTGACCTCAGTTGTACCCAAAATTTGCATGTTGGTACTCTTGGTAATGAGTATCAAGGAGTGAAAGACGTGCAACAGCAGGTTGGCCTTTCCTTCTATGATATGACAAGGCGATTCGGACAACACCAAAATGAATATGGGTGAATCCGTAATTTTTCCATTACCTTGGAAAATCATTGGGAATCTGCAGGGTGACAAACTGTTCTTCTTGAGTAGCAAGAATAGGATGCTGATCAAGTTTATGTTGTACTAAAGAACGAATTTGTAACCATGGATTGGTTGTCTTTTTAGAAAAGGCAGAATAAAGATTTAGGAGAGGTAAATATGTACTGGACACTCTATTTTCATCTGGTAGTATATCTACTTCATAAAGATAGTCATATTTACAAGGCAGAGTTTTAATACGTGTAGGAGACATAGGTACTTTGGTGACGGATTTACAAAGACACGTCGAAGAAGAATATTTACAAGGACTTGATGTAGACTCACTCATAGCTTCGACGAATATTTACAAGGACTGGATGTAGACTCATTCATAGCTATTCAAACTGGTCCTCCCTCCAAAAAAATGGGTCTGGCTCTGATACAAACTGGGGCTAACGAGAGGGCTCTGACGCAAAGAAGTCAGGCACAAGGCTAGGAAACAACGAGCAAGGCGGCGAGATTGTAGGCACTATAGTTTTCCTATGAGGGGGGACTAGGCTTCAATATCCCAAAGGACGGCTTGCCATGAAACCTGGCTTCAACATCCTGAAGGATGGCTTGCCAAGTCAGTCGGCACCTCCAAACATTGTCCACCGGATAATGGTTGATGACGTGTGCAGAATCTAGAAGCTCACCACATCAAATCACCCACCGAAATTTACTACACATATGAGGACGAAAGCGAGTCCCACTTCACATTCCATCACATGGTCTTCCTTGTACATATTAGGCTAGACATTTTTTTAGGCCGTTTGTATTATTAGGGGTCTGTTGTTATTTGGCTTTGTAGATAAGGTTTCTTAGTTAAGAGTTCCAGATTTGTTTTTATTAGGCCATGTAAAAAGGTGTGTTGTTTTCATTTTGTTAGGCTTTCTATAAAGGTATGCATAGTCTTGTATTGAGTCTTATCTTGCAGTCTCCTAACCCCTATGTAAAGGAGGGTAGGTTGTACATTGTATATCAGAGTAGAGTAGAGCGCAGCTAGTTGAGTCTTGTAAAAATTTCCTATGTTCAATAATATGAGTGCTTGCTAAATTCTCTCTTGTTCTTCCTTTCAAAATGCATGGTATGGATGATCCTTGATGTAGTATAGGGCCTCGACACGTTAGGTAGGCAAGCTTGTTCCAAGTACAATAGTTTTTTGAAGTTTATAAATAACTAAATTTATAAGTAGAGTAAAAGATTTTTTGAGTTGTGTAGCTTGGCAAACCGTCCAGGTGGATGTAGAAGCCAGCCCCTTTTTGTAGGGAAATTCTTTTATGTCTATGATGAAATTTACTGTCTGATTGACTTGGCAAGGCGTCCTCCGAGATGTTGAAGCCGGGTTTCGTGGTAAGCCATCCTTCAGGATATTGAAGCCCAGTCCCCCTTCGTAGGAAAAGTATTGTTCCTGCAATCTCGTCGCATTGCCAGCCATTTCCTCGCCCTGTGCCTGACTTCTTTGTGTCAGAGCCCTCTCGTTACCCCCAATGGTATTAGGGCCAGACCCATCCTTTTGGATTGAGGAGCAGTTTAATTAGCTATTAGTGCATCTACCACCAGTCCTTGTAAATATTCTTCTTCGTCAAGTCTATGTAAATCCGTCACCAAAGTACCTATGTCTCCTATACTTAGTAAAACTCTATCTTGTAAATATGACTATCTTTATGAAGTAGATATACTACCCAATGAAAATAAAGTATCCAGTACATACTTACCTCTCCTAAATCCTTATTCTGCCTTTGCTAAAAAGACAACCAATCCATAGTTACAAATTCGTTCTTTATCAAACATAAACCTAAAGGGGTAAAGGAATATGTTGCTGCTTTGAAACTCGATTAGCATCATATTCTTGCTACTCAAGAAGAATAGTTTGTCACCCAACAGATTCCCGATGATTTTCCAAGGCAATGGAAAAATCACGGATATACCCATATTCATTTTGGTGTTGTCTGAATCGCCTTGTCATATCATGGAAGGAAAGGCCAACCTGTTGTTGCACGTCTTTCACTCCTTGATACTCAATACCAAGAGTACCAACATGCAAATTTGGGTACAACTGAGGTCACCTTAAATGCGGGACAATCTTTGCCACTTTATATCAAAACTCAAACATGTCCCAAAGCGACCCATATCTGACAGAAGCCTTAAAGATCCAAGTCCAAATATAGGGAGTTCCACAAGCTAGAGATGCTATCCAGACAACTCTTCACTACCAAATAGCTTCGAGAGTTCAGAACTATGCCATGGATCTTTTATTTTTGGGTGGAGATGATGCTTTACTACTACATGTAGATGCCACCAACGGAACTACCACATGCACCCAAATAATCAGAAAAATACCAAAGGAAGAACTTGTCAAAATTCTTCCGGACTCATGGGTTACCAACTATGAGCGGATGAGAGAACCTCCTGTTGAACCTCTTCGATCCACAAATCCAATCTTTGTTAAAAAAAAGGATAAAACTGTAGCCATCAGCTTTGACCACTCTTATCTCAAGAAACCAAAAATCACAACCTTTTCTCTTCAGATTTACCAGCCCACATTCGAACCTTTGCCTGAAGATAAAGAGGATCCATTTGATTGGAGCCTTATAGCTGTCATGAGTGTACATGATTGGATCAAACAGTTCAGTCATGAAGGTCGTGACATAAGATGGTTCAAATGTTCCTTCACTGGGCACCACCCTTGGGATATTGAATCTAACTGCCAAATATGTCTGGTGGATGAAGTTGAATAAGCCAAACCCAAAAAGAAGATGGGGAGATTCTCAGAAAAGGAATTTCGTAAACAATATGAAGATGGGGATCCATCTATCGATTCCCTTAGTTGTAGTAGAAAATATGAATTCCTTGTCTCCTACAAACCCCAATATTGGCCAACTCTACCTACTCCAGCCAAAAAACAACACTGCCCTCAAATCTTTATGATGAGTCCATCCAGCTCTAGCCATACTCCAGAGTTTCCATCACAACAACCCTTTGAAAAAGATGGTGTAAGCCATCCACATAAAATACCAAAGAAAAATGTTGTGTTGCCTACTGAAGAAAAGCCAGAACCAGTGATATTGAGGCTACCATCAACTGGCAAATCAGAAAATGCAATCTGCCAGAACAAGGTGCTGACCACCATCGGTACTTCCCTTAAAATTGTTGCTCACACACAGACCAAGATGATAAGCAAGGTGGAGAACATTGAGAAGAAAGTGGAACTGACATCCAAACAACATGCCGGTCTTATTCGAGCCCTGGAATTGCGACTGCAGAATATGCAGTATGAAATTTGTCCACCAGGAACTTCACTTTTCCACTTCTTTTCACAGAAACAAAAAGAAATGTCTGATATAAAAGAGTAAATCAAACAACTGAGTCATGGACCTTTTGAGCCACAAAGAACCCAAAGCCACTCTCCAAAGTCCTCCTTTTCCCCTACGTCCTCACAGACATACTCACCACCTAAATTGGCCCATCCTGGTACTACCTCTCCTTTTATTACACATGAACCCACATCCTCTTCTAAAAAATCTAAAGAGGAAACTGAGTTTGATATTGCAAAATGGGTTTGGGAAAAAAAGATTCTCTTGCAGCAAAAAAGCAGGCCAAAAGAAGGAAAGAGGTTGGAGAAAGTTCCAAAGAGCCAGATCCAGAAAATGTGATGATCTTGGATCAAGTTGTTCCGGACCTTTATGGCTTGGAAGAAAATGATAGCACAGGATCCAGTACTGAAGAGACAACAGATAGCAATCCTACTGATGAAACTGAAGAAGCAGAGACTGAGTCTAGTGAGGATCTCTCACTAGACACATCCGAGGAAGATAATCAACTGATATACATGAACTGACCAAGAGAACCAGAAGTTTCTGAAGTCTATGAAGATCAAGACGGGATGCCGACTCCCGAAAGAAGACCAAAACAACCAATTCCAAAATTGGTTTGAACGTTATTCCATACTTTCACTCTAGATATGTCAAGGTTTATAAATGGCCAGAAAGGATCCAAGATTTCCTTACATGGATGGTAACGAAATATTTAGTACAACGGGAGAAGTGTCTAATCCTGTCAGAGTTCACATCAAGGTTCTCCGGCATCCTTAGAGATTGGTGGACCGCACTAGGGATATATGAAAAAATACTTTCCTCACGTCCCAAGACTTTTCTTTCAACATCAAAATCCTACATGAAGTCTTTTGTGGAGATACAAGCTAGAGGCAAGAAAAGTTACGAAAACAATTGTTAGAGATGAAATGCGTATCATTCGACAGAGATGTCATTGATATTCATTTCCGGAAGATGGAAAATATATACTTTGAACTTGGTGGAGACGCCAGTTTGAAGCAAGCCTTCATTTCATCCTTGCCAAAGATGTTAGCAGGACGAACCATGACGACTATCGATGAGAAGTTCTAGTCAATCATAAACCCTCAAGTCGGCTATATAAGGCAAGCTATTTTCATGTCTCTAGAAGATATTTGTACCAAGATTTATGTTCTGAAGCATATCATGCACAACAATCTAGCCCTTGATAAAGGTTGCAGCAGAACTGACCTAATCACTGGATCCAATTACTCTTTCCATGCCCCAGAAGGCAACGAAGATTCAAGAAATACAAGAAGTTCAAATTGCCAAAGCCTACTGGAGGGAGATCCAAATACACCAGGCGAACAAAATACTTCAGGATAAAGAGTCCAGGTAGGTTCCAAAAAAATGATAGATACTTTATCTTCCCTAAGATCGGACACTTTGCAAAAAACTATCCTCAAGCTAAAAGATCTATTTGTCTTCTTACGGAGATAGAAGAATACGCCGATGACAAGGACAACGATCTTGAATCAGTCCTTTTAGTAAAAGATGAGCCATCAGAGGACACTCTTTTCTCTATGGATATATACGAAGAACTAGGGAATGACCATTACCAAATTTCAGAGGCTGAGGAAGAAATCAACAACATTATCAATATTTCTCAAGTCCAGCTGAATGTTTATCCATCTAAATAGGATAAGCTGATCCAGGTCATTGCACTCAAGGATACCGGTGCAGCATCATCGCTGATGAATCCAACAGTTCTTCCTGATGATCAATGGATTTCCCAATTCAAGAACTTCAACACTGAATCAAATGGAATCCTGATGACCACGGTCATAAGAAAACACCTAATAACAATTGAGTTCTTCCTAGGACAAAGAGTCAGAACAAAGTTGTTCGAATTAGATGTCACAAGAAAGGATCTCATGATTGGGTTTAATATTTTCAGACAACTCACAGATCAACTCCATATTGCAGCCTATGGAATAGCGTTCAAAAATCAATTCAAGCCATACTCAGAAGTCTCACGCCTATTCCAAATTACTGAGGAAGAGCAGATCAAAGAGATCGAGCAATAGTTGATGAAACATTCATGTGCTGAATCTCATAAGGAGTTTATGAAGAAATAAAAAAACCCACTCTTGCTGAATGAAGAGTTTTTCATCAAACTCTCATTCAAGAAGAATGAAAACATCGACCCAACCAAGGCAAGCCACTCTGGCATGAATCCAAAGCACCTTTAGCTTGCAAAGAAGGAGTGTGCTGAACTCATGGAATTTGGACTAATCAAGCAATCTAATTCTCAATGGGCATGTGAAGCTTTCTATGTCAACAAGAGATCTAAGCAGACAAGAGGTAAACTCATATTAGTCATGATTTAACAGCCACTCAACCATTTCCTCCAAGATGATAAATTCTCTATACCAAATAGGCTTACCCTATTTTCGCACTTTGCCAAAGCTACATATTTTTCCAAGTTTGATCTTAAATCTGGATTTTGGCAATTGGGGATACATTTTGAGGAAAGACCAAAAACAAGATTTTGCATTCCTGACCAGCATTTCCAATGGAAGGTTATGCCATTTAGGCTGAAACCTGCACCCTCTCTATTCCAAAAATCCATGATCAAAATCTTTCAGCCTATCCTCCACACCTCACTAATATACATTGACGATATTCTATTGTTCAGTGATACTCTAGAGGAACACCTTGCCTTACTCCATCATTTTCATGATATAATAAGAGCAAATGGATTCATTGATCTTGGGCAAATTTATATGCCCAAGTGATACTCAAATGTGTCATTTTTTGCCTTGTTTATCTATCGATGTTTATACATTCTCATGTGATTTGTAATAAAATGTGAATTTATACTAACCAACATGATTAGCGTTGTTTTGCGGGTGAAATATAATTTTGGAAAGCTAAAATGCATGTTGGGAGAAATCGGGGTTGGACTCGGACGCTAGCAAGGGAAAAAGCACTTGAAGGCACGAATTAAAGGGGCTCCGCGATGGAGCCGTGTCACGCTACCATCGCGGATGCCTTCGGCCTGGATATGGAATTTTTGCCAAATTCCAGTGAAGGTGCGCGTTGAGGCCGTGGCACGTTGGCCTAGCCCCGCATTGCACACCGTGCCACGTTGGCCTAGCCCCGCATTGCACACCGTGCCACATTGGGCCTTAATACCTGGACAACCAAATTCCAGTAAGGGTCCGCGTCAGTGGCGTGTCACGGAGGCAGTGCTCCGCGATGCACTCCGTGACACGTTGCTTGTTATTCTGGGAAAAATTCCCACTAGTATAAATAGAAAACTTAGGTTCATTTTTAATTATTCTGACTTGGTGGAGCAAGAACGTGGGTTATAGGCAGTTGAGGGGACGAAAATATCAGCGTTTTTCTCTATCTCCTTCTTCTTGATTTGAGTTGCTTGTAAGATTTACACTCATTTAACGATGTTTAATCCACAAATGAGTGGCTAAATCCTCTTCTTGCTGAGGTTAAGAACAATTGTATTGAAATATGATTATTGTTAAATTGGTTTTTCATCTTTTCTTCCATGGTTCTTCTATTGATTCTTGTTCTTACTGCATTAATGTGTGGCCAACGTTGATGTACATCTAAAAAGTCTGGTTTCACTCGAGAGAGAAAGAAATTGGAAAGTTGTGAATTGAGAATCGATTTACCTTCATGATAGAGATATACCTAAAAGTTGTATTAGTCAATTAAGGAATCAGTTTTGTATAGCTAGAACTTGAAATTTTTTTTATCACAGAAATTTAGGTGGAAGGTTCATGATTCTTAAGTTGGGTTAAATACGAGAGTTTTAATCCTTAGGCAGTAATTCTTGACTAGCAACCAGAAGAAAGATTAACCAAATTGTATCGATAATTAATTTCTCTACATGTTTGTTTAACCTAAGCATGCTCGTACTTATAGTTCAGACTCAAATTGTATATTCGTTTTATAATTAGTATAAAATTAGAAACCAAAATATCAAACTTTTCTTAACACAGTTGTCTGCATTTTTAGAGTTAATGTTTATTGACACTTGAATAGATTGTTACCCTAGCCCAATCCCTGTGGGATCGATACTTAGCTTACTTGAGCCACTTTATTACTTGTTCGACCATGTGCACTTGCGTGTTGTTGTGAAAACACCGAACAAGTTTTGACGCCGTTGCCGGGGACTGGAAATTGGTAGAGTTGTTTTCTTAAGTGTTAGCTTACAAATTCTATATAAGTGCTGACAACTTGGTCTTAGTGTTTGTTTTAATTCTTTTTTATTTTTTTTCGAATACCCTTCTTGGCATGACATCGTGGAATACAAATGGTTTAAATGGTGGATACTCATATTTTGGCAAATCTTGTCTGAATTGTGGAGGACCCCACTTGTGGCAACACTATAACACGTGCAATATATGTGTTGGTCAAGTTGGACATTGGGATGGCTATCCGAATGCATATTCCCCTCCTTCAAGCCCCTACTATGATCCTTCTGTTGTTTTTGCTGAATATAGGCATGCTGAAAATGAGGACTTGGGACGCCAAGCTCAAATAGAAGACATGCTAAAACAACTCCTGGAGCAATCAGAAGCAATGAAGGAGGCGATGGCAGTATTGAGAATTCAGCAAGAAGAGAATGCAGAGGCTCTATAAAGGATGAGCGTCAAAGTCATGGAGATGATCGCTGAGGCTGAAGCTTTTGATAAATTGCAGGTAACAGTTTTAGCCGATATTCAAGAGAAACTACAAGAGGAAGACAAGGGTGAATTTTTGGATGAAGCCCAACAATTAGAATCTCTTGAGTGTCCCCGTGATGGTCTCACACTTATGTAAAATACATTCATGGAAGAAGAGATAGAGTATCCCCCAGTTGACATTAATGGAGAGATAGATGTCGATGCTGAGAAGGTATATACAAGTAAGGAGGTCAAGCACAATGCAGTTTCAGAGTTGACGTTTATTGGACCACACTCGAAGCATTTTTGACATTAAGTTTGGTTGACAACATAGAAATAGAGTCTTCCAAGCTCATAGAGAAACGTCTAGAGGAGGACCAAGCCCCGTATATTTTGAAATTTGCTAACTCGGAGAGACAAAATGACTTCGCTTACTTAAGGGCCAATAAGTTCAAAAGGCAACATCTTCTACTTTGTCCTTACAATTTTTCACCACCACCCCTGGAGCATAAGAGGAAATTAGAGAAGAAATTAGGGGTGAGATTTATATCCTCAAGGTGGAGGAAAAAGCGGTTAAACTTGATACGTCGTGCCGCAACGTAAAATTAGGCGCTGCTTGGGAGGCAACCCAAGGGTACCATGGGTACCATTTTAATTTCTTGCAATTAAGTTGATTTTATTTATTTTTCATCTTGTGTTGTTTTGGTGGAAAGTTAAGCACAGATGGAGGGGAAGTCTGAGTACCCGTAGAGGAGGAAGCTAACAAGCATGGAAGAGAAAAAGTGTGGGGTCGAACACCCACTTGTGCAAAGTTGAAGAAAATCATATTGTTAGCTAGACCTAAAGGCCTCAGGGAGTATTTCTCACCCTCTTTAAATGTTAAGTTGATGCTATGGGGACATAGCATGATTCAAGTGTGGGGTGAGGAAAATTTTAAAATTTTTGTGCTTAACGATTTTTGGTGAATGTAATGCTTGTGAGAAATATTTAATTTTTTTTTGTGAGTCTAGCATGACTTCATTACCCGTTGGTTTTTGTTTTCGGCTCTTTTCTGATGGGGGGTCTTTGAACCGAAGAATAAAATTTTTTATTTGTCTGTATATAATGTTTTTAGTCATAGTTAGAGACTGTTTCCGACGATGGATGGATGACGACCGTCTTGAGGAAAATTAGTCAGTAGGTTGGTTTTTGAACTCGTAGCTAATTGATGGCTTGATGTTCTTGTTATGTGCTATGCATAATTGTAAGATACAAGTGTGGTTAGTGTTGAAGCATGTAAGAAGTGTATAACTTTGTGTGAGACACTTAGGCTCTTGAATTTGACTCAATGTGATTGAAGCTTAATTTTGAATTCTTGTGATTAGCTGAGTTAAGAGTCTGTGGAATGTGTCTTGAATTGAGCATGTACTGTGAGTGTAAGTTTTTCTAATATTTCGTGCTATTGTGGAATGCCTAGAACTATCTTGGTGTGTATATAAAATGAAATGAAGGATGTGAATTGTAGGAGATGATTTAGGCATTTCTTTGAATGAACCTAAATGTTATCCCTCACTTTACCTACCTTGAATATTTAATCCTAGTTAGCCCCATTGAGCCTTGAGCCTATTCTTTGATAGCTACAACATAAGCTTAATCCACTTTCTTTCATTAGCCTTGAATTTGATCCCAAACTCTGAAGCGCTTAAGTGAAAAATCCGAAAAAGTGAAGGAGGGAGAATTGCGAAGAAGAAGAGAAAATTCAGGATTGAAAAGATTGAGGAGGAAGTAAGAAAAGAAAAGAATTTTCCCAAAGTGTCAAGGAGTGAGAATGGTGAAAAGAAAAGAAAAAGCAGAGTGATGAAAGGAAAGAAAAGGTCGAAGGTGCACTTGTTATAAACTAAATATAATGAAGATGTATAAATAATCTTTGTTATTGAGTCAAGTATGCTTAAAGAGATGGGGTCAAAAATAAAGACAGACTTCAAGAATGGGAAGATGAAGGAAGAAATAATGACCATAAGGTTGATGGGATGTATTGGAAAAGCGCTTAAGGATGCTAGTTGTTATTATTGGTTAGCCCAGTATTCACTAGTTCCATAGCTTACATTACAACCCGTTAAGTCCTACGTGATCTTACATCACACTTCCTTATATTAGTGGAGTAATACACTAAGGGCAAGCCTATGGTTCATGACATGATGCATGTGAATTCTTTTGGGAGAGAGAGCGAAATTGTGTTTATATGCCCCTGCATGTAATCTTTTGAGTTCATGTGATTAAAAAGAGGAAAATTCTCTTGTGTTGTGAGGGCACATGCTTGACGAGAGATTAAAATTCGTGTCGGATATCTTGATCAACTGATTTGCATGAGTTTGCCGATATCGAGAGTCGATTCTTGAGTCTAGGAAGTCTTAATGTGTTGAAGGCCATCGTATTGATAAGACCATGCATGTTTTCTTGATGATTTGCTGTATTAAATAATCGGTATAACCGTGGATTAATTGTCGAACCAAAGTAGCCAGGTTGGGTTGTCAATTGCATGAGGTGTAAGATTATTGTTCGAGGACGAACAAGGATTTAAGTGTGGGGTAAGTGATCTTGGGCAAATTTATATGCCCAAGTGATACTCAAATGTGTCATTTTTTGCCATGTTTATCTATCGATGTTTATACATTCTCATGTGATTTGTAATAAAATGTAAATTTATACTAACCAACATGATTAGCGTTGTTTTGTAGGTGAAATATAATTTTGGGAAGCTAAAATGCATGTTGGGAGAAATCGGGGTTGGACTCGGATGCTAGCAAGGGAAAAAGCACTCGAAGGCACGAATTAAAGGGGCTCCGTGATGGAGCCGTGTCACGCTGCCATCGCTGATGCCTTCTGCCTGGATATGGAATTTTTGCCAAATTCCAGTGAAGGTGCGCATTGGGGCCGTGGCACGTTGGCCCAGCCCTGCGTTGCACGCCGTGCCATGTTGGGCCTTAATACCTAGACGACCAAATTCCAGTAAGGGTCCGCGTCAGTGGCGTGTCACGGAGGCAGTGCTCCGCGATGCACTCCGTGGCACATTGCTTGTTATTTCGGGAAAAATTCCCACTAGTATAAATAGAACACTTAGGTTCATTTTTAATTATTCTGACTTGGTGGAGAAAGAACGTGGGTTACAGGCAGTTGAGGGGACGAAAATATCAGGGTTTTTCTCTATCTCCTTCTTCTTGATTTGAATTGCTTGTATGATTTACACTCATTTAACGATGTTTAATCCACAAATGAGTGGCTAAATCCTCTTCTTGCTGAGGTTAAGAACAATTGTACTGAAATGTGATTATTGTTAAATTAGTTTTTCATCTATTCTTCCATGGTTGTTCTATTGATTCTTGTTCTTACTGCATTAATGTGTGGCCAACGTTGATGTACATCTAAAAAGTCCGGTTTCACTCGAGAGAGCAAGAAATTGGAAAGTTGTGAATTAATAGGATATGATCTTTTCTTAGTTTGGGAAAATTGAGAATTGATTTACCTTTAGGATAGAAATATACCTGAAAGTCGTATTAGTCAATTAAGGAATCGGTTTTGTATGGCTAGAACATGAATTTTGTTTTATCATAGAAATGTAGGTGGAAGGTTCATGATTCTTAAGTTGGGTTAAATACGAGAGTTTTAATCCATAGGCAACAATTCTTGACTAGCAACCGGAAGAAAGATTAACCAAATTGTATCGATAATTAATTTCTCTACATGTTCGTTTAACCTCATCATGCTCATACTTATAGTTCAAACTCAAATTGTATATTCGTTTTATAATTAGTATAAAATTAGAAACCAAAATATCAAACTTTTCTTAACACTGTTGTGTGCATTTTTAGAGTTAAGGTTTATTGACATTGAGTAGATTGTTACCCTAGCCCAGTCTCTGTGGGATCGATACTTGGCTTACTTGAGCCATTTTATTACTTGTTCGACCATGTGCACTTGCGTGTTGTTGTAAAAACACCGAACAAGTTTTTGGCACCATTGCCGGGGACTAGAAATTGGTAGAATTGTTTTCTTAAGTGTTAGCTTACAAATTCTATATAAGTGTTGACAACTTGGTCTTAGTGTTTGTTTTAATTCTTTTTTATTTTTTTGGATACCCTTCTTGACATGACATCGCGGAATACAAATTGTTTAAATTGTAGATACTCATATTTTGGCGAATCTTGTCTTAATTGTGGAGGACCCCACTTGTGGCAACACTATAACACGTGCAATATATGTGTTGGTCAAGTTGGCCATTGGGATGGCTGTCCGAATGCATATTACCCTCCTTCAAGCCCCTACTATGATCCTTCTGTTGTTTTTGTTGAATATAGGCATGCTGAAAATGAAGACTTGGGACGCCAAGCTAAAATAGAAGACATGCTAAAACAACTCCTGGAGCAATCAGAAGCAATGAAGGAGGCGATGGCAGTATTGAGAATTCAACAAGAAAAGAATGCAGAGGCTCTAGAAAGGATGAACATCAAAGTCACGGAGATGATTGCTGAGACTGAAGCTTGTGATAAATTGCAGGTAACAATTTTAGCCGATATTCAAGAGGAACTACAAGAGGAAGACAAGGGTGAATTTTTGGATGAAGCCCACCAATTAGAATCTCTTGAGTATCCCCGTGATGGACTCACACTTATGGAAAATACATTCATGGAAGAAGAGATAGAGTATCCCCTATTCGGGTGTTCCGGTATAGGTTAAAAACCGACACGCAAGTGCACGTGGTCAAACAAGTAATAAAGTGGCTAAGTAGCCAAGTATCGATCCAAGGAGGCTCAAGATATGTAAAGTTGCCTAGTTTACTATATTCCTATTCCACTTCTAATTATGCTAACAACAATGTAACCAACAGTTACTTGAGTTTTCGTTTCTAAACTATATATACTAAAATTAATAACAACTATTTACTGTGAATTTAGACAATGGATATGAACATGCCAAGGTTAAGAACAAGTAATGAACTTGATAATCATGATAATTTGGTTAATCTCTTCTTCATGTTGCTAGCCAAGAACATTCACCTAGAAATTAAAACTTTCGTATTTAATTTCACTTTAGAATCATAAACCATCCGTCTACATTTCTGTGATCAAATGCAATTTATGACCTAGCAATACAATTCCGGTTCCTAAATTGACTAATACGGCTTTCAAGTATATTTCTATCAGGAAAGCACATCAAAACCCAATTTTCCCAAATCAAGTTAAGAACAATACCCTATTAATTCACAACTTTCCAATTTCTTGCTCTTTCGAGTGAAATTGGACATTTTAGATGTACATTAATGTCGGCCACACACTAATGCAGTAAGAACAAGAATTAATAGAACAACATGGAAGAAGAAGAAGAAAACCATATCAATTATAATCAAAATTCATTACAAATGTCAAAACTTCAGCAAGGAAGAGAATTAGCCACTCATTTGTGGATTGATCATCCTAAAATGAGTGTAAATCATACGTACAATTGATAGAAAGAAGAAAAGAAGAGAAGACATCCCTTAGCTTTTTCGTTCCTCAACTGCTCCTAACCCACGTCCTTGCTCTCCACTTCTGAACTCAGTATAAAAACTAAAAACTGATTAAAATAAACCTAAGTGTGCTATTTATACTAGTGGGAAATTTTTCCCGGAATAACAACCAACGTGTCACGGAGGCCAACTGCCTCCGTGACATGGTGTGGACGCGGACCTTCACTGGAATTTCAGGGTCCGGTAAATTAGCCTCAACGTGGCACGGAGGCCAACGCGGAGGCCTCTCTCCGTGCCACGGAGCTGACGCGATGGCACACTGGAATTTGCCATTTTAATTCCTGTTCAGGCAGTGTGCTACCGCGATGGTAGCGTGGCATGGCTCCTTCGCGGAGCCCCTATAAAATGTGCATTCCAATGTCTTTTCCACGCTCGCATCCAAGTTCAACTCCGATATAGTTCCAACATGCATTTTAGCACCTAAAAATCACATTTACCTGCAAAACAAATGCTAATCATGTTGGTTAGTATAAATTCCCATTTTATTACTAATTACATTATATTATATACACATTGCACAACAAACAAGGTAAAATTGATACGTTTGAGTATCCCTTGAGCATATAAATCTGCCCAAGATCACTTACCCCACACTTAAATCCTTGTTCGTCCTCGAACAACACATACACAAATCATGCAAATTACATCCCAACCTTCGTCACTATGGTGCAACAATTTACGCTACGGTCTTACCGATTATTCAATTTTTGCAAATCATCACGAAAACATGCTTGGTCGTACAATACAATGACCTTTAATACATCAAGACTTCCTAGACTTTAAGAATTGATTCTTGATATCGGAAAACTCATGCAAATCAGCTAATTAAGAAATCCGACACGAAAATCAATCTTTCATCAAGCATGTGCCCTCACAACTCGAGAGAATCTTCCCCTTTTTGTTCATGCAGCACACAAACATGCAAGTAGGGGCCTATAAAAATTAATTTCACTCACTCTCCCAAAAGAATTCACATGCCTCATGTCATGACCCATAAGCTTGCCCTTAGTGTATTACTCCACTAATATAAAGAAATGTAATATAGGATCACGTAGGACTTTAATGGGTTGTAACGGGGCTATGGAACTAGTATATATATTGGATTAGCCAATAATAGTCGCTAGCATCCTTAAGCGCCTTTTCAACACATTCCCATCGACTCATGGACATTGTTCCTCTCTTTTCTCTTTTTCTCCCCTTCATGCTGGTTTACTTTCGTACTGCCCATTTCCTCAAACACACTTGACACAAAACAAAGGGTTTTCATGTACCCTCACTATCATTTAATTATAGCAAGTGTCTCTTCACCATCATCTTTTCTTTCTTCACTCTGCTTTTCTTTTTCTTTTCACTCTTTTCACTCTTTAACACTTTGGGAAACATTTTCTTTTCTTTGTAAGCGCTTAAGAGCTTTGTATAGACTTTAAGGCTAATGAAAAGAAGGAATAAAGCTTAGTTTATATAATTTTGGACAAAAGAAAGAAAGAAATCGGCTAAAGGCTCAACGGGCTAACTAGGGTATACAACATATAGAAAGGTAGAATTTGACAAGAAAAAATGGAAACTATCGGTTAAAACAAAGAAATGCCTACATCCTTTCCAACACTACACTTCCTTCATTTCGTTTTGTACACACACCAGGCAAGTTCTAGACACTTCACAATGACATGGAATAGCAATACCTCACTTCACACTTCATGCACATGCTCGAATCAAGATGCATTCACAGACTCTTTAATTAGTCAATTACATGAATTCAAGATTAAGCCTCAATCATACTGAATCAAATTCTATAGCCTAGGTAACTCAACATATTTACAGAATTGCATGCTTTCAAACAAATCATTTTCATATTTTGAACATCAGTTACACACGCAACGAAATTTTAGCAACCATAAGCAACTACAGTTCATTGATGCAATCCACCAAAGAAAAATTAAAAACAAATAAAAATCCTACTCCTACCAACTACATTTCCCTTAAGACGGTCGTCATCCATCCATCATAGGGAACGGTCACTAACTATGACATCGGTTCAATGGGACTATTCTCGGTGAAAGAACCGAAAACAAACTCCGAGAAACCCAAAAAAATAAAAATCGAAAAATTTTGCAACACATCGATCATTTCGATAGAAACATATTTACAAAAGATTTTGATAATTGCAAAATATCTTCGTAAAAGTTTTGAAAAATATCGATCATGTCAATAGCCAGGAAAAAATATATTTACAAAATTTACAAAATATTTACACTGGCAACCATAACTTTTCATAACACACATCATCAGCCACAAAACAAATATATACAGATACATCACCAAACAGTTCACAACAGGGAAAGCACAAACATACATACAAATCAAGGAAAAACATACAACAAATTAGAGCCTAAGTCCCAGCACCTAACTACTCCCCACCCCACACTTAAATCGAACACTGTCCCCAGTGTTCACAAAAATTACAAAACAAAATTTCGGGTGGTGGAACTCCCTGATCAGTCAAAATATTCGACTTCTTCATTTGGTGCTGCGGCCTCGTCACCCATGTCTGAATCAGCTCCATCGTCGTCATCGGACTCCACATCGGAGTCCTCACGACGTGTCTCCTCATGAGTAGGGACATCATCATCAATAGGCTCCACGAAGGCTGGTCCCACCCGACATAAGGCTTTGGCGTTCTCGCCAAAGGGGTAGTCCAGCTCCAGCTGCCATAATTCTTCCTCGGTGGCAGGTCTCCCACCAATCCGTAGCTGTAGCATCTGCATGCCAAACATACGGGCCATGTACTGATCGTCACGAGCATGTCGCTCGCCTAAAGTCAGCACTGGCCCGTGTGTGGTGTCGGGGGCCTTAGTTTTTGTCACATCGAGGGCCCTCCGCTCCAACTGCGGAATATAGTCCAAAGCTTCTTCCTCAATGTCGAGGCCTCGGAGGAAGGTGGTGATGAGTCCGCCAAACCCGTATCTGTGGCCCTGGTGCAGTCTGGCTCTCTTCATGGTGGATATAATGACCGCCCCAACATTAATCTCAAGCCCTTTCATAAGGGCATACACCAACCAGACACGGTCCCGGGTCACGTCCGTGATATGAACTCCCAGGATCAAGCACGAACATACAATCTTCAACTATATTCTGGCTTCCCTGTTTATCTGCGAATAAGGCAGAGTCTGGTGGTAACCCCTCTCCTTATGTCTACTCCATCGGGCTGTGGATCGATCCCCAAACAACGTACGTCTGATATCGGCGTACGGTGGGGTGATGTTTAGCTGGCGGAGAACGTGAGCGTCTGTGTCCCGCGCTCCAACGATGGCATTCAGCTGCTGGGGTTCCAGAGTGACAATCTGCCCTCTGATTTTTATTGTGTGGCTTCTGATGACCGGGTTCCAATTTGCATAGAACTCTCGGACCAAGTGAAGGTTGCACTCCTTGGGCTCCTGAAAAATAAAGCTGAGCCCAGCTGCTTCAATTCTCTGTACAATGCGAGGGAACTCTTGTGCAAGTGGTTCCCGTGCAATATGTTCTTCCGGGAAGTACTTGTTCTCCTTATGCTTAGCATACCATTTCTTTCCTTCCTCGGTTACCCATCTTGTTCCGTATTGGCGGCGTTGGCCGCGTGGAACAGCGGGTGCAGCTGGGACTGCGGTGCCCAGTCTCATCCTTTTCCTACCGGTGCCTGAGGTAGAAGCACCCTTGCCTTTATCTTTTCTGCTCGCCATTGTACCTTTCAATTTACACAAACAAGCACAAAGTTAAGCTAAAAACTTGTTAACTTCGGCTAAGGTCGGGTTACACAACATTTACCCCACACTTAGGCCTTAGCTACTTCTACAAAATTACGGCAAGGATAACTCTAATTACACCACAGACAACACTATACACTTCATGCTTAGTGCGTTCACAAAAAATTTCGATAGCATAACGGTTAGCGTACTACTCAGACTTCATACAACTAATCCCAATCCTACTATCGCTAACAATTCACACATCGCACTTCGCAACAAGAACAACAACAAAATAAAAACAACGATAAAAACATTCTATATACAATCTAATCCAAACAATCCAACCAATTTACACACTTTTTGCATTTTCCCCCAAAAGAATTTGAGAATTTGTCGTCTTTTAACATGTACACAATATTTACCACGACTTCTCTCAATTTACAAACACACCCCGGCATGTAATTTGCCGACTTATCAAGTCACTCAAGTTAAATTCAACAACTCATGCCCTAGAATACAATTCTATAATCAAATTCGAATTATTTACGAAATCGATAAGTTCAAACGCTAAATACAACAATCCAAACATATATCAATCACAAATAATCCAACATTCATGTTTAATTTCTACCTAGGGTGATATATCTCACCTCACATGCCCAAATTTGACTAAAATCGCCAAAAAATTGAGATAGACGATGAAAACATACCTTTGAATTGAGAAACCGAAGAAACTTGACGTATTCCTTGCCTAGGAACGTGGCACAGTGCTTGGGGAGGGGGAAATAGGTGTTTTGGTTGCGGAGGGAAGAGGGAATGGGAAGAAATGGGGCAAAATCGGGGGTTTTAATTTAAGAAAACACGGGGGTCACCCGGCAACCCGGTGTGACCCGGCACCAAATACACGGCAACGTGTCACGGAGGGTAACGCGGAAACCCTCCTCCGTGAGCCAACGCGTTGGCTTACTGGAATTTTTGAAAAATCTGGATTTTTCCTTCAATGTGTCACGGAGGGTAACGCGGAGCCCTACCTCCGTGACACGGCGCCAACGCGCCAGTGCACTGTTTCTTCAATTAATTTTATTTTTCATACCTTGCCTCATTTTCTCGATTCCATGTATATTTCCTCCGTTATACCTGAAAATCACCTCACTAAGCAAAAATTGGTTAGATTAATAGATTTCCCTAACTAAAATAAATATACTAACTAAAATGAAAATCTAAACCTAATCAAGAAAAGAATAAGAAAAATAAAAATTGGAAATAATAAAAATTAAAAACAAAAATAAAGATAAAAATTGACTACACTCTGCAAAAAGAAGAAAAATAAAATATTTTTCTCACGGGTTGCCTCCCGTCCAGCGCCTGGTTTACCGTCGCGGCTCGACATCCTTTATGCTCACTTGTCTACTAGGGTGATGGACGATTTGTCCCGATCATGGTCATCCCCCCAGTAGTTCTCAACCTTATCCGGTGGCCTTCCTAGTAACTCTCGGGAATCACTCATTCCATTAGCATTCCCATGATCAATCACATTGATCACCGAGAGTTCCTTATAAACAGTCGGGAGCTTAGGTACTTTGTACACATCGAACACTTCGACCTTGTCATGTGCTCGCATAGTGAGTTGACCAGCAGCTACATCAATTAATGCTTTTTCGGTTGCCAAAAAGGGTCATCCCAATATAAATGGGACTTCAGCATCTGGTTCAAAATCCAGAACAATAAAATCAACTGGAAAAATGAGGGAGCCTACTTGGACTAACACATCCTCAACAATGCCATCCGGCTTAGCTAAAGATCTGTCTGCTAGATGCAAGATTACCGTTGTAGGTCTAGGACTCCCAAGAACTAACTTTCTGAATACCGAAGATGGCATCAGATTTATGCTTGCCCCCAAGTCGCATAATCCACGATCTCGGATACTTTGCCCAATCATAAGCTGGATAGTAAAACTTCCAGGGTCTTTCAGTTTTGTGGGCAACCTATTCTAAATATGGGAGGTGCATTCCTCCGTTAAAGCTACCGTGGCATACTCAGTCAAACGACTTTTGTTAGCCACGATGTCTTTAATATATTTTGCATATTTTGGCACTCCCTGCAAGACATCAACAAGAGGTAAGTTAACATGTACCTGTTTAAGTACCTCCATGAATTTCTGGAAACACGCCTCCTCCTTGTGTTTCTTAAGTCGTTGAGGGAATGGGGGTGGAGGCCTTTCTGGTTCTGCTTCTTTAGTCTTCCCCCTATCTGAGATTTGCTCTCCCTCAACATCTGCTGCTCCTGATTTTTGAGGCGGTCTTTCTGGTTCCACCTCCTTCAACTGTAAACCACTCCTCGTGGTCACTGCATTTACCTGCTTCGGATTAGGATCCGTGTCGCTAGGTAATCCTCCTCTGGGTCTAGTATTTTGGGCACTAGCAAATTGCCCAAACTGATATTCAAGAGCCTTGGTCGCCAATTGATTATTCTTCACTTCGGCTGCCAATTTAACATAGTCAGCCTGCAATTGCGCCTGATTAGCGATCATGGTTTTGAACATCTCCTCAATGCTCGGTGATGGTGATGGAGGAGGGGCATTGTAATTTCTGAATTGAGCTTGATAGCTTTGTTGCCCTCCTTGGTTTCTGTGCATACCCTGCCCGAAACTTTGGCCTTGTTGATTGTTGCTACCCCATGAAAAATTCGGATGGTTTCTCCAATTTGAGTTGTAGCCACTACCAAACTGCTGCTGATTTCTCTGTGCATTGCCCACAAAGTTAACAGAATCAGGATTTGCACCACAGCATTCAGCTGAATGCTCACTACTACCACACACTTCACACCACATCTGTTGAACTGCATTGACTGAAGCTGAAGGCTGGTTCAAGTTCATGTTGCTGAAGTGATTATTTAACTGATTTTGCAAAGCAGCTATCTGTGCAGCGATAGCTGTAAATTCATCCACTTCAAGCACTCCCGCTGCTTTCCTTGCTCCACCTCGAGATGAATCTGCATTCCATTCTGGATTGCCTTGTGAAATTCGGTTGAGCAAAGTGTACAGCTCCTCGTAAGTCTTTTCCAGCGCTTGCCCTCCAGCTGCTGAATCTAACAGAATTTTAGTGTGGGGTTCCAAACCCTCAATAAATGTGTGTACCAACACCTCATTGGACTGATGATGATGAGGACAGTCTCGCAACATGGATTTAAATCATTCCCAGGCTTGATATAGATTTTCTCCCTCCCTCTGCTTAAAACTTAGAATTTGACTTCTAAGTCTGGCTGTTTTACCATAAGGGAAAAATCTGATAAAAAACTTCCGTGCAAGATCATCCCACGTTGATATAGAATTGGGTGGTTCAGCTTTTAACCACCTCTTGGCTTCACCAAGTAAGGAAAATGGAAATAAGGTGAGCCGAACATAATTAGGTGACACTCCAGCGGGTATATAAGTGTCACTTATCTCCAAAAAGTTTTGGAGATGTTGTTGTGGATCTTCATGAGGGAGACCGGTAAATTGCCCGCTTGTGTGCAAGAGTTGCACCATATTCTGCTTTAATTCAAACCTCCCTCCAGGCTCTGGTTTGTGGATACTAGAATGTACATTGTTGGCATGTGGGATTGCCACCTCGTGAACCGGCCTTGCTGCTGCTTCATCGGGCACTAACACTGCCCTCACAACTGGTGGATTTTGTTGCTTCATCATAGACTGTTTAAGCAACTGCAGCTTCTTTCGTAGAGCTTCTCTGCGTTGACTATGAAATTCACGTTCAGGCTCTAAGTAAGATTCCACCAGCTCTTTGTCCCTTGCCAGTGTTCACAGAAACAAAATCTGCAAAATACAGGCTAAGACCAAGTTGTTAACACTTTAAGAAAAAATAAAAATAAAAATACAGTAAATTTACACTAAACACAATTTCACAAATCGCCTAGCCTCCCCGGCAACGACGCCAAAAACTTGTTCGGGTGATCCGGTATAGGTTAAAAACCGACACGCAAGTGCACGTGGTCAAACAAGTAATAAAGTGGATAAGTAGCCAAGTATCGATCCAAGGAGGCTCAAGATATGTAAAGTTGCCTAGTTTACTATATTCCTATTTCACTTCTAATTATGCTAACAACAATGTAACCAACAGTTACTTGAGTTTTTATTTCTAAACTATATATACTAAAATTAATAACAACTATTTACTGTGAATTTAGACAATAGATATGAACATGCCAAGGTTAAGAACAAGTAATGAACTTGATAATCATGATAATTTGGTTAATCTCTTCTTCATGTTGCTAGCCAAGAACATTCGCCTAGAAATTAAAACTCTCGTATTTAATATCACTTTAGAATCATAAACCATCCGTCTACAATTCTGTGATCAAATGCAATTTATGACCTAGCAATACAATTCCGGTTCCTAAATTGACTAATACAGCTTTCAAGTATATTTCTATCAGGAAACCACATCAAAACCCAATTTTCCCAAATCAAGTTAAGAACAATACCCTATTAATTCACAACTTTCCAATTTCTTGCTCTTTCAAGTGAAATTGGACTTTTTAGATGTACATTAATGTCGGCCACACACTATTGCAGTAAGAACAAGAATTAATAGAACAACATGGAAGAAGAAGAAGAAAACCATATCAATTATAATCAAAATTCATTACAAATGTCAAAACTTCAGCAAGGAAGAGAATTAGCCACTCATTTGTGGATTGATCATCCTAAAATGAGTGTAAATCATACGTACAATTGATAGAAAGAAGAAAAGAAGAGAAGACATCCCTTAGCATTTTCGTTCCTTAACTGCTCCTAACCCACGTCCTTGCTCTCCACTTCTGAACTCAGTCTAAAAACTAAAAACTGATTAAAATAAACCTAAGTGTGCTATTTATACTAGTGGGAAATTTTTCCCGGAATAACAAGCAACGTGTCACGGAGGCCAACGCGGAGCACTGCCTCCGTGAAATGGCGTGGACGCGGACCTTCACTGGAATTTTAGGGTCGGGTAAATTAGCCTCAACGTGGCACGGAGGCCAACGCGGAGGCCTCTCTCTGTGCCACGGAGCTGACGCGATGGCACACTGGAATTTGCCATTTTAATTTCTGTTCAGGCAGTGTGCTACCGCGATGGTAGCGTGGCACGGCTCCATCGCGGAGCCCCTATAAAATGTGCATTCCAATGTCTTTTCCACGCTCGCATCCAAGTCCAACTCCGATATAGTTCCAACATGCATTTTAGCACCTAAAAATCACATTTACCTGCAAAACAAATGCTAATCATGTTGGTTAGTATAAATTCGCATTTTATTACTAATTACATGATATTATATACACATTGCACAACAAACAAGGTAAAATTGATACGTTTGAGTATCACTTGGGCATATAAATCTGCCCAAGATCATCCCCCAGTTGATATTAATGGATAGATAGATGTCGATGCTGAGAAGGTATATACAAGTAAGGAGGTCAAGCACAATGCAGTTTCAGAGTTGATGTTTATTGGACCACACTCGAAGCATTTTTTGACATTAAGTTTGGTTGACAACATAGAAATAGAGTCTTCCAAGCTCATAGAGAAACATCTAGAGGAGGACCAAGCCCCGTATATTTTGAAATTTGCTAACTCGGAGAGACAAAATGACTTCGCTTACTTAAGGGCCAATAAGTTCAAAAGGCAACATCTTCTACTTTGCCCTTACAATTTTTCACCACCACCCCTGGAGCATAAGAGGAAATTAGAGAAGAAATTAGGGGTGAGATTTATATCCTCAAGGTGGAGGAAAAAGCGGTGAAACTTGATACGTCGTGCCGCAACGTAAACTTAGGCGCTGCTTGGGAGGCAACCCAAGGGTACCATGGGTACCATTTTAATTTCTTGCAATTAAGTTGATTTTATTATTTTTCATCTTGTGTTGTTTTGGTGGAAAGTTAAGCACAGATGGAGGGGATGTCTGAGTACCCGTGGAGGAGGAAGCTAACAAGCATGGAAGAGAAAAAGTGTGGGGTCGAACACCCACTTGTGCAAAGTTGAAGAAAAGCATGTTGTTAGCTAGACCTAAAGGCCTCAGGGAGTATTTCTCACCCTCTTTAAATGTTAAGTTGATGCTATGGGGACATAGCATGACTCAAGTTTGGGGTGAGGAAAATTTTAAAATTTTTGTGCTTAACGATTTTTGGTGAATGTAATGCTTGTGAGAAATATTTAATTTTTTTTTGTGAGTCAAGAATGAGTTCACCACCCGTTGGTTTTTCTTTTCGGTTCTTTTTCGACGGGGGGTCTTTGAACCGAAGAATAAATTTTTTTATTTTTCTGTATATAATGTTTTTAGTCATAGTTAGTGACTGTTTCCGACGATGGATGGATGATGACCATCTTGAGGAAAATTAGTCAGTAGGTTGGTTTTTGAACCCGTAGCTAATTGATGGCTTGATGTTCTTGTTATGTGCTATGCATAATTGTAAGATACAAGTGTGGTTAGTGTTGAAGCATGTAAGAAGTGTACAACGTTGTGTGAGACACTTAGGATCTTGAATTTGACTCAATGTGATTGAAGCTTAATTTTGAATTCTTGTGATTATCTGAGTTAAGAGTTTGCGAAATGTGTCTTGAATTGAGCATGTGCTGTGAGTGTAAGTTTTTCTAATATTCCGTGCTATTGTGGAATGCCTAGAACTTTCCTGATGTGTATATAAAACGAAATGAAGGATGTGAATTGTAAGAGATGATTTAGGCATTTCTTTAAATGAACCTAAATGTTATCCCTCACTTTACCTACCTTGAATATTTAATCCTAGTTAGCCCTATTGAGCCTTAGCCTATTCTTTGATAGCTACAACATAAGCTTAATCCTCTTTCTTTCATTAGCCTTGAATTTGATCCAAAACTCAGAAGCGCTTAAGTGAAAAATCCAAAAGAGTGAAGGAGGGAGAATTGGGAACAAGAAGAGAAAATTCAGGATTGAAAAGAATGAGGAGGAAGTAAGAAAAGAAAAGAATTTTCCCAAAGTGTCAAGGAGTGAGAATGGTGAAAAGAAAAGAAAAAGCAGAGTAATGAAAGGAAAGAAAAGGTCGAAGGTGCACTTGTTATAAAATAAATATAATGAAGATGTATAAATAATCTTTGTTATTGAGTCAAGTGTGCTTAAAGAGATGGGGTCAAAAGTAAAGACAGACTTCAAGAATGGGAAGATGAAGGAAGAAACAATGACCATAAGGTTGATGGGATGTATTGGAAAAGTGCTTAAGGATGCTAGTTGTTATTATTGGTTAGCCCAGTATTCACTAGTTCCATAGCTTACATTACAACCCGTTAAGTCCTACGTGATCTTACATCACACTTTCTTATATTAGTGGAGTAATACACTAAGGGCTAGCCTATGGTTCATGACATGATGCATGTGAATTCTTTTGGGAGAGAGTGTGAAATTGTGTTTATATGCCCTTGCATTTAATCTTTTGAGTTCATGTGATTAAAAAGAGGAAAATTCTCTTGTGTTGTGAGGGCACATGCTTGACGAGAGATTAAAATTCGTGTCGGATATCTTGATCAGCTGATTTGCATGAGTTTGCCGATATCGAGAGTCGATTCTTGAGTCTAGGAAGTCTTAATGTGTTGAAGGCCATCGTATTGATAAGACCATGCATGTTTTCTTGATGATTTGCTCTATTAAAATAATCGGTATAACCGTAGCTTGAATTGTCGAACTAAAGTAGCCAAATTGGGATGTCAATTGCATGAGGTGTAAGATTATTGTTCGGGGATGAATAAGGATTTAAGTGTGGGGTAAGTGATCTTGGGCAAATTTATATGCCCAAGTGATACGCAAATGTGTCATTTTTTGCCTTGTTTATCAATCAATGTTTATACATTCTCATGTGATTTGTAATAAAATGTGAATTTATACTAACCAACATGATTAGCATTGTTTTGCAGGTGAAATATAATTTTGGGAAGCTAAAATGCATGTTGGGAGAAATTGGGGTTGGACTCGGACGCTAGCAAGGGAAAAAGCACTTGAAGGAACGAATTAAAGGGGCTCCGCGATGGAGCCGTGTCACGCTGCCATCGCGGATGCCTTCTGCCTAGATATGGAACTTTTTCCAAATTCCAGTGAAGGTGCTCGTTGGGGCCGTGGCACGTTGGCCTAGCCCCGCGTTGCACGTCGTGCCACGTTGGGCCTTAATACCTGGACGACCAAATTCCAGTAAGGGTCTGCGTCAGTGGTGTGTCACGGAGGCAGTGCTCCGCGATGCACTCCGTGACACGGTGCTTGTTATTCTGGGAAAAATTCCCACTAGTATAAATAGAACACTTAGGTTCATTTTTAATTATTCTGACTTGGTGGAGCAAGAACGTGGGTTACAGGCAATTGAGGGATGAAAATATTAGGGTTTTTCTCTATCTCCTTCTTCTTGATTTGAATTGCTTGTATGATTTAGACTCATTTAACGATGTTTTATCCACAAATGAGTGGCTAAATCCTCTTCTTGCTGAGGTTAAGAACAATTGTATTGAAATGTGATTATTGTTAAATTGGTTTTTCATCTTTTCTTCCATGGTTGTTCTATTGATTCTTGTTCTTACTGCATTAATGTGTGGCCAACTTTAATGTATATCTAAAAAGTCCGGTTTCACTCGAGAGAGCAAGAAATTGGAAAGTTGTGAATTGATAGGATATGATCTTTTCTTAGTCTGGGAAAATTGAGAATTGATTTACCTTCAGGATAGAAATATACCTGAAAGTCATATTAGTCAATTAAGGAATCGATTTTGTATGGCTAGAACATGAATTTCGTTTTATCACAGAAATGTAGGTGGAAGGTTCATGATTCTTAAGTTGGATTAAACACGAGAGTTTTAATCCATAGGCAATAATACTTGACTAGCAACCGGAAGAAAGATTAACCAAATTGTATCGATTATTTATTTCTCTACATGTTCGTTAACCTCAGTATGCTCATACTTATAGTTCAGACTCAAATTGTATATTCGTTTTATAATTAGTATAAAATTAGAAATCAAAATATCAAACTTTTCTTAACACTGTTGTTTGCATTTTTAGAGTTAAGGTTTATTGACACTAGAGTAGATTGTTACCCTAGCCCAGTCCCTGTGGGATCGATACTTGGCTTACATGAGCCACTTTATTGCTTGTTCGACCACGTGCACTTGCGTGTTGTTGTGAAAACACCGAAAAGTCATGCTCTCTGCTAAGAAAATGGTCCTGGTTAAAAAAGAGATTGATTTCTTAGGGATTCATTTTAGCAATGGAGCATACAGTCTAGGTCCGCACATATGTCAGCACACTCATTCTTTGCAAGCTGAAGGTGCTCTGGGTTTATGCCAGAGTGGCTTACCTTGGTTGGGTTGATATTTTCATTCTTCTTGAATGGGAGTTCGATGAAAAACTCTTCATTCAGCCAGAGTTGGTTTCTTCATTTCTTCATAAACTCCGTAGGAGATTCAGCACATGAATGTTCTATCAATTGTTGCTTCATCTCTTTTATCTTCTTGTCCTCAGTAATCTAGAATAGGTGTGAGACTTTTGAGTATGGCTTGAATTGCTTTTTGAATGCTATTCCATTGGCTCCAATGTGGAGTTCATCATTGAGTTTTCTAAAAATATCAAACCCAATTATGAGATCCTTTCTTGGGACATCTGATTCGAACAACTTTGTTCTGACTTTTAGTCTTGGGAAGAACTAAATTGTTATCGGGTGTTTTGTGATGATCGTGGTCATCAGGATTCCATTTGATGCAGTGGTCGATTTCTTGAAATAAGAAATCTATTGATCATCAAGAAAAACTACTGGATTCATCAGTGATAATGCTGCACTAGTATCCATGAATGCAATGACCTGGATTGGCTTATCCTATTTGGATGGATAAACATTCAGCTGGACTTGAGGAATATTAATAATGTTGTTGATTTCTTCCTCAGCCTCTGAAATCTGGTAATGGTCATGCCCATGTTCTTCGTATATATCCATGGAGAAAAGAGTGTCCTTTGATGGCTCATCTTCTATTGAAAGGATTGATTCAACATCATTGTCCTTGACATCAGCGTATTCTTCTATCTCCGTAAGAATACGGATAGATCTTTTAGCTTGAGGATAGTTCTTTGCAAAGTGTCCAATCTTATGGTAGATAAAGCATCTGTGATTCTTCTGGTACCTGTCTGGATGCTTTCTCCTAAAGTATTTTGTTCGCCTTGTGTATTTGGATCTTCCTCCAATAAGCTTTGGCCATTTGAACTTCTTGTATTTCTTGAATCTACTTTTCCTTCTAGGGCATGGAAAGAGAAACTTGATCCAGTGATTAGGTCAGTTCTATTTCAAGCCTTTTCAAGGACTGGATTGTTGTGCATGATCTACTTCAGAATAGATCTCTTTGTACAAATATCTTCTATCGCCATGAACATTGCTTGCCTTATATAGCTGACTTAAGGGATTATGATTGACTGGAACTTTTCCTCGATAATCGTCATTGTTTGTCCTGCTAACATCTTTGGCAAGGATGAAATGAAGGTTTGCTTCAAACTGGCGTCTCCATTAAGTTCAAAGTATATTTTTTCCATCTTCAGGAAATGGATATCAATGATAACTCTGTTGAATGATACACATTTCATCTTGAAGAATTGTCTTTGTAGGTTTTCTTGCCTCTAGCCTATATCTCCACAAAAGACTTCATTCAGGATTCTGATGTTGAAAGAAAACTCTTGGGACGTGAGTAAAGTATTTTTGTCATATATTCCCAGATCGGTCCACCAATCTCTAAGGATGTCGGAGAACCTTGATGTAAACTCTGATAGGATTAGATACTTCTCCCGTTCTACCAAGTGTTTCATTACCATCCATGTAAGGAAATATTTGATCCTGTGTTGCCATTTTGAAACCTTGATATCATTGAGAATGAAGGTATGGAATCCAGTTCCAACCAATTTTGGTGTTGGTTGTTCTGGTCTTCTTTCCGGAATTGGGTCATCTGTCATCCCGTCTTGATCATCATCGAATTCAAAAACTTTTGGTTCTCTTGGTCGGTTCATGTATATCGGTGGATTGTCTTCCTCGGAGGTGTCTAGCGAGAGAACCTCACTTGACTCATTCTCTGCTTCTTCAGGTTCATCAATAGCATCGCTATCTGTTGTCTCTTCAGTACTTAATCCCGTGCTATCATTTTCTTCCAAGCCATAGAGTTTCGGAACAACTTGATCTGAGATCATCAAGTTTTCTGGATATGGTTCTTTGGAACTTTCTCCAACATCTTTCCTTCTTTTGGCCTTCTTTCCTGCTGCACGAGCATCTTTCTTTTCCCAAACCCATTTTGCAATGTCAAAATCAGTTTCCTCTTTGGATTTTTCAGAATAGGATGTGGGTTCATGTGGAATGAAAGGAAAGGTAATACCAGGACAGGCCAATTCAGGTGGTGAGTATATCTATGATGACATAGGGAAAAATGAGGAATTTAGAGAGTGGCTTTGGGTTCTTTGCGGCTTAAAAGGTCCATGTCTCAGTTGTTTTATTTGCTCTTTGATATCATCCATTTATTTTTGTTTCTATGAAAAAAGTGGAAAAGTGAAGTGCCTGGTGGATTTTGCACTCCAACGCACATGCAAGCATACACGGTCGTACAAGTAATATAGTGGTCCTTTTTAAGAGCCGAATGTCGAACCCACAGGGAATGGACCAATTTAGCAAATTATGAAGTTCAAGTGTAAGATAACCTTCACAAGTGTTGATTAGATAAGTTTTCGGTAAATTATAATTATGTTTTGTGGTGGTCACAAAACAATCTGGAAACAATATAAGAACCAACCAGAGCTAAGGCCGTATAATCATGCAATGCTACAATTTGTAATGGTTCACATATGAAATTATCAATGGTTGTCTCACATAGTTGGAAAATGCGATGTTCATGGTCTCTCGAGCCTCTAAACACGACAAACTAGCTTCACAACTACATCGTTGAGCGGGGATGTGACATCCTAGTTCGTGGGCAATTCAACTACATGGATGTGGTTTAGGGGGTTTGTGCTCTTGATTAGGGACTTTCGTACCTCTAATCATTTAACCTGACTTAGCTTCACAACTACTTCTACGAGTGGTGAAGTAACAATTCTAAGTCGGTGTCTTGCTATCATCCCGTTTTATCAACCAAGCAACGCGAATTAAGTATAATTTCTATCCTAATCGCGAATCCTATCGTAAGATAAGAACTTTCTCCCTACATTCTCTTGTTCTAGCCTATGTTTACTCTCTCAAGCTTTTACCTAGCTTAACATGTATGATTCATGGTGAACAAGCATAAACACAACCATAATAAATAATGTAAGACAAAACAACAATTAACATCTCAAACAAAAATGAATTCATGCATTACAATCATATCACGTGGCCTCAACCCTAGAGGAAGGGTTTTAGCCACTCATGTTCATACAATAACATAAAAACATCGTTAAAGTAGTGTACCTAAAAGAATAGATAAAAGAGAATGTAAAATTAGTGAACCCTAGGTGAGTTCTTCACTTCTCTCTTCGCTCCTCTACAGTTTTCAGAAAATATTTCGTGACAAATGATTCTAGAAGCTAAGGGTTCAATTTATACTAAGCTGAAAAAATGCAAAATTTGGCCTGTGGTGGAATAGCTCCGTGGCACGGAGGTGAACGCACCAATTTTCCTCCATGCCACGGAGGTAACGCGGAGGCCCACTGGAATTTGCACTTAAATGTTGCTTGGCCGAGGCATGGCGCGATAGCTGGCGTGGCACGACGCTTGTCCTGCGCGATGGCTAGCGTGACATAGCCTGAAGGTGCACAGCAGTGCCTAGCGTGGCACGGACGCTGGCACACAGGTGCCTTGGAAGGCAGCATTTCGCGCGCATGGCCTTTTCATGGCACGACGCTGGGCGCGGCACACGCACAGCGTGGCACGTTGCCTGGCGCGACCAGCCTTGCCATGGCATGTTTCCTTGCCATCTTTTGCAATTCACTTCCAAATCCATTCCTTCACTTCACCCATCATTATTTAGTCCCTCATATGCATTTTACACCTACAAAACAATGACTAATCATGTTTGTTAGTGCATACCCAAATTTATATAAAATCATATAAGAATGTAAGTTTAAATACGACCAACATGACTAAATTAAGTTATAAAATAACACTTGGGCACGTAATTATGCCCAAGATCACTACCCCACATTTAAAGCCTTGTTCGTCCTCAAACAACTCTTTTACATCTCATGCACATGAAGACTCATGCACATGGCTAATTTAGCAAGACAATTCAAGTTGCGGCTACAACGATTGTTTTTAGATAGCAAGTTAAAAATCTTGCATGCACGGTGTAACCATCAAAGTCAAATATGACTATGTTAAGACTTCCTCACCTCAAGAATCGACTCTCAATCTCAACATACTCATACAAATAAACTGATCAAGAGATCCGACATGAACTTTATCCTTTAATAAACATGTGCCCTCACAACAAGCTAGTTACCCATTTTTACTCACAAATTTTCAAATTATATCGTGTACGGGTATATGGATAAGAATTAAGCTCAGTCTCACAAAGAATTCACATGCCATGTGTATTGACCCATAAGCTTGCCCTTAGTGTTTTACTCCACTAATTTAAGAATGTTTGACCATAAGATCAAGTAGGACTTATCGGGTCGTAATGTAAGCTAAGGGATGGGTAGGTACTATTCTGGCCAGTAATAGTGGCTATCTTCCCCAAGTGCTTTTAATACATCACACATTCATTGCGGACATCTCTTCTCTTACTTCACCTTCATTCTTTTCAATCTTAAATTTCCTCTTCTGTTTCCCATTTTCTTGAGCACACTGAGCTTATTAGTAAGGACTACATAAGTAACTTTTTCATTCATTTGTTTTCTTACTCCCTACCAATACTCAAGCATTTTCAAACAAGTGCACCTCTAATCTTTTCCTCAAATCCCACAACCGTTATTTTTCCTTCTTTTTCACGATTCTCACTCCTTTACTCTTTTAGATTTTTCACTTAAGCGCTCAGGAGTTTTGGAGAAACTTCAAGGCTATTGAAAGAAAAGGATTAAGCTTATGTTGCAGCTATCAAAGAATAGGCTTAAAGCTCAATGGAGCTAACTAGAGTTAGACATTCAAGGTAGGTAAGGCGAGGGATAAAAATTAGGCTCATTCAAAGAAATGCCTAAATCATCTCCTACAATCGAAATCCCTCATTTCGTTTTGTATACATACCAGGCAAGTTCTAGACACTACATAATTGCATGGAATATTCAAAAACCTTACACTCACAGCACATGATCAATTCAAGACAAATTCAGCAGACTCTTAACTCAGCTAATCACAAGAATTCAAAATTAAGCTTCAAGCACATAGAGTCACATTCAAGAGCCTAGGTGTCTCAAACAGAGTTATACAACTTACATGCTTCAACACTAACCATACCTGCATCTCACAATCATGTATAGCACATAACAAGAACATCAAGCCATCAATTAGCTACGGGTTCAAAAACCAAAACCTATTGACTAATTTTCCCTCAAGACGGTTGTCATCCATCCATCGTCGGGAATAGTCCCTAACTATGACTAAAAACAACTGTGTACAGAAAAAGAAAATTTTTATTCTTCAGTTCAAAGTGCTCCCCATCGGAAAAGAACCGAAAAGAAAAACCAACGGGTGGGGAATCATGCTCAACTCAAAAATTTTCCTCAACCAATACCTATCAAGAACTAAATTAACCCGAAATCATTAAGCACCAAATTTTAAAATTTCCCTCACCCCACACTTGAATCATGCTATGTCCCCAAAGCATCTAATTAAAATTCAAAAAGGGTGAGAAAGACTCCCTGGGGCCTCTAGGCCTAGCTAACAACATGCTTTTATTCATTTTGAACAAGTGGGTATTCGACCCCACACTTTCCCTCTTTCATGCTTCTTAGCTTCCTCCTCCAAGGCTACTCAGACTTCCCCTCCATCTGTGCTTAATTCTCCACCGAAAACAACAACAAGATGAAACTAAACAAAATCCACACAAATGAAAGAAATTAAAATTGTACTTGTGGTACCTGTTCGAGGGTTTGGTAACTACACGCAAGTGCACGTGGTCGAACAAGTAGTAAAGTGGCTTAAGTAAGCCAAGTATCGATCCCACAGGGACTGAACTAAGGTAATAATCAACTTAAGTGTTAATGAACTCTAACTTCAAAAATGCAGGCAACAATTTAAATAGGATTTTGAGAGTTTAGTTTCCTAATTTCTACGAATCTAATACAAAATTATAAAGTGAATCTAAACTATAGTAATGAGCAAGCTGAGGCTAAAACGAACATGCAGGGAGGTAATTTATCGATACAATTCAGTTAATCTTTCCTTCGATTGCTAGTCAAGAATTATTGCCTATGGATTGAAACTTTCGTATCCTACCCAACTTAAGAATCATGAACCTTCAACCTACATTTCTGTGATAAAAGAATTTCATGTTCTAGCCATACAAAACTGATTCCTTAATTGACTAATACGACTTTCAGATATATTTCTATTCTGAATGTAAATCAATTCTCAATTTTTCCAAACTAAGAAGAGATCATATCCTACCAATTCACAAATTTTCAATTTCTTTTCTTTTCAAAATCAAAATTGGATTTTTTAGATATACATTAACATTGGCCAACCATTAATGCAGTAAGAACAAGAATTGATAGAACAACCATTGAAGAAAAGATGAAAACTAAGTTGATCAACAATTACATTCCACTACAATTGTTCTTAACCTCAGCAAAAAGTGAATTTAGCCACTCATTTTTGGATTAAACATCATCAAATGAGTATAAATCATACAAACAATTGAGACAAAAGAGAAAGAGATAGAGAAGAACCCTAGAATTTTCGTCCCCTCAATTGCCTGTAACTCACGTTCTTGCTCAACCAAGTCAGAATAATTAAAAATAAACCTAAGTGTGCTATTTATACTAGTGGGAATTTTTCCCGGAATAACAAGCAACGTGGCACGGAGTGTATCGCGGAGCACTCCCTCCGCGCCACGGTGCAAATGCGGACCCTCACTGGAAATTGATGTTCCAGGTAATATACGCAACGTGCCACGACATGTATCGCGTGGCATTGCCTCCGTGTCACGGAGGAAACGCGGTCCTTCACTGGAATTTGCCAAAGTAGATCATCTGTGGCAGAGTGTCTCCACGATTGCAGCGTGACACGGCTCCATCGCGGAGCCCTTATTTTTGCTACTCTTCCTTTACCTTTTCCACTGCTCGCTTCCAAGTCCATTCCCCATCTTCACCAACATGTATCTTAGCTTCCTAAAATTACATTTTTCGTGCAAATCAAAACTAATCATGTTGGTTAGTATAAATTCACATTTTAACTACAAATCACATGAGAATGCACATATAACGATAGATAAACAAGATGAAATGAAGCATTTGAGCATCACTTGGGAATATAATTCTGCCCAAGATCACTTACCCCACACTTAAGACTTTGTTCGTCCTCGAACAATACTCTCACATCTTATGCAATTGATCCCCACGCATAGCTACTGTGGCTCGACAATTCAAGCTACGGCTATATCGATTATTTAATATAGCAAATCATCAAGAAAACATGCATAGTCCCATCAATACCATGACATTCACCACATTAAGAACTCCTAAACTCAAGAATCGACTCTCGATCTCGGCAAACTCATGCAAATCAACTGATCAAGACATTAGACACGAAATTCAATCTCACGTCAAGCATGTGCCCTCACAACACAAGAGAATTTTCCCCATTTTCAATCATATGATTTCCAAGGCATTACATGTAGGGGTATATGAACTAGATTTTTCTCTCTCTCCCAAAGAATTCACATGCATCATGTCATGAACCATAAGCTTGCCTCTAGTGTATTACTCCACTATATAAGGACGCGTGATGTAAGATCACGTAGGACTTAACGGGTTGTAATGTAAGTTAAGGAACTAGTAAATACGGGGCTCACCAATAATAGCAACTAGCCTCCTTAAGCGCTTTTCAATACATCCCACCATCATTATGGCATTGTTTCTTCCTTCATCTTCCCTTTCTTGAATTTTTTTCTTTATTTTTGTTCCAATTTCTTTAAGCACACTCGACTTAATAACAAAGATTAGTTATACATCTTTATTTTCTTTAATATCAGCAAGTGCACCCTTGACCTTTTCTTTACTTTCAGCACTTCCACTTTTCCTTTCTTTTCACACTTCTCACTCCCTGACACTGTGGGAAAATTATTTTTCTTGAGCTCTTAAGAGTTTTGGAGCAAATTCACGGATAATGAAAAGAAGGGGTTAAGCTCGGTTTGTACCTTTCACAAAACAAAAAAATAGGCTAAAGGCTCAATGGGGCTAACTAGGATGTACATTCAAGGTAGGTATGATAAGGAAAAAAAATTCGGTTTAATCAAAGAAATTCCTACATCCTTTCCTACAATACACATCCTTCATTTCATTTCGCACACACACCAGGCATGTTCTAGACACTTCACAATAGCATGGAATAATCGAAACCTCACCTCACACTCATTGCACATGCTCAACTCAAGACTTATTCACAGACTCTTCAATTAGCTAATTACAAGAATTCAATATTAAGCCTCAATCACACCGAATCGAACTCTATGGCCTAGGTATCTCAACATGTTTACACATTTGCATGCTTTGATATGAATCATCTTTGCATCTCAATATCATGTACAACACGCAACAAGAATTCCGAACCATGAAGTAGCGACACGTTTGGGAAACACACAAAAGAAAGAAAATAAAAGAAAGAAAAAACAACTCCTATCGACTACATTTCCCTTAAGACGGCCGTCATCCATCCATCATAGGGAACGGTCACTATTTACGACTTCGGTTCAATGAGACTATTCTCAGTAAAAGCCCCCAAAACAAACGCCGAGAAACCCAATCATAAGAAAATTCAACAAAAAATTTTAAAATATCGATAATTTCGATAGAAAAAGTATTTATACAACCAACTAACAACAACAACTCACCACAGCACACAACAGCTTAACATTCATTACAACACCGAATTTCATTACAAAACATACAACACAAAATCACAGGGTCACGTTTTCACAGGCACAACAACACAAAACATAAACAAAAACAAAAAAAAAACAATGAAACATCCAACACCTAACTACTCCCACCCCTCACTTAAACCGAACACTGTCCCTAGTGTTCACAAAATTCAATATATCACAAAGGTGGGTGGTAAAACTCCCTGATCAATCAAAGTATTCAACTTCTTCATCAGGTGTCGTTGCCTCGTCTGCCATATCTAAATCGCCCCTGTTGTCCTCATCTGACTCAAATATTGAGTCCTTATAGCATGTCTCCTCATTAGTGGAGACATCGTCATCTACAGGCTCCACAAAAGCTGGCCCCACTCGGCATATAGCCCGGGCATTCTCGCCAAAGGGGTAATCTAGCTCGAGCTGCCATAGCTCATCTTCTGTTGCTGGCCTCCCGCCTATGCACAACTGCAGCATCTGCATCCTGTACATGCGGGCCATATACTGATCATCCCGAGCATGTCACTCGCCTAGTGTGAGAACTGGCCCGTGAGTAGTGTCAGGTGCCTTGGTTTATGTGACATCCAGGGCACGCCTATCCATTTGCGGGACGTAGTCTAGGACCTCTTCCTCGATGTCATGGCCCCTCAGGAACGTGGTAAGCAAACCACCGAACCCGTACCTGTGCCCTTGATGGAGTCGGGCTCTCTTCATGGCGGAGATGATCATCGCCCCAACATTTATCTCCAACCCTTTCATCAGGGCATAAACCAAGCACACTCGATCTCGGGTGACATCTGTCATGTGCACCCCCGGGATCAGGCAGGAACACATAATTGTGAGCCAAATCCTGGCTTCCCTGTTCATTTGAGAGTAAGGCAGTGTCTGATGGTAGCCCCTCTCCTTGTGCCTGCTCCACCTTGTTGTCGAACGGGCTCCACAAAGAGTGCGTTTGATATCCGCATAAGGTGGAGTTATGTTCAGCCGCCAGAGTACATGGGCGTCTGTGTCCCGCGCCCCCAAGATGGCATTCAGGTGATGGGGCTCAAAGGTTACAACCTGCCCTCTTATTTTGACGGTGTGACTGCAGATGGTCGGGTTTCAGTTGGCGTAGAACTCCCAAATCAGATGGAGATTGCACTCCTTGGGCTCTTTGAAGATAAAGTTCAGCCTAATAGTGTCAACCCGGTGTACGATTCTGGGGAATTCCTATGCCAGCGGCTACCTTGCAATGTGCTCCTCAGGGAAGTATTTGGTCTCTTTGTGTTTTGCATACCATTTCTTCCCTTCGTCAGTCACCCATCCGGTTCTGTATTGATGACGTTGGCCTCGCGGAACCATTGGTGCTGCTGGAACTGCTGTTTCCAACCTGATTCTTTTTCTACCGGCGCCCAATGTAGATGCGCCCTTTCCCTTGTCTGCCTGCCTGACATCCTTCCTATAACATCGAACAGACAATCCCAGTGTTATTCAAGTAAAAATTAGCTTCAGCTAAGGTTGGGTTGAGTTAGGCCACCCCACACTTAGTCTTTAGCCATAATTAAAACAATTCGGCAAGAGAATCATGCTTTTCCAATTTTTATCAATCAAATTGCTTAGTGCATTCATATAAGTCGATGGAATAATTACTATGTAATACTCAGACTTCGTACAATGAATCACAATATCACCATCAATTCCATTACATCACATAGCACGTAGCCAAAATTTTTGTTCTTAACAACCTATGCAATTCACCAATTTCATTTTTTTCGACAATTCCCTTGTCTACTTATCATATTCAACCTTAATCACGACAAAATTCGCATTACCCAATATGCACAACCCATATTGTTTCACATTTTCAACCAAATTTAGTTTCTTCCTATTCAAAATTTAACCCTAGCTACCAATTTTACAAAAATTCAATCAAACATGCATTCATCGAGTTCACATACTCACAACGATACTATGAACATCAATCAATCAACATTTAAGTGAATTCAAACTTAATTTACACTTAGGGCAAGGTTTACTCACCTCACATGCTCAAAAATTGAAAATTTAAGAAAAAATTGAGGCTAAGTTCAAGAACATACCTTTAATCCGATGAACTCGAAGAAAAGTTGAAGAAACTTTGTGCCTAGGTCCGTGGCACGTTGGGGGAGGGGGGAATTTAGGGAGTTTGTCGCGGAGGGAATGGGAAATGGGGAAAAAATGAGGGGATTTGGGGTTAAAAAGGGTGTTTTTCGCTTGGGTTACCTGGCGACCCGGTGTAACCTGACACGAATTACACCTCAAAGTGTCACGGAGGGTAACGCAGAGCACCCCCTCCATGACACGGAGCCATCCGCGTAGGTGTTCTAGAATTTGTAAAAAATCCAGAATTAGCTTCAACGTGCCACGGAGGGTAACATGGAGCACTCCCTCCGTGACATGGAGCCAACGCGTAGGCTCACTTTAATGCCACTTTTTTATTTTTCTCACCTTGATTTTTCTCCTTTGCAATTCTTTGCATTTTTGCCCTCCGTTCCACCTGAAAATCATCTCACAATAAGAAATTGGTTAGAATTCATAGGTTTCAAACACAGACACAATTTTTTGTTTTAATTTTTATATATATTTTTTCTTTTTTTTTTCTTTTTTTTCACTATTCTATTCATCTATTACAACAATTTCACGGGTTGCCTCCCGCGCAGCGCCTGGTTTACCGTCACGGCTCGACGTCATTAAAGCTTAATCATCTCCTAGAGTGATGGATGTCTTCTTTCGAATAACGTCCTCACCCCAGTAATGCTTACACCATTGCCCATTGACCAAGAACGTGGCACTTAGATCTTCTTGCCACAACTCCAGTTTTGGTGCTTCCTTAATCGATGGTTTCGACAATGGTATGAGGAACCTTATTAACGGCTGAAAGTCATGCTTCCCGAGATACCATTGTGGTTTATTCAACATTTTCACCCTCTCATAAGGATCTCTATCTCCGAAATGATCGGAGCTCACCAATGCTCTTCCCAATGGATCTCGAGATTCAAAAATCGGACGAATTTCTGCTTGATTTCGCACATTGATTGCTGAAAGCTCCTCATACATGGCCGGAAGCTTCGTGGCATTATATACATCAAATACCTCCACTTTGTCATGCGCCCGCATGATTAGCTGCCCTGCAGCTACATCAATCAAAGCTCTCCCGGTTGCCAAGAAAGGACGTCCCAAAATAAATGGGACTTTCACATCCGGCTCAAAATCCCGCATAATAAAATCTACCGGGAAGATAAGGGAGCCCACTTGCACCAACACGTCCTCCACAATGCCATCTGGTCTGGCTAAAGAACGATCCGCTAACTGCAAGATCACTGTAGTTGGTCCAGGACTGCGCAGCCCCAACTTCTTGAACACCGATGTCGGCATCAAGTTAATACTCGCTCTCAAATCACATAGTTCACGAGCTCTGATACTTTGCCCAATTTTGATCTGAATTGTAAAGCTCCCAGGGTCCTTGAGCTTTGTTGTCAACCTATTCTGTATCCGGGAAGTGCACTCCTCAGTAAGCGCCACCATAACGTACTCCGTCAATCTGCTTTTGTTCACTACAATGTCCTTGATATACTTTGCATTCTTCGGCACTCCCTGCAAAACATCAACAAGAGGTAAATTAATGTGTACCTGTTTAAGCACCTCCATGAACTTTTTGAAACCAGCTTCCCCCTTGTGTTTCTTTAATCTTTGAGGGACCGGGGGTGGTGGTCTTTCTGCTTCAGTTGCCTTCTCCTTCCCCCTCTCATCATCCTGTTCCCTCTCTTTCTCCACTGCTCCTGACTGCTGAGGTGGTCTTTCTGGTTCCACCTCCTTGAGTTGTAAACCACTCCTTGTGGTCACTGCATTTACTAGCTTGGGATTCGAGTCAGTGTCACTTAGTAGTCCTCCTCTTGGCCTGGTGTTTTGAGCTCTAGCTAGTTATCCAAACTGGTACTCCAACGCCTTTGTAGCTAATTGATTGTTCTTTACATCTGCTGCCAATTTCACATAGTCAGCCTGCAATTGAGCTTGGTTAGCTATCATTGTTTTAAACATTTCCTCAATGCTGGGTGGTGGTGGAGGAGGAGGTGCATTGTTGCTTCTGTATTGAGTCTGATAGTTCTGCTTCCCTCCTTGATGTCTCTGCACACCCTGATTTGAACTCTGCCCTTGATGGCTATTACTACCCCAAGAGAAATTTGGATGATTCCTTCAATTCGAGTTGTAGTTGTTGCCATACTATTGGTGATTATTTCTCTGTACATTCCCCACAAAGTTCACTGAATCTGGATTTGCACCACAACACTCAGCTGAGTGTTCATTACTACCGGATACTTCACACCAAAACTGCTGCACTACATTAACTGGGGCTTGAGGTTGATTCGAGCTCATATTGCTGAAGTGGGTGTTAAGTTGATTTTGCAGTGCAACTATCTGTGTAGCTATAGCTGTAAAACCATCCACTTCCAAGACTCCTGCCGCTTTCCTTGTTCCTCTTCTAGAAGAGTCCATATTCCACTCTGGATTTCCCTGTGAAATACAATTTAACAAAGTATACAGCTCCTCATAAGTCTTTTCTAATGCTTGTCCCCCAGCTACTGAGTCTAGCAAAATTTTTGTGTGGGGTTCCACACCCTCTATGAAAGTATGCACCAGCACATCATTGGACTAGTGATGGTGAGAATAATCCCCTAGCAATGATTTGAACCTTTCCCAAGATTGATATAGATTCTCCCCCTCTCTATGTTTAAAGCATAGAATCTGACTTCTAAGTCTTGCTGTTTTACCAGATGGAAAGAACCGTATCAAAAATTTTCTTGCAAGATCATCCCAAGTGGTGATAGAGTTAGGTGGCTGAGCTTTCAACCACCTCTTTGCTTCTCCCAATAATGAAAATGGGAATAATGTAACCCTTACGTAATTGGATGATACTCCAGCGGGGATGTAAGTGTCACTTATCTCCAAAAAGTTTTGGAGATGTTGTGGATCTTCGTAAGGGAGACCTGTGAATTGCCCGCTGGTGTGCAGCAATTGCACCATATTCTTTTTTAGCTCAAACCTCGCTCTTGGCTCAGGTTTTCGAATACTTGATGTGACATTGTTAGCATGTGGGATTGCCACTTCGCGAACCGGCCTAGCTGCCATTTCCTCGGGCACTAACACTGCCCTCACAAGTGGTGGATTCTGCTGTTGCTCCAGGATTGTCTGTCTGAGCAACTGTAGCTTTCTCTCTAGAGCTTCCCTTCTTTGACGATGGAACTATCTTTCCGGCTCTAAGTATGAATCCACCAGCTCCTTGTCTCTTGCCAGTGTTCAACAGAATTCAATATCTGCAAAAGACAGGCTAAGATCAAGTTGTCAGCACTTATATAGAAATTGTAAACTAACACTAAGAAAACAATTTTACCAATTGCCAGTCCCTGGCAATGGCGCCAAAAACTTGTTTGGGGGTTTGGTAACTACATGCAAGTGCACGTGTTTGAACAAGTAGTAAAGTGGCTTAAGTAAGCCAAGTATCGATCCCACGGGGACTGAACTAAGGTAATAGTCAACTTAAGTGATAATGAACTCTAACTATAAAAATGCAGACAACAATTTAAATAGGATTTTGAGAGTTTACTTTCCTAATTTCTACGAATCTAAGACAAAATTATAAAGTGAATCTGAACTATAGCAATGAGTAAGCTGAGGCTAAAATGAACATGCAGGGAGGTAATTTATCGATACAATTCAGTTAATATTTCCTTCGGTTGCTAGTCCAGAATTATTGCCTATGGATTGAAACTTTTGTATCCTACCCAACTTAAGAATCATGAACCTTCAACCTACATTTCTGTGATAAAAGAATTTCATGTTCTAGCCATACAAAACCGATTCCTTAATTGACTAATACGACTTTCGGATATATTTCTATTCTGAATGTAAATCAATTCTCAATTTTTCCAAACTAAGAAGAGATCATGTCCTACCAATTCACAACTTTTCAATTTCTTTTCTTTTCAAAATCAAAATTGGATTTTTTAGATATACATTAACATTGGCCAACCATTAATGTAGTAAGAACAAGAATTGATAGAACAACCATTAAAGAAACGATGAAAACTAAATTGATCAACAATTAAATTCCACTAGAATTGTTCTTAACCTCAGCAAGAAGTGAATTTAGCCACTCATTTGTGGATTAAACATCATCGAATGAGTATAAATCATACAAACAATTGAGATAAAAGAGAAAGAGATAGAGCAAAACCCTAGAATTTTTGTCACCTTAACTGCCTATAACCCACGTTCTTGCTCAACCAAGTCAGAATAATAAAAAATAAACCTAAGTGTGCTATTTATACTAGTGGGAATTTTTCCCGGAATAACAAGCAACGTGGCACAGAGTGTATCGCGGAGCACTCCCTCCGTGCCACGGTGCAAACGTGGATCCTCACTGGAAACTGATGTTCCGGGTAAATATACGCAACGTGCCACGGCATGTATTGCATGGCATTGCCTCCGTGTCACGGAGGCAACGCGGTCCTTCACTGGAATTTTCCAAAGTAGATCATCCGAGGCAGAGTGCCTCCGCGATTGCAACGTGACACGGCTCCATCGCGGAGCCCTTATTTTTGCTACTCTTCCTTGACCTTTTCCACTGCTCGCTTTCAAGTCCATTCCCGATCTTCACCAAAATGTATCTTAGCTTCCTAAAATTACATTTTACCTGCAAAACAACACTAATCATGTTGGTTAGTATAAATTCACATTTTAACTACAAATCACATGAGAATGCACACGTAACGATAGATAAACAAGATGAAATAAAGCATTTGAGCATCACTTGGGCACATAATTCTGCCCAAGATCAGTACCCTTTGGTTTCCTCCCAAGCAGTGCCTAATTTTACGTCACGGCACGATGTGGACTATCCTTTTCAGGGTATCCTCATACCCGTGTTCCCTTTCGAGAAACATCTTCTTCTCTTTTTGTTTTTTGAGGGAACAACCACCACTCTTTCCCTCTCTTCCACCAACTCCTTCTCAAACGGAAGCCCTCCATCAGATTCGGGATGAAAAGTAATCATCTCCTTTGGCCGTGGACCAATGGAATCTGCCACCCCACCCTTAGACTCTAATAACACACTGACCTTACAAAGGTCTCTGTAATGTGTGAGTGGGTTAATCTCTTGATAGACCCAGAAGAGTTCTTCTTCATCATCGACCCTCATTTTCAATGTCCCTGCTCTTACATTAGTAATCGCTCCTCCAGTGGCAAAGAATGGACGTCCCAAGATCAAGGGTACCTTGTCATCAACTTGAAAATCCAATATAATGAAATCAGTGGGGATGATGAACTTACCCACTTTGATGAGAAGGTCCTTAATTATTCCATTTGGTGCCACTCACGACTTGTCTTCCAGCTGCAGCATCAATCGTGTTGGTCTCGGTTGACCCAAACCCAAGGTGTTAAACAAAGATAGGGGCATTAGATTAATTGCTGCCCCTAAATCACATAGAGCTCTTATCACCTCAGCTTTACCAATTTGTATGGGGAGGGTAAAGCTCCCTGGGTCTTTAAGCTTTTTAGGTATCTTGCTCATTACCCTGTGGCTGCACTCCTCAGTCAATGCTACTATCTGAACATCCACCAATCTGATTTTGTTGGCCACCACATCTTTCAAGTACTTAGCATACTTGGGCATTCCCTGCAAAACATCAAGCAAAGGAAAATTTATGTGAAGTTCTTTGAAAATATCAAAGAACTTTCTAAAGCATTCCTCCTCCTTGCTCTTTTTGAGTCTTTGCGGAAATGGTGGTGATGGTCTCTGTGCTAGCTGCAATGATGATTGTGCATTTTGTTGCACAACACTCTGATTTTCTCCCTCGTCAGTGGATGGTCCATTTCTAACCAACTCCAGCTGCACCTCATTTCTCCTCTCTTTTGGTGGTGCATCAGCCAATTGCCCGCCACTCCTCAGAGTGATGGCGTTGACCTATCGGGGGTTTGTGTCTGTGTCACTAGGTAATCCTCCTTGCAGTCTAGTGTGGTGAGCAGCTGCTATTTAACCCATCTGCTTCTCTAGATTGCGAGTGGCCAACGCTGATTTTTCAAATATGATGCCATCCTCGCCTGATTCTCTGCTAATTGGGTCTGTGTCTCCATAATCTTCTGCAACGTCTCCTCAATGTTTCTGCTCAACTGGCCACCATTCTTCCTGTTCTGCTGCTGATACTGCTATTGCCGAGGTTGCTGGTAGCTTTGACTTTGATTCCCACCCTAAGAAAAATTTGGGTGGCTCTGCCAATTCTTGTTGTAATTGTTCCCAAAATTTTGATTGTTTCTCTGAACATTCCAAACAAAATTGACCGACTCAGGATTGGCCCCGCAGGATTTTGCATTGTGCCCATTATTGCCACAGATTTCACACCAACTAGGAACTTGCTAAACTGCATTTAGCTGTCCCTGTTGTTGGTTCATACTCAGTTTATTGAACTGAGTCATCATCTGATGCTGATATTATGCTAGCTGAGCAGCCAAGGCATTTACACCATCCAGCTCTATCAGCTCTGTTGTTCTCTTTCCTGCCCCTCTCGATGACTCGCTGTGCCACTCTGGATTTCCCTGAGCAATCCTGTTCAACAAAGTGCACAACTCATCATAAGTTTTCTCTAATGCTTTCCCACCCGATGTAGAGTCTAGTAAAATTTTTGTGTGTGGGTCTAGACATTCCACAAAGGTATAGGCTAGCACTTCATTGGACTGCTGATGATGGGGCAGTCTCTCAATAATGACTTGAATCTCTCCCAAGCTAAATACAAGTTCTCCTCTGGCCTCTGCTTGAGGCTTAATATTTCACTCCTGAGTTTGGCAATCTTGCCTAAAGGGAAGAATCTGATGAGGAACTTCTTTGTCAAATCATCCGAAGAATTTATGGAATTCAGTGGCTCAGATTTCAACCACCTCTTTGCCTCTCCCAACAATGAGAATTGGAAGAGGGTAAGTCGAACATAATCTATGGTCACTCCGGTGGGGACGAACATGTCACTAATCTCAAGGAAGTTCTGTAAGTGCTGATGTGGGTCCTCATGAGTCATCCCAGTGAACTGGCCACTAGAATGTAACAGCTGCACCATATTCTGTTTCAATTCAAAGTTCCCTCCAGGTTTTGATTTGCGGATACTAGAGGTCACATTTGTCTCTAGTGGGATAGACACTTCGCGAACTGGTCGTGTTGCCATGATCTCAGGTAACAAATTCGCTTTCCCTACTGGTGGGTGTTGTTGTAACCTCTCCTGAAGTCTCTTTAGCTTTCGCTCTAGAGCTTCCCTCCTGAGTAAATGAAGTTGACGTTCAGGTTCAAGCAACAGTTCCACTAGCTCCCTATTCCTTGCCAGCTTTGCAAGGACAACCTGTCACTTGCAATATATCAAACTAAGACCAAGTTTCTCAACACTTAAGGAAACTAAAAATCACACAAAAAAAATAGAAAAATTTACTAACTTCGCTAGTTACCCAGCAATGGCGCCAAAAACTTGTTGCGCTCCAACGCACACGCAAGCGTACGCAGTTGTATAAGTAATACAGTGACCCTTTTTAAGAGCCGAATGTCGAACCCACAGGGAATGGACCAATTTAGAAAATTATGAAGTTCAAGTGTAAGATAACCTTCACAAGTGTTGATTAGAGAAGTTTTCGGTAAATTATAATTATGTTTTAGGGTGGTCACAAAACAATCTGGAAACAATATAAGAAGCAACTAGAGCTAAGGTTGTATAATCATGCAACGCTACACTTTGTAATGGTTCACATATGAAATTATCAATGGTTGTCTCACCTAGTTGGAAAATTCGATGTTCATGGTCTCTCGAGCCTCTAAACACGACAAACTAGCTTCACAACTATATCGTTGAGCGGGGATGTGACATCCTCGTTCGTGGGCAATTCAACTACATGGATGTGGTTTACGGGGTTTATGCTCTTGATTAGGGACTTTCGCACCTCGAATCATTTAACTTCACTTAGCTTCACAACTACTTCTACGAGTGGTGAAATGACAATTCTAAGTCGGTGTCTTGCTATCATCCCATTTTATCAACCAAGGAAGGCGAATTAAGTATAATTTCTATCCTAATCGCAAATCCTATCGTAAGATAAGAACTTGCTCACTACATTCTCCTATTCTAGCCTAGGTTTACTCTCTCGAGCTTTTACCTAGCTTAACATGTATGATTTCATGGTGATCAAGCATAAAAACAGCCATAATAAAGAATGTAAGACAGAACAACAATTAACATCTCAAACCAAAACGAATTCATGCATTACAATCATATCACATGGCCTCAACCCTAGAGGAAGGGTTTTAGCCACTCATGTTCATACAATAACTTTAAAACATTGTTAAAGTAGTGTACTTACAATAATAGATAAAAGATAATGCAAAAATAGTGAACCCTAGGTGAGTTCTTCACTTCTCCCTTCGCTCCTCTACGGTTTTTAGAAAAGTTTTCGTGACAAATGATTTTAGAACCTAAGGGTTCAATTTATACTAAGCTAAAAAAATGCAAAATTTGGCCTGTGGTGGAATAGCTCCGTGGCATGGAGGTGAACGCACCAATTTGCCTCCGTGCCACGGAGGTAACGCGGAGGCCCATTGGAATTTGCACTTAAATGTTACTTGGCCGAGGCATGGCGCTCCTGCGCGATGGCCAGCGTGACATGGCCTGTGGCGCACAACAGTGCCTAGCGTGGCATGGACACTTGCGCGCTGGCGCCTTGGAAGGCAGCATTTCGCGCGCATGGCCTTAGCGTGGCATGGCGCTGGGCGAGGTACACGCACAACATGGCGTGTTGCCTGGCGCGGCCAGCCTTGCCATGACATGTTTCCTTTCCATCTTTTGCAATTCACTTGCAACTCCATTCCTTCACTTCACCCATCATTATTTAGTCCCTAATATGCATTTTACACCTACAAAACAAGGACTAATCATGTTTTTTAGTGCGAACCCAAATTTACATAAAATCACATAAGAATGTAAGTGTATAATCAGACCAACATGACTAAATTAAGTTATAAAATAGCACTTGGGCACGTAATTATGCCCAAGATCAGTGGACATATTTCATATTGCATATTCTGTCGTCGCAATTCCAGGGCTCGAATAAGACCGACATTTTGATTAGATTTCTATTCCACTTTCTTCTCAATGTTCTCCACCTTGCTGATCATCTTGGTCTGTGTGTGAGCAACATTTTTAAGGGAAGTGCCAATGTTGGTCAACCCCTTATTCTGGCAGATTGCATTTTCTGATTGCCAGTTGATGTTAGCCTCAATATCAGTAGTAGGTGGCTTTTGTCCATTGGGAAACACAACATTTTTCTTTGGTATGTTTGGTGCATGGCTTACACTATCTTTTTCAAAGGGTTGTTGTGATGGAAATTCTAGAGTATGGCTAGAGCTGGATGGACTCATCATAAAGATTTAAGGGCTGTGTGGTTTTTTGGCTAGAGTAGGTAAAGTTTGCCATTCTTGAGGTTTGTAGGAAATAAGGAATTCATATTTTCCTGGACGCTAAGGGAACCGATAGATGGATCTCCATCTTCATATCGCTTACGGTATTCCTTCACTGAGCATCTCCCCTTCTTCTTTTTGGGTTTGGCTTTCTTCTCTACATATTCAACTTCATCCTCTAGACATTCTTGGCAGTCACATTGGATATCCCAAGGGCAATGCCCGGTAAAGGGATATTTGAACCATCATATGTCACAACCTTCATGATTGAACTGTTTGATCCAATCATTTTCACTCATGAAAGATGGAAGGCTCCAATCGAATAGATCCTTTCATCCACAGGCAAAGGTTCAGATGTAGGCTGGTACATCTGAAGAGAAAAAGTTGTTCTGTTTTGTTTTTTGAGATGAGAGTGGTTAAAGCTGATGGCTACAATTTTATACTATTTTTTGACAAAGTTTGGTTCTGTGGATTGAAGAGGTTCAACATGAGGTTCTCTCATCCTCTCATAGTTGGTAACCCATGAGTCAAGAAGAATTTTGATAAGTTCTTCCTTTGGTATTTTTCTGGGTATTTTGGTGCATGTGGTATTTCTGTTGGTGGCATCTACATGTAGCAATGAAGCATTATCTCCACACGAAAATGAAAGATCCATGGCGTGGTTCTGAACTCACCAAGATATTTTATATTGAGGAGTTTCCTGGATATAATCTCTAGCTTGTGGAGCTCCCTGTATTTGGACTTTCATCTTTAAGGCTTTTTTCAGATATGGGTCGCCTAGGGACATGTTGAAGGTTGGATATAATGTGACAAAGACTGTCCCAGCGTTTAAGGTGAACTTAGTTGCACAAAAATTTGCATGTTGGTACTCTTGGTAACGAGTATCAAGGAGTGAAAGACGTGCAACAACAGGTTGGCCTTTCCTTCAATGATATGACAAGGCGATTTGGACAACACTAAAATGAATAGGGGTGAATCCTATGATTTTTCCATTGCCTTGGAAAATCATCAGGAATCTACAGGGTGAAAAGTTGTTCTTCTTGAGTAGAAAGAATAAGATGCTGATCGAGTTTCAAAGCAGCAACATATTCCTTTACTCCTTTTGGTTTATGTTGGACTAAAGAGAGAATTTGTAACCATGGATTGCTTGTCTTTTTATCCAAGGAAGAATAAGGATTTAAAGGAGGTAAGTATGTACTGGACACGTTATTTTCATTGGGTAGTATATCTACTTCAAAAAGATAGTCATATTTACAAGATAGAGTTTTACCAAGTGTAGGAGACATAGGTACTTTGGTGACAGATTTACAAAGACTCGACGAAGAAGAATATTTACAAGGACTGGATGTAGGCTCACTCATAGCTATTCAAACTGCTCCTCCCTCCAAAAGGATGGGTCTGGCTCAAATACCACTGGGGGTAACGAGAGGGCTCTGATGCATAGAAGTCGGGCACAGGGCGAAGAAACGGCAGGCAAGGCAACGAGATTGCAGGAACAAAAGTTTTCCTACAAAGGAGGACTGGGCTTCAACATCCCGATGGATGGCTTGCCACAAAACCCAGCTTCAACATCCTGGAGGACGGCTTGCCAAGTCAGTTAGACAGTAAATTTCATCATAGACATAAAAGAATTTCCCTACAAAAAGGGGTTGGCTTCTACATCCTCTTGGTCGGTTTGCCAAGCTACACAACTCGAGAAATCTTTTACTCTACTTATAAATTTAGCTATTTATAGACTTCGTAAAACTATTGTACCTGGGGGTAATCAGAAGGCTCTGATGCAAAGAAGTTGGGAACAAGAAGAGGAAACGGTAGGCAAGGCAGCCAGATTGCAAGCATAATAGTTTTCCTACGAGAGGGACTGGGCTTCAACATCTCGAAGGACGACTTGCCACCAAACCCGACTTCAACATCCCGGAGGACAGATTGCCAAGTCAGTCGGACAATAAATTTCATCATAGACATAAAATAATTTCCCTACAAAAAGGGGTTGGCTTCTACATCCACCCGGCCGGTTTGCCAAGCTACATAACTCAGAAATCTTTTACTGTACTTATAAATTTAGCTGTTTATAAACTTCAAAAAACTATTGTACTTGGAACAAGCTTGCTTACCCAATGTGTCAAGGCCCTATACTACTTCAAGGATCAGCCATACCATGCCCTTTGAAAGGAAGAATAAGATAGAACTTAGCAAACACTCATATTATTGAACATAGGAAATTTTTACAAGACTCAACTAGCTGCGCTTTACTTTACTCTAAATCTAATCTAATCTTCTTTACAATGGACAACCTAGCCTCCATTATATAGGGGTTTGGAGACTACAAGATAGGATTCAATACAAGATAGACTCGGCACACCTTTCTAGACAGCCTAACAAAATGTAAACGACACACCTATTTACATGGCCTGATAAAAACAAATTTGGCACCCATAACTAAGCAAACTCATCTACAAAGCCTAATAACAACAGATTCCTAAAAAAACAAACGGCCTAATAAAATGGCTAGTCTAATATGTAAATGGAAGCCCATGTGATGGCATGTGAAGTGGGGCCCGCTTTCGTCTTTATATGGGTATTAAATTTTGGCGGTGATCTGAGGTAGTGAGCTTCCAGATTCTGCACAAGTCTTGCACACATCATCAACCATTATCCGGCGGGACAATGTTTTGGAGGTGCCACTGGTGGGTTTGAACATCCTTCACCCGGATTCAATCGGAAGCCATGTTTGCCGTCGATGAAGCTTGTGTCATGCAATCTCCATTTTAATGATATCGTAATGTAGAACTTTCTGCTTGACATTCCTTCCATGAATTGCTCCATATCTTGACAGCTCTGTGATGGGACGTTCAGTCTTATCCATATAATAGCCTGAGTGATTTCATCTCTGGTGATCTCATAGGGTGCCTGATATTCCTTTGCTTCTTTTCGGACTTCTTCCTAGGAAAAAATAGAGACTGGAAATTGCCAACAGAAAGACAGTTCTAGCTTGGCATGGAATTTCCCATCGATTAACTTTATTGGTCGATACAGCATGAATACCTTTGCCTCGTATGAATTCTTGAAACATTAAACCCAATACTTCCGCGGCCTAAACCACCGAAGAAATGTTTTCAAAGCCGGTTCAATCTTGTCAAAGTCCCTGAATACGTTGCATTTGAATTCCATCGGGATGTAATACTAGTGACATAAGTACCAGAAGAACCATAAGAGTTCCTATGGAAAATCATTAGTAAGTGGTACGAACACGTGACAGAATAGATATTCCGGGTTGACTCCATATGGATTTAGGATGGATCCTTTGTACTTTTTGAAAACCTATAGCTCATAGAATGTCCGTCTTTTGATCAAGATGGATGGATCGAATGGGTCTACATATTGACTGAAAAAGTCCGGTGGATGGCTTGGCAGCCTTGATGACATAGGACTTGGTGGGTTGGTAATCATGAATATCTGGCCAGTTGGTCCTTTTGTCTTCTTGGGTTTCTTTGGAAAAAACCTTTTTGTGAAATCATCTGATCAGGATAGGAAGTATGCCAAGAAATTATCTTTCCTTTTCAGTGCTTCACTTGGAATTTGTAGGGCGAGACCCACTGTGCCCATCTAAGAATTTGCGGATGTGGAAGTATCTTCGGATTTGTCTGGAACATCTTTGGGAATGTCTTCATATCCATTTCGATTAGGAATTCAGTATTAATTAGGAAGAAGTTGAACTTCTTGATTCCATTCTTCATAGCAAGAATCTCCTTTAAGGTTGAATGATAGTGTTGTTCTGAATCCTTGAATCTTCCGCTAGCATATCCACATATCATTCTATGGCCATCTTTCTCCTCTAAGAGAACTGAACTTTAGTATTCATTGCTGGCATCAGTCTGCAGTATCTTCTTTCCATCAAAAGGAATATGGAGAGTCTTCATCTATTGGGACACTTGCTTTATTTTTTGGACAGCTTCATCCTGCTCTTTACCCCATGCTTGGGCATTCTTCTTGAGAACTTTGTAAGTGGAGAAATATATGCAAAGATTTCAGGAATAAAATCTCTAACATAATTTATGATCCCTAAAAATTGTTGAAGTTGCTTTGTGGTGAAGTTGGTGTGTGGAAATCTGAGCAATTCCTGACATACGTGCGAAACTGGACTATATTGTCTATTTCTAAAATGCATCCCTAAGAAATCAATCTCTTTTTGAAGAAGAACCATTTACTTCATAGAGAGCATGACTCTATTTGCTCTCACTATATCATAAATATTACGATGTAAGGCAAGGTGTTCCTCCAGAGTATCACTGAATAATAGAATATCGTCAATGTATACTAGTGAAGTGTGGAGGATAGGCTGAAAGATTTTGATCATGGCTTTTTGGAATAGAGAGGGTGCAAGTTTCAGCCCAAATGGCATAACCTTCCATTAGAAGTGTTGGTCAGGAATGCAAAATCCTGTTTTTGGTCTTTCCTCAGGATGTATCCCGAATTGCCAAAATCTAGATTTGAGATCAAACTTGGAAAAATATCTAGCTTTGGCTAAGTGTGAAAATAGGGTAAGCTTATTTGGTATAGGGAATTTATCATCTTGGAGGAAATGGTTGAGTGGCTAGTGGTTTATGACTAATCTGAGTTTTCCTCTTGTCTGGTCAGCTTTCTTGTTGACATAGAAAGCTTCGCATGCCCATTGAGAATCAGATGGCTCGATCAGTCCAAACTCTATGAGTTCAGCACACTCCTTCTTTGCAAGCTGACGGTGCTTTCGATTCATGCTAGAGTGGCTTTCCTTGGTTGGGTTGATGTTTTCATTCATCTTGAATGGTAGTTTGATGAAAAACTCTTCATTCAGCGGGAGTGGGTTTCTACATTTCTTCATAAACTCCCTGTGAGATTCAGCACATGAATGTTCCATCAATCGTTGCTTGATCTCTTTGATCTACTTGTCCTCAAGGATATGGAATAGGCGTGAGACTTCTGAGTACGACATGAATTACTTTTTGAACGCTATTCCATAGGCTCCAATGTGGAGTCGATCCTTGAGTTGTCTGAAGATATCGAAACCAATTATGAGCTCCTTTCCTGCGACATCTTATCCGAACAACTTTGCTCTGAATTTTAGTCCTAGGAAGACCTCAATTGTTATCAGGTGTTTGGTGATGACCGTGGTCATCAGGATTCCAAAGACGAAACTGATGCCTAACTAAACAAAAACGGCACACCTATTTACATGGCCTAATAAAAACAAATCTGGCATGCTTAACTACGCAAACTTCATCTACAAAGTCAAATAACAACAGATGCCTAATAATACAAATGGCCTAATAAAACAGTTTGCCTAATATGTACAAGGAAGCCCATGTGATGGAATGTGAAGTGGGGCCCGCTTTTATCCTCATATGGGTAGTAAATTTCGGCGGGTGATCTGAGGCTTTGAGCTTCCAAATTCTGCACATGTATTGAACACTTCATCAACCATTATCCGGTGGGACAACGTTTGGAGGTGCCACTGGTGGGTTTGAACGTCCTTCGCCCGAATTCCATTGGAAGCCATGTTTGTCGTTGAAGAAGCTCGTATCACGTAAGCTCCGTTTTAATGATCTCATAAAGTAGCATTTTCTACTTGACGTATCTGCCATGGCTTGCTGCATATTTTGAGAGCTCTGTGACAGAGTATTTGATGGGATGTTCAGCCTTATCTGTTTGATGGCCTGAGTGATTTCCTCTCTGGTGATTTCGTAAGGTGCCTAATATTCCTTTGCTAGTTTTTGGACTTCTTTCCAGTAAGGATGTTTACCAGTATGGTTCCATGGCACCCATTCTTTCAGCCAAACCTCTTTTGGAATGCACTTATTTTTCTGGAAGATAAACCTTTGTGCTTCATAGTATTCTTCTTCCAAGGATATCATAGAGATTGTAAATCGCCAATAGAAAGAGAGTTCTGGCTCCGCATGGACTTTCCCGTTGATTAACTTTATTGGTTGATGCAGCATGAATACCTTTGCATTGTATGAATTCTTATAGTATTGAACCCAGTCCTTCTGTGGCCTAAACCATTGTAGAAATATTGTCAAAGCTGGTTCAATGTTGTCAATGTCCATGAATACGTTGCATTTGAATTCCATCAGGATGTAATACTGGTGACATAAGTACCGGAAGAAACATAAGAGTTCCTGTATGTGATGTTTGAATTCAGTTCAGCTATGTAGTTCTTCTCAGAGGTAGTCGTTCCGTCAGTTTTCAATTTAAATAATCAGTATTTGCATATGATGATTGCATGTTTATGTATTTTTTGTGTGTTTCTAACATTTGAGGACGAATGTTCCCAAGAGGGAGATATTGTTATACCCTAGAAACCCGAGGATCAGACCCGGGAGTCAAAACAGAGGAAAACTGAAATTTTGCACCAGGTCACAGAATGATCCGTGGAGTGACCACGAGTCATGAAGTGACTCGTGGTTAAGCAGGGCATGGAAAGTAGTTGGGTGAGGCCACGAGCATGACCACGAGTCATGGTCTGACCTTACGACTTGTGAGGTCATTCGTGGCATGGATTGAATGGTTTGGGTAGTGGGAATCACAGGTGGTGACCACAAGTTGTGGTCAGCCACCATGATTTATGGGGTCCTCGTGGGGTCCCCTGAGTGAAATTGGGTACTAGACTCCATGAATCTAGGACACGAGTCGTTAGCCCAGGCCACGAGTCGTCCAGTCCCTCATGGGGACTGGCAGTCAGCCAAATTCTGCAATTTTAGTAAGGGCTTTTCCCTAATTCTGAAATCCTAGGGGCCTATACAACGTCGTTTTTTAGAATCAAAAAGGGTTGTTTAAGAAAGAAAAGACTAGCCTAAGTCCTCATTCATGCATGCAAAGGTTTGGGAGGGTGATAGAAGGGTGATCTAGGTGATTTCAAGGTGTTCTTCATCAATTTTCTCATGGGAAATCTAGGAGATTGTAGAATTAAACTTCTCTCAGGTATGTAGGGTTATGAGTGGGTGTCTTGTTCAACAACCATGCCCAATTTTTATCTAAATATGAGAAATTCCTATGATTGAGTTATGGGGTTTTCACCCAATTGCATAATTCTTCAATTTCTATACATGGGTACGATTAGATTATGTTTCTATTGAGAAATTCTGAAGCATGGGCAGATTTTAAATTGTTTTCAATCAAAATTGTGTTTTCTAGTTTTATGAAATTAAAGGCCCATGGATGAGAAGTTCATGGAAGGAGTATGATGATGAATGTATGACGACGAAGAGATTTGATGATGAAAAGCATGTTTCTAAAGCTACCCATGAATATGATATTGTTATTAAAATAAATTGAGTAGATCCAAGCATGATAAAGTTTTGGGAAAAGCCCTTATATCGATTATGATGATGTAGTATCTCTAAAGTAAGCTTACCACATGGTTTTTGGAGTAAAGCCTCCCACTTATCTTTAAGCTTGTGGTATATTTTGAAATAAAGCTTCTCATATGCATGAATTCACAATTGAGATGTAAGTTATTATTGAGCATCATTTTCATACGATGTTGAGTTTATGCTTGATTTCATCTTGAGCTTCATCAGTAGACGATGTTGAGCTTCATTATGTACGATGTAGAGCATTGCTGTTATACCCCAGGAACCCAAGGATCAGACCCGAGAGTCAAACAGGGAAAAAGCTAGAAAATGTTGCAGCAGTGCAGGACGAGTGTTAGACGAGTCGTGAGGAGACCTCACAAGTATCCAGGTGGCTCGTAGGAAGGTTTGACTGGGCTGAGGAGTTGAGGTTCCACGGGCATGGGAACAACTCGTGGTCAGCTACCACGAGTCGTCAGGTCTACTTTGGGGTGAGGTTGAGGATTTGATAGGAGGTCTGACAGTGTACTTGATGGATGAGACCCCATGAGTCATGGTTAGTCCTAACGACTCGTGAGGTGGTTCGTGAGCAAGCCTATGTAATTTTAATTGAGGCTGAGGCAGTGTAATTGACGGGTGACACGACGAGTCGTTGCCCTTCCTGATGAGTCGTCAAGTCATCTATTAGGGTCACCTGGCAGTTATTTTCTGCGGATTAGTAAGAGACTTCTCGTAATTTACTAAACTCCTAAGGCTTAAACTATGTTGTTTTAAGGTTGGAATAGGGTCTTTTTAGGGGTATTAGCCATGTTAAGCCTCATCTTATGCATGCAAGAGTTAGAGAGGGGAGTAGAAGGTGATTCAAGTGTTCTTCCTCAAATTCTCCCAATTTCCATCTTGGGCTTTCAAGGGAAATTAAATACCAAGTGTCCCCAGGTATGTAGGGTTTAGAATGGGTGAAATCCTTTCACACCCATGCCTAAATTTTGATTTAAATAATGACTTACCCTATTCAAGTCTATGGGGTTCTACCCAAATGCATGAAAATGTGATTTCTCTTTATGGGTATGATTTAATTGAGCTTTAATTATTGAATTATGAATGATGGGAAGATTTTAAATTATTTTCTTTAGATCATGTTTCAAGCTATTCGGCTTCTGTGATGACTACACGCAACTGCACGTGGTCGAACAAGTAGTAAAATGGCTAAAGTAAAGCTAAGTATCGATCCCATAGGGACTAAGCTACGGTAATAATTAACTTAAGTGTTAATGAACCATATCTTTAAGAATGAAGACAACCAAACAAATAATATTTTGAGAATTTGAGTTACTAATTTATAAGAATCTAAGGCAAAATTATAAAGTGAGTCTGAACAATAGTAATGAGCAAGCTAAGGTTAAAACGAACATGCAGGGAATTAATTTATCAATACAATTCAGTTAATCTTTCCTTTGGTTGCTAGTCAAGAATTATTGCCTATGGATTGGAACTTTCGACTCCTATCCCACTTAAGAAACATGAGTCTTAATCTACATTTCTGTGATAAAAGAATTTCATGTTCTAGCCATACATTCCCGATTCCTTAATTGACTAATAAGACTTTCAGATATATTTCTATTCTGAATGTAAATCAATTCTCAATTTTCCAAACTAAGAAGAGATCATATCCTACCAATTCACATCTTTTCAATTTCTTTCCTTTTCAAAATCAAAATTGGATTTTTTAGATATACATTAACATTGGCCAAACATTAATGCAGTAAGAACAAGAATTGATAGAACAACCATTAAAGAAAAGATGAAAACTGAAATGACTAACAATTACATTCCACTACAATTGTTCTTAACCTCAGCAAGAAGTGAATTTAGCCACTCATTTGTGGATTTAACATCATCAAATAAGTAGAATTTATACAAACAATTGAAATAAGAGAGAAAGAGATAGAGAAGAACCCTAGAATTTTCGTCCCCTCAACTGCCTGTATCCCACCTTCTTGCTCAACCAAGTCAGAATTTTTAAAATAAAACCTAAGTGTGCTATTTATACTATTGAGAATTTTTCCCGGAATAACAAGCAACGTGGCATGGACTGTATCGCACAAAACTCCCTTCGTTCCACGGAGGTATCGCGGACCTTCACTGGAAGTCGACCCCCCAAGCAATTTAACCTCAATGTGCCATGGCCTGCATCGCGGAGCCTGGCCATCGTGACACGGTGCTATCGCTCACCTTCACTGGAAATTGCCAAATTTATTTCCTCTGAGGCAGAGTGCCTCCGTGATGGAAACGTGACACGGCTCCATCGCGGAGCCCTTGTTTTTGCTGATCTTCCATTTCCTTTTTCACTCCTTGTTTCCAAGTCTATTCCCGATTTTACCAACATGTATCCTAGCTTCCCAAAATTCCATTTTACCTGTAGAACAACACTAATGATGTTGGTTAGTATAAATTAACATTTAACTACAAATCACATCAGAATTTACACAATAATGATATACAAACAAGTCGAAATAAAGCATTTGAGTATCACTTGGGCATGAAATATGCCCAAGATCACAAACTTTTCAAATCTAAAATGCCCATTTGATAAAGGTTCATGAAAGTTATGACTTATTATGAATATGCAACATTTTGAATTTATTGATGACGGAAAAGCATGAGTTCAAGTTACCCATGTTTATGAGCATATTTTGAAAGAATTGAACATGATGAAGTATTGGACAATGCCCACATGTTGAAGAATGATTTATGAAATGAATTACATGATTTATCGATTTATGATGTTGGCCGTTAAAAAGGGCCTTGATTCTTGGCTAAGAATGTTTTAAAGGGGATCAAAAATGATAAATGTTATATCTTAGCCAATAAATTTTTAATGCACGATGTTATTGATTACTTGTGAGCCTATATGCATGTTTTTGGGAGACATGTCCAGCATCGAGCAGTCTGGCATTCAAAGGACTATGTCGGTGTCTAATAACCACGTACCACCATGGGTTCTAATGTTATATATTATATTGATATCGATCCCCTCAAATGTGATATCACGCCTAATGCAAGACCCCCTCGCCTGGAAAGCCAGGGTCGTCTCTGCCCACTTGAGTGAGATAGTTGGGGCATCATGAAAGGCTCTACCATGATAGTGTCGGTTATGACGAGTCCTCCCATTGTTCCGCATGTTTTATGCATTGTTATATTTATGTTATTGGATCAAGTTATATTTGGTAATGTTTACTTACGATTATGATTATGAACGCTTTGTGAATGATTTGAAAGCCTCAAGCCTTATGTTTATTTGCAAAGTTTATGATACAAGCATGATGTCCTTCTCCTATGTTTATTTATGAGTTTATTTTACTTTTAAATATTCATTTTACTTACCCTGCATACTCGCTACATTCCACGTACTGACCACATACTTACTATGTTGTATCGTTTCATGATACAGGGTCCGAACCTCAGGCTTACCCTCCTCCTTGGTCCATCTCAGCTTACATCCTCAGCTTATTGGTGATTCCTCATGTTCCGAGGGCTGTTTGAAAGACTCTTATGTTATCTTACGTTTCAGTACTGCTCGGGTTAGTTGGGGATGTTGTCCCATCAACCCATCTTATGTAGTATAGACTTTCAGATAGGATGTAGAACTCGGTTTATGTGTATGTCTAGTATTTTCGGTTGTTACTATTATACTATGATTACGTTTCCACTATGATTTATGCTAAGTTTTCCGCTTTATTAAATGAGATTAGCTGTATGCATGTTCCATAGGTCGACTTGGGGTATCTCGGAGTCCCTCATCCCGTGTCTATGATCTGGGTGTACATTCAGGTCGGGAAAATTGCATGTTTTGGGAGAAGAGCCTAGCACCGAGTGGGTTAAGGGTCGATCACCCTATGCCCCAAAATTACATGCCAACGTAGGTTGATACTATTATATTATTGGGACCTCCCTTCTGAGTTATCTCCAGCCCAAATGGCCCATGAGCTTGATATTGATATCATGGTAGCGTCCTTAGACCTAGCAAGATTTTGGACGGCTCTACCAACTTAAGTGTAATAGTTGGGACCACATAAGATCTACCGTAGTATGTCGGTTAAGTAACGAGTCTCCCATTATTTATATGATTCAGATTTGTATATCCATTGCTCATGGTTGTTATTTTATACATACATGTTCTAAAATAAAGGTTTTACTCATTGTTCGGCTTTTCTTATAAATGTCATATTTCAACTTTGAGTTATTCGAGGCAATTATGATGTTATGAAGCTATGTATTTTCATGTTATGAAAAGATTATTATTTCAGAAAGAATGCATGTAAGGCCTCCTCTCAGATTTGAAAGCTTATGATATGTTTGAAATTCTTTAAAAGATTTACTTTACTTACACGATTTTACCTACCTTGCATACTCGGTACATCCATGTATTGACCCGCATACTCTATGCTATATCGTTTCATTAGGACCTAGCTCCCAAGCTCAGCCACGCTCGTACTTAGTTGTCAGAGTTAGTACCTTCTTGGTTGGTGAGTCCTCATCATTTGAGGGAAAGACTTTCAATTTCCCCTATATATTTTGAGCTTCAGTATTGTTGAGTTAGTTGGGGTCTTTTCCCAACAACTCATCCAGATTAGAGGCTTTTCAGACTTATGTATGTATTCAACTTCAGATGCTTATTCTGATGTTATGTTGAGTCAGACTTCTACTGAGTTTATACTGTTGATTCTATAGTTTATTAATTGAGTTAGATGTATGCTTGTGCCATGGGTCGACTTGCGGTCTCTCGGTGTCCCTTGTCCTGTGTCTACGATCCGAGCCTCCGTTCGGGTCATGAAAAACTTGGTATCAAAGCCATAGGTTTGAAATGTCCTAGGGTGTCTGAGAGATGCATTAAGTGGAGTCTTTTTCATGGGTGTGAAGCGCACCTCACTTATGACGAAGAGGCTACGAGACGTTTAGGAAATATTCCCTTCTTTCATAATCTATGTCATGCGATGAAAATTCTTTTTATCCTTCTAATTTGTGCTATTTGCGATTGCGTTATCATGGCTCCTCGAAGAGTGAATGGAAGGAGAAATGGAGGTGGTGAAGGCCACAAGGATTGCAATGATTATCGGCATCAGCCAGCCCTCCCTGTCTAGGAGGTCCAGGCACCAGAGCTGGTTGCCCATGTTGTGTTCTGGGCCGCTATTCTGATGCTTGGCAGGCCTTGATCGCTTAGATCAATCAGTAGGCCATTGCACATGTTCCGCAAAATGGCAATTAGTGGCTGCTCGAGTCAGAGACTTCTTGAGGATGAATCCACCATAGTTCCTTGGGTCCAAGGTAGATGAGGACCCACATGATTTCATTGATGAGATTGTCAAGATCACCCAAGTCCTAGGGGTGTGTAGTTTTGAGTGCGCAGAGTTGACCTCCTACCAATTGAAGGGGGCTGTGCATATCTGGTTTCACCAATGGAAGGATAGCAAGGTCGCAGGAGCAGGTCCAATCATGTGGGAGGAAATTCATGTTGCATTCCTAGATCGGTTCTTCCCTCGGGAGATGAGGGAGCTGAAGGCAACTGAGTTTGTAAGCTTGAAGCAGGGAAGAATGACTGTGCAAGATTCTCAGGTATAAGACACTCATGTCATAGTACTTAAGTAGCTCCAACCACCTCCTTTTTGTATGATTGAGGTCCTTCTGTGTGAACATATATTGCAAGCTCTTGTTGTCTGTGAATACATCCACGTGGACCCCATACAAATAATGCCGCCATTTATTCAAGGAGAATACCACCGCGGCCAATTCAAGATCATGGGTTGGGTAATTATTCTCATGAAATTTCAGCTGTCTTGGGGCATATGCTATCACTTTTCCTCGTTGCATCAAAACACCCAAGTTCAATTCTCGAAGCATCAAAATATACCGCAAAACCATCGGTACCCTCGGGATGGGTCAACACGGTGCTGAAGTGAGTCGGGTCTTCAAATCTTGGAAGCTTTTCTGACAAGCCTCTAACCATTGGAAATTTACCTTCTTCTGAGTCAACATGGTCAAAGGTGCTGCAATGGAGGAGAAACCTTCAACAAACCTCTGATAGTAGCCAGCTGAACCCAAGAAACTCTAAATATCCAAAGGATTCACCGATCTAGGACAATTTTTCACCGCCTCGATTTTTTGAGAATCTACCTTTATGCCCTCACGTGATATCACATGGCCCAAAAACACAATGGAGTCCAACCTTATGAAGGACTGAGGTGACCTTATAAAGGACTGAGACTGGGCAACCTCTATACACCGTCTACCTATAACTGAGTCACCTACAATTAGCTATAATTGGTATGTTGGACTCCGTTGCATTTTTGGGCCATGTGGTATCGAGTGAGGGCATAAAGGTAGATTCCCAAAAAATTAAGGCGGTGAAAAATTGTCCTAGACCGGTTAATCCTTCGGATATTTGGAGTTTCTTGGGTTTAGCTAGCTGCTATCAGAGGTTTGTTGAAGGTTTTTCCTCCATTGCAGCACCTTTGACCAAGTTGACTCAAAAGAAGGTAAATTTCCAACGGTCAGAGGCTTGTGAAAAAAGCTTCCAAGAGTTGAAGACTCGACTCACTTCAGCACCGGTGTTAACCCTTCCTGAGGGTACCAATGGTTTTGTGGTATATTGTGATGCTTCGAGAATCAGACTCGAATATGTTTTGATGCAATGAGGAAAAGTGATAGCATATGCCTCAAGACAACTAAAAGTTCATGAGAATAATTACCCAACCCATGATCTTGAATTGGTCGCGGTGCTATTTTCCTTGAATATATGGCGACATTATTTGTATGGGATCCACGTGGATGTATTCACGGACCACAAGAGCTTGCAATATGTGTTCACACAGAAGGACCTCAATCTTCAGCAAAGGAGGTGGTTGTAGCTACTTGAGGACTATGATATGAGTGTCTTATACCACCCGGGTAAGGCTAATGTGGTAGCGGATGACTTTTTAGACTCTCTATGGAGAGTGTGTCCCATATGGATGAAGGAAAGAAATAGCTAGTGAAGGAAGTGCACCGACTCTCTAGGTTGAGAGTAAGGTTGGTTAACTCAATCGATGGCAGCGTTGAGGTTCATAACGGATTAGAATATTCCTTGGTGACTGAGGTGAAAGCTAGTCAGGATGAGGACCCAATATTGGTAAAGTTGAAGGAAACTGTTCAAAATCAAAAGGTAGAGATTTTCTCCAAAGGGGGAGATGGTGTGCTACGATACCAGGGTCTCTTATGTGTTCCAGACGTGAGTGATTTGAGGAGTCAGATGTTGCATTAGGCTCATGAATCCATATATTCCATCCATCCAGGTGCCACCAAGATGTACCATGAATTGCGAGAAATCTATTGGTGGAATGGCATGATGAAGGATATTACTTAATTTGTAGCCAAGTGTCTGAACTGTCAGCAAGTGAAAGTTGAGCATCAAAGGCCGGGAGGTGTACTATAGGATATCAACATTCCTACTTGGAAGTGGGAAGACATCAACATGGACTTCATAATAGGTTTGCCTCACACCCGTAGACAATATGACTCCATTTGTGTTGTGGTGGACAGGTTGACCAAGGATTCTCATTTTCTACCAGTCAAAACTACTGATTCAACGGAGGACTACGCAAAGTTATACATCCAGGAGTTGGTTTGGTTGCATGGAGTTTCCATGTCCATTATATTGGATAGAGGTACTCAGTTTATCTCTCAATTTTGGAGGTCTTTCCAAAAGGGACTTGATGCTCAAGTGAAGCTTAGAACAGCGTTGCATCCGCAAATAGATGGTCAGGAGGAGCGGACTAATCAAACTCTGGACGATATGTTGAGAGCTTGTGTCATTGATTTAAAAGATAGTTGGGATGAGCACTTTCCTCTGATAAAATTCCCTTATAATAATAACTATCACTCTAGTATCTGGTCACCGTTCGAGGCTCTATATAGACAGAGATGTAGATCGCCCATCAGTTGGTTTGAGGTTGGTGAGGCAGCAATGATAGCGCTAGATTTGATTCATAAGGCTATAGTGAAGGTTCAGTTGATAAGGGACAGGCTGAAAACTGTTCAGAGTCATCAAAAGTCATATGTTGATTTGAGGAGGAGAGATTGGAGTTCGAGGTGGATGATTGGGTATTTCTGAAGGTATCTCCATGAAGGGAGTCATGATGTTTGGAAAGAAAGAAAAACTCAGTCCTCACAATGTTGGTACCTACCAGGTTATGAGAAGAGTTGGTAAGGTAGCGTATGAGTTGGACTTACCCACAGAGTTATCTTTCGTGCATCCTGTATTTCCTGTATTGCTTTTGAAGAAATGTTTGAGAGATCCAGCTTTGGTTGTTTCGGTGGACAGCGTTGGTGAAAGGATATTCTTAGCTATGAGGAGGTTCTGGTGGGAATACTAGATCGACAGGTTCGAAGGTTATGAAACAAAGAAGTAGCTTCAATTAAAGTATTATGGAGGAATCAGCATGTCGAGGGAGCTACATGGGAGGCCAAAGCAGATATGATGGCTAAATACCCACACTTATTCTCTACCGACTCAGTTCTGACTTGAGGTATCAGTTTTGCTCTATGACTCTAATCAGTTTCCATGTTCAGTTCATGTTCGCAAGTTTGGTTTAGGTTATGATAGATGTATGTGATGTTTGAATTCAGTTCAGCTATATAGTTCTTTTCGGAGGTAATCGTTCCGTCAGTTTTCGATTTAAATTATTAGTATTTGCATATGATGATTGCATGTTTCTGCGTTTTCTATGTGTTTCTAAAATTCGAGGATGAATATTCCTAAGGGGGAGATATTCTTAAACTTTTGAAACCCGAGGATCAGAACCGGGACTCAAAATGGAGGGAAACTGAAATGTCACACCAGATCACAAAATGATCCATGAAGTGTCTAGTGGGGAGCGACCACGAGTAGTGAAGTGACTCGTGTTCAAGTAGGGCATGGCAAGGAGTTGGGTGAAGCCACGAGCATAACCACGTGTTGTGGTCAGACTTCACGACTAGTGAGGTCATTCATGGCATAGATTGAATGGTTTCTGCAATAGGGATCACGGGTTGGTGACCATGAGTCGTGGTCAGCCTCCACGATTTGTGGGGTCCCTAGTGGGGTCCCGTGAGTGAAATTGGGTAGTAGACTCCACTACTCTAGCCACGAGTTGTTAGCCCTGGCCACGAGTCATCTAGTCCCTCGAGGGGAGTAGCAGTCAGCCAAATTCTGCGATTTTAGTAAGGGCTTTTCCGTAATTCTGAAGTACTAGGGGCCTATACTACGTTGTTTTAGAATAAGGAAGGGTGGTTTAAGAGGGAATAGACTAGCCTAAGTCCTTATTCATGCATACAAAGGTTTGAGAAGGTGATAGATGGGTGATTTAGGTGATTCAAAGGTGTTCTTCACAAATTTTCTCTTGGGCAATCTAGGAGATTGTAGAATTCAACTTCTATCAGGTATGTAGGGTTATGAGTGGGTGTCTTCTTCCACACCCATGCCTAATTTCTATCTACATATGAGAAATTCCTATGATTGAGTTATGGGGTTTTCATCAAATTGCATAATTCTTCAATTTCTATACATGGGTACGATTAGATTATGTTTCTATTGATAAATTGTGAAGCATGGGCAGATTTTTAATTATTTTCAATCAAAATTGTGTTTTCTAGTTTTATGAAATTAAAGGCCCATGGATGAGAAGTTTATGAAAGAAGAGTATGATGATGAATGTATGATGATGATGAGATTTGATGATGAAAAACATGTTTCTAAAGCTACCCATGATTATGATATAATTTTTAAAATGAATTGAGTAGATCCAAGCATGATAAACTTTTGGGCAAAGCCCTTATATTGAGTATGATGATGTAGTATCTCTAAAGTAAGCTTAACACATGGTTTTTGGAGTAAAGGCTCCCATTTATCTTTGAGCTTGTGGTATGTTTCAAAATAAAGCTTCTCATATGCATGAATTCACAATTGAGATATATGTTATTATTGAGCATCGTTTTCATATGTTATTGAGTTTGTGCATGATTTGATCTTGAGCTTCGTCAATAGATGATGTTGAGCTTCATTATGTATGATGTAGAGCATTGCATGTTTTGGGAGAAGAGTCTAGCACCGAGCAGGTTAAGGGTCGATCACCCTATGCCCCAAAACTACGTGCCAACGTAGGTTGATATTATTATATTATTGGGATCTCCCTTGTGAGTTATCCCCAGCCCAAATGGCCCATGAGCTTGATATCGATATCATGGTAGCGTCCTTAGCCCTATCAAAGTTTTGGATGGCTCTGGCCACTTGTGTGTAATAGTCGGGATCACGTAAGCTCTATCGTGGTATGTCGATTAAGTGACGAGTCTTCCATTGTCTATATGATTCAGATTTTCATATGCATTACTCATGGTTGTTATTTTATACATGCTTGTTCTAAAAGTAAGGTTTAACTCATTGTTCATCTTTTCTTATAAATGTCATGTTTTAGCTTTGAGTCATTCGAGACAATTATGATGTTATGAAGCTATGTATTATCATGTTATGAAAAGATTATGATTTTAGAAAGAATGCATGCAAGGCCTCCTCTCAGATTTCAAAGCTTATGATATGTTATGAAATGCTTTAAAAGATTTACTTTACTTAAGCGGTTTTACCTGCTTTGCATACTCGGTACATTCCACGTACTAACCCGCATACTCTATGTTATATTGTTTCATGATATAGCACCCAGCTCCTAGGCTCAGCCCCGCTCGTAGTAAGTTGTTAGAGTTAGTACCTATTTGGTTGGTGAATCCTCATCCTTCGATGGCTAGACTTTCAGTTTCCCTTATGTATTTTCATCTTCAGTATTGTTTAGTTAGTTGGGGTCTTTTCCCATCAACTCAACTAGATTAGAGGCTTTTCAAACTTATCTATGTATTAATCTTCGGATGCTTATTCTGATGTTATGTTGAGTTAGACTTCCCCTGAGTTTATATTTTTGATTTTTCAGTTTATTAATTGAGTTAGATGTATGCTTGTTCCATGGGTCGGCTTAGGGTCTCTTGGGGTCCCTTGTTCCATGTCTACAATTCGGGCCTCCTTTCGGGTCGTGACAAACTTGGTACAGAGCCATAGGTTCGAAATGTCCTTGGGTTTCTGAAAGCTGCATTAAGTAGAGTCTTTTTCATGGGTGTGAAGCACGCCATACTTATGAAGAAGAGGCTATGAGACGGTTAGGAAATATTCTCTTCTTTCATGATTTATGTCGTGCGATGAAAAGTCTTTCTATCCTTGTAATTCATGCTATTTACCATTGCAGAATCATGGCTCATTGAAGAATGAATGGAAGGAGGAATGTAGGTGGTGAAAGTTAGAGGATGGCAATGGTTATGGGCATCAGCCAACCCACCAGTCCAGGAACCCTAGGCACTGGAGCCGGCTGCCCATGCTGAGTTCTGGGCCGCTATTCAGATGCTTGCGTAGGCCTCGACCGCTCATGTCAATCAGCAGGCCATTGCACATGTTTCCCAAAATGGCAATGCAGTGGCGGCTCGAGTCAGATACTTCTTAAGGATGAATCCGTCAGAGTTCCTTGGTTCCAATGTAGATGAGGACCCACATGATTCCATTGATGAGATTGTCAAGATCACCCAGGTCATGGGGGTGAGTAGTGTTGAGTGCGCAGTGTTGTCCTCATACCAATTAAAGGGGTTGCGCATGTACGATCACGTGGGAGGAGTTTCATGTAGCATTCCTAGATCGGTTCTTCCCTCGAGAGATGAGGGAGATGAAGGTAGCTGAGTTTGTAAACTTGAAGTAGGGAAGAATGACAGTGCAAGAGTATTCCCTTTACTTCACTCATTTATCGAAATATGCTCCGGAGTTAGTGGCTGACCAGAGGACGTGGTTGAGCAAATTTGTGCATGGCATAGCAGGGTATTTGAACGAGGAGTGTCGAATTGCTATGCTCCATCAGGATATGCACTACCCTCATATTGTGTTGTACGCCCAGCAAATAGAGGCGGCACATTCGAGTGAGAGGGAGGACAAGAGGGCCAAGACCGAGGACCATAAATTTTCTTAGCAGAGGTCTGGTGGTGGGCACAGACAATAGACTCACCAGAGATTATCAGCCCCGACATCTTCGGCATTGAGTGTTCCATCCAGGCCTGGACATGATCATAGAGGGAGATCATCAAGCTCGAGGGGTTAGAGAAATGGACCTATAGATTCTAGCATCCTAGCCTATCATAGATGTGGTCGGGGGCACACAGGCCAGTGTTTGGCAGGTTTAGGTGCGTGTTTCGGGTGTGGGACTCTCGGACACATGCTTAGAGATTATCAAGCTATGAGGCAGGATCAGGTTGGGGACCGAGGCCCAGCTTCTAGTTTAGTAGCCCCTCCTGCATGCTCAACTCATCTGGGAGCATCTACTAGCACAGCTGGCGGTCAGCGCCATAACAGATTCTATGCTTTAGCATATCGACAGGAGCCAGAGGTATTCCCGGGTATGGTCACTAGTAAATTGCGAGTTTTCCATATTGATGTATATGCTTTGCTAGATCTGGGGGCTACCTTATTATTTGTGACACCTTATGTGGCGAGTAGCTTTGAATTCAGTCCCGATGTCTTGTTAGAATCCTTCTCAGTTTCCACTCTAGCAAGTGACTCAATTATAGCTAGACGAGTGTATAGAGGTTGCCCAGTCTCAGTCCTTCATAAGGTCACCTCAGCAGATTTGATAGAGTTATCCATGACTGATTTCGATATTATTCTCGGCATGGATTGGTTATATGCATGCTATGCTTTAGTTAATTGTAGAACCCGAGCAGTAGAGTTCAGATTTCTAGGTGAGCCAGTCTTAGAATGGAAGAGTAGTTCAACTGTTTCTGCAGGTCGACTCATTTCTTACCTAAAGGCCAGGAAGATGATTTCCAAGGGTTGTATGTACCATCTAGTTAGGGTTAAGGATTTTGAGTCCGAAACCCCGATTATCCAGTCAGTTCCAGTAGTACGTGAGTATCCAGAGGTCTTTCCTGATGATTTTCCAAGTGTCCCTCCCAAATGGGAGGTTGATTTCGGTATTGATCTTCTTCCCGACCACTCAGCCTATATCTTTTCCCACCCTATAGGATGGCTCCAGTCGAGCTAAAGGAATTGAAAGAGCAGTTGACAGACTTGTTAGATAAGGGCTTCATTATGCCGAGTAAGTCCCCATGGAGTGCACCAGTTTTATTTGTTCGAAAGAAGGATGGTTCGCTTCAGATGTGCATTGACTATTAGCAGATAAACAAAGTCACTGTTAAGAATAGGTATCCTTTACCCAGGATCGAATTATTTGTTTGACCAGCTTCTGTAATACTTCGGAAGTGCTTAGGAATAAACCTAGGAGTTAAAAATTCAAAATGCATAAATCTGGGAAAAATGTTGCAAGACGAGCCACAAAACGACTTGTGGTAACAAACCACGAGCCATTATGTGTGGTCGTGGTGTGAAGCCAGGCCTGGTGGTATTCTGGACCACAGGCGTCATAATGACCCACTGTGAGAAGGCACAAACTGTTGTTAGTGGTCGTGGGAAGGAAGTGGATCTAGGCAGTGGCTAAGACGGTTTGAAACCATGACCCGTTGTTTGTAAGGACGACTCGTCATGTCGAGCCGTGGGTGTAAACTAGAAATCGGGAAGTTTGGCAGTCTGGACCACGGGCATATACCACGGGTCGTGATATCTTCCCATGGTCCGTTGGTTCAATCGTGGGATCGTCCAGTGCAGGTTTTTCTGCTGTTTTAGTAAGGGAATTTCTATCATTTCCTAGTCCTAAGGCTCTATACTACATCATTTAGGGCTCATTTTAAAGGGGTTTTAATAGGGGAAGACCTGTTCTAAGTGCATACTCCCCATGCATGCAAGGTTGAAGGCTTGAAGGAGGTGATTCAAGGCCAAATTCAAGGTTTCCTTTGGAATTTGATCTTGGGCAATTGATGGGTGATAGAATTCCTTGTTTCCAGGTATGTAGGGTTTCTTTTAATGGGTATCTTCCTTACACACCCATCCCCAATTCCTACCAATTAGTGTTAAATTATGAATAATCAATTATGGGGTTTTAATCAATTGCATGATTTTTATATCTCTATTCATGGGTATGATTAGATTGAGTTGATATAAATGATTCACAAAACTTGGGCGGATTCTAACTTGTTTCTGTTATAGAATTTGTTTCTCTAAAAACTGAATATAAAACGCCCATGGATGAAGAGTTCACAAAAGAGATGATTTATGGTAAATGTGTAGTGGTGATGAAGTTGATGATGAAAAGCATATTTCTAAAACTACCCCATGATTTTGATGTTGTTTCCTAATTGAATCGGTTGGATTCTAGAATGATAGAGCTTCGGGTAATACCCACATGTTGATTAAAGTGATGATTTTCCCAACATCTACTTACCATATTGTTTAAAGAGAAATTTCCCCAATTCTTATTATAAATTCTAGCTTATGGTAATGTCGAGTAAATATTTCTACGGTGTAGCTTACCACATGATCTGAGTAGATGCTCCCACATATGATTGAGCTTGTGGTATGTTTCGAAATAAATCTTCTCTTATGCATGAATTTATAATTGAGATGTATGGAATTATTGAGCTTTGTCGAAGGAAAATGTTGAGCTTCATTTTCATATGATGTCCAGTCTATGCATAATTTCATGTTGAGCTTCATCTATAGATGATGTTGATCTTCGTTATATACGATGTAGAGCATTACATGTTTTTGGGAGAAGAGTCTACCACCGATTGGGCTAAGGGTCGACACCCCCATGCCCTAGAACTATGCGCCAATGTAGGTTGATTTTATTATATTTGGGATCTCCCTTGTGAGCTATCACTAGCCCTAATGGCCCATGAGCTTGATATTGATATCATGGTAGCGTCCTCAGCCCTAGAAAGGTTTTCGATGGCTTTGCCCACTTGGGTGTAATAGTCGGGACCACGTATTATCTATCATGGTATGTCGGTTAAGTGATGAGTCTCCCATTGTCCATGTTCGGCTGGTTTTGCTTTGGGTATAAAGCTATACGCAAGTGCACGTGGTCGAATAAGTAGTAAAGTGGCTTAAGTAAGCCAAGTATCCATCCCACAGGGACTGGGATGGAGTGCAATCTGCTCAAGTGTACTATATTTTAATTCTAAAAATGCAGACAACAGTGTAACCAAAAGTTTGATATTTTGATTTATAATTTTTATGCTAAATCTAAAACAACTATCTAATGTGAGTCTGAACTATGAATGAGAGCATGCTGAGGTTAAACGAACATGTAATGAAATTAATTATTGACATAATTTGGTTAGTCTTTTCCTCCAGCTGCTAGCCAAGAACTATTGCCAAGAGATTAAAACTCTCATATTTAACCCCACTTAAGAATCATGAACCATCCACCTACATTTCTGTGATTGAATGCAATTCATGTTCTAGCCATACAAACCCGGTTCCTAAATTGAGTAATACGACTTTCAAGTATATTTCTATCCTGAAAGTAAATCAATTCTCAATTTTCCCAAACTAAGAAAAGATCATATCCTATTAATTCACAACTTTCCAATTTCTTGCTCTCTCGAGTGAAACCGGACTTTTTAGATGTACATTAATGTAGGCCACACATTAATGCAGTAAGAACAAGAATTAATAGAACAACCATGGAAGAAAAGATGAAAAACCAATATGATCAACAATCAGATTTCATTACAAGAGTTCATAACCTCAGCAAGAAGATGAATTAGCCACTCATTTGTGGATTAAACATCGTTAAATGAGTGTTAAAGATACAAGCAATTGAATACAAGGAGAAGGAAAGAGAGAAAAACCCTGATAATTTCGTCCCCTCAACTGTCTGTAACCCACGTTCTTGCTCCACCAAGTCAGAATATTAAAAATGAACCTAAGTGTTCTATTTATACTAGTGGGAATTTTTCCCGGAATAACAAGCAACGTGTCACGGAGTAAATCGCGGAGCACTGCCTCCGTGACACGCTACCGACGCGGACCTTCACTGGAACTGGGGGTCAAGGAAATAAGGCCCAACGTGGCACGACATGCAATGCGGAGCCATGCCACCGTGCCACGGACCCATCGCGTACCCTTTCTGGAAATTGGGCGAAAATTCCCTATCCAGGCAGAAGGCCTCCGTGATGGCAGCGTGACACAGCTCCATGGTGGAGCCCCTTTATTTGATGCTTTCCACTGCCTTGTCCCTTGCTCACGTCCGAGTCCAACCCCGATATCTTCCAACATGCATTTAAGCTTCCCAAAATTACATTTTACCTGCAAAACAATGCTAAGCATGTTGGTTAGTATAAATTCATATTTTATTATCAATTACATGAGAATGTATACACATTGATAGATAAATAAGGCTAAAATTCCACATTTGAGTATCACTTGGGCATATAAATTTGCCCAAGATCACTTACCCCACACTTAAATCCTTGTTCGTCCTCGAACAACAATCCTACACCTCATGCAATTTACATCCCAACCTCGCTACTTTGGTTCGACAATTAAGGCTACGGTCATACCGATTATTGAATACAACAAATCATCAAGAAAACATGCATGGTCCTATCAATGCAATGACCTTCAATACATCAAGACCTCCTAAACTTAAGAATCGACTCTCGGTATTGGCAAACTCATACAAATCAGGTGATCAAGATATTCGACACGAAAACTAATCTCTCATCAAGCACATGTCCTCACAACACAAGAGAGTCTTCCCCTTTTTGCTCATATGAACTCACAAAATTTTAGGCAGGGGCATGTAAACACAATTTCGCTCTCTCTCCCAAAAGAATTCACATGCATCATGTCATGACCCATAAGCTTGCCCTTAGTGTATTACTCCACTAATATAATGAAGTGCGATGTAAGATCACGTAGGACTTTAACTGGTTGTAATGGAAGCTACGGAACTAGTAAATATTGGGTTAGCCAATAATAGCCACTAGCATCCTTAAGCGCCTTTTCAACACATCCCATCAACTCATGAACATTGTTTCTTTTTTTTTTCTTTTTCATCCTCCCATTCTTGACGTTTTTCTTTAGTTTAGCCCATCTTATGAAGCACACTTGACACAACAACAAAGGTTATTGATGCACCTTCATTATAGTTTATTTATAACAAGTGCACCTTCAACCTTTTCTTTTCTTCCAGCTCTCGGCTTTTCATTTCTTTTCACCATTCTCACTCTTTGACACTTTGGGAAAATAATTTTCTCTTCTTAAGCGCTTAAGAGTTTTGTATAGACTTTACGGCTAATGAAAAGAAAGGATTAAGCTCGGTTTACACTTTTCGACAAAAGAAAAAAATTATAGGCTAAGGGCTCAACGGGCTGACTAGGGTATACAATCAAGGTGGGTACGACAATGAAAAATAGAAACTTTCGGTTAAAACAAAGAAATGCCTACATCCTCTCCTACAATACACCTCCATTTCATTTTGTACACACACCAGGAAAGTTCTAGACACTTCACAACAGCACGGAATAACAAAACCTCACTTCACACTTATTGCACGTGCTCGATTCAAGATGTATTCACAGACTCGTCAATCAGCTAATTACAGGAATTCAAACATTAAGCTTCAATCACACTAAATCAAACTCTATGGCCTAGGTATCTCAACATATTTACAAAGTTGCATGCTTTCATACGAATCACCTTAGCATATTAAATATCATGTACAACACGCAACCAGAATTTCGCAACCATAAAGTAACTACAGGTTTTGGGATGCAACACACAAAAGAAAATAACTAAAAAATTAATTGAAAAAAAACCTCTCCTAACGACTACATTTCCCTTAAGACGGTCGTCATCCATACATCATAGGGAACGGTCACTACTATGACTTCGGTTCAATGGGACCATTCTCGGTGAAAGAACCGAAAACAAACGCCGAGAAACCCAAGAATTGAAAAAAAAATATTTTAAAAATATCGATCATTTCGATAACAAAAATATGTACAAAATCAGCTAGCAACATTCAGCAACACACGTCAATTTCACATAAATTTACAACACAGAACAACAACTTAACAATTCACAAATCACAGGGAACAACAAAATTTCACAGGCATGACAACAGATTAGAGCATACATTCATAACAGAACAACCAGCACCTAACTACTCCCACCCCACACTTAGCTTGAACACTGTCCCCAGTGTTCACAAAAATTAAAATAGCACAAAAATCGGGTGGTGGAACTCCCTGATAAATCAAAGTACTCCACTTCTTCGTCAGGTGCTGCTGCTTCATCTCCCATGTCTGAATCACCCCCGTCGTCATCATCGGACTCCACATCAGAGTCCTCCCGACGTGTCTCCTCTTCTATGGGGACATCATCATCTGTGGGCTCTACAAATGCTTGCCCCACTTGGCATAGAGCCCTAGCGTTCTCGCCGAAGGGGTAGTCTAGCTCGAGCTGCCATAGCTCCTCCTCTATCGCCGGCCTCCCGCCTATCCTCAGCTGGAGCACCTGCATCCCATACATGCGAGCCATATACTGATCATCACGAGCATGTTGCTTGCCAAGTGTAAGCACTGGCCCGTGGGTGGTGTCGGGTTCCTTAGTTTTAGTAACATCTAAGGCCCGCCGCTCCATCTGCGGGATATAATCAAGGGCCTCTTCCTCAAGATCTAGGCCCTTGAGAAAGGTGGTGAGTAGTCCACCAAAGTCGTACCTGTGGCCCTAATGCAACTGGGCTCTCTTCATGGTGGAGATAATCACCGCCCCCACGTTGATCTCCAGTCCTTTCATCAGGGCGTACACCAGGCATACACGATCCTGGGTTACATCTGTCATATGTACCCCCGGGATTAGGCAGGAATAGACGATCTTTAGCCATATCCTGGCTTCCCTGTTCATCTGTGTATAGGGCAAAGTCTTATGGTAGCCCCTCTCTTTGTGTCTGCTCCACCTAGCTGTCGATCGGGTCCCACATAATGTGCATCTGATGTTCGTATACGGTGGAGTGATGTTCAACTATCGAAGCACGTGGGCGTCTGTGTCCCGCGCCCCTATGATAGCATTGAGGGGGTGGGGCTCAAATGTGACTATTTGCCCTCTGATTTTTATGGTGTGACTTCTTAGGGTCGGGTTCCAATTGGCATAGAATTCCCGAATCAGGTGCAAGTTACATTCCTTGGGCTCTTCAAAGATGAAGTTGAGCCCAGCTGCCTCGATCCGGTGGACAATCCTAGGGAACTCCTGTGCCAATGGTTCCCGTGCGATATGTTCCTCGGGGAAGTACTTGTTTTCTTTATGCTTTGCGTACCACTTATTCCCCTCATCTGTCACCCATCTGGTTCCGTATTGGCGGCGTTGGCCACGTGGGACCGCTGGTGCTGCTGGGACTGCTGTGCCCAGTCTGATTCGCTTTCTTCCGGCACAAGATGTTGATGCGCCTTTCCTTTTTTCTTGCCTGCTCACCATTTTACCTGTCAACCCAAGTAGACAAGATCAATGTTAAGCAAATGAATATTAACTTCGACTAAGTTCGGGTTAAGCTAGGCTACCCCACACTTAGTCCTTAGCTACAGTTACAACATACCGGCAAGATCATGCTTATTTACACAAATAAAGAACCAACTATACAAACATGCTTATTGCATACGAAGAATTCGATGGTATATATAATATGTACTATTCAGACTTCGTAAAGCTAACCACAATCATTACCATCGATAACCTTTTAATCCATCGCACTTAGCAAGGAAAAAAACAAAGAAACGAAAAACAACAAGAATTTATCTACACGAACCTATACAACCAACCCAATTCTAGCAAATTTCAATATTCCCCTAACCCGAGAATCCGTCGGTCTTTTAACATGATAACAACTAGCACATCGAATCATCTCACTCAACATGTACATCCCGGCATGAATTTCACAAGTTCACTACATTTTCCACTTCAAATTCAAAAACAAACCCTAGAAATGATGATATCAAGAAAATTCGATTAAATTATGCAATTAATGAGTTCAAGCAATCATAATGATATTCCGAACATTCATCAACAAAAATTCAATTGAATTCATGATTAATTTCTACTTAGGGAAAACTTAGCTCACCTCACATGCTCAATATCGAAGAAAATCGACAAGAAATGAGATGAAATCGAAGAACATACCTTGAAGTTGAAGAATTGAAGAAAACTCAATGATTTTCTTGGCCTATTCCGTGTCACGTTGAAGGGGGATGGGTTTGAGGGAGTTTGGTCGCGGAGTGATTGAAAAATAAGTAAAAGTGAGGGGGTTTCGGGGTTTAAAAGTGGGAAAATCGCGCGGGTCACCCGGCGACCCGGTGTGACCCATCGCGATATACACGGCAACGTGTCACGGAGTGCATCGCGGTGCACTGCCTCCGTGACACGGAGCTGTCGCGAGCCTGTTCTAGAATTTTAAAAATTCCGGATTTATCCCTCAACGTGTCATGGAGGGTAACGCGGAGGTCCTCCTCCATGACACGGAGCTATCTCCCTAGCTCACTGTTTTGCCACTTTTTATTAATTTTCATACCTTGAATTTTCCTTTGCGATTCCGTGCATATTTTCCTCCGTTTGACCTGAAATTCATCTCACTACACGAACTTGGTTAGAATTATAGGTTTCACTCTAAATAAAAATAAAAACAAAAACAAAACTAAAAATTTTGTAGTAAATCAAGAAAAAGAAAAAGAAAAATCTATTCACACTTTACAAAGAGAAAAATTTTTCACGGGTTGCCTCCCGTGCAGCACCTGGTTTACCATCGAGGCTCGACGTCGTTAAGCTCAGTTATCCTCTAGGGTGATGGATAATTTCTCTCGATCACCGTCCTCCCCCCAGTAGAGCTTACACCGTTCCGGTGGTTTTCCCAATAACTCTCATGAATCCTTAATCTGCTCATTATCGCCTTGATCAATCACATTGATCACTGAGAGTTCTTCATGCACCATCGGGAGCTTGGGTGCCTTGTACACATCGAACACCTCTACCTTGTTGTGTGCTCGCATTGTCAGCTGCCCCGCAGCTACGTCAATCAGTGCTTTCCCGGTTGCCAAGAAGGGACGTCCCAAAATAAATGGGACTTCCGCATCTGGTTCAAAATCCAGCATGACAAAATCTACTGGGAAAATCAGGGAGCCAACTTGCACCAGAACGTCCTCTACAATGCCATCAAGTCTAGCTAAGGACCGATCCGCCAATTGCTAGATCACTGTTGTGGGTCTAGGACTCCCTAGACCCAGCTTTTGAATACCGATGACGGCATCAAATTTATGCTCGCTCCCAAATCACACAATCCACGAGCTCGGATGCTCTGCCCAATAGTAATATGTATAGTAAAGCTCCAGGGTCTTTGAGCTTTGTGGGCAGTCGGTTTTGAATCCGGGAAATGCACTCCTCCGTTAGAGACACCGTAGCATACTCAGTCAACCGACTTTTATTTTCCACGATGTCCTTTATATACTTGGCATATTTCGGCACTCCCTGCAAAACATCAACAAGAGGTAAGTTAATATGTACCTGTTTCAGCACCTCCATGAATTTCTTGAAACACGCATCCTCCTTGTGTTTCTTTAATCATTGAGGGAACGGTGGTGGTGGTCTTTCTGATTCATTTTCCTTAGTCTTCCCCCTTTCAGTACTTTGCTCCCTCTCAACTTCTGCTGCTCCCGATTGTTGAGGTGGTCTTTCTGGTTCCACCTCTTTTAGCTGCAAACCACTCCTTGTGGTCACTGCATTCACCTACTTGGGATTGGGATCTGTGTCGCTCGGAAGTCCTCCTCTAGGCCTGGTGTTTTGGGCTCTAGCAAATTTCCCAAATTGATATTCAAGTGTCGTGGTAGCTAACTGGTTGTTTTTCACTTCGGCTGCCAATTTGACATAGTCAGCCTGCAATTGAGCTTGGTTAGCTATCATGGTCTTGAACATCTCCTTAATGCTGGGTGATGGTGGTGGAGGAGGTGCATTGTTGTTTCTGAATTGTGCTTGATAATTCTGCAGCCCTCCTTGGTTCCTTTGCACTCCCTGACCCGAACTTTGCCCCTGATGGTTGTTGCTACCCCAGGAGAAATTAGGGTGATTCCTCCAATTGGAATTGTAGCTATTACCATACTGTTGGTGGTTGTTCCTTTGTACGTTTCCCACAAAGTTTACCGAGTCAGGATTTGCTCCACAACACTCAGCTGAGTGCTCACTACTTCCACACACTTCACACCACATCTGCTGCACAACATTCACTGGGGCTTGGGGCTGGTTCATTGTCATGTTGCTGAAGTGGGTGTTAAGTTGATTTTGTAATGCAGCTATCTGTGCAGAAATAGCTGTAAACCCATCCACTTATAGCACTCCTGTTGCTTTCCTTATCCCGCCTCTTGATGAATCGGCATTCCATTCCGGATTGCCCTGCGAAATACGGTTGAACAAGGTATACAGCTCCATATAAGTTTTCTCCTACGCTTGTCCCCCAGCTGCTGAGTCTAGCAATATTTTTGTATGGGGTTCCAAACCCTTTATAAAAGTGTGCACCAACACATCATTGGACTGATGATGATGAGGACAATCCTGCAACATGGACTTGAATCTCTCCCAAGCCTGATATAAATTCTCTCCCTCTCTCTATTTGAAACTTAGAATCTGACTTCTAAGTCTTGCTGTTTTACCGGAGGGAAAAAACCGTATCAAGAATTTCCTCGTAAGATCATCCCACGTAGAAATAGAATTCGGTGGCTCAGCTTTCAACCACCTCTTGGCTTTTCCCAATAGTGAAAATGGGAACAATGTAAGCTGGACATAATCTGATGACACTCCAGCGGGGATGTAAGTGTCACTTATCTCCAAAAAATTTTGGAGATGCTGCTGTGGATCTTCATGAGGGAGACCTGAAAACTGCCCGCTTGTGTGCAACAATTGCACCATATTCTGCTTAAGTTCGAACCTCCCTCCTAGCTCAGGTTTGCGGATGCTAGATGTGACATTATTAGCATGTGGGATTGCCACCTCGCGAACCGGCCGAGCTGGTACTTCTTCGGGCACTAAAATTGCCCGTACTACCGGTGGATTCTATTGTTGCTCCATGATCGTCTGTCTAAGCAACTGCAGCTTTCTTTGTAGAGCTTCTCTCCGCTTACTATGAAATATTCTTTCTGGCTCTATATACGAGTCCACCAGCTCCTTGTCTCTTGCCAGTGTTCAACATAAATTAAATCTGCAAAATACAGGCTAAGACCAAGTTGTCAACACTAAGAAAACAAAAATATAGTAAATTAACACTTAAAACAAATTCACCAATTGCCAGTCCCCGGCAACGGCGCCAAAAACTTGTTCGGTATGTTTTGCTTTGGGTATAAAGCTACATGCAAATGCACGTGGTCGAACAAGTAGTAAAGTGGCTTAAGTAAGCCAAGTATCGATCCCACAGGGACTGGGATGGAGTGCAATCTGCTCAAGTGTACTATATTTTAATTCTAAAAATGCAGATAACAGTGTAACCAAAAGTTTGATATTTTGATTTATAATTTTTATGCTAAATCTAAAACAACTATCTAATGTGAGTCTGAACTATGAATGAGAGCATGCTGATGTTAAACGAACATGTAATGAAATTAATTATTGACATAATTTGGTTAGTCTTTTCCTCCGTTGCTAGCCAAGAACTATTTCCAAGAGATCAAAACTCTCGTATTTAACCCCACTTAAGAATCATGAACCATCCACCTACATTTCTGTGATTAAATGCAATTCATGTTCTAGCCATACAAACCCGGTTCCTAAATTGACTAATACGACTTTCAGGTATATTTCTATCCTGAAAGTAAATCAATTCTCAATTTTCCCAAACTAAGAAAAGATCATATCCTATTAATTCAAAACTTTCCAATTTATTGCTCTCTCGAGTGAAACCGGACTTTTTAAATGTACATTAATGTAGGCCACACATTAAAGCAGTAAGAACAAGAATTAATAGAACAACCATTAAAGAAAAGATGAAAAACCAATATGATCAACAATCAGATTTCATTACAAGTGTTCATAACCTCAGCAAGAAGATGAATTAGCCACTCATTTGTGGATTAAACATCGTTAAATAGGTGTTAAAGATACAAGCAATTGAATACAAGGAGAAGGAAAGAGAGAAAAACCCTGATAATTTCGTCCCCTCAACTACCTGTAACCCACGTTCTTGCTCCACCAAGTCAGAATATTAAAAATTAACCTAAGTGTTCTATTTATACTAGTGGGAATTTTTCCCGGAATAACAAGCAACGTGTCACGGAGTGCATCGCGGAGCACTGCCTCTGTGACACGCTACCGACGCGGACCTTCACTGGAACTGGGGGTCTAGGAAATAAGGCCCAATGTGGCACAGCGTGCAACGCGGAGCCATGCCACCGTGCCATGGATCCATCGCGTACCCTCTATGGAAATTGGGCGAAAATTCCCTATCTAGGCAGAAGGCCTCCGCGATGGCAGCATGACACGACTCCATCACGGAGCCCCTTTATTTGATGCTTTCCACTTCCTTGTCCCTTGCTCACGTCCGAGTCCAACCCTGATATCTTCCAACATGCATTTAAGCTTCCCAAAATTATATTTTACCTGCAAACCAATGCTAATCATGTTGGTTAGTATAAATTCACATTTTATTATCAATTACATGAGAATGTATACACATTGATAGATAAACAAGGCTAAAATTCCACATTTGAGTATCACTTGGGCATATAAATTTGCCCAAGATTAGTCCATATGATTCAGATTTGCATATTCACTACTCATGATCACTATGTATGCATGCATAAAGTAAGGTTTGACTTAATATTCAACTTTTCTATAAATGTTGCATCTCAACTTTGAGTCATTCGAATTAGTTGATGTTATAAAGTTATGCATTGTCACATCATGAAAGGATTATGATTTTGAAAGAATACATGTGAGTTCTCTCAGTTTTCTAAAAGCTTATGTTATGAAATGATTTATTCAGATGATTTTACTTATTAAAGCAATTTTACTTAACTTGCATACTTGATACATTTCACGTACTGACTGTATACTTTCTATGTTATATCATTTCATGATACAGGACCTGGCTCGCAGCTTCAACCCCGATCTTAGTTAGCTTATTCAACGTTGCACCTGTTCAAAGTTGGTGAGTCCTCATTATTCAAGGACTAGACTTTCAATTTCTTCTATATGTTTCAGTTTTAGCATTGTGGAGCTAGTTAGGGTCTTGTCCCATCAGCTCGTCCATATTATAGGCTTTTCAGACTTAGTCATGTATTTAGTTCTGGATGTTTATTCTTATGTGATGTTTCTTTAGACTTCCACCGAGATTATATTCGTGTTTTTTTTAGTTTTCGAATGAGTTAGTTATTTTCTTTTGCTATTGGTCGACATGGAGTCCCTCGAGGTCCCTTGTCCCGTGTCTATGATCCGGGCCTCCATTCGGGTCGTGACAGCTTCAGGGTGCCAAGTGTTTCTATAATATTGATCTCAGATTGGGGTATCACCAGCTCAAGGTTCAAGAGAGTGACATCCCGAAGACAGCTTTCAGGACCCGATATTGTCACTACGAATTTGTTGTTATGTCTTTTGGACGAACCAATGTCCTTGTGGCTTTTATGGATCTAATGAACAGGGTGTTCAAGGGATATTTGGACATGTTCATGATTGTGTTCATTGATGACATCCTTATATAATCTCGGAGCGAGGATGAGCATTCCACTCTCCTAAGATTAGTGCTTCAGACCCTCAAGAACCATCGGTTGCATGCAAAGTTTAGCAATGGTGAGTATTGGTTGAACTCCGTGTCATTTTTGGGCCATGTGGTATTGCGTGAGGGCATAAAGGTAGACTCTCAGAAAATCGAGGCGATGAAAAATTGTCCTAGACTAGTGAATCCTTCAAATATTCAGAGTTTCTTGGATTTAGCTTTCTACTATCGAAGGTTTGTTGAAGGTTTCTCCTCCATTGCAACACCTTTGACCAAGTTGACTCAAAAAAAGGTAAAGTTCCAAAGGTTATAGGCTTGTGAGAAAAGCTTCCATGAGTTGAAGACTCAACTAACTTCAGCACCGGTGTTGACCCTTCTCGAGGGTACCGATGGTTTTGTTGTATATTGTGATGCTTTGAGAATCGAACTCGGGTGTGTTTTGATGCAACAAGGAAAAGTGATAGCATATGCCTCAAGACAGCTGGAATTTCATGAGAATAATTACCCGACCCATGATCTTGAATTGGCCGCGCTGGGATTCGCCTTGAATATATGGCGGCATTATTTGTATGTGGTCCACATGGATGTATTCACGGACCACAATAGCTTGCAATATGTGTTCACACAGCTTGACATCAATCTCCGGCAAAGGAGATGGTTGGAGCTAATTAAGGACTATGACATGAGTGTCTTATACCACCTGGGTAAGGCTAATGTTGTAGTAGATAAACTTAGTAGAATCTCTATGGAGAGCGTGTCCTATGTGGATTAAGGAAAGAAAGAGTTAGTGAAGGAGGTGCACTGACTCGCAAGGTTGGGAGTAACGTTGATTGACTCGACTGATGGCAGTGCTGTGGTTCATAATGGATCAGAATCTTCCTTGGTGACTGAGGTGAAAGCTAGTCAGGATGAGGACCCAATATTGGTAAAATTGAAGGAAACCGTTCAAAATCAGAAGGTAGAGATTTTCTCCAAAGGGGGAGATGGTGTGCTACGATACTAGGGTCGCTTATGTGTTCCGAATGTGAGTGATTTGAGGAGTCGGATATTGCATGAGGCTCATGGATCCAGATATTCCATCCATCCAGGTGCCACCAAGATGTACCATGACTTGCGGGAAATATATTGGTGGAATGGCATGAAGAAGGATATTACTGAATTTGTAGTCAAGTGTCCGAACTGTCAGTAAGTGAAACTTGAGCATTAGAGGTCGGGAGGTGTACAATAGAATATCAGTATTCCTACTTGGAAGTGGGAAGAAATAAACATGTACTTCATAACAGGTTTGCCTCGTACCCATAGACAATACGACTCCATTTGGGTTGTGGTGTACAGTTTGACCAAGGCTGCTCATTTTCTACCAGTCAAACCTATCGATTCAGCGGAGGACTACACCAAGTTATACATCTGGGAGTTGGTTTGGTTGCATGGAGTACCCTTGTCCATTATGCCGGATAGATGTACTCAGTTTACCTCTCAGTTTTGGAGGTCATTCCAAAAGGAACTTGGTACTCAGGTCAAGCTTAGCACAACGTTTCATCCGCGAACAGATGGTTAGGCGGAGCTGGCTATTCAGACTCTGGAGGATATTAAGAGCCTGCGTCATTGATTTCAAAGGTAGTTTGGATGAGAACTTGCCTCTAATCGAATTCGCTTATCATAATAACTATCACTCTAGTATCTGGATGGCGTCGTTCGAGGCTCTATATGGGTAGAGGTGTAGATCGCCCATCGGTTGGTTTGAGATTGGTGAGGCAGCAATGATAGGGTCAGATTCGGTTCATGAGGCTATATTGAAGGTTTAGTTGATAAGGGATAGGCTGAAAACCACTCAGAGTCGTCAAAAGTCACATGTTGATGTGAGGAGGAGAGAGTTGGAGTTCGGGATGGACGATTGGGTATTTCTGAAGTATCTCCCAGGAAGGGAGTCATACGGTTTGGGATGAAAGAAAAAATCAGTACTCGCAATGTTGGTACCTACCGGGTTATTAGAAGAGTTAGTAAGGTAGCGTATGAGTTGGACTTGCCCTCAGAGTTATCTTCCGTGCATCCTGTGTTTCATGTATTGCTTTTGAAGAAATATTTGGGAGATACAACTTTAGTAGCTCCGGTGGATAGCGTTGGTGTAAAGGATAGCCTTAGCTATAAGGAGGTTCCTGTTGGAATACTAGATCAACAATTCAACGTTTACGAAACAAAGAAGTAGCTTCAGTTAAAGTATTATGGAGGCCAAAGCAGATATGATGGCTAAATACCCAACACTTATTTTCTACCGGCTCAGTTCCGACTTGAGGTATCAGTTTTGCTCTATGACTCTAATCAGTTTCCATGTTCAGTTCATGTGTGCAAGTTTGGTTTAGTTATGATAGATGTATATGATGTTTGAATTCAGTTCAGCTATATAGTTCTTTTCGAAGGTAGTCGTTCCGTCTATTTTCAATATAAATGATCAGTATTTGCATATGATGATTGCATGTTTCTGCGTTTTCTGTGTGTTTCTAATATTCGAGGACGAATGTTCCCAAGGGGGTGATATTCTTATACCCTGAAAACCTGAGGATCAGACCCGGGAGTCAAAATGGAGGAAAATTGAAATATCGCACCAGATCACTGAACGATCCGTGAAGTGGCTCGTGGGGAATGACCACGAGTCGTGAAGTGACTTGTGGTCAAGAAAGGCATGGAAAGGAGTTGGGTGAGGCCACGAGCATGACCACAAGTCGTGTTTAGACCTCACGACTCGTGACGTCATCCGTGGCATGGATTGATTAGTTTGGGCAGTGGGGATCACGGGTGGTGACCACGAGTTGTGGTCAGCCATCATGATTTGTGGGGTCCCTCATGGGGTCCCTTTAGTGAAATTGGATAGTAGATTCTACGACTCCGGGCCATGAGTCATTAGCCCTGCCCACGAGTCGTCCAGTCCCTCCTAGGGACTGGCAGTCATCCAAATTCTGTAATTTTGGTAAGGGCTTTTTTGTAACTCCGTAGTCCTAGGGGCCTATACTACGTCGTTTTAGAATCAGAAAGGGTGGTTTAAGAGGGAAAATACTAGCCTAAGTCCTCACTCATACATGCAAAGGTTTGGGAAGGTGATAGAAGGGTGATCTAGGTGATTTTAAGGTGTTCTTCATCAATTTTCTCTTGGGCAATCTAGGAGATATTAGAATTCAACATCTCTCAAGTATGTAGGGTTATGAGTGGGTGTCTTCTTCCACCCATCCCCAATTTCTATCTAAATAAGAGAAATTCCTATGATTGAGTTATGGGGTTTTCACCCAATTGCATAATTCTTCAATTTCTATATATGGGTACGATTAGATTATGTTTCTATTGATAAATTGTGAAGAATGGGCAGATTTTAAATTTTTTTCAAACAAAATTTTCTTTTCTAGTTTTATAAAATTAAAGGTCCATGGATGAGAAGTTCATGAAAGAAGAGTATGATGATGGAAAGCATGTTTCTAAAGCTACCCATGATTGTGATATTGTTTTTAAAATGAATTGAGTAGATCTAAACATGATAAAGTTTTGGGAAAAGCCCTTATATCGAGTATGATGATGTAGTATCACTAAAGTAAGCTTACCACATGGTTTTTGGAGTAAATTCTCCCACTTATCTTTAAGCTTGTGGTATGTTTCCAAATAAAGCTTCTTATATGAATGAATTCACAATTGAGATGTATGTTATTATTGAGCATCGTTTTGATATGATATTGAGTTTATGCATGATTTCATCTCGAGATTCGTCAATAGACAATGTTGAGCTTCGTTATATATGATGTAGAGCATTGCATGTTTTGGGAGAAGAGTCTAGCACCAAGCGGGTTAAGGCTCGATCACCTTATGCCCCAGAACTGCACGCCAACGTAGGTTGATACTATTATATTATTGGGACCTCCCTTATGAGTTATCCCCGGCCCAAATGGCCCATGATCTTGGTACTGATATCATGGTAATGTCCTTACCCCTGGCAAGGTTTTGGACGGCTCTGCCCACTTGAGTGTAATAGTAGGAACCACGTAAGCTATATCGTTGTATGTTGGTTAAGTGACGAGACTCCCATTGTCTATATGATTTAGATTTTCATATCCATTACTCATGGTTGTTATTTTATACATGCATGTTCTAAATGCAAGTTTTGACTCATTGTTGAGCTTTTCGTATAAATGTCATATTTCAGCTTTGTGTCATTCTAGGCAGTTATGAAACTATGTATTATCATGTTATGAAAAATATTACGATTTCAGAAAGAATGCATGTAAGGCCTCCTCTTAGATTTGCAAGCTTATGATATTTATGAAATTATTTAAATGATTTACTTTACTTAAGTGGTTTTACCTACATTGCATACTCGGTACATTCCACGTACTGACCCGCATACTCTATGCTATATCTTTTCATGATACAGGACCCAGCTTCCTCGCTCAGCCCCGCTCATAGTCAGTTGTCAGAGTTAGTACCTTCTTGGTTGGTGAAGTCCTCATCCTTCGAGGGCTAGACTTTTAATTTCCCTTATGTATTTTTCAGCTTCAGTATAGTTGAGTTAGTTGGGGATTTTTCCCATCAACTTGTCCATATTAGAGGCTTTTCAGACTTATGTATGTATTTAGCTTCGGATGTTTATTCTGATGTTATGTTGAGTTAGACTTCTGCTAAGTTTATATTGTTGAATCTTCAGTTTATTGATTGAGTTAGATGTATTCTTGTGCCATGGGTCGACTTGGGGTCTCTCGGGGTCCCTTGTCCCGTGTCTACGATCCGGGCCTCCGTTCGAGTCGTGACAAAGTGGTATGAACACATGACAAAATGGGTAGTCTTGGTTGACTCCATACGGATTTAGGATGGATCCTCCGTACTTTCTAAAAACTTGTAGCTCATAGAAAGTCCGTCTTTCCATTAGGATGGATGGATCGAAAGTGTATACATATTGACTGAACAAGTTCTGTGGATAGCTTGACAACCTCGATGACTTGGGACCTGATGGGTTTGGTAATCATGAATACATGGCCGGTTGATTCTTTCATCTTCTCGGGTTTCTCTGGAAAAAATGTTTTTGTGAATTCCTCTAGTCGGAATAGGAAGTCTGCCTGGAAATTATCATTCCCATTCAGGTGCTTCACCTTGAATTTGTAGGGTGAGAACCATTATGCCCATCTGAGAATTTGCGGATGTGGAAGTATGTTTGGATTTATCTGGATCATCTTCAAGAATGCCTTCATATCCATCTCGATCAAGAATTCAGTGTGAATTTGGAAGAAGTTTAACTTCTTGATTTCATTCTTCACAACAAGAATCTCGTTGAAGGTTGAATGATAGTGTCGTTCTGAATCCTTGAATCCTCCACTAGCATATCAGCATATCATTCTATGGCCATCTTTTTCCTCTAGAAGAACTACACTCCAGTATTCATTGCTAGCATCAGTCTGCAGTATCTTCTTTTCATCTGAAGGAATATGGAGAGTCTTTACCTATTGGGACACCTGCTTTATTTTTTTGTATAGCTTCATCCTTCTCTTTACCCCATGCTTGGGCGTTCTTCTTGAGCATCTTTGTAAGTGGAGAAATATATGTAGAGACTTCAAGAATAAAATTTCTAACTTAATTTCTGATCCCTAAAGCCGATCCATCCATCATCGAAAGACGGACTTTATATAAGCTATAGGTTTTTAGAAAACGGAGGATCCATCCTAAAGTTGTATGGAGTCAACCTGAAATACCCGTTATGTCACGTGTTCATACAACTTGCCAATGATTTCCCACAGGAACTCTTATGGTTCTTCTGGTACTTATGTCACCAGTATTATATCTTGATGGAATTCAAATGCAACGTATTCAGGGACTTTGACAAGATTCAACCAACTTTGAAAATATTTCTACAGTGGTTTAGGTCGCAAAAGTACTGGGTTCAATGCTTCAAGAATTCATATGATACAAAGGTATTCATGCTACGTCGACCAATAAAGTTAATCGATGGGAAAGTCCATGCCAAGCCAGAACTCTCTTTCTGTTGGCGATTTCCAGTCTCTATTTTATCCTTGGAAGAAGAATACTATGAAGCACAAAGGTTTATCTTCCAGCAAAATAAGATCACTCCAAAAGGGGTTTGGCCAAAAGAATGGGTGCCATGGAAGCACACTGATAAACATCCCCACTGGGAAGAAGTTCGAAAAGCAGCAAAGGAATATTAGGCACCCTACAAGATCACCAGAGATGAAATCACTCAAGCCATCACACGTATAAGGCTGAACGTCCCATCAAATACTCCATCACAAAGCTCTCAAAATATGGAGCAAGCCATGGCAGAAACGTCAAGCAAAAAATGCTACTTTACGAGATCATTAAAACGGAGCTTGCATGATACGAGCTTCTTTGATGAAAAACATGGCTTCCGATGGAATTCGTGCGAAGGATGTTCAAACCCACCAGTGGCACCTCCGATCCCACTGGATAATGGTTGATGACGTGTGCAAGACGTGTGTAGAATCTGGAAACTCACCGCCTCCGATCACCCATCAAAATTCACTACCCATATGAGGACGAAAGTTGGCCCCACTTCACATGCCATCATATGGGATTCCTTGCGCATATTAGGCTAGCTGTTTTATTAGGTCATTTGTGTTATTAGGCGCATGTTGTTATTTGGCTTGTAGATGAGTTTTCTTAGTTAAGCGTGCCAGATTTGTTTTTATTGGGTCATGTAAATTGGTGTGCTATTTTCGTTTTGTTAGGCTTTCTAGAAAGGTGTGCCTAGTCTATCTTGTATTGAGTCTTATCATGTAGTCTCCTTATCCCTATATAAAGGAGGCTAGGTTGTACATTGTAGAGTAGAGTAGAGCGCAGCTAGTCGAGTCTTGTAAAAATTTCCTTTATTCAATAATATGAGTGTTTGCTAAATTCTCTCTTATTCTTCCTTTCAAAAGGCATGGTATGGATGATCCTTGAAGTAGTATAGGGCCTCGACACATCGGGTAAGAAATCTTGTTCCAAGTACAATAGTTTTGCAAATTTTTTAAACACCTAAATTTATAAGTAGAGTAAAAGATTTCTCGAGTTGTGTAGCTTGGCAAACTGTCCGGGTGGATGTAGAAGCCAGCCCCTTTTTGTAGAGAAATTCTTTTATGTCTATGATGAAATTTAATGTACGATTGACTTGGCAGGCCATCCTCCGGGATGTTGAAGCCGGGTTTCGTGGCAGGCCATCCTTCGAGATGTTGAAGCCCAGTCCGCCTTCATAGGAAAACTATTGTGCTTGGAATCTCACCGCCTTGCCAAACGTTTTTTCTCCCTAAGCCCAACTTCTTTGTGTTAGAGCCCTCTCATTGGAAGATCCTGATCCTTATCATTCCCTTTTTTTGGATGAAGGGTGGGATCTGGACAAAATGACTATGATAATGAATGATTTATGAATGATTTGAAAATGTGGAGCCTTATGTTATCTTATGATGTTTATGATACGAGCATGTGGTCCTTCTCTTATGATTATTTATGATCTTTTATGTATTTTAAAGGTCCGTTTTACTTACCTTGCATACTCGGTACATTCAATGTACTGACCGCATACTCTATGTTGTATCGTTTTATGATACATGCTCCGATCTTCAGATCCAGCATCGTCATTAGCTTGCCTCAGAGTTTAGTATTCAGCTTGTTGGTGAGTCCTCATTCTCCAAGGACCATTTGATTCAGACATTGATGTTTCTTTTTGTTTCAGTTAACCAGGTAAGTTGGGGATGTTGTCCCATCAACCCATCTGCTATGTTAAAGGCTTTCAAACTTTATGTAGTATTTAGTCGATATTTATGTAGTCTATATCGCTTATCATGCTATGCTATGTTATGTTCAAGCTTCCGCTTTGTTCATATATTAAGTATTCCTCTTTAATGACAAAGAGTTAGATAAATGTTCATTCCATGGGTCGACTTGCAGTCTCTCGGGGCTCTTTGTCCCTTGTTACGATCTGGGTCTACATTTGGGTCGTGAAATACTTGGTATCAAAGCCAGGTTTTGAAGTGTACTAGGGTGTCTAAGCCGCTTTAAGTAGAGTCTTTTTCATGGGTGTGAAGACGCCACACTTATGACGAAAAGGCTATGAGACATTTAGGAAATGTTCCCTTTTTCCATGATCTATGTCGTGCGATGAAAAATCTCTCTATCCTTATAATTTGTGCTATTTGCGATTGCAGAATCATGATTCCCCAAAGAATGAACATTAGGAGGAATGGAAACGGAGATGGCCACGAGGATGGCAACAGTAATGGGCACCAGTAGACCCCACCAGTTTAGGAGCACCAGGCATCGGAGCCAGTTGCCCATGCTGTGTTTCGAGCAGCTAATTAGATGCTCACACAGGCCTTTACCGCCTAGGTCAATCAGTAGGTTGTTGCACATGTTTCGCAAAATGGCAATGCAGTGGTGGCTCGAGTCAGAGACTTTTTGAGAATGAACCCGCCATAGTTCCTCGAGTCAAAAGTAGATGAGGACCCGCATGAGTTTATTGATGAGATTATGAAGATCATCAAGGTCATGCGGGTGAATGGGGTTGAATGTGCAGAGTTTTCCTCATATCAGTTGAAGGGGGTAACACATATCTAGTTCCGGCAATGGAGAGACAGTAGGGCCGCCAGAGTAGACCCTATCACTTGGGAGGAGTTTCAGGTGGCATTTCTAGATCAGTTCTTCCCTCGGGAGATAAGGGAGTTTCAGGCGGCAGAATTTGTTAATCTGAGCAGAGGAGGATGACGGTACAAGAGTATGATCTCGAGTTCACTCGCTTTTCAAAGTATGCCCCAGAGCTAGTGGTTGATCAGAGGGCGCGGGTGAGCCGATTTGTTCAAGGTGTGGTGGGCTATTTGGACAAAGATTGCAGGACCTTTATACTCCACCTGGACAGGGATTTTCCTTCGATAGTGTTGTACACCAAATAGATGTAGGGGGCGCATGCGAGGAAGAGATAGTCAAAAAGGGCCCAGATAGATAGCCATGGGTTTACTCATCAAAGATCTGGTGGTGGGCACTGCCCTCAGTTTTAGCAGAGGTCACTAGCTCTAGCACCAACATCAGCTAGTGTTCCATCCAGACACAAGGGTGATCAGAGGAGCAGGGATTCAAGATCGAGGGACCAGAGGGGCACGCAGGTAGAGCACACCCTTCCAGCCTATGAGAAATGCAGCAAGAGTCATGCTGGGGAGTGCTTGATCGGCTCAAATATTTGCTATGGGTGTGGTAGATCCGACCATATGCGTCGAGCGTGTCCATTTTCTAGACAAGATGATGATAGAGGGCGTGCACAAACTACTAGGTCAGCACCAGCTCCAACACATTCAGCCCTGCAGGGGGCATCTACTAGTGAGGGTGGCGGACAACACTAAAACATATTTTATGCACTCACTTCATTTTAGGAGAAAGAGACTTCACTAGATGTGGTTACTGGTATGTTACGAGTGTTTCACCTTGTTGCTTATGCTTTGTTAGATCCAGCGGCTACCTTGTCTTTTGTGACACCTTATATTTCTAGTAGCTTTGGAGTCAGTCCCGAAACTCTGTTAGAAGCATTTTCAGTTTCTACTCCTGTTGGTGATTCAGTTGTAGTAGGCGGGTGTATAGAAGATGTTCGGTCACTATATTGCATAATGTCACCTCCACAAATCTTGTGGAGTTATCCACTACTGAATTTGATATTATTCTTGTCATGGATTGGTTGTATGCGTGTTATGCTTCTTTTAATTACAGAACCTGTGCGGTGCAGTTCCACTTTCCGGGTGAGTCAGTCTTGGAGTGGAAGAGTAGTTTGGTCATACCTGTAGGTCATTTTATTCCTATCTTAAGGCCAGGAGGTTTTCCAATGGTTATTTGTATCATCTAGTTAGGTTAAGGATGTTGAGTCCAAGAGCTCGACTATACCATCAGTTCCAGTAGTGTGTGAGTACCTAAATCTATTCCCTAATGATTTACCAGGTGTTCCTCTTGAGAGGAAAATTAATTTTGGTATTGACCTTCTTCCTGACATTCAGCCTATATCTATTCGTCCTTACAGAATGGCTCCAACTGAGTTAAAAGAGTTGAAGGAGCAGTTGAAGGACCTGTTAGATAAGGTTTTCATAAGACCAAGCAAGTCTCCATGGGGTGCACCAGTCTTGTCTGTCAGAAAGAAACATGGTTCTCTTCATATGTGCACTGATTATCGGCATTTGAACAAAGTCATCATCAAAAACAGGTATCGTTTACCCAGAATTGATGATTTATTTGACTAGCTTCAGGTGCCAAATGTCTATCGAAGATAGATCTCATATCCGGGTACCACCAGCTCAAAGTTCGGGAGAGCGATACCCCAAAGACAGCCTCCAGGATACGGTATGGTCATTATAAGTTTGTAATTATGTCTTTTGGACTAACGAATGCTCCTGTAGCTTTTATGGACTTGATAAACAGGGTGTTCAAGCCATACCTGGACATGTTCGTGATTGTGTTTATTGGTGACATCTTGATATACTCTCGTAGCGAGGAGCATACCGCTCATTTGAGGGTGGTGCTATAGACTCTCAAGGATCTCCAATTATATGCTAAGTTCAGCAAGTGCGAGCTTTGGTTGAATTGAGTGGCATTTTTACGCCATGTAGTATCAAGTGAGGGCATACAGATGGACTCTCAAAAAATAGAGCAGTAAAGAATTGGCCTTGATCGGTGAATCCTTCAGACATTCGGAGCTTCTTGGGTTTTAGCTGGCTATTATCTAAGGTTTGTTGAAGGTTTCTCATCGGTTGCAGCACCTTTGACCAAATTGACCCAGAAGAAGGTGAAATTTCAATGGTTAGAGGATTATGAGAAGAGCTTCCAAGAGTTGAAGACTCGACTTACCTCAGCACCAGTGGTGACCCAACCCGAGGGTACCGAGGGGTTCGTAGTGTATTGTGATGCTTCAAGGATCGGACTTGGGTGTGTATTGATGCAACTCGAAAAGGTTATAGCATACGCCTCCAGAAAACTAAAAGTTCAAGAGAAGAATTACCCGACCCATGATCTTGAATTGGTAGATAGTATTCTCCTTGAAGATACGGCGACATTATTTGTACGGGGTCCACGTGGATGTGTTTACAGACCATAAGAATTACAATATGTGTTTACTTAGAAGGATCTTAATCTTTGGCAAAAAAGGTGGTTGGAGCTACTCAAGGACTATGATATGAGTGTACTATACCATTCAGTCAAGGCTAATGTAGTAGCAGATGCCCTTAGTAGACTCTCTATGGAGAGTGCATTCGATGTGGATGAAGGGAAGAAGGAGCTGGTGAAGGATGTGCATCGACTCACAAGGTTGGGAGTTAGGTTAGTTTACTAGACCGATGGCAGTGTTGTTGTTCAAAACGGATCAAAATCGTCTTTGGTGACTTATGTGAAAGCTAGATAAGATGAGGACCCGATTTTGGTAAAGTTGAAAGAAGCAATTCAAAATCATAAGGTGGAGGTCTTCTCCAAAGGGGGAGATGGTGTGCTTCGGTACCAGGGTCACCTATGTGTTCTGGATGTTGAATATTTATGGAGTTGGATGTTGCATGAGGCTCACGGATCTAGGTATTTTATTCCTCCAGGTGCCACCAAGATGTACCAAGACTTACAGGAAATCTACTGGTGGAACGACATGAAGAAGGACATCGCAGAATTTGTAGCTAAGTGCCCAAACTGTCTGTAAGTAAAAGTCGAGCATTAGAGACTGGGAGGTGTGCTTCAGGATATCAACATTCCTACTTGGAAGTGGAAGAAATTAATATGGACTTTGTCACAGGGTTACCTCATACTCGTCAACAATATAACTCCATTTGGGTTGTGGTAGACAGGTTGACCAAGGCTGCTCATTTTCTACCGGTCAAAACCACGGATTCAGCGGAGGATTAGGTCAAACTATATATCTGAGAGCTAGTTCGATTGCACGAAGTGACCTTATCCATTATTCAGACAGGGGTACTCAATTTACCTGTCAGTTTCGGAATTCATTTAAAAAAGACTTGGCACTCCGGCTAAGCTCAGCATAATGTTTCACCCACAAATAAATGGTCAAGCGGAATGGACAATTCAGACCCTCAAGGACATGTTGAGAGCATGGGTGATTGACTTCAAAGGTAGTTCGAATGAGCATTTGCCTCTTATAGAGTTTGCCTACAATAATAGCTATAATTCCAGTATTCAGATGGCGTTGTTTGAGTCTCTCTATGGGTGGAGATATAGATTACCCATCGGGTGGTCTAAGGTTGGTGAGATGGCAATGATAGGGCCGGATTCGGTACATGAGGTGATGGAGAAGGTTCAGTTGATAAGGGATAGGTTAAAAATCGATCAGAGTTGCCAAAAGTCCTATTCCAACGTGAGAAGGAGAGAATTAGAATTTGAAGTCGATGACTGGGTGTTTCTGAGGTATCTCTCATGAAGGGAGTGATGAGGTTTGTGGAAGAAGGGGAAACTTAGTCCCCGCAATGTTGGCCCGTACCGGATAGTGAGACATGTTGGCAAGGTGGCATATGAATTGGAGTTGCCCTTAGAATTAGTTTTTGTACATCCTGTATTCCATGTATCGCTCTTGAAGAAATGTTTGGGTGATCCAACTCTAGTCATCCAGGTGGACAGTGTTGGTGTAAGAGACAGCCTCAGTTATGAGGAAGTTCCAGTAGAAATACTGGATCGTCAGGTTCGAAAGCTAAGGAACAAGGAAGTAGCTTCAGTTAAAGTGTTGTGGAGGAATCAGCATGTTGAATGAGCTACGTGGGAAGTCGAAGCAAATATGATGGCTAGATACCCACATTTATTCTCTACAGGCTCAGTTCCATCTTGAGGTATTATTTTCTCTCTCAAACTCTATTCGGTTTTCATGTTCAGCTAATATGTTCAAGTTTCTTTTGTTTATATGGATGTGTACGTGAATCATGAATTCAGTTTAGCTATGTAGTTTGAATTGGAATAGTCATTCTGTCAGTTTTCGAGTTAAATGATCAGTATTTGGGTATAATGATTGCATGTTTCTATTTTCTTTATGTTTTCCCACATTCGAGGATGAATGTTCCCAAGGGGGAGATACTGTAATACCGTGAAAGTGCCTAAGATTAGATCCAAGATTTTTGAAAGTGGAAGTTGGCTGAAATTGGGAAAAAAGTTCCACAAAACGGATGACCCAACAGATCGGTGGTCTAACCAACGACCCATGGGAAGCAGTCATGGGAAGATATGTTCTAGTGATAGTGGGAAGCAACGAGCAAAGTTACGACTCATTGTTCATTACAACGAGTCGTCGTTCGTTACAACGAGTCATCGTATGGAGCAGTGGTGAGAACTGGTCTTTAGCTTAAGGGGAAGTAATGGGTCACCCCATGACCCGTCCTAATAAGTAACGAGTTGTGGTCACCAGTCGTGCGATGGGATATCATTATTTTTCCAATTGACATAATGGAATCTAACCACGACTTATTGGAGGAAGTAAGTCGTGGTGAGGGTCGTGGGAAGGAGTAGTACAAGACCTGGAAGGAGGAAGCAACGGACGATATAATGACCCATTGTCTAAAAGGAAGACTCATCCTATCGAGTCTTAGGGACGAATCTGAGATCAGGAGGCTTTCCAGTGGAGATGAAGGATGGATACCACGACTCGTGGTATCCTCTAACGACCCGTTAGTAGGGTCGTTGGTTCACCTAGTGCAGATTTTTTAGGGATTTCATTAAGGGCTTATTCGTCATTCCTAAGTCCTAGGGTCCTAAGCTACATCGTTTAATGCTCAAAAATCAGTGTGTACTGAGGGTAAAACCCATCCTAGGCTTATTCATTCTCATGCTTGCAAAGTTAAAGGATTGAGGAGGTGATCAAGCTTGTATTCAAGGTTTTCTTCATTAATTTCCATTGGGCTTTCAAGGAGTGGTGAGATTTGATTTTCCCCAGGTATGTACGGTTATGAATGGGTGAATCCTTTCACAACCATGCCCAATCTCTTTCAATTCATGAAATTTTCTATGTAAAATCTATGGGGGGTTTACCAATGCATGAAAATTTAATTTCTTTACATAGGCTTGATCTAATTGAGTTACTATTATTGAATTATGAATTATGCGCAAGTTTTATGTTGTCTTCTATTAAAAATAATGTTTCAAGTTTTATAAATCACATTGCCCATTTATGAAAAGTCCATGAAATTCAAAGTTTTTATGATGAATGCTCTAGTATCATGAATTAATGATGACGAAAAGCATGTTTTCAAGTTACCCATGTTTATAATCATTTTTCAAATGAAATGAGTATTTTCAAGCATGTTAAAGTATTGGGAAATGCCCACATGTTCAAGAATGATTTACGATTTATGAAATGAATCTTATGATTTATAAATTTATGATGTTGGCCGACTAAAGGGCCTTTGATTCTTGGATAATCATGTTTTAATGGGGATCAATGATGATAAATGTTTATTTGGCCATGAATCTTAATGAATGATGTTATTGACTTACATATGAGCCTAATGTGCATGTTTTTGACAGCTGTTTCTAGCACCGAGCAGCTCGACATTCAAAGGCCTATGCCGGTGTCTCATAACCACGTGCCACCGTGGGTTTATAATGATACACTACAATGATAATGATCCCTCTTTTGCGATATCACATAATGCACGTCCCTTTCCCGGCAAGCCAGGGGCAACTCTGCCCACTTGAGTGAGATAGTTGGGGCATCATGTAAGGCTCTACCATGATGGTATTGATAACGGGCAAAAATATATGCCCGAGATACTCTTTATTACTTCAATTAGTCTTGTTTATCTAAGTTATTGTATACATTTTCATGTAATTTTATATAATGTGGAGATATGTGCTAACCAACATGATTAGCCTTTGTTTTGTTGGTTTTGATGATGTTTGAGTAACTAATCCATGAGTTGGTGAAGTAGAAGCTTGGAAACGGAATTAACACGCGAACGTCGGCAAGGAAGAGGCACAAAACAGCCCACCGACGCGTCGACAAGGTGCCACGGCAGGCAGGCCGCTCAAAACAGCCCACCTGCGCATTGGCAACGTGCCACGGCAGGTGGACTCCGTGACCATGGGGCTACAACGCGCTGCCCAGGCAGCGTGACACGTTGCCAACGCGGCAAGGTGCTGCCTGGGCCGATTTCGGGTGATTTTCCAGAGAGCCTCCGCGTTCGTAGCGTGTCACGGAGGCCGTGCTCCGCGATGCACTCCGTGACACGTTGCTTGTTAATCCGGGAAAGATTCTTACTAATATAAATAGCACACTTAGGTTTATTTTTCATAATTCAGACTTGGTGGAGCAAGGACGTGGGTTAGGAGCAGTTGAGGGACGAAAAAGCTAAGGGTTTTTCTCTCTTTCTTTCTTCTTTCAATCAATTGTACGTATGATTTACACTCATTTGAGGATGATCAATCCACAAATGAGTGGCTAATTCTCTTCCTTGCTAAGGTTTTGAACATGTGTATTGAATTTTGATTGTGAATTATATGGTTTTTCATCTTCTTCTTTCATGTTGTTCTATTAATTCTTGTTCTTACTGCATTAGTGTGTGGCCAACATTAATGTACATCTAAAAAGTCCAATTTCACTCGAGAGAGCAAGAAATTGGAAAGTTGTGAATTAATAGGGTATTGTTCTTAACTTGATTTGGGAAAATTGGGTTTTGATGTGCTTTCCTGATAGAAATATACTTGAAAGCCGTATTAGTCAATTTAGGAACCGGAATTGTATTGCTAGGTCATAAATTGCATTTGATCACAGAAATGTAGACGAATGGTTTATGATTCTAAAGTGAGATTAACTACGAGAGTTTTAATCTCTAGGCTAATGTTCTTGGCTAGCAACATGAAGAGAAGAATAACCGAATTATGATTACTATCGAATTCATTACTTGTTCTTAACCTTGGAATGCTCTTATCCATAGTTTCAATTCAAGTAAATATTTGTTAATAGTTTTAGTATATAGTTTATAAACAAAATTATTTAATGGAGAGATAGATGTTGATGCTGAGAAGGTGTTTACAAGTAAGGAGTTCAAGCACAATGCAGTTTCAGAGTTGAGGTGTATTGGACCACACTCGAAGCATTTTTCGACTTTAAGTTTGGTTGAAAACATAGAAATAGAGTCTTCCAAGCTTATAGAGAAATGTCTAGAGGAGGACCAAGCCCCGTATATTTTGAAATTTGCTAACTCGGAGAGACAAAATGACTTCGCTTACTTAAGGGCTAATAAAGGCAAAAGGCAACATCTACTGCTTGGTCCTTACAATTTTTCACCACCACCCCTGGAGCATAAGAGAAAATTAGAAAAGAAATTAGGGGTGAGATTCACATCCTCAAGGTGGAGGAAAAAGTGATGAAACTTGATACGTCATGCCGCGACGTAAAATTAGGTGCTGCTTGGGAGGCAACCCAAGGGTACCACAGGTACCATTTTAATTTCTTGCATTTAAGTTGATTTTATTTATTTTTCATCTTGTGTTGTTGTGGTGGAAAGTTAAGCACAGATGGAGGGGAAGTCGGAGTACCCATGGAGAAGGAAGCTAACAAGCATGGAAGAGAAAAAGTGTGGGGTCGAACACCCACTTGTGCAAAGTTGAAGAAAGGCATGCTAGTAGCTAGGCCTAAAGGCCTCAGGGAGTATTTCTCACCCTTTTTAAATTTTAATTTGATACTATGAGGACATAGCATGATTTAAGTGTGAGGTGAGGGAAATTTCGAGGGAAATTTCAAATTTTTTGTGCTTAACGATTCTGGTGAATGTAATGCTTGTGAAAAAATTGAAATTTTTTTTATGTGAGTTAAGCATGAATTCATCACCCGTTGGTTTTTCTTTTCAGTTCTTTTCCGAAGGGGGGTCTTTGAACCGAAGAATAAAAATTTTTCTTTTTCTTTCTTTCCTTTGTCTGTATATAGTGTTTTTAGTCATAGTTAGGGACTGTTTCTGACGATGGATGGATGGCGACCGTCTTGAGGAAAAATTAGTTGGTAGGTGTTGGGTTTTTGAAACCATAACTAATTGGTGCTTGATGTTCTTTTTATGTGCTATACATGGTTGTAAGATGCAAGTATGTGCAGTGTGAAGCATGCAAGTGTATAACTTTGTTTGAGACACTTAGGCTCTTGAATTTGACTCAATATGATGGAAGCTTAATTCTGAATTCTCGTGATTAGCTGAGTTAAGAGTTTGCTGATTGTGTCTTGATTTTAGCATGTGCCATGAGTGTAAGGTTTTTGAGTATTCTGTGCTATTATGAAATGTCTAGAACTTGCCTGGTGTGTATATAAAACGAAATGAAGGATGTGAATTGTAGGAGATGATTGAGGCATTTCTTTGAATGAACCAAAATTTTATCCCTCATTATACCTACCTTGAAAAATTAATCCTAGTTAACCCCATTGAGCCTTGAGCCTATTCTTTGACAGCTGCAACATAAGCTTAATCCTTTTTCTTTCATTAGCCTTGAAATTGAACCAAAACTCCTAAGCACTTAAAGGAAAAATCCGAAAGAGTAAAGGAGTGAGAAGAATGTAAAAGAAGGGAAAGTAGCAATTGTAAAAGTTGAGAAAGGGCGAGGGTGCACTTGTTTGAATATGGGTGACTATTAGTAAGGAGTAAGAAAATAAATAAATGAAAAGTTACTTATAGAACTCCTTACTAATAAGCTAAAAGTGCCTAAAGAAATGGGGGAACAAAAGAGGAAAAAGAATGATGAAAAGAGAAAAAGGTGAAGTGAAGGAAGGAAAGTTTGCAATGAAGGCGTGATGTATTAAAAGCGCTTAGGAAAGATAGTCACTATTACTGGCAATAATAGTACTTACCCGCACGTGAGTTACATTACAACCTAAAAAGTCCTACTTGATCTTACATTCACACATCCTTAAATTAGTGGAATAAAACACTAAGGGCAAGCTTATGGGTCATTACATGATGCATGTGAATTCTTTGTGAGAGTGAGTGTAATTCTATTCAGGTACCCACACATGTTGTGAGTTAAAAATTGTTTTTGCGTGTGAAATTGGGGAAACTCTCTTTCCGTGAGGGCACATGTTGAATGAAGGATATAATTTATGTGGGATTTCTTAATCAGTTGATTTGCATGAGTTTGCTAAGATTGAGAGTCGATTCTTGAGGTTAAGAGGTCTTAACATCGTTGTATTTCATTTATGTGATTAAATTGTGCATGCTCTATTTGTAGCTTGTTATCTTATGTAATCATTATAGCCGTAACTTGAATTATCTTGCTAAATTAGTTATGTGGGAGTCTCCACATGCATGATATGTAAAAGGTTGTTCGAGGACGAACAAGGCTTTGAGTGTGGGGTTGTGATCACGGGCAAAAATAGCATGCCCGAGATACGCTTTGTGACTTAAATTAGTCTTGTTTATCTAAGTTATCATATACATTTTCATGTAATTTTATATGAAGTGAAGATATGTGCTAACCAACATGATTAGCCTTTGTTTTTTAGGTTTTGGTGACTTTTGAGTAACTAATCCATGAGTTGGTGAAGTAGAGGCTTGGAAACAGAATTAACACGCGAACGTCAGCAAAGAGGAGGCACAAAACAGCCCACCTGCGCGTTGGCAACGTGCCACGGCAGGTAGGCCGACCACAACAGCCCACCTGCGTGTTGGCAACGTGCCACGGCAGGTTGGCTGCGCGACCAAGAGGTGGCAACGCGCTACCCAAGCAGCGTGACATGCTGCCAATGAGGCAGGGTGCTGCCGCGGCCAAGTTCGGGTGATTTCTAGAGAGCCTCCGCGTCCATAGCGTGTCACGGAGGCAGTGCTCCGTGATGCACTCCGTGACACATTTCTTGTTATTCCGGGAAAGAGTCCTACTACTATAAATAGCACACTTAGGTTTATTTTTCATAATTCAGACTTGGTGGAGCAAGGACGTGGGTTACAGGCAGTTGAGGGACGAAAAGTTCAGGGTTTTTTCTCTCTTTCTTTCTTCTCTAATTCAATTGTTTGTATGATTAACACTTGTTTTAGGATGATTAATCCACAAATGAGTGGCTAATTCCCTTCCTTGCTAAGGTTGTGAACACTTGTGATGAATTTTGATTATTAATTATATGGTTTTTCATCTTTTTCTTCCATGTTGTTCTATTAATTCTTGTTTCTACTGCATTGGTGTGTGGCCTACATTAATGTACATCTAAAAAGTCCTATTTCACTCGAGAGAGCACGAAATTGGAAAGTTGTGAATTAATAGGATATTGTTCTTTACTTGATTTGGGAAAATTGAGTTTTGATGTGCTTTCCTGATAGAAATATACTTGAAAGTCGTATTAGTCAATTTAGGAACCGGAATTGTATGGCTAGAATATGAATTGCATTTGATCACAGAAATATAGACGGATGGTTCATGATTCTTAAGTGAGATTAAATACGAGAGTTTTAATCTCTTGGCAATTGTTCTTGGCTAGCAACTGGAAGAAAAGATTAACCAATTTATGATGATAATCAATTTCATTACATGTTCTTTAACCTCAGCATGCTTTTATCCATAGTCCGAATTCAAAGTAGATAATTGTTTGTAGTTTAGTAGAAAATTTATAAAACAAATTATTCTTTTTTTGGTTATTTAGTTGTCAGCATATTTAGAAGTAAAAATATAGTATACTTGAGCAAATTGCAGTTAACCTAGGTCTCTGAGGGATCGATACTTGGCTTACTAAAGCCACTTACTACTTGTTCGACCACGTGTACTTGCGTGTCAGTTTTATAATACCCATACTACGCACCGAACAAGTACAATCTCGAGGATGATGCTTAGTGACCCAGGAAGTTCTTTTTCTCTCCCTTTATAATATGATTATGTGTGCACCGAGGACAGTGCACCTTTTTGTGTGTGGGGTGGAGGAAAGATAGATTCCTGTTGTTATTTAATTTCTATATTTGTAGTAGGTTGTATCATTATTATGTCATTCCTCGTAGTAGTAGCTTGATGATTCATAGGTCATGGGTTGTAATAGCTAGTATGATGATGTTGACTTGGATGCCTGGGATATTTTGACTTGTTGTGTGTCTTGACTATGTATTTTTGGTTGCTTTATTTTGGAGTCAATTTTTTTGTCTTGTTTGAGTCTTTGTAGTCATAGATTAATGACGTTTTCCTATGATAGATAGATGAAGATCGTCTTAAGGGAAGATTCATCACATTTTTTATTTAGGATTGAGTCGTAGGTCATCAACTTGTATGCTTGTTGATATTCTGCTTTGCTGCTATGATGGAGTAAATAGAGTGATCATTGTGATTGCATGAGTGAGGATCCATGAGAGATACACATATCTCTTTAATTTGACTCAACATATCCTCAGGGCTTAATTATGAATAATCTTGTCATTCAATATGATTGTGTGAATGTGTAGCTGTAGAAACTGATTAGATTCTTGTTGCCATGAGAGGTGAGCTGAATTACTTTGTGTGTATATATTGTAGCATCAAGAACTTGCCTTAGTGTATATAAGATAACTAGTTGGTAGGGAGTTGAGAGATGATTAAAGTATTTCTTTGTATAAGCCAATTTTTTTCTTCCTACATTTGTTTTACCCTTCCAATCATTCTTCCTACTTAACCCCCTTTGAGCCTAAAGCTTTATTCTTTCTTAGCTATGAAAATAGTTTAATCTAATTTTTTTGTGTGAGACCTCAGATTTTTTATCCAAAGTAGTCTTAGGTACTTTGAGACTTGAATAGTTAAGGTCCACCGAGGTATATTGCAAGGGAAAAAGAGAATTTTATGGTAAGAAAAGAAAAGTGAGAAGTAGGGGTGCCTATAAAATTGTATTGTGTACTTACTGCTAAAAATGAAAAACAGAGCTTTAATTGCAAAATCCTTAATCATTCTATGAGTAGGAAATTAGCAGTCAAACAGTGAAAATGGGGCATGAAAATAAAAGACAAGGGTGAGTAGAGAAAAGGTTAACAAACAAGGAAAGAGGTGGTGGACAAGAAAAGTGAAATATGTCTTAAAAGTACTTAGGCGATAGTCACTATTAAACAAAATATCAATCCTACACATTTCTTAGCAGACATTATAACCAAGAAAAGTTCTTGAGATCTTAATCTTTTGAAGCAATTAGGTAGTCTTAACGTACATGAAGGGCAAGCCAATTGGTATGTTACATATGCGCATTACATCATTCGTGAGCGTGAATGTGCCTTACTTATTATGTTCCATGTCTTTACATTGATGAATTTGAGAGAGGAACATCAGTAAAAGTGAGGGGAACAATAGGTCTTATTCGGTGTACTACTTGTTGCATGTGTCACATATAACCATGTTGGCCCTTTGTGCTGAAAAGATGATTCATTTATAAAGATTGTGTGATCTTGGTTGTGAAGCTTTCATATGTACTAGATGAAATTATGTTGCTTATGATAAACCAGTTTATGTATGCTCCATGTTAGTTGGTTTAGTATGAGTTGATAGAGGTGTCAAGTATGATGGTGAAACATGAGTTTAGGTATGTTCTAAGAATTGTTCGAGGACAAACAATGGTTTAAGTGTGGGGTGGTGATGTTGCGCATATTTCAATGCCCATTTGCCATGTTTTTACCAATATTTGATCATGTTTTGAGTTCATAATCCTTAATTTATGGTCAGATTCTTGTGTGTGTTTGTTATGTGCTAACAAACAATTTGAATTGATTTGAGCAGGAAACTAAGCAAAATGGACTCAAAATGGTCCAAGGAGTGAAGATTTGAAGAGCTGAAGGGTTTGGTGGTATGGCTGGCACCTCGCACCAATTCCCGAAGTTTAGAAGAAAAAAACTTCAGGTTGGCACCAGGCCCTTGAACTTTAGAGAATTGTACTTCACAAACCTTGGTGAGATGAGTGGCGCCCTGCACCAGAGGTGTCTAGACTTAGAGAAATTTTAACGAACACCTTGGTGAGATAGAGAGGGAGGCGCGCCCAAGCCTAAACTTCAGAAGGAACTTGAGCAAAACCTGGTGAGATGCATGGATCAACGCGCTAGGGCCTCTCTGGTGCTGAAATTGTTGGAAATTTGACTAATTCTATGGTGAGATAGTGGGGCGGCGCGTCGGGTCATTCCCGGGTAGAAAGTGCAGATTTTAAAGCTATGTTTTGGAGGAAAGAAGCATCATTTGAAGGCTTATGTATAAATACATGTCTTAGGACTTTTGTTACATATCTTTGATCATTTTTTACATTCTTAGTTCATTTGTGGAGGCTTGTAAGTCGTAAGGAAAGAAGAAAAAGTTCTACACGATGACGACCAAGTATACATTTTTTTCGCTTGTCTATGAGTGGCTAAGCTTATATTCTAGTTGTAAGTAATCCGTTGGCTTTTGCTTGAACTTGGGAAAGGGAATCGAAAGTGTTAAAAATAAATACAGAATGGGAATTCAAAGACCCTTAAACCCATTGGTGATAGGATAAAAGTTGTTTTTGAGGATAGGGATATACCCTTCAACCCCATTTATTTGAAATACAAGTAGGCATAATCATCATTTCATTATTTTTCTACGATCATAGGGATGTAGGCATTAGGGTTCATAAAATAGTATTTGGATGCTTGGGATAGTGGCAAGAAATGAGATAGTAACTTGCAACTAACAACTATAGAAATAATTCTATTAGTATAATTATGTCTTGAAAACTCAGCTTGAACCCGACCAAGTGCCATTTCCCTAGACTCTCATTATCATCGAAATACAATCAATCTCATGATCATTTTTTTTAGTTAATTTTATATTTAAAGTTTTGATAGTTTAATTTCTCAATCCAATTTCCATTTCAACTGCTTTATAAATTAGTGAAATGAAAGTGACTACCTTGTAATGATTAAATTGACAAGTCCCTGTGGGTACGATATCTGGACTTAACAATTCTATATTACTTGACGACCACGTGCGCTTGGGTGATATCATTGATACTCCTCCTCAAGGTGTGAATGTTGATGAATCGAGTGAGTAGGTCCCAAAGGCGAAAGGACAAGTAGCTAAGGGTCCCTTTCCTTATCCTTAGCGGTTGATCAAGAAGAAAGAGGATAATCAATTAAAAGAATTCATTTATATGTTTACAAGTTGTCCGTAAACATTCCGCTGGTTGGGTCATTGATTCAAATGCCTGATTATACCAAATTTATGAAGGAGCTTTTGAAAAAGAAGAGGGTTGTTGATATGGTCACAGTAGAGGTGTCACATCATTGTAGTGTGGTTTTGACTAGCAACCTTTCTCCAAAAAGAGATGATCTTGGAGCATTCACCATTCCTTGCACCATCGGGGTATACTTGTTTAATAAGTCTCTATGTGACCTGGGGGAAAGCATCAACTTGATGCTCCTCGTTATCTTTAAAAAGTTAGAATTGGGAAATCTCAAGGCTACCACTATGAGGTTGCTCATGGCAGATCAATCTATTAAGTGTCCCATAGGGATACTTGTTGATGTGTTGGTTAAATTGGAAAGGTTTATCCTTCCAGCGGACTTTGTTGTGTTGGATTGTGATGTGGACCTTAAAGTTCCTATTATCTCGGGGCACCCATTCTTGACCATAGGGCATGCACTAGTGGATGTCGAGCTAGGAGAGCTCAAGTTTCAAGTCGGTGGTGATGAGGTTATATTCAATGTATGCCAGCCATTAGAACCACCAGATGAGTGTAAGGTGGTGGCCATAATTGATGATGGGGATGAGCAAGTGATGTCACTTATGAGGAGGTCGAACCTCTAGATGATTGTTAGATTGTTAAGTAAAACCGTCGTGCCGCGATGTTAAATCAAGCACTTCTTGCGAAGCGACCCAAGAGTTCTTAAATTCGTTATACTTCACCTTTTTGTTGTTTTTGTTGTAGTAGGATGTTGGATTGTGGGAAAATTTGAAAGAAGAAAATTGTGGGTGTATCAGTTGGACCTGTGAAACACAGATCCTAATTTGCAGAACGCTGGTGACACGCAAACATGGTCCAGAATGCCTGGGAAAAAGTTGAGCATATGCACCCCATCTGTGAACTGCAACTAAGGACTTGTGGAATGCAGATGCAGCAAAGGTCAAAAGTAGAACACCTGGAATGAAAACATTCAAAAGTTGGAGATCTAAATTGCATCTATGAAATGTAGACACACACCTGCGGCATGTATGTGCAATGCAGGTCCCAAGTAGTGAACTGGGAAGTCTGAGGCATACCTATGTTAGACTTGAGATTCACAGATCCCTATCTGCAGCTACAGGTCCTGAGCAATTGCAGGAATGAAGAATTTTAAAAGTTGAACAACCTGACCGAGTTCTGACCCACAATTTTTCAACTCCTTCCCCACTTCCCAAAACCCCAATTTTCTGCACCACTACACCATTTTCTCTACCACTTTACTTTCAAATACCACCATTTACTTCACACCCAAACTTTTCACCTTCTTCCCTTCTATAAAATTCACCACTTCTTCTATTTTTTACCATCACAAAATCTCTCATTATAGAAGAAAAGCTTGGGTCTACAACTTCCATTCCCATTTTGTGAAGATCTTAGAGTTTTAACTTCTCCTTTCTACTCACTCTATTTTGGTATGCTTCTTAGTTTTCACTTCTCTTTCTCTCTGTGTGATGATATGTGTAGAAAAGTGCATGATATTTTTCATTTGTTTCTTACTCATTTTTCACCTTTTCCCCAATTTTGTTTCCATGTCTATGCTGAAGTTGATTTGATGGGGATATTATTGAGGGGAGGTTTCGAAATTATGCAATTGGTAGATAGGCTTGTTTCATGTGATTCTCTAGGATTGATGCAATAAAATTCAATGAAAGTAAAGTTGGGGGTTGATGTATGAGTAACCCAATTACTTGAGATGACTGACTTTTCCCAATGATGGATTGGGTGATACCATTCTTCTTAAGGGAAAATTTTCATTTCTTCTTATTTACTTGATAATGTAGATGAAAATGTAGTCATGCTTATAAGTATTGTGGGCTATTGAAAAAGACTTGATGAATGTTGGTAGGAAGGTAACTTGACGTGTCTCGGTGATAGATGGGGTAACTTCCTTCTTGGGATAAGTTGTTGAATAGTCGTAATGGTAAAAATTAATGTGATATTGTTAATATATCTTGCGGGGTAGTCTGAGCACCCGTTAGATTCTGAAATTGTTCATACTTTTTTGAAATAAGAATTGAAAACATTTGAGTTGAAGATGAGGCACTGCTAAGCAACTGCGTGTCGTGGATCTTGCTCTGTCTAATGCATGTTCAACGCAGGCATGATAATGGGCTTCAGGCTCATTGAAGCACAGGTCCTGGCAGTGAAATCTTTACTGCTTCATTTTTTTTGCAATCCAATTTCTTTTCCTTTCTCTTTCCTTAATCTAGTGTAGTTACTTTCTTTATTTTCTTTAAGAAAAATCCAAAGAGAGTATGGTTTGTGTTGTGGCACTCACGTTGCTTTGCAAGACAATGGCTTCATCTAGGCGCCAACACAAGGGAAAGGCCCCAACCTCCTCCAAAAGGAAAGGAAAGAGCAAGGCCAACACTACACGAAAATAGGATTCTTATAAGGGGAAATCCTATCGTTGTAAGTCCATATCCAGTCATTATAAGTTAATAACGACCGAAAATAATTGGTCCTCGTCGGTCACTAAAAATTTTGATGTTAAAAGTTAACGACCGGATTGGGAATTCGGTCAATAAATATTCTTTAACGACAATATAAATTCCCATTGTTAATACCACCTTTTAACGAATGATTTTTCATCATTAATTGACAATCTAGTTGTTAAATTCTTTAATGACAACAATAAGTCCAGTCATTAAAAGTGCCTGTATCAACTACATGTTCTTTCACTCTACATGTTCTTTCACTAATAATTGTTTTCAATTTTTAACAACAGTATATATTTATATATATACATACACACACATAAATACACACGCATATACATATATAATAGAGGGAGAAACATCTAAAAACATATTATTCATATAAAATTTTCAACTAATTACAAAGAACTGAAGCATCACTACCAAAACTTTATTCATCCATATACAAATGAAAACGTCTTTAAACAACCCTTAGCAAATAGAAATAGGTTTTTTTGTGGTTCAACACTCCTTTTAACATTTTCGGTTGCTTCAAAATGTACTACACCTTTCTTCAAAAACAAATTCTTCATACTTCATAGTCTTTATCTAAAAAAACAACTGGTTAATGTCAGTTTAATGTCACGACTCAAGCTGGGATCCCAGATAGAGACATGGGATCTAGAACCATGAATGGTACAAAGCTAACCCATGGCACATACATAGCATGAATAAAAGAATTACTAATCAGAAAGAAAGCATAAACATAATATAAGAGGAAATCTACATAACATAACGACATAAGTGTAAACACGTGTCTCAATGCTGAACTGTCTATACATGATTGTCCGAAAAGCCTCTACTACTACGATAAGCTGATGGGACAACACCCCCAGCTAGATCATTAAGTATATAACTGAATAGACATGCAAAAAACATAAAACTGATAATGTCCTTAGAGAATGAGGACTCACCCAAGCGAGTACAGAGCTGGATTAAAGAGGGAGTGAGCTAACACGGGACTAAGATGGATCACTCGAACCTATATCATGGTACGATATGCAGTTAGTACTTTTAACATATTTAGTATGTAGAGAAATCAAAACATGATAGTAAATTGATAGTTTGAAATTATGAATATAAAACAAGATAGAACATGAGAGTGTCACGGATCGATTCTATACCCTAGACGAGACACGATACTTGGTGCCACAAATGACCCCAAGCTAACCGATGGTCTATCATTACACTGATAAACTGAGTAAACATAAGCGAATTCTTTTAAAATACAGTCATTCAAGAAAAACTTATTTGACAAGAGTGAATATATCAAAAGAAACAATACTACATCACTGTGTCTGAAAGCCAACTACTAACTGATGAGTTGTTGAGACAAGACCCCAGCTAAATCTAAAATCTGTCTAAAAGAGAACTAACTAAAAAAAAATATCATCCTTGGAAAATGAGGATTCACCAAACACTGCTGCTGATATCGTTTGTGGGAACTACTAACGATGTTGGGACTGAGAACCTGTGCCTGTATCATAATATGATACAACATGGAAAGTATGTGTCAGTACTTTGAATAACTGAGTAAGTGAGAGATACAATAAGCATGAAAGAATAAGTAACTGAACTGCAGTAACATGAAATGGCCAACTGAAATATCATAAACTAGTAAAACTGAACTATAACTAATATGGTCAATAAAAACCCAGGTTGATGGTCATAAATATATCCTGGGACTGAGATACTGAGGGCTGGGCTAAACTAATCTGAATTGAACTGAGACTGTACTGACAAGTGGGAGAGTCTATAAATGACATATAAGCATGTGAACTAAATGTGGAGTTCGATGTATACGCCCCATCGATAGGACCCAATATACCTTGCCAGGGTATAAAGGCATAAACTATGACATCACTGTCTGGGCCCATTTGTGATAAATAACCTACGGCGGCAATGTACTTCTGGGAACTTGGGTGTGCTGGAACACCGGTCCTCTCAGTGCTAGGTCCTACTTCCACTGGAGTCCTAGTCTGACAACTAAGTTGATAGCTCGATGTTGGGGCCTAAGACTAAGTTAGGGATACTTATCTGGAAGTTCCCTGAGAGTCTTATCAGACCGAAAAACAGTAACTGGTGTTCGAAGACTAGCTAGAGCTGCTCATTTGAAGCATCGTAACCGTCTAGAGAACAAACTAAAACTGATACTGGTAGTTCTCAGACTGGTCAGAACTACTTATCTAGAAGCTTCGTAACAATCTAAAGAACTAACTAATAACTTATAACTGGGAGGCATTACTGGCACCTCATGAACTGACTATAGTCAAACTGATCAGCTGACATTACTGAATGATATTGAAAATACAAACATTTTAACTGAGACTAAACTAGCATGCAACTGACTGAGAATTCATATGATAGTAATAATATAGAATTTCCAACACTAACAGAGTCGAGCAACATTAATATTTGATCAACTATGTAAGACCAAAATTACTGCATTCAAGAACTAGGGCTAAAATCATAATAATCCATGAAAGAAGATAATGAACAAAATTATCACTAACAACAAACCTCAATAATCAAGAGAATTATAACAGGAAGAAATTCCATAATTTACTGACAATTGAACCCTAACGGTGAACTTTAGGGCTAGAATTGATAAGAGATTTTGGGAGATTTTTTGGGAACAAGGGAAGAAAAATTCCCTGGTTAAATACCCACATACCTGGTGGAAGATTCCTAAGAAAATTCTTGAGAAATTTAGAAGAAGATTGAATGCCCTAGCTTTGCCCTGAGAAGTCTATCTATAACTTCTTCGTACCGAGTCTGAGTGTTGAGAGAGGAATGAGAGGAATACGTTGATCACTTCTTTAACTCTCTCCTAAACGTGCCAAAAATGATGTAGTTTAGGAGTTAAAAGGATGGGAAGTTAGTAAAATAGCCGTGGAAGAAAATCTAGAAAACTGGACGACAGGGACCAACGGGTCACATAACGAGTCGTTGGTTGATACCACGACTTGTTGTGACCATTCGTTGGTCCTGGGCCTGACTTTAGGCTTACTAGAATTTGGCAACAAAGGGGACCATGACTCATTGGATGAACCAATGGGTCGTTGGTACCTCTCATGGCCACTGGCAAGGACTTGAACAAAACACTGGAACCTCTTCTCTAATGGATGACACCACGACTCATTGGTTGAGAAAATGAGTCATTGTCATCTCTCATCCTTGCTACTGGAATTCTTGAAAGATTTTAGGTCTTGACACAACAGGTGGACACAATGACTCATTGTATGAAACAATGGGTTGTTGTTTCCACTCATTGTCCCTGAAAGAGTTGTTGACAACACCTTGGAGCTCCAACTAACGAGTCACCTACTGAGTCATCACGTCATTTGACTCATGGGTTCCTGGAAAGGGTTTAACTAATCTCTGAGCTAGGAAGGAAATGAGTGACAGGACGAATCATTGCTCCTCACAGCGGGTCGTTCCATGTATTGTTGTTCCCTAAGGAAAACTGACAGGGATTACCACAACCGAGACAACGGGCCGTTACTGCTAACAATGACTCATTGTCTCAATTGTTTTGAGACAAAATTTTCTAGTTTCCCCTGGTTTTTCATGCAAGTTCTGAGTTTGGTCTAGGAATGTTTTGGGGTGTTATAATATCTCCCCTTTGGGATCATTAGTCCTAGAATGAAGGCTAAAACTATTGGAAATCCAGAAAAACAGCTAAAATTCCTAGACTGAGACTATAAACTGATTTTCTAAAGGAATGATTGACTCCAAACTGATTTAACCATGGTAATTGAGTTGATGCAAATAGGATGCATATTGAAAATCTAAATAGAGTTGATGAGTAGTGAACTAAATAGAGTATTGAGGGGATATTTAATACCTGATGCTGAAACTAAACTGGAGGGGAATAAATGGGGATATTTGGCAATCATGTCTGCTTCTGCCTTCCATGTGGCTCCCTCAACTAGCTAGTTCCTCAACAAGACTTTCACTGAAGTGACTTCCTTGTTTCCCAGCTTATGAACTTGACGGTCTAGGATCTGAGCTAGGACTTCTTTGTAAGAGAGACTATCCATCACTCCTACACTGTCTAATGGCACAAACTGAGGTCAAATCACCGATGCAATTTTTCAACAGTAACAGATGGAAGAATGGATGCATAGATTCTAACTTTGAAGGAAATTCTAACTCATAGGCCACACTGCCAACTCACCTCAAAATCTTGTAAGGTCTTACATATCTCGATCTGAGTTTCCCTATCATTTTGAAGCTCATTACCCCTTTCATGGGTGAAATTTTTAGATAAACCCAATCATCTACAACAAATTCTAACTCTCTCCTCCTCACATCAGCATATAATTTCTGCCAACTCTGAGCTGTTTTTAATCTTTCCCTGATAAGTTGCACATTCTGCATAGCTTTGTGAAGCGAGTTTGGTCCTATCAAGGTTGCTTCACCAATTTCAAACCACCCTATAGGAGACTTATACCTCCTACCATATAATGCCTCAAACGGCGCCATCTGAATAGTGGAGTTGTAGCTGTTGTAATATGAAAACTCAATGAGAGGTAGGTGATCATCCCAGCTGCCTTTGAAGTCAATCACACAAGATCTCATTATATCTTCTAAGTTCTAAATTGTCCGCTTAGCTTGTCCATCTATCTGAGGGTGAAAAGCTATGCCGAGCTTGATCTGAGTACCGAGTCCCTTTTGAAATGACTTCTAGAAATACAAGGTGAACTGGGTACCTCTATCTAAAATGATGGATAAGGGAACTCCATGCAGTCTGACCAACTCTCAGATGTACAGTCTAACATAATCCTCAACTGAGCATGTAGTTTTAACTGGGAGGAAATATGCTGATTTGGTCATCTGATCTACTATCACCCAAATTGAATCATGTTGTCGATGAGTATGAGGTAGACCTGTAATGAAGTCCATATTCACTTCTTCCCACTTCCACATGGGTATGCTAATATCTTAAGTCATACCCCCAGGCCTTTGGTGTTCAACCTTAACCTGTTGACAATTCAGGTACTTAGCCACAAATTGTGCAATATCTTTCTTCATGCCATTCCACCAGTAGATTTCTCGTAGGTCACGGTACATCTTAGTGGAACCTGGGTGGATAGAATATCTAGAGCTATGTGCTTCTTCCAGTATTTTCTCTCTCAAGTCACACACATAGTCTACCCTGGTAACGAAGCACACCATCTCCCCCTTTGGAGAAAGCCTCCACTTATTTTCTTAGAACTTCTTCTTTCAGCTTAAGTAGTACGGGATGTTCATCCTTCTTTAAATTGACCTCAATGACTAATAAGGATTCTGACCCACTCTACAGTACTACTCTGCCCTCAGTTGAATCCACCAATTGCACTCCCAACCAAGCTAAACTATGAATATCCTTTGCCAGTTCTTTTTTGCCCTTTTCAACATGATCAACGCTACCCATAGACATCCTGCATAGGGAATTAGAAACCATATTGACCTTATCCGGGTGGTATAACATGCTCATGTGATAATCCTTCAATAACTCCAACCACCTTCTCTAATGAAGATTTAAATCATTCTAAATGAATACATATTGAAGGCTCTTCTGATCGGTGAAAACATCCACGTTAACCCCATAAAGGTAATGCCTTAATATTTTTAGAGCAAACACCACCTGCCGCCAATTCAAGATCATGAGTCAGATAATTCTTATAATGAACCTTGAGTTGTCTGGAGGCATAAGCTATTACCTTACCCCGTTGCATCAGAACACAATCGAGGCCAACTCCGAAAGCATCACAATAGACTATGAACCCATATGTTCCTTTTGGTAACGTCAAAATTGGAGTTGTAGTGAGTTGAGTCTTCAACTCCTGGAAGCTCTTCTCACGTGTCTCTAACCACTGAAACTTCACCCTTTTCTGAGTTAGTTTAGTTAGAGGAAACGCAATAGAAGAAAATCCTTCTACAAATTACCGGTAATAGCTGGCTAGACCTAGGAAACTTCTTATATCTGTTGGGTAAGTAGGTCTCGGCCGTCTTTCATCGTTGCTGCCTTTTGAGGATCTACTTGAATACCCTCACCTGAGACCACATGACCAAGGAAAGCCACATACTTCAGCTAGAATTCACATTTGCTGAATTTAGCAAACAGTTGGCGGTCTTTGAGAGTCTGTAACACTATTCTCAGATGGTTAGCATGCTCTTCCTCATTTCTAGAGTATACCAAAATGTCATTTATGAATACAATGATGAACATGTCTAGATACTGTTTGAAAATCCTGTTCATTAGGTCCATGAAAGATGCAGGGGCATTAGTTAGTCCAAAGGACATAACCACGAATTCATAGTTACCATACCGAGTTTTAAAGTCTATTTTTGGTACGTCACATTCCCCGACTCTAAGCTGATGATATCTCGACCTGAGGTCTACCTTGGAGAAACAACTGGCTCCTTGAAGCTGATCGAACAAGTCATCAATCCTGGGTAGGGGATACCTGTTCTTAACTGTAACCTTATTTAGTTGATGGTAGTCGATACACATTCTGAGAGTATTGTCTTTCTTTCGGATGAACAACACTAGGGCACCCCATGGAGAGATGTTGGGCCTGATGAAACCCCTATCAAGAAGGTTTTTTTAGTTGTTCCTTCAACAACTTAAGCTTAGATGGAGCCATTCTCTAAGGAGGAATAGAAATGGGCTAAGTGTCTGGAAGAAGATCTATGCCGATGTCTATTCTCGCTTGAGAGGAACTCCAGGAAGATATTTGGGAAAGACGTCAAGGAATTCGCTGACAATTGGAACTAACTGAATAGTTAGGGTCTCGAAGCTAGAATCTTTGACTCGAACTAGGTGATAGATGCACCCTTTTGAAATGAGCTTCCTTTCCTTAAGGTAGGAAATAACCTGACATTTAGGCACTAAAACACTACCCATCCATTCTAAGACTGGCTCATTAGGAAACTGAAACTTGATGACTCTAGTTCTGCAGTTGACTGAGGCCTAAACGGAATGTAACCAATTCATGCCAAGAATGAGGTCCAAATAAACCATGTCTAGTTTTACTAGATCAGCTGGAATGACTTTATTCAACATTCAGATTAGGAAGTTTCTATATACCCGAATGGCTCTAACAAACTCACCAGCTAGGGTAGAGACTGAGAATGGTTCCAAGAGGACTTCCAGACTGACTTCAAACTGAAAAGCTAGATAAGGTGTCACAAACGATAGTGTGTCTCCTGGACCTAGTAGGTCATATACATCTAGGTGGAAAAGACGTAACATACCCGTGACCACATCTGGTGAGCTCTTCCGATCCTGATGAGAGGACAAAGCATAAAAGTGGTTTTGGCGCTGACCTCCATATGTACCTAAAGTGTTACCCGGCTGAGATGCACGACCTGCTGGGGTTGCTAAAGTGGTGGACTAAACTTCCCCCGTCCTACTGACGGACACTCTTTTAGCCTATGACCCAACTATCCACATCCAAAGAAACCCTCTTTTCCCAGGAGGCATTCACTTGGATGGTTCTTGCCACACTTAGGACAATCTGGGTAGCGGTTGTTGGCACTATAACTCTGGGACTAAGAGCTAGATGTTCCACCCTTTTAATCCTTGCGCGATCGAAAAAGAAGGGGCACTGGCTGAGGCTGGTGCTGGAATCCTCTGTAGTTGCTGTTGTGGACGACTATTGCCGCTGGACCTCTAGTGGCCATAGTCTGATTGACCCATCCTATCCCGCTTGTTCTCCCACTCCATATCCTTTCAGCTTTTTGTTTGCGGTCTGCTCGGTATATATTAAAAACCGACACGCAAGTGCACATGGTCAAACAAGTAATAAAGTGGCTAAGTAGCCAAGTATCGATCCAAGGAGGCTGCTCAAGATACGTAAAATTGCCTAGTTTACTATATCTCTATTCTATTCCTAATTATGTTAACAACAATGCAACCAAGAGTTATTTTGAGTTTTTGTTTCTAAACTATATATATACTACAATTAATCACAACTAATTACTTTTGAATTTAGACAATGGATATGAACATGCCAAGGTTAAGAACGAGTAATGAACTTGATAATCATGATAATTTGGTTATCCTCTTCCTCATGTTGCTAGCCAAGAACGTTTGCCTAGAAATTAAAACTTTCGTATTTAATTTCACTTTAGAATCATAAACCATCCGTCTACATTTCTGTGATCAAATGCAATTTATGACCTAGCACTACAATTCTGGTTCCTAAGTTGACTAATACGGCTTTCAAGTATATTTCTATCAAGAAAGCACATCAAAACCCAATTTTCCCAAATCAAGTTAAGAACAATACCCTATTAATTCACAACTTTCCAATTTCTTGCTCTCTCGAGTGAAATTGGACTTTTTAGATATACATTAATGTTGGCCAATCAATAATGTAGTAAGAACAAGAATTAATAGAACAACATGCAAGAAGAAGAAGAAACCATATCAATTATCATCAAAATTCATTACACAAGTTCAAAACCTCAGCAAGAAAGGGAATTAGCCACTCATTCTTGGATTAATCATCCTAAAATGAGTGGAAATCATGCATACAATTGAAGGAAAGAAGAAAGGAAGAGAGGAAAACTCTTAGATTTTCTGTTCTTCAACTGCTACTAACCCACGTTCCTGCTCTCCACTTCTGAACTCAGTCTAAAAACTAAAAACTAAAAACAAAAAACTGATTAAAAATAAACCTAAGTGTGCTATTTATACTAGTGGGAAATTTTTCCCGGAATAACAAGCACCGTGTCACGGAGGCCAACGCGGAGCACTGCCTCCGTGACACGGCGTGGACGCGGACCCTCTCTGGAATTTGCAGGGTCCGGATAATTAACCTCAACGTGGCACGGAGGCCATCGCGGAGGCCTATCTCCGTGCCACGGAGCTGACGCGCAGGCACACTTGAAATTGCCAATTTTATTTCACGCCCAGGCAGTGTGCTACCGCGATGGCAGCGTGGCACGGCTCCATCGCGGAGCCATTATAAAATGTGCCATCCAAGGTCTTTTCCACGCTCGCATCCAAGTCCAACTCCGACATAGTTCCAACATGCATTTTAGCTCCTAAAAATCACATTTTCCTGCAAAACAAATGCTAATCATGTTGGTTAGTATAAATTCACATTTTATTACCAAATACATGATATTATATACACATTGCACGACAAACAAGGTAAAAATGATACGTTTGAGTATCACTTGGGCATATAAATCTGCCCAAGATCACTTACCCCACACTTAAATCCTTGTTCGTCCTCGAACAACACATACACAAATCATGCAAATTACATCCCAACCTTCGTCACTATGGTGCAACAATTTACTCTACGGTCATACCGATTATTCAATTTTTGCAAATCATCAAGAAAACATGCTTGGTTGTACAATACAATGACCTTTAATACATCAAGGCTTCCTAGACTTTTAAGAATTGATTCTTGATATCGGCAAACTCATGCAAATCAACTAATCAAGAAATCCGACACAAAAATCAATCTTTCATCAAGCATGTACCCTCACAACTCGAGAGAAATTTCCCCTTTATGTTCATGCAACACACAAACATGCAAGTAGGGGCATATACAAATTAATTTCACACTCTCTCCCAAAAGAATTCACATGCATCATGTCATGACCCATAGGCTTGCCCTTAGTGTATTACTCCACTAATATAAAGAAATGCAATATAGGATCAAATAGGACTTTTTATGGGTTGTAACAGGGCTATGGATCTAGTATATATATATATATTGGATTAGCCAATAATCGCTAGCATCCTTAAGCGCCTTTTCAAGTCATTCCCATCGACTCATGGACATTGTTCCTCTCTTTTCTCTTTTTCTCCCATTCATGCTGGTTTACTTTCATACAGCCCATTTCATCAACCACACTTGACACAAAACAGAGGGCTTTCATGTACCCTCACTATCATTTAATTACAACAAGTGCCTCTTCAACGTCATCTTTTCTTTCCTCACTTTGCTTTTCTTTTTCTTTTCACTCTTTTCACTCTTTAACACTTTGGGAAACATTATCTGTTCTTTGTAAGCGCTTAAGAGCTTCTTAAAGACTTTAAGGCCAATGAAAAGAAGGAATAAAGCTTAGTTCATACAATTTTGGACAAAAGAAAGAACTCGGCTAAAGGCTCAACGGGCTGACTAGGGTATACAACATATAAAAAGGCAGAAATTGACAAGAAAAAAAAATGAAAACTATCGGTTAAAACAAAGAAATGCCTACATCCTTTCCAACACTACACCTCCTTCATTTCGCTTCGTATACACACCAGGCAAGTTCTAGACAATTCACAATGACATGGAACAGCAAAACCTCACTACACACTTCATGCACATGCTCGAATCAAGATGCATTCACAGACTCTTTAATTAGTCAATTACATGAATTCAAGATTAAGCCTCAATCATAATGAACCAAATTCTATAGCCTAGGTAACTCAACATATTTACAGAATTGCATGCTTTCAAACGAATCACTTTCACATTTTGAACATCAATTACAACACGCAACGAAAATTTAGCAACCATAAGCAACTACAGTTTATTGATGCAATCCACCAAAGAAACTAAAAAAACAACAAATAAAAATCCTACTCCTACCGACTACATTTCCCTTAAGACGGTCGTCATCCATCCATCATAGGGAACGGTCACTAACTATGACATCGGTTCAATGGGACTATTCTCGGTAAAAGAACCGAAAACAAACTCCGAGAAACCCAAACATAAAAATCGAAATAAAAAAAAATTTTGCAACACATCGATCATTTCGATAGAAAGGAAATATTTACAAGTGCAAAATATTTTCGCAAAAATTTTGAAAAATATCGATCATGTCGATAGAGAAAAAACAATTATTTACAAAATTTACAAAATATTTACAATGGCAACCATAACTTTCAAAACGCACATCATTAGCCACAAAACAATATATACACATGCATCGCAAATCAGTTCACAACAATAGGGAAAGCACAGACATACATAAACGTCAAGGAAAAATTATACAGCAATTTAGAGCCTTGACCTAGCACCTAACTACTCCCCACCCCACACTTAAATCGAACACTGTCCCCAGTGTTCACAAAAATACAAAGCACAAAAATTTGGGTGGTGGAACTCCCTGCTTAGTCGAAATATTCGACTTCCTCATCCGGTGCTGCGGCCTCGTCTCCCATGTCTGAATCGGCTCCATCGTCATCATCGGACTCCACATCGGAGTCCTCACGACGTGTTTCCTCATCAGTAGGGACATCATCATCAATCGGCTCCACAAAGGCTGGCCCCACCATACATAAGGCTCTGGCGTTCTCGCCAAAGGGGTAGTCCAGCTCCAACTGCCATAACTCCTCCTCGGTGGCTGGTCTCCCACCAATCCGTAGCTGCAGCATCTGCATGCTGAACATACGGGCCATGTACTGATCGTCACGAGCATGTCGCTCGCCCAAAGTCAGCACAGGTTTGTGTGTAGTGTCGGGGGCCTTAGTCTTTGTCACGTCGAGGGCCCACCGCTCCAACTGCAGAATATAATCCAAGGCTTCTTCCTCAACGTCGAGGCCTCGGAGGAAGGTGGTGATGAGTCCGCCAAACCCGTATATGTGGCCCCGGTGTAGTCTGGCTCTCTTCATGGCGGATATTATGACCGCCCCCACATTAATCTCAAGCCCTTTCATAAGGGCATATACCAAGCAGACACGGTCCCGGGTCACGTCTGTCATATGAACTCCCGGGATCAAACACGAACACATAATTTTTAGCCAGATCCTGGCCTCCCTGTTCATCTGCGAGTAGGGAAGAGTCTGGTGGTAACCCCTCTCTTTGTGTCTACTCCATCGGGCTGTGGATCGAGCCCCACACAACGTACGTCTGATGTCGGCGTACGGTGGGGTGATGTTGAGCTGGCGGAGAACATGGGCGTCTGTGTCCCGCGCTCCAACGATGGCATTCAGCTGCTGGGGTTCCAGAGTGACAATCTGCCCTCTGATTTTAATAGTATGGCTTCTGATGGCCGGGTTCCAGTTGGCATAAAATTCCCCGACCAAGTGAAGGTTGCACTCCTTGGGCTCCTGAAAAATAAAGCTAAGCCCAGCTGCCTCAATCCTCTGTACCATGCGAGGGAACTCCTGTGCGAGTGGTTCCCTTGCAATATATTCCTCCGGGAAGAACTTGTTCTCCTTATGCTTAGCGTACCACTTCTTCCCTTCATCGGTAACCCATCGTGTTCCATATCGGCGGTGTTGACCGCGCGGAACAGCGGGTGCCGCTGGGACTGCAGTGCCTAGTCTCATCCTCTTCCTGCCTGTGCCTGAGGTGGAGGCACCCTTGCCTTTGTCTTGTCGGCTGGCCATTGTACCTATCAATTTACACAACAAGCACAACGTTAAGCTAAAAACTTGTTAGCTTCGGCTAAGGTCGGGTTAAACAAAATTTACCCCACACTTAGTCCTTAACAATATTTACAAAATTTCAGCAAGGATAGCTCTATTTACAACCCCAAACACAAACAACTATACACATATTGCTTAGTGCGTTCACAACAAAATTTCGACAGCATAACGGTTAGTGTACTACTCAGACTTCATACAGCTAATTCCCAATTCTACTATCGCTAGCAATCCAACCAACGCACTTCGCAATAAAACAACAACAAACTAAAAACAACAACTAAAAAGACATTTTATATACAAACTAATCTAAACAATCTAACCAATTCACACTTTATGCAATTTCCCACAAAAATTCAAGGATTAGTCGTCTTTGAACATTTACACAATATTTACCACGACTTATCTCAAATAATAAACACACCCCGGCATCAATTTTCACCAAACTATCAAGTTGCCCAAGTTAAAATTCAACAACCCAAGCCCTAGAATACACTTCGACAACCAAAATTGAATTATTCACTCAATCGATAAGTTCAAACGTCAACTACAATAATCCGAACATAATCAATCACAAAATAATTCACATCATGTTTAATTTCTACCTAGGGTGATATATCTCACCTCACATGCCCAACTTTGACAAAAATCGCCAAAAAAAATTGAGTTAGACGATGAAAACATACCTTAGAATTGAAGAATCGGAGAACTTGATGTTTTTCTTTGCCTACCAACGTGGCACGTCGCTTGGGGGGAGGCGAATGGGTGTTTGGTCGCGGAGGGAAGAGGGAATGGGGAAAATAGGGGCGAAATCGGGGGTTTTTATTAAGAAAACACGCGGGTCACCCGGAAACCCAGTGTGACCCGGCACTGGATAAGGGCAACGTGTCACGGAGGGTAACGCGGAGCCCCTCCTCCGTGACACGGAGCCAACGCGTTGGCTTACTGGAATTTTGAAAAATCCAGATTTGCCTTCAACGTGTCACAGAGGCCAACGCGGAGCATTGCCTCCGTGACACGGTGCCAACGCGCCAGTGCTCTGTTTCACCAACAATTTTTATTTTTCATACCTCGCCTCGTTTCCTCGATTCCATGTATTTTTCCTCCGTTATACCTGAAAATCACCTCACTAACCAAAAATTGGTTAAATTAATAGATTTACCTACTAAAAAATAAAAATTACTAATTAAAATGCAAATCTAAACCTAGTCAAGAAAAAGAAAATACAATAAAATAAAAAGAATTTACACTAAAGAAAGAGAAAAAGAAAAAAAATATATTTTTCACGGGTTGCCTCCAGTGCAGCGCCTAGTTTAACGTCGCGGCTCGACGTCCTTTAAGCTCATTTATCTACTAGGGGGATGGACGATTTGTCCCGATCATGGTCATCCCCCCAGTAGTTCTCAACCTTATCCGGTGGCCTACCTAGTGACTCTAGGGAATCACTCAATCCATTAGCATTCCCATGATCAATCACGTTGATCACCGAGAGTTCCTTATAAACAGTCGGGAGCTTAGGTGCCTTGTACACGTCGAACACCTCAACCTTGTCATGTGCTCGCATCGTGAGTTGACCCGCAGCTACATCGATCAATGCCTTTCCGGTTGCCAAAAAGGGTCGTCCCAAAATAAATGGGACTTCAGCATCTGGTTCAAAATCCAGAACAATGAAATCTACCGGAAAAATGAGGGAGCCTACTTGCACTAGCACATCCTCAACAATGCCATCCGGCTTAGCCAAAGACCTGTATGCTAGCTGCAAGATTACCGTTGTAGGTCTAGGACTCCCTAGACCTAACTTTCTGAATACCGAAGATGGCATCAGATTTATGCTTGCCCCCAAGTCGCATAACCCACGAGCTCAGATACTTTGCCCAATCGTGAGCTGGATAGTAAAACTTCCAGGATCCTTCAGTTTTGTGGGCAATCTATTCTAAATACGGGATGTGCATTCCTCCGTTAAAGCCACCGTGGCATACTCAGTCAAGCGACTTTTGTTGGCCACAATGTCTTTGATATACTTCGCATATTTTGGCACACCCTGCAAGACATCAACAAGAGGTAAGTTAACATGTACCTGTTTAAGTACCTCCATGAATTTCTGGAAACACGCCTCCTCCTTGTGTTTCTTGAGTCATTGAGGGAACGGGGGTGGAGGCCTTGCTGGTTCCGCTTCTTTAGACTTCCCCTTATCTGAGATTTGCTCTCCCTCAACATCTGCTGCTCCTGACTTCTGAGGCGGTCTTTCCGGTTCCACCTCCTTTAATTGTAAACCACTCCTCGTGGTCACTGCATTCACCTGCTTAGGATTGGGATCCGTGTCGCTAGGTAGTCCTCCTCCTGGTCTAGTATTTTGGGCACTAGCAAATTGCCCAAACTGATATTCAAGAGCCTTGGTTGCCAATTGATTGTTCTTTACTTCGGCTGCCAATTTGACATAGTCAGCCTGCAATTGTGCCTGGTTGGCAATCATGGTCTTGAACATCTCCTCAATAGTCGGCGATGGTGGTGGAGGAGGGGCATTGTGATTTCTGAAATGCGTCTGATAGCCTTGTTGCCCTCCTTCGTTTCTGTGCATACCCTGCCCTGAACTCTGGCCTTGTTGATTGTTGCTACCCCACGAAAAATTCGGATGGTTCCTCCAATTTGAGTTGTAGCCACCACCAAACTGCTGTTGATTTCTCTATGCATTGCCCACAAAGTTAACAGAATCAGGATTTGCACCACAGTATTCGGCTGAATGCTCACTACTACCACACACTTCACACCACATCTGTTGGACTGCATTGACGGAGGCTGAAGGCTGGTTCAAATTCATATTGCTGAAGTGAGTGTTTAACTGATTTTGCAAAGCAGCTATCTGTGCAGCGATAGCTGTGTATCCATCCACTTCAAGCACTCCCGCTGCTTTCCTTGCTCCACCTCTTGAAGAATCTGCATTCCATTCTGGGTTGCCTTGTGAAATTCGGTTGAGCAAAGTGTACAGCTCCTCATAAGTCTTCTCCAGCGCTTGCCCTCCAGCTGCTGAATCCAATAGAATTTTAGTGTGGGGTTCCAAACCCTCAATAAAAGTGTGTACCAACACCTCGTTGGACTGATGATGGTGAGGAGAGTCCCGCAACATGGACTTGAATCTTTCCCAAGCTTGATAAAGATTTTCTCCTTCCCTCTGTTTAAAACTTAGAATCTGACTTCTAAGTTTAGCTGTTTTACCCGAAGGAAAAAATCTGATCAAAAACTTCCTTGCAAGATCATCCCACGTTGATATAGAGTTAGGTGGTTCAACTTTTAACCACCTCTTGGCTTCACCAAGTAAGGAAAATGGAAATAAGGTGAGCCGAACATAATCAGGTGACACTCCAGCGGGTATATAAGTGTCACTTATCTCCAAAAAGTTCTGGAGATGTTGTTGCGGATCTTCGTGAGGGAGACCGGTAAACTGCCCGCTAGTGTGCAAAAGTTGCACCATATTTTGCTTTAACTCAAATCTCTCTCCAGGCTCTGGTTTGCGGATTCTGGAATGTACATTATTAGCATGTGGGATTGCCACCTCGCGAACCGGCCTGGCTGCTACTTCCTCGGGCACTAACACTGCCCGCACAACTGGTGGATTTGGTTGCTCCATCATAGACTGTTTGAGCAACTGCAGCTTCTTCCGAAGAGCTTCTCTACGTTGACAATGCAATTCACGTTCTGGCTCTAAGTAAGATTCCACCAGCTCCTTGTCCCTTGCCAGTGTTCACAGAAATAAAAATCTGCAAAATACAGGCTAAGACCAAGTTGTTAACACTTAAGAAAATAAAAATACAAATACAGTAAATTTACACTAAACACAATTTTACAAATCGCCTAGCCTCCCCGGCAACGGCGCCAAAAACTTGTTCGCGGTCTGCTCGGTATATATCAAAAACCGACACGCAAGTGCACGTGGTCAAACAAGTAATAAAGTGGCTAAGTAGCCAAGTATCGATCCAAGGAGGCTGCTCAAGATACGTAAAATTGCCTAGTTTACTATATCTCTATTCTATTCCTAATTATGTTAACAACAATGCAACCAAGAGTTATTTTGAGTTTTTGTTTCTAAACTATATATATACTACAATTAATCACAACTAATTACTTTTGAATTTAGACAATGGATATGAACATGCCAAGGTTAAGAACGAGTAATGAACTTGATAATCATGATAATTTGGTTATCCTCTTCCTCATGTTGCTAGCCAAGAACGTTTGCCTAGAAATTAAAACTTTCGTATTTAATTTCACTTTAGAATCATAAACCATCCGTCTACATTTCTGTGATCAAATGCAATTTATGACCTAGCACTACAATTCCGGTTCCTAAGTTGACTAATACGGCTTTCAAGTATATTTCTATCAAGAAAGCACATCAAAACCCAATTTTCCCAAATCAAGTTAAGAACAATACCCTATTAATTCACAACTTTCCAATTTCTTGCTCTCTCGAGTGAAATTGGACTTTTTAGATATACATTAATGTTGGCCAATCAATAATGTAGTAAGAACAAGAATTAATAGAACAACATGCAAGAAGAAGAAGAAACCATATCAATTATCATCAAAATTCATTACACAAGTTCAAAACCTCAGCAAGAAAGGGAATTAGCCACTCATTCTTGGATTAATCATCCTAAAATGAGTGGAAATCATGCATACAATTGAAGGAAAGAAGAAAGGAAGAGAAGAAAACTCTTAGCTTTTCTATTCTTCAACTGCTACTAACCCACGTTCCTGCTCTCCACTTCTGAACTCAGTCTAAAAACTAAAAACTAAAAACTAAAAACTGATTAAAAATAAACCTAAGTGTGCTATTTATACTAGTGGGAAATTTTTCCCGGAATAACAAGCAACGTGTCACGGAGGCCAACGCGGAGCACTGCCTCCGTGACACGGCGTGGACGTGGACCCTCTTTGGAATTTGCAGGGTCCGGATAATTAACCTCAACGTGGCACGGAGGCCATCGCGGAGGCCTATCTCCGTGCCACGGAGCTGACGCGCAGGCACACTGGAAATTGCCAATTTTATTTCACGCCCAGGCAGTGTGCTACCGCGATGGCAGCGTGGCACGGCTCCATCGCGGAGCCATTATAAAATGTGCCATCCAAGGTCTTTTCCACGCTCGCATCCAAGTCCAACTCCGACATAGTTCCAACATGCATTTTAGCTCCTAAAAATCACATTTTCCTGCAAAACAAATGCTAATCATGTTGGTTAGTATAAATTCGCATTTTATTACCAAATACATGATATTATATACACATTGCACAACAAACAAGGTAAAAATGATACGTTTGAGTATCACTTGGGCATATAAATCTGCCCAAGATCACTTTTCTGCCTCAATCTGCTAGGCATGAATGATGAGGCTGGAGAGGTTAATGTCCTTAATGAGCATCGTGATCCTGCCCTCCTTAACTACCAGGTTTGATACCCCATTGAAGAATTTTAGCATGAGAGCCCTTGGCTCGGCTACCATCTCTAGAGCATACCTCAACAACTGAGTGAACTCCAATGCATATTCCTCCATGGCCCTCTTACCCTGCTTTAAGTTCATGAACTCAGGGACCTTAGACTCCCTCAACTCCTGAGGGAAAAATCTATCTAGAAATGCTTTGGTGAACTCTTCCCACTCTACTGGCCCTGTTGTTGTTGGCCTCACTTCCTTACATTGGTTGTACCAAATTTGAGCCACCCCTTTCAACTGGTACGAAGCCAGATCAGCACTCTCCATGGAACTAAACCTCATCCACAAACTCATGCGGTTCCTCTCCCACCTTGGATCCATAAAAGCTGGATGATTTATACGGGTGAAGTCCCAAACCCTAGTAGCTGCAGTAAACCCGTTTGTATTCACCAGAACCCCCTGCTGGTTCACTTGGTTAGTCACTATCTAAGCCAGCAGCTAGATTGCCACTTGGAATTCTACTGGACACTGGGTCATCCTGAGGGGCTGTTGGAGCTGGTGGGGCAGGTCGGTTACCGTTGCCAGCCCTCCTTCTATTTCCTCGTCGTGGAGGCATATTTTTCATTGAAACAAACAAAGCACGACTTAGGAGGACATTTCGGGATTCAACTTCAACGCATGATAAGGAGTATGAATAAAAGGGAGTTTTCCTAATAATGCCTCGTAACCTCCCCGTCATAAGTTTGGCATAGTTCACACCCATGAAAAGGACTCTACTTGACGTGGCTTTCAGACATCCTAGGATACTCTAAACCTGGGACGCTTATACCAAGTTTGTCACGATCCGAGTTTATACCATAGATGAGAGACGATACTTGGTGCCATAAGTGACCCCAAGCTAACCCGTAATCTGTCACTACACTAGTAAACTGAGTAAACATAACGGAAGCTTTTAAAATACAATCATTTAAGAAATATTGATTTGACAAGAGTCAATATATCAAAAGAAATAATACTACATAAATGTGTCTGAAAGCCAACTACTAACTGATGAGTTCCTGGTACAAGATCCTAGCTAACTCTAAAATCTGTCTAAAAGAGAACTAACTAAAAAAAAATATCATCCTCGAAAGGTGACGACTCACCAAACATTACTACTGATATCGTCTGAGGAACTACTAATGATGCTGGGACTGAGAACCTACGCTTGTATCATAATATAATACAACATGGAAAGTATGTGTTAGTACTTTGAATGTACTGTGTAAGTGAGAGATACAATAAGCATGAAAGAATAAGTAAATGAACTGCAGTAACATCAAAATGACCAACTTAAATACTATAAACTAATAAAACTAAACTATAACTAATATGGTCCATAAAGACCCTGACTTATGGTCGTGAATATGTCCTGAAACTGAGATACTGAGCTGAGCTAAACTAGTCTGAACTGAACTGAGACTGTACTGACAAGTGGGAGAGTCTATAACCGACATATAAGCATGTGAGCAAAATGTGGAGTTTGATGTATACGCCCCATTGATAGGACCCAATATACCTTACTAGGGTATAAAGGCATGAACTGTGAGATCACTGTCTAGGCCCATTTGGGATAAATAACCTACGGTGGAAATGTACTTCTGGGAACCTGGGTGTGCTGGAACCCCGGTCCTCTCGCTGCTAAGTCCTACTCCCACTGGATAGTCCTAGTTTGACTACTAAGCTAATAGCTCGAAGTTGGGGCCTACACTATGTCGGGGATACTTATCTGGAAGTACCCTGAGAGTCTTATCAAACTGGATAATTGTAACTGGTGTTCTAAGACTGGCCAGAGCTACTCATCTGGAAGCGCCGTAACCATCTAGAGAACAAACTGAAACTAATACTGGTAGTTCTCAGAATGGTCAGCGCTGCTTATCTGGAAGTGTCATAATCATCTAAAGAACTAACTGATAGTCATAATTGGGAGGCATTATTGATACCTCAAGAACTTATTATAGTCAAACTGATTAGATGATATTACTGGAAGACACTGAAAATACTAACATTTTAACTGAGACTGAACTAGCATACAACTGACTAAGAATTCATATGATAGTAATAACATAGAATTTCCAACACTAACAAAGTCAAGCAACATTAAGAGCTGATCAACTATGCAAGACCCAAATTACTACATTCAAGAATAAGGGCTAAAATAATAATAATCATGTAAGGAGATAATACCAAAATTATCACTAACAACAAACCTCAATACTCAAGAGAATTATAACAGGAAGAAATTCCATAATTTACTAACAATTGAACCCTAACGATGAACTTTAGGGCTAAAACTGATAAGAAATTTTAGGAGAGTTTTGGGCCACAAGAGAAGAACAATTCCCTTGTTAAATACCCACATACCTGGTGGAATGGGCTGCAATGGATGAAAACCCTTCAAAAAATTTTTGATAGTAACTATCTAAACCCAAGAAACTCCTGATGTTCGAATGACTAACTGGTCTAGGCCAATTCTTCACCACTTCTATCTTTTGAGAGTCCACTTGTACACCCTCACTTGACACCACATGATCCAAAAAAGCCACTGAGTTCAACCAAAACTCGCATTTGCTGAACTTAGCATATAACTGACGATCCTTTAGAGTCTGTAGCACCACCCTCAAATGAGCGGCATGGTCCTCCTCACTTCGAGAGTATATGAGAATATTATCTATGAACACAATCACGAACATATCCAAATATGGCTTGAACACCCTGTTCATCAAATCCATAAAAGTTGCAGGAGCATTCGTTAGTCCAAAAGATATAACTAAAAACTCATAGTTACCATACCGAGTCTTGAAGGCTGTCTTCGAAATGTCACTCTCCTGAACCCTAAGCTGACGGTATCTAGATCTGAGGTCTATCTTCGAAAAGCACTGGGCAACCTAAAGGTGTTTAAACAAATCATCAATACTGGGGAGAGGATACTTGTTCTTGATGGTAACTTTGTTCAATTGTCTATAATCAATGCACATACAAAGAGAACCATCCTTCTTGCAGATAAAGAGAGGTGGAGCACCCTATGGGGATTTGTTATGTCTGATGAAACCCTTGTTTAGGAGATCTTCAACTGCTCCTTCAACTTCGTCAGATTGATTGGAACCATTATGTAAGGAGGAATAGATATAGGAAGGTCAATACCAAAGTCGATCTCCCACCTGGGAGGAATTCCCGATAAATCATCGAGGAACAATTCTGGATACTCACACACTACAGGAACTAACTTGATAGTTGGGGTTCGGATGTAGCATCCTTAACCCTAACTAGATGGTACACACAACCTTTGGAAATCATCTTTCTGCCCTTAAGGTAGGAAATGAAGCGACCTAAAGGCACAGCTACCCTTCCATTTTAAGACTGGTTCACCCGAAAATATGAACTCTACTGCACGGGTTCTACAATTGACTGAGGCATAACATGCATGTAGCAAATCCATGCCGAAGAAAACTTCAAAATCGTTCATGGTTAGCTCTACTAAATCTGCTGAGGTGACTTTTTGAAGGACTGTGACAGGGCAATTTCTATATACCCCTCGAGCTAAAACTGAATCGCCGACTAGAGTAGAGACTGAGAAGGGTTCTGATAATTTTTCAAGACTGACTCCGTACTACTAGTAATATAGGGTGACACAAAAGATAAAGTAGCCTTTGGATCTAACAATGCATATACGTCAAGGTGGAATAGTCGTAACATACCAGTGACTACATCTGGGGAGACCTCTTGCTCCTAACGGGATGCTAGGGCATAGAATCTGATTTGACGCTGACCACCACCCGTACTAGTAGACGCCCCTTGCTGCGCATGCTGGTGGAGCTGCTAAACTAGAGGCTGGGCCTCAACCCCTATCATGACACTGTTTGGCTGCTAGGCAATCCCTAAACATATGTCCAGGCTTCCCACACCCAAAACAAGCACCTGAACCAGCTAAGCACTGACCCATGTGTCTCCGACCATATCTGCTACACTCTGGAATAATGGCCTCTGTGGGTCTGCTACCCTAGCCTGTAGAGCCTGATGCTCATCCCCTCGTATCGCACTTGGATATAGATGGCACACTCATAGCCGAATGCACTGGGGATGAAAATCTCTGGTGGGACTGCTGACAGTGCGCACTAGGTCTCTACTAGGAGAAGCCGAAGCTATCAGTCCTGGCCCTCTTGGCCTTTCTCTCTCGCTAACTCACTTGCACCGCCTCAATCTGCTGAGTGTATAGAACTATCTGATCAAAGTCAATGTCCTCATGAAGCATCACGGTCCATCAATCCTTGATTAAGTAGTCTGCTATCCCACGCACGAACTGGCTAACTCGGGCTTTCTGATCTGCCACCATCTCAGGTGCATACTTGGACAAACGAGTGAACTCTAAGGCATACTACTAAACTATCATCTTCCCTTGCTTTAGGTTCACATACTCATCTACCTTAATCTCCCTTATCTCACGAGGGAAGAACCAATCCAGAAATACGGCATGAAATTCCTCCCAACTAATAAGGCCTAGTCCAACTGCTCTGCTATCCTACCATTGCTTGAACCAAATATGCACAACCCCTTTCAACTGATATGAGGCTAGATTGGCGCACTCCTCTCCCATCACCCCCATGATGTGGGTGATCTTCAAAACCCCATCAATAGACTCATGTGGATCCTCGTCCCCCTTTGACCGAAGAAACTCCGAAGGGTTCATCCTCAAAAAATCTTTGACTCGTGTCGTTGCTACATTCCCGTTCTGAGAGACATGCATTACCACCTGTTGGTTGACTTGAGCAGTCAAGGCCTGAGCTAGCATCTGTATGGCTGCCTTGAACTCTGCGTCGGCAACCTTCTCAGGTACATACTCCTCATGGGCCGGTGGGGCCTACTGGTGCCCATCTCTATTTCCATTCTTGTCGCCATTCCCATTCCCATTTCCATATTTTCTTTCATTAACTCGGCGAGGAGGCATGATTCTACAAATGTGTATAGAAGGAGTTAGAAGGATAGAGAGACATTTCATCGCACAACTTAGATCATGAAAGAAAAGAACATTTCTTAAACCGTCTCGTAGCCTCTTCATCATAAGTGTGGAGTACTTCACACCTATGAAAAAGACTCTACTTAGTGCGGCTTTCAAAAATCCTAGGACACTTCAAAACCAAATGCTCTGATACCAAGTTTGTCACGACCCGAACATAGGCTCAAACCGAGACATGGAAAAAAGAACCCCGAGAGGCTCCAAATCGACCTGTGGCATGAACATGATATCTAAAATCAAAATACTCAAGCGGAAGTCTAATATATAATCAAGAGTAAGTCTGATAATCTCATAACATCGGAATACATAACTCAAGGCTGAATATTGAATACATACTATGTCTGAAAAGCCTTTACTACTGACAGGTTGATGGGGTAAGACCCCAACTAACTCACTAAAGTCTGAAACTGAAAGTTCTAAATACAATTGGAAAGAAGGACTCTCTAAAGATGAGGACTCACCCACTCTAGCTGGAAAGTGCTAATATTGCAGGTCTGGCTAATGACGGGACTAAGCCTGAATATCTGAGCCTGTATCATGAAATGATACAACATAGAGTATATGGTCAATATGTGGAATGTACCAAGTATGTAAGGTAAGTAAAACCGCTAAGTAAGTAAAATCATAAATCATGCACATCATAAAACATAATCAAGATAAGATTCTGAGAGTAGGGCTTGCATGCTATTTACTGAAATCATGATCTGAACATAACTGTATATCATAACTAAATCAAATGACCCAAAGCTAAAAATTGATAATCATAAGTAAAATTGAACATTAGGTTAAACCTTCAGAAAACATAATAACATGACTGATGAACATGCATAATTGAAATCATGAGGGATAATGAGAGACTCGTCATATAACCGACATTACCATGATAGAGCTTATGTGGTCCCGACTATCACACTCAAGTGGGCAGAGCCGTACAAAGCTTTGCCAAGGCTAAGAACGTTACCATGATATTGATATCAAGCTGAAGGCGCCTTGGGGGAAGGGGAAACTCACAAAGGAGGTCCTAAATAATCTAAACATACCTATGTTGGTGCGTAGTTCTGAGGCATAGGGTTGACTGACCCTTAGCCTACTCAGGGCTAAACCTACTCCCAAATCAGTGCATATGCTCTTCATCGTTTTTAGTGAAGCAAAACCATCGTCTAGTGACGAAGCTGACTTATAACATACATGCATAAATCAAAAATATAACATGAGGAGCCTTCGGGCTCAAACCATACCACAAGTTGAAAATAGTGGGAGTCTAGACTCCAAAAACCATGTGGTAAGCTAATAACATAAAATTTAGATAAATCATGAAATATACTTGATCATATGGGCTTGCCCTATACTTAAACATGCTAGACATAGACTTGATCATTCGAAAACATGAACATAGACATGGGTAATTCGAAATCATACTCTCTTCACATACATCTCATCATACTTGAATACATATATCATAGATCTCAACTTTCATGAAATTTTATGGATAGGCATCATAATTAATAAAACTTGGAAACATAATTTATAATTGAAAACATTGTAAAATATGCCCATAAGTCATAATTCAACATTAGAAACATGCTTAGATCATACCCATGATTGATACTTAGGAAATTCACATGTTGGGTTAAAACCCCATAGATTCATCAACTAGAATTTCATGAATTGAAGAAGGATTGGGAATGGGTGTGGATAGATACACCCATTCATAGCCTTACATAACTGTAGAAATCTGATTTCAATACTCCGTTAATTTCCCAATGGAAATTTGGGGAAGAACTTGAGGAATTTAGGCTAGATCACCCTTAGGAGCTTCTAGACTTGCATGCACGGATGTGAATAGGCTTAGAATGAACTTACCCCTCTTAAAATACACTATTCTGAGCTTAAAACGATGTAGTTTAGGCCTTAGGAACTTAGAAATTATGGAAAAGCCCTTAATAAATTTGCTGGGAAAAACATACTGTCAGTCCCAACATGGGACTGGATGACCCGTGCCCTTCACCACGATGCATGGTCTGCTCTCGTTGCCTGCACTGGAACTTCTCAACACTGGTCACCACGAGGGAAACCATGACTCATGGTGTGCCCAAAGACTCGTGGTGATTGGTCATTAGGGACGCTGCCAAAAGATTCATCCTTCAAACAAATCACTAACCATGACCCACTTGATGACTCGTGGTGGTGATTACAACTCATGCTCCCACCCGTGGTTAGTCTCAAACCCCAAAACTCAACCAAGTCGAATCTCCTCCCCATGAGTCACTCAACGACTCGTGGTGCACCCAACGGTTAACTAGGCGACTCGTCTTGTGACCTAGTGCAGAAAATTCTATTTTCTCCATTTCAAAACATACTGAAAAGTAGAGAAATGCAATCTTCATACTCAAATACTAAACATATAAGCTGAAAACTGACGAAGTGACTGACTCCGAGCTGAACTACAAGACTGAGTCGAATTCATGAATCACACATATGTTCATTGACATGAAAGAAACTAGCGCACATGAGCTGAACATGGAACTGAATAGAGTACTTAGGGGGAAACTGATACCTCAAGCTGAAACTGAGCCAGAAGGGAATAAATGCGGGTATTTAGCCATTATATATGCTTTGACTTCCTACATAGCTCCCTCAACATGTTGATTTTCTCCACAACACCATAACTGAAACTACTTCTTTGTTTCTTATCTTTCGAACCTGACGGTTTAGTATTTCCACCGGAACCTCCTTATAACTAAGGCCAACCTTCACACTGACACTCTCCACTAGAACAACCAAAGCTGAATCATCCAAACACTTCTTTATGAGCAATACATGGAAAGCTGGATGAACTAAAGCCAATTCTGAGGGAAACTCCAACTCATATGCTACCTTGCCAACCCGTTTCACAATCCGGTACGGACTAACATAACGGGGACTGAGTTTCCCTTTCTTTCCAAATCTCATCACTCCCTTTACGCATACCTTCAGAAACACCCAATCATCAACTTCAAACTCAATCTCCCTCCTCCTCACATCCTCATAGGACTTTTGGCGACTCTGTGCTATTTTCAACCTATCCCTTATAAGCTGAACTTTCTCCATAGCCTCATGGACTGAATCTAGACCTATCAATATAGCTTCACTGACCTCGAACCAACCAATACTTGATCTACACCTTTTCCCATAATGAACCTCAAACGGAGGCATCTGAATACTTGAATGGTAGTTATTGTTATATGAAAACTTAATGAGAGGCAAATGATCATCCCAACTACCCTTGAAATATATGACACACGCTCTCAACATATCCTCAAAAGTCTAAATAGTCTGCTCGGCTTGACCATCTGTCTATGGGTGAAAGGCGGTGCTAAGCTTGACTTGAGTACCAAGTCCCTTCTAAGACGATCTCCAAAACTGGGAGGTAAACTGAGTACCTCTATCTGATATGATGGACAATGACACCCCATGTAACCAAACTAACTCCCAAATATATAACTTAGCATGATCCTCCACTGAATCGGTAGTTTTGACTAGTAGAAAATGTGTTGCCTTAGTGAACCTATCTAAAACCACCCAAATAGAGTCATTGTGTCGACGAGTGCGAGGCAACCCTGTAATGAAGTCCATGTTGATCTCCTCCTACTTCCAAGTAGGGATAATAATGTCTTGGAGAACACCTCTAGGTCTTTGATATTCCACTTTCACTTGTTGATGATCTGGATACGTAGCCATAAATTCTGTTATGTCCTTCATGCCACTCCACCAATAGACATTCCGTAGGTCACAGTACATCTTGGTGGCACCTAAATGTATAGATATGTAGAACTGTAAGCCTCGTGCAACATTCGATCTCTCAAATCATCAACGACAAGTGACCTTGATATAAAAGTACACCATCTCCCCCTTTGGAGAAGACTTCTACGTTCTAATTCAGAATGGCCTCTTTCAATTTTACCAAAATAGGATTATCCTCCTACCTAGCTTTAATTTTGGTCACTGCGGATTATTCCGACCCTTCTGAATAATGAAACCACCATTTGCCGAGTCAACAAGATGGACTCCTAGCCATGCAAGATGACGTACATCCTTCACTAACTCCTTCCTTTTCTTGTCCACATGGGACACACTGTCCATAGAAAGCCTGCTAAGAGCATCTGCCACCACATTAGCCTTGCCCGGATGGTAGAGAACACTCATATCATAATCTTTAAGAAGCTCCAACCACCTCCTCTATCATAGATTCAAATCCTTTTGGGAAAACATATACTGTAGGCTTTTGTGGTCCATAAACACATCTACATGAACCTTGTACAAATAGTCTCTCTAAATCTTCAAGGAAAATACAACTGCCGCCAACTCGAGGTGAAGAGTCGAATAGTTCTTTTCATGGACTTACAGCTGCTTGGAAACATAAGCTATAACTTTACCGTGCTACATGAGAACACAACCAAGGACAATCCCTCGAGGCGTCACAATATACCACAAACCCATCGGTACCCTCAAGTAGGGTTAACACTGGTGCCAAGGTGATTCGAGTTTTCAACTCTTGGAAGTTGTTCTCATAGGCCTCTGACCATTGAAACTTCACTTTATTCAGGGTTAATCTAGTGAATGGGGCTGCAAAGGATGAAAACCCTTCAACAAATCTTCGACAGTAACCAGCTAAACCCAAGAAACTCCTAATGTCCGAAGGACTAACTAGTTTAGGCCAATTCTTCACCACTTCTATCTTTTGAGAGTCAACCTATACACCCTCACTTGCTACTACATGACCCAAAAATGCCACAGAGTTCAACCAAAACTCGCATTTGCTGAACATAGCATATAACTAATAATCCCCCAAAGTCCGTAGCACCACCCTCAAATGAGCGGCATGCTCTTCCTCGTTTCGAGAGTATATGAGAATATCATCTATGAACACAATCACGAACATATACAAATATGGATTGAACACCCTGTTCATCAAATCCATAAAAGCTGCAGGAGCATTCATTAGTCCAAAAGACATAACTACAAACTTATAGTGACCATACCGAGTCTTGAAGACTGTCTTCTGAATGTCAGTCTCTCGAATCCTGAGCTGATGGCATCTAGATCTGAGGCCGATATTTGAAAAGCACTTGGCACCCTAAAGTTCGTCAAAGAAATCATCAATCCTGGGAGAGGATACCTATTGTTGATGGTAACTTTGTTCAATTGCCAATAATAAATGCACATACGAAGAGAACCATCCTTCTTGTGGACAATGAGAATTAGTGCACCCTATGGGGATTTGCTAGGTCTAATGAAACCCTTGTCTAAGAGATCTTTCAACTGCTCTTTAAACTCCTTTAGCTTGGTTGGAGCCATTATGTAAGGAGGAATATATATAGGTTGCATACCGGGAAGAAGGTCAATACTAAAGTCGATCTCCCGCTCAGGAGGAATTCCCCATAAATCATCTGGGAACATTTCTTGATATCACACACTACAGGAACTGACTGAAAAGTCGAGTTTTCGGACGTAGCATCCTTAACCCTAACTAGATGGTACACGCAACTTTTATAAATCATATTTCTAGCCTTGAGATAGGAAATAAAGCGAGCTATAGGCACAACTAAACTACCCTTCCACTCTAGGATCGGTTCGCCCAGAAATTTGAACTCTACTCCATGGGTTCTACAATTGACTGAGGCATAACATCCAAATAAAGACAGGGCAATTTCAATATACTCATTGAGCTATAACTGAATCACCAACTGGAGTAGAGATTGAAAAGGGTTCTAATAATATTTCGAGACTGACTTCGAAACTACTAGTAACATAGGGCGTCACAAAAGATAAAGTAGCCCCTAGATCTAACAATGCATATACATCAAGGTGGAATACTCGTAACATACCAGTGACTATGTCTGGGGAGACCTCCTGCTCCTGACAGGATGCTAGGGCATAGAATCTGTTTTGACGTTGTCCACCATCCGCACTAGTGGATGCCCCTTGCTGAGCTGGGTGTGCTGGTGGAGCTGCTGAACTTAAAGCTAGGCCTCAGCTCCTATCATGACCCTATTTGGTTTCTAGGCAATCCCTAAGCACATATCTGGGCTTCCCGCACCCTAAACAGGCACCTGAACCTACGAAGTACTAACCCACGTGTGTCTGACCTCATCTGCTACATTCAGGAGTACTGGTCTCTGCATGTCTGCTACTCTGCCCTTTACAGCCTGATGCTCATCCCTTCTAATACTACCTGGATCTAGATGGCACACTCATAGCCGGAGGCGCTAGGTTGAAGATCTCTGGTAGGACTGTTGAGGATTCCCACTAGGTCTTTACTGGGAGAATCTGAAGCTATCAGTCCTGGCCCTCTTGGCCTCTTTCTCTCGCTCACTCACCTACATCACCTCTATCTGCTGAGCATATAGAAATATCCAAGCAAAGTCAATATCCTGATGAAGCATCATGTATTGGCAATCCTTGACTAAGTAGTCTTCTATCCCATGCATGAATCAGCTCACTCAAGCTCTCTAATCTTCCACCTTCTCAGGTTCATACTTGGACAGACGAGTCAACTCCAAGGCATACTCCTGAAATGTTATATTCCCTTTCTTTAGGTTCATAAACTTGGCTACCTTTATCTCCCTCATCTCATGAGGGAAGAACCGATCCAGAAATGCGGCATAAAACTCCTCCCAGCCAATATGGCCTATTCCAACTGCCCTGCTATCATTCCGTTTCTTGAACCAAATGTGGGAAACCCCTTTCAACTTATACGAGGCTAGATCGGCGCACTCCTCTCCCGTCACCCCCATGATTAGGAGATCTTCATAAACTCATCAATAAACTCGTGGGGATCCTTGTCTACCTTTAAACTAAGAAACTCCTGAGGGTTCATCCTCAAAAAATCTATGACTTGTGCTGCCGCCGCATTCCCGTTCTGAGAGACATACGCTACACCTGGTTGTTGACATAAGAGGTCAAGGCTTGAGCTAGCATCTGTATAGCCTCCCTAAACTCTGCATGGGCAACCTACTCAGGTACATGCTCCTCGTGGGCCGGTGGGGACTGTTGGTGCCCATCTCCATTGCCATTCTCGTGGTCATTCCCATTCTAGTTTCAATTTCTTTTTCCCTTAACTCGGCGAGGAGACATGATTCTGTAAACGTGCATAGCACGAGTTAGAAGGATAGAGAGACATTTCATCGCATGACTTAGATCATGAAAGAAGGGTACATTTCCTAAAACATCTCGTAGCCTCTTCATCATAAGTGTGGCGTGCTTCACACCCATGAAAAAAACTTTACTTAATGCGTCTTTCTGACACCCTAGGATACTTCAAAACAAAATGCTATGATACCAAGTTTGTCACGACCCGAGCATAGGCCCCGATCAAGACACGAGAAAAAGAACCCCGAGATGCTCCAAGTTGACCCATGGAATGAACATGATATTTAAAATCAACATACTCAAGTGTAATTCTAACATATAATCAAGCGAAAGTCTGATAATATCATAACATCGGAATACATAACTCAAGGCTAAATACTGAATACATACTATGTATGAAAAGCCTCTACTACTGATGAGTTAATGGGACAAGACCCCAACTAACTCACTAAAGTCTGTAACTAATTGTACTAATACAACTGGAAAGAAGGGCTCTCGAAAGATGAGGACTCACCAACTATGTTTGGAAAGTGTTAATGTTGCAGGTCTAGCTAATGACGAGACTGAGCTTGAAAATCCAAGTCTGTATCATGAAATGATATAACATAGAGTATGTGGTCAATACGTTGAATGTACCGACTATGTAAGGTAAGTAAAACCGCTAAGTAAGTAAAATCATAAATCATGTGTCTCTTAAAACATAATCAAGATAAGATTCTGAGAGTAGGGCTTGCATGCTATTTTCTAAAATCATGATATGAACATAACTGTATATCATAACTGAATCAAATGACCTAAAGATGAAAACTGATCCTAAGTAAAACTAAACATTGGGTCAAACCTACTGAAAATAATAACATGAATGATGAACATGCATAACTGAAATCATGAGAAACAATGGGAGACTCGTCATATAACCTACATTACCACGATAGATCTTACATGGTTCCGACTATCACACTTAAGTGAGCAGAGCCATCCAAAACTTTGTCAGGGCTAAGGATGCTACCATGATATCGATATCAAGCTGAAGGCCTCTTGGGGGAAAGGCAATCTCAAAAGGGAGGTCCCAAATAATCTGAACATACCTACGTTGGCGTGTAGTTCATAGGCATAGAGTTGACTGACCCTTCGCATACTCGGGGCTAGACATTACTCCCAAAAACATGCATATGCTCTCCATTATTTTTTTAACGAAGCTTAACCATCATCTAGTGACGAAGTTGACTTATAACATACATGCATAAATCTGAAATCATAACATGAGGAGCCTTGGGCTCAAACCATACTACAAGCTGAAAATAGTGGGAGTCTAGATTCCAAAATCCATGTGGTAAGCTAATAATACAAAATTCAGATAAATCATAAAACATATTTGATCATTTGGACTTGCCCAATAGTTAAACATGCTTGACATAGACTTGATCATTCAGAAAACATGAACATAGACATGGTAATTCGAAATCATACTCTCTTCACATATATCTCATTATATTCGAATACATATATCATAGATCTTAATTTCATGAATTTTCATGGATAGGCATCATAATTTATAAAACTTAAAAATATAATTTATAATTGAAAATATTGTCAAATATGCCTATTAGTCATAATTCAACAATAGAAACATGCTTAGATCATACCCATGATTGATACTTAGGAAATTCACATGTTGGGTTAAAACTCCATAGATTCATCAATTAGAATTTCATGAATTGAAGATGGATTGGGCATGGGTGTGGATGGATACACCTATTCATAGTCTTACATACCTGTAGAAATCTTATTTCACAACTCCTTTGATTACCCAATGGAAATCTGGGGGAGAACTTGAGGAATTTAGGCTTGATCACCCTTAGGAGCTTCTAGACTTTCATGCATGGAAGTAAATAGGCTTAGAATGAACTTGTCCCTCTCAAAACACATATTCTAAGCTTAAAATGATGTAGTTTAGTCCATAGGAACTTAGAAATTATGGAAAAGCCCTTAATAAATTTCTAGGATAAAACACACTGCCAATCCCAATGAGTGACTGGATGACTCATGCCCTTCACCACGATTCATGGTCTGCTTTTGTTTCCTACATTGGAACTTCTCAACGCTGGTCACCGCGAGGGACACCACAACTCGTGTTGTGCCCGATTACTCGTGGTCTTCCCGATCACTCGTGGTGACTGGTCGTTAGGGACAATGCTTAAACATTCATCATTCAAACCAATCACTGACCATGACCCACTTGACGACTCATGATGGTGACCAAAACTCGTGGTGCCACCCATGGTCAGCCTCAAATCCCAAAACTCAACGAAGTTCAATCTCCTCCCCACGAGTCACTCAATGATTTGTGGTGCACCCAACGGGTCACTGGACGACTCATCCTATGACCTGGTATAGAAAAAAAAAATTTATCCATTTCAACTCCTGAGTCTGGTCTTAGGGTTTTTGGGGTATTACATTTAGGGGTTAAAAGGATGGGAAGTGATGTGCTGTGAGTTTACATCACCTTAGATATTTAAAACTGAGAAAATAACATAGACTTGGGTATGTTTATATGGATATTAGGCACTTTTACTTTGTCTTTGTTGAAAATAAGTGTTGGAGCAAAGATGTGAAAAATAAGCCTGAAAATGTAGAAAAATAGCCAAAGTACTAGTCTCAGTACAAGCCGTACCTTGATTGTATGAGCTATACTAAGAATCGTGATAAAGTTTAGAAGGCTGAATAGAGAAGAAGGCAACATACGACTCTCAGTACGAGACGTACCAGGATGGTACGAGCCATAACTGGAGTCGTGGAAAACTTCATAGAATTTGCACATGGAAACCTCTTGGTATGGGTGGAACTAACGAGTCGTAGTACTTACATACAACCCATACTGTGAGCCGCGGTAAGCTCCAGTGACTAATCAAGACTTGGTGAAATTTCAGACACTACAATCAATACGAGTCGTAGAAGGAAGGTACGTGTCGTACCACAACACTCGTGAAGTAGTCTAGAAGATGTCAGATTTCTTAGAACCAAGACACGGATGCATTGCACGACTCGTAGGAAGAAAGTATGAGTAATACTAGCTCCCAACACTCAACAAAAATTTGATCAAGCATAGGACATATGATTGGCAGTTACGACTCGTAAAATGCTGCTACGGGTCGTATGACAAGTCATGGCACAAACGGCGCCAGTTATGGTAAATCTCCCTATTAGCTTAGGAAAAGGTTTATGATATCTGTATAAATACCTTTTATGTTTTATTTTCAAGGGGAATCAATAGAGAATCAATAGAGAACATAGAATTAAGTAGTTTACGTGTGATTAAGAATTCTTGGGAGCAATTCTTGATTTCTTTATCAATTCTTCTTGAGATTATTCTTGCATATTCAAACAAGTTATTCTCTCAAATATTGTTATAAGTATTTAATTATGTGTTTGTCTATGAATGCATATCATAATCTTTTAATCACGAGAGGCTAAAACCTCCACAACTAGGGGTTGTGGGAACCATGGTGGATTAATAACTAGGATTGCACAAAAGTGATTCAAAACCAATGTGAAAAGCTTGTATTGTATTCTCTTCATGCTTAAATATTTTTCAATGGTTTACAATGTTAGGACTTGCTCAAATTCTTTACTTGCTTGAACCTAGAGAGTTAGAGATTAGGAAAAGAGAATTACAATAAAGCCTTGATCTTGATGATCATTGTATTAAATTGAGTTGTGGTCGCATGAGAGTTAAATTTGGAACATATTGATAATGGTGTTTGAAATTGCTCATGAGACCTGACTCGGTGATTGAGTATAGTCATCCAATAGGGACGCCCTAGTTATCAGTTCTACAAGTAAGCATTAGGATTGATCACGTGTGTATACCCGAAGTAGTTATGAAACCATGGGGAACACATATGCTAGTTATTTGCAAATCTTGATTTAATTCACAGTTATAATTTTGTTTTAATATTGCTTTCTTCAATCCCCCCCCCCCCCCAATTTGGAGATAACTTCCCAACAAGTTCACTTACTGGCATTAGTCTAGATCTTCCATATTCCCTGTGGGTTTGACCCCAATCTTTTAGTTGGGTATTTTATTAACAAATTCTGCTTCATACTTCAGTAGGAGGTGTGAGTATGACCATTATCAAAGACCATTCTTTCCAAAACAATGAATATAAGTCAGATAGATTGGGCTAGGAAGCTCGGTGATGTGTTGTGGGCTTACCAAACAGCTTATAAGACCCTCAATAGTTCATCTCCATACCAACTGGGCTATGTCAAATCATGTCATTTACCGGTCGAATTAGAGCATAAGGCACTATGGGCTCTAAAAAAGTTGAATTTGAATTGGAATGAAGCAACCAAGCTGAGACTTGACCAGCTCAAATGAGTTGGATGAGTTCTGACTTAGAGCCTATGAGAGTGCATCCATTTATAAAGAAAGAATGAAGATTTATCATGACAAGAAGATTGCAAAAAGGGAGTTTAGCATATGCGATTTGGTCCTACTGTTCAACTCAAGGCTCTGGTTGCACCCTGAAAAGTTGAAATCTAGATGGATGGGACCTTATAGAGTGGTGCATGTGTCCCCATACGGTGTAGTGGAACTTGAGAACAAAGAGGGAAAAAGGTTCAAAGTAAATGGGAAAATAATAAAGCTATATCTGGGAGATGTGGAGGAATTAAGAGGAATCGAGGCGGTGTACCTTGATGATGCCTAAAGAGTCGCAAAAGTTACATTATGCCGCAACATTAAATAAAGCGTTTTATGGGAGGAAACCCATAGATGGTGAAGCCTGAGTAGCCACAAGTATGTTCCGTTCCATCTGTTCTTATATTTTTATGCTTCGGGCACAAAGCACACTTTTCAAAAAGGGGAGGGGGTGTACTAAGATTTGTTGAAATTTTGATTCGTCGGAGGGTTTTTCTTGTCATGTTTCTTTTCCATCAAGCATTCTATCTAGTAGACCTGGCTTGTTTAGGATTTTATTTTTATGATTTTTGTTTTATTATAAAGTAACTTAGGAGTTCTCAGCCAATAAATTGCACTAGTTTTGGATTGTAAAAATTTGACTCTATTTAAAATTTTTTGATTAATTAGTTGTGTACTTCTGACTACATGCATGATTTCTGTAGATCTTTTGATGTCATTTAAGTATATTAGCATGTGTAGTTTTTTTTAAACCATGAATAAAATTGACTGGTAGAGTGAATATAAATCATGTACCATGAGTGTGTGAGGTCTAATACCTAGTTCAATACTGTGTGTGAGATCTAGAACTTGCCCAGTTGGTCTTTGCATAGATTTAAGGATGATTGGTTAGGAAAGGATCATAGGTCATTTTTGTTGAGCCCATTTCTAACCTAAATTACCTACCAAAATGATGTGATTCCCTTGATCCCGATTTTGAGCCTTAAATGAGCTATTTTTCTTGGATTAACCGATTAACCGTATCCATTTTTGATAATGAACCTATGTTGTCCCTAGTCCTCCTTGGACATTGTGAACCTCAACATAACTAAAATTCCTAAGTTGAGGGTGGCTAGAGTAAGGATGCATAAAGATTCGGAAGGTGAAAAAGGGAGAGAAAAGAGAAAAAAGGTGAAAAACGAGGTGTAATGTGACAAAAGAAAAGAAAAAATTGAAAAAGAAAATTCAAAAAGAGTAATGCATGAAAAAGTTTGAAAACACACCACACTCGTACAAGTGTATAAAAAGGGTGAAAAGGGAGGAAAAAGAAGAAAAAGTAAAAAGGGTGAAATAAGTGAAGAATGGAACCACGTGTATGTGGTGCCAAGAAGGGGTTTTAGTCACTCAAAAATTTCTATATTTACCTTACCCAGCCCGAAACCTACATTACAAGCCAAAGCAAGTCCTATAGTGATTTTAGCCTGACCATCTGACAGACCGAAGTAGAGAAACTAAGGGCAAGCCTATAGTGTCCAATATGCAGTATTTGTAACTTCTTTGTGAGAGTGAGAGTCTCGCTTGTTCAATCCCATATCATATATTTTGTTATATCTATGAGTGGGGGACTTTATTTTCTGTGAGGGTACATGGTTTTTGTTTGACTTTATCAGTGGTCTATATGAAAAGCATTGGTGATGACTTGACTACCTGCTAAAAGCTAGATGATATTTCTTGATCCCTGTTTATCATGTTTTGTAGTTGCTTGTAGTGCATTTTCTAATTTGGTTCACGGGAAAGGGATCAAAAGTTTTTGGAGTCATGGTGCAAATTTCGTTTGATATTGGCTATAGTGTCCTAGGTTTATTTTCTAGTTAGTGTCGTGTCTAGTTTTTCTTTTTCTTTCCCAGAGGTCATGCAAAAGTTTTAAGTTGAGGTGTTGATGTGCTGTTAGTTTACAAAACTTTCGATGCTTAAAACTGAGAAAATAGCATGGACTTAGCTATGTTTATATGGATATAAGGCACTTTTACTTTGATTTCAGGGAAAATAAATGTTGGAGCAAAGATGTGCCAAAGAAGCCTGAAAATGCAGAAAAACTGCAAAAGTACCTGTCTCAGTATGAGCCATACCTTGATTGTACGAGCCGTAATGAGAACCGTGATAAAGTTTAGAAGGATGAATAGAGAAGAAGGCAACATACGACTCTTAGTACGAGCCGTACCAGGATCGTACGAGCCATAACTAGAGTCGTGGAAAAATTCAAAGAATTTTCACAAGGAAACCTCTTGGTATGGGTGGAACTGACGAGTTGTAGCACTTCCATACGACATGTACCATGCGCTGTGATGAGCTCCAGTGACTATTCAAGACTTGGTGGAATTTCAAACACTACAATCAGTACGAGTCGTAGAAGGAAGGTACAAGTCATACCACAACAATCATGAAGCATTCCAGAAGATGTCAAAGTTCTCAGGCCCAAGCCACGGATGCATTGTATGACTCATAGGAAGAAGGTACGAGTCGTACCAACTCCCAACACTCAGCAAAATTTCAGCAAGCCAAGGACGTACAAGAGGCAGTTACGACCCGTACAATCCTACTATGGGTCGTATGACAAGTCTTGGCACAGGCGATGCCAGTTATGGAAAATCTCCTTGTTAGCTTAGGAAAATATTTTTTGTATCTATATAAATACCTTTTATGTTTTATTTTCATAAGGAATCAACAGAGAATCAATAGGGAACATAGAATTGAGTAGTTTACATGTGATTAACACGGAGCAATTCTTGATTTTTTTATCAATTGCTCTTGAGATTATTCTTGCATATTCAAACAAGTTTTTCCCTCAACTATTTCTGTAAGTATTTAATTATGTGTTTGTCTATGAATGCATATCATAATCATACAATCACGAGAGTCTAAAACCTCAACAACTAGGGGTTGTGGGAACCATGATGGATTAACGAACTAGGATTGCACAAAAGTGATTCAAAACCAATGTGAAAAGCTTGTATTGTATTCTATTCATTCTTAAACATTTTTCAATAGTGTACAACGTTAGGACTTGCCCAAATTCTTTACTTGCTTGAACCTAGAGAGGTAAAGATTAGGAATGATGATCATTGTATTAATTTGAGTTGTGGTCACAGAAGAGTTAAATTTGGAACAAATTGATAACGTTTAGTTTGAATTATCTCATGAGACCTCACCAAGTGATTGAGTATAGTCATCCAATAGGGACGGACCAGTCGTTTGGATGAACCCTAGTTATCAGTTCTACAAGTAAGAATTGGGATTGATCACATATGTATACCCGAAGTAGTTATGAACCCATGGGGAACACATACCCTAGTTATTTGCAAATCTTAATTTAATTCACAGTTATAATTTTGTTTTAATATTGCTTTCTTCAAAACCCCCCAATTTGGAGATAACTTCCCAACAAGTTCACTTACCGACATTACTCTAGATCTTTCATATTCCCAGTGGGTTTGACCCAAACCTCTTAGTTGGGTTCTTTATTGACAATGTATGCTTCATACTTCAGCGGGAGGTGTGAGTTTGAGCATTATCAAGAAGTTACTAAAATAGCCCTGGAAGAAAATCTGGAAAACTTGTTGACAGGGAGCAACGGGTCACACAATAAGTCATTGGTTGATACCACGACTCGTTGGATGAACCAATGGGTCGTTGGTATCTCTCATGGCCACTGGAAGGGACTTGAACATAACACTGGACTCCCTTATCTAACGGATGAAACCATGACTTGTTGGTTGAGACAATGAGTTGTTGTCATCTCTCATCCTTACTACCAGAATCGTGAAGGATTTTAGGGCTTGACACCATGGGTGGACACAACAACTCATTGTATGATACAATGGGTCTTTTTTTCCACTTGTTTTCACTGAAAGAGTTTGTCGACAACACCCTGGAGCTCCAACTAACGAGTCACCCCACGAGTCGTTACGTCAAACGATGACTCGTCGTTTAACTCGTGGGTTTCTGGAAAGGGTTTAACTAATCTCTGAGCTGGGAAGGGAACGAGTGACGGGATGACTCATTTCTCCTCACAACGGGTCATTCAATGTCTCGTTGGTTCCCAAAGGACAACTAATAGGGCTGACCACGACCCAGTCAACGGGTCAATACTGCTAATAATGACTCGTTGTATTAGTCGTTCTGAGACTAAATTTTCTGGTTTCCCCTAGTTTTTCATGCAAAGTTTTAGTTTGGTCTGGGAAAGTTTTGGGGTGTCACAGAGATTAAGGAAAACATTCTAAAATTCATATTCCCGAAATAAGCATAATCATGAGCTATTCATCATAAGCTTTATAGAATGACCCAAGATTTAGAAATAGAAATCATGTAGCGTGCTATACTTGAAATCATAGGTGAAAACTCATAGACTGATCAATGGGCCAAATATGCTATAAAGCACGATATCATAAGACATGAACATAAGTAACTAAACACATAAGGAAAAATGGGATACTTCGTCATAACCGACACTATCATGATAGAGCTTACATGATGCCCCAACTATCTCACTCAAGTGGGTAGATCCATCCTAAGCCTTGCTAGGGTAAAGAATAATGAAGGTGTGATATCACAGATGTGGCATCGGGCGGGGGGAAACACTCTCTTTAGAGGTCCCAAATAGGAATATATATATATATATATATATATATATATAACTACGATGGTGCCTAGTTATGGGACCTGGGTCCTCGAAATCCCAGGCCTACTCAGTGATAGACACTACCCCAAAAATACAGATTGCTCATAATCATATTCTAAAAATATGTCTTAGATCTCCAAACATCTCTGTAAACAGATCTTGTAAGCCTTGGCTAAAAACATGATAAAACATACTTGACTTATATGGGCTTGCCCAAATCATGAAATCATACATACTTAAAATAAGCTTCATAATTCAAAATCATGAAATCATAAGTTAAGAATTCAATGACACTTATTCATACACAATAATTCATCATACTTGAAAACATGGGCCTATAAGCTTGAAATTCATAAATCATACATAATAGGGAAAAATCATCAGAAGCTTGAAATTCATCAATTCCTAAGAAATTTTAGAGTAAAATCTTCCCTAATAATGATATTACATCAATTGGAACATGATAGAATTGAACCAATAGAGATATCATGTATAATTGCAAGGAATTGGGTTTAACCCTAGAATTTTCATAAAACTTGATTGGAGACTTGAAATCGTAGAATAGGGATGAATTTGGGCATGTGGGTTGAAGGATTTCCCCCCATTCATAACCCTACCTAACTGAGCTTGAAGAACCTTCAACCTAATTTGAGACCCAAAAGGAATTGAGATGAAAGAGATGATGAAACCCTAGTTTCTCTTGAGTGGATTTGATCTTCACATAGTGGTGCTAGGAGTAGAATGAGAGTTTAAGATAATTAAAACCATTGAAAACACCCTTTAGGAGGCTTAAAACGACTTATTGTAGGAGTTAACAACTTAGGAATTAAGAAAATACCTGTTACACCCCGTAAATTTTAAATGAATAAATAGCCTAGTGGCATGTTGGTTAAGGAATTTAGAATGCAAGCAAAAAAAAAAAGGAAAAAGTCGGTTTTTTTTATATATCATTAATACATTAGAAATTTCTAGAGAAGTCACGAAAACAGGGGGTACGAAGGATTTTGATAATTATCGCTCGATTACGCCGTCAAACGCAGTCCAAATTTAAATTAACCTCAAATACCGAGGTATTTAGCAGCAGGGCATTCCTACGGATTTAGTTTCGCGAAATTCAGCCGGCAAATCAGCGCGCTACCGAGCTAAGGTAAGTGGAATTGCTCCAAATTAGTGTCAATGTACTCCTAGCCTTAAAGTGAATATTTCTCCCTTCTGGACTTTCGAGAAATAGCAAGTTTTCGATCAGTTTTCGATAAGCCAAAGTTTGGGCTATAAATATATAGAAAGTGATGTTTTCTTCCAGAATTTTAGTATATTTTTTTTAATTGATGTATATGTGAATGCAGTTGGGAGAAATAGCTGGAGTACTGACCGAGCTTCACCCGTTAGTCGGATAATCCGAAGCGAAGGTATGTAAAGCCAGTTTCTTCGGCAAGTTAGTAACTCTAGCCTAGCATAATACAGTAAACTCCGTAATAGAATACCCGGAGTCGAATATTGAGTTTTGTGCGAATTAAGTAAACCTGTCTTGCGTTGTTATATCATAATCAGTCCGAAAGTTAGTGAAACAGTGCCAAAAGGCGAAACATTATTTCAGACTCAGTATAGTCCAGTATGCGTTTAGCAAGCATGTTTTATAATATTATGACATATATTCAGAATAAAAGTTAGTAAAGTAATATCAGACAGACAGATAATATCCCAGATATAGTACAGTCAGATAGTATCTCGGCTACAATATAGCCATACAGCCAGATGAGATCCCAGATTCAGTATAAAACAGTATGAGAATCAGTATAACACAGAAAGAGTTCAGAATACAGATAGTATTTTCAGTTAAACATGCTTGCTATATATGTGATTATTGATTGTTGAGACTTGATTGTGTCGTGAGGGCACCCTTTTGAGCGTCCTCGCCACCCCTGGGTTGGTAACTATGTCGCCCACTAAGTGGGTGGGTATATGTCACTCCAAGGAGTGGCATGCCATCCCCAGTAGGATGAAGATGGGATGAAGCTTTCCCCATATCAAGCTGGTCAGCATTACAGTACAGATAGCCCTGTTGTGCGCAAGCGCCCAGGGAATAGATTCAGATACAGTTACAGTTATAGATACAGTATAGGAGTCCTCTGGACTCAGACACAGTTATTTATATCAGAGGCCATAGCCCGAGATGAAGACCCAGGGGGCCGGCAGAGGTGCTCGTAGTTAGCAGATGACTGGAGTGACTTATTTTTGGCTGGTTTTGACTCGGGTAGGGGTATATAGATTATTTGCTTGCTTGGCGCTATCCGGCTTATGGGGGTTGGTATTGGCTCTTCTTTTCTCTCTCTCTCTCTCTCTCTCTCTCTATATATATATATATATATATATATATATATATGTATTTATGTGCTATATATTAGTTAATAGACAGTAGGCCGCCGCGTCTACCGGTACGCTCCTGCCCTATCACAGTACAGAAAGTCTGATTCAGTTCATATCAGTTCTTACACATTCAGTTATCTCCCATTATTCAGAATTTATAGTTATGTTATTTGTATTTAGTTGTATTCAGTTTGCTTCACATACTCGGTACTAGTGGTACTGACGCCTGTGGGGGCCCTGCATTGCTTGCCTACAGGTACACATAGACGAGGAGTCGATCCCTCGTGATCCAATCAGCAGAGTTATCAGCTCCTATCCTCCGGAGCTAGAGAGTAGGAGGTTGTTCCTATTTCCTTTTTTATTACAGTTTGGGTAGGTCGGGGCCCTGTCCCGACCATTTTATTATTACTTCCTAGAGGCTTGCAGTCTGATGTTTCCCTGTGGTGGTGGAGCCGGTCGTGTGGGGTCGTGCATGTATATATGTGTTTAGTTGTTGATAATGGCCACGTGGGGCCTTCTTTTGGTTATAGTTAGTGACCTTGTCGGTCACAAATGTGAATAGTAGTTGCTTCAGATTATAGTTTCATCGTTTTGGTTAGCTGTTGTGCATTGCAGGTGGCTATAGGCCTAATCGGCCGGGGGCTGTATTTACAGCCGCTATATAGCCCATTCATTTCTTGAAATAGAGGCAGAGTCTAGTAGGCACCAAGTGCCCGTCATACCCCCCAAGGTGGGGTGTAACAATACTCTTAATGACCTGACAGGAAATTACTCACTGCTAGATCCCATGAGTGACTAGATGACCCATTTGGAGACTTGACGGGTCGTCAATTGACATGTTTCCACTGGCAGTTTCTCCTTAATTTTTCTAATCTTCTCTTGATGCCTCACTTAACGGTTTGTTGTGTTACTTAAGGTTCACTTAACCAGTAGTCAAGACTCTCTGAAACTCACCTTTCCACTACTTTCATGCACTTAATAGGTCACTCAACAACTCGTCAAGTGACTTAATGGGTCACTTGATGATTCATCCTGTGACCTGGTCAAAGGATTTCCTATTTTCTCCATTTCAGCCCTCGGGTCTGATCTTAGGGACTTTTGGGGTCTGATCTTAGGGACTTTTGAGGTGTTACAGTATATCCCCATTGGGAACATTCATCCTTGAATATAGATTAAGCATATTGGAATGCTAGGGAAAGAACTACAATCCTAAAACTGAACAACCATAGCTGAAAACTGATGGAGTAACTGACTCCGGACTAATTTACATGACTATATGGAATCCATGAAACATACATGCATGCTATGACATGAAAGGAACTGAGAGACATGAACTTGCTATGAAACTAAATAGAATACCAAGGAGGAAACTAGTACCTCATGCTGGAACTAAGCCAGAAGGGAAAAGATGCGGGTATCTAGCCATCATATTTGCTTTGGCTTCCCAGGTAGGTCCCTCAACAAGCTAATTTCTCCAAAAAACCTTTACTAAAGCTACTTCTTTGTCCCTCAACTTTCGAACCTGATGATCAAGGATCTCAATTGAAACTTCATCACAGGTAGGGCTATCCTTCACCCCAATGCTCTCTATCATAACGACTAAGGCTGGATTGGCAATGCACTTCTTCAACAAAGATACATGGAAAATTGGATGCACCGAAGCTAACTCTGCTGGTAGCTCCAACTCATATGCCATCTTGCCAACTCGCCTCAGACCCTTATAAGGACCAACATATCAAGGAATAAGCTTACCTTTCTTACCAAACCTCATGACTCCCTTCATGGGATAGACCTTCAGAAACACCCAATCATCAACCTCAAACTCAAGCTCTCTACGCCTAATATCCGCATAATATTTCTGATGACTCTGAGTTGTTCTCAACCCTTCTCTTATAAGCTAAACATTCTACATCACCTCATGAAATGAATCTATCCCTATCATCATAGCCTCACCTACCTCAAATAATCCAATAGGTGACCTACATCTCCACCTGTAAAGAACCTCAAATGAAGCCATCTGAATGTTGGAACGATAGCTGTTATTATAAGCAAACTCAATCAGGGGCAAGTGATCATCCCAACTACCTTTGAAATCGAACACACATTCCCTCAACATATCCTCTAGAGTCTAAATGGTCCACTCAGCCTGACCATCTATTTGCAAGTGAAAAACTATGCTGAGCTTCGCTTGAGTACTAAGGCCCTTCTGAAAAGATCTCCAGAACTGAGTACCTCTATCTGAGATAATGAACAAGGAAATTCCATGCAACTGAACCAACTCCTGAATGTGGAGTTTAGCATAATCCTCGGCTGAATCTATAGTTTTAACCGATAAGAAATGTGCTAACTTGGTCAACCTGTCCACAATCACCCATATAGAGTAATGCCATTGGCACTTATGAGGCAAACCCTATTATGAAGTCCATATTGATCTATTCCCACTTTCAAGTTGGAACGTTGATGTCCTAAAGCATACCTCCAGTTCTATGATACTCGACCTTCACCTGCTGGCAATTCAGACACTTAGCCACAAATTCCGCTATGTCTTTCTTTGTGTCATTCCACTAATAGACTTCCCATAGGTCACCGTACATCTTGGTGGAATCTAGATGGATAAAGTACTGAGATCCATGAGCTGCGTCAGTCAACATCCTCTCTCTCAAGTCATCCGCTGCTGATACACACAATCGGCCCTGATATCGGAGTACACCATCTCCTCCTTGGGAGAAATCTCCACCTTCTAATTTCGGAATACTTCCTTCAAATTTACTAGGATAGGATCCTCATCTTACCTTACTTTAAATTCTGTCACCAATGAAGATTCTGACCCATTTTGAACAATAACACCACCATCCGTGGAATCAGTAAGGTGACCTCCTAAATGAGCAAGCCTATAGACATTATTCACCAACTCTTTCCTCCCGTTCTCGACATGGGACACACTCTCCATGGACAACCTGATGAGAGTATCTTCGACTACATTGCCCTTGCCCCAATGGTAAAGGACACTTTTGTCATAGTCCTTGAGAAGCTTTAGTCATCTCCTTTGTTGCAAATTCAAGTCCTTCTGAGTGAACACATATTCTAGGCTCTTGTGATCCGTAAACATATCCACATGCACCCCATATAAATAGTTCCTCCAAATCTTCAAAGAAAACACCACAGTTGCCAACTCTAGGTTATGCCTCTGATAATTCTTCTTATGAGTCTTAAGCTGTCTAGAGACACACGTGATGAACTTACCATGATGCATCAATACATAACCAAGACCAACTTAGAGGTATCATAATACACAACGAAACATTTTTGCCCTCCGGTAGGGTCAGTACTGGGGCTGAAGTGAGTCAAGTCTTTAACTTCTGAAAACTCTTCTCACAAGCATCGGAGCATTGGAATTTAACCTCCTTCTGGGTCAACTTAGTCAACAGTGCTGGAATGGATGAAAATCCTTCTATGAACCTCCTGTAATAGCCAGCTAAAATAAAAAAGCTCCTAATATCAGTAGGACTGACAGGTCTAGGACAATTGTTCACTAACTACACACCCTCACTAGATACCACATGACCTAAGAATGCTATTGAGTTCAACCAAAACTTACACTTGCTGAATTTTTCAAACAACTGACAATTTTTTAGAGTCTACAACACAATCTTCAAATAAGAGGCATGCTCCTCCTTGCTCAAGAGTATATGAGAATATAATCTATGTAGACAATCACGAACATATCCAAATATTGCTTGAACACTGTGTTCATCAAGTCCATAAAAGCTGTAGGAGCATTCATTAGTCCAAAAGACATAACTATGAAATCATAGTGACCATACCGAGTCCTAAAGGCTATTTTTGGAATATCACTCTCCTTAACTCTGAGCTGGTGATAGCCAGATCTAAGGTCTATCTTCGAAAAGTATTTCCACCCTAAAGCTGGCCAAATAGGTCATCAATCTTAGGGAAGGGATACTTATTTTTGATAGTGACCTTTTTCAACTGCCGATTATCAATGCACATCCTAAGGGAACAATCCTTCTTTCGAACAAGAAGAACTTGAGTATCCCATTGGACTTACTACGATTGATGAAACCTTTATCTAATAGATCCTTCAACTAATCTTTCATTTCTTTTAGCTCAACTAGAGCCATCCAGTAAGGAGGAATGGATATAGGTTGTGTATCAGGGAGAAGAACAATACCGAGGTCAATCTCCCGCTCAGGAGGGACTCCTGGTATATCATCTGGGAACACCTTCGGATATTCACATAAAATAGGAACTAACCGAAGAGTTGGGGTCTCAGGTGTAGAATCCTTAACCTGAACTAGATGGTATACACAAACCTTGAATATCATCTTTCTAGCCTTAAGGTAGGAAACAAAGTGACCTATAGGCATAGCTAAACTACCCTACCACTCTACGACTGGTTTACCTAAAAATCAAAACTCTACTGTATGTGTTTTACAATTGACTGAAGCATAACAACATGTAACCAATCCATACCATAGATAATATTGAAATCAGTCATATCTAAATCCACTAAGTTGGCTAAGGTGACTTTCTGAACAATCGTGACTGAGCAATTTCTGTATACCTATCGAGCTAAAACTGGCTCACCAATAGGAGTAGAGATTGAGAATGGTTCTGACTGGATTTTGGGTCTAACACCAAAACTAGCAGCAACATAAAGAGTCATGAAAGATAATGTAGCCCCTGGATCTAACAATGCATAAACATCAATAACGAATACACATAACATACCAGTGACCACATCGAGTGAGCACTCCTACTCCTGACTAATGAGAGTGCGTAGAACTTGTTTTGGTGTTTTTCACCCGCTGCACTAAAAGAGGTGCCCTGCTGAGATAGGCGCGCTTCTAGAGCTGCTAAAGTGACGGTTGGGGCACGGTCCCTATTGTCACCCTATTTAGCTGAAGGATTGGATTTCCACACCCGAAGCAGCCATCAGTGCCAACCAAACACTCTCCAGGGTGCCTCCTACCATACTTTCTACAAGCTAGAAAAGTGTGCTCCCCTATAATGCTCCTTTGACCCCTCTAGCCTAACGCTCTGCCTCTATGATCTCCTCAAGGTCTGGATGGAACGCTAGCTGATGATGGGAATGGGGCTGACGACCTCTGGTGGAACTGAGGGTGATGTCCTCTACGGATCACTGCTGGAAATGTCTATGGCTCCTTGTCCTGGCCCTCTTGGCCTCTCTCTCTGTCTCCTTCATCTGATCTGCCTCTATGTGCTGGGCATATATTATTAGTCGAGAGATATCTATATCATTAATCAACATGGGGGTCCTTCATTCCTTGACCAGCAAATCTGCCACCCCATTCATAAATTTTCTCATATGGGCCCTCAGATCAATAACCATCTCTGGAGCATACTTGAACAGTTGGGTAAACTTTAGGGCATACTCCTGAATAGTCATATCATTTTGCTTCAAGTTGATGAACTTTGGTTCCTTTGCTTCCCTCAACACTCAAGGGAAGAACCTATCCAAGAAAGCCAACAAACTCATTCCAACCAATGGGGACTGCACCAACTCCCCTACTCTCTTTCCACTGTCGAATCCATATATGAGTGACACCCTTGAGATGATAGGAGGCCAAGTCTGCACTATCCTCTCCTGAAACAACCATCACCTGGGTAATCTTCTGGACCTCCTCAATAAACTCTTGTGGGTCCTCATCCACTTTTGGCCCATGAAACTCAAGTGGGTTCATCCTGAGGAAGTCTCACACACTAGCCACAGTTGCATTCTCATTCTGGTCAACATGAACCATAGCTTGCTGATTGGCCTAGGCGGTCATGTCCTTTGCTAACATCTAAAATGCCACCCTGAACTCGGCATGAGTAACCTACTCCGATAACGGATCAATTAGAGCTGGTGGAGCTGGTTGATGCCCATCTCTATTTCCATTGTTATGGCCATTTCCGTTGCCATTTTTTTCCATTAACTCGGTAGGGAGGCATATTTTTGAAAACGCGTATAGAACGATTTAGAGGAAAGTAGAAGGGTACTTTATCGCATGATACAGATCATGAAAGAAGGAAAATTTCCTAAAATGCCTCGTAGCTTCTTCCCCATAAGTGTGGCTTGCTTCACACCCATGGAAAAGACTCTACTTAACGCGGCTTTCAGAAATCCTAGGACACTCTAAAACTTCATGCTCTGATACCAAGTGTGTCAAGAGCCGAGCTGGGACCCCGGATTGAGACATAGGACCTAAAACCATGAATGGCTCCAAGCTAACCAATGGCACATACATAGCATTAATAAGAGCACTACTAAGCGAAAATAAAGCATAAATGTAATATAAGTGGAAGTATGCATAACATAGAGACATAAGCAGAAACACATGTCAACAATGCTGAACTGTCTATACATCGTTGTCTGAAAAGTCTCTACTACTATGAGGAGCTGATGGGACAACACCCCCAACTAGCTCGCTAAGTCTGAAACTAAATAGACATGCTAAAAACATAAAACTAATAACGTCCTCGGAGAATGAGGACTCATCTAAGTGGTTACAAAGATGGACTGAAGCGGGAGCGAGATAACGACGAAACTGAGATGGATCACCCGAACCTATATCATGAGATGATATAGCATAGAATATGCGGTCAGTTCTTTGAATGTATTGTGTATGTAGAGAAAGTAAAACATGCTAGTCAATTGATAGTCTGAAATCGTGAATATAAAACAAGGTAGAACATAAGAGTAAGGACAACATGCTAAAAGTCATATTCCCGAAATAAGCATATTCATGAGCTATTCATCATAACTTGAACATAATGACCCAAGATTTAAAAAAAGAGATCATATAGTGTGCTATACTTGAAATCATAAGTGAAAACTTATAGACTGATCAATGGGACAAATATGCTATAAAACATGATATCATAATATATAAACATAAGTAACTGAAAACATAAGGAACAATAGGAGACTTCATCAAAATCGACACCATCATGATGAAGCTTACGTGATGCCCCAACTATCTCGCTCAAGTGGGCAGAGCCGTTCTAAGCCTTTCCAAAGCAAAGAACGATAAAGTTGTGATATCATTGATGTGCCCTCGGGTGGGAGAAGCACTCTCTTGAGAGATCCCAAATAACAATATATATACCTATGGTGTGTGTAGTTATGAGACCTGGGTCCTCGGAAGCCCGGGCATACTCCGCGTGAGACACTACTCCCAAAACATGCATATTGCTCATAATCATATTTTTAAAATATAGCTTGAATTTGTTTACTAGGAGTCTTGACTCCAAACATCTCTGTAAAACTTATCTTGTAAGCCTTGGCTAAAAGTGTGATAAAACATACTTGACTTACATGGGCATTCCTAAATCATGAAATCATACATACTTGAAATAAGCTTCATAATTCAAAATCATGGAATCATAAGTTAAGAGTTCATAAACATTCATGCACACTAGATAATTCATCATACTTTAAATCATGGGCTCATAAGCTTGAAATTCATCAATTCATGAGAAATTTGAGAGTAAAATCTTCCCTTATAATCATATTTCATCAATTAGAACATGAAAGAATTGAACCCGTAGAGATATCATGAATAATTGCATGAAATTGGATTAAACCCAAGAATTTTCATAAAATATGATTGGAGACTTGAAATTGTAGAATAGGGATTAAATTGGACATGAGGGTGGAAGGATGCCCCCCTCCCCTCATTCATAACAGTACATACCTGATCTTGAAGAACCTTCAACCTAATTGGAGACCCAAAGGGAATTGAGATGAAAGAGATGATGAAACCCTAGCTTCTTTTGAGGGGATTTGATCTTCACTTAGTGGTGTTAGGAGTAGAATGAGGGTTTAGAATGATTAAAACCCTTGAAAACACCCTTTAAGAGGCTTAAAATAACTTTGTTTAGGAGTTAGAAACTTAAAAATTATGAAAACACCCTTAATGACCCGATTGGAAATTACTCACTTCCATACCCCACGAGTGACTGGACGACCTGTTGGGAGACTTGACGGGCTGTCCCTTGACCCATTTCCACCGGAAGTTTCTTCTCAATTTTTCTGATCTTCTCTTGACACCTCGCTTGACGATTCATTGTGTCACTTAATGGGCCACTTAACCAGTCGTCAAAACTCTCTGAAACTCAGCTTTCCACTATTTTTATGCACCTAACGGGTCACTCAATAACCCGTCAAGTGACTTAATGGGCCACTTGATGATTTGTCCTGTGACCTGATGTAGGCTTTCCTGTTTTCTCCATTTCAGCCTCAGGTCTAATCTTAGGGACTTTTGAGGTGTTACATTTAAGTATCTTGATTTATAGAAATTTTAAAGTAAAATAACAGGTGCTTATATTGGAAGCATGAATCACATTCTTCTCACTTAATTACAGTAGAACTGAATATTACACTATTGATAATGATTATGATAAATTATCCATGACTAAAGACTCCAAGAAACATAAGAAAAATGTTCTTTCACCATTGATAAGTACTAACTAGATGATTATAGATAATTTATAATTAATAACCCTACACTACCATATTAAACAACTAGAATCATAAGGTGTTCATTCTATAAAGAACTTATAGAGTGATTCATTGACATTATGAGAGAAGTGTAAAAGAAGTCAGTCATGCACTTCAAGTCAAAACAAACAAGTGAAATAAAATAGCTACTTAGACAGAACACCTAAACCCATTTTAGTAGGTGTTGCCTTATTAGTTAGTGTAAATTAGATACTTCTTGAACTTTTGAGTTTTCCTTCTATTATAGAAGAATAGAATATCTCTGGTGGTGGAATGACTTACTTAGACAAAACTTTTGAGTTTTCCTTCAATTGTTAATGACTTATGTTGTTTTAAGGAGAAATAGGAAAACAATCACCAATAAAATCCTGATCAGCAGAGTTGTGCTTGTTCATTACCATATGTTTTTCACATTATCAACTCCTAATGCAATGACCACTCTCTTATTCTGATTTTCGGGTTTAAGTGTCAACTAAAAGTTTTCTATTTAAAGTCGCTCCTACTAGCACTAGAGGCCATCGATTTTCAATGCTTGATGCTATTAACAATCGCCAATATAAGCTTAGTTGCTAGTTCTTTGATAAAAAAATTGGCAATCCAATTTTTAGTCTAACACGAGAGACCAACCACTAGGACAAGTTTTATGAAGAACATAGTTCGTCGCCAATTTGTATTCTCCTTCCTTTTAGTGACAATTTTACTGGATTTTGTCAGACTACAGTCATACATCATAGTATCATTGAGCATTAATTATTACAATATCATATGATAACACAAAAGTGGACAACAAAGTAAAAGGAAAACATAGAATTTTGGATAGCATGATTACAAACATGGGGATACAGGAAAGAAAGCTAAATATGACTCAAAAAGATTGAATAGATCAAGGTTTCCTGATACAGCTGAAATTTGAAGACTAACAGAAATTCATAATAAGATGATAAACTGATCAAAATAATACTAAATACTTACTAAAAATTAAGTACCAAGCCCTCCGTCCCATTTTTATATGGCATTATTTGACCACTAAATTTAAGAAATAGATTACACTATTTTCACGCTTCCTAATAATAGACTTCAAAAACATACTGTAAATGATAATAATCTTCTTACACAATCAAAGTTTTTCCTAATCTACAAAAAAATTCATATTAGCATACATTCAACATGACTCCTACCAAGCAAACTGACCGCAAATTCACTAATGATGTAAATCAAGTGACTTGTTCCAATCAAAGAATATGTAAACCTCTAGTATAGTAATATTTTGGTTTATTATTTTCTTAAAAGTACATCAAAAATTCTAATAAGCGACTGAATGACTAATTCAAATATCAATGAGGAATATGATACGAATTGAGGCAAGACCAATATCAAAGTTCATACTTTGGGTATTCCTTCATGCTGATATTGTGGAGCATTTAGATCTCTATTTTTCAGCTTTTGTTAGTATCTACACTTTTTTTTCATTTTGTGTTGTCTACGTATGGATCATAAGGAGTATAAAACTAGGGAATCTCCTTCCGTTGAAAGAGAAGACAAAATCCTGTAAGTTACTAACTCTTAAGCTTCCAAAATTTCCTTCATAGCAATCTAAATAAAGTGGATAGGCTTTAAAAAATGCTATGGTATAGACTATTTCAACATTTGGAATGGCATCTTATACATGTTACACAACACTTGCAGATAATAATTCAAAGTACTAAAGGGAGAACTAGAAGAGTTCAAATATTTAAACAAGTTTATATTGAATTTTGTACAAACAATTTGGACTGAAAGGAATTATAGGATATTTAAACTAACTGAAATGTTGGTACCAATATTAAATACATTTTTAACAAGTTCAAAATTCTGGTGGAGAGTCACCACTATCTCTTCTTTCTTATTACACTTTTTCTTTCGCTCTTCTTAGTTTATATTCCATTGAAAGATCTTACTGCTCCATTAGATCATATGTGTTTATTGTTGGTTACAAGCTTGTTTAGGTTTTTTTTTAATCAATCATGGTATCGGACAAGAGTTTTATGGATAAGATTTTCGGCGAAAGCAAGATTTTTTACCTTTCTTTGAAAGAGAAAATGAAGCTTATTAGAAATGAGAAAAATACTCATATTCTTAATGAACATTTGGATATTCTCAATCAAATAAATGGTAATATATCGATCATCTCTGTTATTTATATAAATCACTTGTTTCAACGACTATATTATTATTAAATTTAGAATCTTTAATAAACTAACAAAATAATCACATGACTATTGTGATAATTTCAATACAAAGAACTAATGAATTTCTAATTTACTAACCTGCAAAGTGGTTCAATCTTATATATTGTTCACTTGAAGATGATGATGAAGGCTGATCAAAGATAGCAGTTTCAAGCTTTTCATATTTACTCTCTAGCCCTTCATATCTACTCTCTAGACCATCCATGTGTCCTTTTAGTGATTCATTTTCAGTAGCATTCTGCTTAAAGCATCTTTAAAAGATGTTGCCTCCTTTCAATTCCTTAAGGGTTATCAGGTTCCACAATCTGGTGTTTGCATAAGATATACATACATACATATATATAAATATATATACGTGTGTGTGTGCGTGTGCGTGTAAACAACACACAGCCAAAACATATGAGTATAGCAATGCGCATGGGAAAAAGAAAAACTTAAAAAGAAAGATCAGTAAGAAAGTGTATTCTTAAGCATTCATAAATTAGCAGAAATTGGTTAGTTAACAAGCTAGAGATACAATATCAGTGGTTCCATGACCTTAAAAATAATCTTCCATTCTAGTATTTTCCATAAAAAAGAAAAATTGAGTCATTTATGTTTTTTTTTATCAGTATTTTTTTTGAGATGTAGATGCCTGATGAAGACAAGAATATAAAAAAATTAAACTAAGACATTATACACTTAGGCAAAAAATATTGTTAGAACCATACTTTTCCAACATTCTACAAGACCAATTACAACACAAAAAGAGCTCATATACACGAAAATGGCACGGGATTTAGGCAAAACAAGTAGAAAGCACCCAACTAAATAACCTTTGCTTTTTTCACTACATAAAAAATATTGATTTCTAGCAAATACTACGACTACCATGAAAGAGATACTCAATAAGTTTTATTGAAGCCATAAACACTTATCTATGGAAACATCTCAAGAATATAAGTCCAAATCTCTTCAGAAAATAAAAAAGCAAAATATATATAACTTTTCAGTCTGCAGAGAGTGGTGAAATGGGATTTTGAGAGATTTTTAATGATTTGTGATCATATACATATAGCATGAGTATTGTGATGTATAAATATTCTAACAAAGAATAGCTCTGTGCAATTAAGTTTGCTGAATAACCTAAAGTTGTTTTCTAAGACAATGGTTTTTAATGTTTGTCTTAGAGTTGTTCAATTACAGCATCTCTAAGTCTAGTTTCCAAAATCAATTATAAGCATAATGTTTCACCTTGTTACTCAAGAATGAGGTACCTAGTGACTGATCACATTTCAAAATCACACTAGAAAATGGCCTATGTAGTAGTTTCATTTCTGCTTAGATATGTTTCTTAGTTAGAAGCTTCAAGTTTTCCTTTTTTTCTAATTATTCACTTTTCCTTTTTGCTGATCATTTCCATGTTTGCAGTTAAAAATGTCTGTCAACTTACAAATTATTAGAATATTTTTTATAAAATAATATAATGCTTGAGCTGCTTTAATTTGCAAGGTTGAAATGCAAGTTGGACATAGGGATGTTACCTGAAGCATCTTTGTAGGTGCTAAACAAATTTGAAAAAAATAAATTGATGTTGCAAATGTGTTAACTAATGAGGAAAGACAAGTTGAAGCAGAAAATACAAGTGCAAAACAATTAGCTTTAGCTACTGTTTTTTAATAATGAAGATGTTCTTCAGGATGAATATTCTAATAGTGATAAGCAAGAAGATTTTGTAAGGTAGAAGCTTGAAAGGCAAGGATGTCGAGAATAATGTTGGTAAATATTGAAGTTTGATCATGAGAAAATACCTAGTGGCTTAAGGATTGGATCTCATAATTTTATGTACATGGATATGCAGCATTACAACATGAAAAATTTGGTGCAGTTGCATTTAAAATTTAGCATAAAGCTTGCAAGGGATAAATAGGTTTTTGGTGTTACGTCGGGTGCGGCGCTATGTCCTACATAACCTGGAAAAGAACATGGTGTAGTTGTGGTTCATGATCTTGGAAATGACATGTCAAATCTAAAAAATTAATTAAGTAGAAGCTGGTGTTCAAATTGAAGACATTGTACAACATAAAGGTCTTTCTAGTAAAGATTTAGCTACTGCAAATGTTCTTGAGGTGATTAAAGATGCCAAAATATTAACCCAGGAACACCTACAATACTTTTTTTCTAATACATAGGTAAAAAATGTTCTAAAGAAAATTAGATTGCTGAAATACACAAAATTATAACAACTGAGATGAATCTTTCTCTAACACGATTGTCGCGACCCTAGTTTATACCCTAAACGCAACATAGTACTTAAAATAACCAGTGACCCCAAGAAAACCTATGGCATGGCATAACACTACTGTAATGATTGATCTGCTGAAAAAAACTATTAAGCAGAAGTTGTTTAAAAGACAATAACCAAACACTTTTATAAATAAAACCATATATTTGAGATACTAAAATTTAATCAACATAGAAACTCAAGCTGAACCTATTATATCTTGTCTGAAATCCTTCTAAAAGAACTGATGATTTGCTGGGAAAAACCTCCAGGTAACTCTAATATATGAAACTGAAAATAACAATAACTGAAGTCAAGCCTCCAGCCCTCGAAAGATGAGGACTCACCACTGCCAAATGTTGGAAATCGCCAAGAGAAACTAACTGCACTGTTGAGGCTGGGTTTCTGAGCCTATAGCATAAAATGATATAGCACATAGAAATATTCAATCAGTACTTGAAATGTACTGAGAATGAGAGGTCACGAAATTTTAGAATACAATCATGTTGAAAGAATATCATAAATAAAACATGCTGAAATATATAAAATGACCCTGACTAAATTTATATACGCTGCAGATAAACTGAAATCTGAGAGTACTGAAACTGGTAAGATTGATATAAGGTGACAAACATATTCTAAGATCTCAGACTGAAATATACTGTGGGAGTTTTCGTTAACCGACATGTAACCACGTGAGCTAGACATAGTGTTTGATGTTTACTTCCCATCAATAGGGCCCATCGTACCTTACTAGGGTACAGTGACTGGCGATGTGATCACTAACTGTAAAACCCATTCGGGTGAAATCCTACGGTGGAACATAGTTTTGGGAGCCTGAGTGCACTGAACTCCGTTCCACTAGATGCTAAGTACTATTTCCAACTGAAGACACATAATAAATATATGTATTTGTAAACACTGATAGATCGAAACTAATTTCCTAATTCTAGGTCGAGAGTACTTGTTTGGAAGTGCCCTGAAAATCTAAAGGACCTGATAGACTGAACGATAGTGAAAAACATCTAGTAATACTGATAATTGATAAGTGATATTTCTGAAAATATTAAGCATATTCAGAAGCCGGAAGTACTGACTTTTGTTTAAAGCCCTTATGCTAGAAGTCATACTCATGTGATAATAGCCTGATAGAACAACCTTCCTAATCAGCTTTTAATATTCAACCCAAAGTCATGGTAACATTAGGGCTAAAATGAATATGTAAAAATGAATTCAAATCATGAATTTCACATAGTATTAATCAGGGAAACTAAGAGAACTAATAAAATACAAAGAAAAATCATGATCTGTCTGGAACCCTAACTCATGGTTTATATAGGGCAAAAATTGATGAAAAATTCTAAAAATACTTGGGAACAAGGGTGAAAGGAATACCTTTGCTAAAACCCCACATACCTTGTAGAAGAATATCTCTGAGGAAACTCTTGGAATTTGGAGAAGAAGAAGAAGAAGAACCCTAACTCTTACCCTAAGAAGCCTATTTGAGTTTTCTATGTCTGGTCTTGAGAGTTAAGTGAGAAATAGGGAAAAAGGATAAAATAACCCCCCCCCCCCTCTTAAAAACATGATTATAAACCCCAAAATGATGTAGTTTAAGAGTTAGGAGCTTAGAATTTTACAAAAATTCTCCTGTGTAACCATTACAAAATTTTACTGTCCAGATCCAACGGGCCTCATAATCAGTTGTTGGTTGTGACCACGACTCATTGGTTCTAGTCATTGTTTCTAGACTAGAAATTTCCCTTTTCTAAAATTCTCACAATAGATGCCACAAATACTCATTGGTTGGTACAATGAGTCGTTGTTATTACTCGTTGTCACTAGGAAAAATTTTGAACAGTTTTTGAACTTGACCAATGAACGGGAACAATGATTCATTAGGTGGAACAACGATTCATTGGTTCCACGCATTGTCATTGGAAGGGTTTTTAACAATTCTGGATAACCCTCAAAAGATGGTCAGAACAACCCGTTATCTGAAATAATGGGTCGTTGTTTCCAACCATTGTCACTGAGGAAAGTTTGGCATTTTCTAGATTTCTTCCAATGGATTCATGGGATGAGTCATTTTATCAAACAACAACTCGTCATCTAGCTCATCATTTGAAAGACAAATTTAACAAATTTTCTGGATTGGGTTTCAACGAGCGATAAGATGACTTGTTACTTCACACAATGAGTCATTCTATCTCTCGTTGGTACCTGGAAGGAACTTTGTAAAAATCTGATAATGACTCTCCTGATGGGTCGTTGGTCCTGACAAGGATTCGTTAGTTGAGTCATTCTAAGGAAAAAATTTTCTAGTTTCTTTCTGATTTCTAATTCCAAGTCTAGGGTTTGTTCTAAGGAACTTTGGAGTGTTACAATGATATAATTAGAGTTGAAATAACAAACATGGGTTGTTTCTCATTTGTGATACACAACTAGTAAAGGGTCGGGGAGTGACACACAAAAAATATAGGAGAGGTGAAATATGTTACGTTTGAAGCATGTAAACAGTAGAGAAAGAAAAGAATCCAAATTTAGAAGCATCTATAAGTTCACGAACATAACCTCGAGAAAGGGTTCCACAATCTTAACACACAACCATTGTAATGACCTTGATCTTTCCAAAAAACAAGCTTTTGATGACATCATGGATAGAAACTCCTTAGAATTCTGGTATGCCCTAACAATCACCTATTGATGCCCCCCATAGGATTCAATGTTATTCAATCAGAACAAGGGAGTTTGAAACTTTGCCAGAGAACCAAACCTTCGAAAAGGGCACAATATAATTAAAGTTATAATGTAACAATTTTAAATCTCTCACACTAAGACTACTTTAGATATATCTACGCATAGATACATATAAATACTATAAAATATTTTGATGTTTTACCCAAATTGATAAGAAAAAGATAGTATCGAAAATTCCTTGAGAGATTAATTTACTTTATATTCAAAAACGAAATCAAAATATTAGAATTAATTTCATTGATTAAATTAAGTACCGAAAAAAATAGAAACTTATTTGTGGATAGATAAATCAAATATTGACCTGAACAAACCCTATGTTGGTTTGAGATGAAATCCATAAAACTCAAATGCTGAAGCTTTCTCTTTTGTTTTTGGAGAACAAAGTGACAGATCTCTAACTTGTGGTGAAGAACTGGTGCAATCCAAGCCCTGTTTGTGTATGGAGAAATCTGGTGAAGAGAGTTGTGGGTTTTAAGCCCTAGATTTACCGATAGAATAGTTTATTAGGAGACTTTTGAGAAAATATTTTTACTAAGAATTTTCTCTGCAAAAATTTCTAAAAAATTCATGGTGCTTATTTTTTCAAGAAAATATAGCTTTAATATCTAGATATGATTTTTTTCAAAGACTGAATTTAATATTTTCTTTTGTTATTAATTTTAAAATTAGTTTTAATGATCGACAAAAAATTATCTCTATAGATATACTTATAATGACCGGATTAATATCTCCTCACAAAATAATGATCGTTAACAGTCTTTATTCTTATAGTGCAATGAAATTTAGGTCCCTATCAACAGAGAGGATACAATATGATTCTGTATGGAAGGCATGAAGACTTCATTAAATGCTAGAACCGATCAATCACAAAGCTCTTTAACTTATCCGGACTGGAGTAGGAGTTCTCCAACATCAATAAGCAGTTTTCCAAAAGAGAGTGACACCTATTCTTGGATGCTCCAGCTGGCTATTGTACTGACCTGGTGGTAGAGTTTTATGCCTCCTATCAAGCGAGGTAAGATTCAATGAAACACACAAAGAGGGTAGATAAGTTCCTGAATCTTCCATCCATTATGGTTCAAGGGTTGAGATGGACATCACCCCGAACACCATTAATTCTATCTATTGGGCAGAACCAATTACCCTGGGGACCGAGCTTGCAGAGCAAGGGTCCCACATTTTGCTGATGACATTGTGAGTTCCACTACTAGAGTTATTGATATTGATAAGAAGAGGGACGCAGATGCTCCTAAGAGCAAGAGAAAGAGAATGCAACCCTCAGATGCACCTGAGGAGACAAGGGCACACGATATTGAGAGTGCCCCTTTGACCTATGATTTGATTGATCCCACTCCCAAAATATAGGGACATGCTTCTGAGGAGGTGCCACCATCAGGGTCTTCGCCACCACTCTATCCTCTAGACCAAGTGGGCTGCAAAAGTTGGCCGACATGACCATTCCCATGAGAATCAATTAGAAAAGTTGGCCAAGAACCTACCATTCTTCATCTAGCAAGTAGTAAAAAACATGATGAAGGATGTATTTGACATCTTAAACAAGTTGTGCTCTCGAGTCAATGTGATTAAGGGCATAGTCTTATCTCTCCAAGCTGACGTGAGAAAGCTTAAAAGCAAGACCCCCCTGTTAGGAACTAATCTAATCTTCCTAAATGAAGCTATGGTTTCCCCACACACAGCTCCAGGACCAATTGACGACACGTTTGGAGAGTTGGGAGAGGATGAGGAGGTTGAGCATGCTGAGGATAGTGGAAATGGTGCAGGCGCTAGTAGCGAGGCTGAGGCTAATGATGATGTGGAGAAGTAGTTGGCGCAGGGAGTTCTCATTCCCCTTATTCATTACTTGATAACATGGGGGCAATGTTTATGTTTTAATTGGGGGTGGGATGTGCCTTTTTGGTAGTTGTTGTTATTGCCCTTATCAGGCTTGTTTTGATTGTTTGGATGTTCTATCCACTTTTGGCATTGCTATTTGAATGATGCATGGAAGAATGAATGCTCTTGTCAGGTTTGTTTTGCATTTAATTTAAGCTTGTGACATTGTTCACCCTTGTCGAGCTGAACTTGTCTTGTATTGATAATTGATAATGTTCAAACTTCACTCTTCTTTACTAAAGAGCGTAAATAGTCGTTGTATCAAAATAAATAACCCTATGGGTGTCGAAGTTGAATTCCACAAGGAATGTCAGCTGATCACACAATAGTCGTCTATTAAATAGAACTAAGTCGCATCAATGTTGCAAGAAAAATAAGAGGAAACTAGGGGAATCACAACTTATAAAATAAAATATGAAATTGCACACTAAAAATAGGGGCAAAATATAGAAAAGACCAATGAAGAGACTACTAGGAGTGTGATATTGATAAGGGCTTCAATGGGTTGGAATTGTTAATCGCTCCTATGTTTACTCAGCAGTATGAGTAGCTGCAGATTAGGCCACATCTAAAGTTTCTCAACAAATTAGATGTTTTATACCTCGGGTTTTATCAAATCCTAAGGTTCCTCTCCATAACAACCACATCATCTTGGGTATTGATTCACTATTTCTAGCTCCAATCCTTAATGGATGTGTAATAATAGGTTTTCTCTATCTCTAGCCCAACCCCACGTGATTACCACCCAAATAAACATTAATGTTTCCTCATTCATACCTTAATTTTCTTTTTCATGCAAAATCAAAGTAAGGAAATGCAACTCACATTTGCAACTATGAGTTTTCACTATAAAGTTCTAAGGGAAGACTAAAATCATACTAATTGAGTAAATCAAAGATCAAATACACAATACCTAACCCAATTCAACCCCAATCACTCACACACCCCTAGCAAAGAATTTAGCTACTCATGTAAGTAAAGTAAGAAATTGCATAATCAAAAATTCAATATTCATTCATAAACTTTAGTAAGAGAAATTCAAGCAAGGTATGAACTACAATGGAGTTTTCTACCTTCTAAATTAACAAGATCACTCTTTCTCTTTCTACTTCTCTCTACTTTCTATACAAGCCAAAAGCAATAGAACAATCAATACTTTGTAGAATGGAATATTTAGTTCTTTTATGAGAGGTACAAAAATAGGATACAGATCTGCTCCTCTTTTTCCGTGCTTGACATTTTTACCACTGGCTGACGGGCCTCACTTACAACTAACCGGCGATTCACCAATGTAGGTTCGCGAAATGCCGTTCAGCTCTAGCTGAAGGATAGTGAGATTTTTGTCTCTTCAGTGCTGGCACCGGCGGTTCACCGGTGCTGATTCGCGGACCATCGATTGGTCACAGCTCCTAGCAGTGAGTTCTTTGGCACTGCAGCATTAGCATCTGCGGTTCACCGGTGCTCATCTGCAGTCCGCCAATCTCCAACCTTCTTCCATACAATAGGCAACGACAGTCAATCCAGTATTTCGCCGGTGTCCTCCGGTGGAGCGCCAGTCATCAACTTTATTTCCGTGCTTTTTGTTCAATTTCATGCTTTTCTCTATTCAAGTTAAGTACCTGCAAGGATCAATAAAAACCATCTCATTGACTTGAAAACTAAGAAAAAACTCAAGTTTAAGAGCCTAGCGAGTTGGTAAATTACCAACTCATCAAACCCCCAAACTTGAACCATTGCTTGTCCTCAAGTAATGCAATTCTTTTCAATTGAACAAGTGGACAGCATGCCAAACATGAAGTTATGCATTGGGACCAATGAGCCTAACACAATCCAAAGTTTCTCACCAACTCAAGGAAAAAGAGAAACGACTCCCCCAAAATGTGAAAAAGTTTCAAGAGGTAACACAATGCATAGGCATAATTCACAACTGCTTTCATTTTTCAAAACAAGGGCATGGTTTATCCAATAAAACACACATAGCATCTCAAATCATAATCATTTCACATTCAAAGCTTGCCTGGAAGCTCACACTGCTCATGCCTCAATCACATCTTTACATCAATGCAAGCATGTTCTCAAAGGGAGTTATGCCACTCAATACAAGAGAGAATCCCCTTTCTTTGTCATAAAACAATGCACAAACAAGGGATTATACGATAAAACGATTACACTCACTCTCACAAAAGAAATCTTCATGCACAAAACTTGACCCATACGCTTGCTCTTCGTGTAACACCCACTAATGTAGAGCAACCAGACTCAAAATCAATTAGGACTTGTGGGTCATGATGAAGGATAGGGGTAAGGGTAGGATAAAGTTTGAGCTCTAGTGACTAGAACCTCCCTAATGCCTTTTGTGAACACTTTTAACCTCCCCTCAAACTCTTTAGATCAATCCTCCTTGTTCCTCTTTTCTCATTCATCTTCACCTTTTATTTCTCAAAAGCCTTCCTTGTAGCTCCTTTGTCTCTCACATTAAGCCTCATCTAAGCAAGAGGTAACACCATTTCACTATTCTTTTTCTCTTTTGATGATTCAAGGTTTCTCAACCCATCATTTCATTCATTTTTATTAGAATTTGGTGCCACCTCACATTTAAACTCATCATTTTGTAAAACCCCAAACTTAGGCTTTTTGCCTCTTTTCCATTGGTTTCCTTATCTATCCCTATGTCTTGAGCTTCAAGCCCCCATTATTTTTATTCATTTATCACTAGCAATTTGGGAGGATGAGTGCTAAAGAAGAGGATTACAAAGGGGCATTGGGCTTGTAACATGTTTTCCAAGAATAAATAGTCCAAAAGCTTAACATTGGCTAGCAAAGGAAGACGTTTTTGGTTGTCATTTTGGGTGAAGTGATTAATCAATAGAAATCCTAAAATCATGTTCTAAGTGTAGCTACGTCTAAGATTTAGCCCTGAGTCACACTTAGGGCAAGTTCTAGACAAGCAGAGATGCATGAGACTCGTTCAAATGACTTTACCACATAAGGCATGACACCCGAAGAGTTCACATAAGTCATTATTATCACAAGATTTTGATTCAAGACACGAGAATATGCGAATCCACAAGTCAAACAGGGAATATGCAATGTATGATAAGAGAGTGCTATGTTTCCCATTTAAAATGCCCATTTTTCTGTCATATTCATTTTTCATGCCTCACAAAAATATTTGGTGTACCTCAAAAACATTTTCACAAAAGACTCAAAGAAAAACATGGAATTTTCCCTTAAGAAACTCATCTCACAATCTATCATTAGGAAATGTCACCCGGTTCGACAATAAAAAGAAAAGGAAAAAAATTATTCCTTGGAAAAGAACCATGGTATAAAGAAAATCCTTGGAGTTTATTTACTATCTACTATTTAAAAATGCGAAAATCAAACTTGGGTCACGAACTTTAGGAAATAAAAACAAAGACCCATTCATTGTCACTAACAACAAAGACAAATTTTCAATTCATCCATTTCGAGCCCGACAAAGGCTCAACAAGTATTCACCAATCCAAAAAAAAACAAACACACCGGCAAGGGAAATCATCAAACATTGCTAAAATGAGCCCGAAAAAGGCTCACAAGTCCTTACAACTCAAAAGAAAACAAAAGCCCATAAAGGGACACATCATAACATCAATCAAAACAAATGACCACCCCCCAAGGAACACTCATCCCACCCCTAACTAAAACACTATATTGTCTCCAATGTAAGCATGCAAAACAAAGAGGGCGAGAACTCCCTGAACTGATCACTTATCATCTTCCTTATCATCTTCCCCATCTTGGCCTTCGTTTCCCCAATCCTCCTCCTCATCCCCCAAGCCCTCGAACAAGTCATCAATAGGGCCTCAGACTGTAGAATAGGCAGCCATTGTTGCATCAAGGGCACTCATGTCAGGCACCTCCATAGAGGTCCGACTTTTCCATTCCCTTACTTTAGTTCGGAGATAGGTGATAGCCCCCTTCACGACATCCACCCGTGAGCACAGCTTGGTCAAACTCTCATAAATGGACTTCATCTCATTTTTCACCGCTGGGGCAATAAGAGTAGGGAGACTTTTAGCCAATTTCTAAAGTTGGCTCTCATGAGAGTGAGTCATCTCTACAAGTTTGTGGAGACTCCTTGGATGTAAAGATGTGGGCAGGGGGTGAGGCTTCCCTAATAGGGGCTTCACCTGAAGCTTGTCCCGATGCCTTTGGGTGTGGAATATTAAGATCGGGAGCCAATGAGGCTTGCTCAGAACCATGAGAAAAAGATCCTTCTGGGACATATATGTCCTGCAACCGCTTCCTCTTGCTCTTGGAAGCATCCGCGTCCCTTTTGCGATCCACCGTAATAAAACCGGTAGCGAAGCTTGGGGCTTCATTTGGGAATGGTGGAACTCCAGCTTGCAGGCATAGCTGAGATATGAGCATAACATAAGGCATTGAGGTTCCAGCTTTCCTAGCTTTTCTCTTCATCTGAACAACCACAATTTCCCTAAAATTTAAGGGGACCCCTATCATGATGCATGTGATGAGGATAGCTGCTTCCAAACTAACCCGTTGCTCATTCTTTAAAGGTATGGTGCAGCCATAAATGAAGTCCAACCATAGCTTTGCCTCAAATTTAAGATCATGGCGAGAAATATCATTGCACATTGTGGCCCAGAAAGGTGTGTCTACAGCAATGACTTGAGCTATCCACGAGAACTGGTTCTCCTTGTCAGTAATTCGAGCTGCATATTTAGATCCAGTGTCAAAATCATCCTCCTAGAATAGAGAATTAATGTCCGCTGGAGTGATGTCAATCTCCACACCTCTCACCCTAACTGAAGGCAGGCAGGGAAAGTTGTCCACCTTGCATCTGTGATGCATACTCTCCTGCCTGGCTTGGTAAGAGGTGTAAAATTCTAGGATGAGGCTGGGGTAGTAATCTGGGAGTGGATTGGTAAAATCATGCCATTGGCATTCATTGAACTGAGGGGTGATGTTGGGGAGGTCATCTCGCAGCCTCACCAAGTCAAACCGCTTCTCAATAGTGATTGATTGGCCCTTACAAATCGCATAATGCCCTTTATGTCGGGCACAAAGAATATTATGGCCTCTCATGAGTTGGTGGGTGTTGCAGATGCCTTTTCTGTCCCATTTCCTTTGATGGAAGATGAGGCTAGGGCTTTGCCCTGACTCGGGTTACTGGATGAAGACATATTTTGGAAAAATCATATTACTGTCATACAATCGTACTTTTTTTTGGTATTTTTGTTTAAAAGATAATAAAATAAAATAAAAACTAACATCTCTCCTAAACTAAGGCAAGGAATTATAAAAATTGGATGACAAACAATTAAATTGCTAAGATATGAAGCACTGGCAGTGCCGACGAGACACCGGTGAAATGTAGATGAAGAACCGGGAATTGTTGGTTAACTGTCGTACCATAATAGAACACTAGGAATACCAGGATTATTTGGAAACACACTGGCATTTTGTCGATCTTGACTCGCAGAACACCGGTGTAACAGGTTTGGGATAGTGGCCTAAAGCCCTGAAGCCCTGAACTCCGACCTGCATTTCATCTGATGGACGCTTGGCAATGAGATTCCTCATAGACATAGTGAAATGGCAAAACACATATATTCAAAACTCACCCATTTAACATAGCAACAACAAAGCATATAAAAGTGATAATTTACCGTTAAGAAAGATGTCACTCTATCTATCATCGGGTAAATTGTGCAATTTAACCACACATGAAGCTACTCAGACTGCACCCCCAACTAAAATCAAACACAATAAGAAGCAAGAATTTTGGCATAGAGAAGACCCATATTCGCATTCAACATTATATCACTACCCCTACATACCCACAGAATGAATAATAGCAAAGTACCAACAAACATAATCATGGGGGTCATTGGGGGACATGAATGGGAGCATTTCAATTTTCATAAGCTCACAATAATCCATATCTTTGACTCAATAATCAAAAAGAGAGTAAGAGTTACATACCAAATGGATTTTTAGAGCAAACTGAGGAGAAAGATCAAAGATTGAATAAAGGAGCTCCACACAACTTTTTCTTGCCTTAGTGTATTTGAGAATATGAGTGAGTAGTGATAAAAATAGGGAAATGAAGTGTGGGTTTTATAGGAGAGAAGGAGTGAAGGGGATTGGTAGGTGAAAAGGTGGCTTTAATAGTGGGAAGGTGGAAAGGTAGTGTATGGGAAAGTTAAAAAAGTGTAATGGGGAAGTGGGAAGGTGGAAGAAAGGGTTATGGGGATTTAGAGGGGTTTTGACCGGTATTTTTCAATACCAGGGTCGGTCGATCCATGGAGAAGTCAAAATTTTTTTTAAAAGATGGACTTACTTGCACCTGTGCTTAATCGGCGGTTCAGCATATCTGAGGCCGGTGGCCAATACCTTTCCAATTCATTGTCAATCAACCGACGATTGGATAGTGGGTTGTGGATTGGCACTGGCAATTCGCCGGTTGGATCGTCGAATACACCTCAACTTCTAGGTGCATTTTTTGAAGCTGGCACTTCAACGGTGGTTCGCAGATTGGTATCGACATTTTATTGGCAAGTTTCCCGTTTCCTATCGTCACTCCTCTTATTCTGTTCCTACCTGCGACAAGGCAGCATTTTGCATGTGTGCACTGGCGTTTCACTGGTCTAATGCCATGCTGGCCCTGTTCTTCTTCTCTATTGTATGTGCATCCAAGCTACCTACAAAATCAAAAACAACAAAGCATCAAAATGATTAAGATAAAATTCTTTGATTGCCTCCCAAGAAGCTCCTTAGTTAACCTCGTGGCATGACAAATACCTTCCCAATCTTTAGCACTCCGGAGGGTCATCCTCCATTTCACTCTCAACATCAACAGATTCATAATGCTCATCTTCACCATCGAGCACTACCATAACCTTACAATCATCGGGGGCCTTGATAGGCTGGCATACATTGAAGGTCCAAAATACACTCTTCGTTACAAAAGAGCATAAACGGTCATTGTATCAAAAATAATATCCCGACAGATGTCAGGGTCGAATCCCAAAGAGAATTGAGTCAATAATTCAAGAGTTATAAACTAATTCAAACTAGAGTGCATAGTTGTTCAACATTTGAAAATTAAAATCGGGGGTAAATTAAAGGGAAATAACTATCTAATTCTAAACTAAGAATAACTGGGGGGGATTCCAATTGAAGCAATCACAAGTGATATGGCTAGGAGCATTCTGTAGATTAGACCACAGTTAAATCAGAAATTTCTTTAATGCCTTAGACTCATACTTAGCATAGATGGTAGTTGATAATTCACATTCTCTTGTTTTTCAACCGTAAAAATGTTTATGCCTTGGGTTCTTTCAAACCCCAAAGCCAATTCAAGTAATCAACCGCACAAGCTTGAGGAAGGACTAGCTATTTCTAGCCTTGACCTTTAATGGAGTGAAAATGTGGGTTTTAACTATCTCTATATTAATCCCACATACAAACACTCCCATTCCTCACTATTATCTTCTCACCCAATTCTCACCTTCCTCTCTTAATCAAAATCAAGAAAAGTAAAGCACAATTCATGTTCGCGAACCATCAATTTTAGCTATTATAACTTGAGAGAAGACAATAGATCTACAATTTCAATAGAAAACCAAGAGCAATTGATCAAAACAAAATCAAATTAATAAAACCACCATAAATATACCTCTAGCTAGAAAATTAGTTAATCCTATTTAAAGATAGAGAGAAGATAACAAGAGGATTCCCCTCACATTCATCACATGAACTTCACAAATTTACTTCACAAGATCTTACAATAATGGTGGAATTCTCCCAAAATGGGTTTGAGGAAAAGAATAAGAAAAGTACTATCTAACTCTACAATTCTATGATGAAAAGATTCTACCAAAAAATTCTATGAAAAAGATGAAATCTAGATCTATGAATTGTTGAACAAATTAATGGTGTACAATGAAAGCTATGTAAATATCTGTACTTTCTTGTGTACAACTTTCCCTAATTGTCCTTGAGGCTTTTAGATGCTTTGGAGACCTTTCTAGACCTTTTTACACTTCATTAGTCGACCTCACCTGCGAAAGCACAGGCTTTTAGCCAGTTCCAATCTGCAGAGTACCAGCTATCCGCTACCCCAAAACAGCCACAAGAAATAACCACCAGTGGTTCAATGGGCATTTAGACGATTCCAATCCACCAACAGCCGGTTGAGTAGCCATTCTGGGTAGTCGCTTCGGCATTTCACCTATTTTTCGCCCTTCCATATCGGCGTTTAGCCGATTTAAAGAGTGTCTTTGCACCTCTTCTTGAGCTCAAATCTTCCATTTTTTTTGGATCCTCTCCTTCATATAATAACTCATCAAATTCCGTCTCAAACTCACCTGTTTTGCTCGATACCATGCTTTCTCCACTCACGTGAAATACCTACAAAGAATTAAAGAGAAAGGGCATAAAATCTTCATAAGCGACTCGAAAACTAGACAAAAACTCATACTTAGGAGCCTAATGAGTTGGTAAATTTCCAACTCATCAAATCCCCAAACTTGAACCATGTAGATGAGCAATTGAACAACATGCTATATAGATATGAGTTTTTTCATCAAGGGCGAACGAAGACATTCTTTCACAAGAGGACATTGATAAAGCTTAGGACACTACATTAGTTGTACACAAAATCATCAAGCCTCAAGACAACCCAACATTATACACCAACTAAAAAAAGAAAAGACTCAAACCATATTGCACAAGATTCAATAGGTGATGAAAATCATTAAACATATCTTGCATGCATTCCTTCCATGCAAACAAGGGGCGTAGTTCATCAAAACAAGTTCAAAGAGAATTTCAAGTCATTGACAATTCACATTCAAAGCTTGCCTTAAAGTTTCGCTACCCGCTTGCCTCAATCATACCTCTCTTTTGAAAATAATTTTAAGCATGTACTCCAAGAAAATGATGACACTCACAAGAAGAGAGAATCCCACACATTTTTTTAGCATTTCACACAAAGGGATTATAAGATAATACAAATGTGCTCACTCTCACAAAGAAATTCAAGTGTAGAAAAGTTGACCCATAGGCTTTCCCTTTATGTATCTCGCCACTAATGTAGTGTTGCTACACTTAAAATTAATTAGGACTTGCGAGTCATAATGAAGGCTAGGACAAATATTTAGCTCTTGTAACTAAAGCCTCCCTAATGCCTTTATAAACACTTGTAACATCCCATCATCTTATTGAGATCACTCCCCCTTATTTCTCCTTGTTCATCATCTTTATCTTTTCTGTAACACAAGCCACCCTTTTAACCCCCTTGAATTTCAAATTTAGCCTTATCTATGCAAGAAATAGCACCTTTTTACTATCCTTTCAGTATTGATGATTCAAGGTCTTTCAACCCATCGATTCATTCAACTCATCACAATTTTGGTGCTAACTCAATTTTAGGCTTCTCATTTCTCCCCCTACTCTTGCAAACCCCCAAAATTAAGCTTTTGCCTCATTTCACATTCATTTCCTTATCTCTCCCTTTTTCTTGGTCTTGAAGCCCCCATTATTTTGATTCTTTCATCACTACAACTAGGGTGGATGGGTTCCAAAGAGAAGGATTAAAAATGGTCATTAGGCCTGTAATGTGTTTTTTCAAAGAAAGGGTCCAAGGATCCAACATTGGCTATCAAATATTAATATTCAAGGATGTCATTTTGGGTGAAGTGTCTTAATAAAAGAGGGCCTAAGATCATGTTCTAAGTGCAGCCTCATCTATCATTTCACCTTGAATCACATTTAGGGCAAGTTCTAGACAATCATGCATACACAAGAATTAAGCAAAAAGTCTCACCACACAAGGCATCACAATTCAAGGAGTTCATACACTTCCTTGATCACATTAAGAGAATGACTTTTGACAAATTATTTACAAATAAAAAAGCCAAGCAAGAAATGTATAATTTATGACAAAAGAGTGCTCACTTTCACATTTAGATTCCCCCTTTTCTTTTCAACTCTCAGGTACAATGCCAAGAAAGAATTGTTGGTAGTTCCTCATCAAACAAGTGAAAAAAAGAATCACAAGACTCTAGACTTGACATTTTCTCTTAAGAAAGTTGCCTCTCAATCTACCATCGGGAAGTGTCAACCCAGTTCGACAACAAAAAGAAAAGATGAAGAAATCGCTCCTTGGGAAAGAACCGTAGTATAAAGAAAACTCTTGGAGTTTATTCAAAGACTACTATCTAAGAAGGAGATACTAACTCACAAATACTGATGATTTTCCCTTAAAATTAATGTCGCCCAATCTATTATAGGGCCATTCGTACATCATTTACAAGTGGGTTACTCAAACTTCATCCCTAAAAAACATAAAGCATTGTCCTCGACGCACATGGTTAAACAAAGTGAGGGAGTAATAGAAGAAAGAACTCCATGGTACGATGGAGGCATCTGCATTGGAACTGTGTGCATTTTAGAACCATTTCTTCAGAATTTCCTCTTTCCAGTCCTTCAGCTTATAACCGCCATTTGACAAGCATTTTTGTTCCCTTGAATTTGTTTTTTGCCAGTGTGGCGCCGGTTCCTCAACTTGAATTTCGCTTCTCTCACCCTTATCACTTTCCATATCTATTCTGTCCCTGCATGATCAAAGACAACACAAGCGTAAATTAAAATAAAACAAAAGGAAAAATTAAAATAAAATATAAAAGCACATGACTTGCCTCCGAAGAAGCGCCTTAGTTAACGTCGTGGTTTGACGAATTCAACTTTCATCACTTATCTCTCCATTTTGAGCATTTGAATCGCAACTGTAGTTTCTTATCCATTCTTCTACTCCGCTTGAGGGGTGGTGGTGTAGGAATCAAGGGGCCAAGAAATGGATGTTGCATCTTATATTTCTTGGCCCTTAGAGGAAGTATGTGCTTTGACTTAGTTGGCATGGCATACTCTAAGATGAAGACACCTTGATCGTCCTCCTCAACTTCCTCCATTTACTTGGTCTCCTCAGTCTCCATTTTTTCAACCAAGTTCAATATCGAAAAATGATAGGAGGAGGTTTAATTCTCTCTCCTTTGAAGCATGCTTCTTGCTTGACATCCTCCTTTCCAAGTGCACTGGAGTACTTGAGCATGGTTTCTTGGATGTCATTTGGGGACTCTAGTGTCACTTCTTCAAGCTTGGCATCTTGCATTCTTACAATGTTGGTTGGTTGGGACACTTCTATGACTTATTCAAAGTTCACCTTGACTCCATCTTCATTATCATTTTGAGCTTCCTCCCATAAGTCATGTTGAGCTATTCCCCATTGTTCACTTCTTCTTGTAGAGATTTATAGCATTCTTCTTGAGGAGTTGATCATTTCATAGGCATGGAGGGGTTGATATTCTTTTTCCATTAGAATCCCGCTCCAAAAAATCTTGGAGCATGGCTTTCATGTGCTCATATGTATTCCCTCAATTTCCATGGCTTCAATCCTATCAAGCTTAGGAGCACAACTTCTATCATAACCACTATAACGAGAAGTGACCCCAATTGGGCATCTATCACAATGTCTCCCATAACTACCACAGAATATGCATCTATACCCATTATAGGAAAGAGAAGGTGCACTCATCTCCCTTCTAGGGGAATATTTGCAATCTTGCCAATAGTGTGGTCCTCTAAAATAAGGACATGGACCAACATAATTCGGGTTGCAACCGACAAACCTCCTTTTATTCCATGATTCCATCATACAACTGCAAATAAACAAAAAAACAAAAATAAAAATAAAACAAGATGTAAAACGAAAATGAAAAACTAGTTCAAATCAGTAAATAGCTAATGGCTTATCACAACTCAATTCCCCATCAATGGTGCCATTTTTGATAACGTCCAAAATACACTCTTCGTTACAAAACAGCATAAACAGTCGTATCAAAATAAATATCCCAATGGATGTCGGGTCGAATTCCACAGAGAATTGAGTCGATAATTCAAGAGTTATAAACTAATTCAAACTAGAGTGCACAGATGTTCAATATTTGAAAAGTAAAATTAGGGAAATAAAAGGGAAATAACTATCTAATTCTAAACTAAGACTGATTGGGGGGAATTCCAATTGAAGCAATCACAAGTAATATGGCTAAGGGCATTCTATAGATTAGATAACAACTAAATCGGGAATTTCTTCAATTCCTTAGACTCATACTTAGTATAGATAGAAGTAGATAATTCACATTCTGTTGTTTTTCAACCATAAGAATGTTTATGCCTTGGGTTCTTTCAAACCCCAAAGCCAATTCAAGTAATCAACCACACAAGCTTGAAGAAGAACTAGTTATTTCTAGCCTTGACCTTTAATGGAATGAAAATGTGGATTTTAACTATCTATAGCTTAATCCTCCACACAAACACTCCAATTCCTCACTATTATCTTCGCACCTTTTTCTCTCAAGCAAAAGCAAGAAAAGTAAAGCACAATTCATGTTTGCAAACCATCAGTTTTAGCTATTATAACTTGGGAGAAGATAATAGATCTATAATTTCAATAGGAATCCAAGAGCAATTGATCAAAACCAAATCAAATAAATAAATCCACCATGAATATACCTCTAGCTAGAAAATTAGTTAAGCATATTTGACGATAGAGAGAAGATACTAAGAGGATTCCCCTCACATTCATCACATGAGCTTCACAAATTTACATCACAAGATGTTACAACAGTGGTAGAATTCCCCCCAAAAGGGTTAAAGTAAAATAATAAGAAAAATATTATCTAACTCTACAATTCTATGGTAAAAATATTTACCAAAATATTCTACCAAAATATTCTATGAAAAAGATGAAGTCTAGATCTATGAATTGTTGAATGGATTAATGGTGTACAATGAAAGCTATGTAAATATCTATACTTTCTTGTGTAAAACTTTCCCAAATTGCCGTTGAGGCTTTTAGATGTTTTGGAGACCTTTCTGGACGTTTTTACCCTTCATGAGACAGCCTTACCCGTGAAAGCACCAGCTGTCTGCCACCCCAAAACAACCACAAACAGTGACCACCGGCAGTCCAATGGGTGTTTAGCCGATGCCAATATTCCAATAACTAGTTGAATAGCTAGTCTGGGCAGTCGCTTCCGCGTTTCACCCTTTCAGATCCACGTTTAGCTGATTAAAGCATGTCTTTGCACCTCTTCTTGAGCTCAAATCTTCCATCTTTTTTGGATCCTCTCCTTCATATAATAACTCATCAAATTCCATCTCAAACTTCACCTGTTTTGCTTGATATGATGCTTTCTCCACTCACATTAAATGCCTCCAAAGAATTAAAGAGAAAGGGCATAAAATCCACATAAACGACTCGAAAACTAGACAAAAACTCATTCTTATGAGCCTAATAAGCTGGTAAATTTCCAAATCATCATGACCTCATCACCACCTACTCAGAACTTAAGCTGCCCAAGCTTCATATCAGTTAAAGCCCTTCCCGTTGCTAGTAGAGGTTGCCCCAAGATAATTGGCACCTCAATGTCTATCTCACAATCTATCACAATGAAATCAGTTGGGAGTATAAATTTATCCACCTTCACAAGAACATCAACTAGTACTCCAACGCATGTTTTGATTGACCTATCTGCCATCAACAACCTCATAGAGGTAGGTTTGGGACTCTCTAACCCGGTATTTTTGAATATCATGAGAGGCATGAGATTTATACTAGCACCGAGGTCATACAAAGCCTTATAAACATGCATAAGACAATTGTGCAAGGAATGGTGAATGCCCCAGGGTCTTCACATTTTGGAGTAATGTTTCTAGTCATGACAGCACTACAATGATGGGTCACCTCATCGGTGCGCGTATCCACCACTTTCTTTTTCTTCAAGAGTTCCTTCATAAATTTTGCATATCCTGGCATTTGAATAAAAGCATCCACTAGCGGTGTATTGATAGATAATTTGCTGAACATATCCATCAACTTATTATCCTCCTTATTTTTAGCCAACTGTTGTGGATATGTCGGGGGAACTCTTACTTCATGGTCCTTGCCATTAGGGTCCTTCATGACCACATTCACATGAACATTATCTAAGGGTGTCATCTCAAAATCTCCCTCATATTTTCCTTCCTCATCATCACCAACACTTGGTGCTTTTGGCACCTCATCCAACATATCATCATCAATTGCCTTCGGGGTATCAACATCCTTGGGCTTTACTCTCATATCATTTAATATCTTACCACTCCCAGTCATGGTTTCCATGCAATGGTTATCTTTCTTTGGGTTCAGGATAGTATTTCTAGGAAGTGCACCCTTCATGCAGGGGTTCATTTGTAAAGACAAATGATTCATTTGCGCTTCGAGGTGTTTGATTGAAGCTGAGTAGAGCTTACTATTTGTGCGAGCTAAGACACCTGCCCTTTAAACTCTCTAACCCAACTGTCAGTGAATTCTACTTTCTTCAACACTTGGGACAACATGTCCTCAATCTTTGAGCTTCCTACATCACTCACCCCCAACTGTCCTTGGGGTGTTTCTGCTTTTGGAGGAGGTACATAAGGGTTAGAACTTTGATAATATCACTCTCCTTTGCGATTTTTCTCTCTATTCCCCCATCGACCATTTCTCTCCCCCCATCCAAGATTATCACGGTTTCTCCAACCTTGATTCTGCTCTCTTGGGCCCCAAGGGCCTAGATTGGTACCTTGATACCCAGGGCGAGAACCCCCCAATTGTCCTAACATGTATTGACACTCCTCCTCATATCTCGGGGGTGAAGTATCATCATCAAACTGAGCATGGGTTTGAGCAGCTACAACATTCACATTCTTTGTACCAGCTCCCATCACATGTTTTGTAATCAGCTCTAGTCGGGTCATCATTTTGGAAAGAGTTTCATCTCTCTTTCTCAATTCCGCACTCAACATATTTGGGGCAACACCACTAGAAGATACCTCCGCTTCTCTAGTATGTCATGCTCGATTGTTCTTCGTCATTCTATCAAGTAATACCTTGGCTACTCCATAGGGTTGATCCATGATTGATCCCCCAGCCAAATTATTTTCCATAGACTTAGTTTTTCCCTTTATCTAAAAAAATATTTTCAAAATACATAGGAATGATTTTTTGGTTAGTTTTTTAAGAATGCAAGTATACAGGAAGTAACTAAGTACATCACTGAACATATAACTGAACTGAAATACAACCCTGTCTAAGATGTATATATAATGACATGAAACTGTTATATGAAAATATTTGCTGAAGTATAATCAGACTGATGCATAAATTATTGATAGAATCCAATGATCAGTTGAAGCTTTGAAGTAGGACCCCATCGGGTAAGCCATGGTTTGGACAAATGGCTACCTTCAACCATGCTTCATGGAGTTGTTCCCCCACAAGTTGTCAGAAATTAGTAATTTCATCCCTCAGCTACAATATCCTTGAGGGAGGAAAGAACCTATCTAAAAAGGCCTCCATGAGTTTATTCCAAGAGGTAACAGACTTGGGAGCCAGCTCCTCCATCCACATGGTTGCTTCCCCAGTGAGTGAGAATGGAAAAAGTCTCAACCTGATTGACTCTTAAGTGATATTTGTAATGTTGAAAGGTTGACAATTCTCCAAGAAGTTGTGGAGATGCTTGTTTGCGTCCTCATTGGGCATGCCTCCAAAGAGTCCCTTCATTTGAAGTAATTGTAGCATTGTGCTCGTCACATGAAAAATTGCATTCCCTACCGTAGGAGGTAGGCAAATTAACCTGCTACATCGGGCATCACGGGGTAATCATCCTCATGATCCATATGCCCATCCATTGAACCTTCTCCTTTTAGTGAGTGATGGCTCATATCAAATTCAACCTACAAGGCACCAACCACAATTGTAAAGTTAAACCAATTAAGATGCAAGATCAATTCAAAATAACAACAAATAGAGGCTATCAAACTACGCTCCCCAGCAACGGCGCCATTTTTAATAACATCCAAACTACACTCCCCAACAATGGTGCCATTTTTAATAACATCCAAACTACACTCTTCTTTACTAAAGAGCGTAAACGGTTGTTGTATCAAAACAAATAACTCGATGGGTGTCGACATCGAATCCCACAAGGAATGTCGACTGATCAAACAATAGTCATATATTAAATTGAACTAATTTGCATCAATGTTGCAAGACAAATAAGATAAAATTTTGGGAATCACGATTTATAAAATAAAATATGAAATTGCACACTAAAAATAGGGGCAAAGTCTAGAAAAGACCATTGGAGAGACTACTAGGGGTGTGATATTGATAAGGGCTTCAATGGGTTGGAATTGTTAATCACTCCTATATTTACTCAATAGTGTGATTAGCTGCGAATTAGGTGACATCTTAACTTTCTCAACCAATTAGATGTATTATACCTCGGGTTTTCTCAAATCATAAGATTCCTTTTCACAACAACCACATCAACTTGGGTATGCATTCCCTATTTCTATATCCAATCCTTAATTGATGTGTAATAATGGGTTTTGGCTATGTTTAGCTCAACCCCACATAATTACCACCCAAATACCCCTGAGTGTTTCCTCACTCATATCTTAATTTCTTTTTTTAAGAAAAATTAAAGTAAGGAAATGCAACCCACATTTGCAACTATGAGTTTTCACCTTAAAGTTCAAAGGATACATCAAAATCATACTAATTAAGTAAATCTAAGATCAAATACACAATACCCAACCCAAATCAGTCATTCACACACCCCTAGCAAAGAATTTAGCTACTCATGTAAGTAAGTAATACATTGCATAAATAAAAAATTCAATATCCATTCACAAACTTGAGTAAGAGAAATTCAAGAAAGATTTGAACTACAATGGAGTTTTCTACCTTCTCAATGAAGAAGATGACTCTTTCTCTTTCTACTTCTTCTACTTTCTTTACAAGCCAAAAGCAATAGAATAATCAGTACTTTCTAGAATGGAATATTTAGTTTTTTTATGAGAGGTACAAGAATAGGATACAAAAATTCTTCTCTTTTTTTGTGCTTGACATTTTTACCCCTGGCTGACGAGCCTCACTTGGGACTCACAAGCGGTTCACTGGTGCAGGTTTGTGAAATGTCAGTCAGCTCTAGCTGAAGGATAGTGAGATTTTTTGCTCTTCAACACTGGCATCAGTGGTTCACCGGTGCTTATCCTGGTGGTGAGTTCTTTATCACTGCGGCGATAGCACTGGCGGTTCGCCGGTGCTCATCTGCGGTCTATTAATCTCCAACCTTCTTCCATACAGTAGGCAACTGCGGTCAATCTGGTGTTTCGCCGGTGTCCTCCGATGGAGCGTCAGTCATCAATTTTTTTCCATGCTTTTTACTCAATTTCATAATTTTCTCCATTCAAATTAAATACCTACAAGGATCAAGGAGAAAAGGCATAAAATCCACCTAACTGACTTGAAAACTAAGCAAAAACTCATGTTTAAGAGCCTAGTGATTTGGTAAATTACCAACTCATCAATAATGTAAGTTGCCATTGCTAGGTTAGTCTTACACTTTAATTGTCTTACTACCGGTGCATAACAATTGCCTTGGTAGATAATAGATAATAGATAGTAAATAAACTCTGAGGGTTTTCATCATACCACGATTCTCTTTCACGGAGAAAAATTTTTTCTTTTATATATTTTTTGCATCAAATTGAGTGACATTTTCCTATGATAGATTGAAAGTCAACTTTATTAAGGAAAATTTTTGTTTATCCTTTGGAGTCCTTGTTGCACTTATTTTGATAGGTACCTATTCGCGCTCCGGCACACGCAAGTGCACGCGGTCGTACAAGTAATATAGCGACTCTTTAAGAGCCGGATGTTGAACCCATAGGAACTAGTCTTTTTAGATAATTTACCAATTCAAGTGTTAATTAAAATTAAAAAAGTGTTAAACTTTCAAGATTTAAAAGTTTATTTTTAAATCTAGAGGTGATCACAAAATAATCGGAAAACAATAATAAGAAGCACCTAGAGTTAAGGCTTAACAATCATGTAATGCTACAATTACATTGGTTCAAGCATGAAATTCCATTTGTTGTCTCAAAAGGTTAATTGCCATGTTCATGGTCTTTCGAGCCTCTAAAAACAGATGAACTAGCCTCACGCTACATCGTTGAGCGGTGATGTGACAACCTAGTTCATAAGAAATTATTTTTGTGGAGTGGTTTATAGGATTAATTCCCATAGTTATGGACATGGACTTTTGAACCTTTAACCATTTACCCTAACTTGGTTTGACAACTACTTCTACGAGCGGTGATGTGACAATTCAAAGTTGGTGTCTAGCTATCTTCCCGTTTTAGAATAAAACAAGGTGAATTAGGTATATTCCTATCCTAACCACGAATCAAGTTTTGAAGACCTTGAACTTGCTTCCTGCATTCTTAGTTCTAACCTAGGGTTTCTCTTTAAAGTTTTTGCCTAAGCTTAACAAGTACATTTCAATGGTGATCAAGCATTAAAATAGATAAAATCAAGAATGCAAAACAAAACAAAAACAAAAACTTGAACCAGCGTAGAAATTAAGCAATTACAATCATGTCATGTGGCCTCAAAGGGTTTTAGCCACTCATGCTCATACAAGAAATCAAAAACACGGTTGAATTCATGTACTTATAAGAATGGATAAAAGAGAATTAAATAAAGTGAACCCTAGGTGAGTTTCTCTATTCTCCCTTCGCTCCTCAGTGTTGTTCCAAAATAAAACTGTGATATCAAAAAAAGTGTCTAAATGTAGATTTATACTAAGTGGAAAATTTCATAATTTGACCATGTGAAAAATGCCTCTGTGACATGCTACACATCGCAGCAAGTAGCTAGTGTGACACAGAGCTATCGTGAGGTAGCACTAGAATGTAAGCGTTGGCATGATGCTGGTCGAGTGCAATCGGGCGTGGCACGCTGTTGGGTGCAGCTCTTGCCTACTATGGCACGGATGCTGGCACGCAGGAGGCCTAGCATGGCACAGCGCCATCGCTCGGGCTCACTACCTGGCATAGGTCTCGCGCATGTAGTACTAGTGTGCCACGACAATGGACGCGGCATACGCCCAGTGTGGCACCGCGCCTAGCGTAGGCATCCCTCTTCTTGGCATCTTCATTCCATTTCCTTCCGAACTCCCTTCTTGCTCGTGCATCATCAAATTAAGCCCCTCCTAGCATATTCACCTACAAAGGGCTAATCACCTTGGTTAGTTCATGCATGCATATGTGTAAATTACATGAGATTATGCAATTTTATTGACAAACATGACTTAAAATTAGATATAAAATAGCACTTGGGCACGTAAATATGCCCAAGATCACTACCCCACACTAAAAGCCTCGTTCGTCCTCGAACCACTCCATTACATCTCATGCACACGAAGGACTCACACGTAACCAATTGAAGCAAGATGACTCAAGATAAAGCTACATTGACTGACTTAGATGGAAAGTTCACCCAGAGGATGTTATAAAGGCACAATTAAAAATCCCATGCAATAGAGTTAAGACCTCCTAGCCTCAAGAGTAGAATATAATACCTAGAAAACTCATGCAAATTAACCAATCAAGATATCCGATATGAATTGCATCTTTCCTCAAACATGTGCCCTCACAACAAGAGAAATACCCATTTTTACTCTCAATTTTTCAAATCATAACATGTATGGGTATATGAATAGGAATTAAGCTCACTCTCACAAAGAATTCACATGAAACATGTAATGACCCATACGCCTACCCTTAGTGTTTTAGTTCACTAATTTAGGAATGTCTAAAGTAAGATCAAGTAGGATTTATCGGGTTGTAACGTAAGCTGAGGGACAGGTAGGTACTATTCTGGCCAGTAATAGTGGCTATCTTCCCTGAGTGCTTTTATTACATTACTTTTTCTCATTATGCACATTCTCTTTTCTTCTACTTCACCTCTTGTTCTTTTCACCCTTAATTTCCTATTTGCTTCCCCATTTCTTTAAGCACACTTATGTCAGTAGTAAGGAGTACTTAAGCAACTTTTTCATTCTTTTGTTTTGTTACTCCCTACCAACACTTATGCATTTTAAACTCATGCATCTCTAATCTTTCCTTCAACTTCCACAACTACTATTTCCCTTCCTTTCAATATTCTCACTCCTTAACTCTTGTGCATTTTTCACTTAAGCGCTTAAGAGTTTTGGATCAAATTTAGTTCTATTAAAAGAAAAGGATTAAGCTTTTGATGTGGCAAATCAAGGAATATGCTAAAGGCTCAATGGGGCTGACAAGGATCATGCGTTAAGGGTAAGTAAAGCAAAGGATAAAAATTAGGCTCATTAAAAGAAATGCCTAAATCATCTCTTACAATTAACATCCTCATTTCTCTTTGTAAACACACTAGGCAAGTTCTAGACACTACACAATAGCATGGAATATACAAGAAACCTTACACTCATAGAACATGCTCAATTCAAGACAGACCCATATAGACTCTCAGCACAGCTAATCACATGAATTCAAAATTAAGCAATAAGCAACAGAGTCGTATTCAGGAGCCTAGGTATCTCAAACAAAGTTATACACTTATAAACATGCTTCACAATTAAAACTCTACTTGCCAAGGAGTCTCAGAAAAAGTCATACACTTATCAAGATGGTTCACAATTAAAACTCTACTTGCCTATGACAATCATGTACAACACTCACAAGAGCATCAAGCAGTCAATCAGCTAAGGATTCAAACACACAAATCTACAGACTAATTTTCCCTCAAGACAGTCGTCATCCATTGTCGGGAAAATTCTTCACTATGACTAAGACACTGTGTATAGACACACAAAAACTTTTATTCTCAGTTCAAAGTACCCCTCCCCCCTTCAGAAAAGAACCAAAAAGAAAAACTAAAGGGTGGGTGAAATGTGCTCAACTCAAACTTTTTCATCAAACAGTATTATACCAAGCTCCAAATTCACCCGAAATCAACATCACAAAATTTTAAATTACCCCTCACCCCGCACTTAAAATATGTTATGTCCCAAAGCATGAATTAAAATTTAGATTAAAGGTGAGAGATACATCTTGAGGCCTCTAGGCCTAGCTAGTAGCATGTATTGTCCTTTTCAATTACATAGGTCACCGACCCCACACTTGCAATTTTCCATGCTCCTTAGCTTCTACTTCTCAGGGTACTCAGATTTCCCCTCAATATGTTCTCATGTCACCAAAAACAACAACACAAGTGAAAATAAACAAAACCAAAAACAAAAGAATAAGACAATTGTACTTGTGGTACCCTTGGGTTTCCTCCCAAGTAGAACCTGATTTTACATTGCGGCATGATGTGAACTATCTTTTTCAGGATATTCTCAAGCAATTCTTCCCTTTTGGGAACCATCTCCTTTTCTTTTTGCATTAAGAGGGAAAAGCCTCCACCTTCTCCCTCTTTACATCCATCACTTCCTTTAAATTATTGCCCCTAGCAGACTTGGGCTCAATTTTTAAGATACCCTGCAAAAGTTGCCCCATGGAATCCACCACCCCACACTTGGCATTTGTCACAACACTAATATTGCAAAAATCTCTGTAGTGTGTGGTTGGGTTGATCTCCTGATATACTCTAAAGAGCTCCTCATCATCATTTACCCTCATTTTTAGGGTGCTAGCTCTTACATCAATTAAAGCTCCACCAGTAGCCAGGATGGTCGTCCCAGGATGAGCTTGTCATCAACCTTAAGATCTAAAATTATAACGTCAACAGGTATGATAAATTTACCTACTTTGATTAGAAGGTCCTCAATAATCCCTTCCGGGGCCACATCGACTTGTCTGCCAGCTGCAGCATCACTCTTGTAGGCCTTGGATTTCCCAAACCAAGTGTATTGAATAGAGATAGGGGAATCAAATTCACTTCCACCCCTAAATCACACAAGGCCCTCACCATACCTATTTCACCTATTTGTACAGAGAGGGTGAAACTCCCTGGGTCTTTGAACTTTTTTAGTATTTTTCTCGTTACCTTGAAACTTCACTCCTCAGTGAGTGCTACAGTCTGGACATCCACCAGCCTCACTTTGTTGGCCACCATGTCCTTCGCGTACTTGGGAATTCCTTGCAAAACATCAATTAAAGGTAGGTTTATGTGAAGTTCTTTGAAAATGTCAAAGAACTTCTAGAAACATGCATCCTCCTTGCTCTTTCTGAGGCTTTGTGGGAATGGTGGTGATGGTCTCTGTAATGGATGTAGTGATGATTGTGCATTTTGTTCTACAGCTATCTGATTATCTCCCTTCTCAATTGATGGACCCGATCTGACTACTCTGGTTGCACCTCATTTTTCTTCTCTTTTGTTGGTGCATCAGCCAACTTCTTTCCAGTGCCTCAAATTGATAGCCATAACCTGCCTGGGGTTTGTGTCTGTATCACTCAGTAAACCCCCCCAGTGGTCTATTATGTTGTGCAGATGCCAACTAACCCATCTACTTCTCTAAGTTTCTGGTGGCCAGCTGCTGATTCTTTAAATGTGAGGCAATCTTTGCATGATCCGCTGCCATCTGGGTCTGATTGGCAATGATCTTCTATAAAATCTCCTTAATGTTGCTAGATTGGCCACTATTCTGCTTGTTCTACTGTTGGTACTGCTGCTGATGAGGCTGTTGATAACCTTGATCTGCCTAGCCACCCCAAGAAAAGTTGGGGTGATTCTGCTAGTTCTTGTTTGTAGGTATTCCCATAGTTCTAATTACCTCTTGGCATGTTACCTACAAAATTGACTGACTCTAGGTTGTCTTTTCATGAGTCTACACCATGTTCGTTGTTTCCACATATCTTACACCAGCTAGGAGCTGGTTGAACTGCATTAACCTGTGCTTGCTGTTGTTCTAAGTTTAGCTTGCTGAACTGGGTCATCATCTGATGCTAGAAGGAGGCCAATTGGGCTGCCAATGCATTGACACTATCAACCTCAATAAGCCCATCTGCTCTCTTACCCGCCCCTCAGGATAATTCACTGTGCCACTTTGGATTCCCTTGTGCAATCCTGTTCAACAGAGTGTACAGTTCGTCATAAGTCTTCTCGTGCTTGCCCACCTGATACGGAGTCTAGTAGAATTTAGATATGTGGTTCTCGACTCTCCACAAAAGTGTGGGTTAAACACTTCATTAGATTTCTGATGGTGCGGGCAGTCTCTCAGTAAGGACTTAAACCTCTCCCAAGCCAAACACAAGTTCTCCTCTAGTCTTTGCTTGAAACTGAGTATTTCACTTCTCAACTTTGCTATTTTACCTGAGGAAAAATATTTGATGAGAAACTTCCTTGCTTGGTCATCCTAAGGAGTGATGGAATTTTGTGGCTCTACCTTTAACCACCTCTTTGCCTCTCCCAAATGTGAAAATGGGAAGAGGGTGAGCCCCACGTAATCAGTTGACACTCCGGTAGGGATGAATGTGTCACTGATCTTTAAAAAATTCTGCAGGTGTTGTTGTGGGTTCTCATTTGTCATGCTTGTTAAATGCTCACTCAAGTGAAGCAACTGCACCATATTCTGCTTAAGCTCAAAAGTACCTCCAGGCTTCGGTTTGCGTATGATGGAGGTTATATTTGTCGCGAGTGGGATTGCCACTTCACGAACTGACCTTGCTGCCATTCTTTCTAGTAACTCTTCTTCCTGCTCAGCTATTGGAATTTCTTCTAGTGGGGCCTCTGGAACTAGTGGAATGGGATTCTAAAGAACTTCCCTCCTCAACATATATAACTGCTGCTCAGGCTCCAAGTAAGGTTCCACCAAGTCTTTATTCCTTGCCAGCTTACTGCAAGGATAACTTGTTACCTAAGAATAAGTAGACTAAGACCAAGACTTTTAACACTTACAAAAAACAAATATAACACAAAAATAAAAATTCACCAAAAGTTGACAGACCCCCGCAACGGTACCAAAAACTTGTTCGCGCTCCGGCATACGCAAGTGCACGCGGTTGTACAAGTAATACAGTGACTCTTTAAAAGCTGGATGTCATACCCATAGGGACTAGTATTTTTAGTGAATTTACCAATTCAAGTGTTAATTCAAATTCCAAACGTGTTAAAGTTTCAAGATTTAAAAGTTTTTCTTAAATCAAGAGGTGATCACAAAATAAAATCGGAAAATAATAATAAGAATCATCTAGAGTTACCTCCTAAGAATCATGTAATACTACATTCACATTGGTTCAAGTATGAAATTCCATTTGTTTTCTCACAAAGTTAATAGCAATGTTCATGGTCTTTCGAGCCTTTAAACACAAATGAACTAGCCTCACAACTACATTGTTGAGCAGGGATGTGACAACATAGTTCATAAAGAATTATTTTTGTGGACTTGTTCACGAGGTTAATGCCCTTGGTTATGAACTTCCGAATATCTAACCGTTCAAGCTAACTTGGTTTCACAGCTACTTCTGCTAGCGGTGATGTGACAATTCCAAGTTGGTGTCCTACTATCTTCCTATTTTAGAACCAAAAAAGGTGAATTAGGTATATTCCTATCCTAACCGTGAATCAATTCTCTAAGACTTTAAACTTACTTCTTGCCTTCTTAGTTCTAACCTAGGGTTTCTCTTTTGAGTTTTTGGCTAAGCTTAACGAGTGCATTTCAATTTTGATCAAGCATTAAAATGAATAAAATCAAGAATGCAAGACAAAAAACAAACAAAAACTTGAACCAACATAGAAATTAAGCAATTACAATCATGTCATGTGGCCTTAACCCTAGAAAAAAGGTTTTAGCCACTCATGCTCATACAAGAAATCCAAACATGGTTGAATTCGTGTACTTACAAGAATGGACAAAAGAGAATTAAAGAAAGCGAACCCTGGTGAATTTTTTCTATTCTCCCTTCGCTCCTCGATGTTATTCCAAAATAAAACTGTGATATCAAAAAAAGTAACTAAGCGTAGAATTTATACTAAGTGGAAAATTTCAAAATTTGGTTATGTGAAAAATGCCTCCGTGCCATGCTGCCCATCATGGAAAGCAGCGAGCGTGACATGGAGCTATCGCTAGGCAGCACTGGAATGTGGAGGTTGGTATGATGCTGGTCGAGTTCCATCAGGAGTGGCATGTTGTTGGATGTAGCTCTCGCCTGCTATGGCACGAACGCTGGTGCACAAGAGGGCTTGGCTTGGCACGGCGCTATCGCGCAAGCACACTGCTTGGTGCAGGCCTCACGCACGCAGCACTGGCATGGCACGGCCATGGACGGGGCACACACCCAGCGTGGCATGGTGCCTAGTGCGAGCAACCTTCATCTTGGCATCTTCATGCCATCTTTATTCCATTTCTTTCAAAACTCTGTTCTTGCTCGTGCATAATCAAATTAATCCCCTCCTAGTATATTTCACCTATAAACAAAGGGCTAATCACCCTGATTAGTTCATGCACGCATATATATATATATATATATATACATATATATATATATATATATAATTACATGAGATTTTGCTTAATTTAATCGACAAACATGACTTAAAATTAGATATAAAATAGAACTTGGGCACAATACCATTATTTTGATATATGTGGCATGGCAAAGTGATTTTTTATATGAAAAGGGGCACATGAATTTGAAGAAAAAGAGTATTATTTTATCATGATTTACACATTCTTTTTTTGGCTTTTTGATTTACAAAACGAGTGTGCAAAACTTCAATTAGCTTGTCAAGTCATTCCTTTGAATTGATCATGAGAATAGTTGAACTCTTTGGAGTGTGATGCCTCGTATGGTAATGTTTTTCCTTAATTCTTGTGTATGCGTATCATCTAGAACTTTACCCAAAATGAGATTCAAGGCAAAATCCTAGATGTAGCTGCACTTGGGAAATGACCTTAGGATCTTTTTAGATGGTCACTTCAACACAAAATGACCTCCATGAACGTCTACCCTTGTTAACCAATTTTGAGCTTTAAACCTTTTACTTGGAAATCGCATTACAAGCCTTATATCCTTTTTAATCGTTGACTTTGGCACCCAATCCTCCCTAAGTTCTAGTGATGAAAGAAATGCGGGTTCGAAACCCAAGACTTGGAGAAGGATAAGAAAATAAAATGTGATGTTGGCAAAAGACTAAGTTTGGGGGTATGCCCAAAAAGAAAAAAGATGAATGAGCTTCAATGTGAGGTAACACCAATTGCTTAATGTAAAAACAAAGTGGTTGGTTAAAAAAACCTTTGTCAAATGAGGAAAGAAATGAATTGAGTGGTGTTATCTCTTGTTTAGAAGAGGCTTGTTGAATAAATGGAAGGTGTTAAAAGGGTGGCTCGTTTGAGAAAATTTGGAATTTGAAAAAGAAGAGATAAGGTGGGGTTAAATCACTATGTGTGAGCAAAATGTATGAATTATGTTAAAAGGCATTAGGGAGGTTAAGTCATTAGAACTAAAAGTTGACCTACCCTTTGTAACACCCCAAAAGTTCTTAGACCAACCCAAACAGAAAAAAATCAGAAAAGAAACCAGAAAATCTTGCCTCAAAACGACTCAACTAATGAGTCATTGTCAAGAATAACGACCCATCAAAAGATTCGTTGTAAGCTCCAACAAATTTCCTCTAGGGTACTAATGAGCTATAGAACGACTCATTAAATGGATTAATGGGTCATTCTGTCACTCGTTGTAACCCCATCCAGAAACCTGCTAAATGCTCCTCTCAAATAATAGGCCAGACGATGAGTTGTTGATTGATATAATACTCCTATTATGTATCTATTGATTGAGATCCATAAAATGCTTAAGTCACCCCAGTGAAAACTGATGAAAATAATGACCCGTTGTTTCGGATAATGGGTCATCCTGTCCGTCTATTGAGGGATATCTATAGTTGGTTCAAATCTCTCCCAGTGACAATGAGTGCGACCAACGACTCGTTGTTCCATCTAAAAAGTCATTCCCGTCCATTGTTTGATTCCAGTAACTGGGATTTTTAGTCCCAGGACCAACAACTAGTCCCAACGAGTCGTGAACATAGCCAATGACTCATTGTATGACCTGTTGGATCCTGAAGGCCAACTTTTTAGACTTTCTTCCAGGGGAATTTTTGTAACTTTCCACTATTTTAACGCCTAAATTACGTCTTTGGGGTAAATATTTAGGGGTTATAGGGAGTTAGTCGATTATTCTCCCTCATTTCTCACTTAACCTCTCAGGAACAAAACGTTAGAGCTCACAATCTCTCCTTAGCAAGAACTAGGGTTCTTCCTCCAGCTCACAAATTCAAGGCTTCTTCTTAGGGACTTTCTTATTTAGGTATGTGGTACTTCAACAAGGGGATTCTTCCATACTTGTATCCCAAAAAATTACTGTCAGAAAACTTTTCTATTCTATCCCTGCATGAGTTATGAATTAGGGTTTTTTCAGATAAATTATGAATGTTCCTAAACTCCAGTAGTCTTGCTAAATTTTATCACTCTAACACATGATTGTTATGTTTTTGATGTAGATCTGATAATATGATCTTCTCCCAAGTTTATTATGATATTTGGGTTGATTCTTCATGATTTCAAAGTTGGTCTAGAATGCTGTTTTTTTTTCATGGAATGTTATTTGAATGTAAATCCTCAGTATGTATGATTAGAGTTAAAGTTATTATTTTCAGACTATGAATATACTTAGTACTCTCCAGAAATGTTAGTTGATCAGTTTAACTCTTCATCAATCTTTTATTAAATTCAGTAGTATCAATTTATCAGCATGATTATCGTTCTTTAGACTGTCACGACACTTTCATACAAAGCATCTCTGACAAGTCTTAGAACACAGTTTCTTTCAGGTCCTTAGACTCTCAAAACACTTCAAATAAGTAGTTCTGACTTAGTCCTAGGACATCAGTTTCGAGCTATCAGCCAGTTAGATATAAGTAGGCTTTTAGTAGCAGTAATACTTAGCATCGGGCGGGCTAGGGTTCAGTGCACCCAGGTTCCCAGAACTACGTGCCACCAAAGGTTATTAGCCTGAATAAGCCCAAGATAGTGATCACACATCTCAGTCACTATACCCTGGAAAGGTACAGTGGACTCTCTCTAATAAGGTTTACACATCGAACTTCACATCTAGCTCACATGGTTATATGTCGGTTATAGGCTCTCCCACAGTATAGTTCATACCAGTACAGTCATAGTCTTTAGTGTAGTTTAGTCTCTCATATTTCAGGAGATGCTTATGACCTCAAGATAGTTTACAGTATTGTCAGACTTTTAACTTCTTTTCAGTACTTAAGATTCTACATATGGTCATTGCATGTCTTGTTAGTACAGTTTTAATATTATCAGTATTCTTATGTTTATCATATATCTCACATACTCAGTACATTCAAAGTACTAATCGCATATTTCTATGTGCTATATATTATTATAATATAGGCTCAGGTACCCAGCCTCAACACTGCAGCTAGTTTTCTCTCGGTGATTCCACAGTAGCTTCAGTGGTGAGTCCTCATCTGCTGAGGGCTGGAGTTCTATTTTCATTTTAGTTTCATTCATTAGAGTTAGCTAGGGGCTTGTCCTAGAAACTCATCAGTTCTTTTTTTAGAAGGATTTCACACAGTACATGTTAATTTCAACTTGAGTTTAGTATTTGTTCAGCTTTTTGTTATAAATAAGTATTTTCTTATTTCTTTAGCGAGCTTCCGCTTAATATTACTTTCAACAGATCAGACTTAATAGAAGTATGTTTTACCATGGGTTTTCTTGGGGTCACTTGTGATCCTACGTATCGTATCGCGCCTAGGGTGTGAACTCGGGTCATGAAAAATATGGCGTCAGAGCCAAGTTTAGAGTGTCCTAGGATGTCTAAAAGTTTTATCGGTTAGAGTCCTTTTCATGGGTGTAAAGCATGCCATACTTATGAGGGGGATGCTACGAGGCATTTTTTTAAGGAAAATTTCTTTTTCTTTATGATTCTTATCGTGCGTAGAGTTTGATCTCTGAAATTTCCTCCTAACTCGTTCTCTAACCTTTTTAGTGAACTATTCCTCCTAAGAGAGAAAATAGAAGGAGGACCAAAAAATGCTAATTAGCTAGCCCCACCAGCTCCAGCAGCCCTTTAGGATGATCATGTGTCACCTACCGAATTTCGGGCTGCTATTCAAATGCTGGCTCAAGCGGTGACCAGTCAGGTTAACCAGTAGGTCATCGCACCTGCCAATACTAGTGGGTCTACAGCTGCTTCCATAGTCTAGTATTTTACTTGGATAAACCCTCCAGCATTTCACGGGTCTAAGCTACATGAGAACCCGCAGGAGTTCATTGACGAGATTTAGAAGATCACCCAAATAACGGGTGTTACCCCAATTGAAAGTGCAGATTTGGCTTATTATTAGTTGAAGGGGTGGCCCAGAATTGGTATAAGTAGTGGAAGGAGGGGAGACGAGTTGGTGCGGGTCCGGTGAAATGGGATGAGTTTGTGAGTGCATTCTTGGACAAGTACTTTCCCCGAGAGTTAAAGGAAGCTAAGGCTGATGAGTTTATGAACTTAAGGAAAAATGATATGACAGTTGATCTTGGCAAATTTATATGCCCAAGTGATACTCAAATGTGCCATTCTAGCCTTGTTTATCTATCAATGTTTATACATTCTCATGTGATTGATAATAAAATGTGAATTTATACTAACCAACATGATTAGCGTTGTTTTGAAGGTGAAATATAATTTTGGGAAGCCAAAATGTGTGTTGGGAGAGATCGGGGCTGGACTCGGATGTTAGCAAGGGAAAAAGCACTTGAAGGCACAAATTAAAGGGGCTCCACGATGGAGCCGTGTCACGCTGCCATCGCGGATGCCTTCTGCCTGGATATGGAATTTTTGCCAAATTCCAGTGAAGGTGCGCATTGGGGTCGTGGCACGGTTGCCTAGCCCCGCGTTGCACGCCGTGCCACGTTAGGCCTGAATACCTGGACAACCAAATTCCAGTAAGGCTCCGCGTCAGTGGCGTGTCACGGAGGCAGTGCTCCGTGATGCACTCCGTGACACGTTACTTGTTATTCCGGGAAAAATTCCCACCAGTATAAATAGAACACTTAGGTTCATTTTTAATTATTCTGACTTGGTGGAGCAAGAACGTGGGTTACAGGCAGTTGAGGGGACGAAAATCTCAGGGTTTTTCTCTATGTCCTTCTTCTTTAATTCAATTGCTTGTATGTTTAACACTCATTTAACGATGTTTAATCCACAAATGAGTGGCTAATTCCTCTTCTTGCTGAGGTTAAGAACAATTGTATTGAAATATGATTGTTGATAAATTGGTTTTTCATCTTATCTTTCATGGTTGTTCTATTGATTCTTGTTCTTACTGCATTAATGTGTGGTCAATGTTAATGTATATCTAAAAAGTCCAATTTCACTCGAGAGAGCAAGAAAATGGAAAGTTGTAAATTGATAGGATATGATCTTTTCTTAGTTTGGGAAAATTGAGAATTGATTTACCTTCAGGATAGAAATATACCTGAAAGTCGTATTAGTCAATTAAGAAATTGGTTTTGTATGGCTAGAACATGAATTTCATTTAATCACATAAATGTAGGTGAACGGTTCATGATTCTTAAGTTGGGTTAAATACGAGAGTTTTAATCCATTGGCAATAATTCTTGACTAGCAACCGGAGGAAAGATTAACCAAAATTGTATCGATAATTTGTTTCTATACATGTTCATTTAGCCTCAGCATGCTCATACTTATAGTTCAGACTCAAATTGTATATTCGTTTTAGACTTAGTATAAAATTAGGAAACAAAATATCAAAATCTTCTTTACACTATTGTCTGCATTTTTAGAGTTAAAGTATAGTGACACTTGAGTAGTTTGTTACCTTATCCCAGTCCCTATGGGATCGATACTTGGCTTACTCAAGCCACTTTACTACTTGTTCGACCACGTGCACTTGCGTGTAGCTATATACCCAAAAGCAACCGAACATGTTTTTGGCGCCGTTGCCGGGGACTGGCAATTGGTGAATTTTTCTTAAGTGTTAATTTACTATATTTTTTTCTTAGTGTTGACAACTTGGTCTTAGCCTGTATTTTGCAGATATTAATTTTTGTTGAACATTGACAAGAAACAAGGAGCTGGTGGACTCATATTTAGAGCCTGAAAGACAATTTCATCGTCAAAGGAGAGAAGCTCTAGAGAAAAAGCTGCAGTTGCTCAGACAAACAGTCATGGAGCAACAACAGAATCCACCAGTTGTAAGGGCAATGTTAGTGCCCGAGGAAATGGCAGCTAGGCCAGTTCACGAGGTGGCAATCCCACATGCTAACAATTTCACATCTAGCATCCGCAAACCTGAGCCAGGAGGGAGGTTCGAGCTCAAACAAAACATGGTGCAATTGCTGCACACCAGCGGGCAGTTCACAGGTCTCCCTCATGAGGATCCACAACAGCATCTCCAAAATTTCTTGGAGATAAGTGACACTTACATCCCCGCTGGAGTGTCATCAGATTATGTCAGGCTTACATTGTTCCAATTTTCACTATTGGGAGAAGCCAAGAGGTGGTTGAAAGCTGAGCCACCTAATTCTATTACTACGTGGGATGATCTTGCAAGGAAATTATTGATACAATTTTTTCCATCTGATAAAACAGCAAGACTTAGAAGTCAAATTCTAAGTTTTAAATAGAGAGAGGGAGAGAATCTGTATCAGGCTTGGGAGAGATTCAAGTCTATGTTGCGGGATTGTCCTCATCATCATCAATCCAATGATGTGCTGGTGCACACTTTTATAAAGGGTTTGGAACCCCACAGAAAAATCTAGCTAGACTCAGCAGCTGGGGGACAAGCATTGGAGAAAACTTATGAGGAGCTGTATACTTTGTTAAATTGTATTTCGCAGGGAAATTCGGAGTGGAATGCTGATTCGTCAAGAGGAGGAACAAGGAAATCAGCAGGAGTCCTAGAAGTGGATGGTTTTATAGCTATTGCTGCATAGATAGCTACTTTACAGAATCAACTCAACACCCACTTCAGTAACATGAAAATGAACCAGACTCAAGCCCCAGTGAATGTAGTGCAGCAGATTTGGTGTGAAGTGTGCGAGAGTAGTGAGCACTCAGCTGAGTGTTGTGGAGCAAATCCCGATTCAGTGAACTTTGTGGGAAATGTACAGAGGAACAACCACCAACAGTATGGCAACAACGACAATTCCAACTGGAGGAGTCACCCGAATTTCTCTTGGGGTAGCAACAACCATCAAGGGCAAAGTTCGAGTCAGGGGGCACAGAGGAATCAAGGAGGGCAGCAGAACTATCAGGCACAATATAAAAACGACAATGCACCTCCTCCACCACCATAACCCAGCATTGAGGAGATGTTCAAGACAATGATAGCTAACCAAGCTCAATTGCAAGCTGACTGTGTGAAATTGGCAGCCGAGGTGAAGAACAACCAGTTAGCTACTAAGGCACTTGAATATCAATTTGGGCAATTTGCTGGAGCCCAAAACACCAGGCCTAGAGGAGGACTCCCGAGCGACACAGATCCCAACCCCAAGCAGGTGAATGCGGTGACCACAAGGAGTGGTTTGCAGCTTAAAGAGGTGGAGCCAGAAAGACCACCTCAACAATCGGGAGCAGCAGAAGCTGAGAGGGAGCAAAGTGATGAGAGGGGGAAGAAAAAGGAAGCTGAATCAGAAAGACCACCACCCCCGTTCCCTCAAAGATTAAAGAAACACAAGGAGGAGGCGTGTTTCAAGAAATTCATAGAGGTGCTGAAATAGGTACATATTAACTTACCTCTTGTTGATGTTTTGCAGGGAGTGCCAAAGTATGCAAAGTACATTAAGGACATCGTGGCGAACAAAAGTCGGTTGACTGAGTATGCTACGATGGATCTTACGGAGGAGTGCACTTCCCGAATACAAAACCGGTTGCCCACAAAGCTCAAAGATCCTAGGAGCTTTACTATACAAATTATAATTGGGCAGAGTATCCGAGCTTGCGGATTATGTGATTTGGGAGCGAGCATTATTTGATGCCGTCATCGGTATTCAAGAAGTTGGGTTTAGGGATTCCTACACCAACAACAGTAATCTTGCAACTAGAGGATCGGTCCTTAGCCAGACCTGATGGCATTGTGGAGGATGTGCTGGTGCAAGTGGGCTCCCTTATCTTCCCGGTAGATTTTGTCGTGCTGGACTTTGAGCCAGACGTGGAAGTCCCATTTATTTTGCGACGTCCTTTCTTGGCGACTGGGAAAATGCTGATTGATGTAGCTGCAGGGCAGCTAACCATGCGAGCACATGACAAAGTTGAGGTATTTGATGTGTTTAAGGCCATGAAGCTGCCGGCTATACGTGAGGAGCTTTCAACAATCAATGTGGTTGACCAAGAAGAAATTCGTCAGATTGTTGAATCTTAAGACCCACTGGAAAGAGTGTTGATGCACTTCGATCATTTTGGAGATAGAGACGCCTATGAGGTGGTCCAATTGTTGAATGAGTCACAAAGGCATCCGAGGAGACAAGAATTTCAATCTTTGATGAGGTCCCTAGAACCATTACCGAAACCATCCATTGAGGAGGCACCAAAGCTGGAATTGAAAGAATTGCCTCCCCATTTAAAATATGTCTTTTTGGGGGAAGATGAGACACTACCAATCATCATCTCTACAGAATTGACGGAGGCACAGGAGAAGGAAGCGGTGGGTGTCCTCAGAAAAAGGAAGAAAGCAATGGGTTGGCAAATGTCAGATATTTAGGGTATCAATCCATCTTTTTGCACACACAGGATTTTCATGGAGACAGGAGCAAAACCAATCGTTCAGCCGCAATGAAGGCTAAATCCAGCAATGAAGGATATGGTTAGGAAAGAAATAATTAAGTTGCTTGATGCAGGTGTGGTCTACCCGATTTCAGACAGTGAATGGGTCTGCCCCGTTCAGTGTGTTCCAAAGAAAGGAGGGATGACCGTGGTCACCAATGAGAAAAATGAGCTGATTCCTACACGAACCTTCACAGGTTGGCGGATTTGCATGGACTATAGAAATCTTAATGAATCCACAAGGAAAGATCATTATCCTATCCCATTCATTGATTAGATATTAGATAGGTTGGTTGGACAGGAATATTATTGTTTCCTTGATGGGTACTCTGGTTATAACTAAATAGCCATAGCTCCGAAGGACCAAGAGAAGACTACTTTTACCTGTCCTTATGGGACATAAGCTTTTAGGTGGATGCCATTTGGGTTATACAAATGCACCCGCCACATTCTAGAGATGCATGATGGCTATTTTCCACGACATGGTGGAGGATTTTGTTGAGGTATTTATGGATGATTTTTCTATTTTTGGTAACTCGTTTGATACCTGTTTGCAGAATCTTGACAGGGTGCTAGATCGCTGCGAGGAATCCAACCTTGTACTAAACTGGGAGAAATGCCACTTCTTAGTTAAGGAGGGTATTGTACTTCGCCACAAAGTTTCTCGCAAGGGGTTGGAAGTCGATCGTGCTAAGATCGAAGTGATTGAGAAGTTACCACCACCTGTGTCGGTTAAAGGTGTGCGCAGTTTTCTTGGGCATGCAGGGTTCTACAGACGGTTCATCAGAAACTTTTCCAAAATTTCTAGACCATTATGCAGATTGTTAGAAAAAGAGGTAAAATTTGAGTTGGATGATGATTGTATGAAAGCATTCGAGGAGTTGAAGCAGAAATTGATAAAAGCACCTATCCTTACTTCTCCGGATTGGGGACAACCATTTGAGTTGATGTGTGATGCGAGTGATATGGCTGTGGGAGCTGTATTGGGCAGAGGAAAAATAGAATCTTTCATTTTATTCATTATGCAAGCAAAACGCTGAATATGGCCAAAGCAATTATACAGTCACAGAGAAGGAGATGCTAGGATTGGTGTTTGCATTTGACAAATTCAGGTCCTATTTGGTGGGTTCAAAAGTAGTGGTGTACACCGATCATGCAGCGATTTGGTACCTGTTTAACAAGAAGGATGCTAAGCCCAGGCTGATCAGATGGATCCTGTTGTTGCAAGAGTTCGACCTTGAGATTAAGGACAGAAAGGGGAGCGAAAATCAGGTGGCAGATCACTTATCACGATTGGAGAGTCGTTCGCATGTGAATGAAGGTGATAACATCACTGAGCAGTTCCCGGACGAGCATCTCTTGGCAGTAGGGGAAGCTGAAGTTCCCTGGTACGCATACATAGTCAACTTGCTAGTGAGTGGAGTCTACCCACCTGAGGCAACAGTCCAGCAGAGAAGAAAATTAAGGCACGATTGTCGGTACTTTGTTTGGGATGAACCATACTTATTTAAATAGGGACCGGATCAGGTGATGAGAAGATGCATCCCGGAGAGTCAGATTGCAGAGGTGTTGAGGAGTTGTCACTCTTCATTGTATGGGGGGCACCATGGAGGTGAGCGGACGGCGCACAAGATTCTACAGTCAGGGTTCTTTTGGCCTACACTGTTTAGAGACTCTATGGCATACGTCAAAATGTGTGATAGATGTCAGCGTACAGGAACAATTGGTAGAAGACAAGAAATGTCGTTGTAGAATATACTGGAAGTAGAGACCTTTGATGTATGGGGCATTGATTTCATGGGACCGTTCCCACCGTCATTTGGTAATCGTTACATCTTGGTGGCCGTAAATTATGTATCAAAGTGGGTGGAAGCAATAGCTTGCCCCAGGAATGACAATAAGGTGGTAACAAAATTTGTGAAAAAACACATTCTCACCAGGTTCGGGACACCCCGAGCCATTATCAGTGATGGAGGGGCTCATTTTGTCAATGCAAGTTTCAAGAGGCTACCAGCCAAGTATGGGGTGCGCCACAAGGTGGCAACAGCATACCACCCCCAAACTAGCGGGAAAGTAGAGCTGTCGAATAGAGAAGTGAACTAGATTCTCCAGAAAACAGTAAAAACACAACGGAATGATTGGTCAAGAAAACTTGATGATGCGTTGTGGGCGTACAGAATTGCTTACAAGACACCGATTGGAACCTCACCATACCGATTGGTCTATGGTAAAGCGTGTCATCTGCCGGTAGAGCTAGAGCACCGAGCCTTCTGGGCTGTGAGGAAATTGAATATGGACTTAGAGCTAGCGGTAAAGAAGAGACTAATGCAACTCAGTGAACTTGAAGAGTTCCGTTGGCATGTTTATGAGAGTGCTAAGTACTACATGGAAAAAATGAAAAGGTGGCATGACAAGCATGTGGTGCATCATATTTTTGAACCGGGGCAGAAAGTATTGCTCTTCAATTCAAGATTGAAGCTATTTCCAAGAAAGCTGAGGTCCAAGTTGTCCGGGCCATTTGAGGTGGTGAGAATGACCCCGCACGGGGCAGTAGAGTTGTCGCAAGAAGATCAGAGTGCCACGTTCTTAGTCAATGGGCAGAGATGTAAGCACTACTGGGGTGAGGACGGTGGTCGAGAGAAAATGTCCGTCACCCTAGAAGATGACCGAGTTGAATGACGTCGAGACGCGACAGTAAATCAGGCGCTGCACAGGAGGCAACCCGTGAAATTTTTCTTTGTAAAATGTGAATAGAATTCATAGAAAAAAAAAGAAAAGAAAAAAAAGAAAAATATTTTTTTATTAACAACAAAATTTTTAGTTTGTATTTATTTATTTTTAGTGAAACCTATAATTCTAACCAATTTCTTGTCGTAAGATAAATTTCAGGTTGAACGGAGGATAAACATGCAAGGAATCGCAAAGGAAAATCCGAGGTATGAAAAATAATAAAAAGTGGCAAAATAGTGAGCCAGGGCGTTGGCTCCGTGTCACGGAGGAGGGCCTCCGCGTTACCCTCCGTGACACGTTGAAGGTAATTCTTGAATTTTTACAAATTCCAGAACACCTGCGTGATGGTTCCATGTCACGGAGGAGGGCCTCCGCGTTACCCTCCGTGACACGTTGAGGTGTATATCGCGATGGGTCACACCGGGTCGCTGGGTGACCCGCGTGAAATTCCCACTTTTTAACCCCGATTTCCCCTCACTTTTCCTCATTTTTCATATCCCCCGCGACCAACACCCCAAAAACCCATTCCCCCTCAACGTGACACGGACTTAGGCACATAAATTCATCAAGTTTTCGTCATTTCTTCGAATTCAAGGTATGTTCTTCAACTCTATCTCAATTCTTGTCGCATTTTTTCGATGTTGAACATGTGATATGAGCAAAACTTGCCCTAAGTAGAAATTAAGCTTAAATTCAATTGAATTATTGTTGATTGATGTTCGGAGAATCATTGTGATTGCTTGAACTCGATAATTACATAGTTTAATCAATTTTTTGATAAAATCATAGCTAGGGCTTGACTTTGAGTTTGAAATGGAAAAATTAAGTTGAACTATGGAAATTCTTGCTGGGTTGTGCATGTTGGGTGAGATGAGTCGGTTGTGCTAACTGTTAATATGCAAAAAGACCGACGGATTCTCGGGGTAAGGAAATATGGGAAATTGCAAGAAATGGTTGAATTGTATAGGTTCATGTAGATAAATTCTTTTTGTTTTTGTTTCTTTGTTTCTCCTTGCTAAGTGCTATGTGATATAATGTTATCGATGGTAATTATTGTGGTTAGCTGTACGAAGTCTGAGTAGTACATAGAATATACACCGTCGAATTCTCTAAATGCACTAAGCATATTTGTTATGTTTTGTTGTTTGTTTATGGAAATAAGTACGATCTTGCTGTAATGTTGTAATTTTGGCTAAAGACTAAGTGTGGGGTAGCCTAGCTTGACCCAACCTTCATCGAAGCTAATTTTAATTGGCTTAACATTGAACTTGTCTGTTTGGTTTGACAGGAACAATGGCAAGCAGGCAAGATAAGGGAAAAGGCGCATCAACATCCAGCGCCGGAAGAAAAAGAATCAGACTGGGCACAGCAGTCCCAGCAGCACCAGCGGTTCCATGTGGCCAACGCCGTCAATACAGAACCAGATGGGTGACAGAGGAGGGGAAGAAATGGTACGCGAAGCACAAGGAAAGCAAATACTTCCCCGAGGAACACATAGCAAGGGAACCGTTGGCACAGGAGTTCCCCGGGATTGTCCATAGGATCGAGGCAGCCGGGCTGAACTTCATCTTTGAAGAGCCCAAGGAATGTAACTTGCACTTGATTCGGGAATTCTACGCCAACTGGAACGCGACTCTCAGAAGTCACACCATCAAAATAAGGGGGCAAATAGTCACTTTTGAGCCCCACCACCTTAATGATATCCTAGGGGCGCGGTACATAGACGCCCATGTGCTTCGACAGCTGAATATCACTCCACCATATGCGGACATCAGACGCACTTTGTGTGGAACCCGGTCGACAGCTCAGTGGAGCAGGCATAAGGAAAGGGGCTACCATCAGACTTTGCCCTACTCACAGATGAATAGGGAAGTCAGGATATGGCTTAAGATCGTGTGTTCCTGCCTAATGTCGAGGGTGCATATGACGGATGTAACCCGGGATCGTGTATGCTTGGTGTACGCCTGATGAAAGGGCTGGAGATCAATGTGGGGGCAGTGATTATCTCCGCCATGAAGAGAGCCCGGTTGCATCAAGGGCACAGGTACGGGTTTGGTGGATTACTCACCACGTTCCTGAGGGGCCTGGATATTGAAGAAGAGGCCCTTGACTACATCTCGCCGATGGAGCGGCGGGCCTTAGATGTCACCAAAACTAAGGCACCCGACACCACTCACGGGCCAGTTCTTACACTAGCTGAGCGATATGCTCGGGATGATCAGTACGTGGCTCGCATGTACGGGATGCAGATGCTCCAGCTGTGAATAGGTGGGAGGTTGGCAACAGAAGAGGAGCTGTGGCAGCTCGAGCTAGACTACCCTTTTGGCAAAAATGCCAGGGCTCTATGCCGAGTGGGGCCAGCCTTTGTGGAGCCCACAAATGATGATGCCCCTACAGATGAGGAGACATGTTGTGAGGACTCCGATGTAGAGTCCGATGATGACAATGGGGCGATTCAGACCTGGGAGACGAGGCAATAGCACCTGATGAAGAAGTGGAATACTTTGATTGATCAGGGATTTTCACCACCCACTCTTGTGCTATGCTAATTTTTGTGAACACTGGGGATAGTGTTCGATTTAAGTGTGGGGTGGGAGTAGTTAGGTGTTGGTTGCTGTTGTTTTTAATGTATGTTTATGTTCTGTTGTCGTGCCTGTGGAAAAATTTTGTGACCCTGTGATTGTGATGTTTCTGTTCTGTATTGTAATTAATGTGAAGTTGTTGTGTGCTACTGAATGTGCCAGCTGGGTTTGGACATATTTTTGTTTTATCAAAATGATTGATAATATTTTTTTAAAAAAAATTTCAATTTTTGGGTTTTCTCGGCGCTTGTTTTCGGTTCTTTTACCGAGAATAGTCCCATTGAACCGAAGTCTTAGTTAGTGACTGTTCCCTATGATGGATGGATGACGACCGTCTTAAGGGAAATGTAGTCGTTAGGAGTAGATTTTTTTTTCATTTTTTTTCTTGTGTTGGTTGCATCCCAAAACCTGTAGTTACTTTATGGTCGCGGAATTCTGGTTGCGTGTTGTACATGATATTTGAAATGCAAAGGTGATTCGTATGAAAGCATGCGACTTTGTAAATATGTTGAGATACCTAGGCCATAAAGTCGATTCAGCGTGATTGAGGCTTAATGTTTGAATTCTTGTAATTAGTTGATTGAAGAGTCTGTGAATACGTCTTGAATTAGGCATGTGCAATAAGTGTATGGTGAGGTTTTGTTTATTCCATGCTATTGTGAAATGTCTAGAACTTGCCTGGTGTGTGTACAAAACGAAATGAAGGATGTGTATTGTAGGAAAGGATGTAGGCATTTCTTTGTTTTAACCGAAAGTTTCTCTTTTTCATTATTGTACCCACCGTGAATGTACACCCTAGTTAGCCTGTTGAGCCTTTAGCCTATTATTTTTCTTTTGTCAAAAATGTGTAAACCAAGCTTAACCCCTTCTTTTCATTAGCCGTGAATTTGATCCAAAACTCTTAAGCGCTTAAGAAGAGAAAGTAATTTTCCCAAAGTGTCAAAGAGTGAGAATGGTGAAAAGAAAAGAAAAGCAGAGTGATGAAAGGAAAGAAAAGGTTGAAGGTGCACTTGTTATTAATTAAATATAATGAAGATGTATGAATAATCTTTGTTATTGAGTCAAGTGTGCTTAATGATATGGGTCAAAATAAAGACAAACTTCAAGAATGGGAGGATGAAGGAAGAAACAATGTCCATGAGTTTGATGGGATGTATTGAAAAAGAGCTTAAGGATGCTAGTGGCTATTATTGGCTAGCCCAATATTTGCTAGTTCCGTAGCTTACATTACAACCCGTTAAAGTCCTACGTGATCTTACATCACACTTTCTTATATTAGTGGAGTAAAACATTAAAGGCAAGCCTATGGTTCGTGACATGATGCGTGTGAATTCTTTCGGGAGAGAGAGTGAAATTGTGTCTATATGCCCCTGCATGTAATCTTTTGAGTTCATGTGATTAAAAAGGGGAAAATTCTCTTGTGTTGTGAGGGCACATGCTTGATGAGAGATTGAATTTCGTGTCGGATATCTTGATCAGCTGATTTGCATGAGTTTGCCAATATCGAGAGTCAATTCTTGAGTCTAGGAGGTCTTGATGTGTTGAAGGTCATTGCATTGATAGGACCGTGCGTGTTTTCTCGATGATTTGTTGTATTAAATAATAGGTATAACCGTAGCCTGAATTGTTGAACTAAAGTAACCAGGTTGGGGTGTAAATTGCATGAGGTGTAAGATTGTTGTTCGGGGACGAACAAGGATTTAAGTGTGGGGTAAGTGATCTTGGGCAAATTTATATGCCCAAGTGATACTCAAATGTGTCATTCTAGCCTTGTTTATCTATAAATGTTTATACATTCTCATGTGATTGATAATAAAATGTGAATTTATACTAACCAACATGATTAGCGTTGTTTTGCAGGTGAAATATAATTTTGGGAAGCTAAAATGTGTGTTGGGAGAGATCGGGGTTGGACTCGGATGTTAGCAAGGGAAAAAGCACTTGAAGGCACAAATTATAGGGGCTCCGCGATAGAGCCGTGTCACGCTGCCATCGCGGATGCCTTCTGCCTGGATATGGAATTTTTGCCAAATTCCAGTGAAGGTGCGCATTGGGGCCGTGGCACGGTTGCCTAGCCCCGCGTTGCACGCCGTGCCACGTTGGGCCTGAATACCTGGACAACCAAATTCCAGTAAGGCTCCGCGTCAGTAGCGTGTCACGGAGGTAGTGCTCCGCGATGCACTCCGCGACACGTTGCTTGTTATTCCGGGAAAAATTCCCACCAGTATAAATAGAACACTTGGGTTCATTTTTAATTATTCTGACTTGGTGGAGCAAGAACGTGGGTTACAGGCAGTTGAGGGGATGAAAATCTCAGGGTTTTTCTCTATCTCCTTCTTCTTTAATTCAATTGCTTGTATGTTTAACACTCATTTAACGATGTTTAATCCACAAATGAGTGGCTAATTCCTCTTCTTGCTGAGGTTAAGAACAATTGTATTGAAATGTGATTGTTGATAAATTGGTTTTTCATCTTATCTTTCATGGTTGTTCTATTGATTCTTGTTCTTACTGCATTAATGTGTGGCCAACGTTAATGTATATCTAAAAAGTCCGGTTTCACTCGAGAGAGCAAGAAATTGGAATGTTGGGAATTGATAGGATATGATCTTTTCTTAGTTTGGGAAAATTGAGAATTGATTTACCTTCAGGATAGAAATATACCTGAAAGTCGTATTAGTCAATTAAGGAAGAGGTTTTGTATGGCTAGAACATGAATTTCGTTTAATCATAGAAATATAGGTGGACGGTTCATGATTCTTAAGTTGGGTTAAATACGAGAGTTTTAATCCATTGGCAATAATTCTTGACTAGCAACCAGAGGAAAGATTAACCAAAATTGTATCAATAATTTGTTTCTATACATGTTCATTTAGCCTTTGCATGCTCATACTTATAGTTCAGACTCAAATTGTATATTTGTTTTAGACTTAGTATAAAATTAGGAAACAAAATATCAAAATCTTCTTTACACTGTTGTCTGAATTTTTAGAGTTAAAGTATAGTGACACTTGAGTAGTTTGTTACCTTATCCCAGTCCCTGTGGGATCGATACTTGGCTTACTCAAGCCACTTTACTACTTGTTTGACCACGTGCACTTGCGTGTAGCTATATACCCAAAAGCAACCGAATAAGTACAGGTGTATGCATTAAAGTTCACTCAACTATTGAGGTATGCTCCGGAAATGATTGCTAAGCCAAAGGATCGCATGCTCAAGTTCGTGAGTGGAGTCTCTGACTTGGTAGTCAAGGAGTGCAAAACCACTATGCTTATCAAAGACATAGACATCTCTAGTATTATCATCCATGCACAGCGGATAGAGGCGGAGAAACCGAAGGAGATAGAGAGGGAAAGTAAGTGAGTGAGGACAGGTCTATCTAAGTAATCTCAGCAGAGATCAGGCGGTGGTAATCACCCCCAGCAGCAACAGAAGAGGCCTCCAACACATTCTTTAGCTAGTGCTCAATCTTCCAGGCCCCGTAAGGATAGTAGAGGTGGAACATCAGGCTCCCTATCCCAAAGCCATGTCTCCAGTAGCCTCACTTTTCTAGCATGTCCTAAGTGCAGTAAGAACCACCTGGGTGAGTGTCGTCTGGGCAAAGAGGGTTATTTTGATTGGTCCAGCTGGGCCACAGATTGAGAGACTACCTGCCAGCAGGACGGGGGTAGGCCCAGTCCACTACATCAGCAGGTTTGCCAAGTCATCCAGCTCAGTAGGGTACTACCTCATGTACACGTGGCAGTCAATGCCAGAATCGATCGATGCTTTATCCTCCCGTCAGGACCAGGAGAACTCACCTAACGTAGTAACTAGTATGTTACATATTTTTCAGATAGATGTGTATATTTTACTATATTAGAGAGGCACACTTTCTTTCATGACTCCTTACGTCATTGTCCAGCTTGATATTAGTCATGACGCCCTTACCCCTAGCCTTTGTTATAACTCACAACTCCTTAGTGATTTCGAGTGTAGAAACTCCAAATTAGTGATGATTTACATGAAAGGAAAGTTTATGGTTCAATGTGTGTGCACCTTATTGTCCTTGAGAGAGCGAGTGTTTGCATCATTTTGTAATCCCTATATGTGAATTGCATGTATGTGAGTGGGATTCTCTATTTTGATGAGTGGCATCACTTCCTTGGAGTAAATGTTAAAATTGTGCTTCCAATTAAGAGGTATGATTGCGACAAGTTGTGAACAGTGAACTTTTAGGCAAACCTTAAATGTTGACTGTCTATGACTTGAGATGATTTTTGACCTTGATTTGATTGAATATGACCCCTATTTTGAATTGAAAGAATGAAAGTTATACTTGCAATATGCTTTTGGTGATACCAATCAAATTTCTGCAACTATTTGAGTCTTTTTAATTTTTGAGTATGTGTGATTTTGGGGTTATCTTAAGTTTTATTAGTCTTATGTGCAGCTCTTATGATGTGATATGTTGAATTCAATTCTACTTGTGAATAAGTGTTTTGCTTGAGGACAAGCAATGGTTCAAGTTTGGGGGTTTGATGAGTTGGTAAATTACCAACTCATTTGTCTTTTAAGCAAGAGCTATTGCTTTGTTTTCATGTAAATTAGGAAGATTTTATGCCTTTTCTCTTTGTTTGTGCAGGCGTTTAACTAAAACAAAGAGTTTTATGCCTTTTCTCTTTGTTTGTGCAGGCATTTAACTGAAATAAAGGAAAGGGAAGAATTGAACTAAAAGTTATCTACTAGAAGCAAAAAGAGGACATGCGTGTTGCAGATGGTGTAACACATCAAAAATTTCTAAGACTAGATTCTGGAAATTTTCTCAACACAACTCATTATGGGAGTCGTGGTTTGGAGTAATGGATCGTATGATGAGTCATTGTAATACCCCGAAATTCCCTTCGATCAGACCCAAGGATTCAAGCGAAGAAAATAGGAAAATGTATCTTGGGCCACTGGATGAGTCATCCAGTGACCCATGGGAAGATTTCATTAGTTGTTAAGTGACTCGTGAAGCAAAGAGAGGCTGGCAACAATTCTTAGTCTTGGGGTGCCAACAGAGGCTTTCACGAGTCATGATATGACTCCACGACTCATGGAGTTGGTTGTGGTCTAGAGTAGAGTCTAAAAAGGAGAGTTGTCTAATATACTTCACGGGTTGGTCACCAAGAGTCATCAGGTTCACCATGAGTCGTGGTGTCCCTCGTTGTGACTGGCAATGTGTAATGTTTTTGCATTTTAGTAAGGGTGTTTTCATAATTCCTAAGTCACTAAGTCCTAAACTATGTCGTTTTAAGCTCAGTTAGGAGGGTTTTAAGAGTGCTTAACCTATTTTAAGCCTTCCTATTCCATGCATTTGAGATTAAGGAGTTCAATGGAGATCAAGCTTGAAGATTCCTTACGTTCTTCCTCAATTCACTTAGATTTTCAAGGGAGATTGTGAAATCAAAGTACCCAGGTATGTAGGGTTATTAATGGGAGTATTCCTTCACTCTCATGCCCAAATCCTCTTCTAAATTCATGAAACTCAAGGTCGATGATTCCATGGGGTTCTAACGCAATTTGTGAAAATTCTCTATGTATCTGTCATAGGTGGACTCTATTCATGTTTCTAATGTTATTTTATAATTCATGGGCATGTTTTATAATGATTTCAATTGCAAATTATGATTTAAAAGATTTAAAAATATGATTCCCAATTATGTAAGTTAACAAAGAGTTGAGATTATGATCTATGTTTACAAGCATGATGAGATGTCTATGATAAAAGTATAATTTTGAATTACCCATGCCTATATTTATGATTTTTGACTATCAAGTCTATTTCAAAGCATGAAATGTTTGGGCCAGCCCATATGATCAAGTATGTTTCATGGTTTACTTCAAGTTCATGATATTAGCTTACCACACGGTTTTGGAGTCTAGACTCCCACTTTTCAGCTTACGGTATGGGTTGAGCCAAGGCTCCTCATGTTAAAGTATCAGATTTATGAATGTACTATTATGATTCATCTTTATCGAAAGACTATGGTTCAGCTTCGTTGAAAAACGATGGAGAGCATATGCATGTTTTCGGGAGTAGTGTCTAGCACCGAGTAGGCTAAGTGTTCAGCTAACCCTGGGCCTTAGATCTACGTGCCAATGTAGGTATGTTCAGATTCTTAGGACCTCCCTTGTGAGGTTTGCCTGCCATCGAGGGGCCTTCATCTTGATAACAATATCATGGTAACACCCTTAGCCCTGGCAGGGCTTTGGACGGCTCTGCCCACTTAAGTGTAATAGTCGAGACCATGTAAGCTCTATCATGTTAGTTTCGGTTATATGATGAGTCTCCTATTCTTCCTCATGATTTCAGTTATGCATGTTCATTAGTCTTGATATTATGTTTTCAGCAGGTTTGGCCCAATGTTCGGTTTTACTTATGATTATCAGTTTCAGCTTTGGGTCATTCGATTCAGTTATGATATCTAGTTATGTTTAAAACATGTTTCATATAATAGCATGCAAGCCTTACTCTCAACATCTTATGATGAAATGTTTTATGATATGCATAATTTCAATTTTACTTACTTAGCGGTTTTACTTACCTTGCATAGTCGGTACATTCCAAGACTGACCGCAAACTCTATGTTGTATCATGTTATGATACAGGCTAGGACATTCAGGTTCAGTCCCACCACTAGTCATCTCTCAGAGTTAGCATATCCAGCTTGTTGGTGAGTCCTCATCCTCCAAGGACCTCTTTATCAGTTTGTTATCAGTATATTTTAGTTTCTAATTTATTTGTGAGCTAGTTGGAGTCTTGTCCCATCTGCTCATCAGGATGTTAGAGGATTATCTGACATAGTATGTATCAGCTTTGGATCAATGCTTTGTATTTTGTTGTCAAGTTGTTATTATATTTTCAAATTTCCACTATATGAGATGTTGGTTCCCTCTTTATTACTTGAGCTTTAGATTTATGTTCATGCCATGGATCGACTTGGATCCATTTATGGTTCTAAGTTTCATATCTCAATCTAGGCCTATGTTCGGGTTGTGACAGTCTTGGTTAAGTTCTAGAATCTATTATCCCAAACCACGATACCACACCACGAGTCATGGTAGGAAGGTACAATTCGTGGTTATGAGCTGTGGTCTGCATCTGCAGAAGATGGCCCAGTAGCAACAAGCCATGGTACGACTCATAGGTCACTGTAACGGGTCATGGTTAGGAGTCTTCATTTCTTTCTAGGGTATCTAGGCTAGATGGTATGAGTCATGGTATGTCTCATTGTAGGGAACAATGAGTCGTGGTACAACTTATTGTAGGGAATAATAAATCATGGTTTGTACTCATGGGAAGGGGAAGAGGAGTTGGAAGTTGTGGCAGTGGACGGGTTCAACGACCTGTCATCACGAGGTAGGAGCCATTATTGGGTCTGTTGGAAAACTTTCGGAGTTAGGCATGAGAATAGTGGTGATGATGAGAGGAAACCACGAGTCATGGATTCAAGATACGACTCGTGGTATGAGTCGTTATGGCTAGCAGTGGGTAATTTTTTATCGAATATTTAAGGGCATTTTTGTAATTCCTAAGCTCCTAACTCTTTAATGAAGTTTTTTAAGCCCTGAAAAGAGTGTTCAAAAAGAGTGTAACCTTCCTTATACCATTAGTCTCCCATGCATACAAGTTATTGAGAACCCTCTTCAAGATCAAGCTAAAGTTCTCTCAATCCTTCCGCAATTCTCTTGTGCTTTCAAGGATAGTTTGAGAATCAGTTTACCCAAGTATGTAGGGCTATGAATGAGAGTTTCCTTTCACTCTCATGCCCAAATTTATCCTCAAGTTCATGAATTCAAGTTTTAATTCAAATATATGGATTTATAGGGTTTTAACCCAATTTTAGAAAATTCTCTATGATATGTTTATGGGCCTAATCCCCTCGTGTGTTTAAGCATGTTTAAGGTTTAATGGACTGATTCTGTACACAATTTCCTTATAAATTCATGATCTAGAGTTATTACAAATTATGCCCAATTATGCAATGAAAAGTTAAGCTTATGATACATAATTTGAAGTATGATGAGATATCTAGCATGAGTGAATGTTTATAAATTTTCCACGTATGAATCTATAATTTTGACTTATAAATTCTATTTCAAGTATGCATGATATTATAATTCGGGCAAGCCCACACAAGTTAAGTATGTTTTCATGATTTAGCCGAGGCTAATAAGATCAGCTTATCATATGTTTTGGAGTCAAGACTCCTAAAGCAGCTTATCATATTTTTTAGAGTCAAGATTCCCCATGTTCATATTTCAAACTATGCATGTAATTATGATTTTATCTTCATTAAAAATGATGGAAGCACCATGCATGTTTTTGGGAGTAGTGCCTAGCACCGAGTAGGCTTGGGGTTTCAAAGTTCCTCGATCTCAGAACTTCAAACCAATGTAGGAATATATATATTTTTGGGACATCTCAAGAGTGTTTTCCCCTGCCCCAAGTGGCCTCAGCTTGATATCGATATCATGATATCATCCTTAGCCTTGGAAAGGTTTTGTATGGCTCTGCCCACTTGAGTGTGATAGTCGAGGCATCACGTAAGCTCTATCATCATGGTGTCGGTTATGACGAGTCTCCCATTGTTCCTCATGATTTAAGTTGTTCATGTTCATGACTTATGATATTATTCTTTATAGCGTATTTGACCCAATGATCAATTTATGAGTTTTACTTATTATTTTATCTATGACAAGTCATATGAATTCTATTTCTAAATCTTTGGTCACTATGTTCATTTATGGTAATCTGCTTATGACTATGTATGTATCAAATACAGTTTTCAGCATGCAGTCCTTACCCTCATGATCTAATGATTTATATTTATGTTCATGATTTAGTTAATATTTACTAAGCATGTTTTACTTACCTTACATATTCAGTATATTCAAAGTGCTAACCACATACTTTATGCTATATAATTTCACGATATAGGTTCAGGTGATCCAATTCAGTCTTGCCAGTAGTTAGCTTTCCCTATTAGCTCAGTTCAGCCCTGCCTTGGGTGAGTCCTCATTATTTGAGGGTATCTATCATTTTAGTTATGTTGTTAGTTTGTTTCAGACTTGGAGATAGCTGGGGGCTTGTCCAGTATCTCATCTGTTAGTAGAGGTTTTCTAGAAATAGACTAGTATGTTCAGTTTGATTTTAGTATTTTGATGTTATCGCTTGGATTGAGCATATGTTTTTCTGGATTTCGCTTATATATGTTTAAGTTATCGGTTTCCGCTTTAGTATATGCTCTTCAGTTGCTATGTTTATGTCATGGGTTGACTTAGAGTCATTCATGGTTCTAGGTCTTATGTCTTGATTCGGGGTCCCATCTCAGATCGTGACAAAGTTGGTATCAGAGCGGAGGTTTACAGTGTCCTAGGATGTCTAAAAGCCGCATTAAAGTCTTTTCCATGGGTGTGAAGCGCGCCAAACTTATGTGGAAAAGGCTACAAGATGTTTTAGCAAATCTCCCTTCTTTCATGATCTATGTCATGCGATGAAGTATCTCTTTATCCTTCTAGCTCATGCTATACGCGTTTGCAGAAATATGTCTCCATGCTGAGTGAATGGTAGAAGGAATGGCAATGGAAATAGCTATGAAAATGGAAATGGAGATGGGCATCAGCAAGCCCCGTCAGCACCAACAGATCCTTTGCCCAAGCAGGTTACTCATGCCGAGTTTAGAGTGGAATTTTAGATATTGTCATAGGCTATGACTTCTCAGGTCAACCAGCAGGCAGTAGCCCATGTCCCTTAGAATATGAACGTAGCGGTGGCTATAGTTCGAGAATTTCTCATGATGAACCTACTTGAGTTTCTGGGGTCGAAGTTGGATGAGGACCCAGATGAGTTTATTGAGGAGGTGTAGAAGATCACCCAAATTATAGGGATGACTAGGGAAGAGAGTGCAGACTTAGCCTTCTATTAGCTAAATGGGGTTGCTTACACATGGTACCGCCAATGGAAGGAGAGTAGAGTAGCGGGAGCCATCCCCGTGAGTTAGGATGAGTTTGTGACTATCTTCTTGGACTAATTCTTCCCTAGAGAGTTGAGGGAGGTGAAGGCGGAGGAGTTCATCAACCTGAAGCAGAACCATAGGATTGTCCAAGAGTATGCCTTGGAGTTTACCCAACTGTCCAAGTATGCACCGGAGATGGTTGCGGATCAGGGGCTCATATGAGCAAGTTTGTGACTAGAGTTTCAGACACGCTGGTTAAGGAGTACAGGATTGCTATGCTGAACAGTGACCTAGATTTCTTGTGGTTGGTCATATACGCTCAGCATATAGGGGCAGAGCAGATGAAGGAGAAGGAGAGAGGCCAATAGGTCCAGGACAAGGAGTTATGGACAGTTCCAGGAAAGGTCTGGTGGACATCGCCATCAATCCCACCAGAGTTTGTCGGTCCTCGTGCCATCATCAGTCAATGTTCCATCTAGACTTAGGCGTGATTAGAGAGGTAGAGCATCAGGCTCTAAAGGTTAGGGGAGCATTATCAGAAGAGCCTAGCATTCCAGTTTGCAGGAGATGTGGTAGGAGGCACACTGGAGAGTGCTTGGCGAGTTCAGGCGCGTGCTTTGGGTATGGGAATACCGGACACCTTCTCAGAGACTTCCCTTCAACTAAAAAGGCCATAGTAGAGGCCGTGTCCCAGCCACCAGTTCAGCAGCTCCACTAGTAGTTTAGCTTCGCAGGGTGCATCCACTAGTGCAGGTGGTGGCCATCGTTAGAACAAATTTTATGCAATTTCATTCGTTAGGAGTAGGAGGTTCTCCTGATGTGGTCACTGGTATGTTATGAGTATTCCATCTTTATGTGTATGGATTGTTAGATATAGAGGCCACCTTATCTTTTGTGACTCCTTATGTTTCTATTAGTTTCGGAATCAGTCCTAAAATCCTATCAGAACCCTTCTTAGTCTCTACTCCAGTTGGTGACTCAGTCATAGCTCAACGGGTGTATAAAAATTGCCCTGTCATAGTCCTTCACAAATTCACCTCAGCAGACCTAGTAGAGTTAGACATGATCAATTTTGATGTTAAATTTGATATGGATTGGTTACATGCATGTTATGCCTCAGTCAATTGTAGAACCCGTACGGTAGAGTTTTGATTTTCGAGTGAGCCAGTTCTAGAATGGAAAGGTAGCTCAGTTATGCTTGTAGGTTACTTTGTTTCTTGTCTCAAGGTCAAGAAGATGATCTCTAAAGGTTATGTGTACCATCTAGTTCGAGTAAGGATGCTACGTTCGAGACCCCGACTCTTCAGTCAGTTCCCATAGTATGTGAGTATCTAGAGGTGTTTCCAAATAACCTAGTAGGAGTCCCTCTTATGCGGGAGATTAACTTTGGTATCGACCTTCTCCCTGATATGCAGCCTATACCCATTTCTCCTAACAGAATGGCTCCAACTGAACTAAAGGAGTTGAAAGAACAATTGAAAGATCTCCTTAATAAGGGTTTCATCAGGCCTAGTAAATCCCCGTGGGGTGCTCTAGTTCTCTTTGTTCGAAAGAATGATGGTTCCCTTAGAATGTGTATTGATTATCGGCAATTGAACAAGGTCACAATTAAGAACAAGTATCCCCTCCCTAGGATTGATGACTTTTTGGACCAACTTTAGGGTGCTAAGTACTTCTCAATGATAGACCTCGGATCCAGCTATCATCATCTCAAAGTTAGGGAGAGTGACATTTCGAAGACAGCTTTTAGGACTCAGTATAGTCACTATGAGTTTGTAGTTATGTCTTTTGGACTAACGGATGCTCCTGCAGCTTTTTATGGACTTGATGAATAGGGTATTCAAGCAGCATTTAGATATGTTCGTGATTGTCTTCATAGACGATATTCTTATATACTCTCGGAGCGAGGAGGTGCATGTCGCTCATTTGAGGATTGTTTTGAAGACTCTCAAGGATCGCCAGCCGTTTGGTAAATTCAGCAAGTGTGAGTTTTGGTTGAACTCAGTAGAACTTTTTGGCCATCTGGTGTCTAGCGAGGGTGTGTAGGAAGACTCTCAAAAGATAGAGGCGGTGAAGAATCGGCCTAGACTAGTTAGTCCTTAGGATATCAAGAGATTCTTGGGTTTAGCCAACTACTATAGGAGGTTTTTTGAGAGATTTTCATCCATTGCAGCACCGTTGACTAAGTTGACCCAGAAGAAGGTCAAATTTTAGTTGTCAGATGCCTGTGGGAAGAGTTAAAGACTCGGCTCACTTTAGCTCTAGTATTGACCCTACTAGAGGGTACGAATGGTTTTATTGTGTATTATGAAGCCTCTAGGGTTGATCTTGGTTGTTTGCTGATGCAGCACAGTAAGGTCATTGTGTATGCCTCTAGACATCTTAAGACTCATGAGAAGAATTACCCTACGCATGATCTAGAGTTGGCAAATGTGGTGTTTGCATTTATGATTCGGAGGCACTACTTGTATGGGGTGCATATGGATTTATTCATGGACCATAAGAGCCTTTAGTATGTGTTCACTCAGAAGGACCTAAATTTGCAGCAACGGAGATGGCTAAAACTTCTCAAGGACTATGACATGAGTGTCCTTTATCATCCGGGCAAGGCCAATGTAGTGGCAGATTCTCTTACTAGGTTGTCCATGAAAGTGTCTCATGTTGAGAATGGGAGAAAGGAGTTAGCAAAAGATGTCCACAGGCTTTCTCATTTAGGGGTTCACCTAGTTGACTCGACAGATGGTGGCGTTATTATTCAGAATGGGTCATAATCTTCATTGGTGACCAAGGCCAAGGATAGGCAAGCTGAGGATCCCATCTTGGTGAAGTTGAAGGAAACTTTCCGAAATTAGAAGGCGGAGGTCTTCTGCCAAAGGGTAGATAGTGTACTCCGATATCGGGGTCGATTGTGCGTGCTAACTATTTATGACTTGAGAGAGCGGATGTTGGGTGAGGCTCATGCCTCTCAGTATTCTATCCACCCAGGTGCTACGAAGATGTACCGTGATCTACGGGAAGTCTATTGGTGTAATGATATAAAGAAGGACATAGTGGAGTTCGTGACTAAGTGTTTTAATTGCCACCAGGTGAAGGTTGAGCTCAAAGACCTAGGGGTGTGCTTCAAGACATTAGTATTCCTACTTGGAAGTGGGAAGAGATTAATATGGACTTCATTAAGGGTTTACCTAGTACACACCAACAATATTACTCTATATGGGTGATTATGGACAGGTTGACCAAATCGGCTCACTTCTTACTAGCCAAACTACCGATTCAACTAAGGATTATGCTAGATTATATATTCGGGAGTTTGTTCGATTGCATGGAGTTCCCCTGTCCATCATCTCAGATAGAGGTACTCAGTTTACCTCACAATTTTGGAGATCATTTCAGAAGGGACTTGGTACTTAGGTCAAGCTTAGCACAGCTTTTCACCTACAGACAAATGGTCATTCTAAGACCATTCAGAATCTTGAAGATATGTTAAGAGTGTGTGTGATTGATTTCAAGGGTAGTTGGGATAATCACTTTCCTCTCATCGAGTTTGCTTACAATAACAATTACCACTCCAGTAATCAGATGGCTCCATTTAAGGCTCTTTGTGGGTGAAGCTGTAGATATGCTGGCTAGATACCCCCATCTTTTCCTTTTTGGCTCATCTTCAGCAGGAGGTATCAATTTCCTACTTAGTACTCTCAGTTTCATGTGAAGTTCATGTCTCTAAGTTTCTTTTCATGTCATTGCATGCATGTATGTTTCATGAATTCAGTTCCATCATGTATATCAGTTTGAAGTCAGTCACTCCGTCAAATTTCAGCTTTAGATGTTTAGTATTTGGGATTACAATTCTTTCCCCCATCCTGTCAGTATGGTTTCAAGGACGAATGTTCCCAAGGGAGAAATAGTTTAACACCCCAAAAGTTTTTAAGACTAGATTCGAGATGTCAAGTGTGTTCAGTACAAAAAGTCTGGAAATTTTCTCAAAATAGCTCATTGTACGAGTCATTGTCTGGAGTAATGGATCGTGGGATGAGAAATGGTTAATTTCTAGAATCTGTTCTCCTAAATCATGAGACCACACCACGAGTCATGGTAGGAAGGTACGACTCGTGGTCATGAGTCGAGGTCCGCATCTACATAAGAAGTCCAAGTAGCAACAAGCCATGATACAACTAGTAGGTCCTTATAACGGATTATGGTCAGGAGTAGTGGTTTGTTTCTATGGTTTCTACGATGGATGGTACAAGTCGTGGTTTGTACTAGTGGGAAGGAGCAGAGGAGTTGGAAGCAGTGGCAATGGATGGGTTCAATGACCCGTCGTCACAAGGTACAACCCATTGTTGGGTTGGTTGGGAAACTTAGGAGTTAGGCAAGAGAACAATGGTAATGAAGAGAGGAAACCATGAGTCGTGGGTTCAAGGTACGACTTGTGGTATGAGTCATTATGACTGGTAGTGGGTAATTTTCTGTCAAAGTTTTAAGGGGATTTTTATAATTTCTAAGCTCTTAATTCTTTAATTACATCATTTTAAGCCCTGAAAAGAGTGTTTTAAAGAGTTTTAACCTACCCTAGGCCATTAGGCTCCCATGCATGCAAGTTATTGAGAACCCTCTTCAATATCAAACTAAAATTCTCTCAATTCATCCCCAATACTCTTGGGCATTCAAGACTAGTTTGAGCATTAGTTTATCCGGGTATGTAGGGCTATGAATGATAGTTTCCTTTCACTCTCATACCCAAATTTCTCCTCAAGTTAATGAATTTAAATTTTAATTCTAGTATATGGATTTATAGGGTTTTAACCCAATTTTATAAAATTCTCTATGATATTTTATGGGTCTAATCCCCTCATGTTTTAAAGCATGATTTAAGTTAATGGGAAGATTTTATACACAATTTCTTTATAAATTCATGATCTCAAGTTATTAAAAATTACGCCCTATTATGCAAATTTTATGAAATGTCAAGCTTATGATTCAAGATTTCAATTATGATGAGATATCTAGCATGAATGAATGTTTGTAATTTTCCATATATGAATCTATGCTTTTGACTTATGATGTCTATTTCAAGTTGCATGATTTTATTATTTAGGAAATCCCACACAAGTTAAATATGTTTTCATGATTTAACCAAGGCTAATAAGATCAACTTATCATATGTTTTGGAATCAAGACTCTTAGTGCAGCTTATGATATGTTTTGGAGTCAAGACTCTCCATGTTCAGATTTCAAACTATGCATGTAATTATGATTTCAGTTTCATTGAGAAATGATGGGAGCACTATGCATGTTTTTGGGAGTGGTGTCTAGCACCGAGTAGACTGGGTTCCAAAGTGCCCGGTCTCAGAACTTCGCACCAATGTAGGTATATATATTTTTTGGGGACCCATAAAGAGAGTTTTCCCCCTGTCCCCAAGGGGCCTCAGCTTGATATCCATATCATGGTATCATCCTTAGCCCTGGCAAGGTTTTGGACAGCTCTTTCCACTTGAGTGTGATAGTTGAGGCATCATGTCGGCTCCATCGTGATAGTGTCGATTATGATGAGTCTCCCATTGTTCCTTATGATTTCAGATGTTCATGTTCATGACTTATGATATTATTCTTTACAGCAGATTTGACCCAATGATCAATATATGAGTTTTACTTACAATTTCAGTTATGACAAGTCATATGAATTATATTTCTAAATCTTAGGTCTATGTTCAGCTATGATAATCAGCTTATAACTATGTATGTCTCATCTACAGTTTTTAGCATGCAGTCCTTACTCTCATGATCTATTGATTTATATTTATATTCATGATTTTAGTTAACATTTTCTAAGCATGTTTTACTTACCTTACATAATTAGTGCATTCAAAGTACTAACTGCATATTCTACGCTATATCATTTCATGATATAGGTTCAGGTGATCCAATTCAGTCTCGCTGGTAACTCGCTTTCCCTATGAGCTCAGTTCACCCTGCCTTGGGTGAGTCCTCATTATTTGAGGGCACCTATCATTTCAGTTTTTTGTTGTCAGTTTGTTTCAAACTTGGAGATAGCTAGGGGCTTTTCCTAGCATCTTGTCAGTTAGTAGAGGCTTTCCAGAAATGGACTGGTATGTTCAGCTTGAGGTTTAGTATTGTGATGTTATTGGTTGGTTTGTGTATATGTTATTCAGACTTCCCCTTATTTATGTTTAAGTTATCAGTTTTCGCTTTAATATATGCTCTTTAGTTGCTATGTTCATGTCGTGGGTCGACTTAGAGCTATTCGTGGTTCTAGGTCTCGTGTCTTGATCTAGGGTCTCAGCTTAGGTCATGACATACGGGCACCTGCAAAATGGATGTGCGATGCAGATAAAACTGGAAGATGGGCTACATTGAACCTATTGCGAAATGCAGATGCTACTGCAGCTGACATGCAGAAGGCAATGCCTATGCTTTTTAGAGGATTTGCGAGTTGCAGATGGGCACCTATGTAATGCAGTACCGTCCAAGTGAGCTGCGCTACTGCTGAGGGTAAAATCATCCACAAATTGCACAATTTCTCTTGAGAAGCTTCCAAAGGAAATTTCGGATAGCTGTACAAAAGGAATTTTGAGATTTTTTACCCCAAGTGTACAATCATAGAAGAGAATTTTTTGTAGAGAGAAGTTCATAGAGATAAAAAGTATAGTACAGTTACTTCTTCTTCAATTCCCATTAGTAAAGAACACCATTGTTGTACACCTTAAGCTTGACATTAATTACTTAATATGATGAATGTCGAGAAATTCCTTATGGGTATAAATTCTCTCTCTTTACTTATGAGTAGCTAAATTTCTTGCTAGGGATGTGTGTGCATAATGGGTATCTAAATTTGATTGGGTGTTGATGAATTGTTCTTAGATTTGAGTATTAAGCATGGATCTATTATTTTCTCTAATTTTTAATTCAATAATTGATGCTAGCAAATATTGATTTAGTTTGCTTATCTTGCTTTTACTTGAGAGAGGGAAGTAAGGTTTAGGTGATGACTCAATAGTGAGGAATTGGGTGTGTGAAGCTTGGGCTTGAGCTAGATGAGATGACCCGAAAATAGGTATGAGTCGAGACATGGGACAAGAAACCCTGAAAGGCTCCAAGTCAACCCATGGCATGAACATACATCTAACTCAATCATAGATAAGCGGAAAATCATCATAAATAACATAGAAGAAGTCTAAACAAAACTTAACATCTGAATTCATACATGAGTCCAACATTGAATACTCACTACGTCCGAAAAGCCTCTAAACTGACGAGTTGATGGGACAAGACCCCAACTAACTTGCTATAGTCTGAAAACTAAAATACAGAACATAAATAAAAAAGGGCCCTCGAAAGATGAGGACTCACCAACTCTGAGCAGCAAGTCCTAAGGCTGAGAATCTGGCTATCGGCGAGACTGAGTCTGGATATCTGAGCCTGTATCATAAAATGATACAGCATAGAGTAAGCGTTCAGTATGTGGAATGTACCGAGTATGCAAGGTAAGTAAAAACGCTAAGTAAAATAATAAATCATGCATATAATAAGACATAATCAAGATAAGATTTTGAGAGTAGGGCTTGCATGCTATTTTCTGAAATCATGGTCTTAACATAATTGAACATCATAACTAAGTCGAATAATCCAAGATGAAAACTGATAATCATAAATAAAACTGAGCGTTAGATCAAACCCATTGAAAACATAATAACGTGACTAATGAACATGCATAACTAAAATCATGAGGAACAATGGGAGACTTGTCTTGTAACCGACATACCACAATAGAGCTTACATGGTCCTAACTATTACACGCAAATGGGAAGAGCCATCCAAAGCCTTGCCAGGGCTAAGGGCGCTACCATGATATCGATATCAAGCTCAAGGCCCCTTGGAGGCAGGGAAAGCTCCAACGGAGGTCCCAAAGTATAAGAATAATCATGCATTGGCGCGTAGTTCTGAGGCATAGGATTGACTGACCCTTAGCCTACTTGGTGCTAGACACTACTCCCAAAAACATGTATATGCTCTCCATCATTTTTCAACAAAGTTAAATCATGCATATTATATATAGTCTGAAAATATAACATGAAGATCCTAAGGCTCAAACCATACCACAAGTTGAAAATAGTAGGAGTCTAGACTCCAAGATCCATGTGGTAAGCTTATAACATGAAATCTAGATAAATCATGGAACATACTTGATCATGTGGGCTTTCGTAAAACTTTAACATGCTATGCAAAATACTTGATAATAAAATCATGGATATAGACATGGAAAAATTTTGCATTCATACCTTTCTCATATATATCTCATCATGCTTGAATACTATAATAGATCTCAACTTTCATGAACTTTCATTGATGGGCATCATAATTTGGAAAACTTGAAAATGTAATTTATAATTTAAAACACTTTAAAATCTTCCCTTTGATCATAATTCAACATTCAAAACATATTTAGATCATACCTATGATAGAAACTTAGGAAAATTCACATGTTGGGTAGAAACCCCATAAATTCATCAATAAGGATTTCATGAAATAGAGAGGGATTGGCCATGGGTGTGGACAGTTACACCAATTCATAACCCTACATACCTAAGAGGATCTAATTTCACAACTTCTTTGATTGCCCAAGGAAGATTTGGGGAAGAACCTTGATGAACTAGGCATGTCACTCTCTAAACCCTTAAACTTGCATGCATGAGTTTTGAATAGGCTAGAATGACGTAACCCATCTTAAAACACCATATTCTGGGCTTAAAACAATGTAGTATAGGCCTTAGGAACTTAGGAATTACGGAAAAGCCCTTAATAAGTTTGCAGAGAAAAACACACTGCCAATCCCAACAAGTGTAATACCCCGAAAGTGCCTAAGATTAGACCTGGGAATTAAAATGGAAGTTGGCTGAAAATTGGAAAACAAATCCCACAAGATGAATGATCCAATGGATCGTTGGTCCAACCAACGACCCGTGGGAAGAACTCGTGGGAAGGACTAGGTCTGGTGACAATGGAAACAACGAGTGAAGTAATGAATCATTGTTGGTTACGATGAGTCATTGTTTGGAGTCATGGTGGGTACAGGACCTCATCTTAAGGGAAGGTAACGGGTCATCCTACTACCCATCATGAGAAGTAATGGGTCGTGGTCACCAGTCATTGTATGGGGATAACTATATTTTCCAGTAGACATAACAGAAGGAAACCACGACTCGTTAGAGGATGTAACGAGTCGTGGTGAGGCTCGTTGGAAGGAGTAGTACAAGACCTGAAAGAGGAAGCAACGACTCGTTGTTTGACAGGATCACTCATCCTGTCGAGTCATGGGGTCGAATTTGACATCAAGGATTTTGACAATGCAGACAATAAATGGATACCACGAGTCGTGGTATCCTCCAACAACCCGTTAGTACGCCCGTTAGTTCCCCAATTTAGATTTTTCAGGGTTTTTCATTAAGGGCATTTTCATCATTCCTACGCTCTAAGGTCCTAAACTACGTCGTTTTAACTAATTTTCTGAATTTATTAAGATAGGTTAAGCCCTTCTAGCCTATTCATTCTCATGCATGTAAAATTAAAGGATTGAAGAGGTGATCAAGCTTGTCTTCAAGGTTTTCTTCATTGATTCCCATTAGGCTTTCAAGAAGTGGTTAAATTTTATTTTCCCAGGTATGTAGGGTTATGGATGGGTGAATCCTTTCACACCCATGTCCAATCTCTTTCAAATTCATGAAATTCCTATCAAAACTCTATGCGATTTCTACCCAATGCATGAAAATTCGATTTCTCTATATGGGTTTGATCTAATTGAGTTACTATAATGGAATTACGAATTATGGGAAATTTTTATGTTTTTTTCATTAAAAATCATGTTTCAAGTTTTATAAATTTTACCATTTATAAAAAGTTCATCCAAGTCAAAGTTTATGATGTATGTTCAAGTATTATGAATTATTGATGATGAAAAGCATGTTATCAAGTTACCCATGTTTATAATCATGTTTTCCAATGAATTGAGCATTTTCAAGCATGGTAAAGTATTGGCAATGCCCGCATGTTCAAGGGTGATTTGTGATGTATGAAATGGATCTCCTGATTTATCGATTTATTATGTTAGCCGACTAAAGGGCGTTTGATTCTTGGCTAAGCATGTTTCAATGGGGATCAATGAATGATAAATGTTTATTTGGGCATGAATCTTAATGAATGATGTTATTTATTTATACATGAGCCTAATGTGGATGTTTTTGGGAGCTGAGTCTAGCACCGAGCAGCCCAGCATTCAAAGGACTACGTCAGTGTCTCATAACCATGTGCCACCGTGGGTTTATAATGATACATTACAATGATAATGATCCCCTCTTTGGTGATATCACATAGTGCACGTCCCTCGCCTGGCAAGCAATGGGCGAATCTGCCCATTTGAGTGAGATAGTTGAGGCATCATGTAAGGCTCTACCATGATGGCGTCGGTTATGATGAGTCCTCCCATTGTTCTGCATGTTTTATGAATTTTATGTTTATGTTATTAGCTTAATTGATAATTTGATTAAGTTTCTATTATGACTATGATAATGAATGATGTACGAATGATTTGAAAACCTTGAGCCTTATGTTATCCTATGATATTTATGATGTGAGTATGATGTCCTTCTCTTATAATCATTTATGAGTTTTTATGTATTTTAAAATGTCTGATTTACTTACCTTGCATACTCGGTACATTCAACATATTGACCGCATACTCTATGTTGTATTGTTTTATGATACAGGCTCCGATCTTCAGATCTAGCATCGTCATTAGCTTGTTATGGAGTTTCGCATCCAGCTTGTTGGTGAGTCCTCATTCTGAGGACCATTAGATTCAAACATTGATGTTCTCTTTTAGTTTCAGCAGTCGGGGTTAGTTAGGGATGTTGTCCCATCAACCCATCTGTTACGATATAGGCTTTCAGACTATATGTAGTACTCCGTTGTTATATATTTAGTCTGTACCGATTATCATGCTATGCTATGTTATGTTCATGCTTCCAATATGCTAATATGTTAAGTATTCCATTTGATGATATGAAATTAGATGAATGTTCATGCCATGGGTCGACTTGGAGTCTCTAGGGGCTCCTTGTCTCGTGTTACAATTTGGGTCTACTTTCGGGTCGTGACAAACTTGGTATTAGAGCAATACGTTTGAAGTGTCCTAGGGTGTCTAAAATTCACGTTAAGTAGAGTATTTTTCATGGGTGTGAAGTTCGCTACACTTACGATTAAGAGGCTATGAGACGCTTAGGAAATGTCCCCAACTTTCTTGATCTATGTCGTGCAATGAAAAGTCTTTTTATCCTTCTAATTCATGCTATCGATTGCAAAATCATGGCTCCTGAAAGAATGAATGGTAGAAGAAATGGAAATGGTGAAGGCCATAAGGATGGAAATGGAAACGGGCATCAGTAAGCCCCACCAGTTCAGGAGCCCTAAGCATCCAAGCCAGTTGCCCATGTTGAGTTCCAGGCCTCTATTCAGATGCTTGCGCTGGCCTTGATCACTTAGGTCAATCAACAGGCTATTGTGCAAGTTTCACAAAATGGCAGTGCAGCGGCGGCTCGAGTCAGGGGCTTTTTGAGATTGAACCCACCAGAGTTCCTTGGGTCAAAAGAGGATGAGGACCCGCATGAGTTTATTGATGAGATTGTGAAGATCACCTAAGTTATAAGGGTGAATGGGGTTGAATGTGCAGAGTTGGCCTCATATCAGTCGAAAGGGGTCGCACATATATGGTTCAAGCAATAGAGAGACAGTAGGGCCGCCGGAGTAGGCCTAGTCACTTGGGAGGAGTTCCACATCGCGTTTCTAGATCGGTTCTTCCCTTAGGAGATAAGGGAGTTGAAGGCAGCAGAATTCTTGAATTTGAAGTAGGGGAGGATGATGGTACAGTATTATGCTCTCGAGTTCACTCGCTTGTCAAAATATTCCCCAGAGTTAGTGGTTGATCAGAGGGCATTGGTGAGCCGATTTGTTCATGGCGTGGCAGGCTATTTTGGACAAAGATTGCAGGAATGCCATGCTTCATCAGGATATGGACTTTCCTCAAATATTATTGTACGCCCAGCAGATGGAGGCGGGTCATGCGAGGGAGAGGGAGGCAAAAAGGGCTTGGACAGATAGCCATGGGTTTACTCATCAGAGATCTAATGGTTGTCACCGCCCTCAATTTCAACAGAGATCACTAGCTCCAGCACCATCATCAGATAGTGTTCCATCCAGACCCAAGGGTGATCAGAGGAGTAGGGCTTCAGGATCGAGGGACCAAATGGGCACATAGTTAGAGTGCACCTCTCCATCCTGCGAAAAGTGTGGCGAGAGTCATGTCGGGGAGTGTTTACTCGGCTTAGATATTTGCTATAGGTGTTGTAGGTCCGGCCACATGCATCGAGCATGTCCATTTGCTAGACAGGATGATGATATAGGTCGTGTGAAAACTACCAGGTTAGCAGCAGCTCCATCATATTCAGCTCCACAAGGAGTATCTACTAGTGGGGGTGGCGGACAGCGCCAAAACAGATTTTATGCCCTCACCTCACGTCAGGAGCAGGAGACTTCACCGGATGTGGTTACTGGTATGTTACGAGTGTTCTACCTTGATTCTTATGCTTTGTTAGACCCAAGGGCTACCCTATCTTTTGTAACACCTTATAATGCTAGTAGCTTTGGAGTTAGTCCCGAGACTCTATCAGAACCATTTTTAGTTTCTACCTCTGTTGGTAATTCGGTTGTAGCTAGGCGGGTGTATAGACGATGTCTGGTCACTATATTGCATAAAGTCACTTCTGCGGGCCTTGTAGAGTTAGCCATGACTGACTTTGATATTATTCTTAGCATGGATTCATTGTATGCGCGTTATGCTTCTATTAATTGAAGAACCCGGGTGAGGCAGTTTTGGAGTGGAAGGGTAGTTCGTCCATGCCTATAGGTCATTTTATTTCCTATCTCAAGGCTAGGAAGATGATTGCCAAGGGTTGTATGTATCATTAGTTAGGGTTAAGGATGTTGAGTCTGAGACCCCGACTATCCAGTCAGTTCTGATAGTGCATGAGTACCCAAAAGTATTTTCATATGATTTACCAGGTGTTCCTCCCGAGAGAGAAATTGATTTTGATATTGACCATCTTCCCAACATGTAGCTTATATCTATCCCTCCTTATAGAATGGCTCTAGTCAAACTAAGGGAGTTGATGGATCAGTTGAAGGATCTATTAGATAAGGGTTTCATCAGACCAAGAAAGTCCCCATGGGGTGCACCAGTCTTGTTTTTTCGAAAGAAGGATGATTCCCTTCGGAAGTGCAATGACTACTTGCAATTGAACAAACTCACCGTTAATAACAGGTATCCTCTACCCAGGATTGATGATTTATTTGACAATCTTCAGGGTGCCAAGCATTTTCAAAGATAGATGTCAGATCTAATTATCTTCAGCTCAGAGTTGGGGACTGCAACATCCCGAAGACAGCCTTTAGGATGCGGTATGGTGATTATGAGTTTGTATTTATGTCTTTTGGACTAATGAATGCTCCTGCAGCTTTTATGGACCTGATGAACAGGATGTTCAAGCCATATTTGGATATGTTCGTGATTGTGTTTATCGATGACATCTTGATATACTCTCGAAACGAGGAGGAACATGCCGCTCATTTGAGAATAGTGCTTCAGACCCTCAAGGATCATTCAGCAAGTGCTAGTTTTGATTGAACTCCACAGCATTTTTAGGCCATGTGGTAACAAGTGAGGGTATAAGGGTGGATTCTCAGAAGATAGAAGCGGTAAAGAATTGGCCTAGACCGGTGAATCCTTTAGACATTCGGAGTTTCTTGGGTTTAGTTGGCTACTATCATAGATTTGTTGAGGGTTTTTCATCTATTGCAGTGCCCTTGACCAAATTGACCTAGAAGAAGGTGAAATTCTAATGGTCGGAGGCTTGTGAGAAGAGTTTCCAAGAGTTGAAGACTCGAGTTACCTCAGCACCGATGTTGACCCTACCCGGGGGTACCAACGGGTTCATAGTGTATTATGATGCTTCAAGGATCGGCCTTGGATGCATGTTAATACAGCATAGGAAAGTTATAGTATATGCCTCTAGACAGTTGAAAGTTCATGAGAAGAATTACCCGACCCATGATCTTGAGTTGGCTGTCGTAGTATTTGCCTTGAAGATATGGCGACATTACTTGTACGGGGTCCACGTGGATGTGTTCACAGACCATAAGAGTTTGCAATATGTGTTTACCCATAAGGACCTCAATCTTTGACAACGGAGGTGTTTGGAACTACTCAAGGACTACGATATGAGTGTTCTTTACCATTTGGGTAAGGCTAATGTAGTAGCGGACTCACTTAATAGGCTTTCTGTGGAGAATGTGTCCCATTTGGATGAAGGGAAGAAGGAGATGGTGAAAGATTTGCATCAACTCGTAAGGTTGGGAGTTAGGTTGGTTGACTCAACCGATGGCGGTGTTATGTTCCAGAGCGGATCGGAATCGTCCTTAGTGACTGATGTAAAAGTTAGGCAAGATGAGGACCGGATTTTTGTAAAGTTAAAGGAATCCATTCAGAATCAGAAAGTAGAGATCTTCTTCAAAGGGGGAGATGGTGTGCTTCGGTACCAGGGTCGCCTATGTGTTCCGGATGTTGATGATTTGAGGAGCCGGATGTTTCATGAGGCTCATGGATCCAGGTATTCTATCCATCTAGGTGCCACCAAGATGTACCATGACTTACGAGAAATTTATTGGTGGAATGACATGAAAAAGGATATTGCAGAATTCATAGCTAAGTGTCTGAACTGTTAGCAAGTAAAGGTTGAGCATCAGAAACTGGAGGTGTGCTTCAGGATATCATAATTCTTACTTGGAAGTGGGAAGAAATTAATATGGATTTCATCATAGGTTTGCCTCGTACTCATCAAAAATATGACTCCATTTGGGTTGTGTTAGACAGGTTGGCCAAGGCTACTCATTTTCTACCGGTCAAGACCATAAATTCAATGGGGGATTATGCCAAGCTATATATCCAGGAGCTAGTTTGATTGCATGGAGTGCCCTTATCCATTATTTTAGATAGAGGTACTTAATTTACCTCTCAGTTTTGGAAGTCATTTCAAAAAGGATTGGGTACACAGGTTAAGCTTGGCACAATATTTCACCCACAAACGGATGGTCAAGTGGAGCGGGTAATCCATACCCTCGAGGACATGTTGAGAGCATGCGTAATTGACTTCAGATGTAGCTGGGATGAGCATTTGCCACTTATTGAGTTTTCATACAATAACAACTATTATTCCATTATATATGATGGCACCATTCGAGGCTCTCTATGGGCAGAGATGTAGGTCTCCATTGGATGGTTTGAGGTTGGCGAAGCGGCGATGATAGGACCAGATTCGGTTCACGAGGCTATGTAGAAGGTTCAATTGATAAGGGACCAGTTGAAAACTACCCAGAGTTGCCAAAAGTCTTATGCTGACATGAGAAGAGAATTAGAATTTGAAGTCGATAACTGGGTATTTCTGAGGGTGTCTCCCATGAAGGGAGTGATGAAGTACGAAAATAAAGGGAAAATTAGTCCCCGCTTTGTTGGCCCCTACCAGATTGTGAGAAGAGTTGGCCAGGTGCCGTATGAATTGGAGTTGCCCTCAGAGTTATCTTTTGTGCATCCTGTGTTTCATGTATTACTCTTGAAGAAGTGTTTGGGGGATCCAACCCTAGTTGTTCTGGTGAACAGTGTTGGCATAAAAGACAGCCTTAGCTATGAGGAGGTTTCGGTAGAAATATTGGATCGTTAGGTTCGAAGGCTAAGGAACAAGAAAGTATCTTCAGTTAAAGTGTTATGGAGGAATCATCATGTTGAAGGAGCTACATGGGAGTCCCAAGCGGATATGGTGGCTACATACCCACATTTATTTTCTACTGGCTCAGTTCCAACTTGAGGTATCAGTTTTGCCTTAAAAACTCTATTTAGTTTTTCATGTTCAATTCATGTGATCAAGGTTCTTTTATGTATATGGATGTGTATGTGAATCATGAAATCAGTTCAACTATGTGGTTTGAATCGGAGATAGTCGTTCTGTCAGTTTTCGATATAAATGATCAGCATTTTAGTGTAATGATTGCATGTCTCTGTTTTCTGTATGTTTCCAACATTAGAGGAAGAATGTTCCCAAGGGGGAGATGTTATAATATCCCGAAAGTGCCTCTGATTAGACCTAGGATTTGAAATGGAAGTTGGCCGAAAATTGGGGAAAAACTCCCCAGGACGGATGACCCACTGGATCGTTGATCCAACCAACAACCCGTGGGAAGAAGTCGTGGTAAGGACTAGTCCTGGTGACAGTGGAAACAATGAGTGAAGTAATGACTCGTTGTTGGTTACGACGAGTCATTGTTTGGAGTCGTGGTAGGTACTAGACCTCAGCTTAAGGGAAGGTAACGGGTCATCCCACAACCCATTTGAGAAGTAACGGGTCGTGGTCACCAGTCATTTAATAGGGATAACTATATTTTCCAGTAGACCCAACGGAAGGCAACCACGACTCACTCGAGGATGTAACGAGTCGTGGTGAGGCTCGTTGGAAGGAGTACTATAGGACCTGAAGCAGGAAGCAACGAACGAAGCAACAACTCATTGTTTGATAGGACGACTCGTCCTGCCGAGTCGTGGGATCAAATCTGAGATCAGGGATTTTGGCAGTGCAATGATGGATGGATACCACGACTCGTGGTATCCTCCAACAACCCGTTAGTACGCCCATTAGTTCACCAGTTTAGATTTTTCAGGGTTTTTTATTAAGGGCATTTTCATCATTCCTACACTCTAAGGTCCTAAACTACGTCATTTTAAGTTATTTTATGAATGTATTAAGATAGGTTAAGCCCTTCTAGCCTATTCATCCTCATGCATGCAAAATTAAAGGATTGAAGAGGTGATCAAGCTTTTCCTCAAGGTTTTCTTCATTGATTTCCATTGGGCTTTTAAGGAGTGGTGAGATTTTATTTTCCCCAGGTATGTAGGGTTATGAATGGGTGAATCATTTCACACCCATACCTAATCTCTTTCAAATTCATGAAATTCCTATCAAAACTCTATGGGGGTTTTACCTAATGCATGAAAATTTAATTTCTCTACATGGGTTTGATCTAATTGAGTTACTATTATGGAATTATGAATTATGGGTAGTTTTATGTTGTATTTCATTAAAAATCATACTTCAAGTTTTATAAATCAAATTTCCCATTTATAAAAAGTTCATAAAAGTTAAAGTTTGTGATGAATGTTCAAGTATTATGAATTATTGATGATGAAAAGCATGTGTTCAATTTATCCATGTTTATAATCATGTTTTCCAATGAATTGAGAATTTTCAAGCGTGGTAAAGTATTGGGCAATGCCTACATGTTCAAGGGTGATTTGTGATGTCTGAAATGGATCTTCTGATTTATTGATTTACGATGTTGGCTGACTAAAGGGCCTTTGATTCTTTACTAAGAATATTTCAATGGGGATCAATGAATAATAAATATTTATTTCACCATGAATCTTAATGAATGATGTTATTGATTTATACATGAGCCTAATGTGCATGTTTTTGGGAGCCGTGTCTAGCACCGAGCAACCCGGCGATCAAAGGACTATGTCGGTGTCTCATAACCACGTGCCACCAAAGGTTTATAATGATACATTACAATGATAATGATCCCCTCTTTCGTGATATCACATAATGCATGTCCCTCGCCTGGTAAGCCAGGGGCGACTCTGCCCACTTGAGTGAGATAGTTGAGGCATCATGTAAGGCTCTACCATGATGATGTCAGTTATGATGAGTCCTCCCATTGTTTCACATGTTTTATGCATTGTTATGTTTATGTTATTGGCTCAAGTGATGATTTGATAAAGTTTCTCTTATGATTATGATAATTAATGGTTTACGAATGATTTGAAAATCTTGAGCCTTATGTTATCCTATGATATTTATGATGTGAGAATGATGTCCTTCTCTTATGATCATTTATGAGTTTTTATGTATTTTAAATGTTTGATTTACTTACCTTGCATACTCAGTACATTCCACGTACTGACCGCATACTCTGTGTTTCAAGTTTTATAAATTTTCCCATTTATGAAAATTTCATCCAAGTCAAAGTTTATGATGGATGATCAAGTATTATGAATTATTGATGATGAAAAGCATGTTTTCAAGTTACCCATGTTTATAATCATGTTTTCCAATGAATTGAGCATTCTCAAGCTTGGTAAAGTATTTGGCAATGCCCACATGTTCAAGGGTGATTTGTGATGTATGAAATGGATCTCCAGATTTATTGATTTATGATGTTAGTCGACTAAAGGGCCTTTGATTCTTTGCTAAGCATGTTTCAATGGGGATCAATGAATGATAAATGTATATTTATACATGAATCTTTATAAATGATGTTATTTATTTATACATGAGCCTAATGTGGATGTTTATGGGAGCCGAGTCTAGCACCGAGCAGCCCAGCGTTCAAAGGACTACGTCAGTGTCTCATAACCATGTGCCACCGTGGGTTTATAATGGTACATTACAATGATAATGATCCCCTCTTTGGTGATATCACATAATGCACATCCCTCGCCTGGCAAGCAATGGGCAAATCTGCCCACTTGAGTGAGATAGTTGAGGCATCATGTAAGGCTCTACCATGATGGTGGCGTCGGTTATGATGAGTCCTCCCATTGTTCTGCATGTTTTATGAATTTTATATTTATGTTATTGGCTCAAGTGATGATTCGATTAAGTTTCTCTTATGACTATGATAATGAATGGTTTACGAATGATTTGAAAACCTTGAGCCTTATGTTATCCTATGATATTTATGATGTGAGTATGATGTCCTTCTCTTATAATCATTTATGAGTTTTTATGTATTTTAAAATGTATGATTTACTTACCTTGCATACTCGGTACATTCAACATATTGACCGCATACTCTATGTTGTATTGTTTTACGATACAGGCTCCGATCTTCAGATCCAGCATCGTCATTAGCTTGTTACGGAATTTTGCATCCAGCTTGTTGGTGAGTCCTTATTCTCTGAGGACCATTTGATTCAAACATTTATGTTCTCTTTTAGTTTCAGCTGTTGGGTTTGTTAGGGATGTTGTCCCATCAACCCATCTGTTACGATATAGGCTTTCAGACTATATGTAATACTCCGCTGTTATATATTTAGTCTGTACTGATTATCATGCTATGCTATGTAATGTTCATGCTTTTGATATGTTGATATGTTAAGTATTTCGTTTGATGATATGAATTTAGATGAATGTTCATGCCATGGGTCGACTTGGAGTCTCTCAGGGCTCCTTGTCCCATGTTACTTCGGGTCTACGTTCGGGCCGTGACAACAAGGGACTGGATGGCTCACCATCCCTGTCCATGACTCTTGGTCAGCATTTGTGCTCAACACTACCAAAACTCTCCTGAGGGACACCACAACTCTTGGTGTGCCCGACGATTCATGGTGACCAATCCATTAGGTTGACTGCCCAAATATCTCCAACCTCTATCAACACTTGACCACGGATCACATGATGATTCGTGGTGTTGACCATGACTTGTGGTCACACCCGTGGTCACCTCAAATCCCAAATTTTCAGCTAAGTCCAAGCCTTTCCCCACGAGTCACTTAATGACTCATGGTGCTCCTAACGGGTCACTGACGACTCATTTTGTTAAGTGGTGCAGAAATTTATGTTTTTCTCTATTTCATCTCCCAGTATGATCTTAGGATCAGGGTATTACACCAGAGATAGTCAAGACCATAATCATATTCCATTAAAGGGTTAAGGCTAGAGATAGCTTAATCCTTTCTCAAGCCTAGTTGGTTGGTTTGTTGATTGGCTTTGGGGTTTGAGAAAACCCAAGGTAAACACATCCTCTTGGTTGAGAAACATGGGGTGTGGCCTTAGCTAATGCTATCCATGCTCTAATCGAATCTAATGCATTTTAACCAACCCCTATCAAGTTGACGCCCCATCAAATACACACCCCTAAACACTCTCATTGATTGCAACAAGCCATTTGCCCCTGGTTTGTTTTGCAATTTGAAATTGATACCTGCTTCCCTTTTTTCCCCAATGTTTACATTATGTTGTTTAGACATGATGCTTTCTAGTTTGAGTTGATTTATAACTTTTGGATCATCTCTTCTCAATCTATGTGGGATTCGACCTAGACATTCCTTGGGAATTTATTTTTGACAATGACTGCAGTCATCTCCTTTAAAAAGGGGAGTTGTATTGAGAGTTATCAAATACCCTTTCAATTCAAGTCCAACTAAGCTAGCTATGAAGAGTCTTAATAACTAATGGAAGTGGATAAAAAAATCAATCTTTTTAATAATACTTTTCATGTTTGTGTTAATGTGCGCCAAGGCGCTACTGTCACATTGAGGAATATATATAGATATATAGTAGGAGCCCTACTGAGAGTCGTGGAAAAGTCCAGGCCAAGAGTGTTGACTCAAAGGCAACTTACGGCTCATGGTATGTGTCATACCATAGCAATCATAGGAAACTTCAGAAGATGTTGCACAGGTTAAGTCTCATGGTATAGGTAGCAACCACGAATCGTGAGATCTACCTAAGACCCGTACCAAAGAGCCATGGAAAAGTTCAGAAAAAGTTAAGGTTTGAAGGACTCAAGGTAGGAGAAGGAGTCACAGGTCATAGAACTTTGGTATGAGTCATACCAAGCCATCTAAGATAAAGTTCAAAAGATTGCCAGAATTCTCAGTATCTAACCATGACTGATTGTACAACTCCTTGGTTTATGGTATGAGTCGTACTAGTTCACTACACTTAGCAGATTCAGCAGATGCCTGCCAATATATTAGTCAAGGTACGACCCGTACAATCTTATTACGGGTTGTAGGTGAAGTCGGCAACTGTTTCAGTAGTTTTCCTTTTTACTTAGGAAAAGGTTCTAAATATTTGTATAAATACTTTTTAGGTTATTTTCAGTAGAAAAAGTTGGAAAAGACACAAAACACATTGAGAGGAAAGTTGTTGTTAGCTTTCTATTCAAGTTTTGGAGATTTTCTTATTTTGATTTTCTTCATTGTTATTGAATAATTCTTCATAAATTCTTGCAATAATCAAGTGGGTTTTCTTTTAATCATCTCTATAAGTATTAAATTATGTGTTTGTTTGTGACTACTTATAATTATCTTAAAAGCATGAGTGGCTAAAACCTCCAAAACTAGGAGTGTGGGAACCATGGTGAATTAACAAACTAGGGTTGCACGAAGAAATTCTAAGCCAATGCTAAACACTTGTACTGTATTCTCTTCATCTTTAATATTTGTTAACGGAGTGCAACATTAAGACTTGCTTGAATTCTTTACTTGCTTGTACCTAGAGAAGTAGAGATTAGGAAAAGAGAATTACAATAAAGCCTTGATCTTTATAGGTCATTGTATAACTTGAGTTGTGGTCGCAGGATAGTTAATTTGGGACAAATTTTATAACGGTTGAAGTAAAACCGCTCATGACACCTCACCTGATGATTGAGTATATTCATCCAATAGGGATGAACCAGCTGTTTGGATGAACCCTAGTTATCAAGTTCTACAAGTAAGCATTGGGATAGATCACAAGTATAAAACCCGAAATAGGTATGAATTCATGGGGAACACTTACCCTTGTTAATTGCACAATATTGATAAACAACAATAAATTCTCAATATTGTCTTATAATTTCTTTTATAAAACCCCCTTTTTTGGAGATAACATACTTAAAAGCTTAAATACTAGGGTTATTCTATATCCTGACAAGATTTCCTGTGGGATCGACCCCAACCTTTTTTGGGTTCTTTATTGACAACGTCCAATTCATACTTTATCCGGAGTGCGAGTTTGAGCATTATCAAAAAGTGGCACTGTTGCCGAGGAATATGACTTAGGATTAGAGTAATTTCTGTGTTTAACTTTTAGTTGTTATTTCCTCATTTATGTTTTCTTTTTGTTTTTGACACCCACAAGTTGTCTCTTGGTTAATGTCAAGTACTCGACAGAGTGAAAAACCCCTGATTCCTCTTGATCCTAAATTAGAGCAAACTCTGCAGAGAATGGAGAACCGTGAATAGAGAGAGGCCCGTATTGTTGAAGAAGCTCGGCAAGCTGCACTTTAGGAAGTCGAGGATGCTCGGGAGGAAGTCTTAAACTCTGGCTGCCATCGAAGGGGTAATAAAGGCCAGAGATATGCTCCTCAATTCAATGATGAGGATGACCCAGATATTGATGAAGTCTGGTCAACTAGAGCCATCGCACCACCACTTTTTCCTGTTGCGGCAAAGTTTGATATCACTAGCACCATATAATGCGGTTGAATATGAAAGAGGTGTTTAATGGTCATGCAGCTAATTATGCTAACTTGCACTTGATGAATTTTGTCGAGATATGCAAGGCGTACAGGTTACCTGGTGTGAGCCAGGATATGATTAGGTTGAAACTTTTCCCATTCTCTCTCTGGAGAGGCCACTTTATGGTTATCGGAGTTGCCCAACGACTCCATTACCGACTGTTGGGAGCTTAAATAGGCCTTCCTAGAAAGATTCTTCCCGCCTCCATGATGTTGCAGTTAAAAGGACAAAATTTATCACTTTTAACAGTTGAAGACTAAGGCACTACATGAGACATGGTTGAGATTTAAGAAGAAGCTGACCAAGTGCCCGAACTATAATATTCCAGATGATAGTTTGTTGAAAATTTTTTACAGGTCCTTGAATAACAGCACAAAAGCTATAGTAGATATAGTGGCGGGAGGAGCGTTGATAAGTCACACGTGGGAGCAAGCTTCTATTATTCTAGATAGAGTGACTAATATGAACAGGGCTTGGAACACTGGGGAAGCGAAAGTAGCTGCAGGCCATATGCTATTGGTATGTCTGTGGATCAACGCAGAAAGGAGGAGGAGCGTGATCAGGAATTGGCTCATATGTTGACATCATTAGACCTTCTCACAAAGCATATCATGGGCGTTGGTGCTAGAAAGGTAAACGCAAGGGGAGCTCAGGGTTAGGAACCGGGGTAGGAGCATCCAGATTCTGAGGAGGAGGAAAACTTCTTGGACAAACAGGTGGCGGGTTTTTAGGCCAACACCTAGGGATCTGGACAGGACACTTTGCTCCAAGGTTTCAGAAATCAAAGGTCGGAATCAGTATTGGGACAATTACAACCGCAATGGGAATAGGGTTAGGAGCCGAGGTTGTGAGCGAGAGGGAGAATGGTAAAGAACGATGGATATCGCAAAGATCTTACAATTTTGTATGTTCCTCCTAATGCATGTGAGGGTGAGAGTGGGCCCTCAAGATTAGAGAACATGATGGCTGAAATGCTCAATAAGGTAAAGTCCACCGATGATCAGCTAAGGGAGATCCAGGGGATATATCAGGTATGAACCAAAAAGTTGAATCGCATCCACAATGATCAAACAAATTGAACAGCAGCTTGGTCAAATGTTGGCCTCCCTAAACCAAAGGCGGAAGGGAACACTTCCAAGAAACATAGTGCAGAATCCAAAGAATGATAGTCACTATATGGTTGTAATGACTAAGAGTGGAAAGACCGCAGTTGATCCCCCTCTGCCAGTTGTAGTTGAGATGGAAAGACGAAAGGAGATTCAGCTTGGTGAGGAAGATGAGGTTGCTGAGCATGAGCTTAGAGGTGAAGCTGAGTTGAAAGAGATTCCAGTTGACGCAAAGGAGTCCGAAGTTGATAATGGTAAGAAGCAAGGGGCCACGCAAATTTATAAGGCTATCGCTCGACCACCACCACCATTCCCTCAAAGGATGAAGAAAAAGGCAAAAGATGGTAAGTTTCAAAAATTTCTCTCCATGCTTAAGTAGTTATCTGTGAACATACCATTGGTTGAGGCATTGGAGCAGATGCCTAGATATACCAAGTTCATGAAGGACCTAGTGACCAAGAATAGGTCCATGAGCTATAAGTTGGTCGGTTACTTGCATCATTGCAGTGTCATAGCTTCAGGGATCCTTGCTCAAAAGAAGGAGGATCCAGGTGCCTTCATCATTTCGTGTATGATTGGTGATTTTGAGTTTGCAAAGGAACTTTTTGATTTAGGAGAAAGCATCAACCTGATGACATTAGTTGTATTCAAATAGCTTGGCTTGAGAGCCCCCACACCGATGTTGATGCGGCTTTGATGGCAGACCACACAGTCAAAAAGCCAGTGCTGATCTTTGTGGATGTGCTTGTCAAAATGGATTGTTTCATCTTCCTGACGGACTTTGTAATCCTAGATTGCGAGGTTGATTTTAAGGTCCCTATTATCTTGGGGTGACCATTCCTGGCCACTGGGAGAGCTTGGGTGGATGTTAAAGCTGGCCAACTAAAATTCAGGCTAAATAAAGAGGAGGTCACTTTTAATGTCTGCCGGTCAATGAAACATCCCAATGAGTTTAGGGTTGTCTCAGCAATCGATGATGATTCTGAGTTTCTTGATGAATTTTGAGTAGTCAGGAGACTTGCATCATGCCACGACATTAAATCAGGCGCTTCTTGGGAGGCAACCCAAGTATTTTGACCTTTGGTGTGTTTAGTGTGCAGGTGAAACAAAAACTGGTGGGAGAAAATTGCTGACTAGACCAGTACTACGGTTCTAAGTACGACTCATAAAAGCTTTGTACGGGGCGTAGTACCAGTTGTGGTAAAAAGTAGAAGCCAGAATTCATGTTACAATTGGTCATTACGACTTGTACCCTGATTGTACGGGTCGTAGTACTCACTGTAAAGATGAATTAAGCGAACTACAGAATTTCATGGACATTGACCTACAGGGCAATGTACGAATCGTACCTTCATGGTACGAGTCATAACATTCATAGGTCCCCAAGTAAGTTTCCTAAGTCTTCTGCTACGAGTCCTAGGGAAGAGTCGTATGTCTAACCTATGACTCATGATACGAGTCATAACGGGCTAAATTAAACATCTTGACTTGACTCGACCTGGATTCCCAAAATTCTGAACTAACCTATTTAAATCAAAACCCTTCAGATCTTAACTCCCATGTGAACATATACTTTGAACCCACGACTCTCACCTATGATTCTCACAGCCGTAACTCAATATCCTAGAAATTCAACCTCAAATTTATGCAAGATTGACAACTGCACGTTGCAATTCCTACCCTAATCACTGAAAAGAGCAAGAAGTCATGCAAACTCTTGAAAATTCAAGTAAGTAAACATGTTCAAATTGCAAAGCTTTTGCTCTGTACAAACTGATAGACCTCTGTCATTCCTCAAAATCACCGAAAATGGGTTGAGGAATATGATCATTAGGTTTTGTTAATCCATTGAATGGGTATGGATATGAAATGCCAAACACTAAAATTGATTTCTAAAAATGAGTTACAGGGTGTGGTATCTACTGAGGGTGATTTTGGTAGGTGTAAATAATGGACATTGGCTGCATAAAATGGGGAAGTTTGAGTACCAGATCAAACAAAGCATTTTCCTGAATAGTTGAACTAACCAAGGTTAGGACGGGCTTCACAAGCCTTCTTAGACTCGTGGTTTCGTACTACGATTCGTAGAAGGGCTCATTGGGACAGTCCTAAGCCATTTTTGACTAAACCTGATGGTATGAAACCTGGCATGACTCATAGTATCCTACTATGAGTCGTACCATATAATTGTACCACAAATTGAAAAGGGTCAAAGTTCATAAGTAACGGTATGATTCTTACTACGACTCGTGAAAACAAATCACGATCTGTAACACGAGTCATAACTAGGATTCATGATAGGCTCATCATGAACTATGAGTCTTAGTATGAATTGTACCACCATGGTACAACCCGTACTATAGACTCATGGAAAACTTTAGAATATATTTTTCTTGCTTTTATTTTCTCAAATCATGCATAACCTTTTACTCCATAAGTACAATGACGCTAAAAAGGATATCAAAGAAGAAGCCCCAGGACAAAAGGGATAGAACTGAGACAGCTACAAGGAGGGCATTGAGAGACGAGCCCTCCAACTCTAACCAAGCAGGAAGCTCCCCTAGTGATTTAGTGGAAGAGTACCAATTTGAGACTTCCAACACTGATGAGCCACGGACCACTAGGGCTCAAGCAAAGGTACATGCCTAAGCCACTTCTGCTGCTCCGGCCACTGCTCCCAAGTCTGAAGAGGGAGCAGAAGAACACGTTCAAGAGTCTAGGAGTGGCTCTAATGAGGAAGAAGGGTCCAAGGAGGCCCAATTCAAAAATGAGGGAAATGATACCACAGAGGAAGAAGGTGACCAAACTCCGCCTCAGGAGAACCGTACTATTAAGTGGATAGTAACCGGTGCTCAGGAGATATATGAACAGGTTCTCTCACCTCCAAGAACCATCAAAGGTGTTAAATGAGGTAGAGGAAATAAAGTGAATATTCAGTTTCTATGGATTAGAATGGATGGCTAGAACTCCAAAGAAGTATAGTCCTACTACGCCAACTATTTGGCCACGATGGAGTAAAATGCAAAAGGTGGGCAAAAATTGAAAGAATAGCCCAAGCTCGAATGCGTGGTAGTGCCAGGTTGCACAGATGATATCTTCGAGCGTACTATCTCCCAAGTACTCTACAGGCCACAATTTAGAGATCCAGACATGACATCTGAGTTTGATTATAGAATGGAGGCCCTAAAAAAGGTAAAGAAGTTGGGGTATGAGGAGAGGCAAACCCAAATAAAATGGCTATCTGGGTTTCTAGAGGATGACAAGGAGGATGTGGACTGGGTGGCTAATGGAAAGCAGGTCACCAAAGCCTCACTGAACTTCATAGCGAAGGCCTGCTGGATACTAGTCCACCATCAATTAGCACCAAAGGTTAATTAAAACACCCGTGTAGATAGAGTAGCCTTGGCAGCATGTCTCATGTCAAGATACGCCCATTAATTTTTTGATGGTCATCGCAGAGGAGATCCGAGACTAGGCTTTGGGGTTTAGCACTACCATCCCATTATTGAGTCTCATGTTTAGATTATATGTAGAGGCAGGCCTTAAGGAGAGTATGGATGTTTATACTATGATTGAAGGCCATAGGATGGTGGATATAGGGCTCATTCAAGATAAGATGAGCCCGGTGATCCGGGTTAGACTTTCTACTGCAGTCCCAGCACCAGGGGTGTCTGAGGGCGAGCATATTGATGCCCCCACATCAGTGGAGCAGGATGTGATGCTGGCTACAAAGGCCCGCCACACAAAGGTGGCTCCTAGCACTTCATCTGCACTTCCGATCCAAACCCCATCTAGATATGTATTGATCCCACTAGAGTTCCTCCAGAATACATCTAAAAGGCTGACAATGACTGAGAGAAAGGTTCAATATATGATGGAGAATTTCAAGCCTTGGGTGAAGGAGGAAATTGAGGCAGTCGTGAGGGTGTTGCATGGCCAGATAGATAGTTTCAAATTCTGCGTCAATGAGCACCTAGTTGAGCAGCTGGACACAGGTAGTCATACGGAGGAGTTGGGGCTCTTCGGAGCCATGTGATCGAGTTGTCGTCTAGATAACTGGCGATTCTAGCAGCCCCTACTCTTTCAGACATAGACGTGGAGCTCGATGAGGAGCTAGATTTGGAGGCTTATTGGGTCCCATCAATAGCTAGTGGAGGAAAGGGTAAGAAGAGGGTCTCCGAGAAGGTTAGAGACGAGCCCTCAAAGAAGAGAAAAAAAGAAGGAGAAGAAGGAGAGAATGAGGGAGAGATTAGAGAGCCTGAAATCTCATGATGCACATATATTAGAGTTGTAGGAGTGAGAAAGAGGAGCAGGAAGCTCCACACTACCCAAAGAGTGCTTGCGGGTGGCGAGGATCCTTTTGGGGAGCCACATTCAGCCAGATTCAAGACCGAGGTCGCTGAGGCAACTATTACTATTGATGTCCCATTGAGTGTGCTGGCCACCACTAGCGTCACTATTGTAGCGGAGGTACCACCTCTGAAGGATGACAGGAGCGCTTAGTGTGCCACAAATATGTCCCTTTCCCTTGTTCTTACAGTTGATACTTTGGAGACGAAGAATATTTTTCAAAGGGGGTGTATTGTTCGTCCGAGGGTTTTTCTTGCCGTGTTTCTTTTCCTCGGGTATGTTATCTAGTAGAACCAACATGTTTAGGATGTTTTTATTATTCGTTTAATTATAAGTATATTAGGTTTATTTTACAGCCAATAAATGCACTAGTTTGATGTTTTTGAAAAAAATTAACCCGGTTTAAAATTTTTTGATGTTAGTTGTGTAGTTAATTGCAATTGCATGACTTCTATGGATCTTTTATGGCACTTATATTATTAGCATGTGTAGTTGTAGTGTAGTCGTTCATGAACTAGATAGGTAGATTCAATGCAAATCGGTATCATAAGTGAGTTAGGATTCATACTTAGTTCAATACTGCGTTTAGGAGCTAGAACTTACCAGTTTGGTCTTTACATAGGTTTTAGGATAGTTGCTTAGGAAATTATTATAGGCCGTTTTTTATTTTTGCCACTTTAGTTTAAATTATCTTACCAAATAAAAATGAATCCCTTGATCCCAATTTGAGCCTAACATTGACCATTTTTCTTTGATTAACCCTTCACCTTTTCCATTGTTTATTACAAACCTGTTTTGGCCCTGGTCCCTCCTTGGACATTGTGAACCTCAACTCACACAAAATTTCTAAGTTGAGGGTGGTTATAGTAGGGGTGCATAGACTGTGAGGAGGTGGAAAAGAAAGAAAGAAAAAAGTTAAAGAAGGGCGAGGTGTGGTGTGAAAAGAAAAGAAAGAAAAAAGAGCTGAGAAAGAAAAATAAAAATAAAAGAAAATAAAAGAGAAAAAGAAATGAAAAAATAAGGAAAAAAACACACCACACCCACATATTGCATTTAAACAGAGAAAAGGGAGGAAAAGTTAAAAAAGTAAAAAGTGGGGTAAAAAGTGAAAAGTGAAGCCACGAGTATGTAGTTCCAAAGAGGGTTTAGTCACTAAATTCCATATCTACCACACCCAGCTTGAAACCTACATTAAAAGGCGAACAAAGTCCTATAGTGATTCTAGCCTAACTGTCTAAAGAGCCGAAGTAGAGAAAATAAGGGCAAGCCTATGGTATCCGATGTGCAGCATTTGGAACTTCTTTGTAAGAGTGAGAGTCCATTTGTTTAGTCCCAAGTTTCATAATTGTATATAATCTGTGAGTGTTAGGGACTTCATTTGCTATGAGGGTACTTGGTTTGTGTTGTATATTACCAAATTGGGTATGTGAATAGCATCGGTGATAGCTCAATTCTCTAATAATAGTTGAATGCCATATCTTGATCCATGTATGTCATTGGTTGTGGTTATATGTGTGCATAGCTTACTTAGTTTGAACAAAAAAGGGGCCATTAGTTGATTTTGGTTCATAGTGCAAATTTTGTTATGTTGGTTGTAGGTATTCTAAGTTTACTTTATAGTTAAGCGTCAATTTTATTTTTTGTTTTCTTTGCCTAAGGATATGCAAAAGTCTTAAGTTGAGGGTGTTAATGTGTTGTGAGTTTACAGCACTTTTGACACTTAAAACTGGGAAATAAGCATGGACTAAGGTGTGTTTATATGGATATGAGTTTTCAGGGAAAATAGATATTGGAGTTGAATTATGTAGAAGATGGAGAAAATTACAGAAAAGTGGCTAAGTACGGACCTTAGTACGAGCCGTACCATCTTGGTATGAGCCATATTGAGAGTCGTGGAAAATTTCAGGCCAAAAGTTTTGAGGCAAAGGCAACTTATGGCTCATGGGTACGAGTCATACCATAACTGTCGTAGGAAACTTCAGAAGATGTTGCATAGGCTAAGTCTCCTGGTATGAGTAGCAACCACGAATTGTGAGATCTACCTAAGACCCATACCAAAGAGCCGTGGATAAGTTCAGAAAAAGTGAAGGCTGGCAGGTCTCAAGGTAAGAGAAGGAGTCACAGGTCATAAAACTTAGGTACGAGTCGTACCAAGCCATCCATGATAGAGTGTAGAAGATTTCCAAAATTCTCAGTATCTAACCACGACTGTGTCACACCCCACCTTGGGGGGTATGACTGGCACCTGGTGCCCTACTAGGACCTGACCTGCTGGACTGTTAAGCCTGGGCGCATCTGGCGCCTGGCTGGCGCTAACTCACATTTCTGGAAACAAAGGGCTATATAACGGCTGTAAATACAGCCCCCGGCCCATTGGCCTATAGCCTTCTGTACCTGTCTTGGCAGCTAACCAGAAATATAGTAACTCAGGGAAACCTATACGGGCCGACAAGGCCACCATGCTGTCTAATTATCTTCTGCTTAATCAAAAAGCACAAAAAGAAGCTACGTGACCGGCAAGGTCACCACTACTGACAAATATGGCCCCACACGACCATCACAGAAGTAAGGAAGAGTAAGGACAACTATACCACTGCACGGCCCCACACGACCGGCTCATCTAACCACAGGGATTTCATACAGAATGCAAGCCTCTAGGAATAGTAATAGAACTGATCGGGACAGGGCCCCGACCTACCCATTCTATATACAACAAAAGGAACTGAACTACACCTCTGAAATTCAGCCTCCGGATGACTGGAGCTGAATAGTCAACCGCTGATAGGGAGTCACGTAGAATCACCTGCTCGTCTAGGAGTACCTGCAGGTAAGTAATGCAGTGCCCCACTGGGCGTCAGTACCGCTGGTACTGAGTATGTAAAGCAACTGAAATAATATAACTGAAACAACATCTGAAAGCAATAATATGACTGGTGAAGCTGAAGTAGGAGGAATAACTTAACTGTCTGATGATGTAGATCGTACCTGTTCTTACTGATACCGAAGGAAGTAGGAATCATACCTGGAAGCATATCATTCTACGACCAACCTACTCGCGTCTAATATAACATGGCATAATATACATAACATAACACAGCACATACAAACCTTACCCGGCCCCCATAAGCTGGGAGGTACAATCAACACAGAATCTATGCCCCTACCCCGGTCATCCCATCTCCTATAGTGGCTGTAAGCATCCTGCCGGTCCCTGGGTATGCACTTGGGCTCGCTGAGCCCCTGACTATAACTGTACCTGAGTCCGAAGGACTCTAAATCAACACCCCGGGCGTACCCGCTCGACGGGGGTGTATAAGGGCCGACCAAGGCACAATATGGGGAAACTGGCATCCCATCTTCGTCCCCTTGCGGGACGGCATATCACTCCGTAGAGTGACGTATGCTTGTCCTCTGGCGGATGAGTCGATACAGCTATTAACCCTGGGCAGTCAGGAATGCTAGGTAATCCAACCCCAATCAATACAACGGTCTCAACTAGTCATGCTGTTTGTGTATCTCATAAGCCAAAACTAATAGGCGTAAGGTATTATATAAATCATGTACTGGGCTAAAAATAGCAATCTGTAGATGTCTGATACATGCTGTGGCAGGGAAGTATAAATATGAATATAGTTCCCTGTCTAACTGTACTGGGGCAAAGGCTATACAAGCGGGTGTTTCTGCTGAAGGCTATGCTGTTCACTAGGTTTCTGTATTAACATGATTTCCTATTTCTAACATGCTTTCTAAACTATATATACAGTTACTATTCTATATCTGGAATGCTTTACTGATGTTGTACTACCTTGCGAGGTTTCAGCTAAACACAACAATATCTTGGCAGGGCATATTACATCACATACTGAATATACTGGGCAACCTTAACCACTTACGCCCAAATCTATATCGTACGGATAGGTATCATACACGTTACAACCCAAAACTGCTCATATTGCACCCATGTTCATAATAACACAATAATCGATTTCCGAACATTCTACTAGTCTGTAAATTACTATACTGCTTCAATGCTACTTAACTTGCCGAGGAAACTTAACTTTACATACCTTATCTTTAAATATTCGTCCGTCGGACGAGGCTCGGCCGGTACTTCTACTGTTTTCTCCCAACTGCATTCATAAATACGTCAATCAATACTAAATACAACGTTATTGTAAAGAGCAACGTTACTTTCGATTTAATTTATAGCCTAAACTTAGGCTTATCGAAAGACGGTCAAAAACTCGCTATTTTCCAGCGGCCCAGAAGGGAGAAATATTTACTTCTCAACTAGGAACACATAGACATAAATTTGGAGCAATTCTACTTACTTTAGTTCGGCGGCTCGCCGATTCGTCGGCCGTATTTCGTGAAACTAATTCCGTAGAAATGCTCTCTGCTGCTAAATACCTTGGTATCTAGGATTAATTTGGGTTTGGGCAGCGTTTGGCAGCGTAATCGGATGAATTTATTTAATCTCCCTTTGATTTCCCTCTGTTCAGTACGCTATTCTGGAAATTATTTTAAGGGTTAATGAGTTTCAACCGAAGTGGGGGCTTTATATACTTGGGCCTGGACAAGGGCAACGTGGCACGGAGCCATCGCGGAGGCCTCCCCTCCGTGACACGCTGCCATCGCGGAGGGGCTCTGCCTCGGCTCCTCCCGCGATGGTTCGACAGGTTTCTCGTCCGATCTTTTCCCGGGCCTTTCCCTAGCACGTATGGCTTTCAAATATGCTTAACCAACGTGCGAATAGGTCATCTAAGTGCCGGGAATTCTACGGGGTATAACATTCTCCCCCCCTTAGGAACATTCGTCCCCGAATGTATACTGCTGTCTAGAGAGCTGTTCACTCTAGTTTCTGGGAAAATTTTGGCAGAGTTTCCCCTGTAATATGGACTATCGCAACGCCCTGAAATGCAGAAAAGTCCAACACAGGCACTGCACACAATATCCTACAATCCACTGGACAACTGAATACCACTTCTTTCTTTATCATTTACAACATACAACCATAAAGTACTGTGTAAATAATAATATGGACATACCTGTCGTCTGACTAGGCCTGAAATAAGTGAGGATATCTGATTTTCATATCTTCTTCAGCCTCTCACGTCATTTCTTCCCGATTTCTGTTACGCCACAATACCTTGACAGATGCAACATCTTAAGTTCTCAGCCTGCGAATCTGTTTGTCTAGGATAGCTACGGGAACCTCTTCGTAGGCTAACCCCTCTGTGATCTGAACATCCTGGACTGGAACTACTGTAGAAGGGTCCCCTACGAACTTTCTTAACATGGAAACGTGGAATACTGGATGAACAGATACTAATTCTGGAGGCAAGTTTAACTCATATGCCACGCGGCCTATTCTTCACCGAATTTGGTACGGCCCAATGAATCTTGGGCTAAGCTTGCCTTTCTTGCCAAACCTCATTACCCCTTTCATCGGGGACACTTTCAGATATACCCAGTCGTTTACCAAAAATTCTAAATTTCTGCGCCGTCTATCTGCGTATGACTTCTGACGACTTTGAGCGGTCAGTAAACGTTCCCGGATAAGCTTTATCTTTTCTTCGGACTGCCGAACGATATCTGGGCCAACTAATGCTGATTCTCCTACCTCAAACCAGCCCACTGGCGATTTACATTTCCGCCCATACAATGCCTCGAAAGGCACCATCTGGATAGTTGAATGGTAGCTGTTATTATAAGCAAATTCGATTAACAAAAGATGTTCATCCCAGCTACCCCCAAAATCTAACACACACGCTCGTAGCATATCTTCGAGCGTCTGAATTGTACGTTCAGCTTGCCCGTCTGTCTGAGGATGGAATGCTGTGCTCAAATTAATCTGCGTCCCCAGACCTTTCTGAAATGACTACCAGAATCTAGCTGTAAACTGTGCCCCTCTGTCTGAAATGATAGATGCCGGCACTCCATGTAATCTAACTACTTCTCTGATATATAATTCGGCGTAATTCTCAGCTGAGAAGGTAGCCCTCACTGGCAGGAAATGAGCTGATTTTGTCAGCCTATCAACTATTACCCAAATGGAATCATTTCTACGTCTAGTACGGGGTAACCCTGTTACAAAATCCATGTTTATTGCTTCCCATTTCCACATAGGTACCGTTATCTCTTGCGTCAAACCGCCCGGTTTCTGGTGCTCGGCTTTTACCTGCTGACAATTAGAACATCTAGACACAAATTCAGCTATCTCAGCTTTCATACCTGGCCACCAATAGATGTCTCTGATATCGTGGTACATTTTCGTCGCCCCTGGATGAAGGGAATAGCGAGCGTAGTGTACCTCGTGCATAATCTGCCCACGAAGGCCTGAGACGTTCGGGACACAAAGGCGGCCCTTACAGCGTAGCACACCATCCTCGGTTGTCTGAAAATCTGGCTCCTTACCCTTCTGAACTCTATCTCTGAGCTGGACTAAATCGGGATCCTCATACTGTCGTTCTTTTACCTCTGCAACTAACGATGATACTGCAGAATTCTGAATTACGGCTCCATTATCTCCTGTTTCCATTACTCGCACGGCTAGCCCAGCTAACTGATGAATTTCTTTAACTAACTTCTGCTTCTCAGGTCGCAAATACGCTAAACTCCCCATTGACTTACGGCTCAGGGCATCTGCTACAACATTAGCTTTTCCGGGGTGGTATAGAATATTCACATCATAGTCTTTTAACAACTCCAACCAGCGGCGTTGCCGCAGATTCAACTCTCTCTGAGTGAAAATGTACTGTAGGCTCTTATGATCTGTATAAATATCAACATGAACTCCGTACAGATAATGCCTCCACATCTTCAAGGCATGAATTACTGCGGCCAACTCTAGATCATGGGTGGGGTAATTCTTCTCATGTTTCCTCAGCTGCCTGGAAGCATATGCAATTACTCTACCATGCTGCATCAACACACATTCCAATCCGACACCTGACGCGTCGCAATAGACTGAATAACCTTCTGTGCCTTTCGGCAGTGCTAATACGGGAGCGGAGGTCAATCTATCTTTCAGTTCCTGGAAACTCTGCTCACATGCCTCCGTCCACTGAAACTTTGCTGCTTTCTGTGTCAATTTAGTCAAAGGTGCTGCAATGGTTGAGAATCCCTTAACGAATCTCCAATAATACCCTGCTAACCCCAGAAAGCTACGAACTTTAGTCGGGGTGGTAGGCCTAGGCCATGACTTAGCTGCTTCTATCTTCTGTTTGTCTACCTGTATACTAGTATCTGAGACAATATGCCCTAGAAAGGCTACTGAGTTAAGCCAGAATTCACACTTAGAAAATTTTGCGTACAACTGGCGGTCCCTGAGAATCTGGAGCACTGTCCGCAAATGAGTTCGGTGATCTGCTTCGGAGCGAGAATACACCAGAATATCATCAATGAATACTATCACGAACAAGTCCAGGAAGGGTCTGAAAATACTGTTCATCAGGTCCATAAAAACTGCTGGGGCATTTGTTAGCCCGAAGGACATAACCAGAAATTCAAAATGTCCATATCGGGTCCTAAATGCTGTCTTAGGGATGTCCCTCTCACGTACTCGGACCTGCTGATATCCGGACCGCAAGTCAATCTTAGAAAAGTATCTGGCTCCCTGTAACTGATCAAATAGGTCATCAATCCTAGGAAGCGGATACTTATTCTTTACTATAACTTTATTGAGCTGCCGATAGTCTATGCACATTCGGAGCGAGCCATCTTTCTTTCTCACGAACAAGACTGGCGCACCCCACGGGGAAGTGCTCGGCCTGATAAAACCTTTATCTAACAAGTCTTTCAACTGCTCCTTTAATTCTCTGAGTTCTGCAGGAGCCATACGATAAGGAGATATTGATATTGGCTGAGTGCCTGGTAGCAAGTCAATAGCGAAGTCTATTTCCCTTTCTGGGGGAATACCAGGTAACTCATCAGGAAATACATCTGGGAATTCATTTACCACTGGAACAGACAGGAGTGTCGGAAATTCTGCTTGGACATCCTGAACTCTGACAAGATGGTAAATGCACCCCTTAGATATCAACTTTCTCGCCCGAAGGTAGGAAATAAACCTACCTTTTGGCGTCGCGGTGCTGCCCTTCCACTCCCGTACTGTCTCCCCCGGGAAGTGGAATCGGACCGTTTTGGTCCAACATTCAACATTAGCAAAACATGGCACTAACCAATCCATACCCATTATGGCATCGAAATCTATCATCTCTAACTCAACCAGATCTACTGTGGTCTGACGATCAGCAACCTCTACTGTACACCCGCGGTAAATTCGGCTAGCTGTGATAGAGTCACCGACAGGCGTAGATACTAAGAAGGGCTGCTGTAATGATTCTGGTACAATACTAAACTTCCGTGCCACAAATGGAGTAATATAGGACAAAGTAGACCCTGGATCAATTAGCACATAAGCAGGGTGTGAGCAGATAGTTAGCATACCTGTCACAACATCAGGCGATGCCTCTGAATCTTGCCTCCCTGGTAAGGCATATGTGCGGCTTGGACCCGCACCTGTACTGGAGGCCCCTGATCTGCCTCGACCCCTGCCTGCTGAAACTGGGGGCCTGCGCCCAGTTGAGGATGCTGTGGCTCGTGATCCTGTTGATGCCCTATCCTGCCTGTCCCGGTCCTCACGACCTCTGGCTGGGCAATCTCTCATCAAATGGCCTTCTTGGCCACAAATATAGCATGCGATGGAACCATACCTGCATGCTCCAGAATGACGTCGACTGCATATAGGGCAAAGTGGTAGGGTATACCTACTCTGCTCCGCCCTTCTCTGTGACGGTGAGTCTGCCGTCTGCGAACCTCTACCAGCCTCTGACTGCCCCCTGCGGTTGGATCTACCTCCCTGTGACTGTGGCGGAGGCGGGGGCCTGGGTGGCCTGTCTGACAATCGTGGCCTGGGTCCTCCCCGGGCCTCTCTTTGTAACTCAGCTGGTCTATCCCGGCGACGCTGCTCCTGATTAACCCTTCTGATTTCCTGATGTCGCTGTCTGATGCCCTCAATATTCTGGGCAAATGCCTGGATTCGGGAAATATCCATATCTTCTCGCAGTGTGGCCGTGATACAAGTCTCGACATACTCTGGGTTCAACCCCATAATAAAACGGTGCACTCTGGATGCCATGGTATCCACGAAAGCCGGTGCATATCGAGCCAAGGAGTCAAACCGCAAGGAATATTCCCGAACACTCATGGCCCCCTGTTCCAGATGTAGGAACTGGTCTACCCGGGCCTGTCGGATCTCCCGCGGCAAATAGTGATCCAGAAAGGCTCCTGAAAAGCTGGACCAGGTAGGAGGGGGAACATCTCTCCCTCGGGACCTCTCCCAGCTTTCATACCATAACACCGCAATATCTCGCAACCGGAATGCGGCCAATTCAACTGACTCAGTAGGCGTAGCATGCATAACCCTGAAGATTCTCTGCATCTGATCCAGAAAATCCTGAGGGTCCTCTGTGCGGTCCGTGCCTGTAAACTGTGGGGGATTCAAGGCTAAGAACTCTCGGACCCTCGAACTACCGGGCCCTCCTGATGCTTCTGCAACTGTGGATGGCATTTGCTGCCGCTGAGCAGCCATCACCTGTGCTATCATAACTACAGCACTCCTAACTTCCTGATCGGAAGGCATCGGTATAGGGACTGCTGAAGATACTGTCGCTCCAAACGGCTCCTGACGTGGTGGAGACTGCTGAGGAGGCTGAGATGAAGCCTCTGTAGGGCCCTCTGATCAGGCTGTCTCCAAATGAGGGGGGGGCATCCTGCTGGTGCCTTCCCCTGCTGCAATGTCTAAGCTCCGACCTGTGACGGGATGGCGCTGGTCTGACATTATCTGTAGCCAAAGAATATGATAAGAATTTAGGAATTCAACCCTATAATGTACCGCTCTATAACACGACTGAATCAGAATAAACGACAACCATCCTATCATGCCTTGCAGCCTCCTACCCATAGTATGTGGTGCACAACACATCCATGGACAGGACTCTACTTAGCACGGCTTGCAGACTCCCTGGGATACGACCTGCTCTGATACCAAGTTTGTCACACCCCACCTTGGGGGGTATGACTGGCACCTGGTGCCCTACTAGGACCTGACCTGCTGGACTGTTAAGCCTGGGCGCATCTGGCACCTGGCTGGCGCTAACTCACATTTCTGGAAACAAAGGGCTATATAACGGCTATAAATACAGCCCCCGGCCCATTGGCCTATAGCCTTCTGTACCTGTCTTGGCAGCTAACCAGAAATATAGTAACTCAGGGAAACCTATACGGGCCGACAAGGCCACCATGCTGTCTAATTATCTGCTGCTTAATCAAAAAGCACAAAAAGAAGCTACGTGACCGGCAAGGTCACCACTACTGACAAATATGGCCCCACACGACCATCACAGAAGTAAGGAAGAGTAAGGACAACTATACCACTGCACGGCCCCACACGACCGGCTCATCTAACCACAGGGATTTCATACAGAATGCAAGCCTCTAGGAATAGTAATAGAACTGATCGGGACAGGGCCCCGACCTACCCATTCTATATACAACAAAAGGAACTGAACTACACCTCTGAAATTCAGCCTCAGGATGACTGGAGCTGAATAGTCAACCGCTGATAGGGAGTCACGTAGAATCACCTGCTCGTCTAGGAGTACCTGCAGGCAAGTAATGCAGCGCCCCACTGGGCGTCAGTACCGCTGGTACTGAGTATGTAAAGCAACTGAAATAATATAACTGAAACAACATCTGAAAGCAATAATATGACTGGTGAAGCTGAAGTAGGAGGAATAACTTAACTGTCTGATGATGTAGATCGTACCTGTTCTTACTGATACCGAAGGAAGTAGGAATCATACCTGGAAGCATATCATTCTACTACCAACCTACTCGCGTCTAATATAACATGGCATAATATACATAACATAACACAGCACATACAAACCTTACCCGGCCCCCATAAGCCGGGAGGTACAATCAACACAGAATCTATGCCCCTACCCCGGTCATCCCATCTCCTATAGTGGCTGTAAGCATCCTGCCGGTCCCTGGGTATGCACTTGGGCTCGCTGAGCCCCTGACTATAACTGTACCTGAGTCCGAAGGACTCTAAATCAACACCCCGGGCGTACCCGCTCGACGGGGGTGTATAAGGGCCGACCAAGGCACAATATGGGGAAACTGGCATCCCATCTTCGTCCCCTTGCGGGACGGCATATCACTCCGTAGAGTGACGTATCCTCGTCCTCTGGCGGCCGAGTCGATACAGCTATTAACCCTTGGCGGTCAGGAATGATAGGTAATCCAACCCCAATCAATACAATGGTCTCAACTAGTCATGCTGTTTGTGTATCTCATAAGCCAAAACTAATAGGCGTAAGGTATTATATAAATCATGTACTGGGCTAAAAATAGCATTCTGTAGATGTCTGATACATGTTGTGGCAGGGAAGTATAAATATGAATATAGTTCCCTGTCTAACTGTACTGGGGCAAAGGCTATACAAGCGGGTGTTTCTGCTGAAGGCTATGCTGTTCACTAGGTTTCTGTATTAACATGATTTCCTATTTCTAACATGCTTTCTAAACTATATATACAGTTACTATTCTATATCTGGAATGCTTTACTGATGTTGTACTACCTTGCGAGGTTTCAGCTAAACACAACAATATCTTGGCAGGGCATATTACATCACATACTGAATATACTGGGCAACCTTAACCACTTACGCCCAAATCTATATCGTACGGATAGGTATCGTACACGTTACAACCCAAAACTGCTCATATTGCACCCATGTTCATAATAACACAATAATCGATTTCCGAACATTCTACTAGTCTGTAAATTACTATACTGCTTCAATGCTACTTAACTTGCCGAGGAAACTTAACTTTACATACCTTATCTTTAAATATTCGTCCGTCGGACGAGGCTCGGCCGGTACTTCTACTGTTTTCTCCCAACTGCATTCATAAATACGTCAATCAATACTAAATACAACGTTATTGTAAAGAGCAACGTTACTTTCGATTTAATTTATAGCCTAAACTTAGGCTTATCGAAAGACGGTCAAAAACTCGCTATTTTCCAGCGGCCCAGAAGGGAGAAATATTTACTTCTCAACTAGGAACACATAGACATAAATTTGGAGCAATTCTACTTACTTTAGTTCGGCGGCTCGCCGATTCGTCGGCCGTATTTCGTGAAACTAATTCCGTAGAAATGCTCTCTGCTGCTAAATACCTTGGTATCTAGGATTAATTTGGGTTTGGGCAGCGTTTGGCAGCGTAATCGGATGAATTTATTTAATCTCCCTTCGATTTCCCTCTGTTCAGTACGCTATTCTGGAAATTATTTTAAGGGTTAATGAGTTTCAATCGAAGTGGGGGATTTATATACTTGGGCCTGGACAAGGGCAACGTGGCACGGAGCCATCGCGGAGACCTCCCCTCCGTGACACGCTGCCATCGCGGAGGGGCTCTGCCTCGGCTCCTCCCGCGATGGTTCGACAGGTTTCTCGTCCGATCTTTTCCCGGGCCTTTCCCTAGCACGTATGGCTTTCAAATATGCTTAACCAACGTGCGAATAGGTCATCTAAGTGCCGGGAATTCTACGGGGTATAACAGACTGATTGTACAACTCATAGGTTTATGGTACGAGTCGTACTAGTTCACAACACTTAGCCAGATTTAGCAGATGCTAGTCAAGATATGACCCCGACAATCTTGTTACAAGTCGTAGGTGAAGCGGCTGCATTTTCAGTAGTTTCCTTTTTTACTTAGAAAAAGGTTCTAAATATTTGTATAAATACTTTTTAGGTTAATTTTTAGTAGGAAAAGTTGGAAAAAGAAACAAAACACATTGAGAGGAAAGTTGTTGTTAGCTTTCTATTCAAGTTTTGGAGATTTTCCTGTTTTGATTTTCTTTGTTGTTCTTGAATAATTCTTCATAAATTCTTGAAATAATCAAGTGGTTTTTCCTTTAATCATCTCTATAAGTATTAATTATGTGTTTTTCTATTAATGCTTATAATTATCTTACAATCCTAAGAGGCTAAAACCTCCACAACTAGGGTTGTGGGAACCATGGCGAATTAACAAACTAGGGTTGCACGAAGTGATTCTAAACCAATGCTAAACACTTTTATTGTATTCTCTTTATCATTAATGTCTCTTAATGGAGCACAACGATAGCACTTGCCCGAATTCTTTACTTGCTTGAACCTAGAGAAGTAGAGATTAGGAAAAGAGAATTACAACAAAGCCTTGATCTTTATGGGTCATTGTATAACTTGAGTTGCAGTTGCAGCATAGTTAATTTGGGACAAATTTGATAATGGTTGAAGTAAAACCGCTCATAAGACCTCACCTGGTGATTAAGTATAGTCATTCAGTAAGGACGAACCAATCATTTGGATGAACCCTAGTCATCAAGTTCTCCAAGTAAGCATTGGGATAGATCACAAGTATAAAACCCAAAGTAGTTATGAATCCATGGGAAACACTTACCCTAGTTAATTGCATAATATTGATTAAACAATAACAATTCTCAATCTTGTCTTATAATTGCTTTTATAAAATCCACTTTTTGGAGATAACATACTTAAAAGCTTAAATACTAGTGTTATTCTATATCCTGACCATATTCCTTGTGAGATCGACCCCAACCTTTTTGGGGTTCTTTATTGACAACATCCGCTTCATACTTTACCAGGAGTGAGTTTGAGCATTATCAAGGCATATGTTGAGTTTATTTTTAAGAGAGTAAAGGAGACAAAAGCTTGAGTCTCAGATATTTTAGTTTTCAGGTTTCATATTATATCCTGCTATCTGTTACTATTTCCAGCTTAGTCAAATAATATTTCTGTCTTACATATAAGTACTTTCTTTCATATTGACATTCCTATTTCTTGGTGGATGCTTCATTTTCTTGCAGGCCCATGTTGAGATCTAGATAGACCTCTCCAGTAGGAGCTGTAGAGTTTAGCAAATTTGGTTATCTCCAATTCTTCCTAAAGTTGAAAAGTTAGAGGTTTTAGCTTTACTTTTGAGTATGTGTATAGAAGATGGGTAGATCGGGGCCTTGTCCCGACTATATATTAGTCATGTTACTCTTAGATTCTTGTAGACGTTTGTGTGGGTTTTGAGTATGTCGTGTATGGCCTTGTTGATCTATTACTTAGTTGTTATACAGTTCATAACCTTATCAGCTTGTTGCTTAGACCCTGAGGTAATTGTATCTTGTTACTCTTATATATTCATGTGTTGAGATTGTAAGTTTATTCATACTTATATTGTAGTCATGTTATCTTGGAGGCCTAGTCAGCCGAGTTGCTATTCGAGTTGTAAGGATTTCAGTGGCTATCTCAGTTAAATAAGGTACCAGGTGCCAGTCATGCCTCCATAGATTTGGCGTGTGACACAAGTACCTTTACTTAAGAAATGAATCAGACTTAGAAATTATATTTTGTTTACCTGGTCCATGTGTTGGGACAAGCGTGTACTTGGAAGAATCAGTGGTCTTTAACCAACCGCGTATTTTTTACTTTGAGAAAAATATTTTTTTAAGGAAAATTATTTCATAATTGATTTGTGGTGTGGCGTAGTCTCGTACCATGGCGTTGGGGAATTGGATATCCTTCCTTCGCTACTGTGATATAGTTACTAGGGGAATACATGTGCTACCTTAGCATGTTAGGGGCCTTGTACTTGCTGCCGTAATATATTATTGAGGCATTATATATAATTTCGAGGTATAGCCGGGGTGTTAGGTTGATCTCTTCCACTGCCGTTTGACAATTGCATTGAGATATATATATATATATATATATATGTATATATATAGTGATCTTGTTGAATATTTGTTTGGATTTTACTGAGTTTTATATTTTGGAAACATATTGTTGTGCATATTATTTTTTTGCTCGTTGTGGTTGCATTTTTTAACACTTATTTCAGGGGTATCAAAGTGGCGGGTCGAGGATCTTACTGAGTTATATTTATATATATCTCACTCCTTACTTGTATGTCTATGCAGATTATGTTATGAGAGGTGAGACTAGTAGCTGACGAGTCCATTCGCATAGATTCTGTTGCTGAGGTGAGCCTTCGCATCGAGTCATTGAGCCTATAGTTTCAGCTTTATCTACTCTTTATACATATTTTCTTTTTTTGGGATTTGCGTGCCCGACAACTAAACTCATGTAACTCTATTAGATGCTCCATGGTCTTAGTGTGGGATTTGAACTAGAGATACACTGCTTAAACGGTCATGTGCTTTCTTATAAATTGAGACTTGATTTTGGTTAGATAATCATTTCATTTTTATGACTACTGATGTGTTTGGAGCTGCATATATTGTATTTCAATGCTTATAGATATGGTTTTGGAAAATAGGTTCACCTGGCGGTGGTGTTAGCGGGTGCCAGTCACATCTTGGGGGTATTTTGGGACGTGACAAAGTTGGTATCAGAGCTTAGGCTTTAAGTACCAGGTCATGGAGTAGTGTTTAGTAGAGTCTTGTTCATGGGTATGTAGGCGCTCATACTTATGACCTCGAGGCTACCAAACATTTAGGATGTTTTCCCTTCTTTCATTCTTTATTCGTACATCGAATTGATTCAAGCCTAATCTTGAAATATTTATTTCAAAGATGGCTAAGAAACGTGTGTCTTCATCTGCTAGTTGATCAAAGGCACTAGTTGGACAGGGTGCGGGGCATAGTACTACCCCCGGTGGTAGTCGAGTTGGGGCCCATCAAATAAGGGCTCAGACTAGGGCACAGGAATCCTCAGCCTGAAATTGTGAATGGGAGTTGTTCGCGTGATTGTGGGTATATAAAATGACACGCAAGTGCATGTGGTCGAACAAGTAGTAAGTGGCTTTAGTAAGCCAAGTATCGATCCCTCAGAGACTTGGATGAAGTGCAAATTGCTCAAGTGTACTATATTTTACTTCTAAACTACTTTGAATCTGAACTATGAATGAGAGCATGTTGAGGTTAAACGAACATGTAATGAAATTAATTATCATCATAATTTGGTTAATCTTTTCCTCCAGTTGCTAGCCAAGAACATTTGCCAAGAGATTAAAACTCTCGTATTTAACCTCACTTAAGAATCATGAACCATCCGTCTACATTTCTGTGATCAAATGCAATTCATCTTCTAGCCATACAATTTCGGTTCCTAAATTGACTAATACGACTTTCAGGTATATTTCTATCCTAAAAGCAAATCAAGACTCAATTTTCTCAAATCAAGTAAAGAACATATCCTATTAATTCACAACTTTCCAATTTCTTGCTCTCTCGAGTGAAACCGGACTTTTTAGATTTACATTACCGTAGGCCACACATTAATGCAGTAAGAACAAGAATTAATAGAACAACATGGAAGAAAAGATGAAAAACCAAATAATTAATGATCAAATTTCATCACAATTGTTCATAACCTCAGCAAGGAGAGAAATTAGCCACTCATTTGTGGATTAAACATCTTAAAATGAGTGTTAATCATACAAGCAATTGAATTAAAGAAGAAAGAAAGAGAGAAGAAACCCTGATATTTTCGTCCCTCAACTGCCTGTAACCCACGTCCTTGCTCCACCAAGTCAAAATAATGAAAAATGAACCTAAGTGTGCTATTTATAGTAGTGGGACTTTTTCCCGAAATAACAAGCAACGTGTCACGGAGTGCATCGCGGAGCACTGCCTCCGTGACATGCTACGGACGCGGAAGCTCTCTGGAAATCACCCGAACTTTGCCCCGGCAGCACCCTGCCGCGTTGGCAGCGTGTCACACTGCTTGGGCAGCGTGTTGGCACCTCTTGGTCACGCAGCCAACCTACCGTGGCACGTTGCCAACGCGCAGGTGGGCTGTTGTGATCAGCCTTGCCTGCCGTGGCACGTTGCCAACGCGCAGGTGGGCTGTTTTGTGCCTCCTCTTTGCCTACGTTCGTGTGTTAATTCCGTTTCCAAGCCTCTACTTCACCAACTCATGGATTAGTTACTCAAAAGTCATCAAAACCTACAAAACAAAGGCTAATCATGTTGGTTAGCACATATCTTCACTTCATATAAAATTACATGAAAATGTATACAATAACTTAGATAAATAAGACTAATTTAAGTCATAAAGCGTATCTCGGGCATGCTATTTTTGCCCGTGATCACAACCCCACACTTAAAGCCTTGTTCATCCTCGAACAACCTTTTACATATCATGCATATGGAGACTCCCACATAACTAGTTTAGCTAGATAATTCAAGTTACGGCTATAATGATTATGTAAGATACAAGCTAAAAATAGAGCATGCCTGATTTGATCATTGAAATGAAGTACAACTATGTTAAGACTTCTTAACCTCAAGAATCGACTCTCAATCTTAGAAAACTCATGCAAATCAACTGATTAAGAAATTCCACATGAATTATATCCTTCATTCAACATGTGCCCCTCACGGAAAAAGAGTTACCCAATTTCACACACAAAAACAATTTTTATATCACAACATGTGTGGGTACATGCATAGAATTACACTCACTCTCACAAAGAATTCACATGCATCATGTAATGACCCATAAGCTTGCCCTCAGTGTTTTATTCCACTAATTTAAGGATGTGTGAATGCAAGATCAAGTAGGACTTTTTAGGTTGTAATGTAACTCAGGTGCGGGTAAGTACTATTATTGCCAGTAATAGTGACTATCTTTCCTAAGCGCTTTTAATACATCACGCCTTCATTACAAACTTCCCTTCCCTCACTTCACCTTTTTCTCTTTTCATCTTTCTTTTTCCTCTTTTGTTCCCCCCTTTCTTTAGGCACTTTTAGCTTATTAGTAAGGAGTTCTATAAGTAACTTTTCATTTATTTATTTTCTTACTCCCTACTAATACTCACCCATATTCAAACAAGTGCACCCTCGCCCTTTCTCAACTTTTACAATTGCTACTTTCCCTTCTTTTTCATTCTTCTCACTCCTTTACTCTTTCGGATTTTTCCTTTAAGCGCTTAGGAGTTTTGGTTCAATTTCAAGGCTAATGAAAGAAAAAGGATTAAGCTTATGTTGCAGCTGTCAAAGAATAGGCTCAAGGCTCAATGGGGTTAACTAGGATTAATTTTTCAAGGTAGGTATAATGAGGGATAAAAGTTTGGTTCATTCAAAGAAATGCCTAAATCATCTCCTACAATTCACATCCTTCATTTCATTTTATATACACACCAGGCAAGTTCTAGACATTTCATAATAGCACAGAATACTCAAAAACCTTACACTCATGGCATATGCTCAATTCAAGACACATTCAGCAGACTCTTAACTCAGCTAATCACAAGAATTCAGATTTAAGCTTCCATCATATTGAGTCAAATTCAAGAGCCTAAGTGTCTCAAACAAAGTTATACACTTGCATGCTTCACACTGAATATACTTGCATCTTACAACCATGTATAGCACATAAAAAGAACATCAAGCACCGATTAGTCATGGTTTCAAAAACCCAACACCTACCGACTAATTTTTGCTCAAGACGGTCGTCATCCATCCATTGTCGGAAACAGTCCCTAACTATGACTAAAAACACTATATACAGACAAAGGAAAGAAAGAAAAAGAATATTTTTATTCTTTGGTTCAAAGACCCCCCGTCGGAAAAGAACCGTAAAGAAAAACCAACGGGTGATGAATTTATGCTTAACTCACAAAAAAAAAATTCAATTTTCTCACAAGCATTACATTCACCAAAAATCGTTAAGCACAAAAATTTGAAATTTCCCTCACCCCACACTTAAATCATGCTATGTCCTCATAGCATCAAATTAAAATTTAAAAAGGGTGAGAAATACTCCCTGAGGCCTTTAAGCCTAGCTAACAACATGCCTTTCTTCAACTTTGCACAAATGGTTGTTCGACCCCACACTTTTTCTCTTCCATGCTTGTTAGCTTCCTCCTCCACGGGTACTCAGACTTCCCCTTCATCTGTGCTTAACTTTCCATCAAAACAACACAAGATGAAAAATAAATAAAATCAACTTAAATGCAAGAAATTAAAATGGTACCCATGGTACCCTTGGGTTGCCTCCCAAGCAGCGCCTAATTTTACGTCGCAGCACGACGTACCAAGTTTCACTGCTTTTTCCTCCACCTTGAGGATATGAATTTCACCCCTAATTTCTTCTCTAATTTCCTCTTATGCTCCAGGGGTGGTGGTGAGAAATTGTAAGGACCAAGCAGTAGATGTTGCCTTTTGAACTTATTGGCCCTTAAGTAAGCGAAGTCATTTTGTCTCTCCGAGTTAGCAAATTTCAAAATATACGGGGCTTGGTCCTCCTCTAGACATTTCTCTATAAGCTTGGAAGACTCTATTTCTATGTTTTCAACCAAACTTAATGTCGAAAAATGCTTCGAGTGTGGTCCAATAAACCTCAACTCTGAAAATGCATTGTGCTTGACCTCCTTACTTGTAAACACCTTCTCAACATCGACATCTATCTCTCCATTAATGTCAAATGGGGGATACTCTATCTCTTCTTCCACGAATGGATTTTCCATAAGTGTGAGCCCATCATAGGGACACTCAAGAGATTCTAATTGTTGGGCTTCATCCAAAAATTCACCCTTATCTTCCTCTTGTAGTTCGTCTTGAATATCGGCTAAAACTGTCACCTGCAATTTATCACAAGCTTCAGCCTCAGCAATCATCTCCGTGAATTTGACGCTCATCCTTTCTAGAGCCTCTACATTCTCTTCTTGCTGAATTCTCAATACTTCCATCGCCTCCTTCATTGCTTCTGATTGCTCGAGGAGTTGTTTCAGCATGTCTTCTATTCGAGCTTGGCGTCCCAAGTCCTCATTTTCAGCATGCCTATATTCAGCAAAAACAACAGAAGGATCATAGTAGGGGCTTGGGGGAGGGGAATATGCATTCGGACAGCCATCCCAATGGCCATCTTGACCACCACATATATTGCATGTGTTACAGTGTTGCCACAAGTGGGGTCCTCCGCAATTCATACAAGATTCGCCAAAATATGAGTATCTACCATTTAAACCATTTGTATTCCACGATGTCATGTCAATAAGGGTATCCGAAAAGAAAAAAAATAAAATGAAAAAGAATTAAAACAAACACTAAGACCAAGTTGTCAGCACTTAAGAAAACAAAATATAGTAAATTAACACTTAAATCAAATTCACCAATTGCCAAGTCCCCGGCAACGGCGCCAAAAACTTGTTCGTGTGATTGTGGGTATATAAAATGACACGCAAGTGCACGTGGTCGAACAAGTAGTAAGTGGCTTTAGTAAGCCAAGTATCGATCCCTCAGAGACTTGGATGAAGTGCAAATTGCTCAAGTGTACTATATTTTACTTCTAAAAATGCAGACAAAAGTGTAACCAAAAGTTTGATAGTTTGTTTTATAATTTTTATACTAAAGCTAAGAACAATTATCTACTTTGAATCTGAACTATGAATGAGAGCATGCTGAGGTTAAACGAACATGTAATGAAATTAATTATCATCATAATTTGGTTAATCTTTTCCTCCAGTTGCTAGCCAACAACATTTGCCAAGAGATTAAAACTCTCGTATTTAACCTCATTTAAGAATCATGAACCATCCGTCTACATTTCTGTGATCAAATGCAATTCATGTTCTAGACATACAATTCCGGTTCCTAAATTGACTAATACGACTTTCAGGTATATTTCTATCCTGAAAGAAAATCAAGACTCAATTTTCCCAAACCAAGTAAAGAACATATCCTATTAATTCACAACTTTCCAATTTCTTGCTCTCTCGAGTGAAACCGTACTTTTTAGATTTACATTAACGATGGCCACACATTAATGCAGTAAGAACAAGAATTAATAGAACAACATGGAAGAAAAGATGAAAAACCAAATAATTAATGATCAAATTTCATCACAATTGTTCATAACCTCAGCAAGGAGAGAAATTAGCCACTCATTTGTGGATTAAACATCTTAAAATGAGTGTTAATCATACAAGCAATTGAATTAAAGAAGAAAGAAAGAGAGAAAAAACCCTGATATTTTCGTCCCTCAACTGCCTGTAACCCACGTCCTTGCTCCACCAAGTCAGAATAATGAAAAATGAACCTAAGTGTGCTATTTATAGTAGTGGAACTTTTTTCCGGAATAACAAGCAATGTGTCACGGAGTGCATCGCGGAGCACTGCCTCCGTGACACGCTACGGACGCGGAAGCTCTCTGGAAATCACCCGAACTTGGCCCCGGCAGCACCCTGCCGCATTGGCAGCGTGTCACGCTGCTTGGGCAGCACGTTGGCACCTCTTGGTCGCGCAGCCAACCTGCCGTGGCATGTTGCCAACGCGCAGGTGGGTTGTTGTGATCAGCCTGCCTGCCGTGGCACGTTGCCAACGCGCAGGTGGGTTGTTTTGTGCCTCCTCTTTGCCGACATTCGCGTGTTAATTCCGTTTCCAAGCCTCTACTTCACCAACTCATGGATTAGTTACTCAAAAGTCATCAAAACCTAAAAAACAAAGGATAATCATGTTTGTTAGCACATATCTTCACTTCATATAAAATTACATGAAAATGTATACAATAACTTAGATAAACAAGACTAATTTAAGTCATAAAGTGTATCTCGGGCATGCTATTTTTGTCCGTGATCAGGAGTCAGCCCAGAGTTGCTGCTCCAGAGTGAGTACAGGAATAGGTTGTTCAAGATGCTCCATCGACAGTGTCAGCTGTTGTACCTACTGTTGCCTTGCCTACAGATGTAGTGATGAGATTGTTGAATGTGTTAGAGGCATTGGTGCCTAGTCATGGTGGACTTTCAGTTCCTCAAACTACTTCGCCAGTGCAAACACAAGTTCAGTTGAATGTTGTAGCTACACGGACACCCTAATTCACCCCTCATACGACTGTTCATTCAGTTGCAACTACTGGGCAGTCCAAAGATCTTAAGAATTTCATGGATCTTAAGCCACACGAGTTCAATGTGACGCCAAGTTCTATTGAGCCTCAAAAGTTCATTGATCATTGTGAAAAGATACTGACTACATTAGGGTTGAAGGAGACTCGAGGTGTGGAATTTACCACTTTCCTATTCTCAGGGTCTGCAGAGGCATGGTGGACTTCAGTTCAGAGAGGCAAACAAGTAGGGTTACCACGTATCACTTGGTTAGAGTTTCCAATAATGTTTAAGGACAGGTTCATTCCCTTGTGCAAACAAGATGACATGAGACATCAGTTTAATAACCTACACCATGGAGCTATGACAGTTATAGAGTATGAGGCTAAGTTCACTGAGTTATCTAGGTATGCTCCATTTTTCATTGAAGACGCGAGGGAGAAGGTGAGACGATTCGTGGACGGACTTGAGCATTGTTATCATGGTTCTGTGATATGACGTGTGAAGTGGTACCTATTCAGACGTAGTATACACTTCCCTCCATTGTGAGTCCTACTTAGAAATGGAAAGAGCTGAGCGAGAAAGAAAAAGGGCACGTAACACGGGCGGTTTCAATGGTGCTCCATCTGGGGGTAAGAATGACCATCATCGTGGGCAATCAAGGCCTACATAGTCAAAGTCAATGGTACAGTCTTCGAGAGGTGATAATCTTGCTAGGCAGGGTCAACAAAAGATGCATAAAAAGGGCAACAGCTCATACCAGTCAAGTCCATATCAGAAGTGTCCTAATTGTGGTAGGCATCATGGTGGTCGTTGTTATGGGGTTGCTGGTCCTTATTTACTTGTGGTGAAAAAGGGCATATTGCTAAATATTTTCCCGAGGGGAACTCTGGTACTATTCAGGCTATGACACATCTACAAGGAACCGCTACAGGTACACCTATTCAGGCCCAGCCAACTAGGGCCGCTCAATAGGGTGCTCGTGGATAAGGTTGACAAGGTGCATAGGTTGCTCAGGGAGCAGGTGGACCATCAAGATTCTTCCTTATGGCTAGACAAGATATCGAGGCATCTAATGTAGTAGTCAAAGGTATTATCATTGTCAATTTTCATGGGGCACATGCTCTTATTGATCCTGGTTCTACATATTCGTACGTATCTCCATATTTTGCTATATTCTTATAAGGAAGAGTTGAGTCTTTATTGTGCCATATATGGTTATGACACCAGTGGGGGAGACTTTGGCAGTGGATAGAGTTTATAGAGACTGTGTGATATCTGTTCAGTATAGGGACACGTAGTTGATCTACTAGAGTTACCCATGTCTGACTTTGATGTGATTATGAGTATGGAATGGTTGTCATCGTATTATGCTTTAGTTGATTGCTATGCTAAGCTTATACGTTTTAATTTTCCTGGAGAACCACCTTTATTGTGGAAAGGCTTGACTCATGTGACCCAAGGAAAGATAATATCTTATGTAAAGGCACGTCGAATGATTAATCATGGGAGTTTGGATTTCATTGCTACCGTTCATGATACTTAAGCAGAGGATGTGTAATACCCGAAAACTTTCCTATACCAAACTCAGGTATTTCAAGAAAGTTTAGAAGAAAAACCAGAAATTTTTTTTAAAACAACCCAGACAACGGGCCGTGGGATTCTCCAATAGACCGTTGTATGAGTCATTGCTAGCGTAGCAGTTTTCCTTCGGGGAAAACAATGAGGCATAGGATGACCCATTGGTTGAACCAACGAGCCGTCCTGTTTCCCGTTGGATCCCAAGTTCAAAATCCTAGTAGACCCTTCCCTAAGGCAATGAGAGGAACCAACAACTCGTGGTTCCTACCAACGAGCCATTGCTACCACCCGTCGCCCAGTTCCAGGCTCTGCTGTACAGACCACGAGTCGATGCAATGATTTGTTGGTCTTACCAATGAGTCATTGTGTTGATCGTTATCTCAAGGCCCAGTTCCCCTACCAGTACTAATGACAGGTATGAACGACCCGTCCTTTCTTCCAACGGATCGTGGTACCCTCTCGTTGTCCTTTACAGTGAGCATGATTTTTCGTCTAGGACCAAATTAGCTCCCACCGGCTGTTGTTTGAACCAACGACCTGTTTTGAGGCCTGTTGGATCCTGTCAGGCAGTTTTCAGTTCTTTACTCTAGGGTTATTTTAGTATTTTCCCGGCTTGTTAATGATTAAACCCCATCATTTTGGGTTTGTGTAGGATGGAGTTAAATGTGTAGAACGACCTTTTCCCCTTCATTTCACTCCTTCCTCAAAGTATAAGTGTAGAACATGGTCAGAAAACATAAAGCAGGAGCAAGGGTTCGATTTAATTCTCAGAATTTCTCAGGGATTTTTGCCAAAATTTCTTCTTCAGGTATGTGGGAATTTGACAAGGGAATAGTTCTTGCCTTGTGTCCCCAATTTCCTCCTTACTTTTGTCTATCAGTTCTAGCCCTAGAATTATCGAATGTTACGAAATTTTAGTCATACTTCATCTAATACATGTGGAATGTTACTTCATGATAGCTATAGATATTTTCCACCACTTTGTGACTGAAGTGATGTTTATTCTTGTGAAGTGAAATTTAGCCCTATATCTTGAACTAGAAAATCTTGAATTTTGCAATAGTGCTTGAATATCAAAATTTTGCTTGATTTTATTAGTGTTGGGGACTCCCATGTTGTTAGTAGCATTGAAACTAAATCAGATTATTGTCAGTTCAATTTTAGCCAAAATGTTAGAATTCTCAATGTCAGTCAAAAATGTCAACTGATTAGTTTGACTACAAGAATTCTAGAGGTGTCAGTGGTTCCTCCTAGTTATCAGAATCAGATTCAAAACTTAGTCTTAGTGGTCCACTAAGCAGTCATGACACTTTAGATATTATACCCCAGAAGCCCAAAGATCAGATTCGGGAGTTGAAATGGAGAAAATTTAAAATTTGGCATTAGGTCATAGAACGGGTCGTGAGGTGACCCGTTGGTGCATCCCACAAGTCGTGATGTGACTCGTGGTGAGGCCTAGGTAATGAATCTGAAATTTGGGAAGTTGACACCCAACCGGGCATGACCACGAGTCGTGGTCAGGCCCCACGACTCATTAGGTTAGTCGTGGGTAGTGGTGGGTGAGAATATAAAAGAAAGAGTAGTGTACCTAATGGAAGGACCCCACAAGTCGTGGTCAGTCACCACGATTCATGGGGAGGGTCATGGTCAGCTAGTTGAAGAATTATTTGGTATCATGGCAGTGTACCTGACGAGTGGTGACCATGAGTTATGGTCACCAGGTAACGAGTCATTAAGCCTCTCGTTACAAGCCCAGAAGACTTGAGAAGCAGTGAACCTGACGGACGACTCCACGAGTCGTGGCCCTTGATGACGAGTCATTAGGTCCCTCTTCTGACAGTTATTTCCTATGAATTTAGTAAGGGATTTTCCGTAATTTCTAAGATCCTCAGGCCTAAACTACATCGTTTTGAGTTATGAATGATGACTTTTAAAGGGGTTAAATTCATTTTGGGCCATTTTAATATTCATGCATGCAAGAGTGATAGCCTAGAGAGGTGATCAACAAAATCCTTCAAGGTTTTCTTGAATTTCTTATAGGGCATTCAGGGGAGTGCAAGAATCATCTTCAATCAAGTATATAAGGTTATGAATCGGTGTTTCCGTTCACACCCATGCCCAATCTCTCCTAATTTATGAAGTTTAATTCAAATATCTTATGGGGTTTTATCTTAAATCTTGTGAAATTCTAATGATCTATCCATGGGTTATTACTTCTCATGTTTTACACCATATTTTATGAATCATGATCAGATTTTACAACTAATTCAATTATAAATTTATTGATTTCAATTCCTATTAAATTATGCCTAATTATGCAAGTTCTATGATGAGTAGAGTCATGATCTTTACCTCTATTGTTGATATTCATGAACCCATCATGATTTATGAGTCATAATATGGATTTATTTAAATGCCCATTATGAATTTATGATTTACGAATCCTATACATGACTTATAAGTATGCATGAATCTCATGATTTACTAATTATGTTTTTGACCGACTCACGGGCCTTACCCTCATGCCTAGTTCACATATTTACAAGAATTCTTATGATTATCATGATTTAACTAGTCCATGAGTCTCATGCATATTATACTATGTGCACTATATATGTTTTAGGAGTAGTATTTAACACCGAGTAGGTTTGAGGCCTTGGTTTTACCCCAAATCTCATAACTACGTGCCACAGTAGGACATGATGGGACCTCCCTTGTGACTATCTACTTTGCCCAAATGGTCCCTTTCAGGTGTGATATCACTCCCTTTATGGTTCTACCCTTGGAAAGGTACGAAACCCTCCTGACTAGGGATTTACAGGTCGGGCTCCATGTGTGCTCATATGGGGTATGTCGTTATAAGAATCTCCCATTGTTCTGCATGTTTTACGCATTATAATGTTTATGTTAATTTGGCTCGTGTGATGGTTTATAAAGTTTCTCTTACGACTATAGTATTGAATGGATTACGAATGATTTTAAAACCTTGAGTCTTATGTTATCATATGATATTTACGGTATGCGCATGTTGTCCCACTCTTATGATCTCTTATGAGTTTTTATCTATTTTTAAATTTCCGTTTTACTTACTTTGCATACTCGGTACATTTCATGTACTAACCACATACTCTATGTTGTATCGTTTTGTGAAGAAGAGGCTACGAGACATTTAGGAAATGTTCCCTTCTTTCATGATCTATGTCATGCGATGAAATGTCTCCCTATCCTTCTAATTCGTGCTATTCGCGATTGCAGAATCATGGCTCCCCAAATAATGTATGGTAGGAGAAATGGGAATGGAGATGGCCACGAGGATGGCAATGGTAATGGGCACTAGCAAGCCCCACCAGTTCAGGAGCACTAGGCACCTGAGCCAATCGCCCATGCTGAGTTTCGGGAAGCTATTCAGATGCTCGCACAGGCCTTGACCACTTAGGTCAATTAGCAGGTGGTTGCTCATGTTTTCCAAAATGGCAATGTAGTGGCAACTCGAGTCAGGTACTTCTTGAGAATGAACCTACCAGAGTTGCTGGGGTCAAAAGTAGATGAGGACCTGCATGAATTCATCGATGAGATTCTAAAGATCACTAAAGTCATGGGGGTGACAAATAGGGAGTGCGTTAATTTGGCCTCTTATCAACTGAAAGGGGTGGCGCATATTTGGTTTAAATAATAGAGAGATAATAGGGCAGTGGGAGCAGGCCCTATAGGTTGGGAAGAGTTTCATACAGCCTTTTTGGATTGGTTCTTCTCTCAAGAGATGAGGGAACTGAAGGCGGCCGAGTTGTAAATCTGAAATAGGGTGAAATGTCAGTTTAGGAGTACACTCTGGAGTTCACTCTCTTATCCAAGTATGCACCAGTTAGTGGCAGACTAGAGGGCTCAAGTAAGCTAATTTGTGCATGGAGTGGCGGACTACCTGGATAAGGATTGTAGGATCTCCATGATGCACCGAGACATAGAATTTCCCTGCATAGTGTTGCATGCCTAGTAGATGGAGACAGTGTATCAGAGGCAAAGAGAGGCCAAGAGGGCCAGGACAGATAATTACGGGATTTCTCAACCTAGATCGGGGGTGGACAGTGTCAGCATCTCACACAGGTCTTTTTCCCTAGCACCATCATCAGCTAGTACCCCATCTAGATCACGAGGGGATCGGAGAAGCAGTTCTTCAGATTTGAGGGCCCAGGAAAGCATGCATATGGAGCGCACCTTCCCATCTTGTGCAATATGCGGCAAGAATCACCCAAGGAGATGCCTAGTTGGCTCAGACGTTTGTTTCGGGTGTGGAAAACCCAGACACAGACTCAGGGATTACCCTTCGGCCAGATTAGGGGGTGGCGGAGATGGTATGCCAGCCGCTCCAGTAGCATGTCCCTCCCAGCAGGGCGCCTCGACTTGTTTAGCTAGCGATCAGCGGTAGAACAGGTTCTATGCCCTTGCGACCCGTCAGGAGTAGGAGACTTCACCGGATGTGGTTATTGGTATGTTACGAGTGTTTCACCTTGATTCTTATGCTTTGTTAGATATAGGGGATACCTTGTCTTTTGTGACACCTTATATTACTAGTAGCTTTGGAGTCAGTCCCAAAACTCTGTCAGAACAATTTTCAGTTTCTACTCCTATTGGTGATTTAATTGTAGCTAGGCAGGTGTATAGAAGATGCCCGATCACTATATTGCATAAACTCACCTCCACAGACCTTGTAGAGTTAGCAATGACTGAATTTGATATTATTCTCGGCATGGATTGGTTTTATGCATGTTATGCTTCTATTAATTGTAGAACCTAGGAAGTAGAGTTCAGATTTTCGGGTGAATCAGTCTTAGAGTGGAAGGGTAGATCAGTTGTGCCTGTAGGTCATTTCATTTCCTACCTTAAGCCCAGGAAGATGATTTATAAGGGTTGTGTGTACCATCTAGTTAGGGTTAAGGATGTCGAGTTCAAGATCCAAACTATCCAGTCAGTTCCAGTAGTATGTGAGTATCCGAAAGTCTTCTCAGATGATTTACCGGAAATCCCTCCCGAGTGGGAGATTGATTTTGGTATTGACCTTCTTCCCGACACGCAACCTATATCTATTTCTCCTTATAGAATGACTCCAACCAAGCTAAAGGAGTTGAAGGACCTGTCGGATAAAGGTTTCATTAGACCGAACAAGTCCCCATGGGGTGCACCAGTTCTCTTTGTCCTAAAGAAGGATGGCTCTCTTCATACGTGTATTGACTATCAGCAATCGAATAAGGTCACCATCAAGAACAGGTATCCTCTACCTAGGATCAATGATTTATTTGACTAGCTTCAGGATGCCAAGTGTTTCTTGAAGATAGATCTCAGATCCGGGTACCATCACCTTAGAGTTTGGGAGAGTGATATCCCGAAGACAGCCTTCAGGATGCGGTATGGTCATTATGAGTTTGTAGTTATTTCTTTTGGACTAACGAATGCTCCTACAGATTTTATGGACTTGATGAATAGGGTGTTTAAGCCATACTAGGATATGTTTGTGATTGTGTTTATCGGTGACATCCTAATATACTCTCGGAGCGAGGAAGAGCATGTTGCTCATATGAGAGTAGTGCTGCAGACTCTCAAGGATCTCTAATTAAATGCCAAATTTAGCAAGTGCGAGTTTTGGTTGAATTCCGTAGTGTTTTTGGACCATGTGATATGAAGTGAGGGTATAAAGGTGGATTCTCAAAACATAGAAGCGGTGAAGAATTGGCCTAGGCCAGTGAATCCTTTAGATATTCAGAGCTTCTTGAGTTTAGAAGGCTACTATCGGAGGTTCGTGGAAGGTTTCTCATCTATTGCAGCACCCTTGACCAAATTGACCCAGAAGAAGGTGAAATTTCAATGGTTGGAGGCTTGTGAGAAGAGTTTCCAAGAGTTAAAGACTCGACTTCAGCACCGGTATTAACTCTACCAGAGGGTACCAATGGGTTCGTGGTGTATTGTGATGCTTCAAGGATTAGACTTGGGTGTGTATTGATGCAGTACAGGAGAGTTATAGCATATGCCTCTAGACAGTTGAAGGTTCATGAGAAGAATTACCCGACCCATGATCTTGAATTGGCTGCGGTGGTATTTGCCTTGAAGATATGGCGACATTATTTATACAGGGTTCACGTGGATGTGTTTATGGACCACAAGAGTTTTCAATATGTGTTTACCCAGAAGGATCTCAATCTTTGGCAAAGGAGATGGTTGGAGCTACTCAAGGACTACAATATGAGTGTCCTTTACCATTCGGGTAAGACCAATGTAGTAGCAGACGCACTTAGTAGACTCTCTATGGAGAGTGTGTCCCATGTGGATGAGGGGAAGAAGGAGCTGGTGAAGGATGTGCATCGACTCGCAAGGTTGGGAGTTAGATTGGTTGACTCGACCGATGGCGGTGTTGTTGTTTAGAACGGATCAGAACCGTCCTTAGTGACTGATGTAAAAGCTAGGAAAGATGAGGACCCAATTTTTGTGAAGTTAAAGGAAGCCGTTCAGAATCAGAAGGTGGAGGTCCTCTCCAAAGGGGGAGATGGTGTGCTTCGGTGCCAGGTTCTCCTATGTGTTTTGGATGTTGATGATTTGAGGAACCAGATGTTGCATGAAGCTCATGGATACAGGTATTCTATCCATCCATATGCCACCAAGATGTACTGTGACTTATGAGAAGTCCATTGGTGGAATGGCGTGAAGAAGGACATCGCGGAGTTTGTAGCAAAGTGTCCAAACTATCAGCAAGTAAAGGTTGAACATCAGAGACCGGGAGGTGTACTTCAGCATATCAGTATTCCTACTTGGAAATGGGAATAAATCAACATGGACTTCATCATAGGTTTACCTCGTACTCGTCAAAAATATGAATCCATTTGGGTTGTGGAAGATAGGTTGACCAAGGCTGCTCATTTTCTACTGGTCAAGACCACAGATTCGGCAGAGGACTATGCCAAACTATATATTTGGGAGCTAGTTTGATTGCATGGAGTTGTCTTGTCCATCATATCAGACAGAGGTACCCAATTTACCTCTCAGTTTTGGAAGTCATTTAAAAAAGGACTAGGTACTTAGGTTAAGCTTAGCACAGCATTTCACCCGCAAACAGATGGTCAAGCAGAGCGGACAATTCAGACTCTTGATAAAAATTTGAGAGCATGCGTGATTGACTTCAAAGGTAGTTGGGATGATCATTTACCTTTTGTCGAGTTTGCATACAATAACAGTTATCATTTCAGTATTTAGATGGCACTACTCAAGGCTCTCTATAGGCGGAGATGTAGATCGCCCATTGGTTGGTTTGAGGTTGGTGAAGGGGCAATGTAGGACCAGATTTGGTTCATGAGGCTATGGAAAAGGTTCAATTGATAAGGGACAGGCTAAAAACTGCTCAGAGTTGCCAAAAGTCCTATGTCGATATGAGAAGGAGAGAATTAGAATTTGAAGTTGATGATTGGGTATTTCTGAAGGTGTTTCACATGAAGGGAGTGATGAGGTTCGAAAAGAAGGGGAAACTTAGTTCCCATTGTGTCGGCCCGTATTGGATTATGAGATGTGTTGGCAAGGTGGCTTATAAATTGGAGTTTCTCGCAGAATTTGCTTTTGTGCATCCTTTTTTCCATATATCGCTCTTAAAGAAGTGTTTGGGTGATCCATCTCTAGTTATCCCGGTGGACAGTGTTGGTGTAAAAGACGGTCTCAGTTATGAGGAGGTTCCGATAGAAATGCTAGATCGTCAGGTTCGAAGGATAAGGAACAAGGAGGTAGCTTCAGTTAAAGTATTATGGAGGAATCAGCATGTTGAGGGAGCTACGCGGGAGGCCGAAGCGGATATGATGGCTAGACACCCACATTTATTGTCACGAACCGAACGTACACCCAGATCATTGACACTGGACAAAGGACCCCGAGTCAACCCATGGCTCATGCATACGACTAATCTCATTCAAGTAAGCGGAACGATAATCATAAAGATATAGCGGAAACGTAATCATAACATAGCATCAAGAAATACCAACGTTTACACAGCCGAATACAATATACTTGTCTGAAAGCCTCTAAAACGTAAGATGGGTTGATGGGACAACATCCCCAACTAACCCAACCAGTACTGAAACATAAAAGTCATGGAAGTATATCAAACGGCCCTAGGAACATGAGGACTCACCAATAAGCTGATATCGAAAGCTGGGATGGACTATGGATGAGGATGAGCCTGAGATCCGGACCCTGTATCATGAAATGATACAGCATAAAAAGTATGCAGTAAGTACGTGGAATGCACTGAATATGCAAGTTAAGTAAAACAGACATTTAAAAGTAAAGTAAAACTCATAAATAGACATAAGAGAAGGACATCAATAGACATAAGAGAAGGACATCATGCTTACATCAAAATCTTTACATCATCCTTACATCAAAATCTTTACATCATCCTTACATCAAAATCTTTATAATAATAATAAGGCTCAAGGCTTTCAAATCATTCAATATCGTTCACTATCATAATCATAAATAGTTTTACCATAATATAACTTTCACCAATAACACAAATATAACAATGCATAGAACATGTGAAACAATGGGAGGACTCGTCATAACCGACACCATCATGGTAGAGCCTTTTCATGATGCCCCACTGTCTCGCTCAAGTGGGCAGAGCCAACCCTGGCTTACCAGGCGAGGGTCGTGCATAAGGCGTGATATCACATTTGAGGGGATCATTATCAATACATCATAACATTTACAAACCCACGGTGGCACGTGGTTATGAGACACTGGCATAGTCCTTTGAACGCTGGACTGCTCGATGCTAGACACAGCTCCCAAAAAACATGCATATAGGCTCATACATAAATCATTAACATCGTGCATAAAATTCATTGGCTAAGATATAACATTTATCATCATTGATCCCCTTTAAAACATGCTTAGCCAAGAATCAAGGCCCCTTTATATCGGCCAACATTATAAATCGACAATTCATGAAATTCATTTCATAAATCATAAATATTTCTTCATCATGTGGGCATTGCCCAATACTTCATCATACTCATTTCTTTCAAAATATACTCATAACATGGGTAACTTGGATTCATGCATTTCCATAATCAATAGACTTAAAATAATGAATATTAATCATAAATCATAATTTCCAAGAACTTCCATAAATGGGCAATTTAGATTTAAAAAGATTGAAACATGAATTTAAGAAAATAATAGTAAAACCTGCCCATCATGCATATTTTCATAAGAAAAGCTCAATTAAAACATACCCATAAGAAGAAATCACATTTACATGCTTTGGGTAAAACCCCATGAAATTTGAGTAGGAGAATTCATGAATTAACTCGAAATTGGGCATGGGTGAGGAAGAATTCCACCCATTTTAAAATCCTAGATACCTGGGAATGGATGGACTTAAGGTTTCTTGAACACCCACCGAGAATTTGAAGAAAAATTGGGCAAGAAGGCTTTGAATCTCCCAAAAATCCCTCTAGAATCCTTGCATGAGAATGGGCATGCAATGGGGACTTAACTCCTCTTATCATACTCAAAAAAGAACCAAAACGACGTATTTTAGGGGATAAAATGAGGAAAGGTCGAAAATACCCTTAAAATAATTTCCTTCAAATCTGGCCCGAACAGACCAATGACCGACCCAACGGGTCGTGGCATCATACCATGACTCATGGTATTGAGTCGTCGGGTCCACTGCCTCATGACATGTCTCAGATCCTTCCCACGACTCAACAGGATGAGTCGTTACAACAATACACGGGTCGTTGAGTCGACCGTCATCAGCCCTTGATCAAATCTGACCTCTCTTTCCACGAGCCTCACCACGACTCGTGGTGGCATACAATGAGTCATGGTCTCCATCCGTTGAATGCACTGGAAACTTCAACCAACCAGTAACGACTTGAAACAATGGGTCGTTGTCTCTCACCACGGATCGTGGGATGGCCCGTTGCTTCCTCCTCAGCCTAAGTTCAGTCTTTCTAACCACTGGTTACAATGACTCATTGTTCCTGACAAGGAGTCGTTACACCGTCCATTGTTTCCACTGATTCCCTGACTTCCCAAACCACAACTGCATATGACGACTCGTGGTATCCTACCACGAGTCGTAGGGTCATCCGTTCTGTGATATTTTTGCCAGTTTTCTGCACTTTTCAATTTTAAACTTTCGGGTCTATTCTTAGGCCTTTCCGGGGTATTACAATATCTCCCCCTTTGGAACATTTGTCCTCCAATGTAGGAAACAAGCAGCAAACAGAAACATACAATTTATCATAGCTATATACTGATAATTTTAACTGAAACTTTCACGGAATGACTACCTCCAAATCAAACCACATAGCTGAACTGATCTCATGCTTCATATATGCATTCATACACAAAAAAGAAACTTGCACATATAAACTGAACATGAAAACTAAATAGATTCATACAGAAAAACTAATACCTCAAGTCAAAACTAAGCCGGTAGAGAACAAATGTGGGTATTTAGCCATCATCTCCGCTTCAGCTTCCCACGTAGCTCCCTCCACATGCTGATTCCTCCTAATACTTTAACTAAAGATACTTCTTTGTTCCTCAGCCTCCGAACCTGACGATCCAGGATTCCAATAGGAATTTCTTCAAAACTGATGTTGTCCTTCACTCCAATGTTGTCTACCGGAACTACCAAGGCTGGATCACCTAAGCACTTCTTCAAAAGTGACACGTGAAAGACAGGATGAACTAAAGATAACTCTGATGGCAAGTCCAACTCATACGCCACCTTACCAACTCTTCTCACAACCCGGTAGGGACCAATATAACGGGGACTGAGTTTACCTTTCTTTCCGAACCGCATGACTCCCTTCATGGGAGATACCTTTAGAAATACCCAGTCGTCCACACAAAACTCCAAATCTCTTCCTCTCACATCAGCATACAATTTCTGACGACTCTGAGCGGTTTTCAACCGATCTTGGATCAACTGGACCTTCACCATCGCCTCATGAACCGAATCTGGGCCTATCATAGATGCCTCACCAACCTCGAACCATCTGATGGGAGATCTACACCTCCGCCCGTAAAGAACCTCGAACGGTGCCATTTGGATACTGGAGTGGTAAATGTTATTATAAGCAAACTCGATCGAGGGCAAATGATCATCCCAACTACCTTTAAAATCCATAAAAACATGCCCTCAACATATCCTCAAGGGTCTGAATGATACATTCTACCTGGTCATCTGTTTGCGGATGGAAGGTTGTACTGAGCTTAACTTGCATTCCAAGTCCCTTTTGAAATGAACGCCAAAATAGAAAAGTAAACTGAGTACCTCGGTCTAAAATAATTGACAAGGGCACTCTATGAAATCGAACTAACTCCCGAATATACAACTTAGCATAATCCTCCGCTAAATCCATGGTCTTGACCTGTAGAAAATGTCCAGCCTTAGTTAATCTGTCCACCACCACCCAAATGGAGTCATAGTGTCGGCGAGTATGAGGTAGGCCTGTAACAAAATCCATATTAATCTTTTCCCACTTCCAAGTGGGGATGCTAATATCCTGAAGTACGCCTCCCGGCCTTTGATGTTCGACTTTCACTTGTTGACAGTTTGGACACTTTGCTATGAACTCCGCAATATCTTTCTTCTTACCATCCCACCAATAGATTTATCACAAATCTCGATACATTTTTGTGGATCCTGGATGGATAGAATATCTGGTACCATGTTCCTCATGTAATATGCAAACTCTCAAATTATCGGTGTACGAAACACATAATCGACCCTGGTATCATAGAACACCATCTCCCCCTTGGGAGAAGACCTCTACCTTCTGACTCCTCACCGTATCCTTCAACTTCCTCAATATTGTATCCTCATCTTGCCTGGATTTGACATCAACTACCAAGGATGATTCTAACCCGTTATCTACAACAAAACCTCCTTTAGTCGCATCGATCAATCTAACTCCCAGTCTTGCAAGTCGGTGGGCATCCTTCACCAACTTCTTCCTTCCCTCATCCACGTGGGACACACTCTCCATGGAGAGCCTACTAAGCGCATCCACAACCACATTAGCCTTGCCCGGGTGGTAAAGGACACTCATGTCATAGTCCTTAAGTAACTCCAACCACCTCATTTGCCGAAGATTTAGATCTTTCTGTGTGAACACATATTGCAAACTCTTGTGATCCGTGAATACATCCACGTGGATCCCATACAAGTAATGTCACCGTATCTTCAATGCAAACACCACCACGGCCAACTCAAGATCATGGGTAGGGTAATTCTTTTCATGGACCTTCAGCTGTCTCGAGGCATATGCTATTACCTTCCCACACTGCATCAACACACATCCCAGTCGAACTCTCGAAGCATCAAAATAAACAACAAAGCCATCGGTACCCTCGGGTAATGTCAACACTGGTGCTAAAGTGAGTCGGGTCTTTAACTCTTGGAAGCTTTTCTCACAAGCATCCGACCATTGAAATTTTACCTTTTTCTAAGTCAACTTAGTCAAAGGTGCCGCAATAGATGAAACACCCTCCACAAACCTTCTGTAATAAACTGCTAAGCCCAAGAAACTCCGAATTTCTGAAGGACTCACCGGTCTGGGCCAATTCTTCACCACCTCTATCTTCTGGGAATCTACCCCTATGCCTTCGATTGATACCATGTGACCCAGAAATGCTACCGAATTCAGCCAAAATTCACACTTGCAAAACTTTGCATACATCTGACAGTCCTTGAGGGTTTGCATCACTATTCTCAAATGAGTGGCATGCTCCTCCTCACTCCAGGAGTATATATGAATGTCGTCACTGAACACGATCATGAACATATCCAAATATAGTTTGAACACCCTATTCATCAGGTCCATAAAAGATACAGGAACATTGGTTAGCCCAAAAGACATAACAACAAATTTGTAGTGACCATACCGAGTCCTGAAAGTGGTCTTCGGGATGTCACTCTCCCGAACTCTGAGCTGGTGATACCCGGACCTAAGGTCAATCTTGGAGAAGCACTTGGCACCCTGAAGATGGTCAAACAAATCATCAATCTTGAGTAAGTGGTACCTGTTCTTGACGGTAACTTTGTTTAACTGTTTGTAGTCAATACACATGCGAAGGGAACCATCCTTCTTTCAAACAAATAGGACTGGTGCACCCCATGCGGACTGGCTCGGACTAATGAAGCCCTTGTCCAACAGATCCTTCAACTGCTCCTTCAATTCCTTTAGCTAGGTTGGAGCCATCCTGTAAAGAGGGATAGAAATAGACTGCGTATTTGTCAATAGATCAATACTGAAATCAATTTTCCTTTTCGGAGGAACACTTGGAAAATCTTCGAAAAACACCTTCGGGTATTCGCACACCACCGAAACTGACTGAATAGTCGGGGTCTCGGACTCCACATCCTTAACCCTAACTAGGTGGTACATGCATCCCTTAGAGATCATCTTCCTAACCTTCATACAGGAAATAAGTCGTCCTACTGGCACTGTCAAACTACCCTTACACTCCACAACTGACTCACCCAAAAAATGAAATTCCACAGTATGGGTCCTACGATTAATCAAAGCATAACATGCAAACAACCAATCCATACCTAAAATGATGTCAAAATCATTCATGGCCAATTCTACTAAGTCTGCGAAGGTAACCTTATGCAACACAGTGATCGGGCATCCTCTATATACCCGTCTAGATACAACTGAATCACCGACAGGGGTAGAAACTGAAAATGGCTCTGATAGGGTCTCAAGACTAACTCGAAGACTACTAGCAATGTAAGGAGTCACGAAAGACAATGTGGCTCCCGGGTCTAACAAGGCATAAATATCAGTATGAAAGACACACAACATACAAGTGACCACGTCTGGCAAAGTCTCCTGCTCCTGGTGCGAGGCAAGGGCGTAGAATCAGTTTTGGCACTGACTGCCACCCCCACTAGTAGATGCTCCCTGTGGCACTGAACGAGCTAGAGATGCTGCTGCCTGGTGGTCTGTGCTCGACCCCTATCATCACCCTGTCTGGCATATGGACATGCCCGGTGCATGTGCCAGATCTACCACACCTGAAGTAGACATCCGAACCGAGCAGGCACTCCCCAGTGTGACTCTTGTCGCACTTCCCGCAGGCTAGAGAGGTATACTCTAACTGGGTGCCCCTCTGATCCCTCAACCCTAAAGCCCTGCTCCTCTGATCACCCCTGGGTCTATATGGAATGCTAACAGATGAGGGTTCTAGGTCTAGTGACCTCTGCTGAAACTGTGGACGGTAGCCACCACTGGACCTTTGATGTGAAAGCCCATGACTATCTGTCCGAGCCCTCTTTGCCTCTCTCTCCCTCGCATGAGCCGCCTCCATCAGCTGGGCGTATAACACTATGAGAGGAAAGTCCATATCCTGGTGGAGCATAGCAGTCCTGCAATCCTTGTCTAAATAATCGGCGACTCCATGAACAAATCGGCTCACCCGCGCCCTCTGATCCATCACCAACTCTGGGGCATACTTCGACAACCGGGTGAACTCAAGTGAATACTCCAGCACTATCATCTTTCCTTTCTTGAGGTTAAAAAACTCAACTGCTTTCAATTCCCTCATCTCCCGAGGGAAGAACCTGTCAAGAAAGGCCATGTGGAACTCATCCCAACTGATAGGGCCCGCTCCCGCTGCTCTGCGTTCCTTCCACTACTTGTACCAAATATGAGCGACCTCCTTTAGCTAGTAAGAGGACAAGTCCACAAACTCCCCATTTGTCACTACCATAACCTGAGTGACCTTCAAGATACCTTCAATGAACTCGTGTGGATCCTCATCCACCTTCAATCCCATAAACTCAGGAGGGTTCATCCTCAAGAAGTCTCTAATCCGAGCCGCCTGTGCATTTCCATTCTGTGGAACCTGCGCAATAGCCTACTAGTTGACCTGAGCGGTCAAGGCCTACGCCAACATCTGAATCGCCGCTTGAAACTCGGCGTGGGCAGCTGGCTCTATGCCTGGGGCTTCGAAATAGGTGAGGCTTGCTGATGCCCATGATCATTGCCATCCCCATGGCCTTCATCATTTCCATTCCTTATTCTGTTCATTCTTCGAGTAGCCATAATTCTACAATCGCGAATCTCACGAATTAGAAGGATGGAAAAGCTTTTTATCACACGACACAGAACATGAACGAATGGAATATTTTCTAAAACGTTTAGTAGCCTCTTCGTCATAGGTGTGGCGCGCTTCACACCCATGAAAAAGAATCTACCTAATGCGGCTTTCGAACACCCTAGGACACTTCAAACCTATCGCTCTGATACCAAGTTTTTCACGACTGGAACGTACACCCGGATCGTAGACACGGGACAAGGGACCCCGAGTTGACCCATGGCTCATACATGCGACTAATCTCATTTAAGTAAGAGGAATGATAATCATAATGATATAGCGGAAACGTAATCATAACATAGCATCAAGAAATACCAACGTTTACACAGTTGAATACTACATACTTGTCTGAAAGCCTCTACAACGTAAGATGGGTTAATGGGACAACATCCCCAACTAACCCGACCAGTACTGAAACATAAACAACATGGAAGTCTATCAAACGGCCCTTGGAACATGAGGACTCACTAATAAGTTGATATCGAAAGCTGGGATGGACTACGGATGAGGATGATCCTGAGATCCGAACCTTGTATCATAAAATGATACAATATACAAAGTATGCGGTCAGTACATGGAATGTACTGAGTATGCAAGGTAAGTGGTCAGTACATGGAATGTACTGAGTATGCAAGGTAAGTAAAACAGACATTTAAAAGTAAAGTAAAACTTATAAATATACATAGGAGAAGGACATCTTCTTACATCAAAATCTTCATAATAATCATAAGGCTCAAGGCTTTCAAATCATTCAATATCGTTCACTATCATAATCATAAATAGTTTTACCATAATATAACTTTCACCAATAACACAAATATAACAATGCATAGAACATGTGGAACAATGGGAGGACTCGTCATAACCGAAACCATCATGGTAGAGCCTTTCATGATGCCCCACTGTCTCGCTCAAGTGGGCAGAGCCGACCCTAGCTCTCCAGGCGAGGGTCGTGCATAAGGCATGATATCACATTTAAGGGGATCATTATCAATACATCATAACATTTACAAACCAATGATGGCACGTGGTTATGAGACACCAGCGTAGTCCTTTGAACGTCGGGCTGCTCGGTGCTAGACATGGCTCCTAAAAACATGCATATAGGCTCATACATAAATCATTAACATCATGCATAAAATTCATTGGCTAAGATATAACATTTTTTATCATTGATCCCCTTTAAAACATGTTTAGCCAAGAATCAAGGCCCCTTTATATCGGCCAACATTATAAATCGACAATTCATGAAATTCATTTCGTAAATCATAAATCATTCTTCATCATGTGGGCATTGCCTTATACTTCATCATACTCATTTCTTTCAAAATATAATCATAGGTAACTTGGATTCATGCATTTCCATAATCAATAGACTTAAAATAATGAATATTCATCATAATCATAATTTTCATGAACTTCCATAAATGGACAATTTAGATTTAAAAAGATTGAAACATGAATTTAAGAAAATAATAGTAAAACCTACCCATCATGCATATTTCCATAAGAAAATCTCAATTAAAACATACCCATAAGAAGAAATCACATTTACATGCTTTAGGTAAACATGAAATTTGAGTAGGAGAATTCATGAATTAACTCGAAATTTGGCATGGGTGAGGAAGATTTTCCCCCATTTTAAAACCCTAGATACCTGGGAATGGATGGACTTAAGGTTTCTTGAACACCCACCGAGAATTTGAAGAAAAATTAGGGAAGAAGGCCCTGAATCTCCAAAAAACCCCTCTAGAATCCTTGCATGAGAATGGGCATGCAATGGGGACTTAACTCCTCTTATCATACTCAAAAAATAACCAGAACGACATAGTTTAGGGGCTAAAAATGAGAAAAGGTCGAAAATACCCATAAAATAATTTCCCTAAAATCTGCCCCGAACAGACCAATGACCGACCCAACGGGTCGTGGCATCATGCCATGACTCATGGTATTGAGTCGTCGAGTCTACTGCCTCATGAAATGTCTCAGATCCTTCCCACGACTCAACAGGATGAGTCGTTACAACAACACATGGGTTGTTGAATCGACCGTCTTCAGCCCTTGACAAAATCTGACCTCTCTTTCCACGGGCCTCACCACGAATTGTGGTGGCTTACAACGAATCATGCTCTCCATCCATTGAATGCACTAGAAACCTCAAACAATCAGTATCGACTTGAAACAACGGGTCATTGTCTCTCACCACAGATATTGGGATGTTCGTTGCTTCCTCCTCAACCTAAGTTTAGTCCTTGTAACGACTGGTAACAATGACTCGTTGTTCTTGACAACGAGTCGCTACACCATTCATTGTTTCCTCTGATTCCCTAACTTACCAAACCACAACTACATATGACAACTCGTGGTATCCTACCATTAGTCTTAGGGTCGTCCATTCAGTGATATTTTTTTCAGTTTTCTGCACTTTCCAATCTTAAACTCTAGGGTCTATTCTTAGGCCTTTCCAGGGTATTACATTTATTCTCTACCAGCTCAGTTCCAGCTTGAGGTATCAATTTGACCAAAAAACTCCACTTAGTTTTCATGTTCAGTTTATGTGTCCAAGTTCCTTTTATGTATATGGATGTGTGTATGATTCGTGAATTCAGTTCAGCTATGTATTTTAAATCGGAGGTAGTCATTTTGTTAGTTTTCGGCTTAAAGGATCTGTTTTTGAATATAATAATTGCATTTCTCTATTTTTCTGTGTGTTTTCCAACATTCGAGGACGAATGTCCCAAGGGGGAGATATTGTTATACCCCAAAAGCCCAAAGATCAGACCTGGGAGTTGAAATGAAAAATATTAAAATTTGGCATCAGGTCACAGAATGGGTCGTGAGGTGACCCGTTGGTGCAGCCCACGAGTCATGATGTGACTCGTGGTGAGGCCCAGGTGTTGAACCTGAAATTTGGGAAGTTGACTTCCCACTCATGGTCATGCCCCACGACTCGTTAGGTCAGTCATGGACAGTGGTAGGTGAGAAAATGAAAGAAAGAGGCAGTGTACCTAACAGACGGACCCCACGAGTCATTGTCAGCCACCACGGGTCGTGATCAGCTAGTTGAAGAATTATTTATCATCATGGCAGTGTACCTAACGAGTGGTGACCACGACAGGTAACGAGTCATTAAGCCTCCCTTTACGAGCCCAGATAACTTGAGAAGCAGTGAACCTGACGGACGACTCCACTAGTCGTGGACCTTGATGATGAGTCATTAGGTCCCTCGTTGGGGCCATCTGACAGTTATTTCCTGCAAATTTAGTAAGGGCTTTTTCATAATTTCTAAGATCCTCAAGCCTAAACTACATCGTTTTGAGTTATGAATGATGACTTTTAAAGAGGTTAAGTTCATTTTAGGCCATTTTCATATTCATGCCTGCAAGAGTGATAGCCTAGAGAGGTGATCAAGTAAATCCTTCAAAGTTTTCTTAAATTTCTTCTTGGGCGTCCAAGGGAGTGTAATAATCAGCTTCAATCAGGTATGTGAGGTTATGAATGGGTGTTTTCGTTCACACCCATGCCCAATTTCTCCTAATGTATGAAGTTTTGTTCAAAATTCTTACGGGGTTTTATCTAAAATCTTATGGAATTCTAATGATCTATCCATGGATTATTACTTCTCATGTTTTACACCATATTTTATGAATCATGATCAGATTTTACAACTAATTCGATTATAAGTTTATTGATTTCAATTCCTATTAAATTATGTCTAATTATGCAAGTTCTATGATAAGTTGAGTTATGATCTTTACCTCTATTGTTAATATTCATGAACTCATCATGATTTATGAGTCATAATATGGATATATTCAAATGCCCATTATGAATTTATGATTTACGAATCCTATACATGACTTATAAGTATGCATGAATCTCATGATTTACTAATTATGTTTTTGGCCGACTCACGGGCCTTACCCTCATGGTTAGTTCACGTATTTACAGGCATGCTTATGATTATCATGATTTAACTAGTCCATGAATCTCATGCATCTTATATTATGAGCACTATATATGTTTTGGAAGTAGTATTTAACACTGAGTAGGTTCAGGGCCCAGGTTTTGTCCCGAATCTCAGAACTACGTGCCACCGTAGGACATGATGGGACCTATTGTGACTTTCCCCTTTGCCCAAATAGGCCCTTTCATGTGTGATATCACGCCCTCTAAGGTTCTACCCTTGGCAAGGTACGAACACCCTCCCGACTAGGAATTTACAGGTCGGGCTCCATGTGTGCTCATATGGTGTATGTCGGTTATAAGAATCTCCCATTGTTCCGCATGTTTTATACGTTATAATGTTTATGTTAATTTGGCTCAAGTGATGGTTTATAAAGCTTCTCTTACAACTGTAGTATTGAATGGATTACGAATGATTTTAAAACCTTGAGCTTTATGTTATTGTATGATATTTATGGTATGAGCATGTTGCCCCACTCTTATGATCTCTTATGAGTTTGTATCTATTTTTAAATGTCTGTTTTACTTACCTTGCATATTCGGTACGTTCCACGTACTGACCGCATACTCTATGTTGTATCATTTCATGATATAGGACCCGACTCTCAGGTTCAACCCCGTTCATAGTTAGTCTTCAAAGCTAGCATCTTACGTTGTTGGTTGATCACGGGCAAAAATAGCATGCCCGAGATACGCTTTATGACTTAAATTAGTCTTGTTTATCTAAGTTATTGTATACATTTTCATGTAATTTTATATGAAGTGAAGATATGTGCTAACCAACATGATTAGACTTTGTTTTGTAGGTTTTGATGACTTTTGAGTAACTAATTCATGATTTGGTGAAGTGGAGGAATGGAATCAAGAGCAAAACATGAAAGTCAACAAGAAAACATGCAACAACTGGCACCCTGCGCGATAGGGGTCGTGGCACGCTACCAACGCGGCAACACTTGGTCGAAAATTGCATTTTTTGGCACATTCCAGTGAGGGTACGCGTTACCAACGTGTCACGGAGGTCAAGTAGGGCGTTCATCTCCATGACATGTTGTTGTTCCAACCACAGGCCAAATTTTGCAATTTTTCAGCATAGTATAAATTGAACCCTTAGCTCCTAAAATCATTTGGTCACGATTTTATTCTGGAAAACTACCTAGGAGTGAAGGGAGCAGTGGGAGAACTCATCTAGGGTTTGTCAAATTCCCTTCTCATCTACCAAATTCATGTAAGTATGTTAGTTTAGTAGTAGTTAGTGTAGTTTTACGAAAATGAATGGCAAGAACCCTTCCTCTAGGGTTGAAGCCATGAATTATGATTGTGATTTTATGAAATTATTTTGGAATTAAGTTATTGATTGTTGTTTTCATCTTGCATTCTGGATTGTTGGTTGTTTTTATGATTGATCACCATGAAAGCATATTTGTTAGCTTGAGTAATAGCTTGAGAAAGCATTACCTAGGTCAGTACATGAGAATGTGAGGAGCACGTTTGTATCTCGGGAGATATTTTTGTGTCAGGATAGAAATATACCTAACACCGTGCTTGGTTGAGACACGGGGGTTATGAAAGACCAACTTGGGATGTCACATCACCACTCAAAGAAGTAGTTGTGAGGCTAAGTTGAGTTAAATGGTTAGACGCACGAAAGTCCCTAATCGTTTCCCCATAAACCACAACATAATTGATTGCCCGCGACTAGAAATTAAACTCCTCGCTCACAATGATGCAGTGAGGCTAGATTGCCATGTTTAGAGGCTCGAAAGACCATAAACATGCAATTCTAATTATGTGAAATAACAATTGATAGTTCCATGCTTAACCCATTGCAAATCGTAGTATCGCATGATTAATTAGTTTTAACTCTATGTTGCTCCTAGAGTAATTTCAGAATACTTCATTGACCCAAACTTAGAGTTAATTAATCTCGATCAAAAATGTCTATAACCAACACTTGAGGTATTTAAGATCACACTAGAAATGGATAGTTAGAGGAATGGGTCCAGTCCCTGTGGGTTGATAATCCGGTTCTTAAAAAGAGCCACTATATTACTTGCACGACCCGTACACTTGCGGATGTGCGAATCGGGCACGTCAAGTTTTTGGCGCCGTTGCCGGGGACTCGGCGAAGTTTTGATAATTTATCTATTTTTGTGTGATTTTTGAATTTCCTTAAGTGTTGAGAAACTTGGTCTTAGTGTGCTTATTTGCAGGTGACAGGTTGTCCTGCTGAGCTGGCTAGAAATAGAGAACTTGTGGAACCGTTGCTGGAACCTGAACGTCAAATCCATTTGCAAAGGAGAGTAGCTCTAGAGCAAAAGCTGAAGAGACTTCAAGAAAAGGTACAACAACAACCACCCGCGGGACAAGCACAATTGTCATCCGAAGCAATGGCAGCAAGACCAGTTCGCGAAGTGGCAATCCCACTAGCGATAAATGTGACCTCGAGCATTCGTAAACCGGAGCCTAGAGGGCACTTTGAGCTTAAACAAAACATGGTGCAGCTGTTACATTCTAGTGTTCAATTCACTAGGATGGCACATGAGGACCCGCAGCAGCACTTACAGAGCTTTTTAGAGATTAGTGACACGTTCGTCCCCACCGGTGAGTCCACAGATTATGTCCGAATAACCCTCTTCCCATTTTCACTGTTGGGAGAGGAGAAAAAGTGGCTGAAGGCTGAGCCACCGAACTCCATAACTTCATGGAATGACTTGGCTAAGAAGTTCCTTATCAGATTCTTCCCTTCAGGCAAAACTGCAAAATTGAGAAGTGAAATGCTCAGTTTCAAGCAGAGGCCTGATGAGAACTTATATATGGCTTGGGAAAGATTCAAGTCATTGTTGAGAGACTGCCCCCATCACCAGCAATCAAATGAAGTGCTGGCTCATACCTTTGTAGAAAGTCTAGACCCACACACAAAAATATTACTAGACTCTGCATCGGGTGGGCAAGCCTTGGATAAGACATATGATGAGTTGTACGCTTTGTTGAACAGAATTGCACAAGGAAATCCAGAGTGGTACAGCGAGTCATCGAGAGGGGCAGGAAAGAGATCAGGGTTGATAGAAGTATATGGTTTGAATGCCTTGGCAGCATAGTTAGCTGCGTTCCAGCATCAGATGATGACTCAGTTCAATAAACTGAGTATGAACCAACGCCAGGGCCAGGTTAATGCAGTTCAGCAAGCTCCGAGTTGGTGTGAAGTTTGTGGTAATTATTGGCACCATGCAGACTCTTGTGGAGCCAATCCGGAGTCAGTCAATTTTGTTAGTAATGTGCAGCGCAACAATCAGAATTTTGAAACCAGTTACAACAGAAATTGGCAGGGCCACCCGAATTTTTCTTGGGGTGGAAACCAAAAGCAGAATTATATGCAACCTCAACAATAGCAGTATTAGAAGAATAAGCAGAATGATGGGCAATTGAGTAGCAGCATTGAGGAAACACTGCAGAAACTTATGGAGACCCAGAATCAGTTAGCAGAAAATCAGGCGAGGATGGCAACAGACTTAATGAATCAGCAATTAGCCACCCGCAATCTTGAAAAACAAGTGGGTCAGATAGAATCTGCTCAAAACATGACATCACAAGGGGGATTACCCAGCGACACAGATCCTAACCCCCGGAAGATCAATGCCATCAGTTTGAGAAGCGGTAAGCAATTAGCTGATGCAGTGCCAAAAGAGTTGAGAAAGGGGGTGTAACCGGAGTTGGTTAGACCAGGACCATCCATCAACATGGGAGATAATCAGAGTGCTGGGAAACAAAATGCGGAACTTTCATTGCAGCCAGCACAAAGACCACCACCACCATTCCCTCAGAAATTCAGAAAGAGCAAGGAAAAGGAATGCTTCAAAAAGTTCTTTGAGAGCTTCAAAGAACTTCACATAAATTTGCCTCTTATTGATGTCTTGCAGGGAATGCCCAAGTATGCTAAATACTTAAAGGACGTGATGGCGAACAAAGTTAGATTGGTGGACGTCCAGACTGTAGCACTGACTGAGGAGTGCAGTCACAGGGTATTGAGCAAAATGCCAATGAAGCTCAAAGACCCAGGGAGTTTTACCCTCCCCATACAAAATGGTAAAGCTGAGGTGCTACGAGCTTTGTGTGACTTGGAGGCGGCAGTTAATCTAATGCCCCTATCCTTATTCAACACCCTAGGGTTGGGAAAACCGAGGCCGACAAGGTTGATGTTGCAGCTGGCTGACAAGTCGCGAGTGACACCTGATGGAATAATAGAGGACCTTCTCATCAAAGTAGGTAAGTTCATTATACCTGCTGATTTTATTGTCTTGGATTTTCAGGTTGATGACCAGGTACCCCTGATCTTGGGATGGCCATTCTTGGCCACTGGAGGAGCGGTGATTGATTTGAAAGCAGGGACCCTGAAAATGAGGGTTGAGGATGAAGAAGAAATCTTCCGCGTTTACCAAGAAATGAACCCATCTGCACTATAGAAACCTTTGTCAGGTTAGTGTGTTGGCAGAGGATAAGTGTGGGGTGGAGGATTCCACAAGTGCAGGGCCAAAGGCAATTACAAGTGTTCAGCCCGAGTCTGATAAAGGGCTTCAAATTGAGAAGAAGTTGGAGAAAGAGAGGAACGGAGTGGAGGCTGTTTCCTCTAAACATCAAAAGAAAAGGAGATGGTTCTCGAAAGAGAACCCAGGTATGAGGATGTCCTGAAAAGGATAGTCCACGTCGGGCCACAATGTAAAAAAAGGCGCTACTTGGGAGGCAACCCAAGGGTACCACAGGTACCATTTTAATTTCTTACATTTGTATTGATTTTATTTATTTTTCATCTTGTGTTGTTTTTGGTGGAAAGTTAAGCACAGATGGAGGGGAAGTCTGAGTACCCGTGGAGGAGGAAGCTAAAAAGCATGGAGATAAAAAGTGTGGGGTCGACACACACTTGTGCAAAGTTAAAGAAAATCATGCTATTAGCTAGGCCTAAAGGCCTCAGGGAGTATTTCTCACCCTTTTTAAATTTTAATTTGATGCTATGAGGACATAGCATGATTTAATTGTGGGGTGAGGGAAATTTGGAGGGAAATTTCAAAATTTTTGTGCTTAACGATTTTTGGTGAATGTAATGCTTGTGAGAAATATTTGAAAATTTTGAAAATTTTTTGTGAATTAAGCATGACTTCATCACCCGTTGGTTTTTCTTTTCGATTCTTTTTCGACGAGGGGGTCTTTGAACCGAAGAATAAAAATTTTTCTTTTTCTTTCCTTTGTCTGTATATAGTTTTTTTTAGTCAAAGTTAGTGACTGTTTCTGATGATGGATGGATGACGACCGTCTTGAGGAAAAATTAGTCGGTAGGTGTTGGGTTTTTGAAACCATAACTAATGGGTGCTTGATGTTCTTGTTATGTGCTATACGTGATTGTAAGAGGCAAGTATGTTCAGTGTGAAGCATGCAAGTGTATAACTTTGTTTGAGACACTTAAGCTCGGGAATTTGACTTAATATGATTGAAGCTTAATTATGAATTCTTGTGATTAGCTGAGTAAGAGTCTGCGGAATGTGTCTTGAATTGAGCATGTGCCATGAGTGTAAGGTTTTTGAGGATTCTGTTCTATTATGAAATGTCTAGAACTTGCCTGGTGTGTTTATGAAACGAAATGAAGGATGTGAATTGTAGGAGATGATATAGGCATTTCTTTGAATGAACCAAATTTTTATCCCTCATTTTACCTACCTTGAAAAATTAATCCTAGTTAGCCCCTTTGAGCCTTGAGCCTATTCTTTGACAGCTTTGCAACATAAGCTTAATCCTTTTTCTTTCATTAGCCTTGAATTTGATCCAAAACTCCTAAGCTCTTGAGTGGAAAAAAATCCGAAGGAGTAAAGGAGTGAGAAGAATGAAAAGAAAGGAAAAGTAGCAAGTTGTAGAAGTGAGAAAAGGACAAAGGTGCACTCGTGTGAAAATTGTTGATTATTAGTAAGGAGTAAGAAAACAAATTAATGTAAAATTATTTATATATCTCCTTATTAATAAGCTAAAAGTGCCTAAAGAAAGAGGGAACATAAGAGGAAAAAGAAAGATGAAAGGAGAAAAAGGTGAAGTAAGGGAAGGGAAGTTCGTAATGAGGGCGTAATGTATTAAAAGCGCTTGGGAAAGATGTCACTATTATTGGCCAGAATAGTGCCTGTCAGCACCTAAGTTACATTACAACCTAAAAAGTCCTACTTGATCTTGCGTTCACACATCCTTAAATTAGTGGAATAAAACACTATGGGCAAGCTTATGGGTCATTACATGATGCATGTGAATTCTTTGTGAGAGTGAGCGTAATTCTATTCATGTACCCATACATGTTGTGATTTAAAAATTGTTTTTGCGTGTGAAATTGGGTAACTCTCTTTCTGTGAGGGCACGTGTTAAATGAAGGATATAATTCATGTGGCACTTCTTAATCAGTTGATTTGCATGAGTTTGCTAAGATCGAGAGTCGATTCTTGAGGGTAAGAAGTCTTAACATAGTTGTACTTCATTTCAATGATCAAACCGTGCAGGCTCTATTTGTAGCTTGTTATCTTACGTAATCATTAGAGTCGTAACTTGAATTATCTTGCTAAATTTGTTATGTGGGAGTCTCCATATGCATGATATGTAAAAGGTTGTTCGAGGACGAACAAAGCTTTAAGTGTGGGGTTGTGATCACGAGCAAAAATAGCATGCCCGAGATACGCTTTATGACTTAAATTAGTCTTGTTTATCTAAGTTATTGTATACATTTTCATGTAATTTTATATTAAGTGAAGATATGTGCTAACCAACATGATTAGCCTTTGTTTTGTAGGTTTTGATGACTTTTGAGTAACTAATTCATGATTTGGTGAAGTGGAGGAATGGAATCAAGAGCAAAACATGAAAGTCAACAAGAAAACATGCAACAACTGGCACCCTGCGCGATAGGGGCCGTGGCACGCTGCCAACGCGGCAACACTTGGTCAAAAATTGCATTTTTTGGCACATTCCAGTGAGGTACACGTTACCAACATGTCACGGAGGTCAAGTAGGGCGTTCAGCTCCGTGACACGTTGTTGTTCCACCACAGGCCAAATTTTGCAATTTTTCAGCATAGTATAAATTGAACCCTTAGCTCCTAAAATTATTTGGTCACGATTTTATTCTGGAAAACTACCTAGGAGTGAAGGGAGAAGTGGGAGAACTCATCTAGGGTTTGTCAAATTCCCTTCTCATCTACCAAATTCATGTAAGTATGTTAGTATAGTAGTTGTTAGTGTAGTTTTACGAACATGAATGGCAAGAACCCTTCCTCTAGGGTTGAAGCCATGAATTATGATTGTGATTTTATGAAATTGTTTTGGAATTAAGTTATTGATTGTTGTTTTCGTCTTGCATTCTGGATTTTTGGTTGTTTTTATGATGATCACCATGAAAGCATATTTGTTAGCTTGATTAATAGCTTGAGAAAGCATTGCCTAGGTCAGGACATGAGAATGTGAGGAGCACGTTTATATCTCGGGAGAGATTTTTGTGTCAGAATAGAAATATACCTAACACCGTGCTTGGTTGAGACACGGGGGTTATGAAAGACCAACTTGGAATGTCACATCACCACTCGAAGAAGTAGTTGTGAGGCTAAGTTGAGTTAAATGGTTAGACGCACGAAAGTCCCTAATCGTTTCCCCGTAAACCACAACATAATTGATTGCCCGCAACTAGAAATTAAACTCCTCGCTTACAATGATGCAGTGAGGCTAGATTGCCGTGTTTAGAGGCTCGAAAGACCATAAACATGCAATTCTAATTATGTGAAATAACAATTGATAGTTCCATGCTTAACCCATTACAAATCGTAGTATCGCATGATTAATTGGTTTTAACTCTATGTTGCTCCTAGAGTAATTTCAGAATACTCCATTGACCCAAACTTAGACTTAATTAATCTCAATCGAAAATGTCTATAACCAACACTTGAGGTATTTAAGATCATACTAGAAATGGATAGTTAGAGGAATGGGTCCAGTCCCTGTGGGTTCGACAATCCGGTTCTTAAAAAGAGCCACTATATTACCTGCACGACCCGTACACTTGCGGACGCGCGAATTGGGTACGTCATTGGTGAGTCATCATCTCTCGAGGACTAGACTTATTTAGACATCCTCTATTTATTGTCAGTTTCAGCTTTGTTGAGTTAGTTGGGGGTCTTGTCCCATCAACTCATCAAGTTTAGAGGCTTTTCAGACAAAGGATGTATTCAGCTTCAGATTGTGTATTCTGTTGTTATATTTAATTTAGACTTTTGCTAAGCTTATCATGTTGATTCTTCAATTTTATTGATCAAGTTAGATGTATGCTTATGTCATGGGTCGACTTGGAGTCTCTCGGGGGCCCTTGTCCTGTGATGTGATCCGGACCTCCATTCGAGTCATGACATTAGATAAGTTGTTATGACTAGCCTTAGGACCCCAGCTTCAGATGATAGTTTGTTCTTAAACGGTTACGACGCTTCCAGATAAGTAGCTCTGACCAGTCTTAGATCCCAGTTCCACAGTCTGGTCCGATAAGACTTTCAGGGTGCTTTCAAATATGTATCCCCGACTAGTCTTGGGCCCCAATTTTGAGCTATCAGCTTAGTATCTAGTCTAGGACTATCCAGTGGGAGTAGGACTTAGCATCGATCGGATCGGGGTTCCAGCGCACCCTGGTTCTCAAAACTACGTTGTCGTCGTAGGTTATAGTTTTTATTGGCCTGACGGCCCCAGACGCTTGTGATCACCTAGTTCATACCTTTATACCCTAGCAAGATATATTGGGTCCTACCGGTAGGGTGTATACATCGGACTCCACATCTAGCTCACGTGGTTATATATCGATTATAGACTCTCCCACTAGTCAGCTCAGTTCAATTTTTGATTAGTTCAGATCAGTATTCCAGATTTAGAACATATTTTGATCATCACATAGGGTCTTTTAGACCGTTTTAGTTATTCAGTTCAGTAACTTCAGTAGTTCATTGCATGTCTTTCCAGTTCAGCTATTTCATTTCTTGTGTATGTTTTCTCTGACTTACTTAGTACATTCAAAGTACTGACGCATACTTTTATGTTGTATCATTTTATGATACAACTGCAGGATCTCAATCTCAGCCTCGCTAGCCGATCCCCCACCGAAGACTTCAGTTTTTCTAGTTAGTGAGTCCTCATTCTTTGAGGACGGAGATTATTTAATTCAGTTATATTTCCCTTTCCTTCTATTTAGATTTGGAGTTAGTTGGGGGCTTGTCCCAGCAACTCGTCAGTTATAGTAGCTTTCAAACACATATTTGGTTATCAGACTTGTAGTTTTGGTTCAGTTGCTTTAAACTTTATGATTCAGTCTCTATTTTCATAAATGCCTTATATTTTTTTTACTTTAAAAGCTTCTATTATATTTTTGTATGTTACTCAGAATACCAGTGTATGATAGACTAGGGGTTGACGTGGGGTTACTTGTGACTCCAAGTACCGTGTCCCGTCCAGGATATAGACTCGGGCGTTACAGGATATTACTATTGACAGTGTTCCTATCGTTCGAGAATTTGTTGATGTATTTCCAGAAGATTTTCCTGGACTACCCCCAATAATATAAATTGAGTTCAACATTGATTTAGTCCGAGGAACTCAACTTATTTCTATTCCTCCACATCGTATGGCTCCAGCTGAGCTGAAAGAACTGAAGGTTCAACTCCAAGAGCTACTTGACAAGGGGTTCATCAGGCCTAGTGTATCACCTTTGGGTGCACCTGTGTTATTTTTGAAAAAGAAAGATGGTACAATGAGAATGTGCATTGACTATAGGCAGTTAAATAAGGTGACGATCAAGAATAAATATTTGTTGCCTCATATTGATAATTTATTCGATCAGCTACAGGGTGCTACTCACTTTTCCAATATTGACTTGAGATCAGGTTACCATCAGCTGAGAATCAAGATGGAGGATATCTCTACGACAGATTTTCAGACCAGATATGGGCACTTTGAATTTTTGGTGATGTCTTTTGGGTTGACTAATGCAGCTGCGACGTTTATGGACCTCATGAATAGGGTATTCAAGCCATACTTAGACCAGTTTGTGATTGTGTTTACTGATGACATTCTGGTCTACTCTCGGAGTGAGGCAGAACATAAACACCTAAGAGTTGTGCTACAAACATTTAGAGAAGGAAAGCTTTTTGCCAAGTTCTTGAAATGTGAGTTCCAGTTGGCACAGTTTCCTTTTTGGGACACGTAGTGTCACGGGATGGAATCCAAGTTGATCCAAGGAAGATTGAAGCGGTTCGAGATTGGCCTCGACCCAATACTCTTACAGAGATACACAGCCTCTTAGGACAGGTTGGATATTACACAAGGTTTGTAGAGGGCTTCTCAAAGATAGCTGCTCCATTGACACGTTTAACTTAGAAAGGTGTAGTATTCCAATAGTCTGATGGATGTGAAGAAGGTTTTCAGAAATTAAAGACCGCATTGACTATGGCTCCGATTTTGACGTTACCTACAGCGAAGGGTGGTTTCACCATTTATTGTTATGCGTCTTAAGTCGAATTGGGTTGTTTATTAATGCAGAATGGTAAAGTGGTGGCATATGCATCTCGACAACTAAAGATTCATGAGAAGAATTATCCAACTCATGACTTGGAATTGGCGCAGTCGTATTTGCATTGAAGATCTGGTGTCACTATCTTTATGGTGAGCCATGTGAAATCTATATTGATCATAAGAGTCTACAATACATATTAAATCAAAAAGATTTGAATCTGAGACAATGACGATGGTTAGAATTAGATAAGGATTATGATCTTACCATTTCGTATCACCCTAGGAAGGCGAATATGGTGGCGGACGCCTTGAGTAGAAAGTCTATAGGTAGTTTGGCCCAGTTCACTATTGAAAAGCAATTTATGATTATGGATATTCAGGCATTAGCCAATCGGGGAGTTCGAATTTATCATATAGTGCCGGGAAAGTTACTAGAGGGTATGGTGGTACAATCATCCTTAGTTGGATAAGTCAAGACTCACCAATATGAAGATTCCTACCTTGCTAGACTACGGATCGAGTGCAAGATGAGGGCGTTAAGTCATTCTCTATTTATGGTGAAGGCATGCTTCGTCGACATGGTAGATTGTGTATTCCCATTGTGGGTGACGTGAAATAGCTGATTCTTCAAGAGGCTCATAGTTCACGATACTCCATTCACCCAGGTTCTACAAAAATGTATCAATACTTGCATGGATTGTATTGGTGGAAGGGTATGAAGGTTGATATTTTGAAGCATGTGACTAGTTGCTTAAATTGTCAACAAGTCAAGTATGAACATCAAAAACCTGGGGAACTAATGCAAAACTTGATTATCCCAGAGTGAAAGTGGGAGAGAATTACTATGGATTTTGTTTTTGGGTTGCCAAGTACTTTCAAGAAACACGACTCAGTTTTGGTGATTATGGACAGACTCAAAAAGTCAACACATTTCATACCAGTTCGGGTTACTCATACAGCAAAGCAGTTAGCAGATATTTACCTTTTTGAGATAGTTTGGCTTCATCGTGTGCCTATTTATATAATATCTGATTGAGGTGCACAATTCACTATTGAGTTCTGAAAGTCTTTTCAGAAGTCATTGGGTTCGCAAGTCAACTTGAGTACAGTTTTTCATCCGCAAACTGACGGACAATCTGAATGGGTTATTCAGATCTTGGAGTACATGCTTAGGTCTTGTACGATTGATTTTGGTGGCCATTGGGACGATCAGTAGCCTTTGGCAGAGTTTGCTTATAATAATAGCTACCAATCGAGTATACAGATGGCGCCGTTTGAGGCTCTATATGGTCACAAGTGTCATTCGCCATTTGGATGGTTTGAACCTGGTGAAGCACGATTATTAGGTCCAGATTTAGTTCAGCAAGCTTTGGAGAAAGTTTCATTAATACGGGAATGACTTAAGACAGCACAAAGCAGATAAAAGTCCTATGCAGATAAGAAAGTCTGTGATATGGAGTTCATGAAGGGTGAGAAATTCTTTCTAAAAGTTTCCCCTATGAAGGTTGTTATGAAACTTGACCAGAAAGGTAAGTTAAGTCCTAGATATGTTTGTCCTTATGAGATTTTGGACCGGATTGGGTTGGTGGCATATAGACTTTCCTTACCTCTGAGATTGTCCACTGTTCATCCTTTTCACATGTCCATGCTTAGACGATATGTTCATGAAGATAGTCATAAGATCCAGCAAAAGGATGTGGAACTTGATGAGAATTTGACTTATGAGGAAGGTCAGATATATTATTGATAGGCAAGTGCGATAATCGAGGTCCAAGAAGGTGGCTTCCGTCAAAGTATTATGGCGCAATCATCCAACCAAGGAGGCTACTTTGGAATCCAAGGCGTACATTCAAGATAGATATCCTCACCTATTTTACACTATAGATATAATTCTAGACCCGTTCGAGGACGAACATTTTTCTTAGAAGGGGAGAATGTAATAACCCTAATTTAATAAAGGGTTATTTAGTAATCAAGCAATAAAAGAAAAAAAAAGATAAGAATTTAAAATAATTTATATAATAATAACAATAATTGCCAAAGCCCAATTGAACTAAAAGAAATGCTATTTCTTCTGGAAAAGCAGAACACAACAGAAAAAAATAACGCAGAAAGAAAAAAAATGCAGAAGAGGAGAGAAAAAAGGAAGAGAAAAGGGAAGAAAAGAGGAGAGAAAAATAAGGATATTCGATCCAAAGCATTAAATTAATGATCCTAATCTTTTGCTTGAGTTTATTACATGATTATAAGAAAGTTTATAGGATAGAACATGGAGAAATTTTGAAGAATTGAGAAAGTTTAGCCTTAGGGTTCTTCAACCTAAATCATCAATTTGAAAGGGAAAATGTTATCAAAATTCGATTTTGATTAATTTTCTGGAATCCTCTCATCAAGGAGAATCTGTTGGTGGTCATAGTTCAGGAATTCTGCCCCTTTGAACAGAGTTGACTTTTTTAGTCAAACATTTGACCGCGAATTTGACTTTTGTTAAAAATAAAGTAAACTTCTAACGAAGGGTTTTTGACCATTCTAAACCCATTTTTGTGTAATTTGAGATGATCTAGAGACCTAAGATAATAGTTCTAAAATATTGAAAAGTGTGCTTGAGTTGTAAATTCGAGGTAAGTGAGACTTTAAGCTTTGGTGTTTGCTTTTTAAGCCTGTTCTAAAAATTATGTTTTATCTGCCTGCTCCATGTGTTGGGACAAGCGTGTACTTGGCAAAATCGGTAGTCTTTAACCAACCGCATACATGTTACTTTGAGAAAAATATTTTTTTAAGAAAAATTATTTCATTATTGATTTGTGGTGTGGCGTGGTCTCGTACCATGGCGTTGGGGTGTTGGATATCCTTCCTTCATTTTCGTGATATAGTTACTAGGGGCATACATGCGCTACCTTAGCATGTTAGGGCCTTGTACTTGCTGCCGTAACTATTGGGGCATTATATATGCTACCGAGGGCTAGTCGGGATGTTAGGTTGATCTCTTTCACTGCCGTTTGAGAAGTCCTGAGTGTGAGTTGCATTGAGATATATATATCTATCTATATAGTGATCTTGTTGAACATTTGTTTGGACTTTACTGAGTTTTATATTTTCAAAATATATTGTTGTGTATATTATTTTTGTGCTTGTTGTGGTTGCATTTTTTAACACTTGTTCCAGGGGTATCAATGTGGCGGGTCTAGGATCTTACTCAGTTATATTTACATATTGCTCACTCATTACTTGCATGTTTATGCAGACTCTGTTATGGGAGGTGAGACTACTGGCTGACGAGTCCGTTCGCGTAGATTCTATTGCTAAGGTAAGCCTTCGCATCGATTCGTGGAGGCTATCATTTTAGCTTTATCTACTCTTTATATATTTTTTCTTTTCGTGGGGTTTGCATGCCCGACAGCTAAACTCATGTAACTCTATTAGATGCTCCATGGTCTTAGTGTGGGATTTGGACTAGAGGTACACTACTTAAACGGTCTAGTGCTTTCTTATAAATTGATACTTGATTTTGGTTGGATCATCATTTCATTTTTATGATTATTGATGTGTTTAGAGTTGCATATATTATATTTCAATACTTATAGAAAAGGTTAAGTGTTTGGAAAATAGGTTCGCCTGGCGATGGTGTTACAGGATGTCAGTCACGTCTAGGGGGTATTTTTGGATGCAAAAAATATGGCTTCAAACAAAGCAGTTTCACTGCCCAAAACATGGAAGCAACTCAGCAAAAACGCATAAAAAACAGCTTAGCGTAGCTTTCAATTTCTAACTTTTAGCTAAGATTTTTTGGCAAGTTTAAAGGGTAGAATCATTACCTTCTTCCTTGTATCCAATCCCTACTAAGAGAGTATATATACAGTTTAGTACTCCTCCAGTAATGCAGCAAGAACACCACAAACATACTGCCAAAACGCAGAAAAACAGCCACCACGCACCACACACAACTAGCAACTAACTTCTTCACTTTGTCTTGTGTTGTGGTTGAATTTGGTTGAGGTTTCTTCCTTGATTTTTCTTAGTTATTTACTGGAAATTATAGAGAATATGAAGGTGCAAGCAAGTAGCTCAAATCTGGAAAGTGTGAGGAGTGAACTTGGATAAGGCTAAGAACTTTAAATAGAACTTGAGGAGGTGGACGTTTTAAGGCGGTGGCCAAGTCACCTGCTTGATAGTGCCTCGGTAAAACGCCTATAACTTTTTACTCCGGATTCTAATTGACGAGCGGTTTGATGTTCTAAAAATCAGACTCAAAAACCTTTAATTTGATATTAGGAGATATCATTAAAATGTGACCCTTACTTGTAAATTTTACATACTGTCTGCTTTTCCCTTTATACATGTTTCCCTCCTCACTTATGGCCAACATACAACCCATATTTCCCTTAATATGACATACATTAAAGAAATTTTGGGGTGTAACAAGAGGCCCCAAAAATAGAGGACAAATATGATCCAAAACATTGACCCAAATTTGAATTCAAAAAAGGGTCAAAAGGGGAGGCCATAAGGCCACTTATAAGGACCAAAATAGTGATCAGAATTCATTTATAACACTTAGACAAAAATCAAAAAAATTGCAAGTTCTCTCCTCCCTCTCTACATAACCAAAAAGCCGCCCCAAATCCCTTTTTAGGGTTCATGATCTCTTCTCCGGAAACAAGTGGTTTATTTCTTTGTAAAACTATGCTCTGCTCTTTCTGTTAATTCAATAGTCTTTTTCATTGATTTTTGAAATAAAACTTTCAAGCATTATTCAAGCTTAAGGTAAGTGAAAATGCTTAATTCTATTTCTGTTCTTCTACATAAAGCAAAGAAATCATGTGGTGGAATTGGATAGATATGAAAGTCTACCCTTGTTAAACTGTCACCCCAAATTCTCTCCAATTTAAAGAGTGTTCTTCTTCCTTTTCAGCTTAGGTGTGTGAAGGAAAATTAAGATCTTAAAGAAGTATAAGAAAAAGAAAGTAGGAATAGCCACCAAGTAAGATAAGTGTTGCTTCTATTTTTCCCTTTTTATATGAAGGTTTGGATAGAGAAATCTTGTTGTATTGTTGTTAAGAACTCATCGGAATTTGATCGAAATTAATGTGTTGCTATTGTGTAGGGTTGTTTTGTGTATTCTTTATGATTGGGAGCAGTAAGGTTAGTGTGTGTTCGTGTGTATGTTTGTATTGAAATGGGGACGAAGGGTGTGGTGATACACCATTTAATTGACGCAAATATATACATTTTTTCAAGAATGCATTTATCTATTGTTTTGCAAGGTTGAGTCAAGTTTGAATAATAATATTAGCTTCATTATGCATTTATTTTATAGATTTGCCTAATAAAGAAAAATTTGATTTGTGCTAGTCGTTGTTGTCGAAGAAAACGAGGTTAAGTTAACTTCTTTATATTTTTTTGGGCATGAAAGGAACTATAAGTACTGTAAGGAGTTAGAACATTGTGTTGTAAGAAATTTGTTTTGATAGCTAAACGATCCTTGAAGAACCAAGTATTACATTATGGCGAGTCAAGTCAGATACTCATAAGAATATGACTTTTAGAAAGTGAAATGGAAGTTATTTTTGTGTCGAGTTTCCTTTTTTGTAAATATGAACCAAACGTCAAAAAATATATAAAAAAAGTTTAGCGAGTCAAATCCTTATTCTTATATTTATTGAATCCAGTCTTAAGACGTACATTGGAATGTCTATTAGTAAGTCGAGCGTAAAGAAGTTAGCTAGATGAATCTTAATAAATTAATATGAATTAACTCCACACTTTAAACCATATTAATTATGCTTATTATGCGTGTGTTGGATGTGCTCAGGAACTATTTCCCTCTGTGGCTGATATACACTGTGTATTTAGGTGCTTCGCTCTTTGTACCTAATATTATGGTGATTCAGTGTCTGCTTAGGAACAGAGAATTGTATAAAGCATGTGTTGCAACATGTGTTGTATTCTAAAAAGAATAGAGAAGATAAGAAGCTTAATGAATTTTTTGTATTCCATAGCTGGACGATTACTGATCTTGGGCAAATTTATATGCCCAAGGGATACTCAAATGTGTCATTTTAGCCTTGTTTATCTATAAATGTTTATACATTCTCATGTGATTGATAATAAAATGTGAATTTATACTAACCAACATGATTAGCATTGTTTTGCAGGTGAAATATAATTTTGGGAAGCTAAAATGCGTGTTGGGAGAGATCGGGGTTGGAATCGGATGTTAGCAAGGAAAAAAGCATTGGAAGGCACAATTTAAAGGGGCTCCACGATGGAGCCGTGTCACGCTGCCATCGCGGATGCCTTCTTCCTGGAGAGGGAATTTTCGCCAAATTCCAGTGAAGGTGCGCGTTGGGGCCGTGGCACGTTGGCCTAGCCCCGCATTGCACGCCATGCCACGTTGGGCCTTATTACCTGGACACTCAATTTCCAGTAAGGGTCCGCATCAGTGGCATGTCACGGAGGCAGTGCTCCGCGATGCACTCCGTGACACGTTGCTTGTTATTTCGGGAAAAATTCCCACTAGTATAAATAGAACACTTAGGTTCATTTTTTTTTCTGACTTGGTGGAGCAAGAATGTGGGTTACAGGCAGTTGAGGGGACGAAAATCTCAGAGTTTTTCTCTATCTTCTTCTTCTTTAATTCAATTTCTTGTATGTTTAACTCTCATTTAACGATATTTAATCCACGAATGAGTGGCTAATTCCTCTTCTTGCTGAGGTTAAGAACAATGGTATTGAATTGTGATTGTTGATTAAGTTGGTTTTTCATCTTTTCTTCCATGGTTGTTCTATTGATTCTTGTTCTTACTGCATTAATGTGTGGCCTATGTTAATGTATATCTAAAAAGTCCAGTTTCACTCGAGAGAGCAAGAAATTGGAAAGTTGTGAATTAATAAGATATGATCTTTTCTTAGTTTGGAAAAATTGAGAATTGATTTACCTTCAAGATAGAAATATACCTGAAAGTCATATTAGTCAATTAAGGAACCGGTTTTGTATGGCTAGAACATGAATTTCGTTTAATCACAAAAATGTAGGTGGACGGTTCATGATTCTTAAGTTGGGTTAAATACGAGAGTTTTAATCCATTGGCAATAGTTCTTGACTAGCAACCGGAGGAAAGATTAACCACATTATATTGATAATTTATTTCTTTACATGTTCATTTAACCTCAGCATGCTCACATTCATAGTTCAGACTCACGTTAGATATTCGTTTTAGACTTAGCATAAAAATTAGAAATCAAAATATCAAACTCTTCTTTGCACTGTTGTCTTCATTGTTAGAGTTAAAATATAGTACACTTGAGTAGATTGTTACCTTATCCCAGTCCCTGTGGGATCGATACTTGGCTTACTTAAGCCACTTTACTACTTGTTCGACCACGTGCACTTGCGTGTAGCTTTATACCCAAAGCAGAAAAACCCGAACAATTACTCTTATCCAATAATTTTCTCTATCTTGTCAGGTCAAACCACTAAAAGAAAAGGCCGGAAAACATGGAGGCATAGGAACCATAGCACCCCCCAAATCTCAATTGACAAAATAATAGAAAAAATTCCAGATCACTGCATATTACAGTTTACAAGTTTCATATTACATTCTGCTCTGATTTACTATTTACAGTTTACTCAAATAATATTTATGTCTTACATATCAGTACATTCTTTCGTACTAACGTCTCCATTGCTGGGGGGGCACTGCATTCACGCTTGCAGATCCAGACCAAGGCCCAGATAGACCTCTTTAGTAGGAGTTGCCCAGTCTAGCTATTTTGGTAAGCTCCATTCATACTAAAGCTATCGAGTTAGAGGTGCAACTTATATTTTGAGTATGTATATACCATTGGGTAGGTTGAGACCCTGTCCAAACTATATGATAATTAGATATTTTAGAGGCGTGTAGACAGATGATATGATTGTCAGTATTTTGTTTATGGCCTTGTCGACTCTATTTAGATATGGTAAAGGTTATAGCTTTGTTGGCTTGTTGTTTATTAGTTGAATCACCTTATAGCTTTGTTAGCCTTTCATATATGTATTTTGAGTTGCCAGTTGTTCAGACATTATATATCGTGATATTTTCAATCTTATTTATTTTATTTTATAGTAGTGTTATCATAGAAGCCTTATGGGCTCAACTGTTATACAATTTGTATGAGTTTTGGTGGCTAGCTCGATTAAGTAAGGCACCGAATATGGATCACGCCTCCCAGATTTTAGAGCGTGACATAATGGTCCTTCAATCACCAATCCACCTTATAAGTGTCATTCTAAAGTATAATTACTTTTATAAAATAGCCATAGTAAATGAACTAGAGATGGTGGGATTACCTTAGGAATTCCCAACCTTGAACGTTCAACTTTGAATGTTCTTGGCCAAAAGTAAATATTCAACAAGGATCTATAATTATGCAAGATTGAATCATATTAGTGCTCACCTTGTTGAAATTTTGAAATTTCTTGATCGAAGAGGAGAGAAATAGGTCTAGCTTGAATCACTTGTTTTCTCTCCCCCATTTGGGTATAAATATAGGCATGGATTGATGCTCTCATTCTAAAAAAACTGATTAATTCACCGTATCTCCTGATATTACTGAAAGCATCGCCGCGTATAGAAATCGAGACACACTTTCACAATGGTCTTCTTAGTGAAAGCGTGGCCATGAATGCACGAGCATAGCCACAAATGGGAACTGTCGATGCCTCTCAAGTCCAATCCTACCAGCAAAGCTACAAACCAATCCTTGTCACGGTTGAAATCACACTTTTACTCTCTTTTAGCTTCGTATTAAGCCCTAAATGTCTAAAGTTTTGCATCTTGTCACTTAACTTGGCTACTTTCAACTTGTCTACTAGTTGTGCTCCAGTGTTTAATGATTTTGTTGTAGTCACGTGGATCATATACTTTGATTCTAGTTAAATTAATATTTTAAGATCATTTTAATTCAAACTGACCATAAAAATTTAAGAGGCTTTACATCTTAGTAGGATTCCACTTTTTGTATTGTTTTCCTAATCGAAGAGGGTTTTACTTTTCTTGTTTTTAGTCATTTCCTTGTTGATTCGAATAGGGACGTACTAGTTATAAATACTTGGTAGACTTATTCTGTAGGAGAACATTGGCTATTTGGGACTATAAATAAATTTATAAGGTTAGATCCTTATAGTCCGAATTGAACTTGTGAACTACTTTCTAGCCTAAGTTCTTAACGATAACTCTTATCTTCTTTTGATCTCTACAACTTTGATTCTTCATTGTTGTTCTTTGGGATGATTTATTTTATATGTCAATTGTTATCACAGATGTTCAATTAGGGTCTAAGTTCTTATATTGTTCAATTCCTTCGAAAATTTGTACCATTCTATTTCATTAATTAATTTACTATTTCACTGTGTGAATCTCAAATTGTATGAGTCTATTTAAGTATAAAAGCTACTGTCATCATAGCTTAATCCTATGGTAGCCTTGTATGCATATAGGTCAGAGAATTTCTAGCCACTTTGAAAGGATCAAGTGCATAGACAGCCAATTTTAAGATCTATAATTAGAGTAGCCAAATTTATTTTTTTTTAAGTTTAGTCATTTCAAAATCAAATTCAAACCCATGGGACTTAAAGTTGGAAATTCTAAGTGTGAAGTTGTAAAATTCAACTATATGGATCTGAAACTGAGCTTGCGAAAGCCAAACTTCAAGCATTTTAATCTAAAGTTTAATTTGTTTGTCTGAAACTTCATACACTCATACGTTGATAGTTCATTTTGAAAAATCAAGACATAATTTATTATTTAGTTTTTAATTTATTCTTATAGTCATTTGTCAATACATTTTTTTAAATCATAATATTTATTATATTCAAGAAATGATATAGTAAAATTATTATTTTATTATTTATTACTCCTTAAGGGGTGTGACAAGTTAATACAGGACACTGTATAAATAAACGGAGAAAGTATGTATTTACACAATTGAAATTAAAAAAGAGATGATAACTTCATAAATGTCAATGCAAGTGATAAAAAAATAATTAATAAAAACAATGGTATATTTTACAACAAACTCCTGAAAATTAGCTCTTTATATTTTTTAAATAAATTATAAATTTTTAAATATTTATCTTTATGAACAATAGAAATTAAGAGATTGAAACTTAAATACACACTGGCATGGATGCATACATACTTAATGCATGTAGTGTTGGAATAACAAAATAAAAAAAAGCATTAGATTTTATATCAAATTCACAGAGATTATTCTATTTATAATATAATTTTTACCAACTTTCTACTTACAATATTAATGAATTTAAATAAAATTTATAAATACCTAGATTCAGAAATAATATAACTTTTACCAACTTTCTACTTACAATATTAATGAATTTAAATAAAATTTATAAATACCTAGATTCAGAAATAAAATATTATATATGATAGAAAATATTACATAAATTAAGAACTAAAAGTGTCAAGAGCAAAAGAGATCATATGAAATATATGGGAAAATGTGTATTATTCAAAATTAAGAAACAATTTAATGAAACAAAAGGACATATGTTCATCGATATATCTGACTTGTTGAAAGAATTCAAAAATGGGAAAAGTACATGAATTCCCATGAGGAGCAAACTAGTTACACACTCATAAGCTTTTATTTTGATGCCCCTTAAATTAATTATATATATGCCCCATTAAACCTTTTATAGTTAATAATCTCTTTTTCATTCTTTTCTTTTTTTATTTCTTTACTTCTTCTCTTTTTCCTTTTTCCTTTTATTCCTCCTTTCTTTTTTTCCTCGTTTTTTATGTATTTTTTTTTTCTGCTTTTCTTGTTTTTCTTCTTTCTCCTCTATTGTTCATTTATTTCGTTCCTAAATTACGTTATCTTTTATTTTCTTTCTTTCACCATAATCAATTTTAGCTCATTTATCTTTTTGTTTTCTTTTTTATTTTTTATTTTCTTCATTTCTTATTTCTTTTCTAATTTTTGTTTTTTCTTGTTTTCTTCATAATTTAATTTTATTTAGGATGATTAACTGATATTGTAAACATTCATATTTTTAAAAATTTTCTTTGTTTCTATATAAAAAAAATTCTCCTATTTTATTAATTCTTTTTCTCAAATCATACTATTTCTTATTTTTTCACCATAATCTAATTTCAATTTCAATTTTGGTTTCTCTCTTTTTTGTCTTTTTTCTATTTTCTTTTTTTTTTCATTTTATTTATTTATTTATTTTCTAATTTTATTTAATTCTTTTTTTCTTTTATTTTTTCTCTATAATCTAATTTCGTTCATGTTTTTACTTTTTTTTTTCATAAAAAAATTTGTGATTTCTTTGAGGTCTCCTTCAATTCGCTAGTGAGATGCTCTTGAGTCCTCCATGATACTATAGCTAATATAGATTTACTAGATGGTATCATGGTGGGCTGCTTCAATGCTTCAATAAGACACTGCTCAATCCTCCATGATACCATTACAAATATATGTATATACTGACACAGTATCACGAAGGACTGTTTCAATCCTTCAGTGAGACACTCATTAGTATTCCATGATACTATCACAATATATCACGTGGTATTATGAAGGATTACTCCAATCCTTCAACAAGACACTCTTCAATATCTCATTATACTATTACAGTGTATACTAACATGGTATCATGAAAGACTGTTTCAACCTTTCAGTGAGACACTCCTTAATCCTCCATGATACCATCATAATATATTTATATACTATTAGTATGATATCATTAAAGTCTACTTCAGTCCTTTAGTGAGTAACTCCTCAATCTTCAATAATACCATCACATTATATTTATATAATGTTATGATATCATCGAGATCTATTTCAATCCTCACTAATACCATCATGCTATATATACATATTGACATGGTATCATTAATGTTTGGTTCAGAGAAGCTCCTCAACCCTCAAACGATATTATTCCTTTTTTTTTCACCATAATCTAATTTCACTTTCAATTTTGATTTCTTTCTTTTTTGTCTTTTTTCTTTTTTCTTTTCTTTTTTCATTTTATTTATTTCTAATTTCATTTAATTCTTTTTTCTTTTATTTTTTTCTCCATAATCTAATTTAATTCAAGTTTTTACTTTTTTTTCTTTATGCTATTTTTTTTAATTGAAATTTTTGGTTATTTCATTGAGGTGTCATTCAGTTCTCCAGTGAGATACTCTCAAGTCCTCCATGATAACATAGCTAATATAGATTTACTGGATGATATCATGGTGGACCGCTTCAATAAGATACTACTCAGTTCTCCATGATACCATCACAGTATATTTATATATTGGCATGGTATTATGAAGAACTATTTTAGTCCTTCAAGGACACTCATTAATATTCCATGATACTACCACAATATATTTATATATTGTCATGGTATCATGAAGGACTGTTTCAATCCTTTAATGAGACGCTCTTTAGTCCTCCATGATACCACCATCATATATCTATATTACTAGTATGATATCATTAAGGTCTGCTTCAGTTCTTCAGTGAGAAACTCCTCAATCTTCAATAATACTATCACACTATATCTATATCCTGCTATAATATCATTGAGGTCTATGTCAATCCTCACTAATACTATCATATTATATCTACATACTGACATGGTATCATTGAGGTTTGCTTCAAACCTTCAGAGAGACTCCTTAGTCCTTTATGATACATTAAAATATATTTATATATTGTCATGGTATTATTGAGGTCTACTTCAATCCCCTCCATAATATACCATTACAGTATATATATATATATATATATATATATATATATATATATATATATATATATATATATATATATATACTATCATGGTATCATTGAGATCTTCTTCAGTGAGACACTTTTCAGTCCTCTGTGATACTCAGATAATACATATTATATGCTAATAGGGTATAAAAAAATAGAAAAAAAATATTTTTTTTAAAAAAAAGATAGAACAAACCAAAAAAAAAAAAAAAAAGCTAACAAGAGAAAAATAAAAACACAAACAAAAACGAAAAAAAAAAAAGGAGCCAACAAGAGACAATAAATTAAGAAAAAAGGACAAAAGGACAATATGAAACATCCAAACAAAAAATCAAAAGAAAAATAACATTTTTTGAAAAGAAAAGAATCAAATATGTCAATGTTTACTAATTAGCTATTACAAGGGTGCATTAGTTGTTACCAGAAAAAAGATAGTAAAAAGAGAAAGTCATAGTCTCATTACTATTTTGTATATTTCATTAAATCTAAAAATTGTTAATTAATATTATTATTTAAAAAAAAACAAAAATAGAGAAAGAAAACAAAAAAAATAAAAAAAGACGAACTAATCATAATGAAGAACAAAATCAAGGAAAAAAAACAAAAAGTAACGACAATAATAACAAAGTTAGCAAATAACATCTATAATTAAAAAAAAAAAGAGGACAAAGATAAAAATAATAAATAAAAAAAATTTTAAAGAAAAAGAAAGAGGTCAAAGATAAAAATAATAAATAAAAAAAATTAATGAAAAAATAAAAGTAATAAATGAAAGAACAAAAATAAATAGAAAAAAATATGCTCCAACGTGAGGAAAAAAAAAAAAGGAGTTCGCACGCGTGTATGGTTGGATGGGTGGGAGGGGCATGGGGGCATATCGGGTTAAATAATTTGAAGAAAATGAATATTGACAAAATTAATAAAGGAGGAGGTAAATCAAGATAATTAATTTGCTGTCAGGGAAGTTTTCCCCGGAAAAAAATGTATTACGGTGAATTTGTTGATATAAACGGGAAGATAATGAACAGTCGGAATATAAAAATTAAAGAAGTCTGAGAAAATAGTTAATGGGGAAAATCAATCAGACTTCCATTCGCCAAACAAATAACAAGTTGAGTGGTTACACACTGTACACAACCTCGCCAACAGCCTAAATGAATTTCATTTGCTAACCCCCAAGTTTTCTATGAAACCACTGATGGCATTAAAAAAAGAAATTAATAAAAATAGGATGCGTAAAAAAAATGCAAACTCACAACAAACAAAAAGAATAAAAAGCAACTAACATGTAATAAATTAACATGAAGAAACCCCCAAATAATATCATGCAAGTAAAGAAGGGATCTTCAGTCCTGTCCACTTCCGAAACTCAGGAGCAGTAGCAGCTAAAAATACACTGGCGCTGTCCCTCAACACTGTTGAAATCGGACCCTTGCTGCTAATATTAGGTGCGAGTCAATTATAGTAAAACGGGAAGCAATTTGAGTGGGCAAAAAAATTGATAGAGAAGGGTTGTAAAATTCTCTTAGTATGTTTCTTCTATCCGCATTATATGCTGCAAGCAACCTGGGAGAGAGCAGGCCTCAACGCATGGAGTCAGAATAACTGGAGTGCCATTTTTAGCTTATTCTGTTTCCACTTGGGTAACTTGTAGAAACCCTCCTTAGACATCCCGAATTTCTCTCTGAACTCTTCTGAAGACAAGTAAGTCTGCAGCCAAAAACAATAAAGAAAGGATCACAGTCAAATCAAGAAAAGCATCATGTAGAATCCCTGAATGAAGCCTTCTAAAAACGCACCTCTCGCTTAGTTACATCAATTTCAGTGACAGGATCGGCTGCTGTTGTTTTCAGCCGGTCATAAGGATAGATTGGAAGTCCTTCCTCATCTTCAGTCTCACCCTCTTTCACATCTTCCTGTATTGTTTCTGGTTTAGGTTTAGGAGCCTCCTCTGTTACATTGCTAACCGAGTTCTCCTTAGAGTTGTCCTGAGGACTTGATTTCAGGGTCTCCGTGCTCAATTTTGGTGCTTCAGGGCTCCCTTCATCATTTGAAGAGTTTTAGTTGCTCATACGGATAAGTGTAGTTGTTAGTTCCAAAATGGAAAGACTGTACCTTTGATAGAGCTAGGTATTATGACCGACTTGGCAGGTAAAGCTTTATCGAAACTTGCTGTTAATGCTGCAATAGCTGCTGATCTGGGTGCCAATTTTGCTGAATCTGGAGTCACAGATTTTGGATAAAGCTTCCTCACCATCGGCGGAGGCGTAGATAGATTTCTTGCATTTGGGTTCTCAAAAGTAGCTGCTAGTGCGTTGAAAGCCGGAGACCTGCCCCTAACACGAACTCGGTCAGGGCTGAAAGACACGCTCCTCGATCGCTGTGACTTCTCGGGAGCAGCAGACCTTCCACCATATGACACAGGTGTTCTCCTTTTAGGTTTCTAATTGAGCATGAAAAATTAGAAAATCAGCACTAAGACAGAGGAGCCTTACACGAAGGGAAACGACAACACCAAGATCAGGTAGAAGGGCCTAAGAGCATGATGATTCTATTTCCAAAATATATAAATATAAAGGAAAAACTCATCTCTTCAAAGTAGACTTTGAAATCAAGTGTATTCTATAAGTCACATCTTATTAGAAGGATAAAATAGCTTTGACTTTTGCAATTCCAACAACAATTTGGAAGAATACATGAAAGAAGAAAGTGTCATATTGAACAGCACCCAGATGGTAAAAGAAGAAAATAAAGTAAACATGGACAAAACACATAGTAATCCATTACCTATGTAGTTCCAGAAGTTAGCAAGCAGATAGGAAGAAACTTACATCTATTGGTGGAGGGCCCCCGTTCTTCACTAGTGTGAGCTTTCTTTGGAATGAGTTTCCATGCATCTGCCGAAGTGTTCTGTATTAGCAAAAATAAGTCTCAAAATCATATGCAAACATCAAGAAAACACTTACAGCAGACTTGGTGGAGTCCCAACTGAAATGACGAGTGAAGAAAGGTGGTTCGCTCCCTTCCATAACAATGTATATTGGAGCTTGGTGAGATAGCTTCTCCATAAGAAAATCATATTCCAGGAATTTCTGATAGAATTGATCAAAAATTATGCCATATTAGCAAACGAGAGAACAGCATATGAGATCATAAATTCAATTCTGGCATTGTAAAACTTCTGTGCAGCTATAATTTATGTTTTACCACCTCAAAAACTATGCAAAACTAGCGATTCAGGTTTCCAAAGAATTGTATATCTTATACTGCCAAGGGAAATGACATTATCCAGCTAATCTTATGTTCACAGGGGAAGTCAAGAGAAAGAAGAGTATATGTAAAGTGCTTGGTCTTTATAACACTGTGTATAACTAAAACATGTATAACTTATACGGGAATTGATGTATTATTTTATACTGGATAGATGTGGAATAAGACATGTATTAGCATGCCATGATAAAGTTAACTCTCCACTTTGGTATTATAACTCATAACAATCCTTGGGGAATGTCTTCGATGCTTGCTAACCTTGATTATTTCAGCCTCCTTCATGACATTTTGAGTAACAATATCCGACCATTCTTGACTCTGCGCAACTTCTGAAAATGTTTTTGAGTGTTGGCAATCTGCCCAAACCTGTGGTTGGATGGTTTTCCCAAAATCGCAAAATATTTGCTACTATGTCTCCCAACCCTAGATGTATTCAGACTCTAGAATAATTATTGCAGACTTCATATTCCCCAACCAAGTCTCAATCCTAACGAAGCGACCATATCAATTGAAATTTTAGAACACCTGTACGTAGAAACTTCAACTTTCCTCCCACATCTTCTACAAAGATCGCCAAAACCCGCACGATGTTTGTTGGAGAGCACAGCAAACCTATCACAAGTTCGCTTCATCAATTTTGACTTTTTAATAAGCCTCCTGCTTCGCTCTATTAGTAGGAACCATCTTTACGATCTTCACTTATATCGACTAACTCTAAACATTTATTGCCATAGATAAACTCATTAACGTCCATGACTTGAGAAAAAGAGGAGAGTCACCGGGAAAAAATGCGCCAGAGCATGGTTTGAAGAAAGAGAAAAGGAGCTTTATTTCCCACGAGAGAAAAAAATATCGGATTACACCAAATGATGCAAGTCAAATTGCATCAAGGTCATTCACAAAAAGCCAAGCTCGAGACCTCCAAGCTCTACAAGCGCTATTCATCAAAATATAGGTGCTTGAACATATTTTGATGCAAAGTAGGCGGTCTCATACCTTGATGATTCCTTGGGAAGAAAAAAGGAAAGCCTGTTTGCAAACTATGGCTATAATTTCAGTTTACTCAAACAGCCACTTTTGAGCTACGTTTGTAATAAATTAGCCTAGTCTATAAATAGATGAGAGTAACTCATTTAGACTTAGTTTTTAGGAATATTAAACTATTTTTTCTTGAGAGAATTGAGAGTTTGGTTGAAGCTTTTGTTGGTGCTTGTTGGACACTTGGGTTGCAAGGTGAATTCAATTCCCTTGAGGACCATTTCTTAGTTTAGGTACTTGTTGGGATTTCAATCAATTGAAGGTTTCGATATTTTTATCATGATTATCAATTGATTTCCTTACTTGTGTCTAACTTTTATCTTCATCTTCTTTGTTCTTAGCTTAGGATTTCTATTTTCTGAATTTGATATTGTATCAATTAGTATTGAGTATGATTAGATTTGTTCCACAAATCTAGTCTTGGGTTGATATAAAAAAAATCTGAAAATTCATCCTAAAATTCGGCAATCCGTCTTTGACTCTTGTTTTGTTGTTTCTGACACTAGATTAGTTTTCTCTAGTGTTATTTGGTCAATTGATGCTGGGAAGAAGAATCCATCATTGAAGAGCTTGAACGTTTGAAGGACTAGATGAACTTGAAGACGGGTCTTGGTGGTAGAGGGTGAATTCGAGGTTACATAGTATTGGGATTTGTTCTCTAGCTCGGAGGGAATCTACTCTTACAATTTGAGGTGATTCCGAAAAGAATTGGGGGGTGTTGGAATTTTGAATGTTCAAAGTGTTCTTGAGGAAGGAGCTAAAAGGGTACATTTGATTCAAAACCCCAACAAAAAATAGTGTAAGAGGAGTTTCTGACCCCAAAATAGGTGAATACTATCAAAAAATTTTAGTATAAAAATTCATGGACCCCACCAGCAGCTCAGCTAAGAAGAGGGACCAACGCCTACGAGCCTTCGTGTAGCCGAAGGCCCATTGGCTTGTCGAAATTTCGCTAGGTGTGCGAATTCGGCTTGCCGAGAAACCCCTGCTGCTAGGGGTTGGCAAAAAAATCGAAAATCGAAAACCGAAAAATCGAACCGAACCGTATTAATTCGGTTTTTCGATTTCGGTTTCGGTTTTTTTTATAACTTAATTCGGTTTTCGATTTTTTTTCGGTTACGGTTCACCGGTTATTCGGTTTAACCGAAAAATCGAATATATATTAAAATTATTTTATTTTATTTTTATAATAAATAATTAAATTAAATAAAAAATTAAAAACCCTAAATCCTAAATTCTAAATCCTAATACTCTCTTCGACGACCTTCGTTCCTGTTCTCACTTCTCAGAAACTGAGAAACGAGCTCTCACTCCTCTCCTCTCCTCATCAGTCGACGACACTCGACAGTCCCCGCCTGGCCGCCTCCGCCGACCGCCCTCCCCGCGACGTGCCAACTGCCGAGCCGATGTCTCCCCCATTTCCCCAACTCCCCATCGCTCTACTCGTCTCTAGTTCTCTCATCTCTGCCTCTCCAGCCTCCGCCCTCCAGGTCCAGTCTTGTCTTCCGATCATCGTCGACTCGTCGGCGTCGACTCCACCATCTGCCTCCTCTAAATTCCTCCCTGTTCTCTCGCCCAGTCACAAACTCACAGTCGCCTCTCCAATCTCGCCGGCCTCGAACCTCAACAGGTAAGTAAATGAGAATAACAAATTAACAATCCCATTATCCCAATTCCCAAATATTGAGAATTTGATATTGGCAGTCTGTGACCTGTGAATTGTGAATTTGTGATGCTTTGAAGTTCACTGAACTGTGGACTGTGGACTGTGATTGCTGTGAAAGTGTGAATTGTGATGCTGTGACTGTGAATGTGGCCTGTGATTGCCAGAAATAAATAAAAGAAAAAAACAAACGTAGTGAAAGTAATATTGAGAATTTGAGATTGGAAGATTGCTGTGAATTGTGCTGCTGTGAAGTGTGAAGTACTGAAGTCGTGAAGTGTGAACTGTGATTGCTGACTTGCTGTGAATTGTGATTTGTGAATTGTGATGCTGTGGCTTGTGAGCCTGTGACTGTGAATGTGATGTTGTGTGATTGCCAGAAATAAATAAAAGAAAAAAACAACCGTAGTGAAAGTAATATTACATATGATGAATGGGAAGAATTGAATCATAATTCATAGCCATACGCCCATACCGGAGATTCTCCTAGATAATAACATATTATATAATTATATTATTATACATGGGATTTGCTAGAATACAACATAAAAAGGATGTCAATTGTCAAATAAGCAGGGAGTATATAGCACTTAAACTTTATTTGACATCTTACCAACAAACTAGTATAGTAGTATTACACTATAATCAAGACTTCTCCACCTAATAGTATAACATTCTATTCAAAGTTCAACATAAATGGAATAGAGATCAAAGACTAAGTGGAACATAAGAGAAACAAGCCACCTAGTTTGTTGGTAAGATGTAATACTAGACCTAGACTACTAGAGCACTTAAACTTTATATTTTATGGACAGAGTACAACATAAAAAGGATAAAGTTAAAGAGTTCAAGAATCGGCAAAGCTAGCTTTTGTATAAATACAAAGAAGAAAAAAGAAAAAACTTAAGTAATGTAATTTGGACATCTTCTCAGAACTCAGAAGACTCCTATAGGCTATAGGCATAGGCATAGCTTTGCACCTTTTGCTTCCTCACCAAGTACCCCTTAATATTGTTTATTTTGAATAGTCTTTGGAATCACTTTCACTATACATACTTAATAGTTAATACTTTGATTCTTTGAATAGTCTTTGTCTTTTTGATATATCATCTGTTGGTTGTTGATTTGTTGGTTAATTATTTATGATTGTGCTTTTTAATTTTGTATAGATGGATGATGAAAGTAGAGTAAGTGATGTTGGTTCAACTGACAACTCACTTGATACTCAAACTGGGGATACAAAGAAAAGGAAAGAAATGCAACCAAGATCTGGGATTTGGGCTCATTTTGATAAGGTAGTTGAAAATGGTATTGGTAGAGCGAAGTGCAAGTATTGTAACAATACTTATGTTGCCAATACAAGTAAAAATGGAACAACGGGTTTGAAACAACATTTGGATAGGTGCAAGACATATAAAACTATTGTTGAAACTTCTTCTCAAATGAAAATATCTTTTCAAACTCAAGATGCCCCGCTTCGGAAATTTGAACAAGATGTAGTTAGAAAGGCTTTAGTTGAAATGATAATTATCGATGAACTACCATTTAGCTTTGTAGAGAATGAAGGTTTCAAGAAGTTTATGAGCAAAGCCCAACCTCTATTTAGAATTCCTTTCCGTAGAACAATAACCAGGGATAGTTATGAAGTTTATAGTGAATTGAGACAAGATTTGAAGAAGTCTTTTAAAGAAGTACAACCAAAGATTTGTCTTACCACAGACACATGGACATCATTGCAAAGAATTAATTATATGTGTTTGACTGCTCATTTTATTGATAGAAATTGGGTGTTGCATAAAAGAATATTAAATTTTTCCCCAATCTCTAGTCATAAGGGTGAGCAAATGGCAGAGGCTATTAGTAATTGTTTGCTTAATTGACATTTGGACAAGGTATTCTCTATAACTGTTGACAATGCGTCTTCTAATGATGTTACAGTTAAAGAATTGTCTAAACAGTTGAATATGTGGGGAACTAATATAATGGAAGGTAAACATCTTCATGTGAGATGTATGGCTCACATACTTAATCTGATTGTGCAAGAAGGTTTGAAAGAAATTGATCCTTCTGTCAAAAAGGTTCGACAAATGGTGAAGTATGTTAAATCATCCCCTGCAAGAACAAGAAACTTTAAGAAATGTTGTGAAGTCCAAAAGGTAGAATGTGATAAAACATTATCACTAGATGTTCCTACTAGGTGGAATTCCACCTATTTGATGTTGGATACGGCACAAAAGTTTGAGAAGGCCTTTGATGTTTGATCTTTTTGATGACCAATTTAATACTTGTCTTTCAACTAATGTGTGTGAAGATGGAAGTGTTGCAGGTCCACTCGAATGTGATGATTGGGTGAATGTGAGGAATGTGGTTAAGTTTCTTGAAAGATTCTACGAGCTCACTGTAAAGGTTTCAGGTTCACATTATGTTACTTCTAATGTTCATTTTGAGGATATATCTGAGCTTGATGCATATTTGAATGTGTGTTTAGCAAGTGAAGATCTTAATTTGAGTAACACGGCCGAACGGATAAAACAAAAGTTTAAGAAATATATAGGTTGTCCTGAAAAGATGAACAAAATGATTTTTATTGCTTCTGTGTTGGATCCTCGAAATAAGTGTGTATGTTAGCTTTGCACTTGAAGAACTATTTGGGGAGGAAATAGGAAAGAAAGTAAGTGCGTGATTATATGACTTCTTTGTTTGAAGTGTATATAAGACAATATTCAAAAGGATCTAATCAATCATCTCCATCTAGATCTACTTCATCTCAGGACACATCTGATACATCTAGTTCTGGCGCTTCTCTAAGTATGAAAACAAAAGCCTTGAGAACTAAGCTTTACTTGAAAAAACAAAAAGAAGATTGTGAAAGTGGAGGTGCTAAATCGGAGTTGGATAGATACATTAGTGAAGAACAAGAGCCTGATTCTGATGATTTTGATATATTAGATTGGTGGAGGATTAATTCTCCCAGGTTTCCTGTTCTTTCAGAGTTAGCTCGTGATGTGTTGGCTATTCCAATTTCAAGTGTGGCTTCAGAATGTGCATTTAGTACTAGTGGTCGTATTCTTGATCCATTTAGAAGTTCATTGACTCTTAAATGTGTGCAATCTCTTGTTTGTGTCCAAGATTAGCTTAGACAAGAGACTAAGCCTATTTGTGTTGAGGGAAGTTTGGAGTATCTTGAGAAACTTGAGCTTGGTAAGACTTTATATTTTTTAGTTGGTTGTTTAGACTTTTAAGTTTTAATGCAATAATAAATTAATAGTATACTAATTTGTGTTTTATGACATATTTGATTAAATTATCTTTAGAGATTGCAATAAATGGAAGAGAGTCTTGCATTGTTGATGTATGATTGCAATTTGCAATTTGGTACTAGTGCGGTGCGGCCTACTAGTGCCCGGTGAGTTGAATTATTGACTACTTTATTCATTTGGTCATTGTCATTTGTCTCATACTCTCTCATAGTCTCATTGTCATTGATGATATCTTTTTGTAATATTATTTTTTTATCTTGAAAGTTGTATTCTAATTTTTGATTTTATCTTACTATTTATTAGGCTCAACGTTCAACGGTTCAAGTTCAATCATGCCTCCTAAATTTAGCTCACCCGTTTGCAAAAATTTCGAGGTTGTTCAAAACAATGAAGAAGGGCATAAAGCTAGGTGCTTGAGATGTGGAGTGATCTATAATTGTGATCCAAAATTGTGTGGAACAACACACTTGAAGAAGCATGTTGAGAAGTGTCCTGAGCATAATCTCAATGTTATTCGTATTTAATATTATGGAGTGGTTGAATGAATTTGGTGTTTTTTTTTTGTGATTTTAACTTTGAAGTCCCAAGCAGTTTGTGATTTTGTGTGTACCATACCAGTGTGTGTGCTGGGCTGCTGGGCGCTGGCACTACTGAAGTGCTGAATGTTGATTATGATTTTTGTCATTTTGTGTGTGTATTGTAATTTCAAATTTGTATGCTTTGTGTCTGTGTGAGTTTGGGAATGCCCAGGTGCCCATCGGCCATCAAGTGATGCTTTATGTCTGTGTTTGTTTGGGTTGTCAACTTGTCATTGAGAATTTGAGATGGTAAGTTATGCCATTTTGAAGTGTAGGCGGTAGCCGGTAGGCGGTAGGCACTCGATTTATAAAATTTTAATTTTTATTATAAATTTATAATTGATATTAATAAAAGCAAGATTCACAATAGTTAAAAGTAGATCATTTTGAATTAAAAAGCTTGAAATAATTTATATTTTATTTAAAAAGCAACCCATTTTACAACCAGAAAAAAACCCATCAACCAAGCCCAAAAAATCGAATAACCGAAATAAATAAACCAAACCGAATTAAAAAAAACGAACCGAACCGAATTAAAACAGTTTGGTGTTTGGTGTTCCTTATTCATAACCGAAAACCGAAAAAACCGAACCGAAATTTAAAAAAAACGAACCGAAACACCGAATGCCCACCCCTACCTGCTGCTGCTAACATTGTACAGCCATTTCCAAAACGACTCCATGTTTTTGTGGAGCCTTGCTCCACAAAATTCATCCTAATTTCTTCCCACACGATTTTCTAGGTATGAATCTTGGTCCATTAGTTTCTTATACATGTAATTCTACTTTCTTAGCTTTATAACTTGATTTAGTTAGTAGTTACCCTGCTAAATATTATCACGTTCTGTGAGTCCGATTTTGTTTCGTCCCCATTCTCTTGAACTTTTCTCATTTTATTTTCGTCGTTAATTTTCTGTGGACTTCGTTTTAGGTTTGCCAAGACTAAAAGGGGGAAATATAGCATTTTTGTGGTTGTAGCCCTATTTTCAAAGATGACTCATTTTATTGCATAAGGTTGTGGCCTAGTGAGTATGAAGTGGTTGAGAACCATGAGGTCTCAAATTCAAATTCCAGACAAAAAACACTAGGTGATTTCTTCCCATCTGTCCTAACTTTAGTGGACAGAGTTACCTGATACCTATTGCTGGTGGAAGGTGGCAGGTATCCCATGGAATTAGTCGAGGTGCGCACAAGCTGGTCTCGACACCATGGTTATAAAAAAATGTGATGATGCTTCTCATGTTGCATCTTTATTTGTTGAGCATATGGTCAAATTGCATGGTATTCCCAAGAACATTGTGAGTGATAAGGACTCTAAGTTCCTTAGTCACCTTTGGGAGGAGTTGTGGAGACGACTTGGTACAAAATTGATATTTTCTACATGTCACCCCCAAACCGATCGCCGAACCGACATTGTGAATAGGACATTGGGTTCTATGCTTCGGTCATGGTAAAGGGAAAGTTGACATCTTGGGAAGAACATTTGCCTTTAATTGAGTTTGCTCTAACAGAGTCATTCATAGTACTATTGTCATGTCTCCATTTGAGGTTATATAAGGTTTTAACCCACTAACCCCTTTGGATCTCACATCTGTCTCCAGATGTTGTTTTGAGTTTAGATGGAAACAAAAGGGCCGATGCTATGAAGAAACTACATGAAAAGGTGATAACTCCACCTTGAGAAGAAGAAGAACCAAGAAATGGCCAAGAAGGAAAATGAGGGTCATAAGAGAGTTGTGCTTGAATTGGGAGATTGCGTGTGGGTGCATTTTCGCAAGGACCAGTTTCCAACCAAGAGGAAGACCAAGTTGATGTCAAGGGGTAATGGGTCGTTCCAAGTGCTTGAGAGGCTACATGACAATGCCTACAAGATTGACCTTCCTTCGGAATATCAAGTGCACAGCAGCTTCAATGTTTGTGATCTTTCTCTCTTTGATACTTTTTTATGGTGATCTTTTAAATTTGAGGATAAATTCGTTTCAGAAGGGGGAGAATGATGCAAGCCAAGTTGCATCTCATTCACAAGAAGTCAAGCTCGACACCTCCAAGCTCTACAAGCACTATTCATAAAAATAGAGGTGCTTGAGCATACTTTCATCCATTGATGATTGCTTGGGAAGAAAGCGAAGCCTAATTTGCAAACTATCATTGCAATACTACTTTTGTAATAAATTAGCCTAGACTATAAATAGATAAGAGTAACTCATGTACATTTAGACTTAGTTTTTGATGAATATTGAATTGTCTTCTCTTGAGAGAACTGAAAGCTTAATCCGTTTGTTGGTGCCTGTTGGACAGGTGGATGCAAGGTGAATTCAATTCTCTTGAGGTCTATTTCTTAGTTTGGGTACTTGTTAGGATTCTAATCAATTGAAGGTTTTGATATATTTATCATGATTGTCAATTGATTTCCTTGAGTCTAGCTTTTATCTTTATCTTCCTTGTTCTTAGCTTAGGGTTTCTATTTTCCACTTTTGATATTGCATCACCAAAAGCATAAATTTCAAAGACATTTAAACTGAGTAGAAGTAATGTAGTCCTCTTTCCTTCCAAAACACTTGGGGGTCGTTCGGTTGCTGGTTAGGAAGTGAATTATTCATGTATTCGGACCAACACAACTAATATCATGTTTGGTAGAATTTTAGTAGCTATGTGTAAAATTCAGTCCACCAAGTAGGGTGTGTTTGGTTACCAGCTTACAATCCCATGTAACTAATATATGTATAAGTTACGAGGGAATTTATGTATTATTTTATGCAGGGTGGAAGATGGAATAACTAAACCCTGCATACCTAATTCCTACATAACTCTAACCAACAACAAAACGGCTCCTTACTATTTCTTTTCTATCGAAATTGTCCAAATGATACTTAGTAAAATGAATTTAACAAGATTATATAATAGTATTCACATTTTCCTCTAAAATCTTTGTTTCTAGTTTCTGAAGCAGTTTAACATTTTCAATCATGGACCTGTCTTCTGAATCATAATACCATTCAGAGTGTGGGTCTGTAATACTGTGCTTTTTATAAAGAAACAAGGCTGAACAAATCTGGGAAGAGCTCTTTCAATGTAACATCCCACAGCTATTTATCAATGCACATATATTCTTCTTCAAGTTGACCAACTTTAGTCCAACTTTACACTGAAATTTTCCAGAAAAGGCCCGTGTTACTTCCATACCATTTGGCTGAACCCAGAGTGAGTGCACCAATTGTTTTTACTTCTATGTTGTATCTATAAGAGCTGACTCACCTGTCAGCCTCAAACATATTTAATCAGGTTTCCTTTTTACAAAATCTGTAAGCTGGTTTATTCAGCTTTCATTTAATTCCTCTCCTAATCCAATAGGACATGCAAACTAACTTATTTGACCAACCCATAGCTCTGCACTAAATTATGATCTTGTCCCAAAGTTCAGCCACTTCTGCAGCATATCTCCCAACACCACATGGCTAGGAGGGCTATTGAATGAGAGAAGCTTCAAGTGCCCAGGCCAAAAAATTGAATGCCAAATAACTGCGCGACTCCCTAAAACTGGAGTAGAACAAAGAGAGGATTTAGCTTGCTACGCCACATGGACATACAAACTGACTTATTCGACCAACCCATAGCTCTGAATTAAAATTAAGGTAATGATCTTGTCCCAAAAGTCTGCCACTTCTGCAGCATATCTCCCAAACACCACATGGCTAGGAGAGCTCTATTGAATGAGAAAAGCTTTAAGTGCCCAGGCCTAAATATTGCGTGCCAAATAACTGAGCGACTATCTTCCTATAATTGACAGCTATCCAAAATTCTCCATCAACTTCTGAACTATGATGCTTGCTATAACCACCACCCCCCCCCCGGGACCACCACCACCATCGACTAACACACACACACAAAAGATGATGCTTCTATAACCCTCCTAGTTTCAAAATTCTCAAGGGAACCTACAGATAGCTTTAACTTCATAACTAACCCCCGCCACAGTATTCTACCAGTCTCCATATTATTTGTTTTCTATCCCTTGCTCAAGTTGTTTTTCCAACTTCTGCACTTTCTGCTTCTGTTGGAATTGTCTGCCCCGATTCAATCACTAAAACATTTTCCTTGAGCTCTTCAGTTCCTGCAGAGTGACTGCTCTCACTTTTCTCTCTTTTTGTTTACTCAAAGAAGCAGTATTGAATGCTGAAAGTTTATTTTCTCCTAATACGCTCATCTTCGCTGTTTAGATCAATCTATTATTGGTACTTTGCTATTGAAATATCTTCTTGACTTTCATATATCCAGTCAAAATCCCTTAGTCAATTTGCTCTTATTCTTTTGAATTAAAATATCTCACTTGAATTGCAAATTCATCTTGCTGCTATGCTTTGTGAAATTACAACTCATAGATTACTCGATGGAAGAGAGTTTCATCATCTAAGCTCTGTAGACATTCTTCTTAAATTGAAACATAGAACAAAATGCTAATTTTGGTATTCCATTAACACAACAACCTGATCTTTTACCACTTGAAGCTTGATTATTCAAGGACTTCAAACAAGGCCTGCCCTATTTGAAAAGCCATACCAGGATAATAATCCTATATATGCTCATCCCAATATTCTTTTGACTCATCATTAACAACCTAAAGTAACCTCACCAACATTATAAGTGCAGAAGTTTGTATTTAGTAGTTCATATTCTCACCTAAGCAATGAAAGAAATTCCTTGTAAAACGTTTAAAGCATACCTCACCAATGGCTAAAGCCTGCATTTTATTCTTGTACTCCACCTGCTGGCCAATCCAAATATAAATATCTGAATGACAATCAAGGATAAATATATCTTCTGTCATCAAATCATCTTGGTTGAAATTGTAGATCTCTGTCACCTGCAAGTTTTAAGAGAATCAAGTCCAAGTGAAGTCTAGAATTATTTCTGTCAGTGTTGATCTGACGATAAGTGGACGTCTCCAGTCATTTGAGTGTGCGCAAGAAATACTTTTATTATATACAGAAACTACTTGTAAAAGGAAACAGTATGTATCTTGTGACCTTTCTACTTTAACCTAAGTTGCTCGGATGGAGCTGGGGGTGTCCAATACAGGTGCCGATCTAGAGGTCGGGTCCTTCATGATCTAAATTTTTAGATTCGGGGGTAAGGATCCAGGTACGGATTCAGCTGCGGGATTTGGCAAAAATAATTCAAATATCTAAAAATAGGGTTATAAAAATATGCCTAAAATTAAGGTGGAGTATTTGGAAGGAGCGGAATGCACAAATTGTTTATAGCAAGTTTGAATCTGTAATTATTATTAAGTACATATGCATCTCCTTACTTTTTTTGTGTGTGTAACATGGCTATTGCAAATGATATGGAAGGCCATGATAGACTTCTTGCGTTCATTGCGCATTCAATGGATGTTGACCTGTAAATATCTTTAGAACACCTTCTAGTTGTGGACTTTTCAGTACAAATATCTTTTAACGATAAAAGAACATATTCCTAAATTTTGCTTTCACCCTAGCTTTTGACAGAAATCATTGTATCTATCTTGAATTTCTTAATCGATTTTGGCCAAAGTATCCAAAATCGATAGACCATACCTAGTATGGATCCCACATCCACACCCATGTCGTATCGACACGAGTGCGACACCAAAAGTGAAGAGTCAGCGTAACTTAGATTTTAACACTTCCCTCCTCTCCCAATAGGTAATTAGGTAAAAACCAATAAACTATAAGAGTCTAACAAGATTCAAGAGATAAAAACAGTCCAGCTGAACACTCACCTTTAATTCCCCTGGTGATCAAGTCAAATCCCAGCAGCCAAGAAATGAAGAAGTGAAGAAAACTAAATTATTAGAACTCTTAATAGCAAAGAAACATAGAATGCAAAAATCTTGATGCTATTTTTTAAGTAAAAATATTTCTGAAAATAAAAAACAAAAAGAAAGTGAGAATCCTACCTTTTAAGAAGGTGCACGAAAACAAGTGAGGATCGCTTTCAGCATCCCGTCCAATCTTCTCACTAGGATATTCAGATTTTCCACCCAATATTTCCCAGAATTGCTCAGATTCTGCCCCTTCTTTTTGCAATTTCGACTGCATATCAGGCTGCAAGTTGTGTGACAAATAAGACAAGGATATAGCACAATTAATAGAGCTAAGATAATTCAATGAGAACAAAAACTGGTTCAGTTTGAATGTCTCTAGCTAGAGAGTTGTGCAACAAAGATTTCAGAAAATAAACAGTAAAAGTGAAGACCATCAAGCATATTTTCTTCAGCTAGCAGATAAAGAAGGTAAGTAATACATTTTTACTATGAGAAAACTTTCCACAAACACTTGCCTTGATAAGATCCAGTTGCCTCTCAACAAGTTCCTGATCCTCAGAGGTGGTAAGATTTCCAGTCCATGTGAAGACAGAGGAGCCACTGTGTAATATGTAGCAATATGAGGAATTCAAGGACGAAGCCACCTGATTTCATTAAAATGGAGAAAAGAAAATTATGATTCTTTAGCCAAACACTATCTAGGAAAGTGCAGAATAATCTACGAACAGCAGACAAATTAAGGTAAATAGATCTCCCCAAAACCAATGACTACTCAATTGTAACTAATTGGACTCCCTATCTAATATCTGTTTTCTTTTTATTAAGATCTACAAAAAAAATAAAAAGAATGTGCAGAGAGAACTTGGAAAACCTAATTTCAAAATCCAAAAATTGTTTTGCTGAAGAACCACATACGGAGATGTTTAAAAATCACAATGTGTTATACACAAAGATGACACTTTCAGGAATAACATATGGTATATCTCATCCATTCAATGATTTATTAATTACCTATCATTTCATGTTACAAACTTTCCATTATCCAAATTGGGACATCTTAAAATATTCAGAAAAGGGTAAAAGAAATGCCCCTACCGTATAGGAAATGGTTTAAATTTTCTTCCTTCAACCTTTGGGACCTCAATTTCCCTTAATACTAATTTTCAGGTTAAAAATGCCACTTATTCCACCTATTGGACCCCAGTTGTCCTTTACGGTTAAAAATGCCCCTCCTTTTAACGGAATTATGAGATGGCATATGTGGAGCTTTAATTATTGGGGGTGGGTCGGGCAATGGGTAAAAAAGTGGGTTCTAATTGAATGGGTATTTAAAATTGAGGTTGTCACTTTTTATCCCTAAGCTGCCACATGACCTTCCGTTTAAATTAGGGGTATATCTGTGTCATAGTACAACAGTAAGGTGTTGAATAAATGAATAGTGAAACAGAGGGTATATTTGAACTATTTCCAACAGTACAGGGGTATATTTGGCCCTTTTCCTTAAAATATTTGATAAAATCTCAGTTAATAAGAACAACTCTTTTTTTTTCTATGACTATGGTATTCTGGCGAGTTTGCACGCAATTCAACTATTTCACCTAATACATTCTACCTCCACCCATTTATATGTATTGGGTAATTCCGCGTATTGTAGCCTCAGTAGATTGGAAGAATTTAACTAGTGTCGCCTCATCTAGGATTCTTTGGTTCCCAAAGTTGTCACTTCAGCCCTTAGAGAAGAGTTCGTAAGCATTCCAACTCAAGTAGTTTGATATTTTCTCAATAAAATAATCCTTCTTTTGCGAAAAATAAAAAACCAAGTAAGATATGTTCCTTTACTTCTGCAAATACATTACACTGTGACTAGTTTTTAATCTCAGCAACAAGTTAAACACACATAAAATGGGAGGGCACACTAGAAATTTGGACTACAACAAGCTCCAAGAAAGAATTGACAAGCTAAACTATGTCATCTGCAGGACGACACTTCCTGAAGAGTACTAGTACAGTAGCTGGCATAACACCAGCAGAGCTAATTTGAGGTGCTTAGCAAGACGCTAAGGTCCATAAAACTTTCATCTGGAAGCATCTTCCTTTTCTAAAAAGAATCTCAGAATCAGAGAAGACCAAAGTCCTATCACTAGAATTTGAAGAGGAGAATGGCGGGCTAGCTAGATAAAATATAGAGTGAGCACATGGAAGCAACAAATAAGAAACTGTGATAATTAACATCATAAACCGAGAGAAATTAGTAAACTACTCCATCTATTTCAATTTGTTTGTTTACTTTCCTTTTCAATCCGGTTCAAAAAGAATGTCTCTTTTCTTTTTCGGAAACTCTTTAATTCCAACTTTCCACATGACATGTTTAAGACCACAAGATTAAATGATATTTTGGTACATTCCATGTATCTTTAGTTTAATACCACAAGATTCAAAAGCCTACTTCCAATATCGATTCAAAAGTTTACTTAAACTCCATGCCAAGTCAAAATCTAACAAACAAATTGAAACGGAGGCAGTAAAACAATATTGATTTATCAAAAAAGTAAACTACTTCCAACGTCTATGTAAAATAATGAGAAAAGAGTTTAAAAAATAGAAAAACTAGCCTCCTAAACTAGAAATCTTAATCATAGCCAACATAAAACAGCTAAAAGAGGAAAGAAAATAAGAACAGAGATCCTAAAATTATTAGGGAAAAATATCTAAGCACGAAACAAAGAAATTTAAAAAGAATAATATAAACTGCAACTGAGCAGTACATTATCATAAATGGTATTCCCCACGCCCACCCTCTTCTCATTCCCAGTCAGTTGGACAGAGAGGAGAAGAAACATAATTACCAACTGCTGACTATTCATCTGTATCATGAGTAATGCTGTTCACTTTCAAATCTGAACTTTAAATGTCACTTAAACCGGAACCAGCATCTGCTATTTTGATATTCAAATTCAATAGAGATGCAACTTGAGCATGAGCAATTGATTTTTTTTAATTTCAATTTTTGGAGGGTATCACGCTCAATACAACTAGGAGAAAAGAAAAAGAGAACAGCAAGAGGAGGCTTCTTTACATTTATATATTTCAGAAATCGAATCATCATACACTTTAGGTATTCCCAAGAAAAAGTTCTAAGACGGATTGGGCCCAGAGATATTACGAGACGATTTCTAAGTTAACCATGTCAAATAAACCATCCCCACCCGTGCCCTTCTCCCCCTAATAGCATCCTTGTGTATTGTTTGGAAATGAGAAAGAATTCCACATTTGTACACACTCTATCCAGGCACATATATTGTCTCTGGCACCAAGTCCAAGCATTGTCCAAATAGGTAGTTGGGAGTATGTACGTATGTCGTCAGGTACATATGCATGTGAAAAATGAACTTTCACAATGAACTTACAGGTTCTACTTGAATTGATTGCATATTATCAGGTCCAGTACCCTGAACTCGGAATAATGCAATTCCATCCTCTTTATATGTATCATCTGCAATTTCCTTCTCTACTAGGTGTTTCTTATATCCTTCGCTAAGACCACCCTGGTAATTTTAGTAGAAATAAGTTATCAATAAATGTTCAAACGTGATTTTAAACAAAGACGAAACAATAGTATGAGTCAGACAGTTTTGCACTCCCACAAACCTTAAATACAATAAAGCTCTGAAAGATGACAAAGAACTGGAGTGGTTCATATCCTTCATAAATGCGAGCCTGGAAGTTTTCCATATTAACCAAACTTCAGCATCAACTCTAGGTTAACGATCAATATTTAACTCTGAACTATTATCATGCCAGTGAATTACCTGAGTAACTGCGAACTTCAGTAACTCAATTATCTTGCCTGCTTGAGAAATTGCTGAAACTCTGTCTTCCTAATTTCCATAACAGAAAAAGGATGTTAAATAGCCGTTTAACAATTGTTTTTGACACAAGCACAAGGGCATCTTTCAAAAGCTACATATTCCCACTCTACTTCCTGAAACAAAACCAAAAGCCATTTTCTCTATGCTAGCTATTTTTAGTTCTATAAGATTTTAACATTCATTTCTTTGCTGACTTGATAAATTGAAAGATATTCCGTTTATATCTTATATTCTCCCCATTCCATTTTATTGAGATGATCCTAAGTATGAAGGTCAAACTATCTAATTTTTTTTTGAATTCGGACATAGAATCTTCAAGTTTTTTCAAAATAAAATGTACATATTTAGAAACTAAATGAGAAGTACTACAAGTCACAACAATTAACAATTCAAAATATCTAAAAGGCATATGAAAAATCGTGGTCAAAGGAAAATTCCTTTGACTCTCTAAATAGTTTAGGTCACATAAAGTGGGACAGAGTGAATATAATTTCTTTTTTGAAATGGCAATATTATATCTTAAATAATTTTCTTGTATCCTTGTTATATTGATCATTGCCTTTCTGGTTGTTCGCAAGTTAAAAACTCTACGAGATAGAACATTCAATAAACAGAGAGCGAGAGAAGAGATGGATCAAAGCACCTTTCAAGTATTTTTTTGGATTTTATGGAAGGAGAGGAAAACACACATTCTGAAAAAGTTGAAAATACTTGTATGGAAGATCAAGAGCTGTCCTCTATTTCTTGTCCATTTGGAGTAGAGAAGAATAGTTATCTGGCTTGATATTTTGGTTCTTATATTCATTCTCGCACTTTGTTGGTGCCAGAATAAACGAATTTGATTTACCAAAAGAAAGTGTCAAGTCGAGAAGCACTATCCTTGGACTTTTTTTTTAAGCAAAGATTTAATACATAACTTACAGGATAAAGCACATCCCCTCGCGTTCTCAAGTTTAAATTTTAAAAGATAGAGAGCTGTATGACACATATAAATTGTTCAGGAACAAAACAGAGAATGATAATGTTGAACATTTTACCTCGACACTTTGCCTCCCAAACCAGGTGCCAATGAGATGCTCCTCTTTAACTTCTCCAGGATAAGAATATTGGAATATGTAACAGTCTCCACTGTAGAATTTTGATTGATCGGATGCTTGAAGAAGAGTCTTCTGCTGTCCATTCACGCGCCACACCTGAACATAGACATAGAAGCAATGAATGAGATACTTTACAGCAATGTAATATTCCATCAAACCTTATCAAAAAAAAAATGTAATGTTCCATCAAATATTCTTGTTAAAGATATTTCTTCACACGCTTCTCATACTTTGCTTGCAAGTAATTTCTATTTTAAAATGAAAATTCAAGAAAATATTTGCAATCTGGAAATAGATAGAAGTTAGCCACCTGTAAATTGCCTGTGCAGTCTATATATGGTTGAGGTTCTTCCTTTGGAGGAGCTGCTTTCATTAGACCTCTCACATTAAGCCCTTGACGCTTTAGAAGCGCTGGAGAACAATGAGAGAAGGAGAACATCAGTATTGTTATAATCAAGAGGTTCAGAAAAAATGCACGAAGAAACAAAAGTAGTAGGTTGCATTAAGTTCTAGGAACCAGCAGAAATCCACCAGTAAGTGACTAACCAGCAACCTTGCCTCTACCATCCTCTGTCACTGCCACATTAGTTGATTGAGGCCAAGAGTCAAACTTTGAGCGGAACATGACAGTCTCGAACCCTTCAATTACACGAACTACATGGCACTTTGGTCTATCAAGGGCAAGGAGTAATTCCTGTAAGGTTGATAGTGAAAAGAGATAATATTAGGTACATATAAGTTAAGATACGTATTTAAATATCCAAACTGACAAATGAAATATTACATCTGCAGCCCCACTTGCAGTTTTCCTCTGATTAAGAGAAGTGTTTCTTCCCATCCACACAAAAACTTCTATCCCACAATCAACTATATAGCAACCATTCGTATCTAGCAACTCCCTTGTCAAAGACTCGATCTCAACAGGTTCTGCTTGTCCTTTCTGAGCTCTATAAAAGTAAGCAAATACCAGCAGAATTGAGATGTAGAGACTATAAGGTGATCATAACAAAAGAAAACCAAAACAAAGGAAGATACTTACACTTAGAACATCTTGAAACTTATCAGTTATAACAAGATTTTTATCCTTCTTTATAGGCAAATGTTTCTCAAGTATAAATGTTGCACCCTATAATATGCAACTTTTGGAATAAGCATCATTTTGCTTTTTATTTAGTCTGGTCTGTCACTAAATTCTGAACACTCCAAAAGTACCCGAGCAGAGCAGAAAAAAACTGAAGAACACAAACTTTACTCTACAATATGAAGGTAATAGAAGATAACTGAACATAGACTTTTAGTGTGTGAGTCTCATTTTAGACCCAAAGGAGGACTTCTGTATGCATTCAGGACTAATGTCAGTATTTCTAACAGGAAGTCTCCCTCTCTAGTATCTTTCTCTCTCTAAGATTCCAGCAAATAAATTTGAACTCTTCAACATTTCAGTGATCATCATGGATTAAGTTTACAGGGTAATGTAAGCCTACGATATAGCAAAGGAAAGGGTAGACTAAATCCGCTGTTTAAACTTTTAAAAAAGAAAGGAATATACTCCTTGTGGCTGGAAAAAACAGTCTGAAGTCAAGAGATTGGAACTAACATCACAGAATGGTATATGATTATTGAAAGGAGAGGAAACTAATGAAATCAGTATCGATAGACTCAACTTTCTTAGAGCTTTTTTATTTTTTTGAGGTAATGAGTTTCATTAAAAATAAGATGATCAAGTAGATGCATAATACAAGAGGCGACATTACAAGGAGCTGAAATGACAAAAGAGAGAAATTAACTCGGCTCCTATACAGTGTGCTAGTCTAAAGGAAGAGTACTGATAAAATCCAGAAAAAGATCAGTACTAATTATACGGGACAAATTTATTCAGCCAAAAGATTAAGTAAACATTTAGCTCTCAAAGAGTGATGAGGTGTTGAGGTGTCATCAAAACATCTTTTATTTCTCTCTGTCTATGTGCTCCCAAAAATAGCTGCAGGAATCATCAACCAAATTTTCCTGATTGCCTTAATAATATTCCATAAACTCCAGCTTAAGCACATAGCTCAACTGTGCTTATCCTCATGTTCTATGGCATGACCCATAAGGCCAAAAAAAACTGTAGAACATGCTCCATATATCAGTGGCTACTGGGCAGTGCAAAATTAGATGATCAACTGTTTCCAGATTCTCCCTACAGAAATCGCATCTATTTAACCAGGGCCAAGAGTCAATCACCTGATTTTGGGCAATTGCGAGGTTAGGATTACCTCTTGTTAGGGCTGTAGTTGAAGGGGTCATTGAAGGTACCAACCAGACAACATGAGAGAAGATGATTGTCGGCAATACCAACTGCACTGGTTGGTGACATCTTGTTCACCTCCCTCTCTATATTCTTAGACAACTCCAGCCACTAGCTCAGCTTTGTTGTATCTGCAAATGTCTTCGACTGGAGCGTGTTTGCGTGTCTGGATCTGTTTATGCATACTTCCTCTCTGCCAGCCAAGTTCCAATACGAACAAATCTACCATACCAGTTGTAGTTTAGAAAAACTATATAATAATATGCCTGTGATTTCTACCTCCAATGTCTATAATAATTTCCTGCCTTTTTAAATGCCTGTTTAAGAGCATACCATCCCTGATGAAGGTTTTCCTCATCTATTTTTAATGTTGCTGGAGAATCTTCTGCCTCTTTCAACTATTACAAACCAGCCCTCATCAGAATCAACGAGCTCAAAAGATTTCCCACCTGAAATGAGAAAGACCTTGTCTTCCATGGTAAATAGCTAAGAAAAGAGTGACTTACAGGTGGCAGATGTCACCAGAACATGACTCAAAGAGAGAGAAAAAAGATGGACACATTTCCCAACAGAAGTAAAAAAAAAATCTTCTGTATTTATGCAGAAGAGTAAAAAACTATGCCAAACATTCTTAGAGCTTGCAAGCAACTGAGCTTATTTAGACTATTTCGTACATGAGTTGGAATTTACAATTCAGAAGGAATTCTCTAATTGAAAAAATGGAAATAGAAGGAAGTGTCTATTTCTTATTAGAGAAATTGAGGGTAGTGGAGTTAAAAGAGAGCTTGAATTATTCCTTGCAGTGGAAATCTCTGTTAGGAACATTGGGGACAATTGAATCGCAAGAAAACCTATTTGATTGATGGGTCATGCTACAGCGGGGGGTTTTCCACGTCAATATCAAATCCTTGGCTGCTACAAAAGGTCGTGAAAACCAAGCCTTCAAGTCGAACAAGACAAAGGAAGAAGAAGCTAAGTTTCCCAAAATTCATGGACCAAAAATGGCTCCACGTTTTAAATGTGGAGCTAGGCAGCCTTCAAAGATATTTTTTTTTTGAAAATGAATATTGTAACTTAAAGGCAGCCTTGGAAGATATGGAGCAGGGGAGCGGCAGAGGAAAATATTTTGGTTCAACTAGTTCTTAGTTGGGTGCTTGATAGTTCTAACACTAATGCCTATTCCACATATCTTTACTTGCTTCCAGATCAATCTTCGATAGTGTTCATAGGGTTGGTTATTTTTTAAAAAAATTTTTTGAATTTTCCTGCGTTGAGATTTATCATTTGGTATCAGAGCTAGGGTAGTAATTATTCTTATAAGCACTTTTGAGTTTTGATTTCCAATAAAAAAATCAGAAAAACAATCGAAAAATTCAAAAATCTAAAAATAGAAATCATGGTGGATTCCTTGTGTTCTCTTAGTGCGTTCCATTTCTAGGAGGGTTTCAAATCTTTTAGAATATGCTTTTGTTTATTTTTCAACTGGTGTTGGTTAGGAATAATTGGAGCTACTTTGGATATGGATATTTGGGCTATACACAAAGCTAAGAAGCTTGGAGCTCAAAAACTCCATAGCCGCTTGTCCAAACCATCCGACTGCGAGTGGTAATCTTCAAGTTTGAGATTCATTTGAGCTTTAAATCTATAAGAAATAACTTCTGAAGCTTAGTAGAGTGTTTATTAAGTGATTCAGAGTGTAAAAACTTGAAGAACAAATCTAGAAATCCATTGAAGTTGGTTTAAAACTAGATTTCAAGAATTTGATGTCACGCAAAAGTGAATAGAATCGAGTGGGTGATGTTGCAATAGTTTGGAAACACTTGGAGGGACTCATATACAAAATTTGGGGCTGTTTGAAATAGATTGAGCTAGTTGGAGCTGAAACTCTACTTCCATCTTGTTGAAGAAGGCAACGTAGTCCAGAGTCATGTCCTTGTTCATGGACACGAACTAAATCGTGCCCCGGGAAGAAGACAAGCACAAGCCTCACGTTCAAAACATCTAGACGACTGGATATCACACTTGCTGATTACCCTAGCTGCTGGGAAAGACTCGAACTCGGCTCCACGGAGTAGCATCATCCCCACAAAGTGTTGCTGCAAATTTTTGGCCAGAAATTGCCTAGAATCGTCTCCATGAACCATGGTCGTGCCCACGAAAGCTCCAAGGCTAGCCACACTCGTGTCTATGAACTTCAATCATGGCCACAAAGTTCCCTGCACTTGAACATTCTAGCAAGTTTTCTAGGTACCAATCTTGGTCCAGCAGTTTCTTTTCCATGGTCGTTCCTGCAAACTAATTAAATATTTTTCATTTCGTGCCAATTCTGTAGTGCTTTTCTCTTTTATTTCGTTATTGTGTTTATTGGCTCATAACCCATTAGTTTGATTGTCCATCTCTCATATGAACAAAACCTCCATTCTACCCCGATACTTGAATGCCTACTTGGGGTTATTGAGAATGTTGGTTGTTTAAGAAAATTATGGACAACCCTCATAAGGAAAAAGGCTAGAGTGATGAGTGCAATTGAGTGAGGTCACAAAAGCTTTTGACCTTTAAGTGTGAAATCTAAGGTGGAGTGTCATTGTGAGGATACACTAAAGAGGGTCAGTGAGGAACTCTTATTCCTAATTATTTGATTATTTTGCAAGAATGACCATGGACGACAGTCAAGGCTCAATTCCTATTAGCATCTACTTTCAGATAACTTATAAGCTCCCTTAAAAAGATAAAAGCTCACAATGTGTGAATGGATGCCGATATACAACGGCTAACGGAAAGTTGTGGTAATAGTGTACCTAGAGCGTCTATTATGTCAACTCAAGGGGTGTCTTGCGTTACAAGCTAGAATACATGTTTACTACCATGGATCACCTAGTGATGCATATGTTAGTGATGCTTCAAGTGTGATATGTTAATGGTACTACAAGTGTGCCTAGTACTCCTACACCTTCACATATGTGGAAAGTGTGATTCATGAAGCTACAAAAGGTCATTCAAGAGTGTATGATTCTCCTTTGTTTTATAGGGTTATAGCTTTTCTTGAGAAGGAAAGTGAAAAGAGTGAAAGTAAAGAGAATAACAAGCCTTTAGAGGTAACTAATCTTAATTCTACTTGTGAAGTACAATTTTTGAGAATTTTGGCAAAGATGATGAATCTTGTGTTGAAATTGTTGTGATAGATGATGTTCATGTCCATGATAAAGTTGCTAAGGATAGTACTTCTTTGGTAGAAACCGTACATGATAAAGCTTTGGTCGCAAAAGAAGATATGTTGGTTAGGAGAGTTTTGTTTAATTCTTTGGAGGGAGTGAATGATACTCAAAGTCACAATCTCTTCTATACCAGATGTATGATTTTGGATAGGATGTTTATTTTCGTAGTTAATGGAGCGAGTTGTGATAATTTTAGTGCTACCTTGGTAAACAAATTGAAGTCCTCAACATCCTACGTCGTGTAGGTTACAATGGTTAGACGATTGTGGAGAACTGAAGGTGAACAAAATGGTGAAGATTCCTTTCACTATTGGGAATTGTGAAGATGAGTTAATGGAGCAAGTTGTGACAATTTCATGAGTGCTACCTTGGTAAATGAATTGAAGTTCAACTCCTCAAAACATCCTATGCCATGTAGGTTACGTTACAATGGTTAGATGATTGTGGGGAACTGAAGGTGAACAAAATGGTGAAGATTCCTTTCACTATTGGGAATTGTGAAGATGAATTACAATGGTTAAATCTGTGGAGAACTGAAGGTGCACAAAATGATGAGAACTTGTGCAGATGAAGTTGATTGTGGTGGTGTGCAATGTGTTTGTCATATCATAATGGAGACCATGGTTGCTTGAAAAGAATGTAGTGCATAAAGGAAGGGAGAACCACTACTCTTTTGATTGGAAAGACAATAAGATTACTCTTGAATCATAGGAGCCAAAGAAGTTCTAAAAAGAATTGAATCTCAACTCCTATGTTAAGCTACTATAAGAAAAAGAAAGGATGAGAGACATGCGGGTGAGCAAGGTGACAACTTTAGAATGGAAAACAGAGAGAAAGTGTGGAGTGAAATAAGTTAGTTGTCACAAGAAAATAGTGAAGAGCTTAAAAGATCTGAAGGAAAAGAAAGAGGGGAAACAAAAGATAAGTGAGGATTTTCCTTATTCTAACCTTTCTTATTTTTTCTAGTAAGTTTGTTTCCTGTGTAGGGCCTATTAGAGAACCAAAGGAAGCCGTCAAGTTAAGAACAACAAATTCTGAAGAGCATGAAATAAGATCAAACTACCTTTGCAAGAGATCCTATGGGCTTAAATGTGCAAGTTCAAGGTAAGGGCAGTCATTTTAGATAAGTTTCAAGGTACAATAATTTATCCTTCTACTCGTAGTGTTTTTTTACCCTTGTGTGGTCATTTGAATTGGGAAATAGCTAGAGTGTTGTTTTCTCTAATGCTTCTTGATATTTGTGAATCGCCGCCAGTTGAATCCGTTAATGGAGAGCATGATGATGTTACTTGTGAGCTTATTAAGTTGCCAACTAGTGATGCTAACTTTGAAAGGTCAAATGATGGTCATATTGTTGATATTTGGGAATGTGATCCACTTGAAGTTAGTTATTTGAGTGAATCGGAAGAGCTATTAGCTAAGAGTTCTTGTGCCTCATTTTTTTTGAGAAAGGTAACAACTTGTATACATAGCAAAGCAAAAGGCAGCACTAGGGTAGTGCTGAAAAGGGTAATTACAAGCTCATAAAGAGCCAATAGATTGTCCCAAAACTATAGGCATGCAATATTACCATTTGTCTATTAGATTTATTAAATCCCCTGTTATCCCCCAAAATATTGTGTTTACACCAGAAGTTGAAAAGACTAAGGCACTTCATCCTAATTTTGTGAATGGAGTTGCTTGCATCTTCAAAAATTCTTGAGTTTCGGGCAGTCCAGACCATCCACCATATGCAAGCTAGGATCAATTGCCACCAATTCTCACCTCCATGTCTTTTCCCGATCTCCATCCAGTAACTAAGTAAATCAAAAGTGGCTCTAGGCATAACCCAATTGATGCCTACGATACAAAAGACATGGGCCACAGATTTGTTGTTATCTTGCAATGGATGAATAGATGCTCGTTAGTCTACCCATCTAATCCGCATAGAGAACACTTTGAGCAGATCTGGAAGCCTTTTCTTTGTAATTTCTCATGTGTTAGGCATGCTCTCCTAACCACTAGCCAGGTAAAACAAGAGACCTTGGGAGGAATTTGGCTTTCCAGATGGGTTTCCAAGGCCACATCACTGTAATAGAGGTATTATGATTTAGATTCTAGTAGGCAGATTTAACTGTGAAAATTTCTTTGCTATTTAGTTTCCAGCATAACTTGTTTGGAATGTTAGTGGTGATCTTGAAAGCTTCCAGAGTCTGTAGCAAGTTTGCTACCTTGTCAAGTTTCCCAGTCATTTAAAGCTCCCCTAAAAATCAAATTCCATCCTTGTTGCTCCCATACCTGATTAAACTTTGCATGATGTTGTGTGCTGATAGAATATTGTTCAGGGAAGAGGTTCTTTAAAAAGCTTTGACCTGTCTAGATATCATCCTAAAAACAGCTTTTAGGCCATTCCCAACCTTGATGCATATGTGTATTAAAAGCTGGCCATTGATTCCTAACTGTTCTCCATAAGCTGGAACTATAAGTGGATGTGACTGCTTCTGTTGTCCGTTGGCTTGACATACCATACTTTTGGGAGATGAACTTTCTCCAAATTGTCATCTTCAAAATTGAATCTCCATAGCCATTTTTGGAGCATAATCTGAGATTCCTGATGACGAAACCTCCTTGCTTCTTATTGAGAGTTAGTGTCGCCCATTTAACTAGGTTGATGTTTCTTTTTCCTTCGTTGCCTTGTTCAAGTGGTTATTTTGCCGAAGGATCTACAAAAAGACTATGTTGCTCAGACTGTTCAAAAATGTCGACGGGTGCGTGTCGGATTCTCCAAAAGTAGTGTATTTTTGGAGAGTCCGACACAGGTGCAGCATCGAAAGTGAAAAGTCCGCACAACTTAGCAAAAAGATGCTTTTAAAGGAAAAAGGTACCTTGTGCTAACAATTGGGCATTCTTTATCTCAAGAGGTTTTTAACTTTCCTAAGTGCAAGAATGGTAGTATCTAAAGTCATGAAGGTAAATAGTTCTACCCTTGAGCTTTAGATGACTCTTATGTGATGACTTGTGAAGAACATAGTCTATTGTTTCTTAAGTTATCATGCAAGGGCTTAGTTGAGAAGTTTGTTAATGTTCGGGGATTGAAGTTTGTATTTGACCCCGGACCTCTATATTGTTCCAACAACCTCCTTTAGAGATGAATGCCTTACGTGGTCGATCACTACAACATGTTATAATTTTGGATATCACCCTTGTTCTTGTATAATTGTACTCTACCTCCATTCTTAGGGCATTCTTGTCATCCTAAAATGTTACTAAACAACCTCATTAGCGACTCCATACCTATTTTTCCTGTGCTCCTCCAAAATTCCACAGGAATCTCATCTGACCTGGTCGTTCTTCCCCCTTTCATCCCACGAATTGTCCCCTTAACTTCCTCAAACTTTATACTTCTTGAATACTCAAAATCTTGATGACCCTAGGAGTGCTCCAGATTGCCCAGCATAATATTCCTCTCCCCTTCTTCATTTAAGAGTTTACAGGAGTATGTCTTTCATCCTAGTCCAATGGATCTCTTCCACCAGGACTTTGCCATCCTCGTCTTTAATGCACTTCACTTGGTCTAAGTCGCCTGCCCTCGTCTCTTCTCACCTTGGCGAGCCTATACATCTTCTTCTCTCCTCTTTTGCCCTCTAATTTTTTATACAAGCATTCAAAGCTATCGCTTTAGCCGTTGTAACTATTGCCTTCGCTTCCTTCTTCTTGGTCTTATACTTCTCCTTATTCATCCTCTCTCCTCCTTGGTTATGCTCTTAACTAACTTAGTGCAAGCAACCTTCTTGGCTTCCACTTTCCCTTGGACCTCTCCATTCCACCATCAGTCCCCTCTATGTCCACCGTAGTTACTCTTCGGGACCCCTAACACTTCTCTAGTTGCTACCCAAATAAAATTAGTTGTCCTAGTCCACGTACTATATGCGTCCCCACTAATCTCCCAAGCTCCCATAGCCACTCCCCCAACTCCTAAATCTTATCAATTGGCATGCTTCCCACTTAATCCTAGGTTAGTCATACACAGGCCACTTTTTCCTCCTCCTTTCGATCTCAAGATCCATTATGAAGAGCTTTTGTTGGGTTGTAAGATTCTCACAGTGTATAGAGAGAACCATATAACATGTGAAACACAGGAACCTACAACGCTTAGCACTTTTGCTCAAACTGCACGCACCAACAAATGGAAAGAAATGAATGGAAATATGAAGGTGGATCAACCAAAAGACAGTCATATCAGAATTTCCAGCTCAGCATCAACAAATAGAAATCTTTTGAATAGATGTGTTGTTGGTAGGTCTTCGAAAGCGCTTGGCCTAATCCCCACATGTTTAGAGGTTGGGTAAGCAGCAAATGTTGTAATGCTGTCAAAGTATATAAGCTAAACGATCTTCATTTTTTGTTTGTATACCAACAAGAAACATGGCAGATAAAACCTTGGTCTCATCGACAACATGCTACATTATTTGAAACGAGGTTTGACAGGGTCTGGTTTTTCTCGACTTGCTGCAACACTTATGGTCACCAGATACCATGAAAGCAATTGGTGAAAAGTGTGGTGGCTAGATCGAGACAGAGGAGACGCAACTGAAAAAACATTTGAGATGGGGTCGAAACGAAGTTAAGGGTCATCAAAGAAGATTCCTAGAGCGATACAGGTGACCTTTGGGGAGAACGAAGGTCTGATAGTTCCAACCACCATGAAGTCTCTCCGACATATCTATGATTCAGAAGTACCATCAGGATACATAATAATCTAAAAAAGAGGGGGGCTGGTCCCCTGGCTTAACAGCGGGCCCGTCAAAATTCAAAAACATGAGCAGTTGTATTACACGTGGAAAGGGAGATGCAACAGTTACAACTCTAATAGGGATAAAATAGAGTTGGGTCGGGCACAAGAAAAGCCCAAACATAGATGCTTCGCACTTAATGAATTAGGCCCAATCCTTCTGTTACAAATTCCAGGAGCAAATATTGTTGGGGGAGGCTCGAGCTAATCCACTCACAAAGGAGATGAAGCCAATTTCTATCTTCTTAATCAGTATGCTCAAGCCACCACAGCCACGAGATCGCAGTATACAGACTTGAAAATGGTGCAGACAAAATCTTCACAACTGCTCACATGTCAAATTGTGCATGAGGAATAGGGAGATGACAGACGGAGGAGCAAAAGAACATGGCACAAATAGCATCAGCGAGCGAAAATCAACTCACTCTTTACTCTAGTTCTGGTTTTTTGGAGGTAGATGAAGCCATCCCTTTGGAGATAAAAAATCTTGAAGCAGAAGAGGACTCTTCACTGTGGGTTCAACTTCCTTAATTGAGCAAACAATATGGGTCGAGATTCAAGGGTGCGAATGCGAGGCACGGACTCTTCTTAATGAAACTGAAACACTCCTCGAAGTAAAAACCCCCCTCAAATTGATCTGCTTCACATGGTTGGTGGCTAGACAGGCTTGCTTAACTCATGAAAATGTAAATAAGAGAGGAATTCAACTGACCTCCAAATGTTATTTATGATTTGCAGAATCAGAGAGTAATAATCATCTATATTTACATTATCCAGTCACTTCTCAGTTGTGTCAACTTTTGTTGGACTTAGTGGACTATCCAAAGTCCACAGTGGATCTACTGAAATGATGATTTAGTCAGGGAGGAAGTATAAGGCAAACGAACTGGTGGAATTTGATCGTGCTAGCATATGGAGGATAGCTTGGAAGCAAAGGAATGCCCTGTGTTTTGAAGACAGAAGCAGCTCTATCCAGATGATAAAGATGAATTGTATTCTGACATTTCATATTTGGTGTAGCAAAAAATATGTAAATGAAGTAGATCCATACTTGACATCATAGGGTCCTTGTAAGAAGAGCAAGGATAGATTTTTCTTTCTTTTGGAAGCCTTGTAAGAAGAGAAGGTTAGGTTTTCTTATCTTTTTGGAATCTGTAATTGGTTATCAGCACAACCTTTGTGCTGTGGTTATAATAAAACTATTGACCATTCTCCAAAAAAAAAAAAAAAGAGTTAAGGTGATGAATCTAGCAGCAACATATAGTAGCATTACCTAAATGGATGTGGAAAGGGAGAGAGGATACTCACCTATACAATCTAGTAGGAACAGTATCAATGTTTTTAGCCTCATCCCTTGTAGTCTTCCTTGGAAGAGGAGCAAAGCCACCAAAAAAACCCCAAAATTCTCCGGTCTCGGCATCAGCCATCAATTTTCCATCCTCTACACATCGATCAGACCACAGTTTAATGCAATGGACACTTCAGTATAATTCCCTTGAGTAATTAAATTACTAACTACTTACCAATTGCAGCGACCTCGCATTTGCCATCGTGGTACGTATCTTTAATGTACTGAACAACTTCAAGTGCTTTAGCCCTTTCTTGAATAGAGGAATTGGAACCATTAAATTGGAAGATTTTAGACTTGGTATCAAGAATGAAGATGTCGTCGTGATTAAGTGAGGATCGAGCAAAAGGAACCTGTCCCAATAATGTAGAAAATGGTCATGAAGATATAAGCTTAAATTTTTCTGATCATCCATTATCAGAAGCAAAGTAGTTGGCCAGACTTGCCTCCTTCACATGGACAACATGCTTCCCTTGGCATACGTACAAACAGGTCTTATACTCTTCTTCCTCTACATTCTTAAATCCAGATGCAATTCCACCTTTTAGAGGGATTATACATGGTTTGAAATAGGAAAGGAACTTCTCAGTTTCATGGCCCTGCACTTCACGATATTGAACAGCACGCCCACCAAGTGCTGCATCTAGTTCAACAGTTTTAATGGCAGCAGCACCAGCTTCATCCTAATAAAACAGACTCAACTATGAGATAACATTAAAAAAACACTGGCTGCATAATCTTCTAAACAGAAGCAAACCTGACTAGTATCTTCACCAAGCCAATAATGAATATCATGCCGTAAGGCACCAGTTTTTGAAGCGCTGGTCTGAAAAAGAGGAGAAAAAAGCCTAAGATGAACAAGTATAGCAGCCAATAAAATTTTTCTACTGAAAAGTTACAGCAGTCTATAACATTTCTAAGTGGAATGTTTTCTCAAGGATATTGCATCTACAGATACTTCCATAAATTCTCTATTTCCAATTCTGAAACAGGTCTACATCTGAGAATTTTCTCTAGGCCAAGCAGAATTAATTTTTTTTTCCTCGTCTTTTTAAATCTTGAAATCTTCAGCAATTTCAACCTATACAAATAATTCAACTGAAGAATAAGATGTATGAGGTCTAATAAATATTCAGGAGTCGATCAAATTTTACCTACTACCACAATAAACCCTACAATCCAAAAGAGAGGGGAAAGACTAAGCCCTTCTAGCTGACAAATCTTCATATTAAGCTGCCAGTCAAGTCATCACCCCCATCAACCAGATAAGAAACAAATGTTTTCCAATTACATTAAGCGAGTCTGACGTTGGTCCAACATCATAAATGGCTCCGTGATAGAACAATGACACTTCCCCTTTACCATGATATGGAAGCACAAAGCCTTCTAGAAATAAAAGGTTATATTCCAATTGGAAACTTCGATCAAGCAATACAATGCAACAAGCCAGAAATGACTGGCATGGACGTTTTAGTTAAGATTATTTCTCATCCATAGGATGCAATATCTTCTATGGATCAGTCAAGTCATATTAAAAGACGAAACATTCAAGAAAATCTAGCTTCCAAAAGAATATTTTATTCCGTTTTAGAAGTTTAATAGCTTCTAGTTTGAGGTAAGTTATATATTTAAAATTATACCACATACTTATACAATATAACAGTAAAACATTATGCAGCGGCAACCGATGTTCTCCCGTTAGAGTCTAATAGTATAGAAGTAAAACAAAATGACAACAGTAAGATCCTTCAGCATATAATGAAAGCTAATAGATAACCAAAAATAACATACCTTCAAAATAATATATGAGTCTCCAGTGTAAAATTTGCCGTGTGATGACTTTGGAACAGCAACTGGACTTAGCTTTTCAATACGCCAGATCTCTATTCCGCTATTAATGGGGTCAAGGAATTTGAATTTGCAGTATTCTTTAGCTAAAACATTTCCCAATGAAATTAGAAGATAAATATGGAAATTCATAGGCATCAATAATATCAAAACTTATAATTAACTCATCATGCACATGTTATTCTTTCTTTCTCTCAGTGCAATGTTTTCTCTATCTGTTTCTTCACTCTTTTGGGGAAATATTAGGATGAGACTTCATCCTATAATTAACATTGAAATTGCAGCTCTTCCTTAAAAGGTGGCTCGCAAAAACAAGCTTTTAAGTATTCATTACAGCAAAGAGAGAGAAAAAAATCATTTCACGACAATCTTCTAATTCTACATGATAGGCCTAAAATGAGGATACGCCTTTTGGCCTGCTCCTTGAAAAGCTGGATCCAAATCTCTCATTGAAACAGCCATAGTTGTTCCTTTCTGCCTTCAGTATTTCAACTAAAGAGAAGGCTGAAAATAACTGAAAAGTGAATGTATAATCAAGGATAATATCAGTAGACAAAGAGAAAGTTTAGCGTTTGGCACAAGAGAGAACCTCATAAACTTCTCAGAAACATAATTATCCAAAATACAAAGAAAGATGGTAGAGACAGGAACACTTAAAGAAAGAATACAAAGACGAAAAGATAAGTAACAGCTGGCACAACCTTTAGCAGAAAAAGAGAAATTATACAAAAACTTAGAAGAACAGACAAAATCCATCAAACATCAACCAACTGAATGTACGCTTCACCAAGGCAAAACAGATATCACCCTGTAACCTCTCATGACTTCAAATAGTGCTCGAATTCCAGATAACACTAAACAAAAGGAAAGTTGACTCTTTTAATTAAAGGAGCTAGTAAAGCTTCCTTTTTTATAATAATGGTGTCTGGGTCAGCTCGTGTGTACCTCAACTAATTCCACAGGTACCTGCTCTCCCGTGATAGGCACCGAGTAACTCTTTCAATCAAAGCTTGGGCAGATGAGAAAAAATCACCTAATATTTTGTCTCTGCTAGGAATTGAACCTAAAACCTTATGGTTATCAATCCACTTCATTGGCCACTAAGCAACAACTTTGGGTGCAGGAGCTAGTAAAGCAATCTTGGTGGAACATATATAAGCATATCCACAACTACATCTAAGAAAGGGACATGTGGTATATGAAGGAACAAAAACAGTTTTCAAATTAAACACATGCAAGATATTCTTACTTGAACCCTTTAATCTTGAAGCCACTAGTTTCACAGTGATATATGATGTTTCTATAGCCTACCAGTTTCTCTTTTCCAAACCCAGTTTCATTGGTTTTAGCTTCATTCTCGAGTAGACTCACCCATCTGGATTTTCAAAAATCATCCTCCACCCTCCCTTCCTACAATTCTTTTCCCATTCAGGAATGCATTTTTTAAAATTCCATTTTGATCATTTAAAGCGAACTAAGCAACTAAAAGAGAAGGGCATCACAACTTATACAACTCCCGCATACCCCTATTGCATACTTGAGGTTTTCCATCATTTTTTTTGTTGGGGTGGAGGAGGAATCCAAGGAACAGACAGAAAGGAAGAGAGCAGGTAGTAAGTTGAATTCACGTCATCTTTCTGTGCAACAAGGGAGAATTCTGTGAATTGGGCAGTAAAGTTTTGGAGCTGAAGAAAAGAAGCAAAATGATTCAGAGAGCAGGCAAACTTGAGAATTGGGATATGAAAAAGGAAACAAAAGGACCAATAGTATCAAACCTTAAATCAAGCCACTAAACAACCCAGGAAAGAGGTGTCGGCTTCCCAATGATCTGGGAATTCTAAATCTAACATCCCCTAAACAAAATAAAACATAATAAACATAAAAAGAGAAAAGCTCAGATTGCAAATCCACAAAAAAGAGGTCCGAGAATTAGTGCTCCAACATTCCAGCATCAGAGCGCATTGAATTTGCGACCTATTTCCATCTCTGAAGCATCAAAAAACTTCAACAATGCAATTTCCATTCTCAGATCACACATAAAAGATCCCGGTTAATAATTCTAAAGGTATGTCATAACCAACCTCAAAACAACGCACAAAACGAATTTTCAGAAATAACTACAAAACAATAAGATTACCTAGCTTTATCGAGTGAATTTACCCAAATCTACTGCTTTAAGATCAATAGATCCAACCCAACCACACAATTAAGCTGAAATGCAAAATTTGACAGGGAAGGAACAATGAAAAGTGTTTTTTGTTTTCTTTGGAGAGAGAAAGATAGAAAGAAAGGGAAAGAGAGGAGAGAGAAACAGTATATCTATGGTAATATACGTTCGAGAGAGGGAGAGAGAAAGTCGGGGGTTGGAGGGAATGATTTGTTGCCAGGCGTGCTTGTCACTAACGGCAGAGAAGAAAAGGGAAGTGAAAGAGGAGAGAGAAAAACAAAAAGGAGGCCAAAGACAGTGAGATGAACTGTAAAGACTTGCTATGAATAATAAATTATTTAATTGCAAATTACAGCTGAAATGAAGGGTTTTGTTTTTTATTTTCTTTTTTTATCTTTTTTCCCCTCGACTAAATTGAATTATAGAACATACATTACATAATAAAGTGAGGTCTTTATTATTGAAGATTCTCGCAGCATGAGGTATATCAATAACACCATCTTTAGAAATATTTAACTAATAAAATATATTTTTTAAAATTTAACAAACTCTATCAAAAATAATTTAAAAAAAAAACATCACAATATATATGAAAGGAAAATTTTATCTTAAATATTGAATTGCAAACACATGTGCAAAATCAAAATGCAGTGTATCAATAAATAGAAACGTACCTCAGTCATGATTGTTCAAGTGTTGTCAAGAATTATCTTTGTCTTAGGCAAACTTGTAACCCTAAAAAGAATAGTAAAAACTCTATAATGTTCTAGTCTATGTCTATCAAAGTGTGTTACAAACATATTTATAGGTAGGTTTGGTATTCCTAGGCAAATACTTTAACTTTAGAGACTTCTTCATGAAATATGGTTGTCCTACGGAATCATAATTAATATTCCCTCCGTTCCATTTTAATTTTTAGGCATACTAAAAATAGTTGTTTCAAAATATTTGCTACTTTCAAAATTCAAGAGATAATTGACCATGTTTTTTTAATTCTACCCTTAGTACTTAAAGTCAATCTAAAATGTGAAAAAATTATTATTGTATGTTTTCAAAAAATTAATAGGGTTATATTAGTCAAATTACCATCACTGTTAATTTTTTCTTAATGGGTGTACAAATTTTATCCTAATAATTAAAATGAAACAGAGGAAGTAGTTTTCTTCCATCAAGGAAACTTTCATATATATTATTTACTTAGAAGATAAGATAAATAATTTATTACTATATATGTGAGTCACATAACTGTCTCTAATTAAGAGACGTTTATTCATACATTCTCCCACTTGGTCTATATATTATAAATCAAATAATTCTTTATGAGTGATAAATATAATAGTACGGCCATAGATTTTATTCATTCACCAAATTGTTATGCAACAATCATTTCAAATGGAACATTACTGCATGAATTATGATGGTCATGCTCTTAATCAACCAATCTCTTCCATGTATTACAATATATAATATATTCTAACAAATTATCCTATAACTTTATGAATGAGATTAATAAAAGTCATTCCAAGTCCAATTTTATTGATCCAATGATTAAAATACAATACATGAAAATAAAAAATGTGCACGATCATGTATCTCAAAGAAAGGGTAGTATCAAGACAAAATATTACCGTACAAAGTGTAATGCCCCGGAAACTCAAAATCTAATTCCGAGACTTAAATTAGAAAATCCAGAAAAGCTGCAAAAATGCTACAGGATGACCCACCTCACGAGTCGTTATGAGACCGAACGACTCGTTAGGTCAGTCGTGAGAAGACGGAGTAAGTTTTGAAAATGAGAAGTGGTGCACCCAACAAGGGACATGACGAGTCGTGGTCACTGACCACGACCCATTAAGTCACTCGTGGTCAAACTTGAGTTGGAAGTATATTTAGTTGACTAGTATACTTGACGAGTGGGTGCAATGAGTCGTTATCTGTGTCGACGACTCATTAAGTGACTCATTAGTGGACTTAACATTAAATCTCCAGAATGAGACAGTGCGGTCCGTGACTGGTGACCACGAGTTATGGTCATAGACCACGACTCGTTAGGTCTCTCGTGGTGACCTACTGAGGATCCCAGGCAGTGTACCTGGTGGGAGTGACCACGAGTCGTGGTCAGTCACCACGACCCGTTAACTCACCCGTTAGGGGCCCCTGACAGTTTTTTCCAGCAAATTTTTAAGGGTTATTTAGTAATTTTTTATTCTCCTAAGCTCTAAACTATATCGTTTTGAACGTAAATTCAAGACTTATTAGAAGGTTGGGACGGTTCCTTCCCTCATTTTCACGGTTATTTTTCAGAAAACTTATCGAAAGTCCTCTCAAGAAACTCTCAAGCAAATTTAGGGTTCTCATCTATTGCAGTAGTTCAAGTCCTCTTCTCTGGGTGAATTTTAGTCAGGTATGTGAGAATTCGATAAGGGAATTGTCCTTTCTTATATCCCCCAATTTCCTCCCATAATTTCCCTATCAGTTTAACCTTGAGATTTTCGAATATGTAGAGAATTTCATATTGGTTTTCGTTAATTTCAATTGGGTTATTATCCATGTTTATTATCCATATGATTTCTATTAATTTGTAGATAAATTGTTGTTGTTCTGGCCAAGATAATTTATAGCCCTAAATTTTCAAGTATGGATTATTGCGTATTAAATTCTGTCTATTTTTGCGAAGTACATTATGGGTTGTTTTTTGAGAAGTTTCTGTTGTAAATATTTGTTGAGTATTATTCCATTAAAAAGAATGATTTAGCCCTGCTAGATGAGATTCCTTTAATTCTTGAAACTTCGCTAGATTATGAAATTGTCCGTGTTGTTGGAATGAATGAGTTCTCTATTAGCTGCTTAGTAGTCTAGTCAGTTAGAACACAGAACTTTCTCTTTCAGAACTATTCAGAAAGTGTCAATTGATCAGTTTGACTTCAGTCATATTCCGAGGTGTTAATGGTGCCTCTCAGTTATCAGAAATAGACTCAGATTATAGTTATTTGGTCCATTAGGCGGTCATGGCATTCTAGTATATATCTCTGAGCAGCCCTAGGACCTTAGTTCAGTTACAACTTGTTCTTAGACGGTTACGACGCTTTTAGATAAGGAGCTCTGACCAGTCTAGAACCTAGTTTCAAAATATGGTCCGACAAGACTCTTAGGGTACATGCAGTTATATGTCCCTGACTAGTTTTGGACCCCAATTTCGAGCTATCAGCCTAGTAGTTCAGTTTAGATTTTTCAGTGGGAGTAGGACTTAGCACCGAGCGGGCCGGGATTCCAACGCACCCAGGTTCCCAGAACTACATTGCCAACGTAGGTTACAATATTACTTGGCCTGATTGGCCCCAGAGTTTTGTGATCACCTAGTTTATGCCTTTATACCCTGACAAGATATATTGGGTCCTACCGGTGGGGTGTATACATCGGACTCCATGTCTAGCTCACGTGGTTAAATGTCGGTTATAGACTCTCCCACTAGTAAGTCTAGTCCAGTTTCAGAATAAGCAGCTCAGTTCAGATCTAATTCTATCAGTTTAGCTTAGTTTAGTTTAGTATCTCAAACTCAGTACTTTCAAACTTAGGACATGCCTCGACCATCAGACTGGGTCATTTTAACCACCTCAGTTTACTTCAGTAGTTCAGTTCAGTTTACTTATTGGTCATTGCATGTCATATCAGTTCAGGCATTATATTCACTTATGTTTTCTCCCACTTACTCGGTACATTCAAAGTACTGATGCATACTTTTATGTTGTATCATTTCTTGATACAGCTGCAGGTTCTCTGAGTCAGCACCGTTAGTTCCGCAGTTCAGATTCTCCACCTCAACAGTGAAGTGTGAGTCCTCATCATCCGAGGGCATTATTTCCTTCTGTCAGTCATTTATTAGTCTTAGTTAGACTTTGAGTTAGCTGGGAGCTTGTCCCAGCAACTCCTCAGTTAGATGGCTTTCAGACAGACATGATTTTCAGGATTATCAGTATTATTCAAATGGTTTGAACTTTATGTTTTCAGACTTGTCTTTCATAAATGTTTTATGATATTATTTCAAAGTTCCGCTATGTATGTTTACTCAGAATACCTGTGTATGATAGACCAACGGTTGACTTGGGGTCACTTGTGACTTCAAGTACCGTGTTACGTCTAGGGTGTAGTCTCGGGGCGTGACACAAAGCAATGAATTACCAAGCCTCATACGAGTTTTCTTGAAAATATTAGATGATAAACCTTTAGTCATAAGATTAAAATCACCAAAGTAGTACTAACATGTTCAAAATTCACATCTTACTTCTTGGCATAGTCTCTAATCATCAAATATTTTATATCAATATGCTTTCTTTGGCTGTCACTTTTATTATTCTTACAAAAGAATACTGCAGTTGAATTATCATAAAACATTCTCAATGGCCTTGAAATGGAATCAATAGTTTTAAGGATCGAAACGAAATTCTTCAATCATAACACATGTGATGTAGCTTCATAGCATGTTATAAATTCAGTTTCCATCACGGATGTTGCAATAATGATTTGCTTAACATTTCTCCAAGACACAATAGGTCACAACTTGAGCATAGTCCCTGGGTGTAGCACGTGACCCAAAACCATGAATGGCTCCAAGCTAACCCATGATACATGCATAACATTAGCATCGACATACAATTAAGCGGAATTAAATCATAAGAGATAACATAAGCGGAAGTCTAAGATATCATAAAATGTATAATTGGGGACTACAAGTCAAATTGCTGAATATCAATATAACATAGTCTGAAAAGCCTCTAAACATGAGATGAGATGTTAAATAAGCCTCCAACTAGCTCTTTGTAACTACTATGACATTAAAGAGAACATAAATTAAACTGACGTCCTCGGATGACGAGGACTCACCAAAAGCTCGATTGAACCTAGAGCGAGAGAGAATCTGAATACGGGCTGAGACTAATCACTCGGACATATATCATGAGAGATATAGCACAAAAGAATGCGATTAGTACTTTGAATGCACTAACTATTAAAGATAAGTAAAATATGAGAGTAAGGATAACATGTTAAAAAGTCATGATCGTGATAGTCATAAAACATAAGTTATTCATCATAATCTAAAGTATAACGACCTAAGGTTTTGAAAACAAAATAATGAGGCTTATTATATTTGAAATCATAAGTAAAACTTATAAACTAGTCAATGGGTCAAATATACTATAACTCAACATCATAAGACATGAACATAAAACATGTGAGGAAATCATGAAACAGTGAGAGATTCTTATAACCAACATACTACAAATGAACATACATGGAGCCCAGCTTGTAACCCTAGCTAGGAGATGTGTTCATACATTGCAAAGGGAAAGAATCATAATAGTGTGATATCACTCATGAGCCCATTAAGGCAAGACAAACACTCTCTAATAGCGAGGACCCCTTCATACCTACAGTGCCACATAGTTTCTAAGACTTGGTGCCACTGGAACTCCAGCCTACTCGGTGTTGAATACTACTCTCAAAACATACATAGTACTCATTCATACTTAAAACATGGGTTTTGCATGGGCTAGTTTAAAATAACATGATAGATTCATAAACTACTTGACATACGTGAACTAGCGATGAAAAAAATGCTTAAAATACAACCATGATACATAAGCTTGAAATTCATGAGATTCATACATACTTGAGTAAATCATGCTAACATTGAAAATAGAGAATCATGAGAGTTTCTCATAGAAATCATGTGATCATATCCATAAATCATAATTAGAATTATGAGAGAATCAATTTCATAAGAGATCATGGAGTTTTTGCATCAAAATGGTCTAATCTTAGAAATTCATGAAAATCATAATTGGAGACTTGAAGGAATTGAAATCATGAAATTAGACTTGGGATTGGGCATGAGGGTGGAAGAAATCCCCATTCATTACCCCACATTCCTGGCTTGACTTTCCTTGACACTAGCTTGAGACCCAAGAAGAATTGAGAAGAAGAAGAACCCTAGTTGCTTGAGAGCCTTGAGAGAATTAATCTTCAACCTACAGTGTTTTGAGAGAATAAGAGTTTAGGATAAGTAATACCCTCTAATACACCCTTTAGAAAACCCAAAATGACCTAGTTTAGGAATCAAAAGCATAAGAAGTTATGAAAATGCCCTTAGAAACTCGCATCACAAATTTGCCCGTCCAGTGCGGTGACCCCTACTATGATCCGTACCACTTCACCATGGGTCGTGGTGGCCTTTGTGGTCACTGGAGCCTTGCTGGTTAATCTCTGAAACCCTTCCCACAACTCCTCAGTACCAATTATACCATCCTGGTATGATTCATAGGATGCTGTCGTGGTTACTTTGCTTCACTAATCTTCTGGTCACAAGTCTTGGTACGATTTGTACGGCGGTCACGAGTCGTACTGAAGGAAAATTCCAGTTTTTCTACTAGTCCATGCTCCAAATCTAGGGTCTAGTCTTAGGGACTTTTGAGTTGTTACATTATCTTCCCCTTGAGAACATTCATCCTTGAATGGAGACTAAATAAGCTGAAAAAGATAGGGAAAGAGTTGCAATCCCTATACTGAATGTTATAAAGTGAATATCAATGTAGTTACTAACTCCAAACTAAGATACACATACTGAACTAAATTTATGAAACACACATACCTGCTAAAACATGAGAGTAACTGAGGGACATGAAACTGAGTAACATACTGAGTAAGAAACTAGTACCTCAAACTAGAACTGCAATGGAAGGGAAAAGATGAGGGTATTTGCCATTATATCTGCTTTGGCTTCCCTCGTAGCTCCTTCACTAGCTGATTCCTCCAAAGGACTTTCATTGAAATTGCCTCCTTGTTCCTCAACTTATGAACCTGATGATCAAGAATTTCAATCGGAACCTCCTCATAAGTGAGGCTATCCTTCACCCTAATGCTCTCTACAGGTACAACTAGAGCTGGATCGCCAATGTACTTCTTCTAAAGACACATGGAAAACTGGTCGCATTGATGCTAACTCTGCGGGAAACTCCAAATCATAAGCTGCATTACCAACACGTGTCAAAATCTAGTAAGGACCAATATATCAAGGACTAAGCTTTCCCTTCTTGCCAAACCTCATCACCTCCTTCATGGGTGACACGTTCATAAAGATCCAATCATCAACTGCAAACTCAAGCTCTCTCCTTCTCATATCCACATAGGATTTCTGATGACTCTGAGCTATCTTCCGCCTTTCTCCAATAAGTTGAACATTTTCTATAGCCTCATGAACTGAATCTGACCCTTATGACGTAGCCTCACCTACCTCAAACTATCTAAGAGGTAATCTATATCTTTGCCCATAAAGAGCCTCAAATGGAGCCATTTGAATGCTGGAGCGGTAACTGTTATTGTAGGCAAATTCAATGAGAGACAAATGATCATTCTATTTATCCTTGAAATCAATCACACAAGCTCCCAACATGCCCTCTAAAATTTGAATGGTTTGCTCAGCCTGACCATTTGTTTGTGGGTGAAAATTGTGCTAAGCTTAACCTAAGTACTAAGTCCCTTCTGAAACGACTTCGAAAACTGCAAGGTGAATTGAGTACCTCTATTCGAGATAAGGGACAATGGAACTCCATGCGACCTGACTAACTCCTGAATGTAAAGTCTAGCATAATCCTTAGTTGAATCTATAGTTTTAACTGGCAGAAAATGTGCTGACTTAGTTATTTGGTCTATAATCACCTATATCGAATCATGTTGTCGGCGTGTACGGGGAAAACCTGTGATGAAATCCATGTTTATCTCTTCCCACTTCCAAGTAGAAATATTGATATCCTACATCGTACCTTCCATTCTCTAATGTTTAACCTTAACTTGTTGGCAATTTGGACACTTAGCCATGAATTTTGCAATATCCTTCTTCATGCCATTCCGTCAATAAACTTTCCATAGATCACGGTACATCTTGGTGGCACCTGGATGGATAGAATATTAAGAGTTATGAGCGTCTCTCAGCATTCGCTCTCTCAAGTCATCCACATCTAGAACACATAATCGACCCTGATAAGAGAAAACCACCACTTTCTGATTCTGGATTGCTTCCTTCAACTTAACCAAGATAGGATCCTCATCTTGCGGCACCTTAACTTCTCTCACCAATGAAGATTTTAAACCATTTTGAACAATAATACCACTATTTGCTGAATCGGTAAGGCAAACCCCTAAATGAGCAAGCCTTGGACACTTTCACCAACTCTTTCATTCCATCCTCAATATGAGACACACTCCCCATGGAAACCTGCTAAGCACATCCGTCACTATATTAGCCTCGCCCGTATGGTACAAAACACTCACATCATAGTCCTTGAGAAGCTCAAGCTATATTCTTTGCTGCAAATTCAAGTCATTCTGAGTAAACAGATACTGAAGACTTTTGTGGTCTATGAACACATCAACATGCATCCCATACAAATAGTGCCTCCAAATCTTCAAGGCAAACACCAATTCTGCTAGCTGAAGGTCGTGCATCGGGTAATTCTTCTCATGAGTCTTAAGCTATCTCAAAGCATAAATAATAACCTTACCATGCTGCATCAAGACACACCCTAAACCAACTTTAGAGGCATCATAATACACTACAAAGCCATTCGTGCCCTCTGGCAGGGTCAATATCATAGTAGAAATAAGTCGAGCCTTTAACTCTTGAAACCTCTTTTCACAAGCATCAGACCACTGAAATTTGACCTTCTTTCGGGTCAACCTGAGCAAAGGTGAGGCATAAAAATCCCTCTACAAACCTCTTATAGTAGCCAGCTAAACCTAAAAAACTTCTAATGTCAGTAGGAGTGACAGGTCTAAGCCAGTTCTTCACTGCCTCAATCTTTTGAGAGTCTACCTGAACACCCTCACTAGACACCACATAATCATTGAACGCAACTGTTTAGGCAAAACTCACACTTGCTAAACTTAGTAAATAACTACAGTCCTTAATAGTCTGCAACACAATCCTCAAATAAGTGACATGCTCCTTCTCACTCTAAGAGTACACAAGGATATCGTTTATAAATACAATGATGAACATATCCAAGTACAGCTTGAACACCCTATTCATCAATCCATAAAAGTTTTGGGAGCATTGGTTAGTCCAAAAGACATAAATACGCATTCATAGTGACCATTTCGAGTCTTGAAGGCTGTCTTCAGAATGTCACGCTCTCTAACCCTGAGCTGGTGCTAGCCAAATCTGAGGTCTATCTTTAAAAAGCAACTAGCGCCCTGAAGTTGATCGAACAAGTCATCAATCCTAGGAATGGGATACTTATTCTTGATTGTGACCTTGTTTAACTAGTGGTAGTCGATGCACATCCTGAGAGAATCATCTTTCTTTCGCACGAAAAGGACTGGAGCACTCTACAGGGACTTATTAAGACTGATGAAACCCTTATCTAAGAGATCCTTCAACTGTTCCTTCAAGTCCTTAAGCTTAGAAGGATCCATTCAGTAAGGAGGAATGGATATAGGTTGCATATGAGGGAGAAGGTCGATCCCGAAGTTAATCTCCCGCTTGGGAGGGACTCCTGGTAGGCTATCTAGGAACACCTCTGGATTCTCACAAATAACTGGGACTAACTAAAGAGTTAGGGTTTCGAACTTATAATCCTTAACCTAAACTAAATAATACACATAACCCTTGGAAATCATATTTCTTGCCTTGAGATAGAAGACAATGTAACCTACAAGCACTGTGGAACTACCCTTCCACTCCAGGACTGGCTCGTTGGGGAATCTAAATTCTACTACTTGGGATCTACAATTGACAAAAGCATAACAAGAGTACAACCAATCTATGCTGAAGATAACATCGAAGTCGTTCATGTCTAACCCTACTAGATCAATTGAGGTGATTTTCTGGAGAACTGTAACTGCGCAATTTCTGTATACCCTTTGTGGTAAGACTAACTCACCAATAGAAGCGGAAACCGAGAAGGGTTTTGGGAGGATTTGGGGACTAATACCGCAATTGATAGCAATATAGGGAGTCACGAAGGATAATGTGGCCCCTAGATCTATCAATGCATAAACATCAAGATATAAAACTTATAACATACTTGTGATCACATATGGTGAGCTCTCTTGATACTGACATGATGAAAGTGCATAGAAACAGTTCTAGTGTTATCTGCCACTGGCACTAGAAGAGGCATCCTATCGGGATGCGCGAGCTGCTAGAGCTACTGAAGAGGTGGTTGGGGCACAACCTCTACCGTCACCCTATCTGGCTGAAGGGTAATCCTTGAGTCTATGTCCGGGCTTATCACACCTAAAACAAGCATTCTTGTCGATAAGACACTCTCTCGGTAGTTCCTACAACAACTCCTGCATGCTGAGAAAGTGGCTCCCTGGATATGTTCCTCTGACTCTTAGAGCCTAATGTTCTACTCCTCTGATCACCTCTGGTCCTGGATGGAACATTAGCCGCCGATGGAGTTCTGGCCGAGGACCTCTGATGTGATTGTGAGTGATGTCCACCACCTGTCCTCTGCTGGGAATACTCAAAGTTCCCTATCCTATCTCTCTTTGTCTCCCGCTCCTTCTCCTTCGACTTTTCCTCCTCAATCTGTTAAGTAGATATCATAAGTCGAGAGATGTCTATGTCGCTGATCAACATAGCGGTCCTACACTCCTTGACCAATGAATTCAAGACTCCCGATACAAACTTGCTCATGCGATCCTTTGGCTCAGCAACCATTTTTGGAGTCTACTTCGATAGCTGGGTAAACTTTAAAGCATACTTCTGCACTATCATACTATTCTGCTTTAGGTTGATGAATTTCACATTTTTTGCTTCCCTCATCTGTCGTGGAAAGAATCTATTCAAAAAGGTCATCACAAACTCATCCTAACCAACAGAAACTACGCCTGCCCTACAACCGTCTTTCCATTATTTGAACCAAATATGGGCTACCCCTTTCAGCTGATAGGAGGTCAACTCTACACTCTCCTCTCTAAAAATCCCCATAATCTGGGTAATCTTTTGGATCACCTCAATAAACGCTTATGGATCCTTATCTACCTTTGAACCATGAAACTCTAGCAGATTTATCCTAGTGAAGTCTCGCACTTTAGCTGCTGCAGCATCCATATTAGGGTTCACAGGTGAACTGTCTGCTGGTTGACCTAGGCTGTAATGGCTTAGGCCAACATTTGAAAAGCAACCCTAAACTTAGCATGAGTCACCTGTTCATTCAAAGGATCTGTTGGAGCTGGTGGGGCTAGCTGATTCCTATTACCATTTCCATTTCTATTTCTTCTTCCGTTGGCTCTTCAGGAAGGCATTTTCTGCAAATGCGTATAGCACGAGTTAGAAGAATAGAGAGAGTTGGACTTCATCGCACTATATAGAATCATGAAAGATGGGGAGTTTCCTAAAATATCTCGTAGCCTCTTCCTCTTCCTTATAAGTGTTGCGCGCTTCACATCCATGAAAAAGACTCTACTTAACACAACTTGCGGACATCCTAGGACATACCTAAACCTGATGCTCTAATATAAAGTTTGTAACAAACTGAGCATAGACCCCAGACATAATACATGACTTAAAACCACGAATGGCTCCAAGCTAACCCATGGTACATACATAACATAAGCATCAACATACAATTAAGCGGAATTAAACCATAAGAGATAGAATAAGCAAAAGTTTAAGATATCATAAAACATATAATCGGGGACTACAAGTCAAACTGTTGAATATTTATATAATATAGTCTAAAAAGCCTCTAAACATGAGATGAGCTAATGGGAGAAGCCGCCAACTAGCTCTACTAAGTATGTAATTGAAATGACATAAAAGAAAACATAAACTGAACTGATGTCCTCGGATGATAAGTAAAACATGAGAGTAAGGACAACATGCTAAAAAGTCATAATCGTGATAGTCATAAAACATAAGCTATTTATCATAATCTGAAGTATAACGATCCAAAGTTTTGAAAACAAAATCATGAGGCTTATTATATTTAAAATCATAAGTAAAACTCATAAACTGGTCAATAGGTCAAATATATTATAAGTCATAAAATTATAAGGCATGAACAATAAACATGTGAGGAAATCATGGAATAATGGGAGATTCTTATAACCGACATACTCCAAGTGAGCATACATGGAGCCCAACTTATAATCCTAGCTGGAAGGTGTGTTCATACCTTGTCAAGTGTCAGAACCATAATAGCGTGATATCATTCATGAGCCAATTAGGGCAAGGTAGACACTCTCTACTAGCGAGGACCCCTTCATACATATTTTATGAGACCTAGGTATGCTAGAACCCAGACCTACTCGGTGTTGAGTACTACTCTCAAACATACATAGTTCTCATAATCATACTTGAAACATGGGTTTTGCATGGGCTAGTTTAAAATAACATGATAGATTCATAAACTGCTTGGCATACGTGAACTAGCCATGAAAAAATGCTGAAAATACAGCCATGATACATAAGCTTGATATTCATGAGGTTTATACATATTTGAGTAAATCATGCTAACTTGAAAATAGAGATTCATGAGAGTTTTTCATAGAAATCATGTGATTGTTCGGCTGGTTCGGTATATATAAAAACCGACACGCAAGTGCACGTGGTCAAACAAGTAATAAAGTGGCTAAGTAAGCCAAGTATCGATCCAAGGAGGCTCAGGATATGTAAAATTTGCCTAAGTATACTATATTCTTATCTTACTTCTAATTATGCTAACAACAACGTAACTAACAGTTAAATGAGTTTTTGTTTATAAAATATATACTAAAACTATTAACAATTATTTACTGTGAATTTAAACTATGGATATGAGCATGCCAAGGTTAAGAACAAGTAATGAATTCGATTATAATAATAATTCGGTTAATCTCTTCTTCATGTTGCTAGCCAAGAACAGTAGCCTAGAAATTAAAACTCTCGTATTTAATTTCACTTAAGAATCATAAACCATTCGTCTACATTTCTGTGATCAAATGCAATTTACGACCTAGCAATACAATTCCGGTTCCTAAATTGACTAATACGGCTTTCAAGTATATTTCTATCAGGAAAGCACATCAAAACCCAATTTTCCCAAATCAAGTTAAGAACAATACCCTATTAATTCACAACTTTCCAATTTCTTGCTCTCGAGTGAAATTGGACTTTTTAGATGTACATTAATGTCGGCCAAGCACTAATGCAGTAAGAACAAGAATTAATAGAACAACATGAAAGAAGAAGAAGAAAACCATATCATTTACAATCAAAATTCACTACACATGTTCAAAACCTTAGCAAGGAAGAGAATTAGCCACTTATTTGTGGATTGATCATCCTAAAACAAGTGTAAATCATACATACAATTGATTGAAAGAAGAAAGGAAGAGAAGAAATCCCTTAGCTTTTTCGTCCCTCAACTGCTGCTAACCCACGTCCTAGCTCTACCAAGTCTGAACTAATTAAAATAAACCTAAGTGTGCTATTTATACTATAGGGAAATTTTTCCTGAAATAACAAGCAACGTGTCACGGAGGTCAACGCGGAGCACTGCCTCCGTGACATGGCATGGACGCGGACCTTCACTGGAAATCCAGGGTCCGGTAAATTAGCCTCAACGTGGCACGGAGGCCAACGCGGAGGCCTATCTCCGTGCCACGGAGCTGTCGCGAGGCCTCACTGGAATTTGACATTTAATTTCCTCTCCAGGCAGTGTGCCTCCGCGATGGTAGCGTGGCACGGCTCCATCGCGGAGCCCCTATAATTTGTGCATTCCAATGTCTTTTCCACGCTCGTATCCAAGTCCAACTCCGATATAGTTCCAACATGCATTTTAGCTCCTAAAAATCATATTTTCCTGCAAAACAAATGCTAATCATGTTGGTTAGTATAAATTCACATTTTATTACCAATTACATGAGAATATATACATATTGCACACAAACAAGGCGAAAATAATACGTTTGAGTATCACTTGGGCATATAAATCTGCCCAAGATCACTTACCCCACACTTAAATCCTTGTTCGTCCTCGAACAACACATACACAACTCATGCAAATTACATCCCAACCTTCGTCACTATGGTGCAACCATTTACGCTACAGTCATACCGATTATTCAATTTTTGCAAATCATCACGAAAACATGCTTGGTCTTACAATACAATGACCTTTAATACATCAAGACTTCCTAGACTTTAAGAATTGATTCTTGATATCGGCAAACTCATGCAAATCAGCTAATCAAGAAATCCGACACGAAAATCAATCTTTCATCAAGCATGTGCCCTCACAACTCAAGAGAATCTTCCCCTTTTTGTTCATGCAACACACAAACATGCAAGTAGGGGCATATAAAAATTAATTTCACTCTCTCTCCCAAAAGAATTCACATGCATCATGTCGTGACCCATAGGCTTGCCCTTAGTGTATTACTTCACTAATATAAAGAAATGCAATGTAGGATCAAGTAGGACTTTAATGGGTTGTAACGGGGCTATGGATCTAGTATATATATTGGATTAGCCAATAATAGTCGCTAGCATCCTTAAGCGCCTTTCCAACACATTCCCATCGACTCATGGACATTGTTCCTGTCTTTTCTCTTTTTCTCCCATTCATGCTCTTTTACTTTCGTACTGCCCATTTCATTAAACACACTTGACACAAAACAAAGGGTTTTCATGTACCCTCAATATCATTTAATTATAACAAGTGCCTCTTCAACTTCATCTTTTCTTTCCTCACTCTGCTCTTCTTTTTCTTTTCACTCTTCTCACTCTTTAACACTTTGGGAAACATTTTCTTTTCTTTGTAAGCGCTTAAGAGTTTTGTATAGACTTTTACAGCTAATGAAAAGAAGGAATAAAGCTTGGTTTATACAATTTTGGACAAAAGAAAGAAAGAAATCGGCTAAAGGCTCAACGGGCTGACTAGGGTATACAACATATAAAAAGGTAGAGTTTGACAAGAAAAAAATGGAAACTATCGGTTAAAAACAAAGAAATGCCTACATCCTTTCCAACACTACACCTCCTTCATTTCGTTTTGTAGACACACCAGGCAAGTTCTAGACACTTCACAATAGCATGGAATAACAATACCTCACTTCACACTTCATGCACATGCTCGAATCAAGATGCATTCACAGACTCTCTACTTAGCCAATCACATGAATTCAAAATTAAGCCTCAATCATACTAAATCAAATTCTATAGCCTAGGTATCTCAACATATTTACCAACTTGCATGCTTTCGAACGAATCACTTTCACATTTTGAACATCAGTTACACACGCAACGAAATTTTTGCAACCATAAAGCAACTATAGTTCATTGATGCAATCCACCAAAGAAAAATTAAAAACAAATTAAAATCCTACTCCTATCGACTACATTTCCCTTAAGACGGTCGTCATCCATCCATCATAGGGAACGATCACTAACTATGACATCGATTCAATGGGACTATTCTCGGTAAAAGAACCGAAAACAAACTCCGAGAAACCCAAAAAAATAAAAACCGAAAATTTTTTGCAACACATCGATCATTTCGATAGAAAAATATTTACAAAAGATTTTGATAAGTGCAACATATTTTCGCAAAAATTTTGAAAAATATCGATCATTTCCATAAGAACGAAATATTTACAAACTATTTACACTGGCAACCACAACTTTGCATAACACACATCAGTAACCACAAAAATATATACGGATACACACAAATCAGTTCACAGCAGGGTAGCACAAACATACATACAAACCAAGGAAAAATCATAATGCAGATTAGAGCCTAAGTCCCAGCACCTATCTACTCCCCACCCCACACTTAAATCGAACACTGTCCCCAGTGTTCACAAAAACTACAAAATAAAATTTCGGGTGGTGGAACTCCCTGATCAGTCGAAATATTCGACTTCTTCATCTGGTGCTGCTGCCTCGTCCCCCATGTCTGAGTCAGCTCTATCATCGTCATCGGACTCCACATCGGAGTCCTCCCGACGTGTCTCCTCATCAATAGGGACATCATCATCAGTCAGTTCCACGAAGGTTGGTCCCACTCGGCATAAGGCTTTGGCATTCTCGGAAAATGGGTAATCCAGCTCCAGCTGCCATAATTCTTCCTCGGTGGCTGGTCTCCCACCAATCCGTAGCTGAAGCATCTGCATGCCGAACATACGTGCCATGTACTGATCGTCATGAGCATGTCGCTCGCCCAAAGTCAGCACTGGCCCGTGTGTGGTGTCGGGGGCCTTAGTTTTTGTCACATCGAGGGCCCTCCGCTCCAACTGCGGAATGTAATCCAAGGCTTCTTCCTCGACATCGAGGCCTCGGAGGAAGGTGGTGATGAGTCTGCCAAACCCGTATCTGTGGCCTTGGTGTAGTCTGGCTCTCTTCATGGTAGATATAATTACCGCCCCAACATTAATCTCAAGCCCTTTCATAAGGGCATACACCAAGCAGACACGGTCCCGGGTCACATCCGTCATATGAACTCCCGGGATCAAGCACGAACATACAATTTTCAGCCATATTCTGTCCTCCCTGTTCATCTGCGAATAAGGCAGAGTCTGGTGGTAGCCACTCTCCTTATGTCTACTTCATCGGGCTGTGGATCGAGCCCCACACAACGTACGTCTGATGTCGGCGTATGGTGGGGTGATGTTTAGCTGGCGGAGAACATGGGCGTCTGTGTCCCGCGCTCCAACGATGGCATTAAATTGCTGGGGTTCCAGAGTGACAATCTGCCCTCTGATTTTTATTGTGTGGCTTCTGATGGCCGGGTTCCAATTTGCGTAGAACTCTCAGACCAAATGAAGGTTGCACTCCTTGGGCTCCTAAAAGATAAAGCTGAGCCCAGCTGCTTCAATCCTTTGCACAATACGGGGGAACTCCTGTGCTAGTGGTTCCCGTGCAATATGTTCCTCCGGGAAGTACTTGCTCTCCTTATGCTTAGCATACCATTTCTTTCCTTCCTCGGTTACCCACCTTGTTCCGTATTGGCGGCGTTGGCCGCGTGGAACAGCTGGTGCAGCTGGGACTGCGGTGCCCAATCTCATTCTTTTTCTGCCGGTGCCTGAGGTAGAAGCACCCTTGCCCTTATCCTGTCTGCTAGCCATTGTACCTGTCAATATAAAATAACAAGCACAAAGTTAAGCTATAAAGATGTTAACTTAGGCTAAGGTCGGGTTACCCAACGTTTACCCCACACTTAAGCCTTAGCTACTTTTACAAAACTACGGCAAGGATAACTCTATTTACACCAAAGACAACAAGTATACACTTTATGCTTAGTGCGTTCACAAAAAAATTTCGACAGCATAACGGTTAGTGTACTACTCAGACTTCATACAGCTAATCCCAATCCTACTATCGCTAACAATTCAATCATCGCACTTAGCAACAACAACAACAAATAAAAACAAAGGCAAAAACATTCCATATACAATCGAATCCAAATAATCAAACCAATTTACACAATTTTCGCATTTTCCCCAACAATTCGAGAATTCGTCTTCCTATAACATTCACACAATATTTACCTCGACTTATCTCAATTTACAACCACACCCCGGCATTGAATTCATCAAATTATCAAGTTGCCCAAGTCAAATTCAATAACCCAAGCCCTAAAATGCAATTTTTCACTCAAATCCGAATTATTCACGTAATCGACAAGTTCAACAGCTAATTACAACAATCCGAACATATATCAATCACAAATAACTCAACATCATGTTAAATTGCTACTTGGGGTGATATATCTCACCTCACATGCCCAAATTCGACTAAAATCGCCAAAAATTTGAGAGAAACGAGGAAAACATACCATTGAGTTGAAGAACCGAAGAAACTTGACGTATTCCTTGCCTAATAGCGTGGCACGTTGGTTGGGGAGGGGGAATTGGTGTTTTGGTCGCGGAGAGTAGAAGAAATGGGGAAAAATTGGGCAAAATCGGGGTTAATTTAAAGAAAAACACGCGGGTCACCCGGCAACCCAGTGTGACCCGGCACCAAATATAAGACAACGTGTCACGGAGGGTAACGCGGAGCCCCTCCTCCGTGACACAGAGCCAACGCGATGGCTCTGTGGAAATTTTAAAAATTCGGATTTTGCCTTCAACGTGTCACGGAGGGTAACGCGGAGCCCTCCCTCCGTGACACGGAGCCAACGTGCCAGTGCACTGTTTCTTCAATAAAATTATTATTTTTTTCATACCTTGCCTTATTTTTCCCGCTTCCATGCATATTTTTCTCCGTTTGACCTGAAAATCACTTCACTAAATGAAATTGGTTAGATTAATAGATTTCCCTAACTAAAATGAAAAAATATTAACTAAAACAAGAATCTAAACCTAATCAAGAAAAGAAAAATAAAAATAAAAATTATTTACACTAAAAAAAAGAAAGAAAATATTTTTCACGGGTTGCCTCCCGTGCAACGCCTGGTTTACCGTCGCGGCTCGACGTCCATTATGCTCAATTATCTACTAGGGTGAGGGACGATTTTTCACGATCCTTGTCCTCCCCCCAGTAGTGCTCAACCTCATCTGGTGGCCTTCCTGTTAACTCTCGGGAATCATTCATTATATTAGCATTCCCATGATCAATCACATTGATCACCGAGAGTTCCTCATTTACAATCGGGAGCTTGGGTGCTTTGTACACGTCAAACACTTCTATCTTATCATGTGCCCGCATTGTAAGTTGACCCGCAGCTACATCAATTAATGCTTTTCCGGTTGCCAAAAAGGGTCGTCCCAAAATAAATGGGACTTCAGCATCTGGTTCAAAGTCCAAAACAATAAAATCGACCGGAAAAATGAGGGAGCCCACTTGCACTAACACATCCTCAACAATGCCATCCGGCTTAGCTAAGGACCTGTCCGCTAGCTGCAAGATTACCGTTGTAGGTCTAGGACTCCCTAGACCTAACTTTCTGAATACCGAAGATGGCATCAGATTTATACTTGCCCCCAAGTCGCATAATCCACGAGCTCGGATACTTTGCCCAATAGTCAGCTGGATAGTAAAACTTCCAGGGTCTTTCAGTTTCGTGGGCAGTCTATTCTGAATCCGGGAAGTGCATTCCTCCGTTAAAGCCACCGTGGCATACTTAGTCAAACGACTTTTGTTAGCCACGATGTCTTTAATATATTTTGCATACTTTGGCACTCCCTGCAAGACATCAACAAGAGGTAAGTTAACATGTACCTATTTAAGCACCTCCATAAATTTCTTGAAACACGCCTCCTCCTTGTGTTTCTTAAGTCGTTGAGGGAACGGGGGTGGAGGTCTTTCTGCTTCTGCTTCTTTGGTCTTCCCCCTATCAGAACTTTGTTCCTCCTCAACTTCTGCTGCTCCTGACTTTTGAGGCGGTCTCTCCGGTTCCACCTCCTTCAACTGTAAGCCACTCCTCGTGGTCACCGCATTAACCTGCTTCGGATTAGGATCCGTGTCGCTAGGTAGTCCTCCTCTGGGTCTTGTATTTTGGGCACTAGCAAATTGCCCAAACTGATATTCAAGAGCCTTGGTCGCCAACTGATTGTTCTTCACTTCGGCTGCCAATTTAACATAGTCAGCCTGCAATTGTGCCTGATTAGCGATCATGGTTTTGAACATCTCCTCAATGGTCGGTGATGGTGGTGGAGGAGGGGCATTGTGATTTCTGAATTGAGCTTGAAAGTTTTGTTGCCCTCCTTGATTTCTCTGCATACCCTGACCAGAACCTTGGCCTTGTTGGTTGTTGCTACCCCACAAAAAATTTGGATGGTTCCTCCAATTTGAGTTGTAGCCACTACCAAACTACTGCTGATTTCTCTGTGCATTGCCCACAAAGTTAACAGAATCAGGATTTGCACCACAACATTCAGCTGAATGCTCACTACTACCACACACTTCACACCACATCTGCTGGACTGCATTGACTGAAGCTGAAGGCTGGTTCAAGTTCATATTGCTGAAGTGGTTATTTAACTGATTTTGCAAGGCAGCTATCTGTGCAGCGATAGCTGTAAATCCATCCACTTCAAGCACTCCCGCTGCTTTCCTTGCTCCACCTCTTGATAAATCTGCATTCCATTCTGGATTGCCCTGTGAAATTCGGTTGAGCAAAGTGTACAGCTCCTCATAGGTCTTTTCCAGCGCTTGCCCTCCAGCTGCTGAATCTAACAGAATTTTAGTGTGGGGTTCCAAACCCTCAATAAATGTGTGTACCAACACCTCATTGGACTGATGATGATGAGGATAGTCCCGCAACATGGATTTAAATCTTTCCCAGGCTTGATATAGATTTTCTCCCTCCCTCTGTTTAAAACTTAGAATTTGACTTCTAAGTCTGGCTGTTTTACCAGAAGGGAAAAATCTAATCAAAAACTTCCGTGCAAGATCATCCCACGTTGATATAGAATTGGGTGGTTCAGCTTTTAACCACCTCTTGGCTTCACCAAGTAAGAAAAACGGAAATAAGGTGAGCCGAACATAATCAGGTGACACTCCAGCGGGTATATAAGTGTCACTTATCTCCAAAAAGTTTTGGAGATGTTGTTGTGGATCTTCATGAGGGAGACCGGTAAACTACCCGCTTGTGTGCAAGAGTTGCACCATATTCCGCTTTAATTCAAACCTCCCTCCAGGCTCTGGTTTGCGGATGCTAGAATGTACATTGTTAGCGTGTGGGATTGCCACCTCGCGAACCGGCCTTGCTGCTGCTTCATCGGGCACTAATACTGCCCTTACACTGGTGGATTTTGCTGCTCCATAATAGATTGTCGGAACAACTACAGCTTCTTTTGTAGAGCTTCTCTACGTTGACTATGAAATTCACGTTCAGGCTCTAAGTAAGATTCCACCAGCTCTTTGTCCCTTGCCAGTGTTCACAGAAATCAAGTCTGCAAATACAGGCTAAGACCAAGTTGTTAACACTTAAGAAAATAAAAATAAAAATACAGTAAATTTACACTAAACACAATTTCACAAATCTGCCTAGCCTCCCCGGCAACGGCGCCAAAAACTTGTTCGACTGGTTCGGTATATATAATAACCGACACGCAAGTGCACATGGTCAAACAAGTAATAAGGTGGCTAAGTAAGCCAAGTATCGATCCAAGGAGGCTCAGGATATGTAAAATTTGCCTAAGTATACTATATTCTTATCTTACTTCTAATTATGCTAACAACAACGTAACTAACAGTTAAATGAGTTTTTGTTTATAAAATATATACTAAAACTATTAACAATTATTTACTGTGAATTTAAACTATGGATATGAGCATGCCAAGGTTAAGAACAAGTAATGAATTCGATTATAATAATAATTCGGTTTATCTCTTCTTCTTGTTGCTAGCCAAGAACAGTAGCCTAGAAATTAAAACTCTCGTATTTAATTTCACTTAAGAATCATAAACCATTCGTCTACATTTCTGTGATCAAATGCAATTTACGACCTAGCAATACAATTCCGGTTCCTAAATTGACTAATACGGCTTTCAAGTATATTTCTATCAGGAAAGCACATCAAAACCCAATTTTCCCAAATCAAGTTAAGAACAATACCCTATTAATTCACAACTTTCCAATTTTTTGCTCTCTCGAGTGAAATTGGACTTTTTAGATGTACATTAATGTCGGCCAAGCACTAATGCAGTAAGAACAAGAATTAATAGAACAACATGAAAGAAGAAGAAGAAAACCATATCATTTACAATCAAAATTCACTACACATGTTCAAAACCTTAGCAAGGAAGAGAATTAGCCACTCATTTGTGGATTGATCATCCTAAAACAAGTGTAAATCATACATACAATTGATTGAAAGAAGAAAGGAAGAGAAGAAATCCCTTAGCTTTTTCGTCCCTCAACTGCTGCTAACTCACGTCATAGCTCCACCAAGTCTGAACTAATTAAAATAAACCTAAGTGTGATATTTATACTAGAGGGAAATTTTTCCCGGAATAACAAGCAACGTGTCACGGAGGTCAACGCGGAGCACTGCCTCCGTGACACGGCGTGGACGCGGACCTTCACTGGAAATCCAGGGTCCGGTAAATTAGCCTCAACGTGGCACGGAGGCCAACGCGGAGGCCTATCTCCATGCCACGGAGCTGTCGTGAGGCCTCACTGGAATTTGACATTTAATTTCTTCTCCAGGCAGTGTGCCTCCGCAATGGTAGCGTGGCACGGCTCCATCGCGGAGCCCCTATAATTTGTGCATTCCAATGTCTTTTCCACGCTCGTATCCAAGTCCAACTCCGATATAGTTCCAACATGCATTTTAGCTCCTAAAAATCATATTTTCCTGCAAAACAAATGCTAATCATGTTGGTTAGTATAAATTCACATTTTATTACCAATTACATGAGAATATATACATATTGCACACAAACAAGGCGAAAATAATACGTTTGAGTATCACTTGGGCATATAAATCTGCCTAAGATCAGTGATCATAGTCATAAATCATAATTAAAATCATGAGAGAATTAATTTCATGAAATATCATGAATTTTTTCCATAAAAAGGGTCTAATCCTAGAATTTATGAAAATCATAATTAAAGACTTGAAGGAATTGAAATCATGAAATTAGACTTGGGATTGGGCATGAGGGTAGAAAAACATTGTAGAAAGGATAGAATATGCGCTTAATCGTTCTTCTCAAATCGATCCCCTATTCATGACCCCACATGCCTTGCTTGAAGAATTCCTAACACTAGCTTAAGACCCAAGAAGAATTGAGAAGAAGAAGAAGAAGAACCCTAGTTGCTTGAGAGTCTTGAGAGAATCAATCTTCAACCTATGGTGTTTTGAGAGGAATAAGAGCTTAGGCTAAGTAATACCCTTACACCCTTTAGGAAACCCAAAATGACCTATTTTAGGAGTTAAAAGCATAGAAAGTTATAAAAATACCGTTAGAAACTCGCATTACAAATCTTCCCGTCTAGTGCCACAACCCCTACTATGATCCGTACCACCTCACCATGGGTCGTGGTGACCCTTCGTAGTCACTGGAGGCCTATTGGTCAATCTCTGAACCCTTTCCCACGACTCCTCAATACCAATAATACCATCCTTGTATGATTCATAAGATGCTGTCGTGGTTACTTGGAAAATTTTTTGGTTGCTTCACTGATCTTTTGGTCACAAGTCTTGTTATGATTTGTACCACACTATAATGAGTCGTACTAATGGGAAATTCTAGTTTTCTACTGGTCCATACTCAAAATATAGGGTCTAGTCTTAGGGACGGGTTGTTACATAACACCTCCAGCGAGAAGGAAAATGTATCTAGAAGTAGATATATCACTATCTTTGTGTCCACCCAAATTAGAGTTTGAATATCCAATTACCTACAATAAGTTGGAATATTCGTATATGATCATAAGATCCTTGGTTCCTTGCAAATATCTCAACTCTTTTCCCAACTTTTCAGTAGTTAAGATCAGGGTTACTTTGATATCTACCAAGCATTCCTACCGCAAAGGCAATATCATGTCTAGTGCAGACCTGTGCATACATAAGACTCCTAACAAGTGAAGCATATGGAATACCTTTCATTTTCTCTTGTTCTAATGCCTTTTGTGGACATTAATTCAATAAGAATATATCACCTTTAATGATAGATGCTGCTATAGGTGAACAATTCTTCATTCCGTGTCTTTCCAAAGTTTTGTCAATATAGGCTCTTTGAGATAGTCCAAGCAATCTTTGGTATCTATCTCTTTGATCTCTATGCCAATGACATAGGAGGCTTCGTCCATATATTTTTTTTGAAAATTTTTGGATAAAAAACTATTTCGTCTCATGCTACAACCCTAAATCATTACTAGCAAGTAAGCTGTCATCAACATATAGGAGTAGAAAAATATATTTGCTCCTACTTATCTTAAGGTGTACATATTTATCAATGATGTTCGCTTGCAAATTTCGAATGAAAAAACAACATCATGAAATTTAATATACCATTGGCGGAAGCCTATTTTAGTCCATAGATAGTTTATTCAACTTTCAAATAAGGTGGCTTTTATCCTTATCACAAAATCCTTCAGGCTGACGCATGTAAACCTCCTCTTCAAGATTCCATTCAAGAAAGATGTTTTCACATCCATTTGGTGTAGCTCTAAATTGAAGTGAGCTACCATGCCATCATTATTCTTAATGAATCCTTCTTAGATACTAAACAAAATTACAGTAGGTGTTGTTCACTCCCAATTACACGCAAGTGCATGTGGTTGTACAAGTAATAAAGTGGCTTTATTTCAAGCTAGGTATCGAACCCACAGGGACTGTAATGTGGCAGTAATGTTTCTTTAAGTGTTTAGTATACGCACTTCTTTATACAAGCAGACAAACAGAACAAATGGTGATTTTTCAAGAATACTAGTTAATGTAACTTTAAGTAAGAAGATTGTAAATTATAATTTGAACAATAACACGAACAAGCTGAGATTAAGGCAAAACATGCAGATATGTAATTTATTGATTAAATTTCAGTCAATACTTCTCTTTGGTTGTTAGTCAGGAATTATTAACCAATGGATTGGGTCTTTCGAACTCCTATCCAATTAAATCATGAGACTTACATTACACATTTCTGTGATGCAAAAACATCATATTTTAGTAATACACAACAAATTCCATATATGACCAAATATGACATTACAAATATATTTCTATTCTGAACGTTAATCTTCTCTTATTTTCTCAACCAAGACAAGAACATATCTTACCAATTCACATCTATCTAATTAATCTTCCTTTCGGAAATAAAACTGGAATTCTAGGATGTACATTAACAATGGCCAAGCATTAATGTAGTGAAAACAAGAATCAGTAGAACAACCGTTGTAGAGAAGATAAAAACTGAACTAACATCAATTACGTACTACTGCAATCATCCTCAACCTCAGCCAAAGGTGAATTAGCCACTCATTTGATGATTAAATATCTTCAAACAAGTAGAAATCATACAAGCAATTGAAATTTAAGAGAAAAAGGAAGAGAATTAACCCAAGAACTTCTTCAGCTCAACTGCTTGATACCCACGTTCTAGCATGAAATGTCAGATATCTTAAAATAAAACCTAAGTGTGCTATTTATACAAGTGAGAAGTTTCCCAGAATAAACTGGCAACGTGGCACGGAGGGTATCGCGGAGCATCAGCTCCGTACCACTGCCCTGTCGTGGAGCCTCACTAGAACTTGGATGCCGGATTATTATCCTCAGCGTGGCACGGAGGGTATCGCGGAGCATCAGCTCCGTGCCACAGACTTGTCGCGCACCTTCACTGGAATCCGGGAGTGTAGCAAAGTCTTCCCACCGTGTCACTGAAGTGAACGCGGAGCATAGGCTCCGTGACACGGTGCCATCGCGCACCTTCACTGGAATTCAGCTCAAATTTCACTCTAGGCAGAATGCCTCCGCGATGGTGGTGTGACACGGCCTCTATCGTGGAGCATCAAGTTTTTAGCATTTTCTTGCTGACTTTCAAGTTTTGCTTCCCAGTCCATTCCTCCACTTCACCAACTTGTAGATTAGTTTCCAAAATTCATTCTAACTGCAAAAAAAAAAAAACAATAACTAATCATGTTGATTAGTATAAATCCACATTTACATAAAAACCACATGAGAATGTACACATAAAAGTAGATAAACAAGGCCAATTAAGTAATAAAGTATCACTTGGGCATGCAATTATGCCCAAGATCAGGTATCTTCAAAGCAATGTAAAACTTATGAAAACTATCTCCCTATATTTGAAACTAAGCAGAACACTCTCAAAAATATGATAAAAAAGAATATTTATACTAAGCCGCAAAATGTCAAGTCTAATTTAAATTCGGAAGGCCCAGGTCGCAGGAATGGACTATACATTAAAGGTACAGTCCATTGATGAAGGGTGTATTACACATTTATTAGCCATATTTTGCCCATACTTAGCTATGTTTTGAGAACAAATTGTGTATGTTTTCTTGTGCTTTATGATACTTTTGTGAAAAAGATCTAACTCACATGATTAGATGCTTTCAGGGTTTAAAGTGATGGAATTGTGGCTAAAAAGAGCAAGAATAGCAAAATGGGGTTGACGAAGCGAGTATGATAGAAGTTGACAGTGTACAAGCATAGGTGTTTTATGGCCTGCGTGCCACACAGGCCTAATTAGTGCACCAAGAGGCATGACACGCCAGATCAGGTGGTGCGATGAGGGGTGCGGTGCACAACAGTAGTCTGGGCAGCTAGGATTCCAATCCCAATTCTAATCCAAGAAGGAATAACGAAGGCTTAATCTACTATTGTAAATACCCTCTATTTTGTGTCATATTATGTGATGTGGTGTGGTGTTGAGAAGTATAATTCATAGTGTTGCACAATTTATACTTGACGAATTTGGGTAATAGCTTAGTTAAATATTTGTTGGAAATTCATCAAATTCTTATGACTCAATATAGCTTTGGAGATTTTATTAAACAACTTTATATTATTGTAAGTAATTCATTATGAATTCTTCTACAACTTTCATTTTTATTCTTATAAATATGAGCAGCCAAATCTTTTAAGCTAGGGTTGTGAGAACCATGATGGATTAATAAAAGTAGGTATAACAAAATAGTGATTCTTTAATGGTGAATTGGGTGTTGTAATTTTCTTTATCTTAATGCTTAATTGCCCGTATATTCAACTTGCTCAACCAAGGAGGTTGAAGTTAGAAAAAGAGAATAACAATGGTCATTTGAGTCTACCAACCTTCATCTAAATTAACTTGAGCTCTAACTGAGGATAGTTTAGTCAAGACTTATGGCGAGGAAAAAATATACACACTTTGAGTCTGAGAGGAGATAAGTGAAATTCATCTATGTAGGTCGAGAGACGTTAGATGAACTTAATCATCAGTCTTACACAAAATTCACCAGGATAGATCACTAATAAAAGCCTACTAAGTTATGAAATTATGGGGAACACAGTCCTAGTATTGTCTTGATAATTTGATACACAACTTAATCATTGTTAGCATCATTTTATTTTCTTTATTTGCAAACCCCCCTTTCGAAATATTGATTTCAAGTTAGTTTATTCATCATTAACATATTGTTTCTTTCCTATTTCTTGTGGGATAGACCCCAACCTACGTTGGGTTACTATATTAGCGACCGCTTTATACTTCAATTGCAAGGTGTAATTTGGCGTGATCAAACTTTGGTGTTGTTGTTAGGGAATATGGTTAAGAAACAGTTAATTGGTGTTTGATCTTGATCGGTAATCTTTATTTCATGATTTATTTTTTTTTGTTATCGTAGGTTAGCATGGCGAATCCCGTGGAAAAAATTGATCTCCCACTGGAGAAGATGATGGAGGCGCAAAGAGCCGAAGCTGTGCGCCAAGAAGAGGAAGCTTGACTAGCTGAAATAGCTAGGAGAGATGAGGCTGCTAATTTTGTTGCCCCCTTGGCAGAAAGGAACCGAAAAAACCCCCTCGTCATCATGGATGTAATGTTGTACATAATGTGCTCTTCGAGGGGGAGTTTGAGCAAGAGGAAGTTGTCTATGCGGGAGCCATTGTTCCACCCCCACTGCCAGTGAATACGAAATTCGATGTGACTAGAGACTATGATGCAGTTGTTGAGCATGAAGGGGTTGTTCAATGGTTTGTCTGGCGAGATCCAAACTAGCATCTGATAAATTTCACTAGTATCTGTAATGCTTACAGGCTACTCGGAGTTTGTCAAAAGGCCATTAGACTCCGCTTATTTCCATTCTCACTAGTTGGGAAAGCTACTCTGTGGCTGAATGAGCTTCCAGATGAGTCTATCACTACCTGGGCAGAACTAACTACAACTTTCTTAGAGAGATTCTTCCCACCCTCACGGATGATTTAGTTGAGGATGAAATTAGTAACTTTAGAAAATTACCCGGGGAAGCTCTGCATGAGGCATGGTTGAGGTTTAAGAAGAAACTAAAACAATTTCCTAATCACAAGCTTCTTGAGGAGGTCCTTTTGGAGGTATTCTATAGGTCGTTGAGTGCCTCGAACAAAACTATAGTAGATGGTATAGCTGAGGGGTCCATGATGGCCCACACTTTTGCAAGAGCCAGTGAAATGCTGAATAAAATGACCAAGACCAATAGGGTATGGCATATCATAGAATTCGAGGCCACTACAGTGAGCTACTCTAGATGAATGAAAGCAGAGCAACAGAAAAAGAAAGAAGAATGGGACCAAGACATGTCCCATCTCAAGACCCAGTTGGAATTGATCACTAAGAACCACACCAAATTGAATACACAAAAGGTGCATGCGGTGAATGCTCAAGACAAGGGACCTAGTTATGAGGATCAATACCCTGAAGCTTAAGAGGAAGAAAATTTTATAAACAATCTGGGGATTTTCGAGCTAACACCAAAGGGTCTAATCAAGACTCTTGGCATCAAGGTCAAGGAAATCAAGGTCGGAACTACTATAGGAACAATAGCTATGACCGAGTTGGGGCTAGAGATAGAGACCAAGGTCAATATAGGAACAAAGATTCCCTCAAGAATGATAGGAGTGGAGTTTATGTTCCTTGATGTCTCCTAAATTACACCTCGCAATTGAGATATAAGCGGTCGATTGTCAAATATAGAACCCAACAAAGGTTGAGGTCGATCCCACAGAGAATATGGTAAGAACTTAGGTTAATGCGAATAACTATTACTATTGATTGACTTATTTCCAAAGGGGGAAAATATAGAATAATAAACAAAAGCAAAACTAATGAATGCTTATATCAACTTCTGTTTGTATTCAATTTACGACTAGACTAGGATTGTGTTCCCTAAGATTTCATAACCACAAGGAGTATACATTAGTGATCTATTCAGGTGTTTAACATGCAATATTGGTAAGTTAGCTTCACCTAAATGGTTGGTCCCCTATCTAGGTGATTTTCACCACCCAACTTGGTCTGTATACGGGTGTTCTTTAGTTGACCCTTACCCTTAATATCAGATTAGCTATCTCTGGACAAGTTCAAGCTATTAGATGAGGATTAGTAGCCTCAAATCTGCATTGTTAATCCCTTTTTCCCATTCTTTACCCCCTTGATCCGGTAAGTAAGAATAAGGCAAGTCCTAACATTTGCAATCGTCAAGAATCAATCAAAACGAAGGGAAAAAAATACATGCATAAAATCCTGTTTAAGAATCACTAAGTATTTTTACCTACATGTGTTAATTCATCTTGGTTCCCACAAACATAGTTTATGGGTTTAGCTACTCATGTTTGTGTTATTGCAATCACAAAATATAGAAGAAATCATAATTGCAGCTTACAAAGTATTGTAGAATAAAAACCAAGTAGATTGAATAAAATTCCAATGTAACTTCCGTGTCTTGAATCAAGAACAATTGTATGAAAATTCTCTCAAGAATATCCTCACAATATCGTTCAATATTCTCTCTCAAACTCAGCTAAAATCCTCCCAAAAATTATCTTAGAATCGTTCTAAAATATCTCCTCCTAAAATAAACCTAAAACTGGGTATTTATAATACAAATCTTTTCCTAAATAAATCTGGAAACCAGGTCGGTAGTGGCAACGGGCTAGGTGACGGATCGTTAGGACTCCTGATGAGTTGTTCCTTTCTTAAATCAGTCGTCCTCAGCAGCATACCTTGGCTTGGCAACGGGTCACCTAACGACTCTCGTGCCTTAGCACGAGTTGTTAGGTCCTTCGTGGTCTACTCCCTTAGAAAGTCTAGTGCACTTCATGGATGGTTCCAGTAGCTTGCCAACGAGTCATTCCTTCATGTGACGACTCGTGATGTCAGTCGTCAACTCCACTGGATACTTAGCTGAAATTTTCTCTTCCAAACCCAACGGTTGACCTCACGACTCGTTAAGTGCACTACCTTGTATTTTCCAAATTTCATCTTTTTTCCAACGCTTCAAGTGATGGGTCGTGCCTCCTGCCAATGACTCGTTAAGTGCCTGGAAGTCACCTTTCAGTTGTTTTTATCATTAATTCAACCAAAATCACTTCCAGACCTGTTTTCCTGCATATTAAGCACAAAATACCTTATACCCATATAAACATGTATGGAATGTGCACAATTTCTTGGGTTTAAGCGTCGAAATTACCATAAAATCACGGCACATCAACACCCTCAACTTAGAACTTTTGCATGTCCTCAAGCAAAAACAAAACAAAACAAAACAATCTACTTCGACGCTTCAATCAGAAAAACTTTAGGAAACTTACAATAGTCATCAAAATCAAATTTTCTAACCCCTCCCTCATCGTATCAACTCAAAACACTATGCATATGCAAAATTTCCAACCATAACATAGAGGAATCGAAACATGGAAAAATACTGTCACCTGCAACCACGCACATACATCTATAACTCTGCCGAAGACAATTTGCAGACAATTTTGTTGACCAAATGCTCTCACCTCAAAGAAGTCCCACCCTCACAAATGTGTATATGATTATCTCGGTATTCTTGGGACTAGGTAAGATCCACTCACTCTCACAAAGAAATTCGAATTGTATGCATACAATACTATAGGCTTGCTTTACTTTCAATACCTCGATTTTCGGACAAGTAGCTAGGATCACTATAGGACTTTCTCGTCTTGTAACGTAGGATCGGGCTTGGGTATGGTACATATGGATTTTAGTAGCTCAACCCTCCTTAGCACTATGCTTTTTACTCCACTTTTCACCTTTATTTCTATTTTCTCCCTGATCCCTTTTTTCTGCTTTTCCTTTTCTTTGCTTTAAACACTACGGATGCGGTTACTTTTTTATTCAACAAAAACTTATTGATATCACACATTATTTTTTTTCTTTTCTTGCTTTTTTTAACAACAACAATTTTTTTACTTTTTTCTTTTCATTATACATTCCGCACCCGCTCTTTTTCCTTCTTTTTCATTACCCAACTATACTTCCACCTGACTCTTCTCACTCACCCCTATCATAGCCACCCTCAACTTAGGCGATTTGCCTGCATTGAAGTTCACAATGTCCAAGGAGGGACCAGGGCCAAAACAAGTTCATTCATAATAAAATCAAGCAACTGAATTGGTGTGAACGAAAAGAAAGGTTAATTTAAGCTCAAACATTTGGATCAAGGGATTTTTATTTTCTTTGGTAGGTCTTTTAGGCTAAGTTGGACTCATAAATCAAAAACAGCCTATGATCCTTTCCTAGTTCCTTATCCTCTATCTCGGTACGACTGACCAGCCAAGTTCTAGATTGACACATATAACCGAATCCAGCTATCAGACCTCACTTCACACATAACACCGGTCAACATCATCAATTCTACTAATCGCTAGTTTAGGTACAACTATACAATGGTAAACAAATTTACACTTCCAATGCCATGCAAAGATTCACAAAGGTTGAAATTGTCAACTCTCACATACACATATACAAATTTTTCGGAGGGGTATCAAATCATCAAAGATAAAAAATATCAAACAATTTTAGCTCTTGACCACTTTCAATTTTCCTAAATTTCTTTTGACTGACACAAAAAAAATAAAAACGCAAAATAAAATCCTAAACATGCCGGTTCTACTAGATATGGAACACTCGAGGGAAAAGATATCCAGCAAGAAAAATCCTCCGGTTATGTTCAGCAAAATATAATGCATAGGTATCCCTCCCCACCTCCATCAAAAAATCATGCGTCGTCCTTGACACATATATGTACAAGACAAAAACCAAGGGAATAGGAAACATACCTGTGCGACCTAGGTGTCAGCTACCTGGTCGGCGGAGGGTGTAGATATGCCTCCAACATCAACTCCAATATTACTGGCTTGACCCAGTACATCTCAGATCCAACTGAGCTCGTTCCTTCACCATGAGCTCTTGCTGCCTCAGTCTCGGCTCTCAGTAGAGCCTTCTCTCTTGATTCGTGTAGCACTCTCTCCATCTCAGTCCGCTCCCACTTTTGCTGACGGAGCAGAGATGCATCAACATCATCAGTTGTCTCCTCACGAGGCCTCTTCCCCTTGGCATGTGCCACTGGCTCCTCCATGATGAAGTTAAAACATTGGTGGTACCTCCTCCTCAAACTCAGCATCAATCACAGGAAGTACCGGTGGAGGTACCACAGTTGTCTGTTGTGTGGCCATGTGTCGCACCTTGGATCATAGTGCTCCCAGCTCTGCGTACCATCGAGATAACTCTGGCGCCTGTAACTATGCAAGGTGCTCGTCCATCCTTCTCTAAAAAGTGTCGAGTCTCCCATGCACCGAATTGGATAATGTCTCTAACTCCATTGACACCCACGACTTAACCTGCTCCATAAAAACTTTGACCTGTAGAGCCGTGTATGCCTGCTGCTTCTCTTCTTTAGCGAGCCGCCTAACCATGTCAACCAAAAACTCCTGTGAAACCGTGACTAGTCCGGCTGAGCTGGATCATGGAGGTGTGATTGATGATCTGGGTGCTACTGCCGTAGATGATGACTTAGGAATGTCAGCAGGTATGGAGGCATCCGTTGCATCTGTAGCCTCAGCCTGGCTACCCATCTCTCTGCCCTTAGTAGGCTCAGCCACTAACTAGGCGAAATGTGCTGCATCAGTCTGCATCGCGCTGCCAAATGCCTATGCTATTATGGTTGCTCCAGCGGATGCAGATACCTGAGTCCTTGCCCTCGATACCAGGTTTGTATCATCTTTAATCAGCCCGATATCAGTAATCTTTTGAACCATCACTCTCTAATCAACTGATGGCTGCTCTAGCACTCGAGACTCCCGACAAAGTCTATCAATCAAGCAAGGGAAGGGAATCATCGTACCATCATTTACAGCCCGCTCCTGAATCTCCTTAATGATGAACCGTGGGAAATCGATTGCGTACCCCTCCATTATGCTGGCTACTAGTGCTACTCTATCGGGTGAGTGTATATTGTCATTGCTTGTTGGAACCAACCTGTGCCTCACCAGTGACCACCAAAATTTAGCCTGAAAGTTCAAAGTGGCCTTCTTTATCTGTGACTCAGTACCATGCAACCATTCAACTAACGGCCCCTTTGTGGCAATGATGCGGGAAAGCCAAGTGTACTGCTGTATCCGCTCGATGCTATTCGAATTCTTTGTTTTGATTTTTTGCAACTCGGATAACCTGTGATCAAACTCTACCGTGTTCATCGGAGCTTGATATTCTAGCTTGTACAGCATCCTGGAAATCGTCTCCTCAGATATATCAACTGAGATCTCACGCACCATCACTTGGTTCAATGCAGGCTGCTTCTTCCAATCCTAGCCTCCTAGTGCCAACCACTGCAAGGTGGCTGCATATGCTGTATAGAACTTGCAAACCAGGCATAGGCTATAGCTGTCTGAAGGCTTTGTCAGCCACCCGAACCTGTATTTTTCAAACATTTTCTGTAGTTCTGGGAGGTCTTTCAACCCGGTGGTGATCAACCTTGGCTTCTCGTAAATGCTCCGCTTCAGATTGCCTTTGTCATTTGGAGCAATATCCCGATTGTATATAGCCCGCATGCCATGGAAACACGATCTCTTCACATTCCGTGGTTGCTCATTCGATGTGCCCGATGTCTCAGTCAGCTCATTATCCGAGTCCCCTCGTTGGGAATGCGACTCATCAACTCTGTCTGTATTATGCCCAGCTGTGGGAGCCTCCGGAACAAGTGCAGCAGCATCCCTGGCGCTTTCAGTAGTTCAGTTGGGCGGATCTCTTGCTAGTGGAGTGGGAGTATGGACCAGGATGTCGGATTTGAAACTTGTTGAGCCCTAGACCTGGCCGTCCTCCTCACCAGCTGCTCCTCCGACACCTCATATTCCTCTTCAGAGCCACTCGACTCTTCAGAGGAGGATGGATCATCTCGCAGCCTTCGGTATGATGGTTGACTGCGCTCTGGTACCTGCTTTCTGGTTTGACCCTTCTTTGGTGTGCCTCGTGGAGCCATTGTGCCCGTGGAAACAATATTAGTACACAAAAGGAGATGAAACAGAAAATATTTTTAAGCTGGTGTCAGTGGTCCTGACGGGTGAATAAACGAGTCGTTGCCTCTGGCAACGATTCGTGAAGTCACTCTTTACCCCAGGCTAGACATTTTTCAATTAGGTCCAGTGTACTAGACGATTTGTCCCAATGAGTCGTTACTAGAGGCAATGAGTCGTTAGGTCACTCATCAAGTACATTGCCTCAACAGTTTATTTTTCCCACTCAGCACGAGCTACATAACGAGTCGTTTGGTGACCCAATGACTTGTGATGTGGCTTGTGCTCAAGAGTTCCTGTTCATCTTCTTCTTCTTTCCAGTTTTCAATTCCACAAACACACAACTTCAATTAAACATCAACCCAGGTGACTACATGATTGAAAATCAATGTTTTATACTTCCTAGGGTTTATCTACATCACAAGGCACGATGGAACACAATATAAATCGAAGAATCATTAAGCTAACTCATTCACGGGTCTTCGAAATTTCTTGATGGAATTGCAAAAAAAAAAACATTTAAAGAATTTGTGTGGGGAAGATCACTTACAATGCAATTTATTAGAGATGGAGTGAAATAGCAGTTGTGCTTCAATAAATGTACGTGCAGTGGTGAAGTGATTTCAATGGTGTTTTGATGGGTTTGCGCGAAGAAGGGGAAGAAGAGAAGAGGGAAATTTGAAGTGAGTTTAACGGGGAGTATTAAATGCAATTAGGTTCTTTGATTTTAATTTTAAAAGCTTTTCCCAATTTGCAGTCGTGGGTCGGGTTAATGTTAACTTACTTGGGACCTAAAGACTCACGTAATGACTTGTGGTGTTACCCAATGAGTCGTGGTCCTTGGCCTATTGTAGTTTCAGGATGGGTCACTTGACGACTCGTTTGGTTTCCCAGCAATTTGTTGAGTGAACCGTCATCACCTTTTTTATTTTAATTCATTCTTAGATATAGTGTACCTGATGGGGGACTAAACGATTTGTTCCTTGGAGAAACGACTCGTGAAGTCACCTGTTGCTCCCCTGTTTTCTGCAGTTCTCTTCACGACTAGCTAAACGAGTCGTCAAGTTCAATGACGACTCGTTCTGTGATTTTTCTGCACTAGAACTGAAGTTCCAGTTTTTGGTTCCAACTTCAGATTTTCCATCTTATTCACCTGCACCCATCAACAAACGTTAACACTAACTTTTTATTACATTTACAACTTGGGTTGCCTCCCAAGAAGCGCTTGATTTAACGTCGCAGCACGACATCGGTGTTTTGGCTACTCAGACTTCACCAAAACACCTCCATCGGTTGCCTCCCATGCAACACCTAATTTAACATCGCGGCACGATGTAAGTCACTTGACTACTCAAAATTTGTTAACTGACTCTTCCCTATCCTCCAATGCAGAGATTATGCTGGGTTCCTTAGGCTGTTTCATGGTTCGGCTAATGTTAAAGGTAACCTCTTCTTTATTCAACTGAAATTTTAGCTGCCCTGATTCCACATCAACTAGGGCCCTACCTGTTGCAAGGAATGGTCACCCCAAAATAATGGGGACCTCTGAATCGACGTCGCTGTCCAGAATCATGAAGTCTGCTGGGAATATGAACTTGTACACTTTGACTATCACATCAAACAAAATCTCCATCGGCTTTTTAACTATTAGGTCAGCCATCAGTAGTTGCATCGAAGTCGGTATGGGGGTTCCCAAGCCTAACTTTTTCAATACTACCAGCAACATCAAATTTATGCTAGCGCCCAAGTGACAAAGCGCCCTTGCAAACTCAACCTCCCCAATGGTGCAAGGTATAGTAAATGCACCTGGGTCTTCTTTTTTCTGTGCTAGGACCCGTGTAGTGATGGCACCACAGTGGCGCAGATTATCAGCAGGTTTCAAACTTACAGTTCTCTTTCTGGTGATGAGGTCCTTCATAAATTTGGCATATCCGGGCATTTGCTCAAGTGCCTCCACCAATGGGATATTCACCGAAAGCTGCTTGAGCATAGAGATAAACTTCTGATATTTTCCATCTTCAGGTTTCTTCTTCAAGCTCTGGGGGTAAGGAGGAGGAGGTCTAGGAATTATTGTGAGTTTTTGTTGTGCCTCCTTCTCCTTCCCGTGGGCAACTCATTGCTCTTTTGCACTACATGGACTAGTTTGCACATCTGAGTTCCCAACCAAAATTGGGTTGTCAACATCCACTACATCATCATCATTTATCAACCCGGGCCTTTCTGACTCTTTAACTACAACTGGCCTCGATGGATCAACTGTGGCCTTCCCGCTCCTAGTAGTGACTGCCTTGCAGTGACCGTAATTTTTTGAATTTTGAATAGTCTTGCTGGGAAGTATGCCTTTCTACCTTTGATTCACTGCAACAGACATCTGACTCATCTGCTGCTCAATTTGCCTGATTGCCACAGCATGTGACTCCACCTTTTGGTTTAAGCTCGAAATTTCAGCGTGGAGCTCCTTAAAGTGGTTGTCTGTTGCCTCCATCTGCTTGAGCACTTTGGAAAGCATATCTTCGACCCTTGAATCATTCGACTCTGTCTCTTGGTTTCGTGGAGGAACATATAGACCATTCCTATCATTTTTAAATTCCTCTCACTTTTTCCAGTCCCCATTGTCCCGATATTGTCCCCGGTTGAAATTATTATCCCTATAGAAGTTCAGACCTTGGTTCCCTTGACCTTGATGCCAAGAGTCTTGGTTAGACCCTTGGGTGTTGGTCCGGAAACCCATCCTCTGATCATTTAAATAATTGACATCTTTTTCAGACTCAGACTTGCACCCATCATTTCTCGGGGCCTTGCCCTGAGAACCTACAATGTTCACCTTTTCTGCTCCCCTTCCCATTAAGTGCTTGGCAAGAAACCACATGGTGGTCTTGATCTCTGCAATGTCCTGGTCACGCTCCTCATCTCTTCTCCACTGTTTTGTAGACACACCAACCATATAAGAACCAGTCGGAACCTCCGACTCTTTAGTATGCCAAGCTCGGTTGGTTTTAGTGATCCTGTCTAGCAACTCCGCAGCCTCTGCATAAGTATGACTCATAAACGATCCTCCTGAGACGGTATCAGCAACCGCCTTAGTGTTGGAATTCAGGGACCAGTAAAATATTTCCAAGAATGTATCATCCGAAATCCTATGGTTTGGCACCTTCTTGAGCTTTTTGTTGAACTGCATCCAGGTCTCATGGAGTGCCTCAAAATTTAGCTGCCTGAAGTTATATATTTCATCCTTTAGCTGCAACACCTTTGATAGTGGGAATAACCTTTCAATAAAAGATCTTTTGAGCTCTCCCCAAGTAGTGATGGAGTCGTTCAGCAGCTCAGCCAACCACATTGTCGCCTCACTCCTAAGAGAGAATGGAAATAACATCAATCTGATCATGTCCTGGCTGACCCCTGACTGTTTGTATGCCTTGCATATACCCACGAAATTTGTCAAGTGAGCGTGGGCGTCATCGGATGCATGACCTGCACATATTCCCTTCATCTTCAACAATCGAATCATTGCACTTGTAATATCAAACATTGCTCCCAGCAGGCAAAGGAGGAGGGACTATCACTCCAGTGGCACCAGCTTCATCTATGTCCACATCATCTTCCTCATAAAAATATCGGTGTCGTTGGTGCTCTGGACCTCTGGGTCGTCTAGATCGTTCAGCTTCTGCAGCTAGACGTTGCTCTTCAGCAACTCTGGCTAGCTCATGATCTCTAGCCCGAGCTTGCTCTTCGGCCAACATCCTTGCTGTGGCTTGGTCCACGGTTTCTTGCTCATGTATGTTGTCCATTCTCTTCAGGTCTCTCAACGTTAGCTCAAGTTCATAATCAATTGGTATTAAGGGATATCTCGATCGAGAAGACAAAACACCAGATAATTTTTTACATGCGCATTTTTTTCCTTGGCTTCTAGTGTCGGACATGCACAAATCTAAGACCTGTTAAACAACCAAAACAACAAAAGAAAAATAAAATAGAGAAATAAGAACCAATAGTAAAGTTAACACAATTAACAAAAGCCTTAGCCGTATTCCCCAGCAACGGTGCCAAAATTTGATGTCGCCCAAATTATACCTCGCAATTGAGATATAAGCGGTTGATTGTCAAATATAGAACCCAACAAAGGTTGAGGTCGATCCCACAGGGAATATGGTAAGAAATTAGGTTAATGCAAATAAATATTACTACTGATTGACTTATTTCCAAAGGGGGAAAATATAGAATAATAAACAAAAGTAAAACTAATGAATGCTTGTATCAACTTTGGTTTGTATTCAATTTACGACTAGACTAGGATTGTGTTCCCCAAGATTTCATAACCACAAGGATTATACATTAGTGATCTATTCAGGTGTTTAACATGCAATATTGGTAAGTTAGGTTCACCAAAATGGTTGGTCCCCTATTTAGGTGATTTTCACCATGCAACTTGGTCTGCATACAAGTGTTCTTTAGTTGACCCTTACCCTTAATACCGGATTAGCTATCTCTGCACAAGTTCAAGTTATTAGATGAGGGTTGGTAGCCTCAAATCTCCATTGTTAATCCCTTTTTCCCATTCTTTACCCCCTTGATCTGGTAAGTACGAATAAGGCAAGTCCTAACGTTTGCAACCGTTAAGAATCAATCAAAATGAAGGGAAAAACAATACATGCATAAAACCCCATTCAAGAATCACTAAGTATTTTTACCTACATGTGTTAATTCATCTTGGTTCCCACAAACATAGTTTATGGGTTTAGCTACTCATGTTTGTGTTATTGCAATCACAAAATATAGAAGAAATCATAATTGAAACTTATAAAGTATTGTAGAATAAAAATCAAGTAGATTGAATAAAATTCCAATGTAGCTTTCATGTCTTGAATCAAGAACAATTGTATGAAAATTCTCTCAAGAATATCCTCACAATATCATTCAAGATTCTCTTTCAAACTCGGCTAAAATCCTACCAAAAACCATCTAAAAATCTCCTCCTAAAATAAACCTAAAACTGGGTATTTATAATACAAAGAAATCCTTTTCCTAAATAAATTAGGAAACCAGATCGGCAGTGGAAACGGGCTAGGTGACGGATCGTTAGGACTCCTGATGAGTCGTTCCTTGCTTAAATCAATCGTCCTCAGCAACATACCCAGGCTTAGAAATGGGTCACCTAACGACTCATCGTGCCTTAACACGAGTCGTTAGGTCCCTCATGGTCTAATTTCTTAGAAAGTCCAATGCACTTCACAGATGGTTCCAGTAGCTTACTAACGAGTCGTTCCTACATGTGACGACTCGTGATGTCGATCGTCAACTCTACTGGACACTTAGCTGAAATTTTCTCTTCAAAACCCAATGGTTGACCTCCAACTCATCAAGTGCACTGCCTTGTATCTTCCAAACTTCATCTTTTTGCCAACGCTTCAAGTGGCGGGTCGTGCCTCCTGCCAATGACTCGTTAAGTTCCTGGTAGTCACCTTTCAGTTGTGTTTATCATTAATTCGACCAAAATCACTTCCAGACCTATTTTTCTGCACATTAAGCACAAATACCTTATAACCATATAAACATACCTGGAATTTGCACAATTTCTTGGTTTTGAGCGTCGAAAGTGCCATAAAATCATGGCATATCATTCCTCCAAGAGCAAAAGAGCCTGTTATGAATGATTCTGGGACCGCAAAGTTGGAAGATATGATGAGTCATGTGATAAAAAAGGTTGACTCCACCGAGATAAGAGTAAAAGAGATGAGAGGTGAACTTACAAGCTTGAGTCAATTGGTTGACTCACATTCGACCTCTATCAAGCAGTTAGAGTAGCAGGTGGGGCAAATCTCGTCCACATTAAATCAAAGGCAAAGGGGCAATTTACCTAGTGATACCATTCCAAATCCTCGGAATGAAGTTCATTGCATGTGACCTTGAACCCGATAGACATCTTGATGAAGTTTGAGTAATCAAGATACCTACGTTATCCCGTGATGTTAAATCAGGCGCTGTTTGGGAGGCAACCCAAGATAATGATTTTTATTTATTTTTAGAGTTAGTTTGTTCGTTCAGGTGTGCAGGAGTTAAGTTGTAATACACAAAAATTAGTTTTAAGCATAAAAGTTGAAAATGGGGTGCAAGAAAAATCAGCCCTGCCAGCGCATAGCCTAGCGCGACACACAGGCCTTAGCAGCCCACAGCCTGGTGCGACACGTAGGGCCTGGTGATAACACTCAAACTCACACCTACTACTGAAGTATGAAGCGGACGTTGTCAATAAAGAATCCAACTAGAGGTTGGGGTCGATCCCACAAGAAATATGGACGGATATAGAAGAACGCTAGTATTTATGCTTTTGAGTCAATTATATCCTAAAGGGGGAATTTGTAAAAGTAATAAATAACAATGTTTAGAATTTGAATATTGATTCCAAATTATTGCAATTAACTAGGGTAAGTGTTCCCTATTGATTCATAACTACTTCAGGTTTTACACTTGTGATCTATCCCAATACTTTACTAGTAGAACTAATAACTAGGGTTCATCCAAACGATTGGTTCGTCCCTATTGGATAACTATACTCAATCATCGGGTGAGGTCTCATAAGCGATTTCAATTTAACCATTATCAATTTGTCCCAAATTTAACTATCCTGGTACCACATCTCAAGTTAATACAATGATCATCAAGATCAAGGCTTTGTTGTAATTCTCTTTTCCTATCTCTACCTCTCTAGGCTCAAGCAAGTAAAGAATTCAGGCATGTCCTAACGTTGCGCACCATTAAGAAACGTTAAAGATGAAGAAAATACAATACAAGCGTTTATTATTGGTTTAGAATCACTTCGTGAAAACCCTAGTTTGTTAATTCACCATGGTTTCCCACAACCCTAGTTGTGAAGGTTTTAGCCTCTCATAATTATAAAAAAATTCATAACATTCGTAGAAAAAAGCATAAATTAGTACTTACAATGATGATAGGAAGAAACTCACTTGATTATTGCAAAAATAAGGAAGAACAATTCAACAATTTTCTCAAAGTATGCCGTGAACTAAAATTTATAATTCCAAGACTTGTCAAAAACTTCACACACACTTCCCTAAAACTCGGCTTCAAAATTCTCTTCTAAGTGTGTTGAGACTTTTCAAGTTTTATCTAGCACACTTTATTACAAAGAAATAAAAGGGTATTTGTAATAGTAGATTTATGCCTTCTTTGTTCCTTCATGGATTTGACTTGGGACTTGTAACTCCTTTTCCTAATTGAAGTGTTTTTTGACTTTTGGCCATTGAACATTCTTGGCGTGTCGCGCAAGGCATAACACCGAAATGAGGGCGCCTCGCACACACTGTCGCGTTGGGAGGTTGGCGCCTCACGCCTGTCATTGAGCCAAACACCTTCCGCGTCGTGCTGGAGGAAGGGTGCCTCGCGCCTGCTGTAGTGTTGGAGTGCTGGCGCCTCGCGCCTTTGGTCGCGCGGTAGTGCTGGCGCCTTGTGCTACTACTCGTGCGGGTGTCCTACTTTGTTCATTCCATCTTCCTAAAATTCATTCCAAAACCCTAAAATATATTCAAATCCATCATTTTTAGCCATGAAAGCATCTAATCATGTGCGTTAGCCATTTTCACAAATATATAATATAAACACATGCAAACACACATAATTTGTTCTCAAAACATAGTAAAGTATGGGCAAAATATGGCTAAGAAGTGTGTAAGTACGCCCTTCATCAACACCCCACACTTAAACTATTATTCGTCCTCGGACAATCTACTACTTTCCTTCTAACAATTAAGCACAAAATTCATCCTACGAACAGGTCTATTTGCACTTAGAATCATGAGACAAATCAATGAAACTTAAACAATTCACTCACGTGCATATAGGATCAACATTAAAATGTCAAAGTTCGAAATCACTTAGCTTTTTGAAAACTTGCTTATCAAGATATAATTTGGGCCAACATGAATCATATATAATTTAGCAATCAAGATTTACCAAAGTCTTACCATTATGCCCTCACAATTTGTAAAGATGCCCTTTCACACACAAGATATAAAAACAATATTAACTTGGGCATGAATATAATAAAATCCACTCACTCTCTCAAAGAACTCAACATACATGCAAAGACGACCCATAGGCTTTCCCTTAGTGTAATACTCTGCTAATGTAGAATTATGAATCAAGGATCAATTAGGACTTGAATTTGGTTGTAATGTAGGCTAAGGGATGGGTAGGAACTATTTGGCCAAGATAGTGACTAAGCTCCCTAAGCACTTTACTACTTTAACACACTTTGATTTTTATCACATTCCTTAACTTCCCATTTTTCTCCTTATACCTCCTTTTATTTTTCAATTTACAACTTAGGTGGCTAGTGGGGATTTTTTCTTTCAACATTGAGCTCATTCACACACATTTTTTTTATTCGTCATTTTTTCAAAGCTCTTTCTTCTTTTTGTTTTTCCACTAATATCACCCTCCTTATTTAGCAATTTTCACCCTTTTCTTTTCTTCTAATTTCCACACTTTTTGGCTTTTCCCTTTACTTCTCCATGCTCCTTTCATACAAAAATTTTCATCAAAGTGCTCTAGGAGTCATTTGGATCAAAGATAAGTCAATAGAACAAAAAAGGATTTAAGCTTGTAATATGGCTATCAAAAGAATAGGCTAAGGATCAACATGACTAACTAGGATAATTACAATCAAGGTAGGTAAAATAGGATAAAAATAAGGTTACCAAAGAAACACCTATAGCACTTCCTAAATCCATCATTCATATTTCGCTTTACACACACACTGAGCAAGTTCTATACATCAATTTACAAGCATGAAGTATATAAAAAATTTCTCACACATTGGCACAAAATTATTTAAGCCTAAAGTGAAGCACCTAGCATTCATAGGATCTAAGTTCTTGTTCTTCCTAATGACTAATTCACCCTTAAGACGGTCATCATCTATCCATCATCGGGCAATGTCATGACTCAATGACTAAAAAAAATAAAAAAAATAAAAATCTAGACTCTCTAGTTGGTTCTAAGGGACTATCCACCAGAAAAGTATTGAAAATAAAAATCAAAGGAACCCAAAATAAAATAAAACGAAAAAATATTACAAACCAACAAGCATGCAAGATAAGTCATAAATTTCAAAAAACAAACTAGGCCTATCATGTGCAAATTTAGCAATTAAGGCATGCATGGTAATATGAAGTTCACTTCCCCTACCCCAAACTTAATTAGTAACACTGTCCCCAGTGCTAAAACAATAAAGCGTAAAGTCTAAGAGTGAAAGAAGAATTCCCTGGGCCTCTACTCCTCGTCATCTGTGGGGGCAAGAGCAGCTTCCCCCATCTATGCATTTCATGCTCCAAGTTCGTTGTAAATTATGACTTAACACCTGCACACTTGAAAAAACCCATAAAAACAAAAAAAAAATATCTTGGGTTGCCTCCCAAGTAGCGCCTGATTTAACATCGCAGCACGACACAAGTATCTTGATTACTCAGACTTCATCAAGATACCTGTTGAGACCGTAGTCACATCTTGACCGCTTGTTTCACCATGCTGCCCTATGACACGTCAGAAAATAAAAGAAAAACAAAAAATAGGAAATAAATACTAAAAGTTAAACATAAGCAATTAGTCTAATCCTAAGCCATATCCCCCCACAACTGCGCCGCTTTTTGATAACTCCCAAACTCACACCTCCTGCTGAAGTATGAAGCGGACATTGTCAATAAAGAAACCAATTAGAGGTTGGGGTCGATCCCACAAGGAATATGGAAGGATATAAAAGAACTCTAGTATTTAAGCTTTTGAATCAATTATATACTAAAGGGAGGAATTTGTAAAAGTAATAAATAACATGTTGAAAATTTGAATGTTGATTCCAAATTAATGCAATTAACTAGGGTAAGTGTTCCCCATAGATTCATAACCACTTCGGGTTTTACACTTGTGATCTATCCCAATACTTTACTTTTAGAACTGATAACTAGGGTTCATCCAAACGATTGGTTCGTCCCTATTGGATAACTATACTCAATCACCGGGTGAGGTCTCATAAGCGATTTCAATTTAACCATTATCAATTTGTCCCAAATTTAACTATCTTGGTACCACATCTCAAGTTAATACAATCATCATCAAAATCAAGGCTTTGTTGTAATTCTCTTTTCCTATCTCTACCTCTCTAGGCTTAAGCAAGTAAAGAATTCAGGCATGTCTTAACGTTGCGCACCATTAAGAAACGTTAAAGATGAAGAGAATACAATACAAACGTTTAGTATTGGTTTAGAATCACTTCGTGAAAACCCTAGTTTGTTAATTCACCATGGTTTCCCACAACCCTAGTTGTGAAGGTTTTAGCCTCTCATAATTATAAAAAAATTCATAACATTCGTAGACAAAAGCATAAATTAATACTTTACAACGATGATAGAAAGAAACTCACTTGATTATTGCAAAAATAAGGAAGAACAATTCAACAATTTTCTCAAAGTATGCCGTGAACTAAAATTTATAATTCCAAGACTTGTCAAAAACTTCACACACACTTCCCTAAAACTCGGCTTCAAAATTCTCTTCTAAGTGTGTTGAGACTTTTCAAGTTGTATCTAGCACACTCTATTATAAAGCAATAAAAGGGTATTTATAATAGTAGATTTATGCCTTCTTTGTTCCTTCATGGATTTGACTTGGGACTTGTAACTCTGTTTCCTAATTGAAGTAGGTTTTGACTTTTGGTCTTTGGACATTCTTGGCGTGTGACGCAGGGCATAGCACCGAAGTGAGGGCGCCTTGCGCACATTGTCGCGCTGGGAGGCCGGCGCCTTGCGCTTGGCATTGGGCCAAAGACCTGCCACGTCGCGTGCTGCATTACGCTGGAGGAAGGGCGCCTCGCACCTTCTGTAGCGCTGGAGTGCTGGCGCCTCGCACCTCTAGTCAGCGCGGCTGTGCTGGCGCCTCGCGCTGCTGCTCACGCAGGCATGGCAGTGCAGTGTTTTGGCCTTGATCCTTCTTTATTCATTCTATTTTCTTCAAATTCATTCCTAAAGCCTCAAATACATTCAAATCCATCATTTGTAGCCCTGAAAGCATCTAATCATGTGTGTTAGCCATTTTAACAAATATATAACATAACCACATGCAAACCAACATAATTTGTTCTCAAAACATAGTAAAATATGGGCAAAATATGGCTAAGAAGTGTGTAAGTATGATGAGTTGAAAATTTACCAACTCATTAGGCTCCAATCATGAGTTTTTGCTTAGTTATTGAATCATTTATGAGGATTTTATGCCCTTTCTCATGAATTCTTTGTAGGTACATCACGTGAGTAAACAAAGCATGAAATCGAGCAAAACACATGGAATTTTAGAAGAAATTTGATGAGTTAGCATATGAGAGAGAGGAGCCAAAGATACGGAAAGTTTTGAGCTTAAAAAGAGGTGCAAGGACGTGCTTTGAATTGGCTAAACGCGGATCTGGAAGGGTGAACGTTGGCAAAACGCTGAAGCCACTGCTTAGACCGGATAAACAACTGGCAGTACATGGAATGGATCCGCCTAAAAGCTCATGGAACCACCGGTTCCCTTTGCTAGAGCAGTCTTTTCATCCGGCCACAGTCTGGCTCTCCACGAATTGCCACCAGTGAAACGCCGGTTCCTCACCGAAGAGGCTGTCTAATGAAGGGTATAAGGGTCCAAAAAGGTCTCAAAAGCATCTAGAAGCTCCAAGGACATTTGGGTAAAGTTGTACACAAGAAAGTACAGATATATAACCTCCATTGTACACCAACCATTCATTAATCAATTCATTCAATTAGACTTCATATTCTTCATAAAATTTTTAGTAGAATCTTTTCTCCAAAGATTTGTAGAGTTAGGAAGCACTTTTCTTCTTCTTTTTCTTTAACCCATTTTGGGGGAATTCCACCATTGTTGTAAGAGCTTGTGAAGCTAATGTGAGGGGAATCCTCTTGGTATCTTCTCTCTATCTTTAAATATGCTTGACTAATTTGCTAGCTAGATGTATAGTCATGGTGGGTTTATTTATTTGATTGGATTTTGATAAATTTCTATTGGATTATTATTGAATTATAGATCTATTTTCTTCTTCCAAGTTATAATTGCTAAAATTGATGGTTGCAAACATTAATCGTGCTTTAATTTTCTTGCTTTTGCTTGAAAGAGAGAGGTGAGAATTGGGTGAGAAGGTAATAGTGAGGAATTAGAGTGTTTGTGTGAGGGATTAAGCTAGGGATAGTTAAGGCCCACATATTCACTCCATTAAAGGGCTAGGCTAGAAATAGCTAGTCGTTCTTCAAGCTTTTGTGGTTGATAACTTGATTTGGCTTTGGAGTTTGAAAGAATCCAAGGTATAAACATTCTCGCAGTTGGAAAACAAGAGAATGTGAATTATCCACTACTGTATATGTTAATTTTGAGTCTAAGGCATTGAAGAAATTCCCGATTTAATTGTGATCTCATCTTTAGAATGCCCCGAGCCTCTCACTTGTGATTACTTCAATTGGAATCTCCCCCCCAATTAGTTTTAGTTTAGAATTAGATAGTTATTCCTTTTACTTTCCCCCTAATTTTAATTTTCAAATGTTGAACAACTATGCGCTCTAGTTTAAATTAGTTTATAAATCTTGAATTATCGACTCAATTCTCTATGGGATTCGATCCCGACATCCGTTGGGATATTTGTTTTGACACAACAACCGTTTACGCTCTTTTGTAAAAGAGGAGTGTAGTTTGGACGTTATCATAAGTACGCCCTTCATCAAAACCCCACACTTAAACTATTGTTCGTCCTCGAACAATCTACTACTTCCCTTCTAACAATTAAGCACAAAATTCATCCTATGAACAGGTCTACTTGCACTTAGGATCATGAGAAAAATTAATGAAACTCAAACAATTCACTCGCATGCATATAGGATCAACATTAAAATGTCAAAGATCGAAATCACTTAGCTTTTTGAAAACTAACTCACCAAGATATATTTTGGGCCAATGTGAATCATATGTAATTTAGCAATCAAGATTCACCAAACTCTTACCATTGTGACCCTCACAATTTGTAGAGATGCCCTTTCACACACAAGATATAAAACAATATTAACTTGGGCATGAATATAAAAAAATCCACTCACTCTCTCAAAGAACTCAACATACTGCAAAGACGACACATAGGCTTGCCCGTAGTGTAATACTCCGCTAATATAGAATTATGAATCAAGGATCTGTTAGGACTTGAATTTGGTTGTAATGTAGGCTAAGGGACGGGTAGGAACTATTTGACCAAGATAGTGACTAAGCTTCCTAAGCACGTTATTACTTTAACACACTTTGATTTTTAGCACATTCTCAATTTCCCATTTTCTCCTTATACCTCCTTTTATTTTTCAATTTACAACTTAGGTGGCTAGTGGGGATTTTTCTTTCAACATTGAGCTCATTAACACACATTTTTTTATCATCATTTTTTTAAAGCTCTTTCTTCTTTTTGTTTTCCCACTAACATAACCCTCCCCGTTTAGCAATTTTCCCCCTTTCTTTTCTTCTAATTTCCACACTTTTTGGCTTTTCCCTTCACTTCTCCACTTATCATTAGTTTAATGCGGGGCCAATGCCCCAACCTGCTCTTATAAGATACTCGGGTACAAGTTGCATTGAGTGGCTAAGTCTAGATAAACTTACCTACAAGGTTAGGAATCGCCAGGGAAGATATATGAAATCTGAATAGACCAAGTTAAGATCTAAGGGACTAGAACCATAGTAGTACAGTATTACCTTCAGGATAAGAGTTATAGTAAACCATCCGGGGAAGGTTAGGGGCTGACTGCTCAGGAGCATTTCCGATTAAGCAGTAGCCCTACAGTTGTTCTAGGCAAAGAAACTAAATAGTTGGTCATCCATGACCTTACGGTTCGCTTATGAGCTATCATTGTCCTAGCATGACATTTAGAGTATCGTTTAGGCCACTCCAGATCTCGCCCTATCCGATCTAGACCATTAGAGATTATGACCACTATCTGGATCCTCTGATCAGATATAGGCACACGAGGTGTGCCTATTGGTAGCTATACAAACTATCCTAGGGGCGAGTAGTGATCGCGTTAGGCCTTATGAGCCAGATATGACTTCTGAGTGGCTAGATTGAGACTAAGATAAAGTATATCGATTGGGATTGACCCCACCTAGGATTGACTTCTGTTGACCAACTTTAGGGTTGCTAACTGTGTCATCGCTTACGGGGATATTGATCGCTCAGAGGAGCTATATGATGATATCATCACCTACGGGGCTATTGATCACTCTAAGGAGCTATATGTTGTCCCAAGGGACTATATTCAGGCCCAAGGGCCATATTACAGTCCATCCACAAATGGACTTCTATTTTATGCCGTACCGCCATCACTCACCATCCGTCGAGCCTTGTGTGCCCAGGGTGTAGTTACAGGAGCCCACCGGGCTCAAACACAATTACAGGAGTCTAGTGGGCTCAGATATGGACCCAGAAGCTAGGTATGTTGGCAATAGTACCAGTAGAATCATAGGAACCTGGATAGGGGTATATAGATTGGATTGTACTTGCCAGGGCTTATGGAGACTCCGATAGGTTTTTTTTATATTGCTTGCACCTTCCAGGCTTATGGGGGCCAGGTTAGGTTCTTCTTTGTGTACTTGCTTGTTAGATGTAGCCTATGAATGTATAGTCGTACAGTCTCGACTCATATACGTATAGTGATTTGCTGAATGTAGGTTATGATAAGAAAGTTTACTGGTTATCTTCTGCCCTTTCTTGCTACTCACTTTCAGTCTTTACCAGCTTCTATTAAGCTTTTTAGTTATTGCCTTACATATTCGGTACATATTGTACTGACGCCCAACTATGGGGCGTTGCATACTTTCTTGCAAGTTTAGATAGACAGATTATGAGATCTCCTAGCAGCTATTCAGAGTTAGCAGTTTTGCTAGCTCCTTTCATTCGGAGTTGCCAGGTTGTAGATGTTTATTTGTTTTTTATCTATACAACATTTGGGTAGGCCAGGGCCCTATTCGACCAATATTTCTATCCCTAGAGGCTTGCAGATGACAGTATTCAGTTAGTTGGTTGTTGTTGGCCATGCGGGGCCCATGTATGTCTCATTTTATGCGTTGTCCGTGTGGGGCCTAGTATAGCTACTTGTTTTCATTTTCGTTATAACTAGACAACATGGTGGTCTTGTCGGCCCGCATGGGATCCTTATTATTGTTATGTTGGTTGGTTTAGCTATAATTTTTTACAGGTGCTGCATGGCCTTGTTGGCCCGCTGTGTTTACTGCCGAGATATAGCAGTTTATTTTCTTGATCTTGAGTTGCTGGTAGGCACCAGAGGTGCCTATGCCCTACCAGGTCAGCTTAGATCCCAGTGTGGCATTAGGTGCCAGTCATGCCTCCAAAGGTGGGGCGTGACAAAAGGGTATTTATAATAGTAGATTTATTCCTTCTTTGTTCCTTCATGGATTTGACTTGGCACTTGTAATTCCTTTCCCTAATTGAAGTGGGTTTTGACTTTTGGCTGTTGAACATTCTTGGAGTGTCGCGCAAGGCATAACACCGAAGTGAGGGCGCCTCGCGCACACTGTCGCACTGGGAGCCCAGATCCTAGTGTGGCATTAGGTGCCAGTCATGCCTCCCAAGGTGGAGAGTGACAAAAGGGTATTTATCATAGTATATGCCTTCTTTGTTCTTTCATCGATTTGACTTGGGTCTTGTAACTCCTTTTCCTAATTGAAGTGTGTTTTGACTTTTGGCTATTGAATATTCTTGGTGTGTCGCGTAGGGAATAACGCCAAAGTGAGGGTGCCTCGCGCAAACTGTCGCATTGGAGGCCTGAGCCTCGCGCTTGCCATTGCGCCAAACACCTACCACGTCGCGCGGTGCATCGCGCTGAAGAAAGGGAGCCTCGCGCCTGCTGTATCACTGGAGTGCTGGTGCCTCGCGCTACTGCTCGTGCGGGCATGGCAGTGCACTGCTTTGGCCTTGATCCTGCTTTGTTCATTCCATCTTCTTCAAATTCATTCCAAAAGCCTCAAATACATTCAAATCCATTTTTTAGCCCTGAAAGCATCTAGTCATGTGCGTTAGTCATTTTCACAAATGTAAAACATAAACATATGCAAGCACACATAATTTTTTTTTCAAAACATCATAAAGTATGGGCAAAATATGGATAAGAAGTGCGTAACTAAGCACTTCATCACATAGTGACGCATGGGCTGGCACGAAGCGCATGGAAATTTGGTGCAGCAAGCACCGCATCGCGCAGGTCAGCTCTAAGGGGAAAATTTCATGGGTCAAGCGGGTAAACCCGACCCATGGGGCACTTTTAAAAGCTAAAACCTAATTTTTTTCCCCTTTTCTTCACACTAGGTGCGCCACCCCCCTCTCTCTCTCATAAATTTTCTCCAAAAACTTCATCTTTCTCACAAATTCCTCTAAACGTTTTCATTAGAATCATAAAAGACAATATTTTTCTTGAAATTACTACAACAATGTCACCAAAACCTAGAAAGGAAAAGGGAGTGGCTTCTCCAAGCCATGATTCTAAGAGGTCAAGGAGAGCTAATGAAGAGAAAAATGAGGATGTGAGCTTACCAAAACAACCATTGAGGCAATTTGGGCTCCGTTTGATCACGGAGCAAGAAGGTAAGAAATGGTTTAAGGAACACAAAGAATCAAAATATTCATATGATTTATTTAATGATAGAGAAAGCTTGGCATCCGAATTTCCTCACATTGTAGATAGATTGCATACTTTTGGTCTTGACTTTGTGTTTAATGATCTGGGTGAATGTAATTTAAATATGGTGAGGGATTTTTTGCAAATTGGGATCCAAAAGAAAGGTCAAAACCAAGTTAAAGTTAAAGGACAAATTGTTAAGTTTTTGCCCACATTTTAAAATAAATTACTTGGTTCACCTAGTATTGACCCACAACTCTTTAAAAATTTGATCTTGATACCTCCTTATAGAGAAATTCGACACATTATCAGTAGCCCAAATTCAGTCGCACAGTGGGCCTGTCACCAACAAGATGGGTATCATGTGTCTTTCCCTTATGCCCATATGTCTAGAGAGGCTGGGATTTGGTTGAAAATCATTTATGCTTGTTTGGTGCTAGAAAGCATGTGACTCATGTTACATAGGAGAGAGTGTGTTTTTTCTCTGCATTAATGACAAGGATGCCTATTAATGTTGAGGCAATTATAAAGGACGTGTTGAGGAGAGCAAGGGTGAAAAATGGGCAAAGGTTTGATTTTGGGGGTCTCTTGACCCAATTTTTGAGAGGGCATCAAATTGAGGAGAAGGTAGTGGATTATAGGCCTAGGTTTGACCCGAAGAGGATTGATGTGACAAAGACGACGGATCCTGAGGTTATACATGGTCCAGTCCTATCCATTAGTGAGTGCCACATAAGATTTGATAATATGTAGAGTCACCTATATGACATGCAAATGCTGCAGTTGAGTTAATGGTGTGACAGAGGAGCAGCTACAAAAACTCAACATGGAATACCCCTTGAGTGAGCATTCGGTGGCTCTATGTAGAGTCGAGGCTGGATTTGATGAGGTCCTACATGATGATGATGCCACATACGAAGAACATGTTAGAGTCAATTCTAACTTAGAGTCTAATAATGATGAGGATAATTCTGAGATAGGGGAAGCTGCTCTTGGCCCCACTGATAATGAGGATTAGAGGCATAAGAGTTCTTCTTTCACTCTTTTACTTATGCTTTATTGTTTTAGCACTAAGGACAGTGCTATCGATTAAGTGTGGGCTGGGAAAAGTAAACTTCATTATACCATGCATGCTTTCATTGCTAAATTTGTATATGGTGGGCCTACTTTTTTTGGTAATTCATGAGTATTTCTATTCACTTGTAGTAATTTTTTATTTTGATTGATGTTTTATTTTTATTTAGGTTCCTCCAGTTTTTATTTTTGATACTTTTTCGGTGGATAGTCCCTTAGAATCGAGTAGAGGGTCTAGATATTTTTATTTTCTTAGTAATAGAGTCATGAATATTCCTAATGATGGATGGATGAAGACCGTCTTAACGAAAAATTAGTCATTAGGAGTGCAAGAACTTGAACCTTACACATGCTAGGTGCTTCACTTAGGTATCATTGTGACTTTGTGAAATTCACTCAAAAATGCATGAAAAGGTAGAAACACTTAGACTTTTGGAACTTGAATCCTACGCTTGAAAAAGTGGGCTTAATTATGTTATGCATGCAATATGGATATATGTGTTTATGTAATCTTGATTACCATTTTTGAACCATTTGTGCTATTGTATGAGTGAGGTGTTTTAGTCTACTCCATGCTTTCAATTTGATGTCTAGAACTTGCTTGGTGTGTGGGCAAAGCAAAATGAGGATGCTGAATCTAGAAAGTGATATAAGCATTTTTTTGGTAGCCTATTTGTATCCTATTTTACCTACCTTGATTGTGATTACCCTAGTTATCCATTTTAAGCCTTAGCCTATTCTTTTGATATCCATATTACAAGCTTAATCCCTTTTTTATTCTATTGACTTATATTTGATCCGAATAACTCCGTGATTGAAAATTTTGTATAAAAGGAACATTGGTGGAGAAAAGAGGGAAAAACTAAAAATATGGAAATTAGAAGAAAGGAAGAGGGTGAAATTTGCTATACAAGGAGAGTGATATTAGTGGGGAAAGAAAAAGAGAAAAAGCTTTGGAAAAAATGAAAGGACAAAAAGAATTTTTTTTTGTTGTGGATGAGCTTAATGGTGAAAAGAAATCCCCACTAGTCACCTAAGTTTTAAAATGAAAAATAAAAAAAGGTATAAGGAAGAAAATAGGAGATGGAAGAATGTGCTAAAATGTCAAAAAGTTGTGAGGTATTTAAGTTCTTAGGGAGATTAGTCACTATCATGACCAGATAGTTCCTACCAATTCCTTAGCCTACCTTATGACCACTTTAAGTCCTAATTTATCCTTGATTCAATGTTCTATATTAGTGGAGTATTTATACTAAGGGCAAGCCCATGGGTCATCTTTTGCATGCATGTTCGGTTCTTTAGGAAAGTGAGCGAAAATTATCTATTTATACCCAAGTTAAAATTGTTATATATATCTTGAGTGTGAAAGGCCAACTCCACAAATGTTGAGGGCACATAATGGTAAAATTTTGGTATATCTTGATTGCTAAATTACACATGCTTCATTTTGGTCCAAATATATCTTGTTGAGCTAGTTCTAGAAGCTAAGTGATTTCAAATTTTGACATTTGAATGTTGATCCCATATGCATGTGGAGTGAGTTTTTGGAGCTTGATATATTTGTCTAAATGATCCTTAGTGTAAGTAGACCTGTTCGGAGGGTGAGTTTTGTGATGAAATTGGAGAACCAAAGTAGTAGATTGTTCGAGGACAAACAATAGCGTAAGTGTGGGGTGGTGATGAAGGGCGTATTTATGCATTTATTAGCCATATTTTTCCCATACTTAGATATGTTTTGAAAATAAATTGTGTGTGTTTTCTTGTATTTTATGATATTTTTTGAGAAAGAGCTAATGCACATGATAGATGCTTTCAGAGCTTAAAATGATGTATTTGGGCTTAATTGTGGCTAAAAAGAGCAAGAATGGCAAAACGGGGTTGACGACGCGAGTATGATGGAAGTTGGCAGTGCACAGGCATAGCTGTGCTATGGCTTGTATGCCGCATAGGCCTGATCAGTGCACCAAGAGTATGAGGGGCGCGGCGCACAACAGTGGTCTGAGCGGCCAGGATTTCAATCCCAGTTCTACTAGGAACACAGGCTGCAAAATCCAATTCTAATCTAAGAAGGAACATTGAAGGCTTAATCTACTATTATAAATACCTTTTATTTTGTGTCATATTATGTGATGTGGTGTAGAGAAGTACAATTCATAGTGTTGCTTGAATTTGTGTAATAGCTTAGTTGAATATCTATTGAAAATTCATCAAGTTCTTGTAACTCAATATAGTTTTGGAGATTTTGTCAAACAACTTTATATTATCGTAAGTATTTCATTACGAATTCTTCTACATTTTTTATTTTTATTCTTATAAACATGAGCGGCTAAATCTCTTAAGCTAGGATTGAGGGAATTATGATTGATTAACGAAAGTAGGCATAATAAAATAGTGATTCTTGAATGATGAATTGGGTGGATTGTTATTTTTTTCATCTTAATGCTTAATTGCCCGTATCTTCAATTTGCTCGACCGAGGAGACTGAAGTTAGGAAAAGAGAACAACAATAAAAATTTGAGTCCACCAGCCCTCATCTAAATTAACTTGATCTCTAACCAAGGATAGTTAAGTCAAGACTTACGGTGAGGGAAAAATATACACACTTTGAGTCTGAGATTAGATAAGTGAAATTCATTTATGTAGGTTGAGAGACGTTAGATGAACTTAATCATCAGTCTTACACGAAATTCACCAGGATAGATCACTAATAAAAGCCTACTATATTATGAAATTATGGGGAACACAATCTTAGTTTTGTCTTGATAATTTGATACACAACTTAATCATTGTTAACATTATTTTCTTTTCTTTATTTGCAAATTCCCCTTCTGAAATATTGGTTGCAAGTTAGTTTATTCATTATTAACACATTGTTTCTTCTCTATTCCCTGTAGGAGCGACCCAACCTTCATTGGGTTACTATATTTGACAGCAACAATTTTATACTTCAATTGCTAGGTGTAATTTGGGCATGATCATTTGTATCTTGACCATTTTTTAAACTATTTTTTTAATTTACGGTCCACATAGTTTTTTGAACTGTATTTTGAATTTGTGGTCCGCATCTTGAACCGCATTTTACTCTGCATTATTCTCAGTCGGCTACCACATTTCAATTTGGGAACCTTTTTTGAATATGTAATCCACATCTTGAATTGCATTTTGATGACAGATAATTGCAACTCACTGGATTGATGTACGACTGAATACGCGATGCACACTTTAGATTTATGGTCCGTCTGTTCCATTTTTACGTAGAGGTTTGTTAATTGTGCCCCTTTTCTCCAACTCATTGGGAATCCTGAAACTTAGTAAAGTAACATTTGTATTTACTTAATTTTGTACTTAAAAACATAAAGAATCTCTATGAAAAGAAGTACGAGGGAGTCATAAAATCTCGACACATCACTTTTCAAGACCTTTCACAAGAAGCCATATGATACTCCCAAATTACACCTCTTAAGAAATATAAAGCAGTCATTGTCAAATATAGAACCCAACTAGGTTGGGGTTGAATCCCACAGGAAATATGGCCAGAAATGAATGTTAACGCTGAGTATTCAATCGGTAGTTAATATTTCTAAGGGGGGTTCGTAATAAAGGAAAGAAATTATTTAAACTATGATGCTTGAGAATTTTATGGTTGTATTAAATAGATGAAAATAAACTAGGACTATGTTTTTCATGGTTTCATAACTTAGTAGGTTTACTATATCAGTGATCTATCCCTGTGATTTTCATGCAAAATTGACAATTAAGTTCATCTAACGTCTCTCGACCTATATAGATGAATGTTACTCTAAATCCTCTTGGGATTTAGGTATTTATATTTTTATGCTCATTATTTGTCTTGGATTGATTATCCTCATTAGAGCTCAAGTCATTAGATGAGGGTTGGTAGCCTCAAATCTCCCTTGTTAATCTTCTTTTTCTAACCTAAACTTCTTTGGATTAAGCAAGTTGAGGATACAAACTAGTTTTAATGTTTGCAACAACTAAAACCAAATTAAAATAAAGAGTAACAATATACTCATATTCACCATTCAAGAATCACTATTATATTTGCGTACGTTCGTTATTCCATCATGATTCCCACAACCCTAGCTATATGGTTTAGCTACTCATAGTTAAAGAAACAATTATAATATTTGAATAAAAAGTCATTACTATCACTTCTTTAAAGAAAAGTAGAATCACAAGAACTCATTATTTTTCTCTCTCAATAATATAGAATCACAAGAACTCGTTATTTTTCTTCTCTCAATAATATGAAATAATACGTTCAAAAAAATCCAAATTATGCGCGATCGCTAAAAATTGTCCTATTGGATATTTATAGTAGTGGTGTCACTCCTCGAGCCTATACCCTGTGTAATACCCCAGAAGTTCCTAAGACTAGACTTAGGGTTTGGGAATGAGATCAGCAGAAAAGTTGGGAAAAATATCACAAGACGACTCGTCATATGAGTCGGGAAAGGACAAAGAGTCTTTGATGGTAGTCGTGGTAAGCTGTTGGGTGTGAGGACCTGGACTAATGAGCCAAGGCATGACTTATTGGTCACTATAGCGGACCGTTCTCAGTGGTCATTTCATTGTTGGTGGACCTAGGTGGGATTGCATGAGTTGTGGTACGACTCATGGTATGGAGAAACAAGCCGTGGGTAGTACTCGTGGGGAAGTGCAGTGGTAGTCATACAGTGATAAAGGATGATCCAATGACCCATTTTCATCCTTAATGATTTTTGGTTGGGACCCGTTCTGGGAATTCCAGAAGCTTAGTTCATGCGGGCAGTAGTGACGATGGGAGGAAGTAATGGATCATTGTGTGGAGTAATGAATCATTTTGTTGGGTCGTCGTTCGAAGGTCTGAGAACTGTGGAAGGAAGTAACAGACAGTGGACCACGAGTCGTGGTATCAAGGGACGACTCATGGTATTGGTCGTGGTCACTGGCAGTGTTAAAATTTCAGACTTTTCATTAAGGGTATTTTCATAATTTCTAAGCTCTAAGGTCCTAAACTACATCGTTTTAAGCTCAGTTAGAATGGTTTTAAGAGTGCTAAACCTATCCTAAGACTTTCCATTCCATGCATGCAAATTTAGAGTTCTTCCTTGGAGATTAAGCTTGAGAAATTCTCCAATCTTCTCCAATTCCCTTTGGGCTTTCAAAGAGGAGTGTAAATCAGATTTACCCAGGTAGGTGAGGCTATGAATGAGAGTCCCTTTTACTCTCATGTTCAAGATTCCTCTCAATTTCATGGATTTCAATTCTAGATTCAAGTTCATGATCTTATGGTGTTTATTCCAAATTTTGTGAAATTCTCTATGATCAATCTATGGGTCAAATCCTTTCATTTATCAAATCATGTTTTAAGATCTATGGGCAGATTTTATACCTGTTTTGATTATCAATTCATAGTTTCAAATTTTAATTAAGTTATGCCCAATTACGCACGCTTCATGAAAAGTCAAGTTATGATTCTAGTATGATTTTCATCTTACTAAGTGTAAATTATGATTTATGATTCATGTTATGATTTTCTCTTCAAGTACTCTTCATGGATTTATGAATATCAAGTATATGTATTTTCACAAGTATGCATGTTCTTCATAATTTATGAATTTATGACTATTGGCCGACTCACGGGCCCTTATTCATGGCTAATCATGTATTTCAAGTATGATAAAGTATGTTATATTTTAATTGGAGATGAACTTTATGAATGATTCAGGATTACGATATGAGCCTCATGTGCATGTTTTTGGGAGCAGTGTCTAGAACTGAGTAGACCCAATATTTAGGTAAACCCTGTGGTCTCAGAACTACGTGCCACCATAGGTATATACATATATTTTTGGATCCCTTGTGATATCACATCATGCATGTCCCTTTCCTGGCAAGCCTGGGACGGTCCTGATCACTTGGGTGAAATAGTGGGGCATCTTGTAAGCTCTATCATGATGGTGTCGGTTAAGATGAGTCCTCCCATTGTTTCTCATGATTTATGAATGGTTATGTTTATGTTACTTTGGCTCAAGTTATGCTTTGTAAAGTTTCTCTTATGACTATGGTTATGATTGGACTATAAATGGTTTGAAAACCTTGAGCCCTTATATTTGCATTATGATATTTACTTCGTGATCATGTTGTTCTACTCTTATGAAATCTTATGTATTTAAACTGTTCGTTTTTACATACCTTTCATACTTAGTACATTCCAAGTACTGACCGCATATTCTATGCTGTATCATTTTATGATACAGGTGGGGATCAGTCTCAGCCGCATCATCAGTCCTACATTTCTCTCAGACCTTCTTAGTCAGTATTGGTGAGTCCTTATCCTTCAAGGACATTCAGTTATCCATTGTTATGTTATTTCAGTTACAGACTCTTGTCGAGCTAGTTGGGATACTGTCCTATCAGCTCATTAGTTATGTTAGAGGCTTTCAGACAATATGTAGAAAATCAGCTTGTTAGTGTTGATTCTATTTTAGATTGTTATGTATGCAAACTTTTGCTTAAGTATGTTTTATCATTTCAGTTTCCGCTTGTTGTATGTTCTTAGCTACTATGTTCATTCCATGGGTCGACTTGGAGCCTTTCGGGGTTCCTTGTCTCGTGTCTTTATCCGAGCTTATGTTCGGGTCATGACACCCTGGGTGTTGCCAACATCAGACCACTAATGGTCCAAGCGAACCCCTTGCTCTGGATTACTTCTAACTCAGGTAGCTATACAGAAGCTATAACAAAAGTGGGTCAACAAGCTCATTTATAAAAGAAAGTAGATTCAATAATTGAAACTAAATAAAAATATTAATAAGTAACCTCAATATCATCAACTCTCTGTCTAGTCTATGAAGTCTCTAAATACTAAAGAATAGTTGCCGATACAAGAATCCCAAGCTACCTTAAAGAACTAATAACACTACAAATATGCTAGAGATAAACTGGAATCCTCTGGAAAGCAGGAGGTCTCATCAATGCTGAAGGTAGAAGATCCTACGGATGCATCTGCTGCCGATTCAATATATCTAAATCTGCATCATACAAAGATGCAGTGCCAAATGGCATTAGTATGTGGGAATGTACGATATGTAATATAGCTGAATAAAATAACATACTTAAACTGAAACACTAAATAGAGTGAGTAAACTGAATGCTCTGGTGATGCAATAAAACACAAGTATAAATATTGTGAAAAATAGTTATGCATCTAAAAACTATATATCAATATAAGTTTATGAAAATACTTTACTTTAGTTGGGAGTTTCTCTTAACCAACATACACTATTAATGAGTGCATGATGTCCAACCTCTAGCCCAGTTGTGAGAGTCATCCCAAGCCTTTCCAGGGCAGAGGATAAAAGTAAATTGTGGATCCATACTAATCCCTTACTAGGGGCTGTCGGAGGAGTCGCCCGAATTAATGGCACAATCCTAACCTATGCTGGCTACTTAGTTCTGGGGCTTTGGGTTATCTAAACCCTTCACCCATCTTGATGCTAAATAGTCCTCCCAAATACTATGCTCATATAAAAACTATACCTATCTGAGGCATCTGAGATATCTCTGTAGAGCCTTTCTAGCTCAAAATAAATATAAATGTATAATAACTGATGAGCCTCTATGCTAAAAACTATACTCTGCTCGTGAGCTTCTATACTCAAAACTACATAAAACTAGTGAGCTTCTATGCTAAAAAATACATAAAACTGGTGAGTTTCTATGCTCAAAACAGTATAATGCTAGTGAGCTTCTATGCTCAAAACTGTATTTCAGAAATATGCTTTCACTTTCTTTTCAAAAAATCATAAAATGAAACTAAAACTGATTAAACTGAAAGTCTTTTATGAAATACTCTTTGAAACAGAACTATATTTTGTTTCTAAGATCATGTGTTTAAAGCTAAGTATGCTTACATGAACTTTCTCTCAAGATGTTTTTTATAAAACTTGAAAGCTACCTCTTCTGATGAAAACAAGGCATTTAAATAGTATGACAATATTTTCTTATAGTTTTAGTAAAAGGAGTTCATGTGGTAGAACAAACATGAACATCAATCAACAATTATGATAGATAAGGATGTCAATAGAGCAAACAAGGAACAACAATGTATAACCCAGATTATAAGAAAGAAAACCCAATTCACAGACCTTGGGCAAAATCTCAACTCTTAGATTCTTATGGAATTGAAATTGAAGATGTAGCGCGTGAGTAAGGATGAAGTTCCTCACTATGAATAGCCTTACATTCCTCAAGCGCTCCAATTTTCAATTGATAATCTGGAAAACTAACTTTGAAACCTTACGAACTAGTGTCCTCAATGATTCCTAGGGTTTTGCATCAAGAACAACATTAGAGCCCACAGCTTAGGGTTAGGAATCATTAGCTTAGCCTTAGGACTGAAGGATAATATTTACCTTTGAGGAATTTATGATTGGAGATGTTTGAAGGGCTTAATCTTCTCAAACCATCAAAATTTAGGGATGAAATAGAGTTTGGATGTTTGGTTGTCGTAAGGGTAAGTTTGGAATGATTTCCAAAACAAAATATAAGGTATTTATAGAAGTAGTGTCGGAACAGGGCCTTGCACGCTGTGCCTGCTATAACGCCACCTTGCCCTTCCGAATTTCGACCCCTGGCATGCCGCGCTTGCTATAGTGCCACTCTGCTGAATTCTTTCCATCTGATGGTCCGGAGCACTGAGCACCTCTTTTAGTGCCTATTTGACGAATTTTATTCATTAGAAGTTTTGGTTCAGGCATGGAGCACCTTCTATAGCGTTTATCTTGATAGTGCCTTAGTAAAATGCCCATACCTTTTTACTCCGAACTCCAATTGATGCAAGGTCAGATGTGATGGAAAGAAGACTTAAATTCTTTAACTTGCTGGGTTGAATCAACCAAAATATGTCACATCCCAACCTGGAGGAGCGTGATTGGTACCTTGTGTCGCACCTGGTCGAGCATACCCTGCCACACATCTAACAACAAGAAACCAAAACTGACGAGATTTGGCATCACAACACAATCCAAATAAGAGTAAATGATAGATTACAATGGAAGCTGGCTTACAGACCAACCAATAGATACACAATAGGCCGTCAAGGCCACAAAATGGAAAATAACTATACATTAAAGCCCACCTGGCCTACAACAACAATACAACATTCGCAATTGACGTCTGCGAGCCTCTATGAGTACAACAGAAATGAACTGTTTGGGACAAGGACCCGAACTATCGATATACAAACATCTATCAACTCGGAAGACTTGGAGCTTTACCGACTCAGCTGGTACTCCACTCAGCGACTAAGAAGCTCGATCTACCTGCCGATCATCACCTATAGACATGAATTCAACACCCCGACTAGGGTGTCAGTATGGAAATGTACTGAGTATGTAAGGCAGAAACAACTACAAGGCTCAGATTTGAGATCAATAGATGTACTAGATATCGCAGGAGGAGAAACTCAACATAAGTAAACACATAGAAGCTACCTAGCCTCCATAAGTCTAGCAAGTACAAGTAAATGGTAACACCACGAGTCTCGAAATGGCTCCTTGATGGAAAAAAACTAAAGTTGTAGGTCTGGTGTAGGGGGTTGACGGAGGAGACAACATCCCATCAAGGTAGTGTCGTGGCTCCAATAGTGTGAATGACGTTCGTTAGATTTGTGACGGACCCTCACGCGTGGCATCATGCTTAAGTTCTACTGCTCCCAAGCTACAGAAGACTTGAAGGACTGTCAAGAGAGTGATGGCCCGTCACTCCTACCGTCGGTTGAGGCTAATTTTGGACCCCTTTAGGTTAAGGGTGACAGTAACGGTGACAAATCATCGGGCGAGTGACGACCTATCACTTCCATCGTCGAGACGTTCAATGGTTCAATCCAATCAATTTTTCAAGGTTAGTTTTGTAATTTCCTAAGCTTCTAATCTCTAAGTGGAGTCATTTTAGGGATCCTTAAGGGTGTAAATGTGGGTTTTACTTAGCTTATTCCTCACACCTCTCATACATCAAGGTTGGGTAAGATCAAGCTCTCAAGGAAGAAGGATTTCTGAATTTCTTCGTCTCCAATCTCTCTTGGGCATCAAACCCTAGCAAAGGTCTCGTATATCCTAGGTATGTGGGGTTATGAATAGGGAAAATTCATCCACTTTCATGCCCAATTTCATCCCAAATTCTATGATTTCAAGTCTCTATGATATTCTGGGGTTTTACCCAATTCCATGAAATCTCCCATGCTATCTTTATGTGTTCAATTCTCTCATGTTTAAATTGATGATTTATGGCTATTAAGGCAGATTTGACTCTTAATTTACTTACTAATTCATGATTTCATGTTTATGAAGATTATACCCTATTATGCATGATTTATGAATTTTAAGCTCATGAGCCCATGATTTCAAGTATGACGAATTATCAAAGTACGCATGAATATTTATAAATTCAGAAACCTATGATTCCATGATTTTGAAGTTATGAAGCTTTATCCAAGCATGTATTATTTTCATGAAATTCAGGTATCATGGCCAACCCTATGGCATCCTTTCATGAATATTTCACACATGTCAAATATGATTATGATTTCATGTTTCTGCTAGGCCATGCAAGTTCAAGTATATTTTCATGGTAACGATTATGAGCCATGTGCATGTTCTTGGGAGTAGTATCTCGCACTGAATATGCTAGAAGTTCAGGAAAACCTCGAGTCTCAGAAACTATGAGCCACCGTAGGTATATATTCATGTTCAAACACTATGAGGATTCACAAGTGATATCACGCCTTAATCGTTCCTTGCCTGGGCAAGGTTGGGACGGCTTTGCCCACTTGAGCAAGATAGTTGGGATGTCATGTAAGCTCTATTATGATGGTGTTGGTTATGAAAAAGCCTCTCAGTGTTCCTCATGTTTTCAGATACTTATGTTCATGTCTCATGATATTATGTTTCGTAGTATATTTGACCCATTTATCAGTTTATGAGTTTTCACGTATGAATTCAAGTATTGCACGCTATATAATTTCTATTTCTAAACCTTGAGTCGTTATGTTCAGTTTATGATGAATAACTTATGATTATGTTTATTTCAGTATTATGGCTTTTAGCTTGTTGCCCTTACTCTCATGATCTATCTTGAATTATTTTCATGAATTCAGACTGTTATTTTACTAGCATGTTTTACTTTCTCTACATACTCAGTACATTTCAAGTACTGACCGCATACTCTATGTTATATCATTTAATGATATAAGTTTGGGTGATCTATCTCAGTCCCATCGTTAGCTCGCTCCCACTTAGTCCAGCTTTATCCCATCTTTGGTGAGTCCTTATGATCCGAGACATCAGTTTTGGTTATATCTCTTTTGTCCACATCTTTTAGTTTCAGACTTAGCGAGCTAGTTGGGGGTGTTGTCCCATCAACTCTTTAGATGTTTAGAGGCTTTTCAGACAACTTGTATAGATGTTTCAGCGATATTGGTTCCAATTTACATTTATGTTTATATGCTATGCATCCTTCCGCCTACGTCATCTTCATGCTTTATTTACATTTAGTAATGCTCTTAATTCATTCTATGTATGTGCCATGGGTTAGCATGGAGCCATTCGTGGTTCTAGGTCCCATGTCTCGTCTGGGGTCCTAGCTAGGGTCATGATATAAATACACAAATAAGTGACACTTAGCTGAAAAAGCTCACCTATCTACACCTCTAGACCTCTTGACGACATCAGCTAACACCAGCTAAAATCTAGCATCTACTGCTATAAGGTTACAAATAATACAAGCAACAACCATAATATTATGCCAAGAAATCAAAAGTAAACACTAGTTAATCAACATCATCAATCAAGCATTGTCGGTCCCTCTCTCAACTGCACATAGTTAGCGAAGCTCAATCCATTCGGGAGAACCAATCGCAGTCTCAGGAAGGCTCAAACATGTTGAAACACTCTCAAATTATGCCTCAATTCGATAGTACGGAGGACATCATTCTCAACCTCGTAGGTCATTTCACTCCTTGGTCCAAAACACTCTTGTAAGTCAAATATCCACAAACCACAAGGTACCTCGGGCTTGATCCCTAGCTGAAACAACTCCCGTGCATAGGTTATCCATAAGCCACAAGACCTCAAACACAACACACACATAATGACAACATTCACAATTAACAACAATAATAATACATTCTCAAACAGCCCACAACTGGCTCTCGAACCCCACCAACCAATTATCACAACACAATATTATTATTTCACGTCTAGCTATCCACCAACGAGCCAACAACCGAGCTAAGAATCACTAGCCTAACCAGTCTATACCCAATCTTTACAAGTAGCCCACAAGCCATCTACTCACCACTGACAATAAGGGACACACCAAAACCAACCCAAGCGTCACCACGACTGCCAACGTGCCATCGATATGGCCGACACAACCGTGACTTTAATATAACAAAAGATCGTCGCAACCATTGACCTACATCTTTATCAAACCATCAACCATATATAATAGTAACACCGATATACATATACATATACATATATATATATATATATTGTTATACCCCGTAAAATCCCCAACACATAGATGGCATATTCGCGTGTTGGTTAAGAGTATTTGAAAGCCATACATGCTAGAAAAAGGCCCGGGAAAAGACCAGAAGAGAAACCTATCGAACCATCACGGAAGGAGCCGGGGCAGAGCCCCTCCACGATGGCAACGTGTCATGGAGGTGGAGCCTCCGCGTTGGCTCCGTGACACGTTGGCCCTGTCCAGGCCCAACTATATAAGCCCTCTACTTCGATTTTAAATGATATATTTCATATAATTTCCAGAACTTGGGAAGAGAAACAGAGAGGGTGCGAGAGTACTACTAAATTATCGTCCGATTACGCCGTCAAACGTGGTCCAAACTCAAATTAACTCTAGATACCGAGGTATTTAACAGTAAGGAGCATTCCTACGGATTTAGTTTTGCAAAATTTGGCCGGCAAATCGTCGTGCTACCGAACTAAGGTAAGTGGAATTGCTCCAAACTAGTGTCAATATATTTCTATCCTTAAAGAGAGTATTTCTCCCTTCTGGACTTTCGAGAAATAGCGAGTTTTTGACTGTCTTTCGATAAGCCAAAGTTTAGGCTATAAATATATCGAAAGTGACGTTTTCTTTCAGAATATTGGTGTATTTAGTTCTAATTGACATGTATATGAATGTAGTTGGGAGAAACAGCAGAAGTACCGACGGAAATCAAATCGGTCAGTCGGGTACTCAGAAACCAGGTATGTAAAGCTATTCTTTCGGCAATCTAGGAAGTACAGTCTAGAAAATAAATAGAATAAAGGACATTGACAGATACCCAGCGTACAGGAACGAATTTAGTACAATTTCCAGCAAGCATGCTAGTATATCGTTACGTACCATGCGATAATCAGAATATCGAGTAGTCAGATGAGTTCAGATAGTAATGTGATATCCGCTAGTAGCTCAACATGTTCTTACGTAATACCCAGAATGAAAGTTGTAAAAGCAGTATAATGAATTAGCAGGGTTACAGATAGTATGTATTACATTTGTTGAGATTGTATCCAGTAGTAGATGACACATTTTATATTATTGAGCAATATCTAGTTTTAGATGACATGTTCTATGTTATTGTGTTATATCCAGATATAATCAGATAGACAGATAAAGGCTAGGTAACAGTTAGCCCAGCAATCAGAAATAGTGTAAAACAGAATATAGCATCAGTTATTTAATACAGACTGGCCTTGAAATAAAAGAAGAGAATATGATTAGTATTTTTCATTTGAGCATGCTTGCTGTGTATGTGTTTTGTATGTTGAGACTTGTTGTGGCATGTGGGCACCTTTTAGCATCCCCACCACCCTTGGGTTATAGCTGTGTCGATACCAGATTCAGATACCTCCACCAGTTGGGCGATGCCGTCCGCCTAGAGGACGATGATGGCCGACCACCATGATAATACGGTCCAGATTACCCTGATTGCAGGGGCAGTTCAATTCGCTCTACGCAGAGCCAGATTACCCTGTTTATAGGGGCAGATTACTCTGTGTGCGCTTCTAGCCGGGGGCAGTTTCAGATACAGATTTTTATAAAATTACCCTGTTGCGTGCTTGCACCCAGGGGCAGTTTCAGTTACAGATACAACAACAGATTACCCCGTGTGCACTTGCGCCCAGAGGCAGGAGTCTTCGGACTCAGACACAGTTTATTGTCAGAGGCCAAGGCCTGAGCTACGTACCCAAGGGGGCCGGTAGGAGGAGCTCACAGTTATCAGATGAGTGGAGTGACTTATTTTTGGTTGGTTTAGATGCGGGTAGGGGTAAATAGATTGTGTGTTGGTTGGCACCTTTCGGCTTATGGGGGTCGATCAGGTATTGTGTGTATTTATATGTATATCTATATGTGCCATTAGATACTAATAGACAGTAGGACGACACGTCGTCAGGTACGCCCAGTTTAGTTACAAAATATGTAAACTCTCCCCAGTTATCCTCAGCTAGATAGATTCAGCTACTTCCTGCTTATATGTCATGTTATTGTTGTTACCCATTTCAATTGTATATTTTAGTTTGCTTTACATGCTCAGTACCTATGGTACTGGCGCCCGTGGGGGGGCGCTGCATTGCTTGCCTGCAGGTACACATAGATGAGGAGTCGATCCCTCGTGATCCAGTCAGCAGAGTTATCAGCTCCTATCCTCCGGAGCTCGATAGTTGAAGGTTGCTCCTATTTACTTTTTGATTACAATTTGGGTAGGTCGGGGCCCTGTCCCGACCATTCTATTATTACTTCCTAGAGGCTTGCAGTCTGATGTTTCCCTGTGGTAGTGGAGCCGGTCGTGTGGGGCCGTGCATGTATATATGTGTTTGGTTGATTATGTTGGCCGTGTGGGGCCATAGTTTGATTGTAGTGGTGACCTTGCCGGTCACGTAGTTATTCAGTATTCTATTGTTAAGTTACAGATAACTAGACAACATGGTGGCCTTGTCGGCCCGCATAGGTTTCCCTACATGAGATGATTCTGCTTAGTTGATGATACAGTACAGGTGGCTATAGGCCTAATCGGTCGGGGGCTGTATTTACAGCCGCTATATAGCTGGTTCGTTTCTTGAAATAGAGCCAGAGTCAGCCAAGCACCAGATGTGCTCAGGATGGACCTTTTAGTAGCCCAGAGTCTAGTAGGCACTAGGTGCCCGTCATACCCCCCAAGGTGGGGTGTGACAAACTTGGTATCAGAGCAGGTCGTGTCCCAGGGAGTCTGCAAGCTGTGCTAAGTAGAGTCTTGTCTATGGATGTGTTGTGCACCACATACTATAGGCAGGAGGCTGCGAGGCATAATAGGATGGTTACCCTTCTTTCATACTCAGTCGTGCCACAACACAGTATAGTATAGGGTTGGTCCTTTTGAAACTTACCACCCTCTTTGTCTACAGATACTATGGCAGATCAACGACACCCTGTTACAGGCAGGAGATTAGATACAGCGGCAGGCGAAGGAACCAGCAGGATGCCTCACTTACAGCCAGATTCAGCCCGGTCTGAGGGCGATACGGAGGTGTCATCTCGACCCTCCCAGCAGTCTCCGCCTCGCCAGACACCATTTGAGGCAGCACCGCCTCCTACAGCTCCTGCACCCACTTCATCTGATCAAGAGCTACATAATGCGGTGGTTATGTTAACTTAGATGCTAGCTACTCAGGGTCAGCTAGTACCACCTGCAGCAGTAGAATCCCTAGGTGGGCCAGGTAGCTCCAAGGTTAGAGAATTTTTGGCATTAGGACCCCCTCAATTTACAGGGTCAGATTCAGCAGAGGACCCTCAGAACTTTCTGGACCAGATACAGAGAATCTTTAGAGTCATGCACGTAACCCCAACAGAATTAGTGGAATTAGCAGTGTTCCGGTTGAGGGATATTGTTGTTTTGTGGTACGAAAATTGGGAGAGATCTCGGGGAAGAGATACAGCCCCTCCTACTTGGTCCAGCTTCTCAGAGGCCTTCTGGACCACTACTTACACCGGGAGGTCAGACAGGCCCGGACGGACCAGTTCTTACACTTAGAGAAGGGGGCCAGGAGCATCCGTGAGTATTCTTTACAGTTCGACTCCTTAGCCCGCTATGCTCCAGCATTTGTGGACACCATGTCGTCCAGAGTCCATCGCTTTATTATGGGCCTGAATTCAGATTACATAGAGACGTGCATGACGGCTACTTTGAGAGAGGACATGGACATAGCCAGGGTACAGGCCTTCGCAAAGACAATTGAGGTCCTGAGACAACGGCAGTGGGGCGACAGGCAGGCGACTCCGGAGCAGCACCGTAGAAACAGACCCGCTGAGATTCAGGGGAAATCCCTAGGGGGCTGAGACCATGATTTTTAGATAGGCCGCCCAGATCTTTACCTCTGGTACAACAGCAGAGAGGCAGATTTGTTCGCTGGAGTCAGTCAAAGTCCGATAGCAGTTCACGGACAGTAGCATCACCTCGGCAGTGGAGGGAAGAACAGAGTAGGTTTGCACCTACCCCTTGTCCTATATGCCACCGACCCCATCTTGGAGCCTACAGGAAAGTCTTTTCAGGGTGCTATTACTACGGACAGGAAGGACATTTAATGAGAGATTGTCCGGCCAGAGGACAAGGTAGCCGGGATAGTCTGGGTAGAGCATTAGCGGGACCACGAGCTCCAGCAGCCTCAGCAGGGTGCAGACCCTCAAGTTTAGCAAATAGGGGCCGAGATATATCAGGAGCCCTAGCTTAGGTGCAGGCCCCAGCCGTACCTATGCATTACCAGGGAGGCAGGATTCAGAGGCATCTCCCGACGTGGTCACAGGTATATTGATTATCTGCTCATACCCTGTTTATGTATTGATTGATCCAGGGTCTACCTTGTCATATATTACACCATTTGTGGCCTGGAAGTTGGGTATCGAACTAGAATTGCTTCAGCATCCCTTTTCAGTGCTACACCGGTCGGTGACTCGATTACAGCTAAGAGAGTTTACCAGGGATGTACGGTAGAGGTTGCTGATTGCCAGACCACAGTAGACTTGATAGAACTTGAGATGATCGATTTTGATGCCATTATGGGTATGGACTGGTTAGTGCCATGCTATGCCAACTTAGAATGCTGGACCTAGACGGTCCGATTTCACTTTCTAGGGGAAGCAGTGCGAGAGTGGAAAGGGAGCACAACTACGCCAAAAGGTAGGTTTATTTCCTACCTTCAGGCGAGAAAATTAAAAGCGAAGGGATGTATTTACCACCTAGTTAGAGTCCAGGACGTTCGGGTGGAACCTCCGACGCTTCAGTCTATTCCAGTGGTCAATGAATTTCCTGATGTATTTCCAGATGAGTTGCCTGGTATTCCTCCCGAAAGGGAGATAGATTTTGCAATTGACTTGTTGCCAGGGACTCAACCTATATCCATTCCCCCATATCGCATGTCACCAGCTGAGCTTAGAGAGTTGAAGGAGCAGTTAAAAGATTTGTTCGACAAAGGCTTTACCATGCCTAGTACTACCCCGTGGGGTGCGCCAGTTCTGTTTGTAAGAAAGAAAGATGGCTCACTCCGTATGTGCATAGACTACCGGTAGCTGACTAAGGTAACAGTTAAAAACAAATATCCGCTTCCTAGAATAGATGATTTGTTTGACCAGTTGCAGGGGGCCAGATGTTTCTCTAAGATAGATCTGAGGTCCGGATACCACCAGGTCTGAGTTCGTGAGAGGGACATTCCAAAGACTGCTTTCAGGACCAGGTATGGTCACTTTGAATTTCTAGTCATGTCTTTTGGGATGACGAATGCTCCCGCAGTGTTTATGGACCTGATGAACAACATATTTAGACCGTATTTAGATCTGTTCATGATAGTATTTATCGATGATATTCTGGTATATTCTCGTTCAGAGACAGATCACCAGAACCATTTACGAACAGTACTCCAGATCCTTAGAGACCGTCAGCTGTATGCCAAGTTTTCTAAGTGTGAGTTCTGGTTGAACTCAGTTTCCTTTTTGGGGCATATTGTGTCAGATGCTGGTATATAGGTGGACACATAGAAAATAGAGGCAGTCAAGACATGGCCCAAACCTACCACTCCGACCGAGGTTCACAGTTTCCTGGGATTAGCAGGGTATTACCGGAGATTTGTTGAAGGATTCTCCACTATAGCAGCACCTCTGACCAAGCTGACATAGAAAGCAGCGAAATTTCAGTGGACGGAGGCGTGTGAGCAGAGTTTTCAAGAGTTGAAAGACAGATTGACCTCCACCCCAGTACTAGCATTGCCAAAGGGAACATATGGGTATGCGGTGTATTGCGACACTTCAGGCGTTGGACTGGGTTGTGTGCTAATGCAGCATGGAAAGGTAATTGCTTATGCTTCCAGACAGCTGAGGAAGCATGAAAAGAACTATCTGACCCATGACCTGGAACTGGCCGCAGTAATCCATGCTCTGAAAATCTGGAGGCATTATCTGTATGGCGTTCATGTAGAAATTTTCACAGATCGTAAAAGCCTGTAGTACATTTTCACACAGAGGGAGTTAAATTTGCGGCAGCGTTGTTGGTTAGAATCGCTGAAAGACTATGACGTGGACATTCTATATCATCCGGGAAAAGCTAATGTAGTAGCAGATGCCCTCAGCTGTAAGTCAATGGGGAGTTTAGCATATTTGCGACCCGAGAAGAGGGAGTTAGCTAAGGAAATTCATCAGTTAGCTAGTTTAGCCGTTCAAGTAGTACAGACAGAAAATAACAGAGTGGTGATTCAGAATTCTGCTGTGTCATCGTTAGTAACAGAGGTAAAAGAACGGCAGTACGAGGACCCTGACTTAGTCTAGCTCAGAGATAGAGTTCAAAAAGGTAAGGAGCTAGATTTCCAAGTGACTGAGGATGAAGTGCTACGTTGTAAGGGTCGCCTATGTGTCCCAAATGTTTCAGGGCTTCGCCAGCAGATCATGCATGAGGTATATTATGCTCGCTATTCCCTCCATCTAGGAGCAACGAAAATGTACCACGACATCAGAGACATCTACTGGTGGCCAGGTATGAAAGCTAAAATAGCTGAATTTGTATCTAGATGTCCTAACTGCCAGCAGGTGAAAGCAGAACACCAGACACCGGGCGGTCTGACGCAGGATATAGCTGTGCCCTTGTTGAAATGGGAAGCAATAAATGTGGATTTTGTAATAGGATTACCCCGTACCAGACATATACATGATTCTATTTGGGTAATAGTTGACAGGCTGACAAAATCAGCTCATTTCCTGCCAGTGAAAGCTACCTTCTCGGCCGAGGATTATGCCAAATTATATATCAGAGAAATAGTTAGATTACATAGAGTGCCGGTATCTATTATTTCAGACAAAGGAGCACAGTTTACAACTAGATTTTGGCAGTCGTTCCAGAGAGGCCTGGGGACACAGATTAACTTAAGTACAACCTTTCATCCTCAGACTAACGGGCAAGCAGAACAAACTATCCAGACGCTCGAAGATATGCTATGGGCGTGTGTACTAGATTTTGGGGGTAGCTGGGATGAGCATCTGCCGTTGTACCAGAAGAAAAAAAAATTGACTTCAAAATAAAGCAACCAAAATAACAGTCAAGATGAGCAACAAGTCAAAATATCCCAGGCATCCAAGACAACATCACCATGCTAGCTATTACAACCCATGACCTACGAATCATCAAGCTACTACTATGAGGAATGACATAATAATACTACGACCTACAACAAATATAACAATCAAAGTACAATGAAAATCTATCTTTCTTCTACCCCACACTTAAAAAGGTGCATTGCCCTCAGTGCACACACAATCATATCATAAAGGGAGAGAACTAGAACTTCCTGGGTCGCTAAGCATCATACTTGGGATTGTACTCCTCATCCTCATTGTCTTCATCATGAACCTTCATGGAGCTCGTAGCAGCATTATCTTCCTTATCCATATCTAAGTTATCAACATCATCAGTAAGGATTGCGGCCTCATCATTATCAACTGGCTCCTCAAAGGCTGGGCCCACTCAGCACATCAACATAGCACTCTTTGTGAGTGGGTACCGTGCCTCTAAAGCTGTCATGTCCTTTGTATTGGCGGGTCAACCTCCTAGCTTCAGCTGTAATTCCAGCATCCCAAATATACAAACCTGCCAACTCTCATCACGGGCTTGTGGATCAGCTATAGTAAGAAGAGGGCCTGTGGAAGTGACAGCCTTCTTCACCTTTGTGACATCTATCATCTTTCCAGCCAAGTGTCCTACCAAAGGTAATACAAGGTGTATCCTCCTCCTCAATACCTACCTCCCTTAAGAACATAGTCAAGAGACTGTCATGATAATATTTCCATCTACAATTATCTCGTGGTCTTCTCATATTGTCACGAATCAAAAAACCAAAGTTGATCAGGATTCCCTTCATCGACATGTATACAAAGACAATCCGCTCTCGAGTCACCTCTATCATATGTGTCCCAGGGAGAAAGACAGCACACACCAACTTTACCCATACCTTTGCCTCCCTATTCAAATAAGCAAACGCAAGTATGGAATGAGTGCTATTATGATCCCTTGCCTAATGGGAAGGTGAGTGTTCACCATATATAGTGCGACGGATGCCTCTGTATGGAGGCTTCTCCAATGAGATGAAATACTCCGGAGGGTCTACTTCAGGTGTCTCTAGGCAGGCATTGAACCTTTTAGCTGTGAATCGCATCACCTGATCTCTGATGTTTACCTTGGTGCTCTCTCTGAATGGGGTATCCTAATTTGCATGGAACTCCCCCACCAATGTGAGGTCGCACCTCTTTGGCTTATTGAAGATGTAACCTGCTACCAACTCATGTATCTTGTCCAAAGTGGCTAGGTAACCAAGTGCCAAGAGGCCCTTAGCTATCCAATTCTCAAGTGTATACTTGGCTTCTTTTTGAGTGTTGAACCAAGTAAGCCCATGAGGCTCTACCGCTTTTGCTCCAAATCTCCTCGCGGGGCCAACTTTGGAAGCTGAAGAACTAGCCCACATATTTCCTTTTCTATCCCTCTTGACACTTGGATCCGCAACAACCACCTCCTTTCCTTTTGATGCCATGGTACCTAACAAGCAAAAATCAAGAACTTTACAAAATTAGCTCATGAACAAAATGGCTAACTAATTAAGTGTTGAAGGTGCAAAATCTACCCCACACTTAATTTTCTAGCATGCTTGTGAGAATATGTCAAATGGAGTACTCAAGATTTCCTCCATCATCATCCAATCTCAACAATTCAATTTAATTCACTAACTCCATACTACACCCAGTTCATGGAGTTTTTTCTTTCTTTTCAACTCTGCTCTCTTTTCTCTTTTAGCTTTTCAAGAATGCTTCACCTAGGCCATTCGTCTCACTTTCCTCCTCTAATTATTCATGTAATGAAGTAGCAATATTCAATTCACTCTACAAACAATAATCAATTTACTACCATTCCTCATGAATTAATCAAGAATTTCAACAACTCAAGCATTATTCATATTCAAGAATTCAATACTCATGTACTTTCTCTCTCAACAATTAGTACATCAACCCACCAACATTCAAGACTTTAATTCACCAACCCCCATCATCCCCACAAGTTCAAATCACCATATTCAACCAAGAATCAAGCTACCCAACAAAGATAACATACTATTATGGAAGAATTTTAGACTTTAAGTTTATCAAACAAAAAACATGAAATTCAAACTTTTGACCAACAATGGTGATTTGAGTTCTAAATCTTGGGGGATAAGGGTGTGGAGCATACTTTCATCATTGTCTAACCAAGAGATAAGAAATATACTTACTTGAGTTGAAGATGAGAGCTTCACCAAAGTTTTGGGGAAGACAACAATGGAGGGGAGAGGGAAAGAGAGAGCTACGGCTTAAGGGGAGAGAGAGAGAGAGAGAGAGAGAGAGGATTTTTTATTTTTTCTTTTTCAACTTTTTGAGGGAAAAGAATGAATGGGACTTTAAATAAAGAGCTGGGCATGGACTATTATATAATTTTAGGTCTTTTGAGTCAATATTGACCAAAAATTTTCGTCCAGATAGCCCCTGGCGCGCCGCCCCTTCTGTCTCATCACAGACTTAGAAATTTTTTTTCTCTGGAGACAGGAGGCTAGCAAGGCGCGCCACCCATAACACCACCTGATGAAATTTGTTTCTTCTAGGACTTAACTCCCGGCATCCCATGCCAGGCATCTCACCCAGACTTACACTTTTAGCTCAATGACCCAGCTTATTCTTGCCTCTTACACCCTGTTCATCTCTACAAAACAAAAAAAAATGTATAAAATGTTAGAAGGATGGGTTGCCTTCCACCAAGCGCCTTAGTTAAAGTCTTGGTACGACATTCATGGGTTTCCTCCCATGCAACGCCTGAATTAACATCGCCGCACGACTATGGTCCCCGTCACTCCTTTGTCTTGTGGACTTGTGACCATCCCAAGGGTCTGTTAAACTTTCATACAGCACCTGCTGCTCCACTAACTGATTACAACCTCCAGGTTCTCTCGCTGGTTTCACTGTGTAGTCATCATAGTGAGGTGGCATTCGTACTGCTCTGAACACTTCAAACACTGCCTCCTGACCATCTACTCTTATAGACATCTTGCCTGACTGAACATGTGTGACAACATCGGTAGTGGCTAAAAATCCTCTCCCCAAAATAAGGGAAACTGCTGTATCTGCCTCATAGTCTAGCCTGTTCCTCATAAACTTTTCTTTTTTGGGGATAGCCTCACCCAGCTCCTTATCACTGCACAAGAAAATTGCATTTACATTTTTTTGGGGTTCTTCTTGGTGTTACATGGGAGTGCCCCCTGTGGTTTATTATTCTGCTATAGGGGCCCCATCTACCTCTCAAGCTCACGGATGGACTTTTGTATCTCATTAACCAACTGAGTCTGCTGCACCATCTATTGCTTCATTATATCCTTAAGAGAACTGCTCTACTGTTGGCCTTGTGACCTTTGATAAATGTTCTGGGCCATTGGAAATTCTAATTCCCTCCCTATGAGGGATTTTCTCCATTCTGGTACCCTTGATTATAGCCATTACTTGAAAAAACCTCCACCACGGCCTTGTTGTCCCACAAAGCATACAGATTCAGTGTTAAGAGGACAACCTGAATAGGCGTGGCTTTCTGCACATGCCTCACATGATGATGGTGGGATTTGTACCTGTTTTACCTGTTACACTTGGCTTCCTACTGGTGTGGTCACCAACTTACTGATCGCATTCACCAACTGGTTAATGGCTTCCCTAATTGCTGCGACACCGTCCACCTTAAGCTTTCCTGGCACCTTTGCTGCTGCAAATCCTCTGCCCGAGTCTTGATAATCCTGACTCCCCATAGACATGAGGTTCAAGAGAGCCTCAATTTCATCATAACTTTTGGACAAAATCTGTCCCTGTGCGGTATCGTCTAGGAGTATCTTCGACTTAGGCTTCAGACCCTCTATGAAATTGTGCCGAATTATCTCCTTAGGTTGCATGTGGTGTGGAAAATCCCTCAAGTAACCCTTGTAATGTTCCCATACTTGATCTAGCATTTCTCCATCTTTCTGTATAAATTCGGAGATCTTTCCCCTTAATTCTTTAGTTCTTCTCGAATAGAAAAACCGATTGATGAACTTATTATAGAGGATCTACCAAGTGGCGATGGATCCCATAGGATCATTTTGAATGCACTCCTTGGCTTCTCGGATTAGTGAGAACGAAAACAGAGTCAGCTTGACATATTCATCTGACACATTCTAGTAGTGGAAAGTTTCACTCAGCTCTATAAATGTCATTAGATAACTGTAGGGATCCTTGTGCAGCTTGCCCTGAAATTGGCAAGTGTTTTGGACCAACTGCACGGTCCTTTCTTTCAGCTCGAAGTTCCCAGTGATGGGCAGTTTGATGATCGCTTTAAAAGTGTTCTCCAAATTAGGCCTAGCAAAATGCATCACTGGAAACTCTCATTCTCTTCACCTGCTGCTTGCTCTATGTTTTCCATAGCTAACCTTCAAAAGGTTCTCTCTAGTTCAGGATCAAAAGAAGCCAAAGGTGGTTGCTGACTTCGCGTGCTTGGCATACACTGAGACAAACAACCCTGTGAACTTCAACAAAAACAAGAAACAAATGTAAAATACAGACCAGCGAAAATAAATTCTAACCTACAAACGATTAAACAATATTCAAGTCCGCGACAAACGGTGCCAAAAACTTGATGTCGCCCAAGCACATGCAAGTGCACGTACTCTCCAAGTAATATAGGATTTTGAAGTCCAGATATCGCCCAAACGACTTGTCAATTTAATTGTTATAAGGTTGTAACTTTAATTTCACTAATCTACAAAATAGTTAAAATGAATTGGTTTAGAAAAGTAAACTACTAAAACTTCAAATGTAAAATTAACTAAAAACAATTGCAAGCTTGATTGTATTTCGATGATGGTGAAAGACTAGGGAAATGGCACTTGGTTGGTTTCAATTTGAGTTTTCAAGACGTAATTAAACTAGTATAATTCTTTCTATGATTGCTAGTTGCAAGTTACTATCGCGTTTCTTGCCACTATCCCTAGCATTCAAGAACTATTTCATGAACCTTAATGCCTATATCCCTATGGTCGCAGGAGAACAATGTAATGATGACTTGCCTACTTGTATTTCAACTAAATGGGTTTGAAGGGTATATCCCCATCCTCAACAACAAATTCTATCCTATCACCAATGGGTTCAAGGGTCTTTGAATTCCTCTTCTATATTTATTTTTAACCCTTTCAATTCCCTTTCCCAAGTTCAATCGAAAGCCAATAGATTACCTACAAGGTGATAAATCTGATAAATAATAAATTAACACAAATAAATACAAACAACCATAAAAGAAGAATCAAAACCAACTTTAATTAGTCTTTTAAACAACCAACCATTCACCATGGCCAAAACCCCAGAATATAAGTTTAGCCACTCATAGACAAGCAATAAAACAAATATTTAGTCATCATCATACAAAATACGAAGTAAAGAAGAGAAAACCTAGTTTTAGAACTGTGTCCTCCTTCCAAAAAGCTTACAAGCCTCCATAAATGAACTACGGAATGTAAAAATGATTAAAGACTGCTCCAAGATGTCAAAAACTGCTTAACAAATGAACTAAGGCCTCTATTTATAGACGAGCCTTCAAATGACGCTTCTGCCCTTCAAAACTTGCTTTAAAATCAGCATTTCTGCCCTAGAATGACCCTGGTGCGCTGCCCCATGTATCTTTCCACAGACTTAGTTAAATTTCCAACAATTTCAGGTTCGGACAAGGTCTGGCGCGCCGCCCCCTCTATCTTACCAAGGTGTTCGTCAAATTTCTCTAAGTTTTGACACCTCTGGCTTAGGGCGCCAGTTATCTCGCCAAGTTTCTGAAGTGCAATTCTCTGAAGTTCAAGGGCTGGCACGCCCCAGCCTGAAGTTTCGTTCTCTAAAGTTTGGGACTTGGTTGGAGCGCCAGCCACAACACCAGACCTTTTGGCTCCTCAAATCTTCACTTCTTACATCATTTTGAGCCCATTTTGCTTAGTTTCCTACTCAAATTAACTCAAATCATTTGTTAGCGATAAAACACACACATACATAAATGTAAGCATAAATTAAGGATTATGAACTCAAAACATGATCAAATATGTGTAAAAACATGGCTAATGGGCATCAAAATATGCCCAACATCAAGGACTTAGGAATATTTATATGGATATGAGGTTTGTTTATTGATCTTGTAGGGAAAAAGAGTTCTGGGAGTTGGATTTGTGAAAAGTGTGGAAAAAAGGTAGAAACGGCATCATACGAGTCTCAATACGAATCATACCACCACGGTATGAGTTGTCTTGAGTGTTCAAGACAAAGGATCAGATAATTATCTTGTTTCAAAACCTCAGAGAATGAAGGGATATCATGGATCATACCATCATATTACAACTTGTACTAACGACCCGTGGTAGGATGATCATAGATGTTGAGTTTCAAAGGTTCAAACCACGAATGCCAGTTATGGCCGTAGTGCCATACCACAAGTCGTACTGACTGATGATTAGAGGTTGCCTTCTATGCTACGATTATAACAGACGAGTCGTGGTATCTTACACGATTCATAGGTTATCCCGTGCTGCAATCCTTTTTAATTTGGAAAAGAATTTTAGTGATTGTATAAATACTTTCCTTATGTTTTTTTTCAAGAGGACCGCACACTTAGAGTTTTCTAACGATCATTGAAGACCTAATTTGCTACTTGAGAGATGAGAAACACTACTTTCCTCCTTGTGTTCTTGATTTTGAAGATTGACACTTGGGGTTTAATTCATTCAATATTGTTAGTTCTTAATTTATGACTTCTTATATAAATTCTTCTTTCATTCTTGCAAATTTGAATAACTAATTCCCACAACTAGGGTTGTGGGTACTATGGTGAATTAACAAAGTAGGGTTTAAAACAATGTGATTTTAAAACCAATATGAATGCTTGTATTTTCTTTCCCTTCATCATAATTTCTTTTTAATGATGCTTAAAATTAGAATTAACCCATATTCTCTACTTGCTTGAACCTAATGAAGTAGAGATTAGGAAGAAGGAATTACAACAAAGACTTAAAACTACCAGCTTTCATTTAATAACTTGAGCTGCGGTAGCAGGAAAGTTAATTTAGAATCAGTCATAAGGGTTAATTTGAAACACTCATGAGAACTAATCCAGTAAGTGAAGATAGTTATCTAATAAGAAAGAATCAGCCGTTTAGATGAATATAAATTATCAATTCTGTAGGCTAAGCGTTTGTATAGATCACAAGTATAACAACCCTACGTAGTTATGAAATCATGGGGAACACTTCCCTAGTGCATTGCATACCTTTGATAACAACACAATTCGAAAACATTTTTGCTTGTTCTTTTTAAAATCCCCCTTAGGAAATAACTAAAGTAAAAACGTAAATAATAGATTTTATCGGGATCCTAACCATATTGCTCGTGGGATCGACCCCAACCATGGTTGGGTTCTTTACTTGATAAATGACTCTTTATACTTATTTTGAGGTTTAATTTTCGTGTTACCAAAAGTGGAGCCATTTCTAGGAATACGACTTAGGATTAGATTAATTGTTTTTATTTATCTTTTAGTCTTTATTTCCTCATTTATGTTTTCTTTTATTTTTATTTTACTTAGGTCACTACTTCATGAATGCCAATTACTCAGAGTCGTGGTGAGCTCCTTATTCTAATTGATCAAGAACTTGAGCGAACACTGAGGAGAATGGCTGCTATTGAGATCCTTGAACAAATTGAAGCCAGAGAGGCTTTGCGAGCTTATTAGGCTTATCAGGCAGAATTAGCCTGTCAATCTTCTCTTAATGCAACCAATGATGACATGGCTGATAATTCTAATCATAACAGGAGAAAAAGAGGTCGTGAGTAGCCTCTGCTCCACAATATGCACCTCAGTTTGATGATGATGATGATTCAGATATTGATGAAGCCAGATCAACAGGTGCCATTATGCCCCCACCTCTGCCTGTTGGGGCCAAGTTGATATCACTAGCATAATGATCCTGTTACTTATGAAGGGAATGTTTAGTGGTAATACTGCTAATGATGCAAACCTCCACTTGATGAATTTTGTGGGTATTTGCAAGGCGTATAGGTTGCCAGGAGCGAGACAGGATTCTATCAGACTTTAGCTCTTTCCATTCTCTATAACTGGTGAAGCCACTCTATGGTTGTCGGAGTTACCAAATGACTCTATCACCTATTGGAGAGAATTGAAACATGCCCTTTTGGAAAGGTTCTTCCCATCATCTAGGATGCTGCAGCTCAAGGATGAGATTTATAATTTCCGACAGCTCAAGATGAGGCACTTTATAATAAATGGCTGCGGTTTAATAAGAAGCTGAACAAGTGCCTAAATCATAGAATTCCAAATGAGAGTTTATTGGAGATATTTTATAGATCCTTGAATAATAACAACAAGGTGGTGGAAGATATGACAGTAGGAAGAGCTTTGATGAGTCACACATGGGAGGAAGCAACAGTGAAACTTGATCGTGTGACCAAAACAAATAGGGCCTGACATACTAGAGAAGCAGAGGTATCCGCAGGCATATATGCGATTAGGATGACTTTGGAGCAGTGCAGAAAAGAAGAGGAGCATGATTAGGATATAACATACGTGAAAACTTCTATTGGCCTACTAACGAAGTATATCACGGGAGCTGGAACTTAGAAGATTAATGCAGTCGGAGCTCAAGATAAAGAGACAAGGTATGAGAACTCTGATTTTGAGGAGGAAGCAAACTACTTGCATAGTCAGGTGATGGGTTTTCGGGACAACGCCTAAGTGTCTAATCAAGACTCTTGGTGACAAGGCCCTGGGAATCAAGGTCAGAACCAATATAGGGACAACTACAATCGTTCTAGGTATAGGGATAAGAGTAGAGGTAGAGATTAGAATGGTGATTGGTGGAAGAAAGATGGGTACTGAAATGATCGTAATGGCCTATGTGTCCCTCCAAAGGCCTAGGAAGCCAAGTCTGGGACCTCAAAATTAGAGGAAATGATGGCCGAGGTATTAAAGAATATGAAGTCAACTAATGATCAGCTGAAGGACATTCACGGAGATATAGATGGAATGAATCAAAGAGTTAAGTCACATGCCATGACGATTAAATAGATTGAGCAGCAGTTGGGCCATATGTATGCATCCCTGAACCAGAGGCAAAAGGGTACACTAACTAATAACATAATTCAACCCAAAGAAGGACAATCACTGTATGGCTGTAACAACAGGAGTGGAAAAGTAACAAATAATCCACCTACGCCTGTTGTAGTTAATGTTGCTGAGCTGGAGATGGCTGAAGGAGAGGATGCTGCTGAATTTGAAGAGTAGGTGATTGAAGATAGAGTAGTGGGGAAACAGTCTCTAGTTGTTGAAAAGGAGACCATTTTAAAGAAAGTGAAGGAAAATGAGGTCCCTCAAATTTTGAAGCCCATTCCCAAACCTCCTCCTCATTTTCCTCAAAGAATGAAGAATAAGGTGGACAATAGGAAGTTTCACAAGTTCATCTCCATGTTGAAGTAACTTTTAGTAAATATTCCCCTAGTTGAGGCCTTGAGCAGATGTCTGGCTATGCAAAATTTATTAAAAACTTAGTGATTAGAATAAGGATTATAAGCTTCGAGCTAGCTGACAATTTGCAACATTGTAGTGCAATAGCTTTACGTACCCTTGTGCAGAGAAGAGAGGATCCAGGTGCTTTCACCATTCCATGTACTATCAGAGCTTTCAACTTTTCAAAAGCTCTGTACAATTTGGGAGCTAGCATAAACTTGATGCTGCTAGTAGTATTTAAGCAGCTGGGCTTGGGAGCCCCCACACCGACATCAATGTGACTACTTATGGTGGATCACACAATAGAGAAGCCTGTGGGTGTATTATATGATGTTTTAATAAAGATGGAAGCTTTTATATTTCCTACAACTTAGTAATCTTAGATTGTGGGGTGAATGAATTTTGAGGTCTCCATTTTGGGGCGACCATTCCTTACCATCGGGTGAGCACTTATTGAAATAGAGACCGGGCAACTAAAGTTCCGATAAAATAATTAAGAGGTGGTGTTTGATGTCGTATGGTAGACTAAGCAGCCTAATAGTATGAGAATAGTCTCAACGATCAGCTCTATTAATGATAAGAGGCCACTAGTGCCCCTTGAGGAGAGGCTTGGTGTAGAGGCATTGGTAGTTGTGCTTGTGAATTTTGAGGGATATGATATCAAGGGATATGAGGAGATGATTAATGCACTTGCTGGAATGGGATCCTATAGTTTTAGGACAAAAAATTTAGACCTCAATCTAAAAGATTGTGCAACTCCTCTAGCAAAACCTTCTATTAAGGATCCTCTAGTTTCGGAGCTCAAGGCTTTCCCTTCACATTTGAAGTATGCATTTCTAGGAGAGAGAAACTCTTTGCCTTTTATTATTGTTGTAGATGTTGCTGAGTAGCAAGTTGAGCCCCTAGTGTCATTTTTGAGAATATAGAAAAAGGAAATTGGTTGGACCATTGTTGATATTATCGGGATTCCGCCAGGCATATGCACACCTAGGATTTAGCTTGAATTGGACTGCATCCCAAGTATTGAGAACTAGCGGAGACTAAATCCACTGATGCAAGAGGTGGTGAAGAAGGAGATTATTAAATGGTTATATGCAAGTGTTGTCTACCCAATTGGTGTTAGTAAGTGGGTGAGCCTAGTACAATCGTACCATAGAAAGGTGGAATTGCTGCAGTTCTATCATGACCCGAGCGTAGACCCGGATCGTAGAAACGGGACAAGGAACCCCGAGAGATCCCAAGTCAACCCATGACATAAGCATTCACTAACTCATTCAATAAACATAAATAAACATAATCATAAACTCAGCGGAAATCTAACTTAACATGTCAACAGAATGAACATCTGAAGTTGAAAACATGTCTAAGTTTGATAAGCCCCTAATATGGACGAGCTGATGGGACAATACCCCAACTAACTCAGCAATACTGAAACTGAAAATACAACCAAGATAACTAAAAGTCTATTCCTCGACAGATGAGGACTCACCAACTAAGCAGGTACTGTCTCTGATAAGCGACTATGAATGGGGCTGGACCTGAGAACCGGATCCTGCATCATGAACTGATGCAGCATAGAAGGTATGTGGTCAGTACGTGGAATGTACCGGTATGAAAGGTAAGAAAAATCTATTTGATAACATAAATCATTTAAAACTATTTATACATATAACAAGCTTTTAAGAGTAAGTGGAAGACTACATGCATTCATTCTGAAATCGTACTCTTATCATAACATGTTCATGCATGGATTTAGCACCTCATAACTGACTCGAATGACTCAAAGCTAACACATAACATTAATATCAAAAGATGAACAATGAGTCAAACCTTTCTTGTTGATCATGCATGCATAACATAATTATCATGAGTAACGGATATGCAAATTCAAATGACATAGACAGTGGGAGATGCGTCACTTAACCAACATACCACGGTAGACCTTACATGGTCTCAAATATTACATTCAAGTGGGCAGAGCCTTATAAAACTTTTCCAGGGTTAAGGACGCTGCCATGATATCGATATCAAGCTAAAAGGGGCCATTCGGGCTGGGGATAACTCACAAGGGAGCTCCCAATAATATAATAGAATCAACCTATGTTGGCGCGTACTTCTGGGGCATAGGGTTATTGACCCTTATCCCGCTCGGTGCTAGACTCTTCTCCCAAAACATGCAATACTCTACATCTTATAAATAAGAAGCTCAACATCGTCTAACGACGAAGCTCAACATGAAATCATGCATAAAATCAACATCGTATGAAACGAAGCTCAACATTGTCTATTGACAAACCTCATTATGAAATCATGCATACACTAGACATCATATAAATATGAAGCTCAACAATGTCATTTCGATAAAGCTTAGAATGAAATCATGCTTAGACTCAACATCATGTGAAATGAAGCTTAACATTATCCTTGACAAAGCTCGACAATAACATGCATAACAATTAAGGATTTACGCATAGAGAAGGCTTTACTTTGAAACAAACCACAAGCTAGAATTCATAATAAGGGTTAAGGGAAAATTTCATCTCAACCATGTGGTAAGCTCATGTCGGTGAAAATCACAATTTGAAATCACCATTTGGGCATAACCCAAAGCTCTACCATACCTGGGTCTATTTAATCTTCTTTGAAAACATCATCAAAATCACGGGTAAGGTTGGAAACATGCCTTTTATCATCTTTTCCATCATCATCACATTCTATATGAACTATCCACACATGGGTGTTTTAGACTCAATTTTTAGAAAAATAATTTTGTAAAAGAAATTAAATTAGAATCCGCCCAAGCTTAATAAATCGCCAATATCAACTCAATTTAATCATGCCCATGAGTAGAGATGCAAGAATCATGTAATTGAATGAAAAACCATACTTGATCATCACAAACTAATCACAAATTGTTAGGGAATGGGCATGGTTGTGGAGGGAAGAACCCACTCATAGCCTTACATACCTGGGATTGAAGAATTCTAACCATTCCTAATTGCCCAGCTGAGATTCCAATTGCAAACCTTGAGAATTCACCTTGATTCTTCTCCTCAAACCCCCAACCTCGCATGCATGAAGTAATGGCCTAATATGGCTTTTTCTCTGCTAACAACCCTCTATTACGAGCTTAGAACAACATAGTATAGGCCCTTAGAACTAAGAAATTATGAAAAATCCCTTACGGAAATCGCTTAAAATAACTGTCAAGGGGTCCTAACGGAAGACCCAATGACTCGTCGCCAAGGCTCATGATTCATTGGTTCGCTTGTTAAGTTCACTGGATAACTGGTCTGCTAGGGCTCCTAACGAGTGACATGATGACTCGTCCCCATCAGCCACGACCCGTTGTCACCTCCCGTCAAGTGACTGGATAAATTTCCCAATCCTTCTCTAGAACCACCCCATGACTCACATGACGACCCGTGGTTTCTGACCACGAGTCGTTACATCACCCGTGGGGACCTCGAGTTCCTCATCCTTCCAAGCCTTCCCACGAGTCATTCAGTGACTCATTCTGCAATTGCTGCAACATTTTCTAGTTTTTCTTTGATTCACTTCTGGGTCCGATTCTTGCATTCTAGGGGTATAACAGGTTCCAAATGAGAAGAATGAGCTGGTTCCATTATGGCTAGTCACAAGTTTGGCATGTATGCATGGATTATCATAAACTTAACTAGTGGACTTAGAATGACCATTTTCTTATGCCTTTCATGGACCAAATGCTTGATTATTTCGCGGGTAGAGGTTGGTACTACTTTCTTGATAGCTATTCAGCGTACAACCAGATATCCATAGCTCTAGAAGACTAAGAGAAAACCACCTTTACTTGTCCTTAGGGGAAATTTTCTTTCAAGAGAATGCCATTCGGGTTATGTAATACACTTGCTACATTTCAGTGGTGCATGATGTCCATATTCTAAGACACGATGGCGGGCACCATTAAGGTTTTCATAGATGATTTTTCGGTTGTAGGTGATTCTTTTGAAGATTGTGTTGAGCATTTGAGTAAGGAGCTGAAAAGATGTGAAGAGACCAACTTGGTACTTAATTGGGAAAAATGCCATTTTATGGTCAAATAGAGAATTGTTCTAGGCCACAAGAATTTGGGAAAATGGTATAGAGGTGGACAAAGAAAAGATTGAGGTTATAGCCGAATTTCCACTACCAATATCAATCAAAGGCATTCAAAGCTTTTTGGGGCAATGCAGGTTTCTACAGGAGGTTCATCAAGGACTTCTCAAAAATTGCACATCCCATGTGTAGTTCTTAAGAAAGAGGTGAAATTCAATACTGATGATGTATGTATGAAGACATTTGAATGCCTGAAAGAGAGTCTTACTTTTGCCCCTATTATAATTACACCAGAGTGGTCTCTTCCATTTAAGGTGATGTGCGATGCTAGCGGTGTTGCCCTAAGTGTTGTCTTGTGCCAAAGGAGAGCAAAAGTATTTCACCCTATTCATAATGCTAGCAAGGAATTGAATGCGGCTCAGAAGAACTGTACTGTGACTGAGTATGAGTTTCTAGCAGTGGTTTTTGTATTTGAAGAGTTTCGTGCTTACTTGCTTGGGACTAAAGTTATTATGCATACTGACCATGCAGCTCTAAGATATTTGATGTCAAAGAAGAATGCCAAGCTGCAGCTAATTGGATGGGTATTTCTCTTGTAAGAGTTTGAGTTTGAGGTTAAAGATCAAAAGTTGGATTAAGAGCTAGGTGGCTGACCACTTGTCTAGTCTTGAGATAGAAACAGGTTTGAAGGATGAGGTGGATATTTTCGGATGAATAGGATTTGGCCGATCCCAAGACTTGATCCCATGGTTTGCTAACTATGCCAATTATTTGGTTAGTGATGTGCTTCCTGTAGACTTGACCTTCCATTAAAGGAAGAAGTTTTGGCCGATGTGAGGAGATTCCACCAGGATGAGCCATACTTGTTCCGTATCTGTGCAGACAAGCTGATTCACATATGTGTCCCAAAAGTTGAGATGATAAGTATACTAGAGGCATACCAGTCATTCCCAGTTAGGGGTCCTCATGAGGACATTCATACTACACATAAAATCTTGCAGTGTGTGTATTACTGGCCCACAATTCATTAGAATGCTCATGACTTTTCCAAACCCTATGACCAGGGCCAAAGACAAGGAGGCATTACTCGTAAGCATGAGCTACCACTGACCCCAATCATGGAGGTTGAGTTGTTTGATGTCTAGGGCATTAATTTCATAGGGCCTTTCGTGAGCTCTTAAGGAATGAAGTATATGGATGTTGTAGACTATGTCTCAAAGTGGGTGGAGGATGTTGCACTCCCCAACATTAAAAGTAAGAGTGTCACAGCATTTCTGAGAAAGAATATCTTTGCAAGATTATTAGTTATGGAGTCTCTCACTTCTACAATCATCTCTTCAAGGCTCTGCTCGAATGTGAAGTATAAGGTGGCAACACCTTATATCCTTAGTTGAGCGAGCAAGTAGAGGTCTCTAACCAGGAGATCAAGACCATCCTAGCAAAACAGTGAACACTAATTGAACAAACGGGTCTAGGAAGTTCGACAATGCACTTTGGGCATATTGGACAACGTTTAAAACCCCCATTGGTACTTCTCCATATCAGCTTGTGTTTGGCAAGTCTTGCCATTTGCCTGTGGAGCTTGAGCACAAGGTGTTATGGGCACTCAAGAGGTTGAATCTAGAGTAGAGTGAGGCCTCTAAGTTTGAGGTCAGATCAACTGAATGAGTTGGATAAATTCCGACTCAGAGCATATGAAAGTGCAGCTATTTACAAGGAAAGGATAGAGGTGTACCATGACCGGAAGATCGAGAAGCGGGACTTCAATGCTGGTGACCTGGTTCTGTTTTTTAACTCTAGACAATGCTTACTTCTGGGCAAGTTTAAGTCCAGATAGATGGGACCATAGGGTGGTGCAAGTGTTCCCTTATGGAGCCATTGAACTGGAGAATCAAGATGGTAAGAGGTTAAAAGTGAATGGCCAAAGAGTGAAGCAGTACTTAGGAACTATCAATAAGGTAAAGATAATTGAGTCGATTTATCATGATGAAGTATGAGTAGTCAAGATACCCATGTCGTGCTGCATGCGGTATGTGAGGCAACCCATGGGGTAGTTTTGTGAGGTCTAATTAGCCAAACTACCCACGTCGTGCCCCAACGTTAAATCAAATGCTTCTCGGGAGGCAACCAAAGTATTTTATTTCATATTTTATTGGTTTTATGGGACTTATGTGTGTTAAAGGGTGAAGGTAGACCAAAGGAAAAAATCTGCAAAAGAAACTTCCAGCCTTTGACTCGAGCCATATTATGAATCTTGACATCATATCACTACTCGTACTGATGGTTCGTACTATAGAATGGCCTTGTCAAGTTTCAGGAGTTCACATCATCATTGGTTATCACAAAGTGTACATACATGGTACCAATCGTGGTATCTACCATCTTGATAAACTCCCAAATTCTACGTTTTAGAAGATGCAACCTACGATGCATGGGACAATTCGTGGTACCATGCCACAACCCGTGCTCAGGATCCATAGGTTTGATGAGTTGTTACCAATTCATTAGGCTTTTAAATATGAGCTATTTTTTTTGTTTTCACATAAACTAGGAAGGTTTTATGCCTTTTTTCTTTGAGTGCGCAGGTATTATACTTGGACAAGGAAAATAGAAGAATTGAACAAAAAGCACCTTATTGGAAGCAATGAACATGCGTGCCGCACTTTCGCAGGTGCCACGCAGTTAGCACTGGGAAGAAACTGAAGTGAACTTGCGAAGCATAGGTTGGCACCTGCTAAACGCAGGTGCAAATGCAGTTAGCACTGGAACAATGCTGCCTTGACTTGCGAAGCAGCTGTGAGCCGCGTTCACAGGTACCTCGTAAGTGACCCAAAATGCTAACAAGGGCAAAATCATCCAGCTGTGGCACAATTGTATCTGAGAAGCTTCCAAGACAAATTGGGAAACCTGTGCTAAGAGAATGTGTATATTTTTCCCCAAATTGTACATCATAGTAGAGAGAAGTATCGAGAGAGAGAATAGTACACTTTCCTTTTCTTCTTCTTCTTTAATTACATTGGAAAACACACTATCATTGCAGATTTTTGAAAGCTTAATCTACTATTCATTATGATGATTGTTGATGATTTACCCATGAGTATATTTACTCAATTTCCATTAATGAGTTGCTAAATTGCTAGCTAGGGGTGTCTGCTTGATGAGTGTTTAAACTTGATTGGGTATTGATATATTGTTCTTAAATTCAATTTATAAGCATGGATCCATTGTTTCCTCTGAATTTTAATTGAAAAGTTAGTGGTTGCAAATACTAGTCTAATTTACTTATCTTGCTTGAGCTTGAGAAAGAAGAGCAAGATTTAGATAAGGAAACAATTGGAAGGATTTGGAGTGTAGATGTGTGGGGTTGAGCTACAGATAGTCAAAACCCACACCCCCACTTCATTAAAGGGTTAAGGCTAGAGATAACTTGACTCTTCCTAAAGCTTTGTGGCTAATTTTTAGTTGTGACCTTGGGGTTTGAGAAAATCCAAGGCAAAAGCATTCTGGTGGTTGAGAAACAATTGGATATATTTTGATCCATGCTAGAAATTGATATAAGGCAATTGAATCAATCCAAACATAGTTGACACTTCATCTATTACATATCCCTAGTCATTTCCTATCATTTGCAGCAAATCATTTGCTTAAACTCGTTTCTTGAGTTAGAATTCAATACTGTTTCCCCTTTCCGCCCCCAATTTTTACTTTACACATGATAACAATGTACCTTATAGTTTGAGTTAGTTTACAACTTTTGGAGTTCATTCTCAATTCCTTGTGGGATTCAACCCTGACATCGATTGGGTATTTTATTTTTGACAACAACGCTGCCACCTCCCTTATCCGGGAGAGATGTATTGAGCGTTATCAAAAAATGGCGTCGTTTCTAGGGAGTTGAGTTGTGATTACCACTAGTTGTTTAGTGATTCAAATTTGTTTTTTTGCAACATGTGTTGCTTTTATGTTGTTTTTGTGTTTTTGATGATTGCCTAGAGGTGTGAAGATGAGCCATCTTGCATGGCTATCTAGAGACACCGAGGCATCTTCATGTGCAAATTCTGTCCAATTGGTGAATGAAATATGGAGAAGGGAGGAGGAAAGAGACACAACGTTGGTAAAAGTAATGACTCAGATTAGGCTGATAGAAATGTGTATGAAGGGTTCTCATCTGGGGTGTCAAGGTACTTACCAAGGCTTTTGGCATCCTCATGATGAGAATCAAGATCAGAACTACGAAAATATAGCTGAGTTGAGAAGTTGGGAGAGTGAGAAGTCCTCACACTCGAAAATGGAAGGCATGCTTGAAATGGTATTAGCACGGGTGCTCTCCACTAACTCGAAAATCCAAGAATTGAAAGGTGATCTTTTAGAGATCACTTGAATGGTGAAAGATCATGATATCTCTATTAGACATCTAGAAGAAAGAATGAACCATCTAGTAGCTCAAATGAGATTGGAGATGAGTGTGAAGGAAAAGGAGCCGCTTATGAAAAATGTCACTTAAAGTCCAAAAGATGTTGATGAGGAAGATATAGAGGAAAATATTGAGGAGACATTGTCACTAGAAACCCTTCTCTTGAATAACATTGGCAAAAGTAGTGAAGGGTTAGAAGAAGCATGTCAGGCTATAATAGGTCTTGGGTCATATTATTATCAACCAAAGAAGCTTGACCTTGTCTTAAGAATCGGAAAACTCCACCAATATAGCCTTTAATTATTGAACCGCCAGTGTTAGAGCTCAAACCACTACCCACTCATTTTAAGTATGCTTATCTTGGTTTAAATGAAATTTTTCCAGTGATTATATCAGCTAATCTAATGGAGCGGCAAGTAAAGGCACTCCTGGTAGTCTTGAAGAAGCACATTTGATGAATTGATTGGACTATTGCTGACATAAGTGGCATACCTCTGAGCATTTGTATTCATAAGATCAACCCTCCGTTGAGTATCAAAGACGTGTGAATCCACCTATGTAAGAGGTGGTTAAGAAATAGATCATCAAGTGGTTGGACAATGGGGTTGTATATCCAGTAGCTGATGGTAATTGGGTAAGTACGGTCCGATTTGTGCCTAAGAAGGGAGGGATCAGCATAGTTCCAAATGAGAAAGATGAATTAATAGCTACACGACCAGTTGGATGGATGGTGTGCATGGATTATAGGAAGATAAACTCATAGACCAAGAAGGATCACTTCCTAGATTCATTTATTGATCAAATGTTAGACCGACTAGACGAAATAGACCATTACTGCTTTTTGGGTGGGTATTCAGGGTACAGTCAAATTTTAATTGCCTTGGAAGACCAATAGAAGACAACCTTCACATTCCCCTATAGGACGATTGTGGTTAAGAGAATGGAATTTGAGCTTTGCAATTCCCCAACCACTTTTAAAAGATGCATGATGTCGATTTTCTCAGACTTGGTGGAAGACACCATGGAAGTTTTCATGGATAATTTTTTCGTTGTGGAAAAGGGTTGTTCAAGGACGAACAAGGATTTAAGTGTGGGGTAGGTGATCCTGGGCATAATTGCATGCCCAAGTGATATTTTATTACTTAATTTGAACTTGTTTATCTACTTTTATGTGTTTATTCTCATGTTATTTTTATGTAAATATGGATTTATACTAACCAACATGATTAGTTATTGTTCTTGAAGTTGGAATGAATTTTGGAAACTAATCTACAAGTTGGTGAAGTGGAGCAATGGACTCGGAAGCAAAACTCGGAAGTCGGCAAGAAAATGCTAATAAACTTGATGCTCCGCAATAGAGGCCGTGTCACGCCACCGTCGCGGAGGCATTATGCCTAGAGGGATATTTGAGCTGACTTCCAGTGAAGGTGCGCGATGGCACCGTGTCACGGAGCCTATGCTCCGCGTTCACTTCAGTGACACGGTGGGAAGGCTTAGCTGCACACCTAGATTCTAGTGAAGGTGCGCGTTACGTCCATGGAACGGAGCTGAGGCTCCGTGATAGCCTCCGTGACATGCTAAGGATAATAATCCGGCGCCCAGTTCCAGTGAGGCTCCACGACAGGGCCGTGGCACGGAGCTGATGCTCCGCGATACCCTCTATGCCATGTTGCCAGTTTATTCCGGGAAATTTCTCACTTGTATAAATAGCACACTTAGGTTTTATTTTACGATATCTGACATTTCATGCTAGAACGTGGGTATCAAGCAGTTGAGCTGAAGAAGTTCTTCGGTTAATTTTCTTCCTTTTTCTCTTAGATTTCAATTGCTTGTATGATTTCTACTTGTTTGAAGATGTTTAATCATCAAATGAGTGGCTAATTCACCTTTGGCTGAGGTTGAAGATGATTGCAGTAGTATGTAATTGATGTTATTTCAGCTTTTATCTTCTCTACAACGGTTGTTCTACTAATTCTTGTTTTCACTACATTAATGCTTGGCCATTGTTAATGTAAATCCTAGAATTCCAATTTTAATTCCGAAAGGAAGATTAATTGGATAGATGTGAATTGGTAGGATATGTTCTTGTCTTGGTTGAGAAATTAAGAGAAGATTAACGTTCAGAATAGAAATATATCTGTAATGTCATATTTGGTCATCTATGGAATTTGTTGTGTATTGCTAGAATATGAGGTTTTTGCATCACAGAAATGTGTAATGTGAGTCTCATGATTCTTTAATTGGAGAGGAGTTCGAAAGACCCAATCCATTCGTTAATAATTCCTGACTAACAACTGAAGAGAAGTGTTGACTGAAATTTAATCAATAAATTACATCTCTGCATGTTTTGCCTTAACCTTAGCTTGTTCGTATTATTGTTCCGATTATAATTTACAATCTTTCTACTTAAAGTTACATTAACTAATATTCTTGAAAAATCACCATTTGTTCTGTTTGTCTGCTTGTATAAAAAAGTGCATATACTAAACACTTAAAGAAAAATTACTGCCACATTACAGTCCCTGTGGGTTCGATACCTAGCTTGAAATAAAGCCACTTTATTACTTGTACGACCACGTGCACTTGCGTGCAGTTGGGAGTGAGCAAGTTTTTGGCGCCGTTGCCTGGGACTGGCAATTGGTGACTTAATTTTCTTAGTGTTAGTTTACAAGTTCGATACAAGTGTTGACAACTTTATTTTAGCATTTCTCTTGCAGGTACTAAGTTGTTTTTGAATGCTGGCAAGAGATAAGGAGTTGGTGGATGCGTTTTTAGAGCCAGAGAGACAATTTCATCTACAGAAGAGGGAAGCTCTAGAAAAGAAGTTGCAGTTATTAAGGAGAGCAATTCTGGAGCAACAACAGCAACCACCGATTGTAAGGGCAGTTTTAGTGCCCGAAGAGATGGCAGCAAGACTGGTCCGTAAGGTGGCAATCCCACATGCAAACAATGTAACATCCAGCATTTGCAGGCCGGAACCAGGAGGGAGGTTTGAACTTAAGCAGAATATGGTGTAGTTATTGCACACCAGCGGGAAATTTACAGGTCTCCCTCATGAAGATCCACAACAGCATCTCCAAAACATCTTGGAGATAAGTGATACATATATACCCGCTGGAGTATCACCTGATTATGTGAGGCTTACACTATTCCCGTTTTCACTGCTGGGGAAAGCCAAGAGATGGTTGAAGGATGAACCACCAAATTCTATTACTACTTGGGATGACCTAGAAAAGACGTTTTTGATACGATTCTTTCCATCAGGGAAGACAGCCAGGCTTAGAAGTTAGATTCTAAGCTTCAAACAAAGAGATGGCGAGAATTTTTGTCAGGCTTGGGAGAGGTTCAAGTAAATGCTCAGAGATTGTCCTCACCATCACCAGTCTAATGATGTGTTGGTGCATACATTCATTGAGGGCTTGGAACCGCATACGAAGATTTTTTTAGATTCAGCAGCCGGGGGGCAGGCATTGGAAAAGACCTACGAAGAGCTTTATACCTTGTTGAACTGTATTTCACAAGGTAATCCAGAATGGAATGCGGATACAACTCGAGGGGGAGCAAAGAAAGCCGCAGGGGTCTTTGAGGTGGATGGATTCACAGCTATCGCTGCACAGATAGCTGCTTTGCAAAATCAACTTAACACTAATTTCAGCAGTATGAGCTTGAGCCAGGCACAAGCCCCAGTCAATGCAGTTCATCAGGTGTGGTGTGAAGTCTGTGGAAGTAGTGAACATTCAGCTGAGTGTTGTGGTGCAAATTCAGATTCGGTAAATTTTGTTGGAAACGCTCAGAGGAGTAGTAATCAACAGTATCGCAACAGTTACAACCCAAATTGGAGGAATCATCCGATTTTTTCATGGGGGAGTAATAGTCATCAGGGATAGAATTCATATCAGGGCGTGCATAGAAATCAAGGGGGTCATCACAATTTTCAGCCGCAGTTCAGAGGAAATAATGCACCTCCTAAGTCCAGCAACATCGAGAATATGCTTAAAACCATAATAGCTAACCAGGCACGGATGCAGGCTGATCAGGTAAAATTGACAGCTGATATGAAAAATCAGCAGTTAGATACAAGGCATTGGAGTATCAGTTGGGACAGTTAGCGGGAGCCCAAAATACTAGACCGAGGGGAGGATTACCAAGTGATACAGACCCAAATCCTAAGCAGGTGAATACTAATTCTACCTGGAATGGAAAGCAACTCGGGGAGGTGGAACCCGAAAGGCCACCTCAGAAATCTGGAGCAACAGAAAAGGATGAAGGGAACGATGATGTGAGGGGGAATGAAAAGGCAGCAGAGATGGAAAGACCACCGCCCTCGTTTCCTTAAAGATTGAAAAAGCACAAGGAGGAAGCATGCTTCAAGAAGTTCATGGAAGTGTTGAAACAGGTACATATTAATCTTCCTTTAGTTGATGTGTTGTAGGGAGTGCCAAAATATGCCAAGTACATCAAAGACATTATAGAAAACAAGAGCAGACTGACAGAGTATGCTACACTTGCACTTACTGAGGAGTGCACCTCCCGTATTTAGAATCGATTGCCGACAAAGCTCAAGGATCCTGGGAGCTTCACTATTCAGATTACAATTGGGCAGTCTATTCAAGCTCGTGGTTTGTGTGATTTGGGAAGAAGTATAAATTTGATGCCAACATCAATATTCAAGAAGCTGGGGCTGGGCAACCCTAGACCCACTACTGTGATCTTGCAGCTAGCTGACCATTCATTAGCCAGACCTGATAGAATTGTGGAGGAAGTGCTAGTGCAAGTAGGCTCCCTCATTTTCCCGGCGGATTTTATAATTCTTGATTTTGAGCCAGAGGACCATAACTCCTAATTTACAAAGTATTTTAGAGTTATGCAACAATTCACATTGAATTCCTTTGAGTCTTCTTTCCAACTAATACAACCGTTTGTCAAACGGAGTTCAGAGTAAGAAATTATGGGCATTTTTCTAAGGCACTATCAAGTTAGGCGCGTTGAGAGATGCATCATGCCCGACCCTAAATTTCAGAGAAATTAGATACATAGACCTTTAATTTGATAAGTTGTGGGCCCTCGAACTCCTTTTAGATTGGGAGAGAAGCTTCGAGACATTTGATCTAGATTTCAGAAAATTTTAAGAATGAAATTTGTGACGACATTTGCCGACTTTCGTTCTACCACTTAATCGACATCCAATATTAACATATCACTATAGAGTGACTCAAATACCTCAAAAATACTTTCTTCTTGGTATATTAAGTACCCTTAGTACTACCTCAAAAGTGTGGATTTATTGCTTAAACTATACGGGGTGTTATATCCTTCCCCTCTTAGAGACATTCATCCTCGAATGTTGGACGACACACACGATTCCAACCTAAGAACTATCTCGGCAGGACATGAAGCATAAAACATAAAGATTAGGTAGGCCCCCAATCTGGCAAGAATGGACTAAGACCTAACACAATCATAAGACTTCTGGGTCTATCACAGAAAACCCTAACAAAACAACCTTGCACCATGCCAAGGTGCGCCACATCTATAACAAAATTACAATAAGAATTTTACCCGCCTCTACGTCTATCCATTGAAGGCCATAATCCATCATATCGCAAGAATTTCCTGCACAAGTCAGCAAACGTGAGTCCAGACCCAACTCCTACAACATCTGACTTCTCACAAAATTTTGATCCAGAATAAAGGGTAACAATCCTAAATGTCCTGCAACCTTATGTTTATAGTACCCTACGTAACATACACATAAACAAGACTTTACTAGATATGGATCATGGACTCCTTAGGACACGAACTGCTCTGATACCAAGTCAGTCACACCCCAAACCCATAGGGGCATGACTAGCACCCTATGAGACACCTGGTTGAGCACACCCTGCCACATATCTAACTACAACAAGCCAGAAACGATGAGGTTCAGCATTACAACATCTATAAGATCAGAGTAAAGCGGTAGAAATAGAAGTTGGCTAATAGACCAACCAAGAGATATACAATAGGCCATCAAGGCCATAAGAAAAAAAACAATCTATAAAATCAGGACCTCCTGGCCTACAACCATAATGCTACACCCATAATAGATGTCCATGAGCCTCTCTGAATATAACAATAGTCAACTGTCTGGAATAGGGCCCCGAACTACCCATAAAACAACATCTGGCAACTCTAAAAGACTTGGAGCTTTACCGACTTAGCTGAAACTCCACTAAACATCTAAGAACATGATCTTCCTGTCGATCAACACCTATAGGAAAGAATGTAGTGCCCCACTAGGGTGTCAATATGAAAATGTACTGAGTATGTCAGGCAGAAATAACAACAACATTAAAAGTATAGATCAATAGATATACTGGATAACAGTAGGAAGGAAATTACAAGTCAAGTAAGCAAATAGAACAAACCTAGCCCCCATAATCCTGGCAAGTCCAATGTAACAAAATAAACAAACAAGTAAATGACACTTGGCCAACACAACTCACCTGCGACCTCTTGTACCACACAGGATACCTCCAAACGTCTTACCTGGGTCAACTCTAGGTCCCTAAATAAACTCATCTATCATCAAACCACAGGTAGCATCCACAACTTATAAGACAAAGATAATCCTAGGCAGCAATACATTATATTAATCAAATCACAATCACAGTCCTTCCGAAAACTCTCACGGCCTTACAGGCATCCACAAAACATCAGCACACACATCAACAATAATATCAATCAAGCACTGCTAGAACAAATCTCGGTTGTGCATAGTCGATGGAACTCAATCCAACCGGGAGAACTATTGTGATCCCTGGGAGGCTCAGACTTTCTGGACCAACTCTTAAATCACGTCTTGCCTCGGTATTATGGAGGAACTATCAACTCCACATACCATATCAACCCTTAAGTTCAACTCGAGCCAGAACAACTCTCATGCGTCGGGTATCCACAACCCAAGAGGCACCTCGGGCTCGACACCTAGCCGGAACAACTCTTATGCATCGGGTATCCACAAGCCACAAGGCAACTATCAAAGCATACAATCAAAGTAAGTAGATACATAACCAATGTTCACACACAATCCACACATTTGAGCAAGGTACAATATTCTAACTCTTACTAGGTCCTCTAAAGTTCTATCAACAAGGCGAACACGATCACCAACTCCAATTATAACCGAAGGACATCGCCATAATCAGTTCTATCCACCACTAAGCCATCAATCAACCCACCATACTGATCTTGGGCAAATTTATATGCCCAAGTGATACTCAAAAGTACCATTTTCGCCTTGTTTATCTATCAATGTGTATACATTCTCATGTAATTGGTAATAAAATGTGAATTTATACTAACCAAAAGGATTAGCATTGTTTTGCAGGTAAAATCTAATTTCGGGAAGCTAAAATGCATGTTGGAGGATATCGGGGATGGACTTGGATGCGAGCAAGGGACAAGGCATTGGACAGCATGAAATAAAGGGGCTCCGCGATGGAGCCGTGTCACGCTGCCATCGCGGAGGCCTTCTGCCTGGATGGGAATTTTAGGATCAATTCCAGTGTGGGTTCGCGATAGCTCCGTGGCACGGTGGCTTGGCTCCGCGTTGCACACCGTGCCACGTTGGGATTTATTTTCTGGACCCCTAGTTCCAGTGAAGGTCCGCGTCCGTAGCGTGTCACGGAGGCAGTGCTCCGCGATGCACTCCGTGACACGTTGCTTGTTATTTCGGAAAAAATTCCCACCAGTATAAACAGAACACTTAGGTTCATTTTTTAATATTCTGACTTGGTGGAGCAAGAACGTGGGTTACAGGCAGTTGAGGGAACGAAAATATCAGGGTTTTTCTCTCTTTCCTTCTTCTTTAATTCCATTGCTTGCATGTTTAACACTCATTTAACGATGTTTAATCCACAAATGAGTGGCTAAATCCTCTTCTTGCTGAGGTTATGAACAATTGTAGTGAAATGGATTGTTGATCATAGTGGTTTTTCATCTTTTCTTCCATGTTGTTCTATTAATTCTTGTTCTTACTTCATTAATGTGTGGCCTACGTTAATGTATATCTAAAAAGTCCGGTTTCACTCGAGAGAGCAAGAAATTGGAAAATTGTGAATTAATAGGATATGATCTTTTCTTAGTTTGGGAAAATTGGGAATTGATTTACTTTCAGGATAGAAATATACCTGAAAGTCGTATTAGTCAATTTAGGAACCGGGTTTGTATGGCTAGAACATGAATTGCATTTAATCACAGAAATGTAGGTGGATGGTTCATGATTCTTAAGTGAGGTTAAATACGAGAGTTTTAATCTCTTGGAAATAGTTCTTGGCTAGCAACTGGAGGAAAAGATTAACCAAATTATGTCGATAATTAATTTCATTACAAGTTCGTTTAACCTCAGCATGCTCTCATTCATAGTTCAGACTCACATTAGATAGTTATTTTAGATTTAGCATAAAAATTATAAAACAAAATATCAAACTTTTGGTTACACTGTTGTCTGCATTTTTAGAATCAAAATATAGTACACTTGAGCAGATTGCACTTCAGCCCAGTCCCTGTGGGATCGATACTTGGCTTACTTAGGCCACTTTACTACATGTTCGACCACGTGCACTTGTGTTAGCTTTATACCCATAGCAAAAGCACCGAACAAGTTTTTGGCGCTGTTGTCGGGGACTGGCAATTGATGAAATTTTCTTAAGTGTAAATTTACTATATTTTTTTTCTAAGTGCTGACAACTTGGTCTTAGTGTTTGTTTTAATTCTTTTTTTATTTTATTTTATTTTATTTTATTTTTCTTCTTTTTCGGATACCCTTATTGACATGACATCGTGGAATACAAATGGTTTAAATTGTGGATATCCATATTTTGGCGAATCTTGTCTGAATTGCGGAGGACACCACTCGTGGCAACCCTGTAACACGTGCAATATATGTGGTGGTCAAGATGGCCATTGGGATGGCTGTCCGAATGCATATTCGCCTCCCCCAAGCCCCTACTATGATCCTTCTATTGTTTTTACTGAATATTGGCATGCTGAAAATGCGGACTTGGGACGCCAAGCTCAAATAGAAGACATGCTGAAACAACTCCTGGAGCAATCAGAAGCAATGAAGGAGGCGATGGCAGTATTGAGAAGTCAGCAAGAAGAGAATGTAGAGGCTCTAGAAAGGATGAGCGTCAAACTCACAGAGATGATTGTTGAGGCTGAAGCTTGTGATAAATTGCAGGTGACAGTTTTAGCCGATATTCAAGAGGAACTACAAAAGGAAGACAAGGGTGAATTTTTGGATGAAGCCCAACAATTAGAATCTCTTGAGTGTCCCCGTGATGGGCTCACACTTATGGAAAATCTATTCATGGAAGAAGAGATAGAATATCCCCTAGTTGACATTAATGGAGAGATAGATGTCGATGCTGAGAAGGAGTATACAAGTAAGGAGGTCAAGCACAATGCATTTTCAGAGTTGAGGTGTATTGGACCACACTCTACGCATTTTTCGACATTAAATTTGGTTGACAACATAGAAATAGAGTCTTCCAAGTTTGTAGAGAAATGTCTAGAGGAGGACCAAGCCCCGTATATTTTAAAATTTGCTAACTCGGAGAGACAAAATGACTTCGCTTACTTAAGGACCAATAAATGCAAAAGGCAACATCTACTGCTTGGTCCTTATAATTTTTCACCACCACCCCTGGAACATAAGAGGAAATTAGAGAAGAAATTAGGGGTGAGATTCATATTCTCAAGGTGGAGGAAAAAGTGGTGAAACTTGGTACGTCGTGCCTCAACATAAAACTAGGCGCTGCACGGGAGGCAACCCGTGAAAAATTTTTCTTTCTTTTTGTAAAGTGTAAATAGATTTTTCTTTTTCTTTTTCTTGATTTACTACAAAATTTTTTGTTCTAGTTTTTATTTTATTTTTATTTAGAGTGAAACTTATAATTCTAACCAATTTTGTATAGTGAGATGAATTTCAGGTCAAACGGAGGAAAATATGCATGGAATCGCAAAGGAAAAGTCGAGGTATGAAAATTAACAAAAAGTGGCAAAACAGTGAGCTGGGGCGATAGCCCCGTGTCACGGAGGTGGACCTCCGCGTTACCCTCCGTGACACGTTGAGGTATAATTTGGATTTTTTAAAATTTCCAGAACAGGCTCGCGATGGCTCCGTGTCACGGAGGCAGTGCACCGCGATGCACTCCGTGACACGTTGCCGTGTATATCGCGACGGGTCACACCAGATCACCGGGTGACCCGCGCGATTTTACTACTTTTTAACCCCGAAAAACCCTCCCTTTCCCTTATTTTTTAATTACTCCGCGACCAAAACCCCCAAAACCCATCCCCCTTCAACGTGACACGGAGTAGGCTAAGAAAATCATCACGTTTGTGTAAATTCTTCAACTTCAAAGTATGTTCCTCGATTCCACCTCATTTCTTGTTGATTTTCTTTGATATTGAGCATGTGAGGTGAGCTAAGGTTGCCCTAAGTAGAAATTAATCATGAATTCAATTGAATTATTTTTAATGAATGTTCGGAATGTCGTTATGATTGCTTGAACTCGTTAATTGCATAAATTAATCGAATTTGCTTGATAATATCATTTCTGGGGCTTGTTTTTGAATTTGAAGTTGAAAATGTAGTGAAGTTGTGAATTTGATGCCGGGATGTACAAGTTGAATGAGATGAGTCGATGTATTAATTGTTAGGATGTTAATAGAACGACGGATTCTCGGGTTAGAGGAATATTGAAATTTGTAAGAATTTGGTTGGTTGTATAGGTTTGTGTAGATAAATTTTTGTTGTTGTTTTCATTTCTTTGTTTTTCCTTGCTAAGTGCGATGGGTAAAAGGTTATTGATGGTAGTGATTGTGATTAGCTGTACGAAGTCTGAGTAGTACGCAGAAGATATACCGTCGAATTTTTTGAACGCACTAAGCATGATTGTATAGTTGGTTATTGTGTGTAAATAAGTATGATCTTGCCGTATTGTTGTAACTGTAGCTAAGGACTAAGTGTGGGGTAACCTAGCTTAACCCGACCTTAGCCGAAGTTAATATCTGTTAGCTTAACATTGATCTTGTCTACTTGGGTTGACAGGTAAAATGGCAAGCAGGCAAGAGAAAGGGAAAGGCGCATCAACTTCGGGGGCCGGAAGGAAGCGAATCAGACTGGGCACAACAGTCCCAGTAGCACCAGCAGTTCCACGCGGCCAACGCCGCCAATACGGAACAAGATGGGTGACGGATGAGGGGAAAAAGTGGTACACAAAGCACAAAGAAAACAAATATTTCCCCGAGGAGCACATAGCACGGGAACCATTGGCACAAGAGTTCCCTTGGATGGTACACCGAATCGAGGCAGCTGGGCTCAATTTCATCTTTGAAGAGCCCAAGGAATGTAACTTGCACCTGGTTCGGGAATTCTATGCCAACTGGAACCCGACTATCAAAAGTCACACCATCAAAATCAGAGGGCAAATAGTCACTTTGGAGCCCCACCACCTCAATGCCATCATAGGAGCGCGGGACACAGATGCCCACGTACTCCGACAGCTGAACATTACCCCACCGTATGCGGACATCAGACACACATTGTGTGGGACTCGATCGACAGCTAGATGGACCAGACACGAAGAGAGGGGCTACCACCAGACTTTGCCCTATTCACAGATGAACAGGGAAGCCAGAATATGGCTGAAGATTGTCTGTTCCTGCCTCATCCCGGGGGTACATATGACAGATGTAACCCAGGATCGAGTATGCCTGGTGTACGCCCTGATGAAAGGGCTGGAGATCAACGTGGGGGCGGTAATTATCTCCGCCATGAAGAGAGCCCGATTGCATCAGGGGCACAGGTATGGATTTGGTGGACTACTCACCACCTTCCTCAGGGGCCTAGATGTCGAGGAGGAGGCCCTTGACTATATCCCGCAGATGGAGCGGCGGGCCTTAGATGTTACTAAAACTAAGGCACCCGACATCACCCACGGGCCAGTGCTTACACTTGGCGAGCGACATGCTCGTGATGATTAGTATATGGCTCACATGTATGGGATGCAAATGCTCCAGCTGAGGATAGGAGGGAGGCCGGCGATAGAGGAGGAGCTATGGTAGCTCGAGCTAGACTACCCCTTCGGCGAAAATGCCAGGGCTCTATGCCGAGTGGGGCCAGCATTTGTAGAGCCCACGGATGATGACGTCCCCACAGACGAGGAGACACCTCGGGAGAACTCCGATGTGGAGTCTGATGATGACTACGGGGGGGGGGGGGGGGGTGATTCAGACATGGGAGATGAAGCAGCAGCACCCGATGAAGAAGTGGAATAGTTTGACTAATCAGGGAGTTCCACCACCCGATTTTTGTGCTATTTTAATTTTTGTGAACACTGGGGACAGTGTTCAAGCTAAGTGTGGGGTGGGAGTAGTTAGGTGCTGGGCTGTGCTGTTTTGTATGTATGCTCTAATCTGTTGTCGTGCATGTGAAATTTTGTTGTCCCCGTGATTTGTGAATTGTTAAGTTGTTGTTCTGTATTTGTAAATTTATGTGAAATTGATGTGTGTTGCTGAATGTTGCTAGCTGATTCTGTACATATTTTTATTATCGAAATGATAGATATTTTTAACAAATTTTTTACTTTTTGGGTTTCTCGGTGTTTGTTTTTGGTTCTTTTACCGAGAATGGTCCCATTGAACCGAAGTCATAGTAGTGACCGTTCCTTATGATGGATGGATGACGACCGTCTTAAGGGAAATGTAGTCGTTAGGAGTAGTTTTTTTTTCAATTATTTTTCAGTTTTTTTCTTTGGTGGGTTACATCCCAAAACCTGCAGTTACTGTATGGTTGCGAAATTCTGGTTGCGTGTTGTACATGATATTTAAAATGCAAAGGTGGTTCATATGAAAGCATGCAACTTTGTAAATATGTTGAGATACCTAGGCCATAGAGTTCGATTCAGTGTGATTGAGGCTAAATGTTTGAATTCCTGTAATTAGCTGATTGAAGAGTCTGTGAATACATCTTGAATTGAGCATGTGCAAAAAGTGTGAAGTAAGGTGTTGTTATTCCATGCTATTGTGACGTGTCTAGAACTTGCCTGGTGTGTGTGCAAAATGAAATGAAGGAGGTGTATTGTAGGAAAGGATGTAGGCATTTCTTTGTTTTAACCGAGAGTTTCTATTTTTCCTTGTCGTACCCACCTTGATTGTATACCCTAGTCAGCCCATTGAGCCTTTAGCCTATTATTTTTTTCTTTTTGTCAAAAAGTGTAAACCGAGCTTAATCCCTTCTTTTCATTAGCTGTAAAGTCGATACAAAACTCTTAAGCGCTTAAGAAGAGAAAATCATTTTTCCAAAGTGTCAAAGAGTGAGAATGGTGAAAAGAAAAAGAAAAGCAGAGTGATAGAAGAAAAGAAAAGGTTGAAGGTGCACTTGCTATAAATAAACTATAATGAAGGTGCATGAATAATCTTTGTTGTTGTGTCAAGTGTGCTTAATACGATGGGCCAAACTAAATAAAAACATCAAGAATGGGATGATGAAAAAAGAAACAATGTCCATGAGTTGATGGGATGTGTTGAAAAGGCGCTTAAGGATGCTAGTGGCTATTATTGGCTAACCCAATATTTACTAGTTCCGTAGCTTCCATTACAACCAGTAAAGTCCTATGTGATCTTACATCGCACTTCTTTATATTAGTGTAGTAGTACACTAAGGGCAAGCTTATGGGTCATGACATGATGCATGTGAATTCTTTTGGGAGAGAGAGCGAAATTGTGTTTACATGCCCCTGCTTAAAATTTTGTGAGTCATAGGAGCAAAAAGGGGAAGATTCTCTTGTGTTGTGAGGGCACATGCTTGATGAGAGATTAATTTTCGTGTCGGATAACTTGATCAGCTGATTTGCATGAGTTTTCCAATATCGAGAGTCGATTCTTAAAGTCTAGGAGGTCTTGATGTATAGAAGGTCATTGCATTGATAGGACCATGCATGTTTCTTGATGATTTGTTGTATTGAATAATCGGTATGACCGTAGCCTAAATTGTCGAACCAAAGTAGCGAGGTTGTGATGTAAATTGCATGAAGTGTTGGATTGTTGTTCGAGGACGAACAAGGATTTAAGTGTGGGGTAAGTGATCTTGGGCAAATTTATATGCCCAAGTGATACTCAAAAGTACCATTTTTGCCTTGTTTATCTATCAATGTGTATACATTCTCATGTAATTGGTAATAAAATGTGAATTTATACTAACCAACATGATTAGCATTGTTTTGCAGGTAAAATGTAATTTCGGGAAGCTAAAATGCATGTTGGAGGATATCGGGGATGGACTTGGATGCGAGCAAGGGACAAGGCATTATACAGCATGAAATAAAGGGGCTCCGCGATGGAGCCGTGTCACACTGCCATCGCGGAGGCCTTCTGCCTGGATGGGAATTTTCAGCCCAATTCCAGTGTGGGTTTGCGATAGCTCTGTGGCACGGTGGCTTGGCTCTGTGTTGCACGCCGTGCCACGTTGGGATTTATTTCCTGGACCCCCAGTTCCAGTGAAGGTCCGCGTCCATAGCGTGTCACGGAGGCAGTGCTCCGCGATGCACTCCGTGACACGTTGCTTGTTATTCCGGGAAAAATTCCCACCAGTATAAATAGAACACTTAGGTTCATTTTTTAATATTCTGACTTGGTGGAGCAAGAACGTGGGTTACAGGCAGTTGAGGGAACGAAAATATCAGGGTTTTTCTCTCTTTCCTTCTTCTTTAATTCCATTGCTTGTATGTTTAACACTCATTTAACGATGTTTAATCCACAAATGAGTGGCTAAATCCTCTTCTTGATGAGGTTATGAACAATTGTAGTGAAATGGATTGTTGATCATAGTGGTTTTTCATCTTTTCTTCCATGTTGTTCTATTAATTCTTGTTCTTACTGCAATAATGTGTGGCCTACGTTAATGTATATCTAAAAAGTCCGGTTTCACTCGAGAGAGCAAGAAATTGGAAAGTTGTGAATTAATAGGATATGATCTTTGCTTGGTTTGGGAAAATTGGGAATTGATTTACTTTCAGGATAGAAATATACCTGAAAGTTGTATTAGTCAATTTAGGAACTGGGTTTGTATGGCTAGAACATGAATTGCATTTAATCACAGAAATATAGGTGGATGGTTCATGATTCTTAAGTGAGGTTAAATATGAGAGTTTTAATCTCTTGGCAATAGTTCTTGGCTAGCAACTAGAGGAAAAGATTAACCAAATTATGTCGATAATTAATTTCATTACAAGTTCCTTTAACCTCAGCATGCTCTCATTCATAGTTTAGACTCACATTAGATAGTTATTTTAGATTTAGCATAAAAATTATAAAACAAAATATCAAACTTTTGGTTACACTGTTGTCTGCATTTTTAGAATCGAAATATAGTACACTTGAGCAGATTGCACTTCATCCCAGTCCCTGTGGGATCGATATTTGGCTTACTTAAACCACTTTACTACTTGTTCGACCACGTGCACTTGCGTGTAGCTTTATACCCATAGCAAAAGAACCGAACACATACCACCTTAACCGCATAACCAACCCATGATAGAGGTTTAAAAACAACAACAACTACTGCAACAACTTACCACCCGATTGTTATTACAAATCTATCGACTTGTCGAAACCATGCCCTTCAACGGCCAAATCCGAAGATAGAAATCAACCCAACACATATATGCACATAATACCATATAACCAGCACCTCAAAAAGATTAGAAACAACACAATTTTAAGGCTCCAAAATAGCCAATAAGCATAAGTTTTTTAGTAGCGATACTTTGCCAAAATCAGGCAAAAGTAGAAGAAATAGAAACCTTAAAATACCTCAATATGGCGAACCCAAACTAAGCCAAAGACAAAACTTAACCCTTCAATGCCCTCAATATGCATCCTAAAATAAGCTTATACTACTGCTAAGAATAGTTGACACAACTTCAATGAAGAAACAATGCAAATGGAGCTTATTTAGCAAAATTCATACGTATTCAACTGTAGAAACTCCAAAAAAAAAAAACCTACCAAGATCTATACATTCATCACCACCGTAAAAAACCTATGAATATCAAAGAGAACGCTTACCAAATGTCTCCAAACGAAAAAGCCACCAACTTGCTCAGAAACGACGCTAAAACACATGCTACAGGTGCCTCCCGACTTCCTGACATCAATATTCAAGATGGATATTATTTCCTAACCTTAAAATTCAAAGGAACATAAAGAGAAAGGCTTGAGAGAGGTTCTGGTCGAGGAACTTTCTTAAAAAGGTGGAAATTATATAAACAATAGACTAAGTAACTTAAATAGAGGCTAGCTGACAAATGGTCAATGTGTCATGCTGCCTAATGTACTGATTTGGTAAGTGACATGCTCCCATGAAAGACCCCCTCTGGTCCTCACCGCCTACTTGTGTAGTCTCGTGAAAACGCAAATATCTCTCTACTCTGAAGTCGTATTGACGAACGGTTTAATGCTTTGGAAACTAGACTTGTAGATCTTTAATTTGATAGGTCATAGGACCTATAACTCCTTATAGATTGGGAGAAAAGATTCACGATATTTGCCCTAGATTTTAGAGAATTTTAAAAAAGAAATCTGTGACAAAATTAGTCGACTTCCATTGTACCACTTAATCGACGTCCAATCTTAACATACGATTGCAGAGTGATACAAATACCTCTAAACATTTTATTCTTGTCATATTAAGTACCCTTAGTCCTACCTCAAAAATATGCATTTATTGGTTAAACTATGCGGGGTGTTACAAGTGCCAGCCAGTTCGATAACAAAAGAAAAGAAGTAAAATTTTTTTGCTCCTTGGAAAAGAACCATATTATAAAGAAAATCATTGGAATTTATTTTCTATCTACTTTGAATAAAGACGATTGTAAAAAATGGTTCATGCAACATTTGGCAAAGTAAAACAAATCCATCAATGGCAACTAATATTTTCAACACAAGAGAAACAACAATTTTTTTTTAAAGAAAGCTCAACAAGGACATTCATTAATAGATAGCCCTGCATGGGCAGTTCCCTCCCCCAAAAAGATTCGTGCATTGTCCCCAGAGCACATTAAGAGACAAAGAGAGAAGGAGGGCTCCCTGAGTGATGTAGAGAATAGCAAGAGTGGTCCATCATGGAAGGTCCCCCAAAGCTGGATGGCGTATTGGAGGCATCTGTAGATCTGGTGAGATTTCAAGTGGCTTGCTAGGAGAAGAGACTATGCAGCGATCTAGTAGAGTCTAGCTCTCGTGATAAGAGTAAAATTGGGCCACCCAATATGGATCACCTGGAGTCACCACCTCATTAATAGTAAGCATCTTAGGGCGAAGTGGATGGATGTGATACACCATCATCCAACACCACCTAGGATGGGATATCATACCCCGCACATCAAACATCTGGCGGACTCCTATTCTCGATAGGTGGTGCAATTTTAGCTTTTGGGATGTTTACTTCAATATCCCTAGGTGGCATCAATTCTTTGTGCCTGTCTATTTCCTCCCTTATGACAACAACTTCATTCTCCAACACTTCCACTCTAGTACACAAACCTCCCAATTTGTCAACAATAGGCTTCATAGCCTTTTTGATTTCCTGCTGAATCATGGGAGGGATGGCTTTGGCTGACTCCAATAATTGAGAAATATGAGTACTGACCATTTGTGTCATTCTCAGAAGACACCTTATCAGTGGCAAGTTATTCCTATCGTCTTGTGGTGAAACATAGGCATTGCCGGATGACACGGAAGGCGGAGGAGTATTCAGTCCCAAAGTCAACTTGGGACGCTTAGAAGCTATAGCATCCTTATCCCTTTTTGAGGCTAGAGTGATCACTCCCTCAACCATCTTTGTCTTGTCCAATGGTTAGAACAACAGATAGTTGGCTCGGAGGCAGAGCAAATTGATGAGGATAGGATAAGGACTAGAGGTGTCCGTTTGCCAAGCTTTCCGCTTGAACTGCTCTGGGATAATTTCCCCAATATTGATATGTTTGAGATCCATGATACATGCTATAAGGATGGACACCTCAATGGAAAAATGTATTGTGTTTTTAGAGGGAGTGATGCGGGTGAACACCAGTTCAAGCCACATTCGAGCTTCAAATTTAAGCTCATGGCGATGAATTTCACCATTCAACACTGGCCACTACAGTCAACCTTCAGCAATGATGCTGGCCACCTGTGAAAACTGATTATTCTGGTCCTTTAGTATCCTTGTGAAAGCTAAACTAGGATGCATTGGATCAGCCTAATAAGTAGAATTGATGTCCTCTCGGGTGATGTTAACTTCTTATCCTCATACTAGCACAGACGATAAGCAAGGAATTATGTCCACTCATCCTCTGTGCTTTAAGAGGTCCTATTATTCCCTATAGGAGCCATAAAACTCCCTCACAAACTCAGGGAAATATGGGTCCAAAGAACATAGTGAACGGTTCCCTATCACAAATTTTGAATTGTTCGTAAATACCAGGGAAGTCATCCTTGAAAGAGTCGACCTCAAATCGAGACTCCATTGTAATGGATCGGTTCTCCTTGAAGGAAACATAATAAGCTTCCATTCTATCAAGCCCAAAGCAGAGTTGATCAATTCTCTTTGCCTCCTCCACCTTTGCTTCTTGGGATGTGGCAGCCCCCATAGGAGATTTCCCTTTATCTTGTTGCCTGAATGATGTCATTCTCCTGCAACACCATATGAGCACCACACACCACTAACATCTTTTTGCATAAGGCATTAGAATAAAATAAAATCAAACAACTATGTGGAGCTAAGAAAGAAAAGGAAAGGAGATTGGATATCAAACAAAAATGGATCACAATCATTGAGTCATTGGAGGCACCTATGCCAGACTTGCATTTCGCAGGTCGAGACCCATGGTTTGCAAGTATCATCCAGAATATCAGAAAATTGCATTACCACCTGTATTTCGCAGGTGGTGGATCCGTGATTCTCAAGTGCAATGTAGGATGCGGCAGCGCACCTAAAGCTTAAACCCTCTCTAACATTACAAACTGCATTTCACGGGTTACCATCCACAAGTTATAGGTGCTCAGCACTAGCAAACATCAACTTTCTTTCCTATTTTTCACAAGTACAAACTCAACCAATATCTCATGGGTACTCAGACTTCCCCGAATGATTTATCAACCATATCAATCACAATGACAAGCATTCGGACCACTCGACCACTTCAACCCAATTTATCACATCAAATTTACAAATCACCCAACTTAGTCATAATATCACATTTTCATCCATCATCAAGCACAAAACAAGATATGACGATATTTCCTTTAGAAAGACGTCACTCTATCCATCATTAGGGAAAATCATATATTCCAAGCACATGGGTTACCCAGATATCACCCTAACTAATATTTCAAGACATAAGAGCACATGTAATAGATCTAGCATTATGAACAAGAATCTCTTCCCACATGATATTTTTGCAATTTTGAACTTCCCACAATACCCATAACAAGTAATTTGCCCACAAGCGTGAAAATGTTTAATGGGGAATGGGCAAAACATGGTTTAAGAAGAATTGGACTACTAGAATTTTTCTTATTATACTACAATCATCAAGAATTTCAAAGAATAAAGATGAAAAGCAACAGATACCAAATGGATGAGGAGAGAAATGAAATGTGAAACTTGAAAGATTTTTATCTTCACAATGGCTAACCCAAAGCTTTTTCTTTCTTGTGTTTATGAGAGAGTTGTGAGTGATGGTAGAAAATGGTGAAGTTGGATGGAATTTATAGATGGAGGGAAGATGAATGGATTGGTGGGTTTAAAGCTGGGAGTAAATGGGTTAAATGGGGGAAGCTGAAAGGGTTGGTTAAGGGGTTATGGAAATGGAAAATGGTGAAGAAAATGGGGGTATTGGGAAGTTGGGAGGGGTTTAAAAGATTTGGGCTGGTATGGGTCGGGTTTGGTCAACGGGCCAGTCAAAAATTTTAAATTCACATCATACCTATGCCTGCGCTGGACCCGCGGGCGTAGGTAGGCACCGGTGAATTGCCGTTCCAACTGCAGGTTACCTCAATCCTACCCAGTGCACTTCCTCTGTCCTACGCCAAACCTACATTTTGTGGGTTTGCACTTGCATTTCGCAGGTGACTTACAGGTTACCTCCACTTTTTCAAATTTTGCCAGGTATTCTCGTTTGGTTCGACGCCGAACCTGCGTTCCACTGATTGACACCTGCATTTCATAGGTGAAGCATAGAAATCCTTCATTTTTCTTAGACTTTATGGTTCCAAGCTGCACATGGACTCCCTGTTGCACTTTTGTACCTGCATTACTGTCACGACCCAAGCATAGGCCTAGATGGAGACACGGGACAAGAAACCCCCAGAGGCTCCAAGTCGACCCATGGCATGAACATATATCTAAGTCAATCATAGACAAGCGGAACATCATTATAAATAACATAGCAGAAGTCTAAACAAAAGATAACTGTTCGGTGTTTTTGCTTTGGGTATAAAGCTACACGCAAGTGCACGTGGTCGAACAAGTAGTAAAGTGGCTTAAGTAAGCGAAGTATCGATCCCACAGGGACTGGGATAGGGTAGCAATCTACTCAAGTGTACTATATTTTAAGTCTAACAATGAAGACAATAGTGCAAAGAAGAGTTTGATATTTTGATTTCTAATTTTATCCTAAGTCTACAAAGATTATATAATTTGAGTCTGAACTATGAATGTGAGCATGCTGAGGATAAACGAACATGTAAGGAAATAAATTATCGATTGAATTTGGTTAACTTTTCCTCCGGTTGCTAGTCAAGAACTATTGCCAATGGATTAAAACTCTCGTATTCAACCCAACTTAAGAATCATGAACCGTCCATCTACATTTCTGTGATTAAACGAAATTCATGCTCTAGCCATACAAAACCGGTTCCTTAATTGACTAATACGACTTTCAGGTATATTTCTATCCTGAAGGTAAATCAATTCTCAATTTTCCCAAACTAAGAAAAGATCATATCCTATTGATTCACAACTTTCCAATTTCTTGCTCTCTCGAGTGAAATCGGACTTTTTAGATATACATTAACATAGGCCACACATTAATGCAGTAAGAACAAGAATCAATAGAACAACCATGGAAGAAAAGATGAAAAACCAACTTAATCAACAATCACATTTCATTACAATTGTTCTTAACCTCAGCAAGAAGAGGATTTAGCCACTCATTTGTGGATTAAACATCGTTAAATGAGTGTTAAACATACAAGCAATTGAATTAAAGAAGAAGGAGATAGAGAAAAACCCTGAGATTTTTGTCCCCTCAACTGCCTGTAACCCACGTTCTTGCTCCACCCAGTCAGAATATTGAAAAATGAACCTAAGTGTTCTATTTATACTAGTGGGAATATTTCCCAGAATAACAAACAACGTGTCACCGAGTGCATCACGGAGCACTGCCTCCGTGACACGCCACTGATGCGGAGCCTCACTGGAAATTGACTGTCCAGGTAATAAGGCCCAACGTGGCACGGCGTGCAACGAGGGGCTAGGCCAACGTGCCACGACCCCAACGCGCACCCACACTGGAATTTAGCCAAAAATTCCCTATCCAGGCAGAAGGCCTCCGCGATGGCAGTGTGACACGGCTCCATCGCGGAGCCCCTTTAATTTGTGCCATCCAATGCTATGTCCTTTGCTAACATCCGAGTCCAAACCCGATCTCTCCCAACACGCATTTTAGCTTCCCAAAATTACATTTCACCTGCAAAACAACGCTAATCATGTTGGTTAGTATAAAATCACATTTTATTATAAATCACACGAGAATGTATAAACATTGATAGATAAACAAGGCTAAAATGACACATTTAAGTATCACTTGGGCATATAAATTTGCCCAAGATCACTTACCCCACACTTAAATCCTTGTTCGTCCCCGAACAAAAATCTTACACCTCATGCAATTTACACAACAACCTGGCTACTTTGGTTTGACAATTCAGGCTACGGTCATACTGATTATTCAATACAGCAAATCATCAAGAAAACACGCATGGTCCTATCAATGCAGTGATCTTCAACACATCAAGACCTCCTAGACTTAAGAATCGACTCTCGATATTGGCAAACTCATGCGAATCAGCTGATCAAGATATCTGACACGAAACTTAATCTCTCATCAAGCATGTGCCTCACAACGCAAGAGAATTTTCCCCTTTTTAATCACATGAACTCTAACAGTTACATGCAGGGGCATATAAACACAATTTCACTCTCTCTCCCAGAAGAATTCACATGCATCATGTCATGAACCATAGGCTTGCCCTTAGTGTATTACTCTACTAATATAAGGAAATGTGATGTAGGATCACGTAGGACTTTAACGGGTTGTAATGTAAGCTATGTAACTAGTAATTATTGGGCTAGCCAATAATAGCCACTAGCATCCTTAAGCGCCTTTTCAATACATCCCATCAACTCATGGGCATTGTTTATTCCTTCATCCTCCCCTTCTTGAAGTCTGTCTTTAGTTTGGCCCATATCTTTAAGCACACTTGACTCGATAACAAAGATTATTCAGACACCTTCATTATATTTTATTTATAACAAGTGCACCTTCAACCTTTTCTTTCCTTTCATCACTCTGCTTTTCTTTACTTTTCACCATTCTCACTCTTTGACACTTTGGGAAAATTATTTTCTCTTTTGAAGCGCTTAAGAGTTTTTGGATCAATTTACAGCTAATGAAAAGAAAGGGTAAAGCTCGGTTTACACATTTTGACACAAGAAAAAAAATAATAGGCTAAAGGCTCAACGGGATAAATAGGGTGTACATTCAAGGTGGGTATAATAATGAAAAAGAGAAACTTTTGGTTAACACAAAGAAATGCCTACATCCTTTCCTACAATACAAGTCCTTCATTTCGTTTCGTACACACACCAAGCAAGTTCTAGACACTTCACAATGGCATGGAATAAGCAAAGCCTCACTTCACACTTATTGCACATGCTCAATTCAAGACGTATTCACAGACTCTTCAATCAGCTAATTACAAGAATTCAAACATTAAGCCTCAATCACACTGAATCGACTCTATGGCCTAGGTATCTCAACATATTTACAAAGTTGCATGCTTTCATATGAATCACCTTTGCATTTTGAATATCATGTACAACACGCAACCAGGATTCTGCAACCATAAAGTAACTACAGGTTTTGGGATGCACCCCACAAAAGAAAACAACTGAAAAATAGATGAAAAAATCTACTCCTAACGACTACATTTCCCTTAAGACGGTCGTCATCCATCCATCATAGGGAACGGTCACTAACTAGGACTTCGGTTCAATGGGACCATTCTCGGTAAAAGAACTGAAAACAAATGCCGAGAAACCCAAGAATTTAAATTTTTTTTTTAAAATATCGATCATTTCGATAAAACAAAAATATGTACAAAATCAGCTAGCAAAATATTCAGCAACACACAATAGTTTCATATTTAATTACAATACAGACCAAAAACTTCACAATCACAAATCACAGGGTCACAAAAGTTTTCATCAGGCACAACAACAGAACACAACGTACACAACAACACAACCAACACCTAACTACTCCCACCCCACACTTATCTCGAACACTGTCCCCAGTGTTCACAAAAATTCACATAGCACAAAAATTGGGTGGTGGAACTCCCTAATCAATCAAAATACTCCACTTCTTTATCAGGTGCTGCTGCTTCATCTCCCATGTCTGAATCACCCCCATCGTCATCATCGGACTCCACATCGGAGTCCTCACGACGTGTCTCCTCATCTGTGGGGACATTATCATCCGTGGGCTCTACAAAAAGCTGGCCCCACTCAACATAGAGCCCTGACATTTTCGCCAAATGGGTAGTCTAGCTCGAGCTGCCATAGCTCCTCCTCTGTTGCCAGCGTCCCGCCTATCCGTAGCTAGAGCATCTGCATCCCGTACATGCGAGCCATGTACTGATCATCCCGAGCATGTCGCTCGGCAAGTGTAAGAACGGGCCCATGGGTGGTGTCGGGAGCCTTAGTTTTGGTGACATCTAAGGCCCGCCACTCCATCTGCGCGATGTAGTCTAGGGCCTCTTCCACAATATCTAGGCCCCTCAGGAATGTGGTGAGTAATCCACTAAATCCGTATCTGTGCCCCTGATGCAACCGGGCTCTCTTCATGGCGGAGATAATCACCGCCCCACATTGATCTCCAGCCCTTTCATCAGGGCGTACACCAAGCGTACACGATCTCGGGTTACATCCGTCATATGCACCCCCGGGATTAGGTAGGAACACACTATCTTAAGCCATATCTTGGCTTCCCTATTCATCTGTGAGTAGGGCAAAGTCTGATGGTAGCCCCTTTCCTTAAGTTTGCTCCACCTAGCCGTCGATCGGGTTCCATACAAAGTGCGTCTGATTTCCGCATATGGTGGAGTGATATTCAGCTGTCGAAGCACGTGGGCGTCTGTGTCCCGCGCCCCTAAGATAACATTGAGGTGGTGGGGCTCAAAAGTGACTATTTGCCCCCTTATTTTGATGGTGTGACTTCTGAGATTCAGGTTCCAATTGGCGTAGAATTCTCGAATCAAGTGCAAGTCGCATTCTTTGGGCTCTTCAAAAATGAAGTTCAGCCCAGTTGCCTCGATCCTCTGGACAATCTTGGGGAACTCTTGTGCCAACGGTTCCCTTGCTATGTGTTCCTCGGGGAAGTACTTGCTCTCTTTGTGCTTTGCGTACCACTTCTTCCCCTCCTCAGTCACTCACCTGGTTCCCTATTGACGGCATTGGCCGCGTGGAACCGCTGGTGCTGCTGGGACCGCTGTGCCGAGTCTGATTCTTTTTCTGCCGGCGCTAGATGTTGATGCGCCTTTTCCCTTGTCCTTCCTGCTTGCCATTTTTCCTGTCAACCCAAATAGACAAGATCAATGTTAAACCCATTTAAAATTTGCTTCGACTAAGGTTGGGTTAAGCTAGGCTACCCCACACTTAGTCCTTAGCCAAAATTACAACATTAAGGCAAGATCATGCTTACTTACACAAACAAACGACAAACATAACAAATATGCTTAGTGCATTTAGAGAATTCGACGGTATATATTCTATGTACTACTCAGACTTCGTACAGCTAGCCACAATCATTACCATCGATAACATTTTATCCCATAGCACTTAACAATGAAAAAAAAAGAAAAATTTACATACATAATCCTCTACGATTCACCCAATTCTTGCAAATTCCAATATTTCCTTCACCCGAGAATCCGTCGGTCTTTTAGCATAGTAACAATTAGCACATCGACTCATCTCACTCAACATGTACAACCCATCATGAATTTCACTAGTTCAACTAAGTTTTTGCATTTCAAACTCAAAGGCAAGCCCTAGCTATGATTTTATCAAAAAAATTCAATTAAACTATGTAATTAACGAGTTCAAGCAATCACAGTGATACTCCGAACATCAATCAATCAATAATTCAATTGAATTTCAACTTAATTTCTACTTAGGGCAAGTTTAGCTCATATCACATGTTCAATCTCGAAGAAAATCGACAAGAAATGAGATAGAATTGAAGAACATACCTTGAATTCGAAGAATTGATGAAAACTCGATGAAATTCTTGGCCTAAGTCCGTGTCACGTTGAGGGGGAAGGGGTTTTTGGGAGGTTGGTCGTGGAGGGTATGAGAGATGAGGAAAATTGAGGGGGAATCAGGGTTTAAAAGTGGGAAATTCACGCGGGTCACCTGGCGACCCGGTGTGACCCGTCGCGATATACACTTCAACGTGTCTCGGAGGGTAACGCAGAGCATGCCCTCCGTGACATGGAGCTGTCAAGAGGGTGTTCTGGAATTTTTAAAAAAATTCCAGATTTACACCTCAACGTGTCACGGAGGGTAACGCGGAGGCCCTCCTCCGTGACACGGAGCCATTGCCCTAGCTCACTGTTTTGCCACTTTTTATTATTTTTCATACCTCGAATTTTCCTTTGCGATCCCTTGCAAATTTATCCTCCGTTCAACCTGAAATTCCTCTTACGACAAGAAATTGGTTAGAATTATAGATTTCACTCAAAATAAAAATAAAAATAAAAATTTTGTTGTTAATCAAAAAAAGAAAAAGAAATCTATTCACAACTTACAAAGAAAAATTTCACGGGTTGCCTCTCGTGCAGCGCCTGGTTTACCATCGCGGCTCGACGTCATTCAGCTCAGTCATCTTTTAGGGTGACGAACATTTTCTCTTGACCACCGTCCTCACCCCAATAGTGCTTACATCGCTCCGGTGGTTTTCCCATTAACTCTCGTGATTCAACTATCTGAGCATCATCACCTCGATCAATCACGTTGATCACCGAGAGTTCCTCGTACACAGTCGGGAGCTTGGGGGCCTTATATACATCGAACACTTCCACCTTGTCATGTGCCCGCATAGTTAGCTACCCTGAAGCTACATCAATTAGCGCTTTCCCGGTTGCCAAGAAAGGACGTCCCAAAATAAATGGGACTTCCGCGTCTGGTTCAAAATCCAGCACGACGAAATCTACCGAGAAGATAAGGGAGCCCACTTGCACCAGTACATCCTCCACAATGCCATTAGGTCTGGCTAAGGACCGATCCGCTAGTTGCAAGATCACTGTTGTTGGTCTAGGACTCCCTAAACCCAACTTCTTGAATACCGATGATGACATCAACTTAATGCTCGCTCCCAAATCACATAATCCGCGAGCTCGGATACTCTGCCCAATTGTAATTTGTATAGTAAAGCTCCCAGGATCATTGAGCTTTGTGGGCAAACGGTTTTGTATCCAGGAAGTGCACTCCTCCGTGAGAGCTACCGTAGCATACTCAGTCAACCGACTTTTGTTTGCCACAATGTCCTTTATGTACTTTGCATACTTTGGCACTCCTTGCAAAACATCAACAAGAGGTAAGTTAATATGTACCTGTTTCAGCACCTCCATGAATTTCTTGAAACACGCCTCCTCCTTGTGTTTCTTTAATCTTTGAGGGAACGGGGGTGGTGGTCTTTTTGATTCAGCTACCTTTTCCTTCCCCCTCTCATCACTTTCCTCCCTCTCAACTTCTGCTGCCCCCGATTGTTGAGGTGGTCTTTCTAGTTCCACCTCTTTCAGCTGCAAACCACTCCTTGCGGTCACTGCATTCACCTGCTTGGGATTTGGATATGTCGCTCGGAAGTCCTCCTCTAGGCCTGGTATTTTGGGCTCCAGCAAATTACCCAAATTGATATTCAAGTGCCTTAGTAGCTAACTGGTTGTTCTTCACCCCGGCTGCCAATTTCACATAGTCAGCCTGCAATTGAGCTTGGTTAGCTATCATCGTCTTGAACATCTCCTCAATGCTGGGTGATTGTGGTGGAGGAGGTGCATTGTTATTTCTATATTGTGCCTGATAGTTCTGATGACCTCCTTGATTCCTCTGTGCCCCCTCACTCGAACTTTGCCCCTGATGGTTGTTGCTACCCCAAGAGAAATTTGGATGATTCCTCCAGTTGGAATTGTAGTTGTTGCCATACTGTTGGTGGTTGTTCCTCTGTACATTTCCCACAAAGTTCACCGAGTCAAGATTTGCTCCACAACACTCAGCTGAGTGCTTACTACTCCCGCACACTTCACACCAAATCTGCTGCACTGCATTCACTGGGGCTTGAGTCTGGTTCATTGTCATGTTACTGAAGTGGGTGTTGAGTTGATTTTGTAGAGCAGCTATCTATGCAGCAATAGCTGTAAAGCCATCCACTTCTAGAACTCCTGCTTCTTTCCTTGTTCCTCCTCTTGACGAATCAGCATTCCACTCCGGATTGCCCTGCGAAATACGGTTTAACAAGGTATACAGCTCCTCATAAGTTTTCTCCAATGCTTGTCCCCCAGCTGCTGAGTCTAGCAAGATTTTTGTGTGGGGTTCCAAACCCTTTATAAAAGTGTGCACCAGCACATCATTGGATTGATGATGATGAGGACAATCCCGCAACATGGACTTGAATCTCTCCCAAGCTTGATATAGATTCTCTCCCTCTCTTTGTTTAAAACTTAGAATTTGACTTCTAAGTCTTGCTGTTTTACCGGATGGAAAAAATCGTATCAAGAATTTCCTTGCAAGATCATCCCAAGTAGTAATAGAATTAGGTGGCTCAGCTTTCAACCACCTCTTGGCTTCTCCCAATAGTGAAAATGGGAACAATGTAAGCCTGACATAATCTAATGACACTCCAGTGGGGATGTAAGTGTCACTTATCTCCAAAAAATTTTGGAGATGCTGCTGTGGATCCTCATGAGGGAGACTTGTGAACTGCCCGCTGGTGTGCAGTAATTGCACCATGTTTTTCTTGAGCTCAAACCTCCCTCATGGCTCAGGTTTGCGGATGCTAGATGTGACATTGTTAGCATGTGGGATTGCCACCTCGCGAACCGGCCAAGCTGCTACTTCATCGGGCACTAACATTGCCCGTACTACTGGTGGATTCTGTTGTTGCTCCATTGTTGTTTGTTTGAGCAACTGCAGCTTTCTCTCTAGAGCTTCTCTCCACTGACGATAAAATAGTCTTTCAGGCTCTGAATATGAGTCCAACAGCTCCTTGTCTCTTGCCAGTGTTCAACAGAGATTATATCTACAAAATACAGGCTAAGACCAAGTTGTCAACACTAAGAGGAAAAAAAATAGTAAATTAACACTTAAGAAAAATTCACCAATTGCCAGTCCCCGGCAACGGCACCAAAAACTTGTTCGGTGTTTTTGCTTTGGGTATAAAGCTACACACAAGTGCACGTGGTCGAACAAGTAGTAAAGTGGCTTAAGTTAGCCAAGTATCAATCCCACAGGGACTGGGATAAGGTAGCAATCTACTCAAGTGTACTATATTTTAACTCTAACAATGAAGACAACAGTGCAAAGAAGAGTTTGATATTTTGATTTCTAATTTTATCCTAAGTCTACAAAGATTATATAATTTGAGTCTGAACTATGAATGTGAGCATGCTGAGGTTAAACGAACATGTAAGGAAATAAATTATTGATTTAATTTGGTTAACTTTTCCTCCGGTTGCTAGTCAAGAACTATTGCCAATGGATTAAAACTCTCATATTTAACCCAACTTAAGAATCATGAACTGTCCACCTACATTTCTGTGATTAAACGAAGTTCATGCACTAGCCATACAAAACCGGTTCCTTAATTGACTAATACGACTTTCAGGTATATTTCTATCCTGAAGGTAAATCAATTCTCAATTTTCCCAAACTAAAAAAAGATCATATCCTATTGATTCACAACTTTCCAATTTCTTTCTCTCTCGAGTGAAATCGGACTTTTTAGATATACATTAACATAGGCCACACATTAATGCAGTAAGAACAAGAATCAATAGAACAACCATGGAAGAAAAGATGAAAAACCAACTTAATCAACAATCACATTTCATTACAATTGTTCTTAACCTCAGCAAGAAGAGGATTTAGCCACTCATTTGTGGATTAAACATCGTTAAATGAGTGTTAAACATACAAGCAATTGAATTAAAGAAGAAGGAGATAGAGAAAAACCCTGAGATTTTTGTCCCCTCAACTGCCTGTAACCCACGTTCTTGCTCCACCCAGTCAGAATATTGAAAAATGAACCTAAGTGTTCTATTTATACTAGTGGGAATATTTCCCAGAATAACAAACAACGTGTCACAGAGTGCATCACGGAGCACTGCCTCCGTGACACGCCACTGATGCGGAGCCTCACTGGAAATTGACTGTCCAGGTAATAAGGCCCAACGTGGCACGGCGTGCAACGAGGGGCTAGGCCAACGTGCCACGGCCCAAACGCGCAACCACACTGGAATTTAGCCAAAAATTCCCTATCCAGTTAGAAGGCCTCCGCGATGGCAGCGTGACACGACTCCATCGCGGAGCCCTTTAATTTGTGCCATCCAATGCTATGTCCTTTGCTAACATCCGAGTCCAACCTCGATCTCTCCCAACACGCATTTTAGCTTCCCAAAATTACATTTCACCTGCAAAACAACGCTAATCATGTTGGTTAGTATAAAATCACATTTTATTATAAATCACATGAGAATGTATAAACATTGATAGATAAACAAGGCTAAAATGACACATTTAAGTATCACTTGAGCATATAAATTTGCCCAAGATCAATAACATCTGAGTACATACAGGAATCCGACACTGAATACACAATATGTCCAAAAAGCCTCTAAACTGATGAGTTGATTGGACAAAACCCCCAACTAACTCTCTATAGTATGAAAATTGAAAATACGACATACAACTAATAAGAAGGTTCCTTGCAAGGTGAGGACTCACCAACTGAGACTGAGGAAAGCTAACTTCGAAAATCTAACTCTCTGCGGGACTAAGCCTGGATATGGGAGCCTGTATCATAAAATGATACAACATAGAATATGCGGTCAGTATATGGAATGCACCGAGTATGAAAGGTAAGTAAAATTATTAAACATGCATAATATAAAACATAATCAAGATAAGATTTTGAGAGTAGGGCTTGCATGCTATTTTTTGAAATCATGATCTGAACATAACTGAATCGAATTACCCAAAAATGAAAACTGATAATCATAAGTAAAACTTAACATTGGGTCAAAACAAATGAAAACATATATCATTACTGATGTACATGCATAACTGAAATCATGAGGAACAATAGGAGACTAGTCATATAACCGACATTACCAGAATAGAGCTTATATGGTCCCGACTATCACACTCAAGTGGGCAGAGCCATCCAAAGCCTTTCCAAGGCTAAGGGTGATACCATGATATCGATATCGATATCAAGGCCCCTTGGGAGCAGGGGAAAGCTGCAAAGGAGCTCCTAGAATATAGAAAAAAACCTACGATGGCACGTAGTTCTGAGGCACAGGGTTGATTGACCCATAAAAATCATATGCTCTTCATCGTTTTTCAACAAAGCTGACCATCGTCTAGTGACAAAGCTGAATAATAATATACATGCATAATTGAAAATCTAAAATGAAGAGCCTTGGCTCAAACCATACCACAAGCTAAAAATAATGGAAGTCTTGACTCCAAAACCATGTGGTAAGCTAATTCATGAAATCATAAAACATACTTGATCAGATGGGCTTGCCCAATACTTTAACATGCTTGAAATCAAGTTTATTCACTTTGAAAACATGAACATAATCATGGTTATATCGAAATCATACTTTCTTCATAAACATCTCATCATACTTGAACTCATAACCCATAGATCTCAACTTTCATGAACATTCATAGATGGGCATCATAATTTAGAAAACTTGAAACATAGTTTATAATTTAAAGCATAGAAAAATCTTCCTATTAATCATAATTCATCATTCATAACATGCTTAGATCATACCCACGAATAAAACTTAAGAATCCAAGCATTGGGTAAGAACCCTGTAACACCCCGTAAATTTTCATAGTACGACCGTCGTGTGCGTAAGTACATGGAGAATTATAGGAAACCACACACCCGGGAGAAGGGACAAGGGGTGAACACACGAGCGCGTCGTTAAACAGACGGGAGGCCGAGACTGAGAAGTCGGTGCGCTGGGTGTCGCATCGCACAACCTGTCCTAGCGCAGGTACGAACGCATCGCGCCCCTAGTGCAGCACGATGGGGGGCACACCGCACACCCCCTGCCACTGCCTAGTTATATATATGAGTCTCTCTTAATGAAATTGATTCCTTAGATAAAAGTTCCTTCAGCCAATACAGATCTCTCATGCCATTTTCATTCAATGTCCTTCGAATTACGCCATCAAACCCCATCTAAATGAAAAGTCACCTTGGATAATGAGTTCTAGGCCTACGAGAAGCATCTCTGTGGAGTTATTTCATGAAAATTCTCATGGTGAGACGGAACCCCGTTGAGTAAAGATGCTTTCATGGTGATCAATCATAAAAACAACCAACAATCCAGAATGCAAGACGGAAACAACAATCAATAACTTAATTCCAAAACAATTTCATAAAATCACAATCATAATTCATGGCTTCAACCCTAGAGGAAGGGTTCTTGCCATTCATGTTTGTAAAACTACAATTAACTAATACTAAACTAACATACTTACATGAATTTGGTAGATGAGAAGGGAATTTGATAAACCCTAGATGAGTTCTCCCACTTCTCCCTTCACTCCTAGGTAGTTTTCCAGAATAAAATCGTGACCAAATGATTTTAGGAGCTAAGGGACCTATTTATAGTAAATGGAAAACGTGCATAATTTAGCCTGTCATGGAACGGCTACGTGTCACAGAGTGTATCGCAGAGCACTGCCTCCGTGACACGGAGGCAACGTGAAAGCTCTCTGGAAAGTGCCTCCGGAAACCAAGCTGCCGAGGGTCACCGCGCTGGCCAACGTGACACGCTGCTCATGCAGCGCGATGGCATGCTGCTGGCGCGCAGCTGGCCTAGCGTGGCACGGCGCTGGCGCACTGGATTTCTGCCTACTGCTGCCTGCTGCTGCCTTTTCTCGTGCGCCTGGATTTCCTTGTGCAATTCTATTCAACAAGGTGTACAACTCATCATAAGTCTTATCCAAGGCTTGCCCACCCGATGCAGAGTCTAGTAATATTTTTGTGTGTGGGTCTAGAGTTTCTACAAAGGTATGGGCCAGCACTTCATTTGATTGCTGGTGATGGGGGCAATCTCTCAACAATGACTTGAATCTTTCCTAAGCCATATATAAGTTCTCATCACCCCTCTGCTTGAAACTGAGTATTTCACTTCTCAACCTTGCAGTTTTGCCTGAAGGGAAGAATCTGATAAGGAACTTCTTAGCCAAGTCATTCCATGAAGTTATGGAGTTCGGTGACTCAGCCTTCAGCCACTTTTTCGCCTCTCCCAACAGTGAAAATGGGAAGAGGGTCATTCGGACATAATCTGTGGACACGCCGGTGGGGACAAACGTGTCACTAATCTCTAAAAAGCTCTGTAAGTGCTGTTGCGGGTCCTCATGTGCCATCCCAGTGAATTGACCACTAGAATGTAACAGGTGCACCATGTTCTGTTTAAGCTCAAAGTGCCCTCCAGGTTCCGATTTACGGATGCTAGAGGTCACATTCGTCGCTAGTGGGATTGCCACTTCGCGAACTGGTCTTGCTGCCAATGCTTCGGATGACAATTGTGCTTGTCCTGCGGGTGGTTGTTGTTGCACCTTTTCTTGAAGTCTCTTCAGCTTTTGCTCTAGAGCTACTCTCCTTCGCAAATGGATTTGACGTTCAGGCTCCAGCAACTATTCCACAAGCTCTCTATTTCTAGCCAGCTCGGCAGGACAACCTATCACCTGCAAATAAACAAACTAAGAACAAGTTTCTCAACACTTAAGGAAATTCACAAATCACACAAAAATAGATAAATTATCAAAACTTCACCGAGTCCCAGGCAATGGCCCGATTCGCGCGTCCGCAAGTGTACGGGTCGTGCAAGTAATATAGTGGCTCTTTTTAAGAACCGGATTGTCGAACCCACAGGGACTGGACCCATTCCTCTAACTATCCATTTCTAGTGTGATCTTAAATACCTCAAGTGTTGGTTATAGACATTTTCGATTGAGATTAATTAAATCTAAGTTTGGGTCAACGATGTATTCTGAAATTACTCTAGGAGCAACATAGAGTTAAAACCAATTAATCATGCGATACTACGATTTGCAATGGGTTAAGCATGGAACTATCAATTGTTATTTCACATAATTAGAATTGCATGTTTATGGTCTTTCAAGCCTCTAAACACGGCAATCTAGCCTCACTGCATCATTGTGAGCGAGGAGTTTAATTTCTAGTCGCGGGCAATCAATTATGTTGTGGTTTACGGGGAAACGATTAGGGAATTTCGTGCGTCTAACCATTTAACTCAACTTAGCCTCACAACTACTTCTTCGAGTGGTGATGTGACATCCCAAGTTGGTCTTTCATAACCCCCGTGTGTCAACCAAGCACGGTGTTAGGTATATTTCTATCCTGACACAAAAATCTCTCCCGAGATACAAACATGCTCCTTACATTCTCATGTCCTGACCTAGGTAATGCTTTCTCAAGCTATTACTCAAGCTAACAAACATGCTTTCATGGTGATCAATCATAAAAACAACCTACAATCCAGAATGCAAGACGAAAACAACAATCAATAACTTAATTCCAAAACAAATTCATAAAAGCATAATCATAATTCATGGCTTCAACCCTTGAGGAAGGGTTCTTGCCATTCATGTTCGTAAAACTACAATTAACTAATACTAATCTAACATACTTACATGAATTTGGTAGATGAGAAGGGAATTTGATAAACCCTGGATGAGTTCTCCCACTTCTCCCTTCACTCCTAGGTGGTTTTTCAGAATAAAATCGTGACCCAATGATTTTAGGAGCTAAGGGACCTATTTATAGTAAATGGAAAACGTGCATAATTTAGCCTGTCATGGAACGACTCCGTGTCACGGAGTGTATCGCGGAGCACTGCCTCCATGACATGGAGGCAACACGAAAGCTCTCTGGAAAGTGCCTCTGGAAACCAAGCTGCCGAGGGTCACCGCGCTGGCCAACGTGACACGCTGCTCATGCAGCGCGATGGCATGCTGCTGGCGCGCAGCTGGCCTAGCGTGGCACGACGCTGGCGCATTGGATTTCTGCCTACTGCTTCCTGCTGCTGCCTTTTCTCATGCGCTTGGCAGAGGCGTGGCATGGCGCTGGGCGCGGCACATGCACAGCGTGGCATGCTGCCTGGCGCGGCCAGCCTTGCCAAGGCATGCTCCTTGCCGACTTTCGCCAATTGCTTCCACTCCATTCCTTTCTTTCACCAACTTGTGAATTAGTTCCTCAAAATCCTTGAAACCTACAAAACAAAGACTAATCATGTTGGTCAGCACATATATTCACATTTATATAAAATCACATGAAAGTATGTAAAAAACCTTAGATAAACAAGACTACATTAAGGTATAAAGCGTATCTCGGGCATGCTATTTTTGCCCGTGATCAGTCATATCCCAGGGAATCTGCAAGCCGTGTCAAGTAGAGTCTTGTCTATGGGTGTATTGTGTACCACATTCTATAGACAGGAGGCTACGAGGCATAATAAGTGTGGTTACCCTCTTTTCTCCTCAAGTCGTGTTATAGAGCTGTGTTGTATAGGGTAACTCCCTAAGCTTACGTTATTCTACTTATTTACAGAGAAATTTCTGACTCATGACAGACCCCGACTGGTTGGGAGCTCGATGTCGCAGCGGGAGAGGGCACTAGTTGGGGTCCCAAGTCAGAGTCGGCCCAATCTGAGGGCTATTGGGAGACATCACCTCAATCTCCCCAGCATTCTCTGCTACCAGGAACCTTCTAGAGCAGCAACCATACCAGTACCACCTACATCCATCCTTGTGCAATCAGATTAGGAGATTAGGAGATTAGGAGTGCACTTTGTATGTTAATTCAGATGATGGTTGCCCAATGTCTGCCTCATCCAGTCATACTAGTCGTTGTTGAGCCCACTGAGGGGCCCGGGAGTTCTAGCATTCGCGAGTTCCTTGCTTTGATTCCTTCGCAATTTACAGGAACAGATCGATGAGAGGACCCCTAGAACTTCATAGATCAGCTGTAGAGGATATTCAGGGTCATGCATGCCTCTTCCATAGAATCAATTGAATTAGCAGTGTTTTGATTGCAAGAGGCAGCTGTTTTGCGGTACGAGAGTTGGAAAAGATCCCGAGGCAAATATATACCCCTACCTACGTGGCCTAGCTTCTTTAAAGCTTTCATAGACCACTAGTTCCCCTAAGAGGTCGGACAGTCCAGAGTAGAGCTGTTTCTACATCTGGAGCAGGGCATAATGAGTGTCAGAGAATATGCATTAAGTTTTGATTCCCTGGCCAGATATGCGCCTACATTTGTTGATATCGTGCCAGCCAAGGTACACCAGTTTATTATGGGACTTGCGCCAGAACATGCGGAAGCTTGTATCATATCCACATTGCGGAAGGATATGGATATCTTACGGATTCAGGCCTTTGCTCAGAACATAGAGAAACTTAGATAGCGTCATTACCCGATTGATAGGGCCGGTCAAGAGCAACATCGGGGGGCTTGACCTGCAGACTTTCTGTCAGAATTTTAGGGTAGGACTAGGCCTTGTTTATCAGGTAGGCCACCTAGGCCCCCATTTTAGCAGTAGAGGGAAAGCAAATCTGATCGCTGTGGTCAGTCAGGTCCCGGTGAAGGTTCACGAGCGTCAGGCTCGCAACAATAGAGGGGTCCTAATCAGATGGAACCAACTGTACCACATTGTAGTTACTATCATAGGCGACATCCAAGGAGATGGAGGTATGGTTTCACTGCCAGGTATTCCTGTGGACAGGAGGGACATATAATGAGGGATCATCTGACTAGACACCAGGGCGATTAGGACCAGCAAAATATATCCTCAATGGGTTCATATGCTCCAACACCTTCTGCAGGGCGCAAGCCCTCAGCTCTAGCCAGCAGAGGCCGAGGTAGATCAAGGGAATCTAGTTCAAGCAGCTATCAGGATTGCACATATGCACTATCGGGATGACAGGAGTCAGAGTCGTCACCAGATGTTTTGGTAGGTATGCTGGGTGTTTATTCTCAACCAACTTATTCTCTAATAGATCCAAGTTCCACTTTGTCTTATGTTACTCCACTAGTGGTTCGAAAGTTCGGTATAACACCAGAAATACTTAAGCGACCCTTTTCAGTGTCTACACGCACCGGTGACTCTATTATCGCAAAGAGAATTTACCAGGGTTGTACGGTAGAGATTGTTGGTCACCAGACCTTAGCAGATCTAGTGGAGCTAGAAATGATTGATTTTGACGTAATTATAGGTATGGATTGGCTGGCACCATGTTACGCCAATGTAGAGTGTTGGACCAAAACTGTTCGATTTCACTTTCCAAGGGAGGTAGTGCGAGAATGAAAGGGAAATGTAGCTACGCCAAAAGGTGGTTCATATGCTATCCGAGGGCAAGAAAGTTGATAGTGAAAAGCTGTATTTACCATATTATTAGGGTTTGGGATATGCAAGCAAAATCCTCGACTCTTTAGTCCATCCTAGTGGTTAGTGAGTTTCTAGATGTGTTCCCAAATGAGCCTCCTGGTACTCCCCCAGAGCGTGAAATCAATTTATCCATCGACTTCGTACCAGGTACTTAAACTATATCCATCCCTCTGTATCACATGGCTCCTGCCGAGTTGAAAGAATTGAAAGAACAGTTGAAAGACTTGTTAGAAAAGGTTTTTATCAGGCCCGGTACTTCGCCATGTGGTGCGCCAATTCTATTTGTGAGAAAGAAAGATGGCTCTCTACACATGTGTATAGATTATCAGCAGTTGAATAAAGTTATCATTAAGAATAAATACCCTCTTCCAAGGATAGATGATTTATTTGACCTGCAAGGGGTGAAGTATTTCTCCAAAATTGATTTGTGATTCGAGTACCTCCAGGTTCGTGTTAGGGAGAGAGATATCCCAAAGATAGCTTTTAAAACCTAGTATGGTCATTTTGAGTTCCTAGTAGTATGTCCTTTGTGTTGACAAATGCACCAATAGTGTTCATGGATCTAATGAACAACATCTTCAGGCCATATTTAGATCTATTTGTGATAGTGTTCATTGACGATATCCGGGTGTACTCCCTCACAGAAATTGAATGCAGGTACCATTTGCAAAAAGTTCTCTAAATCCTTAGAGACTGCTAGTCATATGCAGAGTTGTCTAAATGTGAGTTTTGGTTGAATTCTGTAGCCTTCTTGGGCCATATTGTATCATATGTGGGCATTCCGGTTCAAGCGGATCATTTATGATGAAAAGGATGAGCTTCAAGAGAATGATTCGGGGTTCTTGCAGAGTGGAACCATGTAGTACCAGACACAAGATAGATCTTCCAAATAACAAGGACACAGAATATCGAGGCAGTTAAGACATGGCCTATACCTATAACTCCAACTGAAGTTCGCAATTTTCTAGGGTTAGCCAGGTACTTCAAAAGATTCGTGGAAGGATTCTCTACCTTATCAGCACCGTTGACTAGGTTGACTCAGAAAGCAGCCAAATTCCTCTGGACCGAGGCTTGTAAGTAGAGTTTCCATGATTTGAAAAATAGATTGACATCTGCACTAGTATTAGACTTACCAGAGGGTTCAGAAGGTTAAGTGTGACGCTTCGGGTGCTGGGTTAGTATGTGTTCTGATGCAGCATTACAAGGTAATTGCCTACGCTTCAAGGCAGCTAAGGAAGAAAGAAAAGAACTACCCACCCATGATTTGGAGTTAGCTGCAATGGTTCATGCCTTAAAATTATGGAGGCATTATTTATATGGCGTGCAAGTGGATATTTTTTTCTGATCATAAAAGCCTCCAGTACATTTTCATGCAGAAAGAGCTAAATTTACGACAGCGTCATTGGCTAGAATTGATGAAAGACTACGATGTGAACATCTTGTATCACCCAGGGAAGGCTAATATCATAACTGATGCCTTTAATCACTGATCCATGGGCAGTTTAGCACATCTGAGGCCAGAACAGCAGGAAATGGCTCGATATTTGCACCGGCTAGACATCTTAGCAGTCCAGGTAGTCGATTTAGAGGATAATGGGCCTATGATTCAGAATACAGCAGTATCATCACTAGTTATAGAGGTAAAAGAGTGGCAGTATAAGGAACTTAACCTAGTACAACTTAGAAATAAGGTTCAGCAAGGTAAATTAACATCCTTCGAGTTAACGAAAGATGGAGTCTTAAGATTCAGAGATCGCCTTTGCATTCTAGATGTAGTAGGGCTCTGCCAGAAGGTCATGGCAGAGGTATATTACTCTTGTTACTCTCTTGATCCAGGTTCGATGAAGATGTACCATGACATAAAGGAGATATACTGGTGGCCTAGAATGAAGAAAGGAGTAGTCGAATTCATAGCATAACGTCCTAATTATCAGCAGGTAAAAGCTGAACATCAGAAACCTAGCGGACTAACTCAAGAGATGGTTGTGCCTATGTGGAAGTAGAAGATATTTAATATGGACTTTGTGACAGGGTTACCCCGTACTAGATGCAAATTTTACTCTATTTGGGTTATTGTCGATAGGTTGATGAATTCAACTAACTTCCTACCAGTACGGACTACATTCTCAGCTGAAGATTACACCAAATTATATATTAAAGAGATAGTCCGACTGCATGGTATCCCAGCATCTATTATTTCTGACAAAGGGGCGCAGTTTAAGCTATATTTTGGCAATCATTTTAGAAAGGTTTGGGGACACAGGTCAATTTGAGTACAAACTTTCATCCCTAGACAGAAGGCCAGGAAAAGCGCACCATTTACATGCTTGAGGATATGTTACGGGTGTGCGTGCTAGATTTAGGAGTGATCTGGGATGAGTATTTACGCCTTATTAAATTTGCATAGAATAAAAATTATCATTCTGCTATTCAGATGGCGCCGTATATGGATTTATATGGTCAGAAATACTGGTCCACCATAGGCTTGTTTGAAGTAGGAGAGGCCGAGTTGATCGGACTTGATATGATCCATCAATCAAAATAAAAAGTGAAACTTATCAGAGAATGCTTGCTAATAGCCCAGAGTCATCAGAAGTCCTATTTTGATGTTTGGTGTAGAGACTTGGAATTTAATGTAGATGATTGGGTGTTTCTCAAGGTTTCGCCTATGAAATGCGTGATGAGGTTTGGCAAGAAGGGCAATCTTAGCCCTAGATTCATTAGCCCATATCAAATCCTCCGAAGAATAGGCTGAGTGGCATATGAGTTAGAACTGCCTTCAGAACTAGAATCTGTTCATCCAGTCTTCCATGTGTCAATGTTGCGAAAGTGCATAGGGGACCCATCTCGGGTTGTGCTATTCAAGGATGTACGAGTTACTGAATAATTATCCTATGAAGAGGCTCCAGTTGCTATGCTAGATAGACAAGTTCGTAGATTGAGAACTAAAGATGTAACCTCCATTAAAGTTTTATGGAGGAATAGAAATGCAGAGGAAATGACTTGGGAAGCTGAGGAAGACATGAGGTCTAAATACCCTCACCTATTCCAGACTTGACCCAGATTATACAGTTGAGGTGAGCTTGTTGATTCAAATGTTACCTTATTTCTTATATTACTAGTACTGTTTAGTTATTCACTTCCATGTTGTGGGATAGTTGGTTATAGAGTCCTGTGAGTCACCTATGTTGGATTTTTTTGCATTTCAAGTTTTCAGATAGTCCAGATTACAGATGAGGCTCTGGATAATTTTTGTTGGAAATAGTTAAAATAGTTAAGCCTTTGGAACCTAAAGACTATATTCAAGGATGAATGTTCCTAAAGTGGGGATGGTGTTACACCCCATAAATTTTTGTAGTACGACTATCATGTGCGTAAGTATATTGAGAATTATAGCATACCACACACCTCGGGACAAGGCCCAAGGGGTGAACACACGAGCGCATTGTTAAAGGGAAGGGAGGCTGAGACTAGGAGGCTGGTGCGCTGGGCGCCGCATCGCACCCCTAGTGCAGCGCGATGGGGCCACGCGCACACCCCTCTACCAATGCCTAGTTATATATATAAGTACCTCTTAATGAAATTGATTCATTAGATAAAAGTTCCTTCGGCAAAAACAGAGCTCTCACGCCATTTTCATTCAATTTCTTTCAAATTACACCGTCAAACTCCGTCTAAATGCAAATTATCCTTGGATAACGAGTTCTAGGCCTACAAGAAGCATTGATATGGAATTATTTCATGAAAATTCGCTTAGTTAGCCAGAACCCCGCTGAGTAAAGTTTGCCGAATTTACTCTAAATTGAGTCCAAAACGGATACAGGCAATAGGTAAGTAATTCTACCTTCTAAATTCTCTAGAATTAGCGTGTTTTTGACCATATTAATTGATGTTGAAGTTATAGTTAATTCTATTGAAAGATATTGTTATTTACCGAATGTTAGAATTGAAATAGCTTTGTTTCCTCAGCGTGAGGGCTGCAAATTGGTGAAATTACTCACTTCAGGCTGGAATTGATCGAGCGCCTAGAAATCAACGAATAAGGTATGATAAGGATATCCCCTTCGGCAAGTTACGTTTGTCATAGAGTTACAAACGACCTATTTTTCTATAGTACTACAAAGTAAACCTATTGTGGTTAGCTGTTATAAATATAATTGAGACGACAATGATGACATAGGAACCCTTGTCAAAATTAAACCTACTTATCTTGGTCTCTCATACGACACTTGGATTGCTGAATGTTTTTGTTGCCTATGGGCTATGCTCACATGAGCAATATGATGTCTGGAGGGACCAGATTGAGGCCGTAAGGTCCGTATTGAGGGCTAGTCACCTCTAGACTCCTCTATGCCTTAGTGGCATCTCGACCCTCAGTTGAGACAAGGCTCAAGGTCTAGTTACAATGGTCCAGTTATAGGAGCCCAAACGACTTAAATAGAGTTACAGGAGCACAAATGGCTCAGATATAGTTACAGGAGCCCAGGCGGCTCATATACAATCACAGGAGCCTAGATGACTTAGATACAGTTACAGTAGCCCAGATGGCTTAGATACAGTAACAGGAGCCTAGATGGCTCAGATACAGATACAGGAGCCCTGACAGCTCAAATACAGTTATAGGAGCCCAGATGGCTCAGACATAGTTACAGGAGCCTAGATGGCTCAACCCAAAAATTGGAGCCTATCAGGCTCGAATACATTTTCAGAGGATGAGTACTCTTGAGTTACTGTATGCTTCCCAATATTTAGTCCAGATTTGAGAAGTGTGCACTGTTTGTACTTGTCGGGGCTTATGGGGGCCCAGGTAGGTTTCTGTGTTGATTGTACGTTTCAGGCTTATGGGGGCCCGATTAGGTTCTTGATTGTGCTTATACTTGCTAGTTATATTTAGAATTGTGAAGTTACTTAGGTTAAATTTTAATTCTCCTTATTGATTACTTTCAGTCCTTCTACTAGCTTTATTCATCTTCCATTACTTCCTTACATATTAAGTACGTATTGTACTGAAGCCCATGAGGGCGCGACATTACTTTCCTGTAGGTACGGTTAGACGTGATCCAAGTCCTTCCTAGCTGCCAGTCGTAGTCAACAGTTCGGTCAGCTCCTTTCCTCTGGAGATGATAGTTATAGAAGGTTTGTTCTTTTGTTGTATAGATTTTGGGTAGGTTGGGGCCCTGTCCCAACCATTATTCCACTCTTAGAGTCTTGCAGGCTACAATTTCTCAGTTGTTAGTTGTTGGTCGTGAGGAGCCTATGTATATTATGTTTTGCGTGGTGGACGTATGGGGCCTAGTGTAGATGCTTAGTGGCTGCCTTATCGGTCGTAGTATGAGTATGAGTGCCTATTTTTCATTCAGCTATAACTAGATAGCATGGTGATATTGTTGGCCCGCATAGGATCCCTGTTATCATCTTGTTGTTGGGTTTGTTATTTTCCTTTACAGGTATTGTGTGGCTTTATCGGCCTGAGGCTATGTTTACAGCCAGATATAGCTTGTTGTTTTCTTGATTTTGAGTTTCTAGAAAGCACCACAGATGCCTAATCCTAGCCAAGTTAGTCTAGGTCTCAGGTTGGCACTAGGTGCCAGTCATGCCTCCCAAGGTGGGGCGTGACAAACCCTGATGGAATCATTAATTAGAACATCATGAATTGAGAGGGAATTGGGAATTGTTGCGGATAATTACACCTATTCATAACCTTACATACCTTAGAGGATCTGATTTTACTACTTCCTTGATAGCCCAAAGAGAATTTAGGAAGAACTTGGAAGAGCTAGCCTTGATAACCTCTCAAACTTCTAAACATGCATGCATGAATGTGAATGAGCCTAGAATGAACTTACCCCTCTTAAAACTCACTATTCAGAGCATAAAACAACATAGTTTAGGCCTTCGGAAAATAGGAATTATGAAAAAGCCCTTAATAAACGCGTAGGAAAAACAGACAGCCAGTCCCAACGAGGGATTGGACGAGTCGTTACCACTGTCCACGACTCATGGTCACCAGTCATCATGAACACTGCCCATCATCCTCAAAATGGTCCCCACGAGGGACTTAAAATGATCTGTTACCGGTGACCATGACTTCTGGTCACCTTCCGTTGCCTTCACTGCCCAAATGGTTGATCCCCAACTCTCACTTATCCATAGATGACTTGAGGGGTCGTGGTGCTGACCACGACTCATGGTCATGTCCGTGGTCACCCCAAGGTCAAGATTCCAAACCACAACTACTCTTCACCCCACGATTCACTCCACCACTCCTGGCATGCCCCACGGGTCATAGGATGACTCGTCCTGTGACCTGGTATAGAAAATTCAATTTTCTCCATTTCAACTCGCAAGTCTGATTTTTGGGCTTCCGGGGTATAACAATATCTCCCCCTTGGAAACATTCATCCTCGAATGTTTAAAATCATACAGAAAAGTAGATAAATGTTATCATCATACTCAAATACTGAACATACAAGCTGAAAACTGATGGAGTGATTGACTCTGATTTGAACTACACAACTGAACTGAATTCCCGAACCACACATACATCCATTTACATAAAAGAAACAGAGGTAGTGAGCTGAACATGAAACTAAATAGAGTATTAAGGAGAAAACTGATACCTCAAGCTAAAACTGAGCTGGTAGTCAATAGATGCGGGTATTTAGTCATTATATCTACTTCGGATTCCCATGTAGCTCCCTCGACATGCTGATTCCTCCATAACACCATGACTGAAGCTACTTCTTTGTTCCTTAGCTTACGAACCTGCCGATCTAGTATCTCCACTGGAACCTCTTTATAACTAAGGCTGCCTTTCACACCGACACTGTCCATCGAAAGAACTAGAGCTATATCACCCAAACACTTCTTTAAGAATGATACATGAAAAACTGGATGGACTGAGGCTAGTTTTGAGGGAAATTCCAACTCATATTCTACATTGCCAACTCGTGTCACAATTTGGTATAGGCCAACATAACGAGGACTGAGTTTCCCCTTCTTTCCAAATCTCTTCACTCCTTTTATGGGAGATACCTTTAAAAACACCTAATGAACCTCAAACTCAAGTTCTCTCCTTCTCACATCCACATCGGACTTTTGGCGAATCTGAGTTGTTTTCAACCCGTATCTTTTAAGCAGAACTTTCTCCATGGCCTCATGGAATGAATCCAATCCTATCATTGCAGCTTCACCGGCTTCAAACCAACCAATAGGCGATCTACACCTCCACCCATAAAGAGCCTCAAACGGAGCAATCTGAGTATTGGAATGGTAGTTATTGATATACACAAACTCAATGAGGGGAAAATGTTCATCCCAACAACCCTTGAAGTTAATAACACATGCTCTCAGCATGTCCTCGAGAGTCTGAATAGTACGTTCTGCCTGACCATCCATTTGTGGATGAAATGTTGTACTAAGCTTGACCTGAGTACCAAGTCCCTTTTGAAATGATCTCCAAAACTGGGAGGTAAACTGAGTACCTCTATCCGATATGATGGACAAGGGCAGTCCATGCAACCGAACTAGCTCTCGAATGTATAGTTTGGCATATTCCTCCGCTGAATCAGTAATTTTGACCGGTAGATAATGAGTGGCTTTGTTCAACCAATCCATGACCATCCAAATGGAGTCATACTGTCGATGAGTGTGAGGCAACCCTGTGATGAAGTCTATGTTGATCTCCTCCCATATCCAAGTAGGACTACTTATGTCTTGAACAACACCTGCTGGTCTATGGTGCTCAACCTTCACTTGCTAACAATTCAGACACTTAGCCACAAATTCTGCAATGTCTTTCTTAATTGCCAATCCACCAACAGACTTCTCATAGGTCACGGTACATCTTGGTGGCACCTTGATGTATGGAGTATCTGGAACCATAAGCCTAATTCAATATCCAATCTCTCAAATCATCAACATCCAAAACACACAAGCGACCCTAATATCGAAGCAGACCATCTCCCCCTTTGGAGAAGACCTCTACCTTCTGATTCTGAACAGCTTTCTTCAACTTTACCAAAATGGGATCCTCGTCTTATCTATCTTTCACACTAGTCACAAAGGATGACTGTGATCTGTTCTGAACTATAACACCACCATCGGTCGAGTCAACCAAACGAACTCCCAATCATGCAAGTCGATGCATATCCTTCACCAGCTCCTTTCTCCCCTCATCTACATGGGACACACTCTCCGTATAAAGCCTACTATGAGCTTTTGCTACTACATTAGCCTTGCCTGAATGGTGAATGACACTCATATCATAATCCTTGAGGAGCTCCAACCACCTTCTTTGACGCAGATTTAGATCCTTTTGGGTAAACACATATTGTAGGCTTTTGTGGTCCGTAAACACATCTACATGGACCCCATACAAATAGTGTCTCCAAATCTCTAAGGCAAATACTACCTCCGCCAATTCAAGATCGTGAGTCGGATAATTATTTTCATGAACCTTCAACTGCCTAGAAGAGTATGCTATCACTTTACCACGCTGCATCAACACACAACCAAGTCCGATCCTCAAAGCATCATTATATACCACAAACTCATCGGTACCCTCAGGTAGGATTAACACATGTGCTGAGGTGAGTCTAGTCTTCAACTCCTGTAAGCTCTCTCAAAAGCCTCTGACCATTGGAACTTTACTTTCTTTTGTGTCAATTTGGTCAATGGCGCTGCAATAGATTAAAACCCCTCAACAAACCTCCGATAATAACCGGCTAAGCCCAAGAAACTCATGATATCTGATGGATTTATGGGTCTAGGCTAATTCTTCACCATTTCTATCTTTTGAGAGTCCACCTTTATTCCCTCACTTGACACCAAATGGCCCAAAAATTCCACTTAGTTCAACCAAAACTCGCACTTGCTGAATTTCACATATAATTGGCGATGCTTGAGAGTCTGTAGCACCACCCTCAAATGAGCAGCATGTTCCTCCTCGCTCCGAGAGTATATAAAAATGTCATCTATGAACATGATCACGAACATATCCATGTATGGATTTAACACCTTGTTCATCAAGTCCATAAAAGCTGCAGGAGCATTCATTAGTCCAAAGACATAAGTACAAACTCGTAATGACCATACCGAGTCCTGAAGGCTGTCTTCGAGATGTCACTCTCCAAAACCCTAAGTTGATGGTATCTAGATCTGAGATCTATCTTTGAAAAGAACTTAGCACCTGGAAGCTGGTAAAACAAATCCTCAATCCTGGGGAGAGGATACCTGTTCTTGATTGTGATCTTATTCAACTTTCGATAATCAATGCACATACGAAGAGAACCATCTTTCTTGTGAATAAAGAGAACTAGAGCACCCTATTGGGATTTGCTCGGTCTGATGAACCCCTTGTCTAAAAGGTCTTTCAACTGCTCCTTCAATTCTTTTAGTTCGGTTGGGGCCATTCTGTAAGGAGGAATAGATATAGGTTGCGTATCGGGAAGAAGGTCAATACCAAAATCAATCTCCATCTTTGGAGGGATTCTCGGTAAATCATTTGGGAAGACTTTTGGATTCTCACATACTACCTGAATGCACTAAATAGTCAGGGTGTCAGACGTAGTATCCTTAACCCTAACTAGATGGTAGACACAAACCTTGGAGATCATCTTCCTATCCTTAAGGTATGAAATGAAATGACCTACAAGCACGACTGAAGTACCCTTCCGCTGTAGGAATGGCTCACCTAGAAATCTAAACTCTACTGCCTAGGTTTTACAATTAATTGAGGCATAGCATGCAAACAATCAATCCATGCCAAGGATAACATCAAAATCGGTTATGGCTAACTATACTAAATCCTTTGAGGTAACTATTTGAAGGACTGAGACAGAGCAATTTCTATACCCCCGTCTAGCTATAACTGAATCACCGACTGGAGGAGAGACTGAGAAGGGTTCTGATAAGATTTCGGGACTAACTCTAAAACTAGTAGCAACATAGGGCATCAAAAAAGACAAAGTAGCCCTAGGATCAAACAATGCATATACATCAAGACAGAATACTCATAGCGTACTAGTAACTACATTTTGGGAAGACCTCCTACTGCTGACGGGATGCTAGAGCATAGAATCTGTTTTCTCTCTATCCGCCACTTGTGCTAGTAGATGCCCCCTATTGAGCTGGGCGTGCTGGTGGAGCTGCTGAACTAGAAGTTGGTCCTTGGCCTATTATGACCCTGTCTGGCTGCTGGACAATCCCTAAGCATGTGTCTGGGTTTCCTACACCCGAAGTAAGCACCTGTACCTTCCAAACACTAGCCTGTGTGTCTCTAGCCAGATTTTCTACACTTTGGAGGGATAGTTTAGGTGGGACTACTACTCGGACCTCTCGAGCCTGATGCTCGTCCCCTTCGTTCACGCCTGGACCTGGATGGCACACTCATAGCTGAAGGCGCTAGGGATGAAGATCTCTGGTGGGACTGCTGACGGTGCTCAATAGGCCTCTAAAGGGAGATTCCGATGCTATCAGTCCTGTCCCTCTTGGCCTCTCTCTCCCACTTACTCACCTGTACCGCCTCCATCTACTGGGCGTACAAAAGTATCTGAGCAAAGCCAATATCTTGGAGAAGAATCGCGGTTCGGCAATCCCTGACCAAGTAGTATACTATCCCATGTAAAAATCTGCTCACACAGGCCCTCTGATACGCCACCATCTCGGGTGCATAACTGGATAGATGTGTTAATTCCAAGGCATACTCCTGAACTGTCATCTTTCCTTACTTTAGATTTACAAACTCGGACGCTTTAAGCTCCCTCATCTCAGGAGGGAAAAACTGATCTAGAAAGCGACATGAAACTCATCCCAAGTGATAGGGGCTGCTCCGACTACCCTATTATCCTTCCACTATTTGAACGAAATGCGCGCGACCCCCTTTAACTGATATGAGGACAAATCGCCACACTCCTCCCCAGTCATCCCCATAATCTAGGTGATCTTCAAAATCTCCTCATCCACCTTCGATCTAAGGAACTCAAGAGGTTTTATCCTCAAAAAGTCTCTAACCCTCGTTCTCGCTGCATTCCCATTTTGAGAGACATGCGCTACTACCTATTGATTTACATGGGCAGTCAAGGCCTGGGATAACATCTCAATGGCTGCTCTAAACTCTGTGTGGGCAACCAGCTCCGGTATGTGCTCCGCATGGGCTGGTGGGGCCTACTGGTGCTCGTCTCTACTTCCATCTTCATGGCCATTTCCTTTTCCATTTCTCCTTTCATTAACTCTACGAGGAGTCATGATTTTGCAAATGCGTATAGCATGAGTTAGAAGGATATAGAGACATTTCACCGCACGATATAGATCATGAAAGAAGGGAACATTTCCTAAACATCTCGTAGCCTCCTCTTCATAAGTGTGGCGTTCTTCACACCTTTGAAAAAGTCTCTACTTAATGCGGCTTTAAGATACCCTAGGACGCTTCAGAACCTAATGCTCTGATATCAAGTTTGTCACGGCCTGAGCATAGGCCCGGATCGAGACATGAGACAAGAAACCCCGAGAGATTCCAAGTTGACCCATGGCATGAAAATACCTATAACTCAATCATAGATAAGTGGAAGATCATCATAAATAACATAGCGGAAGTATAAACAAAATATAACATCTGAGTACATATAGGAATCCAACGCTGAATACACACTATGTCTAAAAAGCCTCTAAACTAACGAGTTGATGAGACAAAACCCCTAACTAACTCTCTATAGTATGAAAACTAAAAAATACAACATACAACTGATAAGAAGGGACCTCGAAAGATGAGGACTCACCAACTAAGGCTGAGGAAAGCCAACTCCGGAAATCAGACTACTGGCAGGACTGAGCCTGGATATCGGAGCTAGTATCATAAAATGATACGGCATAAAGTATGCGGTCAGTACGTGGAATGTATCGAGTATATAAGGTAAGTAAAACCTCTAATTAAGTAAAATCATTAAACATACATAATATAAAACATAATCAAGATAAGATTCATAGAGTAGGGCTTGCATGCTATTTTTTGAAATCATGATCTGAACATATCTAAATCGAATGACCCAAAGCTGAAAACTGATAATCATAAGTAAAACTACACATTGGGTCAAACCTGATAAAAACATATATCATGAATGATGTACATGCATAACTGAAATCATGAGGAATAATGGGAGACTCGTCATATAACTAATATTACTATGATAGAGCTTACGTTGTCCCAACTATCACATTCAAGTGGGTAGAGCCGTCCAAAGCCTTGCCAGGCTAAGGACACTACCATGATATCAACATCAAGATCAAGGCCCCTTGAGGGCAAGGGAAAGCTCCAAAGGAGGTCCCAAAATATAAAAGAAAACCTACGTTGGCACGTAGTTCTAAGGCACAGGGTTGACTGACCCTTAGCCTACTCGGTGCTACACACTACTCCCAAAAACATGCATATGTTCTCCATCATTTTTCAACGAAGCTAACCATCGTCTAGTGACGAAGCTGAATAATAATATAAATGCATAATCGAAAAATCATAACTTAAGGAGTCTTGGCTCAAATCATACCACAAGATAAAAATAATGGGAGTCTTGATTCTAAAACCATGTGCTAAGCTAATTCATGAAATCATAAGACATACTTGATCATATGGTCTTGCCCAATAGTTTAACATGCTTGAAATCAACTTGAATCACTTTTAAAACATGAACATAACAATGTGTATATTGAAATGATACTTTCTTCATAAACATCTCATCATACTTGAACTCATAACTCATAGATCTCAACTTTCATGAAGATTCATAGATGGGCGCCATAATTTAGAAAACATGCAAACATAATTTATAATTTAAAACATTACAAAATCCTCCCATTAATAATAATTCATCATTTAAAACATGCTTATATCATACCCATGAATAAAACTTAAGAACTCATACATTGGGTAAGAACCCCCATGGAATCATCATTTAGAACATCATGTATTGAGAGGAAATTGGGCATGCGTGTAGATAATTACACCCATTCATAGCATTAAATACCTAAGTGGATATAATTTTACTACTTCCTTGATAGCCTAAAGAGAATTTAGGAAGAACTTGGAAGAACTAGCCTTGATCACCTCTCAAACTTCTAAACTTTTATGCATGAATGAGAATGAGCCCAGAATGAACTTACCCCTCTTAAAACTCACTATTCAGAGCTTAAAACAACGTACTTTAGGCCTTAGGAACATAGAAATTATGAAAGATCCCTTAATAAACTCGTAGGGAAAAACAGACTACCAGTTCCAATAAGGGACTAGATGGGTCGTTACCAGTGACCACGACTCGTGGTCACTAGTCATAGTGAATGTTCACTCCCAATTACAAGCAAGTGCACGTGGTCGTACAAGTAATAAAGTGGCTTTATTCAAGCCAGGTATCGAACCCACAGGGACTGTAACGTGGTAGTAATTTTTCCTAAGTGTTTAGTATACACACATCTTTATACAAGTAGACAACTAAAACAAATGGTGATTTTTTCAAGAATAATAGTTAATGTAACCTTAAGTAAAAATTGTAAATTATAATCTGAACAATAGCACGAACAAGCTGAGGTTAAGGCAAACATGCAGATATGTAATTTATTGATTAAATTTCAGTCAACACTTCTCTTTGGTTGTTTTTCAGGAATTATTAACCAATGGATTGGGTCTTTTGAACTCCTCTCCAATTAAAGAATCATGAGACTTACATTACACATTTCTGTGATGCAAAAACCTCATATTCTAGTAATACACAACAAATTCCAAAGATGACAAAATCTGACATTACAGATATATTTCTATTCTGAATGTTAATCTTCTCTTAATTTCTCAACCAAGACAAGAACATATTCTACCAATTCACCTCTATCCAATTAATCTTCCTTTCAGAAATAAAACTGGAATTCTAGGATGTACATTAACAATGGCTAAGCATTAATGTAGTGAAAACAAGAATTAGTAGAACAACCATTTTAGAGAAGATAAAATCTGAAATAACATCAATTACATACTACTGCAATCATCCTCAACCTCAGCCAAAGGTGAATTAGCCACTCATTTGATGATTAAACATCTTCAAACAAGTAGAAATCATACAAGCAATTGAAATTTAAGAGAAAAATGAAGAGAATTAACCCTAGAACTTCTTCAGCTCAACTTCTTGATACCCACGTTCTAGCATGAAATGTTATATCACTAAAAATAAAACCTAAGTGTGCTATTTATACAAGTGAGAAATTTCCCGGAATAAACTGGCAACATGGCACGGAGGGTATCGCGGAGCATCAGCTCCATGCCATGGCCCTGTCGCGAAGCTTCACTGGAATTTGGATGCACAAATCTTAACCTCAGCGTGGCACGGAGGCTATCGCGGAGCCTCAGTCCGTGCCACGGACGTGTCATGCACCTTCACTGGAATCTGGGTGTGCAACAAAGTCTTCCCACCATGTCACTGAAGTGAACGCGGAGCATGCGCTCCGTGACACGGTGCCATCTCGCAACTTCACTAGAATTCAGTTCAACTTTCACTCTAGGCAGAATGCTACCGCGATGGTAATGTGACACAACCTCTATCGCGGAGCATCAAGTTTTTAGTATTTTCTTGCCGACTTCCGCGTTTTGCTTCCAAGTCCATTCCTCCACTTCACCAACTTGTAGATTAGTTTCCAAAATTCATTTTAAACTGCAAAAATAATAACTAATCATGTTGGTTAGTATAAATCCACGTTTACATACAAATTACATGAGAATGCACACATAGAAGTAGATAAACAAGTCAAAATTAAGTAATAAAGTATCACTTGGGACATGCTATTCTTCCCAAGATCACCTACCCCACACTTAAAACCTTGTTCGCCCTTGAACAATCCTTTCACATCTCATGTAATTGAACACTCACGCATAGCTAATGTGGCAAGACCATTCAAGCTACGACTATAATGATTATTTAAGATAGCAAGTTAAAAATAGAGCATGCATGGTTTAATCATTGAAATGAATTACAACTATGTTAAGACCCCCTAACCTCAAGAATCGACTCTAAATCTTGGAAAACTCATGCAAATCAACTGACCAAGAAATCCGACATGAATGTTATGTCTCATTAAGCATGTGCCCTCACAACACAAGAGAGTTACCCCATTTTTACTCACAAAATTTTCAAAGCACAACATGTATGGGTATATGAATAAAATTACGCTGGCTCTCTCAAAGAATTCACATGCATCATGTAGTGAACCATAAGCTTGCCCTTAGTGTTTTACTCAACTAATTTAAGGATGAATGAATGTAAGATCAAGTAGGACTTAATGGGTTGTAATGTAAGCTAAGGGACTAGTAAGTACTGTTCTGACCAGTAGTAGTAACTATCTTCCCCAAACGCTTTTAATACCTCCAACATTCATTAAAGACATCTTTTTACTTACTTCTTCCTCATTCTTCTCACTCTTGAATTTTTTCTTTTTGTTCCCATTTCTTTAAGCACACTCAGCTTACTAGTAAAGCATATTTAAGCAAATTTTTCATTTACTTTCTTACTCTCTACTAATAATCAATCATTTTCAAACAAGTGCACCTTTGTCCTTTTCTCAACTTTCACAACTTCTATTTTTCCATCTATTTCACGCTTCTCACTCCTTCACTCTTTGGAATTTTTCACTTAAGCGCTTAGGAGTTTTGGATCAAATTCACGGCTAATGAAAGAAAAGGCTTAAGCTTATATTGTAACTATCAAAGAATAGACTTAAGGCTCAATGGGTCTAACTAGGATTTAACATTCAGGATAGGTAAGATAAGGGATAAAATTTAGGTTCATTTAAAGAAATGCCTACATCCTCTCCTACAATCCACATCCTTCATTTCATTTTATATACACACCAGGCAAGTTCTAGACACTTCACAGTAGCATGGAATATTAGAAAAACTCACACTCACTGCACATGCTCAATTTAAGACATGATCACAGACTCTTAACTCAGTTAATTACAAGAATTCAAAATTAAGCTTTAATAACGTCGAGTCGAATTCTAGAGCCTAGGTTTCTAAACAAGTTTAAAAACACTTGCATGCTTCTGATGCGCCCCGCAAGTGTACGGGTCGTACAAGTAACATAGTGGCCCTTTTTAAGAGCCGGATGTCGAACCCACAGGGACTGGACCAATTCATCTAACTATCAAGTTCAAGTGTGATATTAACTTTCACAAGTGTTGATTCTAGAGGTTTTCGAGAAGGTTTAATTAAGTCTAAATTTGGTCAACGAAATATTCTGAATTCACTCTAGGAGCAACGTAGAGTTAAAACCAGATAATCATGCGATTCTACGATTTGCAATGGTTTAAGTATGAACCTATCGATTGTCATCTCACATAATTAGAATTGCATGTTCATGGTCTTTCGAGCCTCTAAACACGACAAACTAGCCTCAGTGCATCATTGTGAGCGAGGATGGTAATTCTAGTTCATGGGCAATTAACTACGTGGATGTGGTTTATGGGGTTATGCCATTGATTAGGGTACTTTCGTACCTCCAACCATTTAACCAAACTTAGCTTCACAACTACTTCTGTGAGTGGTGGAGTGACAAATCTAAGTCGGTGTCTTTCTCTCTTCTCATTTTATCAACCAAGCAAGGTATTAGGTATATTTCCATCCTAACCACAAAATCTTATCAAAAGATAAGAACTTTCTTCCTACATTCTTATGTTCTTCCCTAGGTTTGCTTTCTCAAGCATTTGCCTAAGTTTAACATGTGTGTTTTCATGGTGATCAATCATAGAAACAACCATAATTAAGAATGCAAGACAAAACAACAATCAATAACTTAATTCCAAAGCAAATTCTTAAAAACACACTCATAACTCGTGGCTTCAACCCTAAAGGAAGGGTTCTCCCACTTCTCCCTTCACTCCTAGGTGGTTTTTCAGAATAAAATTGTGACAATCTGATTTTAGGAGCTAAGGGTTCTATTTATACTATGCTGAAAAAAATGCAAAATTTGGCCTATGGTGGAACAACAACGTGTCACGGAGCTGAACGCCCTACTTGACCTCCATGACACGGAGGTAACGCATACCTTCACTGTAATGTGTCAAAAAATGCAATTTTTGGCCAAGTGTTGCCGCGTTGGCAGTGTGTCACGGCCCCTATCGTGCAGGGTGCCAGTTATTGCATGTTTTCTTGTTGACTTTCACCTTTTGCTCTTGATTCCATTCCTCCACTTCACCAAATCATGAATTAGTTCCTCAAATGCATTATTAACCTTCAAAAACAAGGACTAATCATGTTGGTTAGTATATATTCACATTTACATAAAATCATATGAGAATGCATATAATTAATTCGATAAACAAGACAAAACTAAGTTATAAAGCATCACTCGGGCAAGCTATTTTCCCCACGATCACCTACCCCACACTTAAAGCCTTGTGCGTCCTCGAACAAACCTTTTACATCTCATGCCAATGGAGACTCACCCATAGCTAATTTAGCAAGAGAATTCATGCTACGGCTATACTAATTATTTAAGATAGCAAGTTAACAATAGAGCATGCACAATTTAATTATTGAAATGAAATACAACTCCGCTAAGACTTCTTAACCTCAAGTAGCGACTCTGAATCTTAGCAAATTCATGCAAATCAACTGATTAAGAAATCCCATATGAATTATATCCTTCATTCAACACGTGCCCTCACGGAATGAGAGTTACCCATTTTCACACGCAAAAACTTTTTAAATCACAACATGTGTGGGTACATGAATAGAATTACGCTCACTCTCACAAAGAATTCACATGCATCATGTAATGACCCATAAGCTTGCCCTTAGTGTTTTATTCCACTAATTTGAGGATGTATGAATGTAAGATCAAGTAGGACTTCTTAGTTGTAATGTAGAAAAAGGACGGGTAGGTACTATTATGGCCAGTAATAGTGACTATCTGCCCTAAGCGCTTTTAATACATCACGCCCTCATCACCAACTTCCCTTCCCTTACTTCACCTTTTTCTCCTTTTAGCTTTCTTTTTCCTCTTTTGTTCCCCCTTTCTTTAGGCTTTTGGCTTATTAGTAAGGAGTTCTATAAGTAACTTTTCATTAGTTTATTTTCTTACTCCCTACTAATACTCAACCATATTCAAACAAGTGCACCCTTGACCTTTCTCAACTTTCACAACTTCCATTTTTCCTTCTTTTTCATTTTTTTCTCACTCATTTACTCTTTTGGATTATTCGCTTAAGCGCTTAGGAGTTTTGGATCAAATTCAAGGCTAATGAAAGAAAAAGGATTAAGCTTATGTTGCAGCTATCAAAGAATAGTCTCAAGGCTCAATGGGGCTAACTAGGATTAATTATTCAAGGTAGGTAAAATGAGGGATAACATTTAGGTTCCTTCAAAGAAATGCCTAAATCATTTCCTACAATTCTCATCCTTCATTTCGTTTTATATACACACAAGGCAAGTTCTAGACATTCCACAATAGCACAGAATACTCAAAAACCTTACACTCATGGCACATGCTCAAATCAAGACACATTCAGTAGACTCTTACTCAGCTAATCACAAGAATTCAGAATTAAGCTTCAATCATATTGAGTCAAATTCAAGAACCTAAGTGTCTCACACAAAGTTATACACTTTCATGCTTCAACACTGAACATACTTGCATCTTACAATCATTTATAGCCCATAACAAGAACATCAAGCATCGATTAGCTATGGGTTTACAAACCCACAACCTATTGACTAATTTTTCCTCAAGACTGTCGTCATCCATCCATCATCGGAAACAGTCCCTAGCTATGACTAAAACATTATATACAGACAAAGAAAAGAAAAAGAAAATTTTTATTCTTCGATTCAAAGACCCTCCGTCGGAAAAGAACCGAAAAGAAAAACCAACAGGTGCTGAATTCATGCTTGACTCATAAAAATTTTTCAAAATTTCTCACAAATTCCTCACAAGCATTACATTCACCCAAAAAATATTTTGTTAAGCACAAAAATTTTGAAATTTTTCTCACCCCACACTTAAATCATGCTATGTCCTCATAGCATCAAATTAAAATTTAAAGGACGAGAACTACTCCCTCAGCCTCTATCCCAAGCTAAAAGCATGCTTTTCTTCAAGTTCTCCTAGGTGGGTGTTTGACCCCACACTTCTTTTATTTCCTGCTTCTTAGCTTCCTCCTTCTCTGTACTCAGAATTCCCTTCCATCTGTGCTTAACTTTCCACCAAAAATACAAACATAATGAAAACAACAAAATCAACACAAAATCAAAATTAAACAATTTGTACCTGAGGTACCCTTGGGTTGCCTCCCAAGCAGCGCCTAATTTTCCGTCGCGGCACGACATTGATTGTCCTTTTCAGGACATCCTCATACCTGGGTTCCCGTTCGAGAACCATCTCCTTTTCTTTTGATTTTTAGAGGAAACAGCCTCCACTCTGTTCCTCTCTTCCTCCAACTTCTTCTCAATTTGAAGCCCTTTATCAGACTCGGGCTGAACACTTGTCATTGCCTTTGGCCCTGCACCTGTGGAATCCTCCACCCCACACTCATCCTCAGACAACACACTAACCTGACAAAGGTTTCTGAGTGTGCGGATGGGTTCATTTCTTGGTAAACGCGGAAGAGTTCTTCTTCATCTTCGACCCTTATTTTCAGGGTCCCTGCTCTCAAATCAATCACCGCTCCTCCGGTGGACAAGAATGGCCGTCCCAAGATTAAGGGTACCTGGTCATCAACCTGAAAATCTAGAACAATAAAATCAGTAGGTATAATAAACTTACCTACTTTGATGAGAAGGTCCTCTATTATTCAATCGGGTGTCACTTGCGACTTGTCAGCCAGCTGCAACATCAACCTCGTTGGCCTCGGTTTTCCCAATCAAGGGTGTTGAATAAAGATAGAGGCATTAGATTAACTGCTACCCCTAAATCACACAAAGCTCGTAGCACCTCAGCTTTACCAATTTTTATGGGGAGAGTAAAACTCCCTGGGTCTTTGAGCTTTTTCGGAATCTTGCTCAATACCCTGTGACTACACTCCTCAGTGAGTGCTACCGTCTGGACATCCACCAATCTAACTTTGTTCGCCATCACGTCTTTCAAGTATTTAGCATACTTGGGCATTCCCTGCAAAACATCAATAAGAGGCAAATTTATGTGAAGTTCTTTGAAACTCTCGAAGAACTTTTTGAAGCATTCCTTCTCCTTGCTCTTTCTGAATCTCTGAGGGAGTGGTGGTGGTGGTCTTTGTGCTGGTTGCAATGAAGATTGTGCATTTTGTTGTCCAGCACTCTGATTTTCTCCTTTGTCGGTGATTGGTCCTGGTCTAACCAACTCCGGCTGCACCTCCTTTCTTTTCTCTGTTGGCCTTGCATCAGCTAATTGCTTGCCGCTTCTCAGACTGATGGCATTGACCTGCCAGGGGTTAGGATCCGTGTCTCTTGGTAATCCCCCTTGCGATCTCATGTTTTGAGCAGCTGCCATCTGCCCCATTTGTTTTTCAAGATTGCGGGTGGCCACTTGCTGATTCTTTAAGTCTGTTACCATCCTCGCTTGATTTTCCGCTAACTGAGTATGGGTCTCCATGATTTTCTGCAATGTTTCCTCAATGTTGCTACTCAACTGGCCATCATTCTACCTATTCTGCTGATACTGCTGCTGTTCAGGTTGCTTATAACTTTGCTTTTGGTTTCCACCCCAAGAAAAATTCGGGTGGCCCTGCCAATTTCTGTTGTAGTTGTTTCCAAAATTCTGATTGTTTCGCTGCAAATTCCCAATGAAATTGACTGATTTCGGATTGGCTCCACAAGATTCTGCATTGTGCCCATTATTACCATAGATTTCACACTAACTTGGAGCTTGTTGAACTGCATTAACCTGGCCTTGTTGTTGGTTCATACTCAATTTATTAAGCTGAGTCATCATCTGATGCTGGAACGAAGCTAACTGTGCTGCCAAGGCATTCATACCATCTACCTCTATCAACCCTGATCTCTTTCCTGCCCCTCTCGATGACTCGCTATACTACTCTGGATTTCCTTGAGCAATTCTGTTCAACAAAGTATGCAACTCATCATAAGTCTTCTCCAAGGCTTGCCCACTCGACGCAGAGTCTAGTAATATATTTGTGTGTGGGTCTAGACTTTCTACAAAGGTATGAGCCAGCACTTCATTCGATTGCTGGTGATGGGGACAGTCTCTCAATAATGACTTGAATCTTTCCCAAGCCAAATATAAATTCTCATCAGGCCTCTGCTTGAAACTCAGTATTTTCACTTCTCAACTTTGCAGTCTTGCCTGAAGGAAAGAATCTGATAAGGAACTTCTTAGCCAAGTCATTCCACGAAGTTATGGAGTTCGGTGGCTCAGCCTTCAACCACTTTTTTGCCTCTCCCAACAATGAAAATGGGAAGAGGGTATGTCAGACATAATCTGTGGACACGCCAGTGGGGAAAAACGTGTCACTAATCTCAAGAAAGTTCTGTAAGTGCTGCTGTGGGTCCTCATGTGCCATCCCAGTGAATTGACCACTAGAATGTAACAGTTGCACCATGTTCTGCTTCACGTCAAAGTTCCCTCCAGGCTCCGGTTTACGGATACTAGAGTTCACATTAGTCGCTTGTGGGATTGCCACTTCGCGAACTGGTCTGGCTGCCATTGCTTCCGGTGACAATTGTTCTTGTCTTGCGGGTGGTTGTTGTTGTACCTTTTCTTGAAGTATTTTCAGCTTTTGCTCAAGAGCTACTCTCCTTTGCAAATGGATTTGACGTTCAAGTTCAAGCAACGGTTCCACAAGCTCTCTATTCTTAGCTAGCTCGGCAAGACAACCTGTCACCTGCAATAAGTCAGACTAAGACCAAGTTTCTCAACACTTAAGGAAATTTAAAAGTCACACCAAAATAGATAAATTATCAAAACTTTGTCGAGTCCCCGGCAACGGCGCCAAAAACTTGATGTGCCCCGCAAGTGTACGGGTCGTACAAGTAATATAGTGGCCCTTTTTAAGAGCCGGATGTCGAATCCACAGGGACTGGACCAATTCAGCTAACTATCAAGTTCAAGTGTGATATTAACTTTCACAAGTGTTGATTCTAGAGGTTTTCGAGAAGGTTTAATTAAGTCTAAATATGGTCAACGAAATATTCTGAATTCACTCTAGGAGCAACGTAGAGTTAAAACCAGATAATCATGCGATACTACGATTTGCAATGGTTTAAGTATGAACCTATCGATTGTCATCTCACATAATTAGAATTTCATGTTCATGGTCTTTCGAGCCTCTAAACACGACAAACTAGCCTCACTGCATCATTGTGAGCGAGGATGCTAATTCTAGTTCGTGGGCAATTAACTATGTGGATGTGATTTATGGGGTTATGCCATTGATTAGGGTACTTTCGTACCTCCAACCATTTAACCAAACTTAGCTTCACAACTACTTCTGCGAGTGGTGGAGTGACAAATCTAAGCCGGTGTCTTTCTCTCTTCCCATTTTATCAACCAAGCAAGGTATTAGGTATATTTCTATCCTAACCACAAAATCTTTATTAAAAGATAAGAACTTGCTTCCTACATTCTTATGTTCTTCCCTAGGTTTGCTTTCTCAAGCATTTGCCTAAGTTTAACATGTGTGTTTTCATGGTGATCAATCATAAAGAAAACCATAATTAAGAATGCAAGACAAAACAACAATCAATAACTTAATTCCAAAGCAAATTTGTAAAAACACACTCATAACTCATGGCTTCAACCCTAGAGGAAGGGTTCTAGCCATTCAAGTTCGTAAAATTACAAGAAAACATTGTTAAAGTAACATACTTACAAGAATTGGTAGATGAGAAGATGAAATTGATGAACCCTAGGTGAGTTCTCCCACTTCTCCCTTCATTCCTAGGTGGTTTTTCAGAATAAAATCGTGACAATCTGATTTTAGGAGCTAAGGGTTCAATTTGTACTATGCTAAAAAAATGCAAAATTTGGCCTGTGGTGGAACAACAACGTGTCACGGAGCTGAACACCCTATTTGACCTCCGTGACACGGAGGTAACACGTACCCAATGTGCCAAAAAATGCAATTTTTGGCCAAGTGTTGCCGCGTTGGCTGCATGCCACGGCCCCTATCGCGCAGGGTGCCAGTTATTGCATGTTTTCTTGTTGACTTTCACGTTTTGCTCTTGATTCCATTCCTCTACTTCACCAAATCATGAATTAGTTCCTCAAATGCATTATTAACCTTCAAAAACAAGGACTAATCATGTTGGTTAGTATATATTCACATTTACATAAAATCACATGAGAATGCATATAATTAATTCGATAAACAAGACAAAACTAAGTAATAAAGCATCACTGGGGCATGCTATTTTTCCCACGATCAGCTTCCATCCTAATCACACTTGCATCTTACAATATAGCACATAACAAGAATGTCGAACCATTAATTAGCTATGTGTTTAAAAAAAACTCAAAACCTACTAACTAAATTTCCCTTAAGACGGTCGTCATCCATCCATCATAGGGAACAGTCTCTATATAAGACTTCGGTTCAAAGGGACTATTCTCGGTAAAAGCAATGAAAACAAAAAATCGAGAAATCCAAATCAAAAAAATAGAAAAAATAAAAAAATAAAAAAAGCATATAACTTACACAAATAATTACACAATTAACTCCTTAACAATTTATTACATCACCAGTACCAACACACAAAATCATCAACAACATAACACGAAACACAATGTCACACATTAAACAACCACAAAAGCACAAGCACAACACAACCTTACTACACCAGCACCTAACTACTCCCACCCCACACTTAGTTGGAACACTATCCCCAGTGCTTGCATATCTGCAATTAAAAACAAAGTTTGGGTGGTGTAACTCCCTGATCAATCAAAATGTTCAATCTCTTCATCAGGTGCCAGTGCCTCATCTCCAAGATCAGAATCTTCTCCGCCTTCTTCCTCTGACTCAATGTTTGAGTCATCCCGGCACGTTTCCTCATCAATAGGGACGTTGTCATCAACTGGTTCTACAAATGCGAGCCCAATTTTGCATAATGCTCTGGCATGCTCATTAAATGGATAATCCATCTCGAGCTGCCATAATTCATCCTCTGTAGTAGGCCTTCCACCAATATGCATTTGCAGCATCTGCATTCCATACATTCTGGCCATGTATTGGTCATCCCGAGCATGTCGCTCAGCTAGTGTAAGCACCGACCCAAATGTGGTATCGGGTGCTTTGGTCTTAGTAACATCCAAAGAACGACGATCAATTTGTGAAATGTAATCCAGGGCCTCTTCTTCAATACCTGGCCCCTGAGGAAAGCTGTTAGAAGACCACCAAAACCATACTGATGCCCTTGATGAAGTCTGGCTCTCTTCATGGAGGAAATAATCACCGCTCCAACATTTATCTCCATTCCTTTCATCAATGCATATACCAAACAAACTCTGTCCCGGGTGACATCAGTCATGTGCACCCCCAGGATCAGGCAAGTACACACTATCTTCAACCAGATCTCGCTTCTCTGTTTATTTGGGAGTATGGCAATGTCTGCTGATATCCTCTTTCCTTGTGACGACTGCACCTAGCTGTTGGTCGTGCTCCACATAATGTGCGTCTGATATCTGCATACGGTGGAGTGATGTTCAGCTGGCAGAGGACATGCGCGTCTGTGTCCTGCATCCCCAAGATGGAATTAAGATGTTGTGGTTCAAAAGTAACCACCTGTCCTCTGATCTTGACTGTGTGGCTGTGCATGGTGGGGTTCCAATTAGCGTAGAATTCCCTTATGAGATGAATATTACACTCTTTGGGTTCTTCGAAGATGAAGTTTAACCCCACAGTGTTTATCCTGTGTAAGATTCTCGGGAATTCTTGAGCTAGTGGATCCTGTGCTATTTGTTCCTCTGGGAAATACTTGGTTTCCTTGTGTTTGGAGTACCATTTCTTTCCCTCATCTGAAACCCATCGTGTTCCATATTGTCTACATTGCCTCCTTGGAACAGGTGGTGCTGCTGGCACTGCTGCCCCAATTCTCAGTCTTTTTCTGCTGGCGCCAGATGTGGATGTGCCTTTTCCCTTATCTTCCCTTCCAGACATTTGTCCTGTCCATCAAAAGCATATATTTCAAATGTCATTCATGGTATATTTGGCTACTACTAAGGCTGGGATTAAATTGATCACCCCACACTTAGCCGTTAGCCGTAATCAATACAATTCGACAAGAACAACCACATAATTTCAGCTCTTATCTCCCAAAAGATTTAGTGCATTAATAAAAGTCGATGGAACAGTTTCATTGTACTACTTAGACTTCATACTTGCATTATAAAAGTTCATCCATCTATCCTTTTACAAAATCATGAGCAACTCTCAAGTTTGTGTACACAAACCTATAGGATTTTCCTACTTTCATTCCCCAAAAATCGATCTTCAACCTAACACATTCAAAGTTTAAGCACAAAAATTTTTTTTAACTACAACAACACCCACTGCCCAAAATTTCTCTATTTCTACCCTTTCTTCTTCTTCAAAACTCACTTTCTCAACCCTAGTTATCAACCATATAAGATTTTCAACACAATTCATGTAATTATTCAGTTCAAAACACAACACTAGTATAAAATCAACATTCATCAATGACCCAAGCAATTACACGTCTCATTAATACCTTAGGGCATAGTTTCCTCAGAAAACATGTTCAAGACTCGAACTATGCATCAAGAATGAGAAAACATTCAAGAACATACCTTACTTGTAGAGTTTGAAGAGGAATTGAAGAGTTTTCCCTAGCTAGAGTCGTGGCACATTGAGGGAGAAGGGGGAATGGGAGTTTTGTCGCAGAGGGTTTCAGCAAAATGAGGAAAAATTATGTTTTGGGGGGTTAAAAAGTGTGATTTCGCACGAGTCACCCGCTGCCCCGAACTGACCCGACGCGAAATTGGCCTCAATGTGTCACGGAGGCCAACGCGGAGGGTAAGCTCCGTGACACGGAGCCAACGCAGAAGCTCACTACAAATTTTGACATACCTGGATTTAGCCTCAACGTGTCACAGAGGGTAACACGGAGGTCAGCCTCTGTGACATGGAGCCAATGCGTAGGCTCACTGTCTCTTGCCCCACTTTTCACTTTTTTTACCTTTATTTTTCCACTTGCGATTTTGTATTTTTTCCCTCCATATTTCCTAAAAATCATCCAACAACAACAACTTGTTAGAAAATCGTGGGTTGCCTCCCACCTAGTGCCAGCCTTTTTTTCTTTCTTTTTTTTTTAAAAAATTAGTTCCTAACTAGTCTAGTACATTACATCTACAAGTTGCCTCCCGTGCAATGCCTGGTTTACCGTCATGGCTCGATGCTTGTCATCCTCATTCATTTACTAAGGTGATAGACGTCTTCTCTCGATTAAAGTCTTCACCCCAGTAGTGCTTACACCTTTGTCCATTCACCAAAAATGTGGCACTTTTATCCTCTTGCCACAATTCAACCGCCCCGTGTGGGGTCATCCTTACTACTTCAAATGACCCTGACCACTTGGAGCGCAATTTCCTTGGGAAGAGTTTCAACCTAGAGTTGAATAGCAACACCTTTTGGCCCGGCTCAAAGATTCGATGCACCATGTGCCTGTCGTGCCACCTTTTCATTTTTTCTTTGTAGCTTTTTTCACTTTCATATGCATGCCATCGAAACTCGTCCAACTCACTCAGCTGCATCAATCTCCTCTTTCCTATAAGCTCAGGATCAATGTTCAGCTTTCGCACAGCCTAATAAGCTTGATGTTCCAGCTCCACGGGTAGATGACATGCCTTCCCATAAACCAATCTGTACAGTAAAGTCCCAATGGGTGTCATATATGCAGTTCGATGTTCCCACAACGCCTCATCCAGTTTGCTTGCCCAAGCCAATCATTGTGCATTCACCATTTTCTGCAAAATCTGTTTAATTTCCCTGTTTGACACCTCTACTTGCCCGCTAGTTTGGGGATGATATGTTGTAGCCACTTTATGTCGAACCCCGTATTTCGCTAGCAAATTCCTGAACCCTGCATTCACAAAATGTGCCCCTCCATCACTGATAATTGCTCGTGGCATACCAAACCTGGTGAAAATCTGCTTCTTCATAAATCTAGTCACCACCTTGTTGTCATTCCTGGGACAAGCTATTGCCTCAACCCACTTAGACACGTAGTCCACTGCCACCAAGATGTATCGATTGCCAAACGATGGTGGAAATGGGCCCATAAAATCTATCCCCACACATCGAACACCTCAACTACCAATATGTGATGCAATGGCATTTCTTGTCTTCTGCCAATTGTTCCTGTTCTTTGACATCGATCACATACTTTGACATAAGCTGCAGCATCTTTGAACAGTGTGGGCCAAAAGAACCCGGACTGCAGCATTTTGTGAGTAGTACGCTCTCCTCCATGATGACCTCCATACGATGATGAATGACAACTCCTCAGCACCTCTGCCGTCTGACTTTCTAGAATGCATCGCCTCATCACTTGATCTGGTCCTTGCTTGAATAGATACGGCTCATCCCACATGTAGTACCGGTACTCATGCCTAAACTTCTTCCTTTGTTGAGTCGTTGCCTCAGGTGGGTATACTCCACTACTAACAAGTTCACAATATTTGCATACCAAGGGAGTTCAACTTCCTTTATTGCCAAGAGTTATTCATCGGGGAACTCTTCTTGGATGCGCTCACCTTCCTTCACATGTGAACAGTTCTCTAGTCGCGATAGGTGATCTTCAACTTGATTTTCACTTCCCTTCCTGTCTCGGATCTCCATATCAAACTCTTGTAGCAATAATATCCACCTGATTAGCCTGGGGTTCGCATCTTTCCTGCCAAATAAGTACCGAATTGCCGCATGATCAGTGTGTACCACCACATTCGACCCCACCAGATAGGATCTAAACTTGTCAAATGCAAACACTAGAGCCAGCATCTCCTTCTCAGTGACTGTATAATTAATTTGTGCAGTGTCAAGTGTTTTGCTTGCATAGTAGATGGAACGAAAAATCTTATTCCTTCGCTACCCCAGTACCGCTCCTACAGCCACATCACTTGCATCACACATTAACTCAAAAGGATATTCCCAATCAGGAGCAATGAGAATAGGAGCTTCCACCAGCTTCTTTTTCAGCTCCTCAAATGCTTCTACACATTCCTTGTCAAATTCAAACTTCACCTCTTTTTCTAGCAATCGGCATATTGGTCTAGAAATTTTAGAGAAGCCTTGAATAAACTGTCTGTAAAACCTAGCATGTCCTAGAAAGTTGTGGACACCCTTAACTGATACTGGCAGTGGTAGCTTTTCAATCACCTCTATCTTTGCACGATCGACTTCCAACCCTCTGCATGACACCTTATGGCGAAGAACAATACCCTCCTTGACTAAAAAGTGACACTTTTTCCAGTTGAGCACCAGATTTGAGTCTTCACATCTAGCTAACACCCTGTCAAGAATCTACAAACACATAGCAAACGAGTTACCAAAAATAGAAAAGTCATCCATAAATACCTCGACATAGTCTTCCACCATATTGTGGAATATCACCATCATGCATCGCTGGAATGTGGCAGGTGCATTGCATAGACCAAAGGGCATCCGCCTGAAAGCATATGTCCCATAAGGACATGTAAACGTGGTCTTCTCCCAATCTTCTAGTGCTATGGCTATTTGATTATAGCCAGAGTAACTATCCAGAAAGCAATAATATTCCTACCCTGTCAGCCTGTCCAACATCTGATCAATGAATAGAATCGGATAATGATCTTTCCGAGTGGCCTCATTGAGCTTCCTATAATCCATGCAAATTTGCCAGCCCATGACTGTGCGTGTGGGAATCAGCTCATTTTTCTCATTTGTGACCACTTTCATCCCCCCTTTCTTTGGAACGCATTGAACTGGGCTAACCCATTTGCTGTCTGAGATGGGATATACCACTCCTACATCCAGCCACTTGATCACTTCCTTTCTGACTACATCCTTCATCACCGGGTTCAATCTCTGCTGATGTTGGCTGGTTGGCTTGGATCCCTCTTCCATAAATATCCTGTGCATGTAGAAAGCTGGACTAATCCCCTTAATGTCCGACATCTGCCATCCCATTGCTCTCTTTCGCCTCTTAAGGACCACCAATGCGTCTTTCACTTGTGCATCTGTCAGTTCTGCTAAAATGATGACTGGTAAGGTGTCATCTTCACCCAAGAATACATACTACAGATGTGGAGGCAATGTCTTTAACTCCAATTTAGGTGCCTCCTCTATTGATGGCTTTGGGGATGGTTCCAAAGACCTTTTCAACGGTTCAAAATCTTGCTTCCTGAAGAACCATTTTGGCTCATTCAAAGTCTGCACCATCTCATATGTCGCACTGTCCCCAAAATGATCTCGTCCCACCAAGGCTCTCTCCAAGGGATCCTGTGAGTCAATAATCTGAAGGGTCGATGTTCGGGTGTTTGTGTGGGGTTAAAAACCGACACGCAAGTGCACGTGGTCAAACAAGTAGTAAGTGGCTTAAGTAAGCCAAGTATCGAACCAAGGAGACTCTGGATAAGTAAAAATTGCTCAAGTATACTATATTCTATCTTACTTCTATATATGCTGACAACAAAGTAACCAAAAGTTAAATAATTTTGTTTATAAATTATATACTAAAACTATTAACAAATATCTACTTTGAATTGAAACTATGGATATGAGCATGCCAAGGTTAAGAACATGTAATGAACTTGATTCTAATCATAATTTGGTTAGTCTTCTCTTCCAGTTGCTAGACAAGAACATTAGCCTAGAGATTAAAACTCTCGTATTTAATCTCACTTAAGAATCATAAACCATCCATCTATATTTCTGTGATCAAATGCAATTTATGACCTAGCAATACAATTCCGGTTCCTAAATTGACTAATACGGCTTTCAAGTATATTTCTATCAGGAAAGCACATCAAAACCCAATTTTCCCAAATCAAGTTAAGAACAATACCCTATTAATTCACAACTTTCCAATTTCGTGCTCTCTCGAGTGAAATCGGACTTTTTAGATGTACATTAATGTCGGCCACACACTAATGCAGTAGAAACAAGAATTAATAGAACAACATGGAAGAAGAAGATGAAAAACCATATAATTCAATAATCAAAATTCATCACCATTGTTCATAACCTCAGCAAGGAAGAGAATTAGCCACTCATTTGTGGATTAATCATCCTAAAACAAGTATTAATCATACAAACAATTGATTGAAAGAAGAAAGAAAGAGAGAAAAACCCTGAGCTTTTTCGTCCCTCAACTGCCTGTAACCCACGTCCTTGCTCCACCAAGTCTGAATTCATTAAAAATAAGCCTAAGTGTTCTATTTATACTATTAGGAATTTTTCCCGGAATAACAAGCAACGTGTCATGGAGGGTAACGCGGAGGCTTGCCCCCATGACACGGCGTGGACGCGGACCCTTACTGGAAATTTAAGGTCCAGGAATAAAGCTTCAACGTGGCACGACAGGCAACGCGGAGGCTTGCCTCCGTGCCGCGGAGGCTTGCCTCCGTGCTACGGAGCTGTCGTGAGGCTCCACTGGAAATTGGAAAATTATTCACCCTCCAGGCAGTGTGCCTCCCGATGGTAGCGTGACACGGCTCCATCGCGGAGCCCCTTTATATTGTGCAGTCCAATGCCTTTTTCGTGCTCGAATCCAAGTCCAACTCCGATATTGATCCAACATGCATTTTAGCTCCTCAAAATCATATTCTACCTACAAAACAATGCTAATCATGTTGGTTAGTATAAATTCACATTTTATTACCAATTACATGAAAATGTATACAGATTGCACAATAAAAAAGGCGAAAATGATACGTTTGAGTATCGCTTGGGCATATAAATCTGCCCAAGATCACTTACCCCACACTTAAATCCTTGTTCATCCTCGAACAACAAATACACAATTCATGCAAATTACATCCCAACCTTCACCACTATGGTGCGACAATTTACGCTACGGTCATACCGATCATTCAATATTGTAAATCATCAAGAAAACATGCATGGTCTTACAATGCACTGACCTTTAATACATTAAGACTTCCTAGACTTTAAGAATCGACCCTCGATATCAGCAAACTCATGCAAATCAGCTAATCAAGATATCCGACATGAAAATCAATCTTTCATCAAGCATGTGCCCTCACAACTCAAGAGAATCTTCCCCTTTTTGTTCATGTGACACACAAACATTCAAGTAGGGGCATGTAAAAATGAATTTCACTCTCTCTCCCAAAAGAATTCACATGCATCATGTCATGACCCATAGGCTTGCCCTTAGTGTATTACTCCACTAATATAAAGAAATGCAATGTAAGATCACGTAGGACTTTAATGGGTTGTAATGGAAGCTATGGAACTAGTATATATTGGATTAGCCAATAATAGTCACTAGCATCCTTAAGCGCCTTTTCAACACATTCCCATCAACTCATGGACATTGTTTCTCTCTTTTCTTTTTCTCATCATCCCATTCATAATGGTTTTACTTTAGTATGGCCCATTTCATCAAGCACACTTGACACGACAACAAAGGTTTTTCATGCACCTTCATTATCATTTCATTATGACAAGTGCCTCTTCAACCTTTTTCTTTTCTTCCCTCACTCTGTTTTTCTTTTTTTTTTCTTTCCACCATTCTCACTCTTTGACACTTTGGGAAAATTTTTTCTGTTCTTCTTAAGCGCTTAAGAGTTTTGTATAGACTTTACGGCTAATGAAAAGAAAGAACTAAGCTCAGTTTATACAATTTTGGACAAAAGAAAGAAATAATAGGCTAAAGGCTCAACGGGCTGACTAGGGTATACAATCACATAAAAAGGAGAGTATGACAAGAAAAAAAATAGAAACTCTCGGTTAAGACAAAGAAATGCCTACATCCTTTCCCACACTACACCTCCTTCATTTTGTTTTGTACCCACACCAGGCAAGTTCTAGACACTTCACAATAGCATGGAATAACAATACCTCACTTCACAATTCATGCACATGCTCGATACAAGATGCATTCACAGACTCTTTAATTAGCCAATTACATGAATTCAAAAATTAAGCCTCAATCACACCGAATCAAATTTTACAGCCAAGGTAACTCAACATATTTACAAAATTGCATGCTTTCATATGAATCACTTTTACACTTTGAATATCAGTTACAACACGCAACCAAAATTTCACAACCATATAGTAACTACAGGTTCCGTGATGCAATCCACCAAAGAAAAAAACTGAAAACAAATTAACATCACTACTCCTACCGACTACATTTCCCTTAAGACGGTCGTCATCCATCCATCATAGGGAACGGTCACGAACTATAACGTCGATTCAATGGGACTATTCTCGGTAAAAGAACTGAAAACAAACTCCGAGAAACCCAAAAATAAAAATTGAAAATTTTTTCAAACACACCGATCATTTCGATGGAAAAATATTTACACAATAATTTAATATGTACAAAATATTTTCGCAAAATTTTTAAAAATATCAATCATTTCGATAGAGAAAAAAATAAATTAAGAAAATATTTACAAAATTTTTTTTTACAGACTTAGTTGGCAAACCACAACATTTCACAACACACATCATCAATTACCACAAATATATACAGATACAAACCAGTTTGCACTTCACAAACACAAGGAAACATAAACATACAAAACAAAACAGATCAAAAACATACAACAAACTAGCCTATCCCCAGCACCTAACTACTTCCCACCCCACACTTAAATCGAACACTGTCCCCAGTGTTCACAGAAATTACAATCACAAAATTTGGGTGGTGGAACTCCCTGATCAGTCGAAATATTCGACTTCTTCATCTGGTGCTGCTGCCTCATCGCCCATGTCCGAGTCACCTCCATCGTCGTCATCGGACTCCACATCGGAGTCCTCCCGATGTGTCTCCTCGTCCGTGGGGACATCATCGTCAGTGGGCTTTACAAAGGCTGGCCCCACTCGGCATAGAGCAGCTCGAGCTACCATAACTCCTCCTCTGTGGCTGGTCTCCCACCAATCCGAAGCTAGAGCATTTGCATACCAAAAATCCTTGCCATGTACTGGTCGTCACGAGCATGTCGCTCGCCAAGTGTCAGCACTGGCCCGTGTGTGGTGTTGGGGGCCTTAGTTTTGGTCACGTCAAGGGCGCTCCACTCCAACTGCGGGATGTAGTCCAAAGCCTCTTCCTCGACGTCGAGGCACCGGAGAAAGGTGGTGATAAGTCCTCCGAACCCATACCTGTGGCCCTGGTGTAGTCGGGCTCTCTTCATGGCGGATATGATGACCGCCCCAACATTAATCTCTAGCCCTTTCATCAGGGAATACACCAGGCAGACATGGTCCCGGGTCACATCAGTCATGTGCACCCCCGAGATCAGGCACGAACAGACTATCTTCAGCCATATTCTGGCCTCCCTGTTCATTTGAGAATACGGCAAAGTCTGGTGGTAACCCCTTTCTTTATGTTTGCTCCATCTGGCTGTGGATCGAGCCCCACACAATGTGCGTCTGATATCGGCATATGGTGGGGTGATGTTTAGCTGGCGGAGAACGTGGGCGTCTGTGTCCCGTGCTCCAATGATGGCATTTAATTGCTGGGGTTCTAGAGTGACAATCTGACCTCTGATCTTTATTGTGTGGCTTCTGATTGTCGGGTTCCAATTTGCATAGAACTCCCGGACTAGATGTACGTTGCATTCCTTGGGCTCCCGAAATATGAAGCTGAGCCCAGCTGCCTCGATCCTCTGCACTATGCGGGGGAACTCCTGTGCTAGTGGTTCCCGTGCAATATGCTCCTCGGGGAAGTATTTGTTTTCCTTGTGTTTAGTGTACCACTTCTTCCCCTCATCGGTTACCCACTTCATTCCGTACTGGCGGCGTTGGCCGCGTGGAACAGCTGGGGCAGCTGGGACTGCTGTGCCCAGTCTAAGTCGTTTCCTCCCGGTGCCTGAAGTAGATGCACCCTTACCTTTATCCTGCCTACTTGCCATTGTACCTGTCAATACAAATAAACAAGCGCAATGTCAAGCTAAATGCATATTAGCTTCGGCTAAGGTCGGGTTAAGCTAAGTTTACCCCACACTTAGTCCTTAGCTACGGTTACGATACTACGGCAAGGATCAATTTATTTACACCAAAAACAAACAACTATACAATTTATGCTTAGTGCGTTCGCAAAGAAAATTTCGACGGTATACTTTAGCGTACTACTCAGACTTCATACAGCTAATCCCAATCACTACCATCTTAAGCAATTCAACCATCGCACTTAGCAAAGAAAACAACAAAACAAAAACAACAACAAGAATTCTATATACATATGAACCTATATAATCAACCAATTCGAACAATTTTCACATTTTCCCCAAAAACCTGAGAATTCGTTGTCTATTACATTCAAACAATATTTACAATGACTTATCGCAATTCACAAGCACACCCCGGCATATAATTCACCAATTTACCAAGTTACCCATTTCGATTTCAACTACCAAGCCCTAGAATTGAATTTCACAATCAAATTCGAATCATTCACGCAATCGACAAGTTCAAACGCGCATTACAACATTCCGAACATTTATCAATCAAGGAATAACTCAATTTCATGCTAAATTTCTACTTAGGGTGATTAATCTCACCTCCCATGCTCGAATTCGACTAAAATTGACAAAAACTTGAGAGAGAAGAGGAAAACATACCTTTAAGTTGAATAATCGAAGAAAACTCGATAATTTCTTTGCTTTATGCCGTGGCACGTTGATGGGGGAGGGAAATTTGGGTGTTTGGTCACGGAGAAGTGAGAAAATGAGGGAAAAGGGAATAAAATTGGGGTTTAAAATGAAGGAAACACGCGGGTCACCCAAAAACCCGGTGTGACCCGTCACAAATTATAGGGCAACGTGTCACGGAGTGCATCGCGGTGCACTGCCTCCGTAACACGGAGCCATCGCGATGGCTCACTGGAATTTTTAGAAATTCCAGATTAAACCTCAACGTGTCACGGAGGGTAACGCGGAGGTCCTCCTCCGTGACACGGAGCCATCGCCCCAGCTCACTGTCTCTTCATTTTATTCATTTTTTCATACCTTGAATTTTCCTTCCCGATTCCGTGTACATTTTTCTCCGTTTGACCTGAAAATCACCTCACTACACAAAATTGGTTAGATTAATAAAGTTCACTAACTAAAATGAAAAAAATACTCCTAAAACAAAAAATTTGTACTAAATCAAGAAAAAGAAAATTAAAATAAAATCTATTTACACTTTACAAAATAAAAGAAAAAAAATATTTTTCACGGGTTGCCTCCCGTGCAGCGCCTGGTTTACCGTCGCGGCTCGACGTCCTTTATGCTCAATTGTCCCCTAGGGTGATGGACGATTTCTCACGATCATTGTCCTCCCCCCAGTAGTGCTCACCCTTATCCGGTGGTCTTCCTATCAACTCTCGGGAATCATTAATTTGCTTAGCATTCCCATGATCAATTACATTGATCACCGAGAGTTCTTCATTTACCATCGGGAGTTTGGGTGCTTTGTACACATCGAACACCTCTACCTTGTCATGTGCTCGCATTGTAAGTTGACCCGCAGCTACGTCGATTAATGCTTTCCTGGTTGCCAAAAAGGGTCGTCCCAAAATAAATGGGACTTCAGCATCTAGTTCAAAATCCAGAACAATAAAATCTACCGGAAAAATAAGGGAGCCCACTTGCACAAGCACATCCTCAACAATGCCATCCGGCCCAGCTAAGGATCTGTCTGCTAACTGCAAGATTACGGTTGTAGGTCTAGGACTCCCTAGACCTAACTTTATGAATACCGAAGAAGGCATCAGATTTATGCTCGCCCCCAAGTCACACAATCCACGAGCTCGGATACTCTGCCCAATAGGAAGCTGGATAGTAAAACTTCCAGGGTCTTTTAGCTTCGTAGGCAGTCGATTCTGGATCCGGGAAGTGCATTCCTCTGTCAAAGCTACCGTGGCATACTCAGTCAAATGACTTTTGTTGGCCACGATGTCTTTAATATATTTGGCATATTTTGGCACTCCCTGCAAGACATCAACAAGAGGTAAGTTAACATGTACCTGTTTAAGCACCTCCATAAATTTCTTGAAACACGCCTCCTCCTTGTGTTTCTTGAGTCGTTGAGGGAACGGGGGTGGAGGTATTTCTGATTCATCTTCTTTGGTCTTCCCCCTATCCGAAGTTTGCTCTCCCTCAACATCTGCTGCTCCTGACTTTTGAGGTGGGCTTTCTGGTTCCACCTCCTTCAGCTGCAAACCACTCCTTGTGGTCACTGCATTTACCTGCTTCGGATTAGGATCCGTGTCGCTAGGCAGTCCTCCTCTAGGCCTTGTGTATTGGGCACTAGCAAATTGCCCAAATTGATACTCAAGAGCCTTGGTCGCTAATTGATTATTTTTTACTTCGGCTGCCAATTTAACATAGTCAGCCTGCAATTGCGCCTGATTGGAGATCATGGTCTTGAACATCTCCTCAATGCTAGGTGATGGTAGTGGAGGAGGGGCATTGTGATTTCTGAATTGAGATTGATAGTTCTGTTGCCCTCCTTGATTTCTTGGCATCCCTTGACCCGAACTTTGGCCTTGATGGTTGTTGCTACCCCACGAAAAATTTGGATGGTTCCTCCAATTTGAGTTGTAGCTGCTACCAAACTGCTGCTGATTTCTTTGTGCATTGCCCACAAAGTTAACAAAATCTAGGTTTGCTCCACAGCACTCAGCTGAGTGCTCACTGCTTCCACACACGTCACACCACATTTGCTGGACCGCATTGACTGAAGCTGAAGGCTAGTTCAAACTCATGTTGCTGAAGTGGTTGTTCAATTGATTTTGCAAGGCAGCTATCTGTGCAGCGATAGCTGTAAATCCATCCACTTCAAGCACTCCTGCTGCTTTCCTTGCTCCACCTCGTGATGAATCAGCATTCCATTCTGGATTGCCCTGTGAAATTCGGTTTAGCAAAGTGAACAGCTCCTCATAAGTCTTTTCCAGCGCTTGCCCTCCAGCTGCTGAGTCTAACAAAATTTTAGTATGGGGTTCCAAACCCTCAATAAATGTGTGTACCAACACCTCATTGGACTGATGATGATGAGGACAGTCCCTCAACATGGATTTAAATCTTTCCCAGGCTTGATACAAATTTTCCCCCTCCCTCTGTTTGAAACTTAGAATTTGACTTCTAAGTCTGGCTGTTTTACCAGAGGGAAAAAATCTTATCAAGAACTTCCGTGCAAGATCATCCCACGTTAAGATAGAATTTGGTGGCTCAGCTTTTAACCACCTCTTGGCTTCACCAAGTAATGAGAACGAAAATAGTGTGAGCCGAACATAATCAGGTGACACTCAAGTGTCACTTATCTCCAAAAAGTTTTGGAGATGTTGTTGTGGGTCTTCATGAGGGAGACCGGTAAATTGCCCGCTTGTGTGCAACAGTTGCACCATGTTCTGCTTAAGTTCAAATCTCCCTCCAGGCTCTGGTTTGCGGATACTTGAATGTACATTGTTGGCATGTGGGATTGCCACCTCGCGAACCGGCCTTGCTGCTGCTTCGTCGGTCACTAACACTGCCCTCACAACCGGTGGATTTTGTTGCTCCATAATAGTCTGTCTGAGCAACTGCAGCTTCTTTCGTAGAGCTTCTCTGCGTTTACTATGAAATTCACGTTCAGGCTCTATATAAGATTCCACTAGCTCTTTGTCCCTTGCCAGTGTTCACAGAAATCAAGTCTGCAAAATACAGGCTAAGACCAAGTTGTCAACACTTAAAAAAATAAAATAAAAAATACAGTAAATTTACACTTAACACAATTTCACCAATTGCCTAGTCTCCCCGGCAACAACGCCAAAAACTTGTTCGGGTGTTTGTGTGGGGTTAAAAACCGACACGCAAGTGCACGTGGTCAAACAAGTAGTAAGTGGCTTAAGTAAGCCAAGTATCGAACCAAGGAGACTCTGGATAAGTAAAAATTGCTCAAGTATACTATATTCTATCTTACTTCTATATATGCTGACAACAAAGTAACCAAAAGTTAAATAATTTTGTTTATAAATTATATACTAAAACTATTAACAAATATCTACTTTGAATTGAAACTATGGATATGAGCATGCCAAGGTTAAGAACATGTAATGAACTTGATTCTAATCATAATTTGGTTAGTCTTCTCTTCCAGTTGCTAGACAAGAACATTAGCCTAGAGATTAAAACTCTCGTATTTAATCTCACTTAAGAATCATAAACCATCCATCTATATTTCTGTGATCAAATGCAATTTATGACCTAGCAATACAATTCCGGTTCCTAAATTGACTAATACGGCTTTCAAGTATATTTCTATCAGGAAAGCACATCAAAACCCAATTTTCCCAAATCAAGTTAAGAACAATACCCTATTAATTCACAACTTTCCAATTTCGTGCTCTCTCGAGTGAAATCGGACTTTTTAGATGTACATTAATGTCGGCCACACACTAATGCAGTAGAAACAAGAATTAATAGAACAACATGGAAGAAGAAGATGAAAAACCATATAATTCAATAATCAAAATTCATCACCATTGTTCATAAACTCAGCAAGGAAGAGAATTAGCCACTCATTTGTGGATTAATCATCCTAAAACAAGTGTTAATCATACAAACAATTGATTGAAAGAAGAAAGAAAGAGAGAAAAACCCTGAGCTTTTTCGTCCCTCAACTGCTTGTAACCCACGTCCTTGCTCCACCAAGTCTGAATTCATTAAAAATAAGCCTAAGTGTTCTATTTATACTATTAGGAATTTTTCCCGGAATAACAAGCAACGTGTCACGGAGGGTAACGCGGAGGCTTGCCTCCGTGACCCGGCGTGGACGCGGACCCTTACTGGAAATTTAGGGTCCAGGAATAAAGCTTCAATGTGGCACGACAGGCAACGCGGAGGCTTGCCTCCGTGCCACGGAGCTATCGCGAGGCTCCACTGGAAATTGGCAAATTATTCACACTCCAGGCAGTGTGCCTCCGCGATGGTAGCGTGACACGGCTCCATCGCGGAGCCCCTTTATATTGTGCAGTCCAATGCCTTTTTCGTGCTCGAATCCAAGTCCAACTCCGATATTGTTCCAACATGCATTTTAGCTCCTCAAAATCATATTCTACCTACAAAACAATGCTAATCATGTTGGTTAGTATAAATTCACATTTTATTATCAATTACATGAAAATGTATACACATTGCACAATAAACAAGGCGAAAATGATACGTTTGAGTATCGCTTGGGCATATAAATCTGCCCAAGATCAGTCTACTCCTGATTCAAAACATTGATTGGTGATAACTCTTCATAGATGGTCGGTAGCTTCATGGCCTTGTAGACATCAAAGACCTCTACCTTATCATGAGCTCTCATGGTTAGCTGCCCAGCAGCTACATCAATTAAGGCTCGCCTGGTTGCCAAAAAGGGACTTCCCAAAATAAATGGGACTTCCGCATCTGGCTCAAAATCAAGAATTATAAAATCCACCGGAAAAATGAGGGAGCCTACTTGCACTAGCACATCCTCCATAATTCCATCAGGTCTTGCTAATGAATGGTCAGCTAGCTGTAAGATCACAGTGGTGGGTCTAGGACTGCCAAGGCCCAGCTTCTTGAATACTGATGTTGGCATCAAAATTTATACTTTCTCCCAAATTGCACAAACCACGAGCTCGAATAGACTGCCCAATTGTAATCTAAATAGTGAAGCTCCCAGGATCCTTGAGTTTTGTCGGTAATTGATTCTGTATTCGGGAGGTGCACTCCTCAGTAAGTGAAACTGTAGCATACTCTGTCAGTCTGCTCTTATTTGCTACAATGTCTTTGATGTACTTAGCATATTTTGGCACTTTCTGCAACACATCAACTAAAGGAAGATTAATATGTACCTTCTTCAATACTTCCATGAACTTCTTGAAGCATGCTTCCTCCATGTGCTTTTTCAATCTCTGCAGAAACGGGGGCGGTGGTCTTTCCATCTCTGCTGCCTTTTCATTCCTCCTCACATCATCATTTCCTTCATCCTTTTCTGTTGCTCCAGATTGCTGAGGTGGCCTTTCGGGTTCCGCCTCCTTGAGTTATGTTCCACTCTTGGTAGTAACTTCATTAACCTGCTTAGAATTTGGGTCTGTATCACTTGGTAATCCTCCCCTCAGTCTAGTATTTTGGGCTCCAGCTAACTGTCCCAACTGATACTCCAATGCCTTTTTAGCTAACTGCTAATTTTTCATATTAGTTGACAATTTTACCTGATCAACCTGCATCTGCGCCTGGTTAGCTATTATGGTTTTAAGCATATCCTCAATGTTGTTGGACAGAGGAGGTGCATTTTTTCCTCTGAACTGCGACTGAAAATTATGATGACCCCCTTGATTTCTATGCATGCCCTGATTTGAACTCTGTCCCTGATGACTATTACTCCCCCATGAAAAATTTGGATGATTTCTCCAATTTGGGTTGTAACTGTTACCATACTGCTGATTGTTGCTCCTCTGGGCGTTTCCAACAAAATTTACCGAATCAAGATTGGCACCACAACACTCAGCTGAATGTTCACTACTTCCACAGACTTCACGCTACACCTGCTGAACTGCATTGACTGGGGATTGTTCCTGGCTCAAACTCATGTTGCTGAAATGAGTATTAATTTGATTCTGCAAAGCAGCTATTTGTGCAGCAATCGCTGTGAATCCATCTACCACTAAGACCCCTGCCGCTTTCTTCATTCCCCCTCGGGTTGTATATGCATTCCATTCAGGATTACCTTGTGAAATACGGTTCAACAAGGTGTACAACTCTTCGTATGTCTTTTCCAATGCCTGCCACCCGGATGCTGAGTCTAACAAAATCTTTGTATGCGGTTCCAAGCCTTCAATGAATGTATGCACCAAGACATCATTAGACTGGTGATGGTGAGGAAAATCTCTTAACATTGACTTGAACCTTTCCCAAGCCTGATCCAAATTTTCACCCTCTCTGTGTTTGAAACTTAGAATTTGACTTCTAAGAATGGCAGTCTTCCCTGATGGAAAGAATCATATCAAAAACTTCCTCGCTAGGTCATCCCAAGTAGTAATAGAAGTTGGCGGTTCAGCCTTTAACCACCTCTTGGCTTCCCCCAGCAGTGAAAATGGGAATAGTGTAAGCCTCACATAATCAGATGATACTCCAGCAGGTATATATGTGTCACTTATCTCCAAGAAGTTTTGGAGATGCTGTTGTGGATCTTCATGAGGGAGACCTGTAAATTGCCCGCAAGTGTGCAATAACTGCACCATATTCTGCTTAAGTTCAAATCTCCCTCCTGGTTCCGGCCTGCAAATGCTGGATGTTACATTATTCACATGTGGGATTCCTACCTCGCGGACCGGTCTTTCTGCCATCTCTTCTTGCACTAAAACTGCCCTTACAATCGGTGGTTGCTGTTGTTGCTCCAGAATGGCTCTCCTTAATAACTGCAACTTATTTTCTACAGCTTCCCTCTTCTGTAGATGAAATTGTCTCTCTGGCTCTAAAAACGGATCCACCAACTCCTTATCTCTTGCCAGCGTTCAGAAACAACTTAGTACCTGCAAGAGAAATCACTAAGATCAAGTTTTCAACACTTGTATCGAACTTGTAGGCTAACACTAAGAAAATTAAGTCACCAATTACGCCAGTCCCTGAAAATGGCATCAAAAACTTGTTCACTCCCAATTACACGCAAGTGCACGTGGTCGTACAAGTAATAAAGTAGCTTTATTCAAGCCAGGTATCAAACCCACAGGGACTGTAACGTGGCAATAATTTTTCCTAACTGTTTAGTATACACACTTCTTTATACAAGTAGACAAAACAAATGGTGATTTTTTCAAGAATAATAGTTACTGTAACCTTAAGTAAAAATTGTAAATTATAATCTGAACAATAGCACGAACAAGCTGAGGTTAAGGCAAACATGCAGATATATAATTTATTGATTAAATTTCAGTCAACACTTCTCTTCGATTGTTAGTCAGGAATTATTAACTAATGGATTGGGTCTTTCGAACTCCTCTCCAATTAAAGAATCATGAGACTTACATTACACATTTCTGTGATGCAAAAACCTCATATTCTAGTAATACACAACAAATTCCATAGATGACCAAATATGACATTACAAATATATTTCTATTCTGAATGTTAATCTTTCTTAATTTCTCAACCAAGACAAGAACATATTCTACCAATTCACCTCTATCCAATTAATCTTCCTTTCGGAAATAAAACTGGAATTCTAGGATGTACATTAACAATGGCCGAGCATTAATATAGTGAAAACAAGAATTAGTAGAACAATTGTTTTAGATAAGATAAAAACTGAAATAACATCAATTACATACTACTGCAATCATCCTCAACCTCAGCCAAAGGATAATTAGCCACTCATTTGATGATTAAACATCTTCAAACAAGTAGAAATCATACAAGCAATTGAAATTTAAGAGAAAAAGGAAGAGAATTAACCCTAGAACTTCTTCAGCTCAACTGCTTGATACCCACGTTCTAGCATGAAATGTCAGGTCACTTAAAATAAAACCTAAGTATACTATTTATATAAGTGAGAAATTTCCCAGAATAAACTGGCAACGTGGCAGGGAGGATATCGTGGAGCATAAGTTCCATGCCAAGGCCCTATCGCGGAGCTTCACTGGAACTTGGATGCACAGATCTTAGCGTCAGCGTGGCACGGAGGCTATCGCGGAGCCTCAGCTCCGTGCCACGGACGTGTCGCGCACCTTCACTGGAATCTGGGTATGCAGCAAAGTCTTCCCATCGTGTCACTGAAGTGAACGCTGAGCATAGGCTCTGTGATACGGTGCCATCGCGCACCTTCACTGGAATTCAACTCAAATTTCACTCTAGGCAGAATGTTACCGCGATGGTAGCGTGACACGACCTCTATCGCGGAGCATCAAGTTTTTAGTATTTTCTTTCCAACTTTCGTGTTTTGCTTCCGAGTCCATTCCTCCACTTCACCAACTTGTAGATTAGTTTCCAAAATTCATTTTAAACTGCAAAAACAATAACTAATCATGTTGGTTAGTATAAATCACATTTACATACAAATCACATGAGAATGCACACATAGAAGTAGATAAACAAGTTAAAATTAAGTAATAAAGTATCACTTGGGCATGCAATTCTGCCCAAGATCAGTGAACACTACCCATCTTCCTCAAAAGGGTCCCCACGAGGGACTTAACAATCTGTTATCGGTGACCACAACTCGTGGTCACCTCCCGTTGCCTTCACTTCCCAAAATTCTTGATCCCCAGCTCTTACTTGTGTATGGATGACTTAACAGGTCATGGTATTCACCAAGACTCATGGTCATCTCCGTGGTCACCCAAAGGTCATGATTCCAAACCACGACCACTCTTCACCCCACGAATCACTCCAGTACTCATGGCCTGCCCCACGGGTCACAAGACAACTCATCCTGTGACCTAGTGCAAAAAATTTAGTTTTCTCCATTTCAACTCACGGATCTGATCTTAAGGCTTTCGGGGTATAACAGTTTCATAGGTCCTGCGCAAGGCTCGCTCCTATTTTTCATCCACATGTTTTTTCATCCAATCCATCCTACAAAACAAAAACAAAAATATCATCAAATACAACTGAATTCAAGACCACTTGGGTTGCCTCCTAAGATGTGCCTTATTTAACATTGTGGCATGATGGGTGTGCCCCTTCCGCTAAAGTTCATCTAAGTAGGTGACCTCAACCAGGTCAATTTCTTCTAAAACACCCTACTTTTTAACCCATTGTCTGTTCACTTTAAACCTTAGTCCATCTGCCCCTTCAAGCTCAATAGCTCCATTTACAAGGACTTGGGATACCTTAAATGAATACAACCACTTGGATTTAAGCTTTTAGGAAAACAATCGCAATCTAGAGTTGAACAATAGCACCCACTCTCTAGGAACAAATTCCCTGTGCAAAATTTTCTGATCATGGTAGTGCTTCATCCGGGCCTTGTATATGGCTATGTTTTCAGAGGCCCTCATTCTAAACTCATCCAATTTATTAAGGTTCTCCACACGAGTATGGACAACCTTTCCTCATTCAATATTCAAACTCTTCAGGCCCACATAGCTTTATGCTCCAGCCCTACCGGTAGATGGAAAGCTTTGCCAAATATTAGCTGATAACATGACATTCCAATGGGTGTTTTGTATGTCGTTCAGTATGCCCAAAGGGATCATCTAGCTTCCTTGCCTAATATGTTCTATTGCATTGGCTTTTTTTGTCAATATGGACTTTATCTCCCAATTGGATACTTCTGCTTAGCCACTTGTCTGAGGATGATAAGGGGTAGCAACGTTATGCTTCACACCATAATTTACAAGAAAAGCACTGAACAATCAGTTGCAAAAGTGGGAACCTACATCACTGATAATAGCCTTAGTGGTGCCAAATATTGAATAAAATGCTTCTTTAAAAGGTTGGCATGCTTTATCCCTCATTATTGGGCAATGCTACTACTTATACCCACATAGACACATAATCTACAGCCACAAGGATGTAAGTATTCCCATAAGAGCTCATAAATGGTCCCATAAAGTCGATCCCTCACACATCAAATAGCTCTACCTCTAGAATCGGTGTCAAAAAGAGCTCATGTTTCCTTGAAATACTTACTGATCGCAGGCATTGGTCACAATGCTTGACAAAGTCATGAGAATCATGATGGAGAGTGGCCAGTAGAATACGCATTGTTGATCTTTTGCAAGTGTCCTTACACTCCAATAATAGGCTCCAACAAGTAAAGAATGACATGCCTTAAGGATGGGTATCATCTCAACTTCTGGGACACATCGCTGAATCATGCATTCAGCCCATATACAAAAAGAGACATGGGTCGTCCCAATAGAATTTACTCACATTATACATGAACTTTTTCTTTTGATGAAAGTTTAAGCCTTTTGGAATGATGTTGCTAGCCAAGAAGTTGGCATAGTGCACAAACCAAGGTATTAAATCATGAGAAGTAGCCAAGATGTGCTCATCATGTAAAGAATCATCTATATAATCATCTCCACCCAACCTACCATCTTTCTGTAATTGAGAAAGACACCCTCCTGATTTTCACATCCTCTCCTATGTTTAAATTCGATGTCTAACTCTTATAGCAAAAGCACCCACCGAATGAGTCTTGGTTTTTCATCCTTCTTTATCATGAGATATCAGAGTGCTGCATGATCTGTGTGTACCACTACCTTAGTCCCCAACAAATATGCTCAAAATTTCTCAAATGCAAACACTACCGCAAGCTACTCTTATTCTGTGACAGTGTAGTTGGCTTGAGCATCGTTCAGAGTCTTACTAGAATAGTATATAGGATGAAAGATCCTTCCTCTCCATTTCCCAAGAACCACTATTAAGGCAACACCACTTTCATCATACATTAGTTCAAATGGTTTAGACCAATCTAGTGCGGTGATGATAGAAGCCCATAAGCTTCTTTTTCAAGTCAAGGAAAGCCCTCATGTATGCATCATCAAAGTGGAACTTGGCATCCTTTTCCAATAGCCTAAACAGAGGGTGAGCAATCATGGAAAAATCCTTGATAAAACTGGCAATAAAACCCTGCATGACCCATGAAATTTCGAATGCCTTTCATAGTCTTTGGAGGAGGTAGATGAGATATGGCTTCAATTTTTTCTTGGTCCACTTCTACACCCTTCTCAGAAAGTTTATGTGCTAACACAGTGCCTTACTTTAACATGAAATGGCACATTTCCTAATTAAGAAACAGGGTTGGTTCTTCACACCTTTTCAACATATCATTCAAGTGAGCCAAGCAATCATCGAATGAAGTTCCCAAAACAGAGAAATCACACATGAAGACTTCTATGGTATCCTCCACCATATTATAGAAAATTGACATCATGCATCTTTGGAACATAGCTAGAGCATTAAAAATCCCAAAAGGCATCCTTTTAAATGCAAATATCCCATAGGTACATGTAATGGTAGTCTTCTCTTGGTCTTTCCGGGCGACCGAAATCTGATTGTATCCTGAATACCCATCCAAAAAATTGTAATATTCTTTCCCAGTCAATCAATCTAGCATTTGATCAATGAATGGGATCAGGAAATGATCCATCTTAGTCCAGGAGTTCTATTTCTGATAGTCGTTAAACACTGTCCATCCGGTGACTGGTCGTGTTTCTATCAACTCAACTTTCGCATTTAGAACCACAGTGATTCCCCCTTTCTTAGGCACACATTGGACTGGACTCACCCAACTACTATCAGCTACCGGGTATACAACTCCTGCATCTAACCATTTGGTAATCTCTTTCTTAAGCACTTCTTCCATCGGTGGATTTAAAAGCCTTTGGTGCTCAACAGAGGGATTGAAATATTCTTGAAGGTTGATCATATGAGTGCAAATGCCCGGTGGTATACCAATTATGTCGACTATAATCCAACCTTTTGTCGGATATGTCTCCTTAAGACTGCCAAAGTACCTCTAGTTGTTTTTCATTTAGTCTAGCCGAGATTATTATAGGCAACATTTCATTCAACCCAAGATAAGTATACTTCAAATGAGCAGGTAGTGGTTTTAGCTCAAAAACCGGCAAAACGAGGATTGATGGTTGTGATGGTGGAGTTATCTGATTCTTGAGATCTAGATCAAGCTTTTTTAGTTGGAAAGAATAAGACTCAAAAACTTTTATTAAGAGACATACCTCTTCTAACCCTTCACTTCCTCTGCCATAAATATTCAAGAGAATTCCTTCTAGCTTCTCCTTGAAGAATGTCTCCTCCACATCCTACCCTATATCTTCCTCATCAACATTGTTTGGAATTGGAGTGGTATCTTCCTTAATCGGCTCTTGGGTTTTCATGTTTTCCCCTGATTCCATTTGAGATGCTAATAAGTTCATTCTTTCCTCTAGATGTCTAATGGAGACTTAGTGGTCCTTCACCATTTGGGTGAGTTCTAGAAGATCACTATTTAGCTTCCGAATACCCGAATCAGTTGAAACAACTCATTCTAAAACCACTTCAAGCATTCTTTTAATTAGGGAGTATGAGGACTCTTTACTCCCCTGACTAGTTGACTCAGCTATACAATCACAGTTCCAACCTTGATTCTCATCACGAGGATACCAATAACGTCGGATGGCCTATTGGTACCTCGCATGAAAACCCATCATACACTTTTTCTAACAGCTCAATTGGCTTCATTATTATTATTAAAACAACATCTTTTCTCTCTTCCATTTTCGATATTTTATTCATCAGTTGGAGAGAACCACCATAAGAAGACACCTCGGGTTTTCGAATTAACCTTTCAAAGGGGCTCATCTTCGCACCCCTAACCAGTCTACAAAAACTAACAAACAGCATAGAAACAACACAAAATGCTTAACTATTTCAAATTAACCATAACTATATGCTATCAATGCCCACTCCCCGATAATGGTGCCAAAATTGATAACGTTCAAATCCACTCCTCAAAGTGAGAGAGTGTACAGGGTCATATGCAATATAATTTACCCAACTATGAGTCGGGGTTAATCCACAGTGAATGAGGAATGATTGCTGCTAAAGTTGTAAATCAATTGAAAGTAACTAGCATCATTACATAGCAACTTCCAAAGTAAATTTTGGGGGGAAAGAAATGTCACACCCCAAACCTGTAGAGGCATGACTAGCACCCTATGCCACACCTGACCAGCACACCCTACCATAAAACTAACTACTACAAGCCATAACAAACGAGGTTTGGCATAATAATTACTATAAGATCAGAGTAATTGCAATAAGAAGAAGCTGGTTTACCGACAAACAAAAAATTTGCCAAACCTACTGGAACAAATTTCGGCTGCGCGTTGTCAATGGAACTCAATCCAACTGGGAGAACTATCGCGATCCTTGAGAGGCTTAGACATGTCGGACCAACTCTCGAATCACGTCTTGCCTCGGTACTATGGAGGAACTATCAACTCCAAGGACCATATAAACCCTTGGGCTTAACCTTGAGCTGGATTAACACTCGTGCGTCAGGTATCCACAAGCCACAAGGCACAAGGTAACTCAAGCTCGACCCCTAGCCGGAATAATCTCGTGCGTTATATACCTCTTATTGCTCTCAAAGTATTGCCGAACAACCGAAGGATCATAGCCTATACGCTCTATCGCTGAAGCCTCCTAGACATCTATATGATACCACAAATAATACCAATCACTAAAAACATAAGTCCAACAATTCAGCCCCTAACATAATCCCAAAAGATCACAACCAATGCCTTTCAATAGGTTACCATCATGCGACAAACAACTAAAACTAACGCCTGCTTTCACGGCCTCAAATAGTAAGGGAAAGAACACCGTCCCATAACCCCCAAAAAATATGTAATCAACATAACGTCTCCACTGGATCTGTTCCCGGGAGTACCCTCAAAAAAAGGAACATTTCCTCTCCCCAGCCATCAAGCACAAGGTAACAAACTTATGCGATAACGCCAAGGATTGATTACGACATAAATTCATACTAAAAATAAAAAGCAAAATCCTTAACATACACTGATTTGGTGAACCCAAACTAAGTCAAACTTGAGCCTTCAATTCCCTCAATATGTTTCTTAAAAGTAGATCATACTACTTCCAAGAACAGCTGACACAAATTCAACAAAGAAACAATGCAAATGAAGCTTAGTTGGCATAATTCTTACGGATTCAATGGTAGAAAATCTGAAACAACCTACCAAGATCCATAGATTCATAACCACCAAAAACAACCTAAGAATATCAAAAGAGAAGGCTTACCAAATAGCTCCGAATGAAACAGTGACCAACTCGCCTTTAAATGATGCTAATAGACAAGATACACGTGTCTCCCGATTTCCTTACATCAAAAATCAAGTTGGAAATTATTTTCTAACATTAAAAATCAAAGGAACATGAAAAGGAAGGCTTAAGGGATGTTCTGGTCGAGGAACTTGCTGGAAAAGGTGGAACTGATATAAACAACCAACCAAGTAACTTAAATAGAGGCTGGCCAACATAAGGGCAATGTGTCATGTTTCCCAACGCACCGTTTTGGTGGCATGACACGCTGCAATTGTGGACCTCCTCTGGACGTCACCGCCTACTTGTGCAGTCTCATGAAAACACGAATATCTTCCTACTCCAAAGTCGTATTGATGAATGGTTTAATGTGTTAGAAACTACGCTCATAGTCCTTTAATTTGATAGGTCGCAGGCTCCCTAAATCCTTATAGATTTGAAGAAAAGCTTCGAGATATTTGACCCAAAATTCAGAGAATCTCAAAAAGTAAATTTGTGATAACTTTTGCCAAATTTTGTTCTACCACTTGATCTACGTCCAATCTTAACATACGACTACAGGGTGACTCAAATACCTAAAAACACTTTCTTCATAGCATACTAAGTACTCTTAGTACTACCTCAAAAGTACGGATTTATTATTTATACTATAAGGGGTGTTTCATTCTTCCCCCTTTAGAAACATTCATCCTGAAATGATGGACGACACACACAATTTTTACAAACACTATCATGAAACAACATAGCCTGACACAATCACGAAACTCTTGGGTCTACCATAAGAAACTCCAGATGAAACAACCTTGCACCTTGCCAGGGTGCGACACAACTATAACCAAAATCAAGAGAAGGACCTTACCTACCACAATGTCTAGCCATTGACCAGCTATAGTCCACCATGTCGGAACTATCCCTGCACATGTTAGCAAATACGAGTCTAGTCCCAACACCTACGATAGTTGACATCTCGCATGATTTCGATCCAGAAAGAAGGGCAAAGATCCAAAATGTCATGTAGCCTTCTATTTATAAGTACACTATGCAATGCACAAATAAACAATACTCTACTAGACATGGTACATTGACTCTCCAGGACACGAACCGCTATGATACCAAGTCAATCACACTCCAAACTTGGAGGGGAATGACAGGCACACTGTGACACACCTGACCAAGTGCACCCTGTAATAGAAATAACTAGTACAAGCCAGACCCGACGATGATTGGCATAATAATTACTATAAGATCAAAGTAAACGCAATAAGAAGAAGCTGGTTTACTAACCAACTAAAACTAAATACAATGGCTCATCAAGGCGACATCTATAAGCCTCTATGAACATAACAATTGTCAACTATTCGGGATAGGGCCCCGAACAACCCATAAAACAACAGACACGACACCCAAAATAGACATCTATAAGCCTTTATGAACATAAAGATTGTCAACTATTTGGGACAGGGCCCCGAACAACCCATAAAACAACATCTAGCAACTCTGACAGACTTGGAGCTTTACTAACTCAGTTGGAGCTCCACTTAGTGACCAATGACTCGATCTACCTACTAATCAACACCTACAAGAATGAATGCAGTAGCCCAACTAGGGCATCAGTACAGAAAAGTACCAAGTATGTAAGGAGAATCTGGTGTAAGATCAATAGGAAATCCACCAGATAATAATAAAAAGGAATCACAAATCAAAAAAACCAAATGGAACCTACCTGGCCCACATAAGACTGGCAAGTCCTACCTATATGATGAGAAAATAAATAAACACTCAGCCGGTCCTAGCCACCACAACCCACCTGTAACCGCATGTACCATCTGAAGCCTAATCAAATATCTTACTTGAGTCAACTCTAGGCCTCTCAAAAACATTGTCTATCATCAAGTAACAAGTAGCATTCGCAACTATGATACAAAGATAATACAAGGCAACCATAAATATAAGAACACACATCAGCAACAACAATAATTAAACACTTTTAGAACAACTCCGAATTGTGCGTAGTCAATAGAACTCAATCCAACTGGGAGAACTATCGCGATCCTAGGGAGTCTTAAACATGCCGAACCAACTCTCGAATCACGTCTTGCCTCGGTACTATGGAGGAACTATCAACTCCATAGGCCATATCAATGCTTAGGCTTAACCCCAAGCCAAAACAACTCTCATGTGTTAGGTATCCACAAGCCACAAGGCATCTCAGACTCAAACTCTAGCCGGAAGAACTCTCATGCGTCGGGTGTCCGCAAGCAACAAGGAAATAATCAAAGCATACAATCAAGCTAAGTAAACACATAACCAATGTTCACACACAAATCACATATTTAGGCAAAGTACAATATCCCAATCTGACTAACACCACCGTAGGATTCATCCTTATGTTCTATACCTTTTATCACTCTCAATGTATTATCAAAGAACCGAAGGATCATAGCTTATATACTCTATCCCCAAAGCCACTTATACAACTATACGATACCACAAATATGTAACACCCCGAAAACCCTAAGATCATATCCAGGAGTTAAAACAGAGAAAATAAAAATTACTGCACTAGGTCACAGGCGAGTCATCCAGTGACCCATCAGGAACACCACGAGTCGTTCAGTGACTCGTGAGGAGGGGTTTGACCATATTTTGGAAATTTAAAGTTTGAGGTGACCACAGGTGTGACCACGACTCATGGTCAGCCCCATGATTTGTTAAGTCGCCCGAGATCAAAGGTGGTTAAAGGATCAAGTGAAGCAGGCAGTGTACTTACAGGTCATCAAAATGAATCATTGTGTACACTACGACTCATGGTGTCCGTCGTGGTCACCCTCAGAAGAAATTGGGCATTGTAAGGAACGACAGGAAGACGACGAGTCATCCAGTCCCTCGTGAGGACTGGCAGTGTGTTTTTCCTTGCGAATTTATTAAGGGATTTTCTGTAATTCCTAAATCTCTAAGGCCTAAAATACATCGTCTTAAGCTCAAAATAGAGTTTTTTAAGAAGGGTTAAGTCATTCTATGATTATCCTAATTCATGCATGCAAGCTTAGAGGTTTAAGAGGTGATCAAGCCTAGTTCCTTCAAAGTTCTTCCTCAATTCTCTTTGGGCAATCAAGGAAGTGGTGAAATCAGATAACTTCAGGTATGTATGTGTTACACCCTGTAAGTTTCTAACATTTAGTCGGCCTATTCGTATGTTGGTTGAGAGTTTTAGAGTTCCATGCATACGAGGAAAGGGCTCGGGGAAAGGCCGAACGAGTGCAAAGTCGAGATTTCACGGGAGGAGGCCGAACCAAGTTACCAGAGGGGCAAAGTGGCACAGAGTAGCCCCCTCCACATTACCAAAAGTGGCATGGAGCAGAATTGGCGTGACCGACAGAGTTCCACGTTGCCTTGTCCACCGCCTCAAGTATATATAAGTCTCATCCTTTGATTTTTAAGTCATTTTCAATATATAAATGGCCAGACCTGAGGGGGTACGAAGAAACAAAGTAAAAATCATCCGATTACGCTGCTAAACGCTGTCCAAATCTAAATTAAATCCGGGTAATGAAGTATAAGGCTACAGAGAGTATCGCTGGGAGTTATTTTTGTAAAATACGCCCGGAGAATCGTCGTCCCGCCGAACCAGAGTTGGTGGAATTTCTTCAAACTAGTGTCAATATGATCACAGACTTAGCAAGCGTTTCTCCCTTCTAGACTCTGGAGAAATTATAAGTTTTCAATGATCTTTCAATAGGTTGAAATATAGTTACCATATATATATATAAAGTTATCTTTTTCTTCGAATTCAGTAGTGAAGTTGGCCCTATTCTTCCATTAATATGATTACAGTTGAGAAGGGAAGTTGAATATGAGCTGATACTCATCAGTTAGTCAGAAAATGGTGAACGAGGTATGTCAGGCTTAACTCTCGGCAAGTATCCTAGTCGTACATTGTTGCGACTTATGTTCTCGAATAGAAATAATGATCTCAAATGTTGTAGATAGTTGCTACCATTAGATTGTAATTCAATATGTTGTAATTAGTTGTTATTGATATACATATATAAATATCAGCTATGTTGCGATTAGCTTTCTAATAGGGATTACAGTTATATAAATTCTGGTTAGCTACTAGGAAATATATACAGATCGTACTGCAGGACCCCTCGCTGAAAGGGAGCAGGTTAAATGTGATTCGCCCTATGAACGCTATAGAAACTCTTTTAGTTCTCAGTTTATTGTGATGGTAGAATTATATGTTTGTTGCCAGGCATAGACTTCAGAAGCTCGTAAGAGTTATTGGCTTGAATCAGTTGGTTAAACAATATGGGCGCAGTTAGGCGGTTTAACGACCAGTTGGCGCCTGTATTGGAAGGAAAGCATCCCTAGAGGTCATTGACGTTATCGCACGTTCCAGAACTAGAAATAGAGATAGAATAGGTATATTCTAGAGTTAGAGCCACCAGGGTTCTCCAGTGTATTGAGTGATCATCCACTATCCCTTTATCCTTATCAGTGATTGTCAATCTTAGTCGACTTAACAGTTACCATGTAGGACGCCCAACAAGCTAGCCCAGTCCTTTGAGTTAGATAAACACGTGGGTACCCCAAGGAGGGGTCCACATCAGTAGTCAGTGATGGGCCAGCACGGTTCTTGTAAGGTATTCAGGTACCGAGTGCCAGGAGAGGGCCAGTCTATATAGAATTTAACCCAACTTAAGAAGCATGAACCTTCCACCTACATTTCTGTGATAAGACAAAATTCATGTTCTAGCCATACAAACCCGATTGCGTAATTGACTAATACGACTTTCAGGTATATCTCTATCCTGAAGGTAAATCAGTTCTCAATTTTCCCAAACTAAGAAAAGATCATATCCTATTAATTCACAACTTTCCAATTTCTTGCTCTCTCAAGTGAAACCGGACTTTTTAGATGTACATTAACGTTGGCCACACATTAATGCAGTAAGAACAAGAATCAATAGAACAACCATGGAAGAAAAGATGAAAAACCAATTTAACCAATAATTACATTTCAATACAATTGTTCTTAACCTCAGCAAGAAGAGGATTTAGCCACTCATTTGTGGATTAAACATCGTTAAATGAGTGTAAATCATACAAGCAATTGAATTAAACAAGAAGGAGATAGAGAAAAACCCTGAGATTTTCGTCCCCTCAACTGCCTGTAACCCACGTTCTTGCTCCACCAAGTTAGAATTATTAAAAATGAACCTAAGTGTTCTATTTATACTAGTGGGAATTTTTCCCGAAATAACAAGCAACGTGTCACGGAGTGCATCGCGGAGCACTGCCTCCGTGACACGCCACCGACGCGGACCCTTACTGGAATTCAGATGTCCAGGTATTAAGGGACAACGTGGCACGACATGCAATGCGGGGCTAGGCCAACGTGCCATGGCCCCAACGCGCACCTTCACTGGAATTTGGCAAAAATTCCATATCCAGCCAGAAGGCATCCGCGATGGCAGCATGACACGGCTCCATCGCGGAGCCCCTTTAATTCATGTTGTCCTTGCCCTTTTCCTTGCTTACTTCCGAGTCCACTCCCGATTTCTCCCAACTTGCATTTTAGCTTCCCAAAATTATATTTCTCCTGCAAAACAATGCTAATCATGTTGGTTAGTATAAATTCACATTTTATTACCAATCACATGAGAATGTATAAACATCGATAGATAAACAAAGCAAAATGACACATTTGAGAATCACTTGGGCATATAAATTTGCCCAAGATCACTTACCCCACACTTAAATCCTTGTTCATCCCCGAACAATAATCTTACACCTCATGCAATTGACACCCCAACTTGGCTACTTTGGTTCGACAATTCAAGCTACGGTTATACCGATTATTTAACATAACAAATCCTCAAGAAAACATGCATAGTCTTATCAATACAATGACCTTCAACACATTAAGACCTCCTAGACTAAAGAATCGACTCTCGATATCGGCAAACTCATACAAATCAGCTGATCAAGATATCCGACACGAATTTTAATCTCTCGTCGAGCATGTGCCCTCACAACACAAGAGAATTTTCCCCTTTTTAATCACATAAACTCAAAACATTACATGCAGGGGTATATAAACACAATTTCTCTCTCCCTCCCAAAAGAATTCACATGCATCATGTCATGAACCATAGGCTTGCCTTTAGTGTATTACTCCACTAATATAAGGAAGTGTGATGTAAGATCACGTAGGACTTAATGGGTTGTAGTGTAAGCTACAGAACTAGTAAATACTGGGCTAACCAATAATAACAACTAGCATCCTTAAGCGCTTTTCCAATACATCCCATCAACCTTATGGTCATTGTTTCTTCCTTCATCTTCCCATTCTTGAAGTCTATCTTTATTTTTGACCCCATCTCTTTAAGCACACTTGACTCACTAACAAAGATTATTTATACATCTTCATTATATTTACTTTATAACAAGTGCACCTTCGACCTTTTCTTTCCTTTCATCACTCTGCTTTTACTTTTCTTTTCACCATTCTCACTCCTTGACACTTTGGGAAAATTCTTTTCTTTTCTTGAGTGCTTAAGAGTTTTGGATCAAATTCATGGATAATGAAAATAAGGGGTTAAGCTCGGTTTACACCTTTTTGGCAAAAGAAAAATAATAGGCTAAAGGCTCAATGGGCTAACTAGGGTGTACATTCAAGGTGGGTATGGTAATGAAAGAAAAAAAAATGTTCGGTTAAAGCAAAGAAATGCCTACATCCTTTCCTACAATACACATCCTTCATTTCGTTTTGTACACACACCAGGCAAGTTCTAGACATTTCACAATAGCATGGAAGAAACAAAACCTCACTAAACGCTCATTTCACATGCTCAACTCAAGACATATTCACAGACTCTTCAATCAGCTAATTACAAGAATTCAAACATTAAGCCTCAATCACACTGAATCGACTCTATGGCCTAGGAATCTCAACATATTTACAAAGTTGCATGCTTTCATACGAATCACATTTGCATTTCAAACATCATGCGTAACACGCAACCAGAATGTCACAACCATAAAGTAACGACAGGTTTTGGGATGCAAACCTACAAAAGAAAAAAAAAAGAAAAAAAAAAGAAAACAAATCTACTCCTAACGACTACATTTCCCTTAAGACGGTCGTCATCCATCCATCATAGGGAACGGTCACTAACTAAGACTTCGGTTCAATGGGACAATTCTCGGTAAAAGAACCAAAAACAAACGCCGAGAAACCCAAAAATTTGAAAATTCATGAAAAAATTTTCTTTTTGTTAAAAATATCGATCATTTCGATGAACAAAAAATATGTACAAAACCAGCTAACAACATTTAACAGTACACAACAGCTTCACCTTAATTACAATACAGACATACACAAAAATCATAGGGCCACAAGTTTATCCAAGCATAACAACAGACAGAGGCATTAAAAATAACAACAGCAACAAACACCTAACTACTCCCACCCCACACTTAAATCAAACACTGTCCCCAGTGTTCATAAAATTCAGCATAGCACAAAAATGGGTGGTGAAACTCCCTGATCAATCAAAATATTCCACTTCTTCGTCAGGTGCTGCTGCCTCGTCTCCCATGTCTGAATCGCCCCCATCGTCATCATCTGACTCCACATCGGAGTCATCAGGACGTGTCTCCTCATCTGTAGGGACATCATCATCGGTGGGCTCCACAAAAGCTGTCCCCACTCGGCATAGAGCCCTGGCATTTTCGCCAAAAGGGTAGTCTAGCTCGAGCTGCCACAACTCCTCTTCTGTTGCCGGCCTCCTGCCTATGCGTAGCTGGAGCATCTACATCCCAAATATGCGAGCCATGTACTGATCATCCCGAGCATGTCGCTCGACTAGTGTAAGAACTGGCCCGTGGGTGGTGTCGGGTACCTTAGTTTTGGTGACATCTAAGGCCCGCCTCTCCATCTGCGGGATGTAGTCAAGGGCCTTGTCACGCCCCGCCCTGGGGGGTATGACTGGCACCTGGTGCCCTAGTAGGACCTAGACTGCTATCTGGTCAGCCCAAGCACATCTGGTGCCTGGCTGGCTCTAACTCAAATTCCTGGAAACAAAGGGCTATATAACGACTGTAAACACAGCCTCCGGCCAACAGGACTATAGCCACCTGTACCTGACAAACAGCTGACCAGAAACATACTACTGTCAAGGGAACCTATGCGGGCCGACAAGGCCACCATGCTGTCTAGTTCTCTGTAACTCAACAATATCATGCTAAATAATTACGTGGCCGGCAAGGTCACCACTACTGACTGGTTATGGCCACACACGGCCAACAAGAACAGAAATAACAAATAACTATAACAAGCTGCACGGCCTCACACGACCGGCTCGACTGACCACAGGGAAATATATACAGACTGCAAGCCTCTAGGAATAACAATAGAAATGATCGGGACAGGGCCCCGATCTACCCGTACTGTACAACAAAAGAAAATGAAATACACCTCTGGAATTCAGGCTCCAGATGACAGGAGCTGAATACTCAATAGCTGACTGGAATCACGAGGGATCGCCTCCTCGTCTATGAGTACCTGTAGGCAAGTAATGCAGCGCCCCACTGGGTGTCAGTACCGTAGGTACTGAGCATGTAAAGCAACTGAAATACACAACTGAAATGGATAACAACAGTAACATGACATATAAGCAGAAAGTAGCTGAGTCTATCTAGCTGAAAATAACTGGGGAGAGTTTATTTATTCCATAACTAAACTGAGCGTACTTGATGCCGTGTTGTCCCACTGTCTATCAGTATTTAGTAGCACATAGAGGTATACATAATAATACACACAATACCTCACCGACCCCCATAAGCCGGAAGGTGCCAACCAACACACAATCTATTTACCCCTACCCGGGTCTAAACCAACCAAAAATAAGTCACTCCATTCATCTAATAACTGTGAGCTCCTCCTACCGGTCCCCTTGGGTACGTAGCTCAGGCCTTGGCCTCTGACAATAAACTGTGTCTGAGTCCGAAGACTCCTACCTCTGGGCGCAGGTGCACGCGGGGTGTGTAATAAAAACTGCCCCCGGGTGCAAGCACGCAACAGGGTGATTTTATAAAAATCTATATGTGAAACTGCCCCCGGCCACAAGCGCACACAGAGTGTTCTGCCCCTGTAAACAGGGTGGACTGGCTCTGTGCAGAGTAAACTGAACTACCCCTACAAGCAGGGTGGTCTGGACCGTATTATCATGGTGGTCGGCCATCATCGTCCTCTAGGCGGACGGCATCACCCAGCTGGTGGCAGTATCTGAATCTGGTATTGACACAGCTATAACCCAGGGGCGGTGGGGATGCTAAAAGGGACACCCACATGCCACAACAAGTCTCAACAACCAAATAGCACATAAAAATAGCAAGCATGTATAACTGAAAAGACTATCTGGAATCTAACTTCTTATTCTGATCTGTTTCTATACTGAACTGATTCGTACTAATTATACTGATTCTGCAACCTCTATTTAAATGTACGGCTAATCTGTAGCCATGATACTATCTGTCCGAATGGCTAATCTGTCGCCATAACTGTCTGTCTATCAGATCTTTCTTTACTGACTGTTATTACGCAAATCTGTTCCTTTTTATTCTACAACATGCTTGCTATCCACATAATAGGCTGTACTGAATCTGAACTACTAACTTGCCCTTGGGCACATGCTTTTCTAACTTTCAGACTGAATATGATATCACAACGTAAACTAGGTTTACTGAACTTGCACTATACATAACATTCAACTTTCAGGAATTCTACTATGGAGTTTATTGTACTATACAAGGCTAAAGCTACTAACTTGCCGAAGGAACTAGCTTTACATACCTTATCCTCGAACTATCCGTCTGTCAGATGAGGCTCGGCCAATACTTCAACTATTTCTCCCAACTGCATTCATAAATATGTCAATTCAGACTAAATATAGCTTTATTCCAAAGAACAACGTCACTTTCGATGTAATTATAGCTTAAACTTAGGCTTATCGAAAGACGGTAAAAAACTCACTTTTTTTCCAGAAGTCCAGAAGGGAGAAATACTCACTTCGCAGCTAGGAACACATAGACACTAGTTTGGAGCAATTCTACTTACCTTAGCCCGGTAGCACGATGATTCGTCGGCCGTATTTTGCGAAACAAAATCCGTAGGAATGCTCCCTGCTGCTAAATACCTCGGTACCTGAGGTTAATTTGAGTTTAGACCGCGTTTGACGGCGTAATCAGACGGAAATTATCAAGAAACCTTCATTCCTCTTCCTCTCTGATTTTCTCTCTGTTTTAGTTGGAAATTATAAGAATTGCAACTTTAAAACCGAAGTGGAGGGGCTTATATAATAGACACTGTAAATCGCATTCTCTGAATGTGATTTATAAGTCGCATTTCTGGAATGCAATTTATAAGTCGCATTTTGCCTTGCGACGCGCCGACTTGGTGCTGGTCCGATCTTTCCCCGGGCCTTTTTCTAGCATGTATGGTTTTCAAATACTCTTAACCAACACGCGATTAGGCCATCTATATGCCGGGAATTTACGGGGTGTAACATTCTCCTCCCTTAAGAACATTCGTCCTCGAATGTAAACTGCTATATAGAGGACTACTCAATTAGCTTAACTTGTTCTTAGGAAAATTTCGACAGAGTTTCCTCTGTAATCTGAACTATCCCAAAAAAACCTGGAATACAGAAAAGTCCAATACAGGTACTCCACACGATACTACAAGATTCATTTGATAGCTAAACATCAATTTCTCTCACTTATATATAAACAACTGTAAGGTACTGCATAGGTAACGATACTGACATACCTGTCGCCTAGCTAGGCCTGGAATAAGTGAGGATGTCTAGCTTTCATATCTTCCTCTACTTCCCACGTCATCTCTTCTTGGTTCCTGTTACGCCACAATACTTTGACAGATGCAATATCTTTAGTTCTCAATCTGCGAATCTATCTATCTAGGATAGCTATTGGAACCTCTTCGTAGGCCAGCTCTTCTGTAACCCGAATATCCTGGACTAGGACTGCTCTGGACGAGTCTCCTATGCATTACCTCAACATGGATACATGACCGGATGAACGGATTCTAACTCTGGAGGCAAGTTCAACTCATCTTCCACTTGGCCTATTCTTTGACAAATCTGATAAGGCCCAACAAATCTTGGACTGAGCTTACCTTTCTTGCCGAATCTCATCACCCCTTTCATTGGGGATACTTTCAAAAATACCCAGTCATTCACATCGAATTCCAGGTTTCTACGCCGCACGTCTGCATATGACTTCTGGCGGCTCTGTGCAGTCAGTAGGCGTTCTCTGATAAGTTTTACCTTCTCCTCTGACTGCTGAACAATGTCTGGCCCAATCAATGCTGATTTTCCTATTCAAACCAGCCAATCGGCGATCTGCATTTTTGCCCATATAAAGCCTCGAAAGGCGCCATCTGGATAGCTGAGTGATAGCTATTCTTATAAGCAAACTCGATTAGGGGCAAATGCTCAACCCAGCTACCACTGAAATCTAACACACACGCTCGTAACATATCTTCGAGCGTCTGAATTGTGCATTCCGCCTGTCCATCTGTCTGAGGGTGGAATGTTGTGCTCAAATTAATTTGCGTTCCCAAACCTTTCTGAAACGACTGCTAGAATCTAGCCGTAAACTGTGCTCCTCTGTCTGAAATAATGGATACTGGTACTCCGTGCAACCTGACTATTTCTCGGATATATAACCCGCATAATCTAGACTAGAAAGTAGTTTCCACTGGCAGGAAATGAGCTGATTCGGTCAATCTGTCAACTATCACCCATATAGAGTCATGTCCATGTTTAGTACGGGGTAATCCTGCCACAAAATGCATATTTACTGCTTCCCACTTCCAGAGAGGCACAACTATGTCCTGAGTCAAACCGCCTGGTTTTTGATGTTCTGCTTTCACCTGCTGGCAGTTAGGACACCGGGCCACAAATTCAGCAATTTCTTTTTTTTTATCTAGCCACCAGTAGTTTTCTTTAATATCATGGTACATTTTTTGTCACGCCAGGGTGGAGAAAATAGTTGCTGGCGCAGTGCACCTCGTTCATGATCTGATGGCGGAGGCCTGAAACATCTGGAACACATAGACGGTATTTACAATGCAGCACTCCATCCTCTGTTATTTGTGAATCTGGCGCTTCCCTTGCAGGATTCTGTCCTTAAGCTAGACCAGGTCAGGATCTGCATATTGCCGTTCTCTTACCTCTACAACTAAGGACGACACGGCGGTGTTCTGGATTACCGCTCTATTGTCCTTCATTTCTATCACACGAACGACTAAATTGACCAATTGATGTATCTCCCTGACCAACTCCCGTTGCTCGGGTTGCACATACACCACACTCCCAATAGATCTATATCTAAGAGCATTTGCTGCTCCATTACCTCTTCTTGACTGATATAACATTTTCATACTTAGAGAGCTCGGCATATAATTGACGGTCATACTGGCTTGTCTTGCCGAAGAGATCGACAGGTAGTTTACAGGCGTAGCTAGAGCTTATCTAGCCTTCCGGCCACATGCTAAGGCTACTTGTTGCTGGGATAACCTGAACGACCATCTGCGCACCTTGTGCTTTTATCTGATCAGAGGATCCTGATATTGATCATGACCTCTAATGATCTGGCTGCATAACCTTAAATAACTGAATAGTCGGGTTGAATGACCCGAATGTGGCAGTAGTCTAACAATGCTGTAACTGTTCTACTTGAGTACTTATAGTTCATGCATAACTGGAGACTTGTGGGCATCTAATTGCTTTGTTATTTTGCTTGAACCACTGTAAGGATGGGCTTAATCAAACTTACTCCCAGGCGATCAATCTTTGGATCTTCATAGGGAGTCTACTGATCTCCTGGTCTTAATAAACACTGTGCTAGCAGGGTACTATCAATTTCTTACGCCTTGTGTGTATCCACTTGGATTTATACTGCTATTCTGGGGAATTCTCGGTCTTATGAGCTATTCTATAAATACTGGCCTTCTGCTAGGGCTCTGTATCTGAGTATCTTACGAGAACCAACTGAAGTACTAGTCTGTCACTGACTACTGATGTGGACCCTTTCTTGGGGTGCCCACGGGCTTGTCTGACTCAGACGGCTGGCTAACTTGCGGGGTGTTCCACGTAATAATTGCTAGGTTGACTAAGACCGACTCTCCCCTATAAGGCTGGGAAAATGATGTACGACCACTTAACATACTGGAAAAATTCTGGTTCTGGCATATGCGATAATGCTATTGATTTTTAGGGATGCTTCCCTGCTAATACAAGCGCCAGCTAGTCGTTAGACCGTCTAACTGTGCTCTTATCATCTAGCCATCTGATTTAGGCCATTAACTTTGGTAAGCTTCTAGAGCCTAGATCTGGCAACAACACATAAGTCTATTAACTTAATAACGGAGAACTGAGATAGTTTCTATGAATTCATACGTAATTCACACTTAACCTGCCCTTTCTCTTCTCCTTTCCCTTTCTCCTTTCTTCTCTTCTTTTCTTTCTTTCTTTTTTTTTTGGCAAGGGGGTCCTGCAATGCATTTTGTACATGCTTTCTAGTACTAATCAGCATCTGTGATTGTAACCCCTATAGGTAGCTACTCACAGCATATCTATTATCTGTATATATATATATATATATCAGTAGCTACGTACAATACATACTGAATCTTGTGGTGATACATAATCTCTCACATGCTCTGCTGAGCCTCATACCGTACATGATACACCGTTTCTACGGCCTAATAATATCTCCTGCCCTGACTTATCATTTCCTTAGACTTTCATCCCATTCTAGATGTAACAACATATGAGCTTGATCATGGCCTGCTCTTGGCATTCCGCCACTCTTACAATGTGGGTCCACACCCGAGCCTTGTGTCCTTACTTGGCATTATATTGAGAGCCCATGACTGTCTGATGGGCCTTATCTATAGGCCACACTAGATTAGAATTGTTGTATCGGTAATTTCTTAACTTCTCCATAAGCGGCCATACTGCGGTATTCTGAACCGCAATCTTACTTTCAGCCCGAGGCTTAATCCTTAATACGATATTCTATCAATCCGGGGGTAATCCTAATTTTCCCACAAAATCTGACATTCCTGCTTCTTCCCCTCATCTTGCTTAAGCTGAACTCTGGGGTTCAAGGTACCTGCTTTTCATTGTTAATAAAATTACTGGTCAAGTATCAGTTCATACTTCCCCTGACTTGCAGTCAGACCTATCTGATTCACATGACCCCTCACCCTTTTGATATCACAACTGGATCATAACTATCATCTTACAGGTATGTCTTGCTATCTGTTAGCATATATGGCGGACTTGGCCTTTTTCTGACTCAAACTTGACTATTACCCGTCATTCATCCCTAACAGGTCTTTTACTCCTGCTTCGGGTAAGCTAACGGTCTTACTTTCTCTACTGGCTTATTATCATAAGGGTCTGCACAACTTACGTAATCATAGGGGCTCTTTATACTTTCTAATACTTACTAGGATCAATCAGCCCATCTTTACTTACTGCTTGATTTGGCAACCCCATCTCAAGTCTTATGCCCCTTTACTATACTGGCATCAAAATCAAGAGGTAGGAATAACCCTTTTCTTATTGCAACAAATAAAAACATATAATTGTACCACATCTGAAAAGATGTGTTTAGGATTCCTGCATTTCCCTCTCTTTCTCATACTTATCTGATAGTCTGACCTTGTCTGTAATCTTTATCAGATCTTATATATCTAATAAATAAGTCAACTCGTATGTACATTATACTTCTGACTTCCTATTCTGACGTTATCAATGTATACTGGGAAAAGTACCAATAAAGGTATCACGTTGGGAGGTCTCTGGTACCTCTTCCTGCTACTGTAAGTATCTTGTAATTGGCTGATGCCCTCTTCTGTTGCTATATCTGATCTTCTGCCTGTGATAGGGTAATGTTGATCTGCATCTGTTTCTGTAATCAAAGAATACAGTAAGTTTTTAGGGACTCAACCCTATACTGTACCGCTCTAAAGCACGACTGGCTGAGAAGGAAGAGTAACCATCCTATCATGCCTCGCAGCCTCCTGTCTATAGTATGTGGTGCACAACACATCCATAGACAAGACTCTACTTAGCACGGCTTGCAGACTCCCTGGGACACGACCTGCTCTGATACCAAGTTTGTCACACCCCGCCTTGGGGGGTATGACAGGCACCTGGTGCCCTAGTAGGACCTAGACTGCTATCTGGTGAGCCCAAGCACATCTGGTGTCTGGCTGGCTCTAACTCAAATTCCTAGAAACAAAGGGCTATATAACGGTTGTAAACACAGCCTCCGGCCAACAGGCCTATAGCCACCTGTACCTAACAAACAGCTGACCAGAAACATACTACTATCAAGGGAACCTATGCGGGCCGACAAGGCCACCATGCTGTCTAGTTCTCTATAACTCAACAATATCATGCTAAATAATTATGTGGCCGGCAAGGTCACCACTGCTGACTGGTTATGGCCACACACGGACAACAGGAACAGAAATAACAAATAACTATAACAAGTTGCACGGCCTCACATGAACGGCTCGACTGACCACAGGGAAATATATACAGAGCCTCTAGGAATAACAATAGAAATGATCGGGACAGGGCCCCGATCTACCCGTACTGTACAACAAAAGAAAAAGAAATACACCTCTGGAATTCAGGCTCCGGATGACAGGAGCTGAATACTCAATAGCTGACTGGAATCACGAGGGATCGCCTCCTCGTCTATGAGTACCTGCAGGCAAGTAATGCAACGCCCCACTGGGCGTCAGTACCGCAGGTACTGAGCATGTAAAGCAACTGAAATACACAACTGAAATGGATAACAATAGTAATATGACATATAAGCAGAAAGTAGCTGAGTCTATCTAGCTGAGAATAATTGGTGAGAGTTTATTTATTCCATAACTAAATTGAGCGTACCTGATGCCGTGTCGTCCCACTATCTATCAGTATTTAGTAGCACATAGAGGTATACATAATAATACACACAATACCTGACGACCCCCATAAGCCGGAAGGTGCCAACCAACACACAATCTATTTACCCCTACCCGGGTCTAAACCAACCAAAAATAAGTCACTCCACTCATCTGATAAATGTGAGCTCCTCCTACCGGTCCCCTTGGGTACGTAGCTCAGGCCTTGGCCTCTGACAAAAAACTGTGTCTGAGTCCGAAGACTCCTACCTCTGGGCGCAGGTGCACGCGAGGTGTGTAATAAAAACTGCCCTTGGGTGCAAGCACACAACAGGGTGATTTTATAAAAATTTGTATCTGAAACTGCCCCCGGCCACAAGCGCACACAGAGTGTTTTGCCCCTGTAAACAGGGTGGACTGGCTCTGCGCAGAGTAAACTGAACTACCCCTACAAGCAGGGTGGTCTGGACCGTATTATCATGGTGGTCGGCCATCATCGTCCTCTAGGCGGACGGCATCGCCCAGCTGGTGGCGGTATCTGAATCTGGTATCGACACAGCTATAACCCAGGGGCGGTGGGGATGCTAAAAGGGACACCCACATGCCACAACAAGTCTCAACAACCAAATAGCACATAAAAATAGCAAGCATGTATAACTGAAAAGACTATCTGGAATCTAACTTCTTATTCTGATCTGTTTCTATACTGAACTGATTCTTACTAATTATACTGATTCTGCAACCTCTATTTAACTGTACGGCTAATCTGTAGCCATGATACTATCTGTCCGAATGGCTAATCTATAGCCATAGCTGTCTGTCTATCAGATCTTTCTTTACTGACTGTTATTACGCAAATCTGTTCCTTTTTATTCTACAACATGCTTGCTATCCACATAATAGGCTGTACTGAATCTGAACTACTAACTTGCCCTTGGGCACATGCTTTTCTAACTTTTAGACTGAATATGATATCACAACGCAAACTAGGTTTACTGAACTTGCACAATACTTAACATTCAACTTTCGGGAATTCTACTACGGAGTTTATTGTACTATACAAGGCTAAAGCTACTAACTTGCCGAAGGAACTAGCTTTACATACCTTATCCTCGAACTATCCGTCTGTCGGATGAGGCTCGGCCAATACTTCAACTATTTCTCCCAACTGCATTCATAAATATGTCAATTAATACTAAATATAGCTTTATTCCAAAGAACAACGTCACTTTCGATATAATTATAGCTTAAACTTAGGCTTATCGAAAGACGGTCAAAAACTCGCTTTTTTTTTCAGAAGTCCAGAAGGGAGAAATACTCACTTCGCAGCTAGGAACACATAGACACTAGTTTAGAACAATTCTACTTACCTTAGCCCGGTAGCACGACAATTCGCCGGCCGTATTTCGCGAAACAAAATCCGTAGGAATGTTCCCTGCTGCTAAATACCTCGGTACCTGAGGTTAATTTGAGTTTAGACCGCGTTTGACGGCGTAATCAGACGGAAATTATCAAGAAACCTTCTTTCCTCTTCTTCTCTGATTTTCTCTCTGTTTTAGCTGGAAATTGTAAGAATTGCAACTTTAAAACCAAAGTGGAGGGGCTTATATAATAGACACTGTAAATTGGATTCAGAGAATGCGATTTATAAGTCACATTTCTGGAATGCGATTTATAAGTCGCATTCTTGGAATCCGATTTATAAGTCGCATTCTTGGAATCCGATTTATAAGTTGCATTCCTGGAATGCAATTTATAAGTCGCATTTTGCCTTGCGATGCACCGACTTGGCACTGGTCCGATCTTTCCCCGGGCCTTTTTCTAGAATGTATGGTTTTCAAATACTCTTAACCAACACGCGATTAGGCCATCTATATATCAGGAATTTACGAGGTGTAACAGGCCTCCTCCTCAACATCTAGGCCCCTCAGGAACGTGGTCAGTAAGCCACCAAACCCGTACCTATGCCCCTGATGCAAACGGGCTCTCTTCATGGTGGAATGATCACCGCCCCGACATTGACCTCCAGCCCTTTCATCAGGGCGTATACCAAGCATACACGATCCCAGGTGACATCTATCATATGCACCCCCGGGATCAGGTAGGAACAAACAATCTTCAGCCATATCCTGGCTTCCCTGTTCATCTGTGAGTAGGGCAAGGTCTGATGGTAGACCCTCTCCTTCTGCCTGCTCCAATTTGCTGTAGACCGAGTTCCACAAAAAGTGCATCTGATATCCGCGTATGGTGGAGTGATGTTCAGCTGCCGAAGCACATGGGCGTCTGTGTCCCGCGCCCCCAAGATGGCATTAAGGTGATGGGGCTCAAAAGTGACTATCTGCCCCCTTATCTTGATGGTGTGACTTCTGAGAGCCGGGTTCCAATTGGCGTAGAATTCCCGAATCAGGTGCAGGCTGCACTCCTTGAGCTCTTCAAAGATGAAGTTCATCCCAGCTGCCCCCGATCCTGTGGACAATCCTGGGGAACTCCTATGCGAATGGTTCCCTAGCAATGTGTTCTCGGGGAAGTACTTGCTTTCCTTATGCTTCGCCTACCATTTCTTCCCCTCCTCTGTCACCCATCTGGTTCCATATTGACGACGTTGGCCACGTTGAACCGCTGGTGCTGCTGGGACTGCTGTTCCCAATCTAGTTCTTTTCCTTCCGGCGCCTGATGTTGATGTGCCCTTCCCTTTATCTTGCCTGCTTGCCATTGTTCCTGTCAAACCCAACAGACAGGTTCAATGTTAAGCCAAATCAAATTATCTTCGGCTAAGGTTGGGCTAAACTATGCCACCCCACACTTAGTCTTTAGCCACAGTCACAACATTACGGCAAGATCCTATTTATTTCCAATTTACAAAAAGAAAACAAAAACAAAAACACAACAAATATGCCTTGTACATTCAGGGAATTTGACGGTCTAAATTCTTCTATACTACTCAGACTTCGTACAGCTACCCACAACATTACCGTCATTCATATTTCATCACATAGCACTTAGCAAGGAGAAATAAAGAAAAGAATTTATCTAAATGAACCTATACAATTCACCCATTTCTTGCAATTTCAACAATTTCATTCCCCCGAAAATCCGTCGGTCTTTTAGCATATTAACAGTTAGCACAAGCAACTCATCTCACCCAACATACACAACCCAGCAAGAATTTCAAATTTCAACTAATTCTCCCTTTTTAAACTCAAATTCAAACCCTAGCTATCATTTCGCAAGAATTTCAATCAAACATGTATTTATCGAGTTCATACAATCTCAACGATACTAGGAACTTCAATCAATAATTATTTAAATGAATTCATGCTCAATTTACACTTAGGGAAAGTTTTCCTTACTTCCTAGGCTAAAAAATCAGAAAATAAGGTAAGAAATGAGATGAAGTTAACAAACATACCTTAAATTCGATGATATCGAAGAAAAGTTGATAAAATTGAGCTACTAGGCCGTGTCACGTTAGGGAAGGGGGGAATTTCGGGTTGTTTGTCGCGGAGGAGGTGAAGAATAGGAAAACATGAGGGAAAATGGGGTTAAAAAGGGGGGGTTTTCGCGTGGGTCACCCAGCGACCCGCTGTGACCCGTCGCAAAATACACCTTAATGTGTCACGGAGGGTAACGCGGAGCATTCCCTCCGTGACGCGGAGCCATCACACAGGTGTTCTGGAATTTGAAAAAATTCCAGAATTACCTTCAACGTGTCACGGAGGGTAACGCAGAGGCCCTCCTCAGTGACACGGAGCCATCGCGTAGGCTCACTGTTTTGCCACTTTTTATTAATTTTCTTACCTCGACTTTTCCTTTGCAATCCTTTGCACATTTATCCTCCGTTCAATCTAAAATTCATCTCACACAATGAAATTGGTTAGAATTATAGGTTTCAATTAAAATACATTTTTTTTTATTTTTCTCTTTTTTTTTGTTTTTTTTTCTCTTTTTCTACGAAATCTAATAAAATATTACAACAAAATTTCACGGGTTGCCTCCCGTGCAGCGCCTGGTTTACTGTCGCGGTTCGACGTCATTACGCTCATTCATCCTCTAGGGTGACGAATGTTTTCTCTCGACCACTGTCCTCACCCCAGTAGTGCTTACATCTTTTCGGTGGTTTCCCCAATAACTCCCGTGACTCAATTCTCTGAACAACATCAGCTTTATTAATCACGTTGATCACCGAGAGTTCCTCGTACACAGTTGGGAGCTTGGTGGGCTTGTATACATCAAACACTTCCACCTTGTCGTGCGCTCGCATAGTTAGCTGCCCTGCAGCTACATCAATAAGTGCTTTCCCGGTAGCCAAGAAAGGATGTCCCAAAATAAATGGGACTTCTGCGTCTGGCTCAAAATCCAGCACGACGAAATCTACTGGGAAGATAAGGGAGCCTACTTGCACCAGCACGTCCTCCACAATGCCATCAGGTCTGGCTAAGGAATGATCCGCTAGTTGCAATATCACTGTTGTTGGTCTAGGACTCCCTAGACCCAACTTCTTGAATACCGATGATGGCATCAAGTTAATGCTAGCTCCCAAATCACATAATCCGCGAGCTCGGATACTCTGCCCAATTGTAATTTGTATTGTAAAGCTCCCAGGGTCCTTGAGCTTTGTGGGCAACCTGTTTTGTATCCAGGAAGTGCACTCCTCCGTAAGAGCCACCGTAGCATACTCAGTTAACGTGCTTTTGTTCGCCACGATGTCCTTAATATACTCTGCGTACTTCGGCACTCCCTGCAAAACATCAACAAGAGGTAAGTTAATATGTACCTGTTTAAGAACCTCCATAAACTTTTTGAAACACGACTCCTCCTTGTGTTTCTTTAATCTTTGAGGGAACGGGGGTGGTGGTCTTTCTGGTTCAGCCTCCTTTTTCTTCCCCCTGTCATCACTTTGCTCCCTCTCAGTTTCTGCTGCTCCCGATTGTTGAGGTGGTCTTTCCGGTTCCACCTCTTTAAGTTGTAAACCACTCCTTGTGGTCACTGCATTCACTTGCTTGGGGTTGGGATCCGTGTCTCTCGGAAGTCCTCCTCTAGGCCTGGTGTTTTGGGCTCCAGCAAATTGCCCAAATTGGTACTCCAGCGCCTTTGTAGCTAACTGATTGTTCTTTACCTCGGCTGCCAATTTCACGTAGTCAGCCTGCAATTGAGCTTGCTTAGCTATCATTGTCTTGAACATTTCCTCAATGCTTGGTGATGGTGGTGGGGGAGGTGCATTGTTGCTTCTATATTGTGCCTGATAGTTCTTCTACCCTCCTTGATTTCTCTGCGCCCCCTGATTCGAACCTTGCCCTTGATGGTTATTGCTACCCCATGAGAAATTTGGGTGATTCCTCCAGTTGGAATTGTAGCTGTTGCCATACTGTAGATGGTTGTTTCTCCGTACATTTCCCATAAAGTTCACTGAATCAGGATTTGCTCCACAACACTCAGCTGAGTGTTCACTACTCCCGCATACTTCACACCAAATCTACTGCACTACATTCACTGGGGCTTGAGACTGGTTCATGCTCATGTTACTGAAGTGGGTGTTGAGTTGATTCTGTAAAGCAGCTATCTGTGCAGCAATAGCTGTGAAACCATCCACTTCTAATAACTGCTTTATAGAATCAACTCAACACCCACTTCTCCCGCTGCTTTCCTCATTCCTCCTCTTGATGAGTCCGCATTCCACTCCAGATTTCCCTGCGAAATACGATTCAATAAGGTATACAGCTCCTCATAAGTTTTCTCCAATGCTTGCCCCCCAGCTGCTGAGTCTAGCAAGATTTTTGTGTGGGGTTCCAAACCCTCTATGAAAGTATGCACCAACACTTCATTGGATTGGTGATGATGAGGACAATCCCGCAACATAGATTTGAATCTCTCCCAGGCTTGGTACAGATTCTCTCCCTCTCTCTGTTTAAAACTTAGAATTTGACTTCTAAGTCTTACTGTTTTACCGGATGGAAAAAATCGTGTCAAGAATTTCCTTGCAAGATCATTCCACGTAGTGATAGAATTAGGTGGCTCAGCTTTTAACCACCTCTTGGCTTCTCCCAAAAGTGAAAATGAGAACAATGTAAGCCTGACATAATCTGATGACACTCCAGCGGGGATGTAAGTGTCACTTATCTCCAAGAAATTTTGGAGATGTTGCTGTGGATCTTCATGAGGGAGACCTATGAACTGCCCGCTGGCGTGCAGAAATTGCACCATGTTCTGCTTAAGCTCAAACCTCTCTCCTGGCTCAGGTTTGCGGATGCTAGGTGTGACATTATTAGCATGTGGGATTGCCACCTCACGAACCGGCCTGGCTGCCATGTCATCGGGCACTAACATTGCCCGTACAACTGGTGGATTCTGTTGTTGCTCCATAATTGTTTGTCTGAGCAACTGCAGCTCTTTCTCTAGAGCTTCCCTCCTTTAACGATGAAATTGTCGTTCCGGCTCTAAATATGAGTCCACCAGCTCCTTGTCTCTTGCCAGTGTTCAACAGAAATTAGTTATCTGCAAAATACAGGCTAAGACCAAGTTGTCAACACTAAGAAGAAATAGTAAACTAACACTTAAGAAAAATTTACCGATTGCCAGTCCCCGGCAACGATGCCCAAAACTTGTTCGGCTGTTTTGAATAACTACACACAAGTGCACGTGGTCGAACAAGTAATAAAGTAGCTCAAGTAAGCCAAGTATCAATCCCACAGGGACTGGACTAAGGTATCAATCTAATCAAGTGTCAATAAACTTTAACTCTAAAAATGCAGACAACAGTGTTAAGAAGAGTTTGATATTTTGGTTTCTAATTTTATACTAATTCTAAAATGAATATACAATTTGAGTTTGAACTATAAGTATGAGCATGCTAAGGTTGAATGAACATGTGGAGAAATAAACTATCGATACAATTTGATTTATCTTTCCTCCGGTTGCTAGTCAAGAATTATTGCCTATGGATTAAAACTCTTGTATTTAACCCAACTTAAGAAGCATGAACCTTCCACCTACATATCTGTGATAAGACGAAATTCATGTTCTAGCCATACAAACCCGATTGCGTAATTGACTAATACGACTTTCAGGTATATCTCTATCCTGAAGGTAAATCAGTTCTCAATTTTCCCAAACTAAGAAAAGATTATATCCTATTAATTCACAACTTTCCAATTTCTTGCTCTCTCGAGTGAAACCGGACTTTTTAGATGTACATTAACGTTGGCCACACATTAATGCAGTAAGAACAAGAATCAATAGAACAACCATGGAAGAAAAGATGAAAAACCAATTTAACCAATAATTACATTTCAATACAATTGTTCTTAACCTCAGCAAGAAGAGGATTTAGCCACTCATTTGTGGATTAAACATCGTTAAATGAGTGTAAATCATACAAGCAATTGAAATAAAGAAGAAGGAGATAGAGAAAAACCCTGAGATTTTCGTCCCCTCAACTGCCTGTAACCCACATTCTTGCTCCACCAAGTCAGAATAATTAAAAATGAACATAAGTGTTCTATTTATACTAGTGGGAATTTTTCTCGGAATAACAAGCAACGTGTCACGGAGTGCATCGCGGAGCACTGCCTCCGTGACATGCCACTGACGTGGACCCTTACTGGAAATTGGTTGTCTAGGTAATAAGGCCCAACGTGGCACGGCGTGCAACGCGAGGCTTGGCTAGCGTGCCACGGCCCCAACGCGCACCCTCACTGGATTCTGGCAAAAAATTCTATATCCAGGCAGAAGGAATCCGCGATGGCAGCGTGACACGGCTCCATCGTGGAGCCCCTTTAATTCATGCTGTCCTTGGCCTTTTCCTTGCTTACTTCCGAGTCCACTCCCGATTTCTCCCAACTTGCATTTTAGCTTCCCAAAATTATATTTCTCCTGCAAAACAACGCTAATCATGTTGGTTAGTATAAATTCACATTTTATTACAAATCACATGAGTATGTATAAACATCGATAGATAAACAAAGCAAAATGACACATTTGAGTATCACTTGGGCATATAAATTTGCCCATGATCAACACTCTCTTTATATAGGTAGATTGATGTGTTAGTATAGCACCTGGGTTGGGATTGCCCTCAGTTACAAGCCTTCCAAGACTGTCCCAGGGTTAATATCTATGTCGCCGCCCGCCAAGGGCGAGGATACGTCGCTCTACGGAGTAGCATGTCGTCCGTAAGGGACGAAGATAGGGATCCAGATCCTCATATGGCGGGGTTGGCCTTATACACACCCTGCCGAGCATTTACGCCTAGGGTGTAGATATCAGGAGTCCTCCGGACTCAGACATAGCTATAGTTCAGGGGCTAAGCGGGCCCAATTGTAGACCCAAGGGACCGGTAGGTTGGCTACAGTACCAGTAGAGTTGTAGAAACCTGAGTAGGGGTATATAGATTGAGATGTGCTCGCTCGGACTTATGGGGGCCTGAACGAGTTATTCTGTGTTGATTGTACCTCCCGGCTTATGGGGGCCAGGTGGGGTGAATTCTTGTCTGCTAGCTGTAGTGTATAAATATGGAAGTATGCAGTCTTAGCTTATGTACATGTAGTATTAGTTAGATACAGATTACGAATCAGCAGGCCTACATGTTAATCTTTCGACCCTTCTTTTTATTTACTTCCAATTCTATTCAACTTATCTATTACCTTACATATTCGGTACATATTGTACTAATGCCCTCTTCTGGGGCGCTGCATTACTTGCTTGCAGGTACAGATACACAAGGAGCAGGTCCCTCGTAGTTCCAGTCAGCCGTACAGAACCGTCAGCTCCATTCTTTCGTGGCTTGTGTGATAAAGGTTTATTCCTTTTGTTTGTACAGTATGGGTAGGTCGGGGCCCTATCCCAACCATCTTATTACTCCTAGAGGCTTGCAGATTGTGTTACTCCCCTGTGTTTTAGATGATGTGTGTTGGTCGTTGTTCGCGTCTGCTTTGGGGTATTTAACTACACGCAAGTGCACGTGATCGAACAAGTAGTAAAGTGGATTAAGTAAGCCAATTATCGATCCCACAGGGACTGGGATAAGGTAACAAACTACTTAAGTGTTACTATACTTACTCTAAAAATGAAGACAACAGTGCAAAGAAGAGTTTGATATTTTGATTTCTAATTATATGCTAAGTCTAAAACGAATATCTAATGTGAGTCTGAACTATGAATGTGAGCATGCTGAGGCTAAATGAACATGTATAGGAACTTATTATCGATACAATTTTTGGTTAATCTTTCCTCCGATTGCTAGTCAAGAATTATTTTCAATGGATTAAAACTCTCGTATTTAACCCAACTTAAGAATCATGAACCTTCCACCTACATTTCTGTGATTAAATGAAATTCATGTTCTAGCCATACAAAACAGATTCCTTAATTGACTAATACGACTTTCAAGTATATCTCTATCCTGAAGGTAAATCAATTCTCAATTTTTCTAAACTAAGAAAAGATCATATCCTATTAATTCACAACTTTCCAATTTCTTGCTCTCTCGAGTGAAACCGGACTTTTTAGATGTACATTAACGTTGGCCACACATTAATGCAGTAAGAACAAGAATCAATAGAACAACCAAGGAGTAAAAGATGAAAAACCCAATTGATCAATAACTACATTTCAATACGCTTGTTCTTAACCTCAGCAAGAAGAGGAATTAGCCACTCACTAAATGAGTGTTAAACATACAAGCAATTGAATTAAAGAAGAAGGAGATAGAGAAAAACCCTGATAATTTTGTCCCCTCAACTTCCTGTAACCCACATTCTTGCTCCACCAAGTCAGAATAATTAAAAATGAACCTAAGTGTTCTATTTATACTAGTGGGAATTTTTCCCGGAATAACGAGCAACGTGTCACGGAGTGCATCGCGGAGCACCGCCTCCGTGACACGCCACTGACGTGGACCCTTACTGGAAATTGATTGTCCAGGTGATAAGGCCCAACGTGGCACGGCGTGCAATGCGGGGCTTGGCTAACGTGCCACGGCCCCAACGCGCACCCTCACTGGATTTTGGCAAAAAATCCCTATCCAGGCAGAAGGCATCCGCGATGGCAGCGTGACACGGCTCCATCGCGGAGCCCCTTTAATTTGTGCCTTCAAATGCTTTTTCCCTTGCTAACATCCGAGTCCAACCCCAATCTCTCCCAACACGCATTTTAGCTTCCCAAAATTATATTTCACCTATAAAATAACGCTAATCATGTTGGTTAGTATAAATTCACATTTTATTATCAATCACATGAGAATGTATAAACATTGATAGATAAACAAGGATAAAATGAAACCTTTGAGTATCACTTGGGCATATAAATTTTCCCAAGATCACTTACCCCACACTTAAATCCTTGTTCGTCCCTGAACAACAATCTTACACCTCATGCACTTTACACCCCATCCTGGCTACTTTGGTTCGACAATTCATGCTACGGTCATACCGATTATTTAATACAGCAAATCATCAAGAAAACACGCATGGTCCTATCAATGCAATGACCTTCAACACATCAAGACCTTCTAGACTTAAGAATCGACTCTCGATATTGGCAAACTCATGCAAATTAGCTGATCAAGATATCCGACACGAAATTTAATCTCTCATCAAGCATGTGCCCTCACAACACAAGAGAAGTTTCCCCTTTTTAATCACATGAACTCAAACGATTACATGCAGGGGCATATAGAAACAATTTCACTCTCTCTCCCAAAAGAATTCACATGCATCATGCCACGAACCATAGGCTTGCCTTTAGTGTATTACTCCACTAATATATGGAAGTGTGATCTAAGATCACGTAGGACTTTAACAGGTTGTAATGTAAGCTACGGAACTAGTAAATATTGGGCTAGCCAATAATAGCCACTAGCATCCTTACGCGCTTTTTCAATACATCCCATCAAACTCATGGGCATTGTTTCCTCCTTCATCCCCCCATTCTTGAAGTCTGTCTTTATTTTGACGCATCTCATTAAGCACACTTGACTCAATAACGAAGATTATTCATACACCTTCATTATATTTTCTTTATAACAAGTGCACCTTCAACCTTTTCTTTCCTTTCATCACTCTGCTTTTCTTTTCTTTTCACCATTCTCACTCTTTGACACTTTGGGAAAATTGTTTTCTCTTCTTAAGCGCTTAAGAGTTTTGGATCAAATTTACGGCTAATGAAAAGAAAGGGGTTAATCTCGGTTTACACATTTTTGACAAAAGAAAAAAAATTTATAGGCTAAAGGCTCAACGGGCTAACTAGGGTGTACAATCAAGGTGGGTACAATAATGAAAAAGAGAAACTTTCGATTGAAAACAAAGAAATGCCTACATCCTTTCCTATAATACACGTCCTTCATTTCGTTTCGTACACACACCAGGCAAGTTTTAGAGATTTCATAATAGCATGGAATAAACAAAACCTCACCCCACACTTATTGCACATGCTCAATTCAAGACGTATTCACAGACTCTTCAATCAGCTAATTACAAGAATTCAAACATTAAGCCTCAATCACACTGAATTGACACTATGGCCTAGGTATCTCAACATATTTACAAAGTTGCATGCTTTCATACGAATCACCTTTGCATTTCAAATATCATGTACAACACGCAACCAGAATTCCGCAATCATAAAGTAACTACAGGTTTTGGGATGCAACCCACAAAAGAAAACAACTGAAAAATAAATGAAAAAAATCTACTCCTAACGACTACATTTCCCTTAAGACGGTTGTCATCCATCCATCATAGGGAACGGTCACTAACTAAGACTTCGGTTCAATGGGACCATTCTCGATAAAAGAATCGAAAACAAGCGCCGAGAAACCCAAGAATTGAAAAAAAAATTAAAAATATCGATCATTTCGATAAAACAAAAATATGTACAAAATCAGCTAGCAACATTCAGCGGCACACAATAGCTTCACATTAATTACAATACAGAACAGAAACATCACAATCACAAGGTCACAAAATGTTTTCACAGGCACGACAATAGAACAGAAACATAAACAACAACACAACCAGCACCTAACTACTCCCACCCCACATTTATATCGAACACTGTCCCCAGTGTTCACAAAAATTAACATAGCACAAAAGGTGGGTGGTGGAACTCCCTGATCAATCAAAATACTCCACTTCTTCATCAGGTGCTGCTACCTCATCTCCCATGTCTGAATCACCCCCATCGTCAACATCGGACTCTACATCGGAGTCCTCACGACATGTCTCCTTATCTGTGGGGACATCATCATCCGTGGGCTCGACAAAAGCTGGCCCCACTCGGCATAGAGCCCTGGCATTTTTGCCAAAAGGGTAGTCTAGCTCGAGCTGCCACAACTCCTCTTCTGTTGCTGGCCTCCAGCCTATTCGCAACTAGAGCATCTGCATCCCGTACATGCGAGCCATGTACTGATCATCTCGAGCATGTCGCTCGGATAGTGTAAGAACTGGCCCGTGGGTGGTGTCGGGTGCCTTAGTTTTAGTGACATCTAAGGCCCACCGCTCCATCTGTGGTATGTAGTCAAGGGCCTCTTCCTCAATATCCAGGCCCCTCAGGAACGTGGTGAGTAGTCCACCAAATCCGTATCTGTTCCCTTGATGCAAACGGGCTCTCTTCATGGCGGAGATAATCACCGCCCCCACATTGATCTCCAGCCCTTTCATCAGGGCGTACACCAAGCATACACGATCCCGGGTTACATCCGTCATATGCACCCCCGAGATTAGGCAGGAACAAACAATCTTCAGCCATATCCTAGCTTCCCTGTTCATATGTGAGTAAGGCAAGGTTTGATGGTAGCTCCTCTCCTTATGTCTGCTCCATCGAGCCATTGATCGGGTTCCACACAAAGTGCGTCTGATGTCCGCATATGGTGGAGTGATATTCAGCTGTCGAAGCACATGGGCGTTTGTGTCCCGCGCCCCTAGGATAGCATTGAGGTGGTGGGGCTCAAAAGTGATTATTTGCCCCCTTATTTTGATGGTGTGACTTCTGAGAGTCGGGTTCCAATTGGCGTAGAATTCCCGAATCAAGTGCAAGTTGCATTCCTTGGGCTCTTCAAAGATGAAGTTCAGCCCAGCTACCTCGATCCTATGGACAATCCTGGGGAAATCCTGTGTCGACGGTTCCCTGCTATGTGTTCCTTGGGGAAGTACTTGCTCTCCTTGTGCTCTGTGTACCATTTCTTCCCCTCCTCTGTCACCCACCTGGTTCCATATTGACGGCGTTGGCCGCGTGGAACCGCTGGTGCTGCTGGGACTACTGTGCCCAGTCTGATTCTTTTTCTTCCGGCGCCAGATGTTGATGCGCCTTTTCCCTCGTCTTGCCTGCTTGCCATTGTACCTGTCAAACCAAACAGACAAGTTCAATGTTAAGCCAATTAAAATTAGCTTAAACTAAGGTTGGGTTAATCTAGGCTACCCCACACTTAGTCCTTAGCCAAAATTACAACATTAAGGCAAGATCGTACTTATCTACACAAACATACAACAAAACACAACAAATATGCTTAGTGCCTTTGGAGAATTCGACGGTATATATTCCATGTACTACTCAGACTTCGTACAGCTAACCACAATCCTTACCTATCGATAACATTTTATCCCATAGCACTTAGCAAGGAGAACAAAAGAAAATCTTAACTACATGATCCTATACAATTCACCCATTTCTTGCAATTTCCAATATTTCCTTAACCCGAGAATCCGTCAGTCTTTTAGCATAGTCACAGTTAGCACAATCGACTCATCTCACCCAACATGTACAACCCAGCATGAATTTCACTAGTTTAACTCAATTTTTCCATTTCAAACTCAAAGTCAAGCCCTAGCTATGATTTTATCTAAAATTCGATTAAGCTATGTAATTATCGAGTTCAAGCAATCACACCATTACTCCGAACATCAATCAACAATAATTCAATTGAATTTAAGCTTAATTTCTACTTAGGGCAAGTTTTGATCATATCACATGTTCAACATCGAAAAAATTCGACAAGAATTGAGATAGAGTTGAAGAACATACCTCGAATTCGAAGAAATGACGAAAACTTGCCTAAGTCCGTGTCACGTTGAGGGGGGAGGGGTTTTTGGGATGTTGGTCGCGGAGGGTATGAAAAATGAGGAAAACTGAGGGGGAATTGGGGTTAAATCGCGCGGGTCACCCGGCGACCCGGTGTGACCCATCGCGATATACACCTCAACATGTCACGGAGGGTAACACAGAGCATGCCCTCCGTGACACGGAGCCATCGCGTAGGTGTTCTGGAATTTGTAAAAATTCCAGAATTACCTTCAACGTGTCACAGAGAGTAACGCGGAGGCCCTCCTCCGTGACACGGAGCCATCGCCCTGGCTCACTGTTTTGCCACTTTTTATTATTTTTCATACCTCGGATTTTCCTTTGCGATTCCTTGCATGTTTACCCTCCGTTCAACCTGAAATTCATCTTACGACAAGAAATTGGTTAGAATTATAGGATTCACTCAAAATAAAAATAAGAATAAAAATAAAAACTAAAAATTTTGTTGTTAATCAAAAACAAATCTATGCACATTTTACAAAGAAAAATTTCACGGGTTGCCTCCCGTGCAGCGCCTGGTTTACCGTCGCGGCTTGACGTCATTCAGCTCAGTCATCTTCTAGGTGACAGACATTTTCTCTCGACCACAATCCTCACCCCAGTAGTGCTTTCATCGCTGCCCATTGACTAAGAACGTGGCACTCCGATCTTCTTGCCACAACTCTACTGCCCTGTGCGGGGTCATTCTCACCACTTCAAATGGCCCCGACCATTTGGACCTCAGCTTTCCTGGAAACAACTTCAATCTTGAATTGAAGAGCAATACTTTCTGCCCTGGCTCGAAAATGGGATGCACCACATGCTTGTCATGCCACCTTTTCGTTTTTTCCTTGTAGTACTTGGCACTCTCATAAGCATGCCAGCGGAACTCTTCAAGTTCACTGAGTTGCATTAGTCTCTTCTTGCCCGCTAGCTCTAAGTCCATATTCAATTTCCTCATGGCCCAGAAGGCTTGGTGCTCTAGCTCCACCGGCAGATGACACGCTTTACCATAGACCAATCGGTATGGAGAGGTTCCAATCGGTGTCTTGTAAGCAGTTCTGTACGCCCACAACGCATCATCAAGTTTTCTTGACCAATCATTCCGTTGTGTGTTTACCGTTTTCTAGAGAATCTGCTTCACTTCTCTATTCGACACCTCTACTTGCCCACTAGTTTGGGGGTGGTATGCCGTTGCCACTTTGTGGCGCACCCCATACTTGGCTAGTAGTTTCTTGAAACTTGCATTGACAAAATGAGCCCCTCCATCACTGATAATGGCTCGGGGTGTCCCGAACCTGGTGAGAATGTGTTTTTTCACAAATTTTGTTACCACCCTGTTGTCATTCCTGGGGCAAGCTATTGCTTCCACCCATTTTGATACATAGTCTACGGCCACCAAGATGTAATGATTACCAAATGACGGTGGGAACGGGCCCATGAAATCAATGCCCCATACATCAAAGGTCTCTACTTCCAGTATATTCTGTAGTGGCATCTCTTTTCTTCTACCAATTGTTCCTGTACGCTGACATCTATCACACATTTTGACGTATGCCATAGAGTCTCTGAACAGTGTAGGCCAAAAGAACCCTGACTGTAGAACCTTGTGTGCTGTTCGCTCGCCTCCATGGTGACCCCCATACAACGAAGAGTGACAGCTCCTCAACACCTCTACAATCTGACTCTCTGGGATGCATCTTCTCATCACCTGATCCGGTCCCTGTTTAAATAAGTATGGTTCATCCCAAACAAAGTGTCGGCAATCATGCCTCAATTTCCTTCTCTGTTGGACTGTTGCCTCAGGTGGGTAGACTCCACTCACTAGCAAGCTGACTATGTATGCGTACCAGGGAACTTCAACTTCCCCTATTGCCAAGAGCTGCTCATTCGGGAACTCCTCATTGATGTTATCACCTTCCATCACATGCGACCGGCTCTCCAATCGCTATAAGAGATCTGCCACCTGATTTTTTCTCCCCTTTCTGTCCTTGATCTCAAGGTCGAATTCTTGCAACAACAGGATCCATCTTATCAACCTGGGCTTAGCATCCTTCTTGTTAAATAGGTACCGAATCGCTACATGATCGGTGTACACCACTACTTTTGAACCCACCAAATAGGACCTAAATTTGTCAAATGCAAACACCAATTCTAGCATTTCCTTCTCTGTGACTGTGTAATTGCTTTGGGTCATATTCAGCGTTTTGCTTGCATAATGAATAGAATGAAAGATTCTATTTTTCCTTTGCCCCAATACAGCTCCCACAACCACATCACTCGCATCACACATCAACTCAAATGGTTGTTCCCAATCCGGAGAAGTAAGGATAGGTGCTTCTATCAATTTCTGCTTCAATTCCTCGAATGCTTTAACACACTCATCATCCAACTCAAACTTTACCTCTTTTTCTAACAATCTGCATAATGGTCTAGAAATTTTGGAAAAGTTTCTGATGAACCGTCTGTAGAATCCTGCATGCCCAAGAAAACTGCGAACACCTTTCACCGACACAGGTGGTGGTAACTTCTCAATAACTTCGATCTTACCAAGATCGACTTCCAACCCCTTGCGAGACACTTTGTGGACAAGGACAATACCCTCCTTAACTAAGAAGTGGCATTTCTCCCAGTTTAGTACAAGGTTGGATTCCTCGCAGCGAGCCAGCACCCTGTCAAGATTCTACAAACAAGTAGCAAACGAATTACCAAAAACAGAAAAATCATCCATAAATACCTCAACAAAATCCTCCACCATGTCGTGGAAAATAGCCATCATGCATCTCTGGAATGTGGCGGGTGCATTGCATAACCCAAATGGCATCCGCCTAAAAGCATATGTCCCATAAGGACAGGTAAAAGTAGTCTTCTCTTGGTCCTCCGGAGCTATGGCTATTTGGTTATAACCAGAGTACCCATCAAGGAAATAATAATATTCCTGTCCAGCCAACCTATCTAATATTTTGATCAATGAATGGGATAGGATAATGATCTTTCCTTGTGGCTTCATTAAGCTTTCTATAGTCCATGCAAATCCGCCAGCCTGTGACGGTTCGTGTAGGAATCAACTCATTTTTCTCATTGGTGACCACGGTCATCCCTCCTTTCTTTGGAACGCATTGAACGGGGCTGACCCATTCACTGTCTGAAATCGGGTAGACCATACCTGCATCAAGCCACTTAATTATTTCTTTCCTAACCACATCCTTCATTGCTGGATTTAGCCTTCGCTGTGACTGAACAGTTGGTTTTTCTCCTGTCTCCATGAAAATCCTATGTGTGCAAAAAGCTGGATTGATACCCTGAATATCTGACATTTGCCAACCCATTGCTTTCTTCCTTTTTCTGAGGACACCCAATGCTTCCTTCTCCTGTGCCTCCATCAATTCTACGGAGATGATGATTAGTAACGTCTCATCATCCCCCAAAAAGACATATTTTAAATGGGGAGGCAATTCTTTCAATTCCATCTTTGGTGCCTCCTCAATGGATGGTTTCGGCAACGGTTCTACGGACCTCATCAAGGATTGAAATTCCTATATCCTCGGATGCCTTTGTGACTCATTCAACATTTGGACCACCTCATAAGCGTCTCTATCTCCAAAATGATCGGAGTGTATCAACACTCTTTCCAGTGGGTCTTGAGATTCAACAATCTGACGAATTTCTTCTTGTTCAACCACACTGATTGCTGAAAGCTCCTCATGTGTGGCCGATAGCTTCATGGATTTAAACACATCAAATACCTCAATCTTGTTGTGTGCTCACACGGTTAGCCGCCCTTCAACTACATCAATCAGCGATTTCCCGATCGCCAAGAAGGGACATCCCAAAATAAATGGGACTTCCGCGTCTGGCTCAAAATCCAGCACGACGAAATCTACCGGGAAGATAAGGGAGCCCACTTGCACCAGCACATCCTCCACAATGCCATCAGTTTGGGCTAAGGACCGATCTGCTAGTTGCAAGATCACTGTTGTTGGTCTAGGACACCCTAGACCCAACTTCTTGAATACCGATGACGGCAACAAATTGATGCTCGCTCCCAAATCACATAATCCGCGAGCTCAGATACTCTACCCAATTGTAATTTGTATAGTAAAGCTCCCAGGATCTTTGATCTTTGTGGGTAATTGGTTTTGTATTCAGGAAGTGCACTCCTCCGTGAGATCCACCATAGCATACTCAGTCAACCGACTTTTGTTCGCCACGATGTCCTTAATGTACTTTGCATACTTCGGCACTCCTTGCAAAACATCAACAAGAGGTAAGTTACTATGTACCTGTTTCAGCACCTCCATGAATTTCTTGAAACACGCCTCCTCCTTGTGTTTCTTTAATCTTTGAGGGAACGGGGGTGGTGGTCTTTCTGATTCAGCTTCCTTTTTCTTCCCCCTCTCATCACTTTGCTCCCTCTCAACTTCTGTTGCTCCCGATTATTGAGGTGGTCTTTCTGGTTCCACCTCTTCAAGCTGCAAACCACACCTTGTGGTCACCGTTTTCACCTGCTTGGGGTTGGGATCTGTGTCGCTCAGAAGTCCTCCTCTAGGCTTGGTGTTTTGGGCTCCAGCAAATTGCCCAAATTGATATTCAAGTGCCTTAGTAGCTAACTGGTTGTTCTTCACCTCGGCTGCCAATTTCACATAGTCAGCCTGCAATTGAGCTTGGTTAGCTATCATTGTCTTGAACATCTCCTCAATGCTGGGTGATGGTGGGGGAGGAGGTGCATTGTTGTTTCTATATTGTGCTTGATAGTTCTGCTGCCCTCCTTGATTCCTCTGTGCCCCCTTACTCGAACTTTGCCCTTGATGGTTGTTGCTACCCCAAGAGAAATTTGGGTGATTCCTCCAGTTGGAATTGTAGCTGTTGCCATACTGTTGATGGTTGTTCCTCTGTACATTTTCCACAAAGTTCACCGAGTCAGGATTTTCTCCACAACATTCAGCTGAGTGCTCACCACTCCTGCACACTTCACACCAAATCTGCTGCACTACATTCACTGGGGCTTGAGTCAGGTTCACTGTCATGTTACTGAAGTGGGTGTTGAGTTGATTCTGTAAAGCAGCTATCTGTGCAGCAATAGCTGTAAAACCATCCACTTCTAGAACTCCTGCTGCTTTCCTTGTTCCTCCTTTTGACGAATCAGCATTCCACTCCGGATTCCCCTGCGAAATATGATTTAACAAGGTATATAGCTCCTTATAAGTTTTCTCCAATGCTTGTCCCCCAGCTGTTGAGTCTAGCAAGATTTTTGTGTGGGGTTCCAAGCCCTCTATAAGTGTGCACCAGCACATCATTGGATTGATGATGATGTGGACAATCCCGCAACATGGACTTGAATCTCTCCCAAGCCTGATATAGATTCTCTCCCTCCCTCTGTTTAAAACTTAGAATTTGACTTCTAAGTCTTGCTGTTTTACCGGGTGGAAAAAATCGTATCAAAAATTTCCTTGCAAGATCATCCCACGTAGTAATAGAATTAGGTGGCTCATCTTTCAACCACCTCTTGGCTTCTCCCAATAGTGAAAATGGGAACAACGTAAGCCTAACATAATCTGATGACACTCCAGCGGGGATGTAAGTGTCACTTATCTCCAAAAAATTTTGGAGATGCTGCTGTGGATCCTCATGAGGGAGACCTGTGAACTGCCCGCTGGTGTGCAGCAATTGCACCATGTTTTGTTTGAGCTCGAACCTCCCTCCTGGATTAGGTTTGCGGATGCTAGATGTGATATTGTTAGCATGTGGGATTGCCACCTCGCGAACTGGCCTAGCTGTCGTTTTCTCGGGCACTAACATTGCCCTTACTACCGGTGGATTCTGTTGTTGCTCCATGATTGTTTGTCTGAGCAACTGCAGCTTGAGCTTCTCTCCGCTGATGATGAAATTGTCTTTCAGGCTCTTAATATGAGTCCACTAGCTCCTTGTCTCTTGCCATTGTTCAACAGAGATTATATCTGCGAAATACAGGCTAAGACCAAGTTGTCAACACTAAGAAAGAAAATATAGTAAATTTACACTTAAGAAAAATTCACCAATTGCCAGTCCCCGGCAATGGCGCCAAAAACTTGTTCGCGTCTGCTTTGGGGTATTTAACTACACGCAAGTGCACGTGGTCGAACAAGTAGTAAAGTGGCTTAAGTAAGCCAAGTATCGATCCCACAGGGACTGGGATAAGGTAACAAACTACTTAAGTGTTACTATACTTACTATAAAAATGAAGACAACAGTGCAAAGAAGAGTTTGATATTTTGATTTATAATTGTATGCTAAGTCTAAAACGAATATCTAATGTGAGTCTGAACTATGAATGTGAGCATGCTGAGGCTAAATGAACATGTATAGAAACTAATTATCGATATAATTTTTGGTTAATCTTTCCTCCGGTTGCTAGTCAAGAATTATTGCCAATGGATTAAAACTATCGTATTTAACCCAACTTAAGAATCATGAACCGTCTACCTACATTTTTGTGATTAAATGAAATTCATGTTCTAGCCATACAAAACAGATTCCTTAATTGACTAATACGACTTTCAGGTATATTTCTATCCTGAAGGTAAATCAATTCTCAATTTTCCCAAACTAAGAAAAGATCTTATCCTATTAATTCACAACTTTCCAATTTCTTGCTCTCTCGAGTGAAACCGGACTTTTTAGATGTACATTAACGTTGGCCACACATTAATGCAGTAAGAATAAGAATCAATAGAACAACCATGGAAGAAAAGATGAAAAACCCAATTGATCAATAACTACATTTCAATACCTTTGTTCTTAACCTCAGCAAGCAGAGGAATTAGCCACTAATTTGTGGATTAAACATCGTTAAATGAGTGTTAAACATACAAGCAATTGAATTAAAGAAGAAGGAGATAGAGAAAAACATTGATTATTTCGTCCCCTCAACTGCTTGTAACCCACGTTCTTGCTCCACCAAGTCAGAATAATTAAAAATGAACATAAGTTTTCTATTTATACTAGTGGGAATTTTTCCCGAAATAACAAGCAACGTGTCACGGAGTGCATCGCGGAGCACTGCCTCCATGACACGCCACTGACGTGGACCCTTACTGGAAATTGGTTGTCCAGGTAATAAGGCCCAACGTGGCACGGCGTGCAACGCGGGGCTTGGCTAACTTCCACGGCCCCAACGCGCACCCTCACTGGATTCTGGCAAAAAATCCCTATCCAGGCAGAAGGCATCCGCGATGGCAGCGTGACACGGCTCCATCGCGGACCCCTTTAATTTGTGCCTTCAAATGCTTTTTCCCTTGCTAACATCCGAGTCCAACCCCAATCTCTCCGAATATGCATTTTAGCTTTCCAAAATTATATTTCACCTGCAAAACAACGCTAATCATGTTGGTTAGTATAAATTCACATTTTATTATCAATCACATGAGAATGTATAATCATTGATAGATAAACAAGGCTAAAATGACACCTTTGAGTATCACTTGGGCATATAAATTTACCCAAGATCAGTCGTGTGTGCCCCTGTTTAGCTGTTGATAGGCGGCCTTGTCAGCCCGCATAGAACTCCATATGATTGTTTGTGTCTAGTTAGCTGTTTACTTTTACAGGGGTTATAAGCCTTGTCGGCCAGAGGTTGTATTTTTAGCCGCTATATAGCCCATTGTTCCTTGATTCTAGAGTTGGAGTCAGCCCTGCACCAGAGGTGCTTAGGCTCAGTCAGCTCAACAGTTCAGGTCCTAGTAGGGCACCAGGTGCCAGTCATGCCTCCTAAGGTGGGGCGTGACAAACTTGGTACCACAGCAGTTCGTGTCCTAGGGATTCTGCAAGCCGTGTCTAGTAGAGTCTTATTTATAAATGTGTTGTGCATGACATTCTACAAGCAGAAGGCTATGAGACATGATAGAATGGTTACCCCTCCTTCTTTTTGGATCATGCTATAGAGCAAAGTTGTATTGGGTTAAGTCCCTAAGTTTTCCTTGTTATGTCTGTCTAGGGTAATGTTTAATATAAGACGGACACCATCCAGTTGCAAGATAACTATAGCGGAAGGAGGATGTATCATTAAGACGCCATAGTTGGGAGATAGTCAGCCTAAGGACGGGAGTGGACGTCTTTGATCTCCCCAATACTCTTCCAAGGTACTAGGAACCTCACAATGTGATACATCTACCAGCACCATCCCCAGTTCCTTTTTATACCTCAGAGTAGGAAGTCAGGAGTATATACATACGAGTCGAATTATCTATTAGATATACAAGATCTGGTCAAGACGACAATTAATATTAGATTACCTGATGGATGCAAAAAAGAGAGGGGAATGAAGGATTCCCACCTCCATCCTTTCGAAGTTTGTTAAAATTCCATATTTCTGTTTCATTGTTGTAAGAAAAGGATATTCCTACCTCCTAGTCTTTTTACAGTATAGCAAAGGGCGTACAAATTGAGGCGATGTTTCTCGGAGTAAATAGTAAGCGAAGGTTGGATTTGTTGACTCCAGAAAGTGTTAGGAAATAGTGGGGACCCCCAATGTTTATGTAAGTTTTCCAGACCTTCATGGTAATAAGTTAGAAGAGTGGGTAAGACTACCACTTACTTGAAGTGTGTGTAAGAAATCCGTCAGTGATAAACTCCCAGTAATAGTCAAGTTCAAGTCAGAAAAAGGCTGAATCGATCGTAGCATGCTAATGACGGTAGGATATGCCTGCAAGATAATGGTTATGATCTTAGTTTGTGATATCAAAAGACAGGGAGGCCATATGAATAAAATGGGTCCGACTGCAAGCCAGAAGAAGTATAGGGCGAGACCTGGCTGGTAACCTTATTGACAATGTAAGCCAGGAACCATGAACCCCAGAGCTCAGTCTAAGAATGGTAAGGGGAAAGGAATGAATACAAGACTTTGGGGAAAATTAGAATCACCTCCAGGTTGATAGAACATTGCATATTGAGGACTAAGCCTCGGAATAACAGTTAAGAGACAGTAAGTGATCTTGGGCAGATTTATATGCCCAAGTGATACTCAAACGTATCATTTTTACCTTGTTTGTTGTGCAATGTGTATATAATATCATGTATTTGTTAATAAAATGCGAATTTATACTAACCAACATGATTAGCATTTGTTTTGCAGGATAATGTGATTTTTAAGAGCTAAAATGCGTGTTGGAACTATGTCGGAGTTGGATTGGGATGCGAGCGTGGAAAAGACCTTGGATGGCACATTTTACAGTGGCTCCGCGATGGAGCCGTGCCACGCTGCCATCGCGGTAGCACACTGCCAGGAGAGGAAATTAATTGGCAGATTCCAGTGAGGCCTCGCGACAGCTCCGTGGCACGGAGACAGGACTCCGCGATGGCCTCCGTGCCACGTTGAGGCCAATTATCCGGACCCTGCAATTTCCAGAGAGGGTACGCGTCCACGCCGTGTCACGGAGGCAGTGCTCCGCGTTGGCCTCCGTGACACGTTGCTTGTTATTCCGGGAAAAATTTCCCACTAGTATAAATAGCACACTTAGGTTTATTTTTAATCAGTTTTTAGTTTTTAGACTAAGTTCAGAAGTGGAGAGCAGGAACGTGGGTTTGGGGCAGTTGAAGAATAGAAAAGCTAAGAGTTTTCTTCTCTTCCTTTCTTCTTTCCTTCAATTGTATGCATGATTTACACTCATTTTAGGATGATTAATCCAAGAATGAGTGGCTAATTCCCTTCTTTGCTGAGGTTTTGAACTTGTGTAATGAATTTTGGTGATAATTGATATGGTTTCTTCTTCTTCTTGCATGTTGTTCTATTAATTCTTGTGCTTACTACATTATTGATTGGCCACCATTAATGTATATCTAAAAAGTCCAATTTCACTCGAGAGAGCACGAAATTGGAAAGTTGTGAATTAATAGGGTATTGTTCTTAACTTGATTTGGGAAAATTGGGTTTTGATGTGCTTTCTTGATAGAAATATACTTGAAAGCTGTATTAGTCAATTTAGGAACCGGAATTGTAGTGCTAGGTCATAAATTGCTTTTGATCACAGAAATGTAGACGGATGGTTTATGATTCTAAAGTGAAATTAAATACAAAAGTTTTAATTTCTAGGCGACGTTCTTGGCTAGCAACATGAAGAAGAGGATGACTAAATTATCATGATTATCAAGTTCATTACTCGTTCTTAACCTTGGCATGTGCGTATCCATTGTCTAAATTCTAAAGTAAATAGTTGTTATTAATTGTAGTATATAAATAGTTTAGAAACAAAAACTCACTCAACTCTTGGTTGGATTGTTGTTAACATAGTTAGGGATAGAATAGAAATATAGTAAACTAGGCAGTTTTACATATCTAGAGCAGCCTCCTTGGATCGATACTTGGCTACTTAGCCACTTTATTACTTGTTTGACCACGTGCACTTGCGTGTCGGTTGATAATATTTAATACCAACCCGAGCAGTACAAGCCGCGAACAAGTTCTTGGCGCCGTTGCCGGGGAGGCTAGGCGATTTGTAAAATTGTGTTTAGTGTAAATTTGCTGTATTTGTATTTTTATTTTCTCAAGTGTTAACAACTTGGTCTTAGCCTGTATTTTGCATATTTTTATCTCTGTGAACACTGGCAAGGGACAAGGAGCTGGTGGAATCTTACTTAGAGCCAGAACGTGAATTGCACAGTCAACGTAGAGAAGCTCTTCGGAAGAAGCTGCAGTTGCTTAAACAGTCTATGATGGAGCAACCAAATCCACCAATTGTGCGGGCTGTGTTAGTGACCGAGGAAGTAGCAGCCAGGCCGGTTCGCGAGGTGGCAATCCCACACGCTAATAATGTACATTCCAGCATCCGCAAACCAGAGCCTGGAGGGAGATTTGAGTTAAAGCAAAATATGGTGCAACTTTTGCACACTAGCGGGCAGTTTACCGGTCTCCCTCACGAAGATCCGCAACAACATCTCCAGAACTTTTTGGAGATAAGTGACACTTACATACCCGCTGGAGTGTCACCTGATTATGTTCGGCTCACCTTATTTCCATTTTCCTTACTGGGTGAAGCCAAGAGGTGGTTAAAAGCTGAACCACCCAACTCTATATCAACGTGGGATGATCTTGCAAGGAAGTTTTTGATCAGATTTTTCCCTTCAGGTAAAACAGCTAAACTTAGAAGTTAGATTCTAAGTTTTAAACAGAGGGAAGGAGAAAATCTTTATCAAGCCTGGGAAAGATTCAAGTCCATGTTGCGGGATTGTCCTCATCATCATCAGTCAAATGAGGTGTTGGTCCACACTTTTATTGAGGGTTTGGAACCCCACACTAAAATTTTGTTAGACTCAACAGCTGGAGGGCAAGCGCCGGAGAAGACTTATGAGGAGCTGTACACTTTGCTCAACCGAATTTCACAAGGCAATCTGGAATGGAATGTAGATTCTTCAAGAGGTGGAGCAAGGAAAGCAGCGGGAGTGCTTGAAGTGGATGGATTCATAGCTATCGCTGCACAGATAGCTGCTTTGCAAAATCAGTTAAACACTCACTTCAGCAATATGAATTTGAACCAGCCGTCAGCCTCAGTCAATGCAGTCCAACAGATGTGGTGTGAAGTGTGTGGTAGTAGTGAGCATTCAGCTGAATGCTGTGGTGCAAATCCTGATTCTGTCAACTTTGTGGGCAATGTACAGAGGAATCAACAGCAGTTTGGCGGTGGCTACAACTCGAATTGGAGGAATCATCCAAATTTTTCGTGGGGTAGCAACAATCAACAAGGTCAAGGTTCAGGGCAGGGTATGCACAGAAACCAATGAGGGCAACAAGGCTATCAGAATCAATTCAGAAATCACAATGCCCCTCCTCCACCACCATCACCGAGTATTGAGGAAATGTTCAAGACCATGATTGCCAACCAGGCACAATTGCAGGCTGACTATGTCAAATTGGCAGCCGAAGTAAAGAACAATCAATTGGCAACCAAGGCTCTTGAATATCAGTTTGGGCAATTTGCTAGTGCCCAAAATACTAGACCAAGGGGAGGACTACCTAGCGACACGGATCCCAATCCTAAGCAGGTGAATGCAGTGACCACGAGGAGTGGTTTACAATTAAAGGAGGTGGAACCGGAAAGACCGCCTCAGAAGTTAGGAGCAGCAGATGTTGAGGGAGAACAAACCTCAGATACGGGGAAGACCAAAGAAGCTGAACCAGCAAGGCCTCCACCCCCGTTCCCTCAACGACTTAAGAAACACAAGGAGGAGGCGTGTTTCCAGAAATTCATGGAGGTACTTAAACAGGTACATGTTAACTTACCTCTTGTTGATGTCTTGCATGGTGTGCCAAAATATGCGAAGTATATCAAAGACATCGTGGCCAACAAAAGTCGCTTGACTGAGTATGCCACGGTGGCTTTAACGGAGGAATGCACATCCCGTATTCAGAACAGGTTGCCCACTAAACTGAAGGATCCTGGAAGTTTTACTATCCAGCTGACGATTGGGCAAAGTATCCGAGCTCGTGGGTTATGCGACTTGGGGGCAAGTATAAATCTGATGCCATCTTCGGTATTCAGAAAGTTAGGACTAGGGAGCCCTAGACCTACAACAGTGATCTTGCAGCTAGCAGACAGGTCTTTAGCTAAGCCGGATGGCATTGTCGAGGATGTGCTAGTGCAGGTAGGCTCCCTCATTTTTCTGGTAGATTTCATTGTTCTGGATTTTGAACCAGATGCGGAAGTCCCATTTATTTTGGGACGACCCTTTTTGGCAACCGGAAAGGCATTGATCGATGTAGCTGCGGGTCAACTCACAATGCGAGCACATGACAAGGTTGAGGTGTTCGACGTGTACAAGGCACCTAAGCTCCCGACTGTCTATAAGGAACTCTCGGTGATCAACGTGATTGATCATGGGAATGTGAATGGATTGAGTGATCCCCGAGAGTTACTAGGTAGGCCACCAGACAAGGTTGAGAACTACTGGGGAGATGACCATGATCGGGTCAAATCGTCCATCTCCCTAGTAGACACTTGAGCATAAAGGCTGTCGAGCCGCGACGTTAAATCAGGCGCTGCACGGGAGGCAACCCGTGAAAAACATTTTTTTTTCTTTTTCTTTCTTTAGTGTAAAGTTTTTCTTTTATTTTATTTTCTTTTCTTTTTTTTTGATTAGGCTTAGATGTGCATTTTATTTAGTAATTTTTTTTATTTAGTAATTTAGTAAATTTTTATTTTTTAGTAGGGAATCTATTCATTTAACCAATTTTTGTTTAGTGAGGTGATTTTCAGGTATACCGGAGGAAAAATACTTGGAATCGAGGAAACGAGGCGAGGTATGAAAAATAAAATTTGATGGTGAAACAGAGCACTGGCGCGTTGGCGTCGTGTCATGGAGGCAATGCTCCGCGTTACCCTCCGTGACACGTTGAAGGCAAATCTGGAATTTTTTAAAAAATTCCAGTAAGCCAACGCGTTGGCTCCGTGTCACGGAGGAGGGTCTCCGCATTACCATCCGTGACACGTTGCCCTTATCCCAGTGCCGGGTCACACCGGGTTTCCGGGTGACCCGCGTGTTTCCTTTAAATAAACCCCCGATTTTCGCCTATTTTTCCCCATTCTCTCTACCCTCCGCGACCAAACACCCATTCCCCTACCCCCAAGCTCCGTGCCACGTTAATAGGCAAGGAAAACGTCAAGTTTTCGTCGATTCTTCAATTCCAAGGTATGTTTTCATCATCTATCTCAAATTTTTGGCGATTTTTGTCGATTTTGAGCATGTGAGGTGAGATATATCACCCTAGGTAGAAATTACACATGACGTGAATTATTTTGTGATTGATTATGTTCGGATTGTTGTAGTTGACGTTTGAACTTATCGATTGATTGAATAGTTCAATTTTGATTGTCGAATTGCATTCTAGGGCTTGGGGTTGTTGAATTTTAACTTGGGTAACTTGATAGTTTGACGAAATTGATGCCGGGGTGTGTTTATTATTTGAGATAAATCGTGGTAAATATTGTATAATTGTTGAAAGACGACTAATTCTCGAATTTTTGTGGGAAATTGCGTAATATGTGAATTGGTTGAATTGATTAGATTAGTTGTATATAAAATGTTTGTATTGTTGTTTCTATTTTGTTGTTGTTATTGTTGCTAAGTGCTATGGGGGAATAGCTGTCGATAGTAGGATTGGGTTAGCTGTATGAAGTCTGAGTAGTTTGCTAGCCGTTATGTTGTCGAATTTTTGTGAACGCACTAAGCAATATGTTATAGTTGATTGTGTTTGAGGTGTAAATAGAGCTATCCTTGCTAAAATGTTGTAAATATTGTTAAAGACTAAGTGTGGGGTAAATTTTGTTTAACCCGACCTTAGCCGAAGCTAACAAGTTTTTAGCTTAATGTTGTGCTTGTTTGTGTAAATTGACAGGTACAATGGCCAGCCGACAAGATAAAGGCAAGGGTGCTTCAACCTCAGGCACCGGCAGAAAGAGAATGAGACTGGGCACTGCTGTCCCAGCTGCACCTGCTGTTCCACGCGGTCAATACCGCCGATACGGAACACGATGGGTTACCGAGGAAGGAAAGAAGTGGTACGCAAAGCATAAGGAGAACAAGTACTTCCCGGAGGAATATATTGCAAGGGAACCACTTGCACAAGAGTTCCCTCGCATCGTACAGAGGATTGAGGCAGCTGGGCTCAGCTTTATCTTTCATGAGCCCAAGGAGTGCAACCTTCACTTGGTCCGGGAATTGTACGCCAACTGGAACCTGGCCATCAGGAGCCATACTATTAAAATCAGAGGGCAGATTGTTAGTCTGGAACCCCAGCAGCTTAATGCCATCGTGGGAGCGCGGGACACAGACGCCCACGTCCTCCGCCAGTTAAACATCACCCCACCGTACGCCGACATCAGACGTACGTTGTGTGGGGCTCGATCCACAGCCCGATGGAGTAGACACAAAGAGAGGGGTTACCACCAGACTCTGCCTTATTCGCAGATGAACAGGGAGGCCAGAATCTGGCTAAAAATTGTATGTTCGTGTCTGATCCCAGGAGTGCATATGACAGACGTGACCCGGGACCGTGTCTACCTGGTGTATGCCCTTATGAAAGGGCTTGAGATTAATGTGGGGGCGGTCATAATATCCACCATGAAGAGAGCCAGACTACACCAAGGCCACAGATACGGGTTTGGCGGACTCATCACCACCTTCCTCCGAGGCCTCGACGTTGAGGAAGAAGCCTTGGATTACATTCCGCAGTTGGAGCGGAGGGCCCTTGATGTGACAAAGACCAAGGCCCCCGACACTACACACGGACCGGTGCTGACTCTGGGCGAGCGACATGCTCGTGACGACAGTATATGGCCCGTATGTTCGGCATGCAGATGCTGCAGCTACGGATAGGTGGGAGACCAGCCACTGAGGATGAATTATGGCAGCTGGAGCTGGACTACCCCTTTGGCGAGAACGCCAGAGCTTTATGCAAGGTGGGGCCAGCCTTTGTGGAGCCGACTGATGACGACGTCCCTACTGATGAGGAGACACGTCGTGAGGACTCTGATGTGGAGTCTGATGACGGCGATGGAGCTGATTCAGATATGGGCGACGAGGCCGCAGTACCGGATGAGGAAGTCGAATATTTCGACTGAGCAGGGAGTTTCACCACCCAAAATTTTGTGCTTTGTATTGTTGTGAACACTGGGGACAGTGTTTGATTTAAGTGTGGGGTGGGGAGTAGTTAGGTGCTGGGACATAGGCTCTAAATTTGCTGTATAATTTTTCCTTGACGTTTATGTATGTTTGTGCTTTCCCTGTTGTTGTGAACTGATTTGTGATTTATGTGTATATATTCATTTGTGGCTAATGATGTGTGTTTTTGAAAGTTATGGTTGCCTTTGTAAATATTTTGTAAATTTTGTAAATATTTTTTTTCTTTATCGATATGATCGATATTTTTCAAAATTTTTGCGAAAAGATTTTGCACTTATCAAAATATTTTGTAAATATTTTCTATCGAAATGATCGATGTGTTGCAAAAATTTTGAAGTTTTATTTTTGGGTTTCTCGGAGTTTGTTTTCGGTTCTTTTACCGAGAATAGTCCCATTGAACTGAGGTCATAGTTAGTGACCGTTCCCTATGATGGATGGATGACGACCGTCTTAAGGGAAATCTAGTCGATAGGAGTAGATGTTTTGTTTTTAGTTTCTTTGGTGGATTGCATCAATAAACTGTAGTTGCTTATGGTTGCTAAAATTTCATTGCGTGTTGTAATTGATGTTCAAAATGTGAAAATGATTCGTTTGAAAGCATGCAATTTTGTAAATATGTTGAGTTACCTAGGCTATAGAATTTAGTTCATTATGATTGAGGCTTAATCTTGAATTCATGTAATTGACTAATTAAAGAGTCTGTGAATGAATCTTGATTCGAGCATGTGCATGAAGTGTGAGTGAGGTTTTGCTATTCCATGTCATTGTGAATTGTCTAGAACTTGCCTGGTGTGTATACAAAACGAAATGAAGGAGGTGCAGTGTCGGAAAGGATGTAAGCATTTCTTTGTTTTAACCTTTAGTTTCCATTTTTTTTTTCTTGTCAAATTCTACCTTTTTATATGTTGTATACCCTAGTCAGCCCGTTGAGCCTTTAGCCGATTTCTTTCTTTTGTCCAGATTTATATGAACTAAACTTTATTCCTTCTTTTCATTAGCCTTAAAGTCTATAAGAAGCTCTTAAGCGCTTACAAAGAACAGAAAATGTTTCCCAAAGTGTTAAAGAGTGAAAAGAGTGAAAAGAAAAGAAAAGCAAGGTGAGGAAAGAAAAGATGATGTTGAAGAGGCACTAGTTGTAATTAAATGATAGTGAGGGTACATGAAAACCCTCTGTTTTGTGTCAAGTGTGCCTGATGAAATGGGCTGTATGAAAGTAAATCAGCATGAATGGGAGAAAAAGAGAAAAGAGAGGAACAATGTCCATGAGTCGATGGGAATGAGTTGAAAAGGCGCTTAAGGAAGCTAGCGACTATTATTGGCTAATCCAATATATATATACTAGATCCATAGCCCAGTTACAACCCATTAAAAGTCCTATTTGATCCTACATTGCATTTCTTTATATTAGTGGAGTAATACACTAAGGGCAAGCCTATGGGTCATGACATGATGCATGTGAATTCTTTTGGGAGAGAGAGTGAAAGTAATTTTTATATGCCCCTACTTGCATGTTTGTGTGCTGCACAAACAAAATAGGGGAAGTTTCTCTCGAGTTGTGAGGGTACATGCTTGATGAAAGATTGATGTTCATGTCAGATTTCTTGATTAGTTGATTTGCATGAGTTTGCCGATATCAAGAATCAATTCTTAAAAGTTTAGGAAGCCTCGATGTATTAAGGTCATTATCTTGTACGACCAAGCATGTTTTCTTGATGATTTGCAAGAATTGAATAATCGGTATGACCGCAGCGTAAAATTTTTGCACCATAGTGACAAAGGTTGAGATGTGATGTGCATGATTTGTGTATGTGTTGTTCGAGGACGAACAAGGATTTAAGTGTGGGGTAAGTGATCTTGGGCAGATTTATATGCCCAAGTGATACTCAAACGTATCATTTTTACCTTGTTTGTTGTGCAATGTGTATATAATATCATGTATTTGTTAATAAAATGCGAATTTATACTAACCAACATGATTAGCATTTGTTTTGCAGGATAATGTGATTTTTAAGAGCTAAAATGCGTGTTGGAACTATGTCGGAGTTGGACTGGGATGCGAGCGTGGAAAAGACCTTGGATGGCACATTTTACACTAGCTCCACGATGGAGCCGTGCCACGCTGCCATCGCGGTAGCACACTGCCTGGAGAGGAAATTAATTGGCAGATTCCAGTGAGGCCTCGCGACAGCTCTATGGCACGGAGACAGGACTCCGCGATGGCCTCCGTGCCACGTTGAGGCCAATTATCCGGACCCTGCAATTTCCAGAGAGGGTCCGCGTCCACGCCGTGTCACGGAGGCAGTGCTCCGCGTTGGCCTCCGTGACACGTTGCTTGTTATTCCGGGAAAAATTTCCCACTAGTATAAATAGCACACTTAGGTTTATTTTTAATCAGTTTTTAGTTTTTAGACTAAGTTCAGAAGTGGAGAGCAGGAACGTGGGTTTGGGGCAGTTGAAGAATAGAAAAGCTAAGAGTTTTCTTCTCTTCCTTTCTTCTTTCCTTCAATTGTATGCATGATTTACACTCATTTTAGGATGATTAATCCAAGAATGAGTGGCTAATTCCCTTCTTTGCTGAGGTTTTGAACTTGTGTAATGAATTTTGGTGATAATTGATATGGTTTCTTCTTCTTCTTTCATGTTGTTCTATTAATTCTTGTGCTTACTACATTATTGATTGGCCACCATTAATGTATATCTAAAAAGTCCAATTTCACTCGAGAGAGCACGAATTTGAAAGTTGTGAATTAATAGGGTATTGTTCTTAACTTGATTTGGGAAAATTGGGTTTTGATGTGCTTTCTTGATAGAAATATACTTGAAAGCCGTATTAGTCAATTTAGGAACCGGAATTGTAGTGCTAGGTCATAAATTACATTTGATCACAGAAATGTAGACGGATGGTTTATGATTCTAAAGTGAAATTAAATACGAAAGTTTTAATTTCTAGGCAACGTTCTTGGCTAGCAACATGAAGAAGAGGATGACTAAATTATCATGATTATCAAGTTCATTACTCGTTCTTAACCTTGGCATGTGCGTATCCATTGTGTAAATTCTAAAGTAAATAGTTGTTATTAATTGTAGTATATAAATAGTTTAGAAACAAAAACTCACTCAACTCTTGGTTGGATTGTTGTTAACATAGTTAGGGATAGAATAGAAATATAGTAAACTAGGCAGTTTTACATATCTAGAGCAGCCTCCTTGGATCGATACTTGGCTACTTAGCCACTTTATTACTTGTTTGACCACGTGCACTTGCGTGTCGGTTGATAATATTTAATACCAACCCGAGAAGTACAAGCCGCGAACAGTAAGGTTGTAGCCTAGAATGTTGCGGTGCGCCGCCTAAGGGGAAGGTAAGAGAGTGCCGATACGGAGACTCTAATCTAGTGCATCTTGGAAACAAGGCCCAGCGGACAATTACGGGCCTTCAATATAACAACAAGCAAGCTTACAAGGTCCAAATGTTGACCTCACGTTCCAAGGGTGGCGGAACTTCAAATAGCAGACCATAGCTAAGGTGCATGTGTTCGTTGCTCCCAGAATTTAATGAAAATGCAATGAAATGGTATGAGAGGATAAGAGATATCATTAAATCATAGAAGCAGAGCCCCAGTGACAGGCCATAAAAGGTGAAATAGCAAGAACCGAGTTATCCAATATAAGAGATGGTCGTGTCTGCAAGGGAGTGGAGAGTAATTAATATGAATACAATCATAGGGTTATCTCACACCAGGTGTAGCCTGACCTTATTTGAGTCAGTTTAATAAGACCAATGACGTCAATTCGTGCCTCGCCAAATGAAAGTATGTTGCCACTAAGACTTATGTCAGGTTAAATACCCCAGAAGTAGATTGAGTTCATGGAGCCCCAGTGTTTGATAAACTCCGACAGAGGGGTGCAATCTATGACTAAATTTTAGGAAAGAATGTTAGAACAGACGGTGACATATGTTAACTTAAGCACGGTTCCTCATAAACCAAATGGTGACTAAGTAGAATATACAACTCAGACTCTCGAGGCCCACTATAAATGGAAGTGGAAGCCTTCTGGATGATAACTTCAAGCAGATAGAGCAAACCTGGACATGTTAAAATGGGAAGAAGGAAAAAGTAAAGCTTATCAGAGAACGTCTGCTGACTGCTCAGAGCCGCCAGAAACCTTATGCTGACGTGCGGCGGAGGAACCTAGAGTTCAATGTGGGTGACTGGGTATTCTTGAAGGTTTCACCAATGAAGGGCATGATGAGATTTGGTAAGAAAGACAAGCTCAGCCCAAGGTTTATTGGGCCTTATCAGATTCTCCGAAGGATAGGTCAAGTGGCTTATGAATTGGATTTACCTCAAAAATTACAATTTGTCCATCCAGTTTTTCACATATCAATGTTGAGGAAGTGCATAGGAGATCCCTCTCGTATTGTCCCAGTCAAAGACCTCCAAATCACTGAGGAGTTAGCTTATGAAGAAGCTCCAGTAGCCATACTAGATCGACAAATCCACAGACTAAGAACTAAAGATTTTGCTTCCGTTAAGGTGTTATGGCAGAATAAGAACCGAGAGGAGATGACCTAGGAGGCAGAAGATGATAGGAAAACCAGATATCCTCAGTTATTTCAGACTTAGTCAGATTGTGCAGCTAGAGGTATATTGTTGTTGTTGTTTCATAAGTTGCATTATATACATGTATATGTGAGATAAATGACTTCAGTCTATTGTGAAGTGAACGCTATAGTATTATGTGAAGTACCTGTATTGGACTCTCCTTTGTTTCACAATTTTAGGATACTCCATATTACAGGGGATACTCTGCCGAAATTTTTCCAGAATAAGTAATTGCGAGGTTAAGGTTCTTGCAAGTAGAAGTTAACATTCGAGGATGAATGTTCTTAAGGGGAAGAGGATGTTACACCCCGTAAGTTTCTAATGTTTAGTCGGCCAATTTGTATATTGATTGAGAGTTTTAGAGTGCCATATGTACGAGGTAAGGGCCCGAGGATAGGCCAAACGAGTGTAAAGTTGGGATTTCACAGGAGGAGGCCAAACCAAGTTGCCCAGAGGGGCAAAGCAGCACGAAGCAGCCCCCTCCGCATTACCCAAAGTGGCATGGAGCAGAATTGGCGCGACCGGCAGAGTGCCAGGTTGCCTTGTCCACCGCCTCAAGTATATATAAGTCTCATCATTTGTTCAATATATACACGGCCAGACCCGAGGGAGTACGAAGAAACCAAGTAAAAATCATTTGATTATGCTGCTAATCGCCGTCCAAATCTAAATTAACTCTGGGTAATGAAGTATAAGGCTCAGAGAGCATCGCTGCGGAGTTATTTTTGTAAAATACGCCTGGAGAATCGTCGTCCCGCCGAGCCAGAGTTGGTGGAATTTCTTCAAACTAGTGTCAATACGATCACAGATTTAAAGTAAGCGTTTCTCCCTTTTAGACTCCCGAGAAATTATGAGTTTTCAATCATCTTTTGATAGGTTGAAATATAGTTACTATATATATATAAAGTTATCTTTTTCTTCGAATTCAGTAACGAAGTTGGCCCTATTCTTCCATTAATATGATTACAGTTGAGAAGGGCAGTTGAATACGAGCTGATACTCATCAGTTAGTTAGAAAACGGCGAACAAGGTATGTCAGGCTTAACTCTCGGCAAGTATCCTAGTCGTACAGTGTTGCGACTTATGTTCTCGAATAGAAATAACGATCTCAGATGTTGTAGATAGTTGCTGTCATTAGATTGTAATTCGATATGTTGTAATTAGTTGTTATTGATATACATATATAAATATCAGTTATGTTGCGATTAGCTGCTAATAGGGATTACAGTTATATAAATTCTGGTTAGCTACTAGGAAAGTATACAGATCGTACTGCAGGACCCCTCGCTGAAAGGGAGCAGGTTAAATGTGATTCTCCCTATGAACGCTATAGAAACTCTTTTAGTTCTCAGTTTATTGTGATGGTAGAATTATATGTTTGTTGTCAGGCCTAGACTTCAGAAGCTCGTAAGAGTTATTGGCCTGAATCAGTTGGTTAAACAATATGGGCGCAGTTAGGCGGTTTAACAATCAGCTGGCGCCTGTATTGGCAAGAAAGCATCCCTAGAGGTCATTGACATTATCGCACGTTCCAGAACAAAAAATAGAGACAGAATAGGTATATCCTAGAGTTAGCGACACCAGGGTTCTCTAGTGTATTAAGTGATCGTCTGCCATACCTTTAGCCTTATCAGTGATGGTCAGTCTTAGTCGACTTAACAGTTATCACGTAGGACGCCCAGCAAGCCATCCCAGTCATCCAAGTAAGATAAACTCGTGGGTACCCCAAGGAGGGGTCCACATCAGTAGTCAGTGACGGGCCAACACCCTAGCCGATTCTTGTAAGGTATTCAGGTACCGAGAGCCAGGAGAGGTCCAGTCTATATAGAATTTCCTATAAGATTGAGAATTGCCTAGAACAGTAATATTGATCAGAGTGGATTCAGACAAGGCCTAAGGAGTCAGTAGTACTCTGCTAATATAGTGTTAACCACAAGTTAAGGAGATTAGTAAGCTCCCTATGAAGGACCAAGGTGCCGATCGCATAGAAGAAAGTTCGACCAAGCCCATCCCTATTGTTGTTTAATTAGAAGAATAAAGTAGTTAGCTATCTGTGACCCCAAAACTATTCATGAGTTATAGATGTCCGAGTAGGTCATTTAGAGTATTGTTAGGCCACTTCAGACCTCACTCTATTCAGCCCAGACTATTAGAGATCATGATCACTATCAGGATCCTCTAATAAAATACGGGCGTATAGCGTGCCTGTAGACAGCCATACAGATTATCCCAGAAGCGAGTAGCATTAACATGAGGCCTTCAAATACGCTCTCTTTATACAGATAGATTGATGTGTCAGTATAGCACCTGGGTTGTGGTTTCCCTTAGTTAGAAGGCTTCCATGATCGCCCTAGGGTTAATAGCTGTGTCGCCACCCGCCAGGGGCGAGGATACGTTGCTCTATGGAGCGGCATGCCGTCCGCAAGGGATGAAGATGGGGATCCAGATCCCCATATGCCGTGGTTGGCCTTATACATACCCCCACCGAGCAATTACGCTCGGGGTGTAGATATCAGGAGTCCTCCAGACTCAGACATAGCTACAATTTAGGGGTTAAGCGGGCCCAGTTGTAGACCCAGGGGACCGGTATGTTAGCTACAGTAACAGTAGAGTTGTAGACACCTGAGTAGGGGTATATAGATTGAGATGTGCTCGCCAAGAGTTATGGGGGCCTGAACGAGTTATTCTGTGTTGATTGTACCTCCCGGCTTATGGGGGCCAGGTGGGGTTCTTGTATGAATTCTTGTCTGCTAGTTGTAGTGTATAAATATGGAAGTATGCAGTATGAAGATTTAGCTACTCAAACTCATACTCCTCCCGACCAACATGGCTCTGATACCATTTGATGGATCGTAGAAAATGACTTGAAAATTAATTACAAAGGCAGGAGCAAAAAAAAAGAAAATACTACAAGTAGTCAGCTGAAGGCCTCTTGGGGCAGGGGAAATCTCACATAGGAGGTCCAAAAATAATATGACCATACTTACGTTGGCGCGTGGTTCTAAGGCATAGAGTTGACTGACCTTTGACATACTCGGTGCTAGACACTACTCCCAAAAATATGCATATTCTCTCCATCGTTTTTCAATAAAGCTGACCATCGTCTATTTAAATAATAATGTACATATAAAATCTGAAATCATACATAAGGAGCCTTGACTCAAACCATACCACAAGCTGAAGATAATTGGTAGTCCTGACTCAAAAACCATATGGTAAGCTAATTCTTGAAATCATAAATCATACTTGAATATATGAGCATTCCCAATACTTAAACATGCTTGAAAACATGATCATAGACATGGGTAACTTTAAAAAATGCTTTTCATCATAAATATCACATCATAGTTGAACATACATCATAAATCTCAACTTTCATGAAACTGCTCATGGATGGGTATTTTAATTTATAAATCTTGAAAACATGATTATAATTGAAAATAATGTAAAACTTTCCCATAAATCATAATTCAATAGTAGAAACATGCTTAGATCACACCCATGGTAGAAACCTAGGAAGTTCATGCATTGGGTTAAAACCCCATAGGATCAACATATAGATTTTCATGAATTAGAGAGGGATTGGGTATGGGTGTGAAAAAATTCACTCATTCATAACCTTATATACCTGGGAGAATCTGATTTTATAATTCCTCCGATTTCCCAATGAAGAATTACGAAAATTTTGGAAGGAATTAAGCTTGGTCACCTCTCTAGCTCTCAAAGTTTGCATGCATGAATAGGAATAGATTAGAATGAACTTACCCCTTTTAATACTCACTATTCATAGCTTAAAGCTACATATTTTAGGCCTTAGGATCATAGGAATTATGTAAAAGCCCTTACTAAATTCGCAGAGGAAAACAAACTGCCAGTCCCAACGAGGGACTGGATAAGTCGTTACCTCTGACAACAAGTTGTCGCCTGCTGTCGTTAAGTTCACTACCACTTTTCCTCAAAGGGTCCCCATGAGGGACCTAACGACTCATCACCAGTGAACACGACTGGTGGTCACCTTTCGTTACTTCCACTGCCCAAACATCAAGACTTTAACCCATTGTTGATCATGACTCACCTAACGAATCATGGCATCTGACCATGCCTAGTGGTTTCCAGTCGTGGGGTACACTGCCAACTCATCCTTCATCCTTCTACTGCCATTAACTATGGGTGACTTGACGACTCGTGGGGGCTGACCACGACTCGTGGCCTCACGCGTGGTCACCCCAATTTGAAAAATTCCAGGAAAGTCAACACTCCTCACCATGAGTCACTTAATGACTCATGGTCAACCTGACGGGTCACAGGATGACTCATTTTATGACCTGGTGTAGAAAATCCTATTTTCTCTATTTCAACTCCCGAGTCTGATCTTAGGGCTTCCGAGTTATAATAGGTGGCAACGTAGTTCTAGGAACCTGGTTCCTTTGAACCCTGGCCTACTGGATGCTAAGTTCTACTCCCACCGGAACTTTCTAACTGTGACTACTAGGTTGATAGCTCGATCCTGATGTCCCAAGACTTAAGTCAGGAATACTTATCTAGAACTAATCTGAGTCTGAAGGACCTGATAACTGAAACTAAGAGCTCTATGACTGGCTAGAGCTGCTTTAGCTGAAAGCGTTGTAACTATCTAAAGAACACCCTGACAACTGATAACTGAGACTACAGAGTTTTATTGAACTCCTCAAGAGACTGATTATAGTCAAACTGATCAGCTGACATTTCTGTAAGATACTAAAAAGGCTAAGTACTGACTGGGATTAAACAATCAATAATTTGACCTTTTGGATAATATAACGGTACTATTTTGTTGATTATAAGAACTATCAAAATCAAGCAAGGTTTGTATTTGTACAATTATGCAAGACTCTTCATATTACATTCACAGACTAGGGCTAAACACATATTTCATGGAAAGAAATATCAACATAAAGTATAGCTAACTACAACCTTTAAGAATCATGAAAATTATAACAATAAGGAAATTGATATTCTAATTGAAAGACAACCCTAACATTGATAGCAAAAGAGGCTACAACTGACAATGATTTTAGGAAGGTTTTGCGGAACAAGGGAAGTTTGAAATCCAACATTCCTGAAGAAGGATACTTGAGAAAGTCCTTGAGAAATCTGAGAAGAAGACTGAAACCCTTGATCTTGCCCTATACTCCTTGACTGAGTTTCTAGGTACTGAACTTGAGAGAATGAGAGGAATCAAGAGAGAACATCTACTAACTCCCCAAATCCCCTAATTTGAACCCCAAAATGACACAGTGTAGGCACTAAAATAATAGGAAGTTACAAAAATGCCCCTGGAATTCAGGCAGTTAAAACCTAACTGCCAGTACCCACGAGTGACCTAACGAGTCGTTAGGTCACTAGATGACTCTTGGTCCTCACTCGTTGTTGCCACTGGATAATCCCACTTTCAACTCAGCACTCCAACCACAACTCACTTCATGAGTTGTAAGGTGACACCACGACTCGTGACTCTATTCCTGGTCACCCCCTGACCATGGCTCGACACTGGCCTGCTACCCACTTCATGAGTCACTTCACGACTTGTGGAGTACTTTACGGGTCACTAGATGAGTCGTCCTGTGACCAGGTGCAACATTTTATTGCTTTCTCCATTTAAACTCTCGGGTATGATCTTAGGATCTTTCAGGATGTTACAATGACTCCCCCTTGGGATCATTCTTGAATGTAGGCTAGATAAACTGAAAAACTGGGAGATGAGCTTAAATTCTAAATCGAAAACTATTAGTTGATTTCTGAAGGAGTGACTGTCTCCTAACTGATATAGGCATACTAATTGAGTTGATGCAACTAGGGTGAATATTAAAAAGATAAATAGAGCTAGTGAGTACGAAACTAAATAGGGTACTATGGAGGGATTTAATACCTGATGTTGAAGCTGAGCTGGAAGGGAATAAATAAGGGTATTTAGCCATCATGTCTGCTTCTGCTTCCCATGTATCTCCCTTAACTAGCTGGTTCCTCTATAACACCTTTACTGAAGTGACCTCCTTGTTCCTCAGCTTACGAACCTGACGGTCTAGGATCTCAACTAGAACTTCCTCGTAAGAGAGGCTGTCCTTTACACCAACATTCTCTAGAGGCACTATTGAGGTCGGGTCAGTGATGCATTTCTTCAATAAGGACACATGGAAGAATGGGTGCATTGATGTTAACTCTACAGGTAATTCTAACTCATTGGCCATACTGCCAATGCATCTTAGGATCCCGTAAGGTCACACATATATTTCGGATTGAGTTTTCCTTTATTCCCAAACCTCATCATCCCTTTCATAGGTGAAATATTCAAATAAACCCAATCATCTACATCGAACTCTAGCTCTCTTCTCCTCACATCTGTATATGACTTCTGTCGGCTCTGGGCTATTTTCAACCTTTATTTGATAAGCTGAAACTTTTGCATAGCCTCATGAACTAAGTTTGGTCCTATCATGGTAGCTTCACCAACTTCAAACCATCCTATAGGAGATCTACACCTCCTACCATACAATACCTCAAATGGGGACATCTGGATGCTGGAGTGCTAGCTATTGTTATATGAAAACTCAATGAGAGGTAGGTGATCATCCTAATTGCCCTTAAAGTCAAGCACATAAGCCCTCAACATATCTTCCAAAGTCTGAATAGTCTGTTCAACTTTTCCATCCGCCTGTGAGAGGAAAGCTGTGCTGAGCTTGACCTGGGTGCCAAGTCCCTTCTCAAAAGTGATTTTCAGAAATACGAGGTGAACTGAGTAACTCAATCTAAAATGATGGACAAGGGAACTCCATGTAGTTTGACTAACTCCCAGATGTACAGTCTAGCATAATCCTCAGTTGAGTCGGTAGTCTTAACCGTTAGGAAATATGCTGACTTAGTCATCTGGTCTACAACCACCCCTATTGAATCATGTTGTCAACGAGTACGAGGTAAACCTATGATGAAGTCCATATTCACTTCCTTCCATATCCAAGTAGGAACACTGATATCCTAAGTCATACCCCCAGGTCTCTAATGTTCAACCTTAACTTGTTGGTGGTTCAGACACTTAGCTACAAATTCTACAATGTCCTTTTTCATGTCGTTCCACCAATAGATTTCCCATAGGCCATGATACATCTTAGTGGCACCCGGATGAATAGAATAATTGGAGCTGTGTGCTTTTGACGGTATTTGCTATTTCAAGTCGTCTACATTTGGAACATACATCTGCCCTGGTAACGAAGCACACCATCTCCACCTCTTTTCTTAGAACTGTTTCTTTCAGCTTGAGTAGTACGAGGTCTTCATCCTGCTTTAACTTAATCTCTACCACCAGTGAGGATTCTGACCCACTCTGGATTACAACACCACCCTCAGCTGAATCAACTAACTGCACTCCCAATTGAGCTATCCTGTGGATATGTTCTGCCAGTTCTTTTTTTCCCTCTTCAACACGAGCAACGCTTCCCATAGACTTCCTTCTTAAGTTATTAGCCACCACATTACACTTGCCTGGGTGGTATAGAACACTCATTTCATAATCTTTCAATAATAATTCCAGCCACCTCCTCCGTTGATGGTTCAACTCCTTCTGACTGAACACATATTGAATGCTTTTGTGGTCAGTGAAAACATCAACGTGAACTCATAGAGGTAATGCCTTCATGTCTTCAAAGAAAACACCACTACCACCAGTTCAACATCATGAATCGGATAGTTCTTCTAATGAACCTTGAGCTTTCTAGAGACATAAGCTATCACCTTACCCCGATGCATCAGGATGCAGCCAAGGCCAACTCAGGAAGCATCACAATAAACTACGAACCCATATGATCCTTCTGGCAAGGTCAAAATTGGATCTGTAGTGAGTTGAATCTACAACTCTTGGAAACTCTTCTCATAATCATCTGACCACTAAAACTTCACCTTTTTTTGAGTCAATTTGGTCAAAAGGGATGCAATGAAATAAACCCTTCTACAAAGCATCGGTAATGACCGGCTAAACCTAAGAAACTTCTGATATCTATTGGAGAAGTAAGAAGTGTCCAATCTTTTACCACTGCTATTTTTTGGGGATCTACCAAAATACCCTCACCTAAGACCACATGACCGAGGCAATCCACTGAATTCAACCAAAATTCACATTTATTAAATTTAGCGAACAAATTTGATCTCTAAGACTCCGCAACACTATCCTCAGGTGGTTGTCATAATCCTCCTCATCCCTGGAGTACATCATAATGTCATCTATGAATATAATGGAGAACGTGTCCAGGTACGACATGAATACCCTATTGATCAAATCCATAAATGTTGCAGGAGCATTGGTTAGTCCAAAAGACATAACCAAAAATTCTTAGTGACCATATTGATTTCTAAAGGCTATTTTTGGAATGTCATATTCTTTGATCCTAAGCTGGTGGTATCCCGATCTGAGGTCTGTCTTGGAGAAACAATTAGCTCCCTGAAGCTGATCCAATAAGGCATTAATCCTAGGAAGAGGATAGCTATTTTTAATTGTAACTTTGTTCAATTGATTGTAGTTGATGCACATTCTAAGTGTACTGTCTTTATTTCGCACAAATAAGACTGGAGCACCCCATGGAGAGATGTTGGGTCTGATGAAGCCCTTATCTAGAAGGTCTTTTAGCTTCTCCTTCAACTCCTTAATCTCAGTTGGACCCATTCTGTAAGAAGGAATAGAGATGGGCTAGGTGTTTGGAAGAAGGTCTATGCCGAAGTCTATCTCTTGCTCGGGAGGGACTCCAGGAGGATCTTTGGGAAAGACATTAGGAAATTCGCTAACAACTAGAACTGACTAAATAGTCGGGTCTCGAAACTGGAATCCCTGACCCTAAAAAAGTGATAGATGTAACCCTTTGAAATCATTTTCCAAGCCTTAAGGTAGGAAATAAACTAACCCTTAGGTGCTGAAATACTACCCTTCCATTCTAAGACTGGCTCATTAGGAAACTAAAACCCGATGAGTCTAGTTCTACAGTCGACTGAGGCATAACAGGAATAAGGTTGAAGTCGACCATGTCTAGCTCTACTAGATTAATTGGGATAACTTTACACAACACTTTTACTGGGCAACTTCTATATACCCAGCTAGCTCTAACTGACTCACCAACCAAAGTAGAAACTGAAAATGGTTTTGAGAGGACTTCTGGACTAATATCAAACTGAAAAACAATATATGGAGTCACAAAGGAAAGTGTGGCACCTAGATCTAACAAGGCATATACATCAATGTAGAAGAGTCACAACATACCCGTAACCACATCAGGTGAGTTCTCCTGATCCTGACAAGAAGACAAAGCATAAAAATGATTGTGGCGCTGCTTGCCACCTATACCTGAAGTAGTGCCCTGTTGAGCTGGATGACCTGTTGGGGCTTCTGAGGTAGTAGACTGGGTTATCCCCAGTCCTGCTGAGGGACAATCTCTCAATCTATGACCCAGCTGCCACAACTGCAACAACCCTCTTTACCTTAGCAGCACTCCCCAGGGTGATTCTTGCAACATTTAGGGTAGGCTGGAAATGTGCGGCTGCTGGAGACATGACTCTGGGACTGGGATCACGATGCTCCACCCTTTTAGTCCTTACGGGATCAGAAAGAAGGGGAACTAGCTAATGAGGGACAAGCTCCCAGCTAACTCTGAAGTCTTAAAGTAAGAAATTGAAATAGAACTAAATGCTCGTCCTCAAAAGATGAGGACTCACCAAAGATAATGTTGTTGAAATCATCGAAAGGGAACTGCTGACGATGTTGTGACTGAGAACTTGCACCTATATCATAATATGATACAACATGGAAAATATGCATCAGTACTTTGAATGTACTGAGTATGCAAGATGTAAGTAAGAAAAGTATAAATACATAACTGAACTGATAAACACTGAATATAACTATAATAGTGTAACTCAGGTATTGACTAAGGATCATAACTATATATTGAAATCTGAATAACTAAACTGAATTGAAAACTATGACTGTTTTGGACTGAGCGGTACTGTACTATTGTTACACCTCGCAAGTTCCTGATGTTTAGTCAGCCTATTCGTATGGTAGTCAAGAGTTTTAGAGTACGACGCGTGTGAGAAGGGGCCCGACAAAAGGGTGAATGAGTAGGGAATCGTGGAAGCGAGAGAGTAGGTCGGAAAAGCTACCAAATAGGGGCAATGTGTCATGGACCCTCCCCCTCGGTGATGGGCTCCGTGACAAGCCCGTATTTTGGTGCGTTGGGGTTCATGCCATGGACCCTTATTCACCGCCCAAGTATATATATAAAGCCCCTTCACTTATTCAGACTACACCAACTTTTCTCTGAAATAGAGAAAGAATAAAAATTTATACAGGAGCGCAAGGAACTCCTTATAAGGTTCTGGAAAAAACATCCAATTGAATCATTTCATATATATATATATATATCTTCATCTAGAGAGAGAGAGAGATGCCATTTTAAAGTTATTTTCTTCTGATTATGCTACCAAACGCTGTCCAAATTCAAATTAACTTCAGGTATCGGGTTATAAGCCTACAAGGAGCATTACTGATAAGTTATTTTCTTGAAATTCGCCCGGAAAATTGTAGCCCCGCCGAGCAAAGGTTGTTGGAATTGTTCCAAAGTAATTTCTATACGATCACATGATTCAAGTATGTATTTCTCCCTTTTGAACCCTCGAGAAATTATATGTTTTTGATCATGTTTTGATAAGTTGAAGTATAGTTAATATTAGTATTAAAAGTTATCATTTTTGCCAAATTTAGTACTGAAACTAGTCTCATTCTCCTAGTAATATGATTATAGTTGGAAAGGGATGTTGAATACAGATTGAAACTCGCTGGTTAGATAGAAAGTCGGCACTTGAGGTATGTAAGGCTATCCTTTCGGCAAGTTACTTTCGTCGTAAAGTTAGTACGACCCGTGTGTCTATAGTACTTCAGAGTAAACCTATTGGTGTCAGTTGTTATAAACAGAATTGAGCCCATGGTGACAAAATGGTAATTCTTGTCCAAATTAATCTAGCTACAATGGACTTACTTCGATGTTGAGTAGTTAGATGTTATCCCGTATAGAGTTCCATTTATTGAGGTCGTGAGGGACAAATTGAGTTCCACTTATTGAAGTCACGAGGGCCATATAGAGTTCCATTTGTTGAGGCTGCGAGGGCAATTTTGAGTTCCATTTTATTGAGGCCACGAGGGCCACATTGAGTTCTATTTATTGAAGCCGCGAGGTCTATACAGAGTTCCATTTATTGAGGTCGCGAGGGCCAAACAGAGTTCCATTTACTGAGGCCACGAGGGGCATTTTGAGTTCAATTTATTAAAGCTATGAGGGCCAAACAGAGTTCCATTTATTGAGGTCACGAGGGCCATATTGAGTTCCATCAGATTGAGACTGCAAGGGCTGTAATGAGTTTCACCATATTGGGGCCACGAGGGCCATCCCGAGTTACAGTACACACCATCCTTAATACTCAGGTAGTAGGAGTGGACCTTGTTTGTACTTGTTGGGGCTTATGGGGGCCCAGGTAGGTTCTTTTGTTTGGTTTGTATCTTTCAGGCTTATGGGGGTTCGGTTAGGTTCTTATTTTCTTATATAGACTTGTTGGTTACATAATTTACATAGTGAAGGTATTCAAGTTAAATCCTTACTCTTTTCCTTTAATTACCAGTTTTACCAGCCTTCAGTCAGTTATTATCTTTCTGCCTTACATATTCGATACATATTGTACTGACGCCTACCCAGGGCACTGCATCGCTTGCCTGTGGTGCAGATAGACGCAGTTCGGGACATTCCTAGCCGCCAGCAGAAGTCGGTAGTTTATTCAGCTCCTTCCCTCCGGAGTTGAAAGTTAGTAGAGGTTTGTACTTTTGATGTAGAGTTTTGGGTAGGTCAGGGCCCTATCCAGACCATTATATCACTTTTAGAGGCTTGCAGACTGTTGTACATTCCCTGTGGTTAGTTACTATTAGCCGTGTGGGGCCCGTGTATGCTTTATTTCCTGTGTTGGCAGTGTGGGGCCTTGTTTAGCTGTTAGTTGGCGGCCTTGTCGGCCATAGCGTATTTTAGTGCCTGATTTACTTTTCAGTTATAACTAGATAGTATGGTGGCCTTGTCGGCCCGCATAGAATCCTTGTTATTGCGTTGTTGTCAATTGTCTTCTTTTATAGGTGACCTTGTTAGCCAGGGGCTGTACTTACATCCGAGATATGGCCCGTTCATTTCTTGAATTAAGTGTTAAATGTGCCCCAGTCCAGTCAGGTTATTTCAGAACAGTTGGTCACCAGGTGCCAGTCATACCTCCCAGGTGGGGCGTGACAAACTTGGTATCAAAGCAGATCATATCCCAGGGTGTCTTCAAGCCATGCCAAGTAGAATCTTCTCTATGGGTGTGTTTTGCACCACATCCTATAGACATGAAGCTACAAGGAATAATAGTGTGGTTACTCTTCTTTCTCCTCTAGTCATGCTATAGAGCTGTGTTGTGTAGGGTAACTTCCTGAGCTTATGTTATCCTATTTATTTATATAGAAATGTCGAACACACGGCAGACCGCAACTGGTCGAGAGTTTGATGTGGGAGCAGAAGAGGGCACTAGTAGGGGACCACAGGAAAAGTCAGCTCGATCTCAGGGCAACAGGGGGATACCACGTCGATCTCCACAGCACCCACCACCACATTCAGAGCTTGCTAGGGTGGCAGATATAATAGCACCACCCCCAGCTATACCCTTGCCATCAGATCAAGAGCTCAGGGGTGCTTGATAGAGATGATGGTTGCCCAGCGTCAGCCTCAGCCGGTAGTACCGGCTTCCGTTGAGCCCGCTGAGGGGCCCGATAGTTCGAGAGTTCGTGAGTTTCTATCTTTGAGTCCCCCGTAGTTTACAGGGACAGATCATAGAGAGGACCCCCAGAATTTTATAGAATAGTTGTAGAGGATACTCACGGTCATGCATGCCTCGTCCATAGAATCAGTCGAGCTAGAAGTATTCAGATTGCGAGATGTAGCAGTTTTATGGTATGAGAGTTGGAAGAGATCCCGAGGTAGAGATGTACCTCCACTTACGTGGCCTATCTTTTCTAAGTCTTTCATAGATCATTATTTGCCTTGAGAAGTTCAGCAGGCCAGGGTAGAGCAGTTTTTACATCTAGAGCAGGGCCGAATGAGTATTAGAGAATATGCGTTGAGGTTTGACTACTTAGCCAGGTATGCACCCTCATTTGTTGACACCATGCCGACCAGGGTGCACCGGTTTATTATGGGGCTTGCTCTAGAATATATAGAATGTTGCATTACAGCCACTCTGCGAGAGGATGTGGACATTTCATGGATCTAGGATTTTGCTCAGAGTATAGAAGAGCTTACAGCGCTAGTATGCTATGGAAAGGTCAGATCAGGAGCAGCGTCGGAAGGCTAGACCCGCAGATTTTCAGGAAGATTTTCAGGGCGGGCCCAAACCCCATTTCTCAAGAAGGCCATCTAGGCCCCCATTTCAACAGCAGCAGGGCAGCAGATCATATTGTTGGAGGCAGTGGAGGTCAAGACCAGCAGAATAGATCCTCAGCAGGTTCGTATGCCCCAACACCTTCTGCAGGGCATGGGCCCTCAACTCCAGTCGGCAGAGGCTGAGGTAGATCAAGGGAATCCGGTTTAGGTAGCGGCCAGGATCGTACATATGCGTTACCAGGGCGACAGGAGTCAGAGTCGTCGCCAAATGTTATGACGGGTATATTAGATGTTTGTTCTCACTCAGTTTATGCTTTGATAGATCCGGGCTCCACTTTTCGTATGTTACCCCGTTAGTAGCCAAAATTGCTTCAGCGACCCTTTTCGGTATCTTCTCCTATTGGTGACTCTATTATCGCTAAAAGAATTTATCGGGGCTGCACAATAGAGGTTGCGGGTCGTCCAACCTCAACAGATCTGGTAGAATTAGAAATGATTAATTTTGATATGATTATGGGTATGGACTGGCTGACACCATGTTATGCTATTGTAGAGTTTTGGACCAGAATTGTCCGATTTCACTTTCCAGGAGAGGTAGTGCGAGAGTGGAGAGGTAATACAGCTACGCCGAAAGGTAAGTTTATATCCCATCTCCGGGAGAAAAAGTTAATAGCAAAGGGTTGTATCTACCATATTGTCAGGGTTTGGGATATGCAAGCAGAATCCCCGACTCTCCAGTCTATCCTAGTTGTTAATGAGTTCCCGGATGTGTTTCCAGATGAACCTCCCAATTTCCCCCAGAGCGGGAAATATATTTCTCTATAGATTTTCAATTAGATACTCAGCCTATGTCCATACCCCTGTATTAAATGGCCCCTGTTGAATTAAAAGAATAGTTAAAAGATTTGTCAGATAAGGATTTCATCAGACCCAGTACGTCACCATGGGGTGCACCAATCCTATTTGTGAAAAAGAAGGATGGGTCTCTACGCATGTGCATAGATTACCGGCAATTGAATATTACTGTTAAGAATAAATATCCTCTTCCAGGAATAGATTATTTGTTTGATCAGCTACAAGGGGCAAAATATTTTTCTAAAATTGATTTGAGATCCGAGTACCACTAAGTTCGAGTTCGGGAGAAAGATATCCCGAAGACAGCTTTCAATACTAGGTATGGCCATTTTGAGTTCTTAGTTATGTCCTTCGGGTTGACAAACGCACCAGCAATGTTCATGGACCTAATGAACAGTATCTTCAGGCCGTATTTGGATCCATTTGTAATAGTGTTCATTGATGATAGTCTAGTCTACTCTCGCTCAGAAGCGGAACATAAAGATCATTTGCGGGCAGTACTTCAGATCCTCACAGACCGCCAGTTATATGCAAAGTTTTCTAAATATGAGTTCTGGTTGAATTCTGTAGCTTTCTTGGGCCACATTGTATTAGAGGCTAGTATTCAAGTAGATTTGCAGAAAATTGAGACAGTGAAAACATGGCCTAGACCTACGACCCCAATAGAGGTTCGCAGTTTCCTGGGGTTGGCCGGGTATTACAGAAGGTTCGTGGAAGGGGTTTCTACCCGGTCAGCACCTTTGACTAAATTGACTCAAAAAGCAGCCAAGTTTCAGTGGACCGAAGCCTGTGAGCTGAGTTTCCAGGAATTGAAAAACAGATTGACATCAGCACGAGTGTTAGCTTTACCGGAAAGATCAGAGGGTTATGTGGTGTATTGTGACCCTTTAGGCATCGAGTTAGGGTGTGTCTTAATGAAATATTGAAAGGTAATAGCGTATGCTTCAATGCAATTGAGAAAACATGAAAAGAACTATCCCACCCACGATCTGGAGTTAGCTGCAGTGATTCACTCCTTAAAGATAAGGAGGCATTACTTAAATGGGGTGCATGTGGATATTTTTACTGACCATAAAAGTCTTCAGTACATTTTCACACAGAAAGAGCTAAACTTGCGACAATGTTGTTGGTTAGAATTGTTGAAAGATTATGATGTGAACATCTTGTATCACTGTCATGCCCCACCTTAGGAGGCATGACTGGCACCTGGTGCCCTACTAGGATCAGAACTGACTTAACTAGGCCTGTGCGCACCTCATCCAGGCTTACTACCCAAATCAAGAAAACAACGGGCTATATCTCGGCTGTAAACACAACATCCGGCCAACAAGGCCTTATAGCCACTTGTAAAGAAAAACAGCTAACCAGAAACAGGCAATAACAGGGAATCCTATGTGGGCTGACAAGAACACCATGATGTCTCATTATGATTGTAAAGTAAATCCATTGCTAAACTAAGTTATGGCCGACAAGGCCGCTAACTGACAGCTAAATAAGGCCCCACTCGTCTAAAACATAAACTAAAACACATATGGCCCCACACGGCCACCAACAGCTAACCACAGGGAAATTGAAACAATATGCAAGCCTCTAGGAGTAATATGATGGTCGGGACAGGGCCCCGGCCTATCCAAAACTATACAATCAAAAGAAATAAACCTTCTATCTACAAGCTCTAGAGGAAATAAGTCGATACTTCTGACAATCCTGGCTGAAGGCTAAGAGGGACTAGCTCCTCGTCTATCTGCACCTACAGGAAAGTATGCAGGGCCCCAAGGATGGGCGTCAGTATAATATGTACAAAATATGTAAGGCAATAACTAAAACTGACTGAATAAAACTTAAAATAAAGTGGAAGGTAAGAATGAGAGAGATGGAAATGTAACCTGAATACTTACCTTCCTACTATCTAATCTACCAATAAATATTGCAAACAAGAATCTTACCTAGCCCTCATAAGCCGAAAGGTACTACCAGCACAGAATAACCCACCCGGGGCCCCCATAAGCCCTGGTGGGTACACTTTAGTCTATATACCCCTAACAAGGTCATACTGCATCATCTAATAACTATAGTCATCCTACCCATCCCCTAGGTCTGCAATTGAGCCCGCTCGGCCCCTGAACTATAGCTGCGTCTGAGTCCAGTGGACTCCTGCTGTTTGTACCCCGAGTACTGAACTTGACGAGGTGTGCCGATACAGCATAAGAGTAGTCCATCCATAAAATGGACTATATGAGGACTTCGGACCTCATCTTTATCCCTCACAGATGGCATACCACTCCTCGGAGCAACGTCATCTAGGCTCTCGCGGGCGTCGACACAGCTAGTAACCCTGGGGTTGGTTATGGAAGGCTATACAAGACATAGTCAATCCCAAACTAAACAGGAATGCTGGTCTCATCTAATAACAACATCTAGTTATAATAAATATGCTTACGGCATTGTTACTGGGATTCAAACTGAGTTATGATACTGAAGAAACTAACTTGCCGAAAAGGATTCGCCTTAACATACCTGGATTGCTGATTTCTGCTTAACTGGTGAGTATCAGATTCTATTCAACAGCTCTTCTCAGTTGAAATCATACTACTGGGAGAATGAAACTAGTTTCAGTACTAAATTCGACAAAAATGATAACTTTATATATAAGTATTCACTATATTTCAACTTAATGAAACATGGTCGGAAATGCATAATTTCTTGAAAGTCCAGAAGCGAGAAATACTGACTTGAAGCTTGTGATCGCTTAGAAATTAGTTTGGAGCAATTCCGACAACTTTAGCTCGGCGGGGTTATGATTGTCAGGCGAATTTCATGAAAATAACTATTTAGTAACTCTCCCTGCAGCCTTAAACTTTGATACCCGAAGTTAATTTGAATTTGGATGGCGTTTCATAGCGTAAACAGGTGAAAATCACTTAATTTCTTTGTGCTCTCTTCTCTCAGGTCGTAGCTCCTTTTTTGGAAATGAAGTGAATTTAAAATAAAGAGTTATATATATAGGTGAGGTTGGTGGCCAAGGGGGGCCCCTCACCTCTCAAGGCACCACAGCATGCCCCGCGTCGCGCCCCTCAATGTGCCAAGGGGGCTGCGTGTCGTGCTGCCCAAGGCGCCAGTATGCCGGCGCATCGTGTTGGCCCTTGCGGCCTGGCCTCGCTTGACTCAACTTCCGAGGTTCTCTACACGCGTCGTACTCTCTTTATCTACCTTAAATCCATATGTATGCTTACTAATCACCAACTTTTATGGGGTGTAACATCCTCCCCCAGGAACATTCGTCCTCGAATGTCTACTTGATTTACAGGAGTTTAACTCTTTTAGGACTATTATTCTGGAAAAATTTTTGGTAGAGTCTCCCCTATAATACGGACTATCCAAAAATCCTGAAATGTAGAAAAGTATAGTACAGAAATCTTATATGACATCACCACAACCCTTTCATCACCGAAATTGTAATCAACTGAATAATACATGCAATGTAAAGCATAAACGGCAATTAAATCAACATTTTTACCTTAACTGCATAATTTAGACTAAGCTTGGAACAAATGAAGGTATCTGGATTTCATGTCGTCCTCAGCTTCCTAAGTCATTTCTTCTCTATTCTTGTTTCTCCACAGTACTTTAACAGAGGCAACATCCTTAGTCCTTAACCTACGAGCCTACCGATCTAATATGGCCACTGGGATTTCTTCATAAACTAACTCCTCGGTAATCTAGATGTCCTCAACTGGCACAGCTCGGGATGGATCCCCTATGCACTTTCATAACATTGACACATAAAAGACCAGGTGAACTGATTCCAACTCTAAAGGCAAATCTAGCTCATATGCCACCTGGCTTATTCTCCGGAGTATTCGATACGACCCAATAAACCTTGGGCTAAGCTTACCCTTTTTTCCAAACCTCATTATGCCCTTCATTGGCGAGACTTTCAAAAACACCCAGTCGTCTACATTGAACTCCAAGTTCCTACGTCGTACATCAGCATATGATTTTTGGCGGCTTTGAGATGTCAACAGGCGTTCTCTAATGAGCTTCACTTTTTTCTCTTACTGATGGATCATGTCTAGTCCAATTAACTTTGATTCTCCGACTTCGAACCAACCAACTAGACATTTGCACTTCCGTCAATATAAGGCTTCATAAGGTGCCATCTGGATTGCCGAATGATAACTATTATTATAGGCGAATTTGACAAGGGGTAAATGTTCATCCCAACTACCCCCAAAGTCTAGCACACACGCTCGTAACATATCCTCAATCTTTTGAATTGTGCGTTCTTCCTGTCCATCTATCTAAGGATGAAATGTTGTACTCAGATTAACTTATGTTCCCAAACCCTTATGGAAAGACTGCCAGAACCTGGTTGTGAATTGTGCTTCTCTATCAGAAATAATAGACACTGGGACACTATGTAATCTAACTATTTCCCTAATGTAAAGCTCGGCATAATCCTCAGCTGAGAAAGTGGTCTTGACTGGCAAAAAATGAGTCGATTGCCAGTCGACTTCGTTAATCTCTCAACAATCACCCAGATGAAATCAAATCTGCTTTTCGTATGGGGTAACCCTGCCATAAAATCCATATTAACTGCCTCCCATTTCCACATGGGCACTTCTATCTCCTATGTCAGTTCGCCCAATTTTTGATATTCCGCTTTCACCTGCTGGCAATTAGGGCATTGCTTTATAAACTCTGCTACACTCTTCTTCATTCCCGGCCACGAGTAAATCTCTTTTATGTCATGATATATCTTTGTTGAACCTGGGTGCAAAGAATAACAGGAGTAATGTACCTCCACTATGATCTTCTGGCAAAATTCTACCACATCTGGAACACAGAGGCGACCCCTACATCTTAAAATTCCATCTCCGGTTACCTCAAAAGTCGATACTTCCCTCTATTGTAGCTTATCTCTGAGCTATGCTAACTGAGGATCTTCATACCATCGCTCTTTTACCTCTACTACCAATGATGATACTACTATATTTTGAATTATCATCCCATTGTCACCTGAATCTATTATACGAATGGCTAAGCTAGCTAACTGGTGCAACTCCCGAGCCATTTCCTTTTTCTTTGGCTTTAGGTATGCCAAACTCCCCATGGATCTATGACTGAGGGCATCTTCCATGATATTAGCTTTCCCTGGATGATGAAAAATATTCATATCGTAGTCCTTTAAAAATTCTAACCAACGACGCTGCGTAGATTCAATTCCTTCTATATAAAGATATACTAGAGGCTCTTATGATTAGTAAAGATGTCCACGTGTACCCCATACAAGTAATGTCTCAAGATTTTCAAGGCATGAACCACCGCCGCTAATTTCAGGTCATGGGTGGGGTAGTTCTTTTCATGTTTTCTCAGCTGTCTCGAAGCATACGCAATTACCTTACCATGTTGCATCAAGACATACCCCAATTCGACACCTGAAGCATCACAATATACTGCATAACCCTCTAAACCGTCTAGCAAAGCTAGGACTGGTGCCGATGTCAATCTATGTTTCAACTCTTGGAAACTCTGTTCACACGCCTCGGTCCAATGAAATTTAGCTTCTTTCTGAGTTAACTTGGTTAGAGGTGCTTCTAAGGTAGAAAATCCCTCCACAAACCTTTTGTAATATCTAGCTAACCCCAGGAAACTACGTACCTTAGTTGGAGTTGTAGGCCTAGGCCATGTCTTTACTGCCTCAATCTTCTATGAATCTACCCGAATACCAGTATTTGATACAACATGACCAAAAAAGGCTACTGAATTCAACCATAACTCGCATTTAGAAAATTTCGCATACAAGTGATGATCCCTGAGAATCTGGAGCACCATTCGCAAATGATCTCGGTAATCTACTTCTAAGCGAGAATACACCAGGATGTCATCAATAAACACAATCACAAATAAGTCTAGATATAGCCGGAAGATGTTGTTCATTAGGTCCATAAACACTGCAGGAGCGTTCTTCAACCCGAAATACATGACTAAGAATTCAAAATGGACATACCTGGTCCTAAAGGTTGTTTTCGGGATATCCCTCTCCCGAACACAAACCTGGTGATATTCAGACCTCAAATCAATTTTTGAGAAGTACTTCCCCTGTAACTGGTCGAACAAATCATCTATTCTGGGAAGCGGATACTTGTTCTTGATGGTGACTTTATTCAACTGCTGATAGTCTATACACATGAGGAGGGACCCATCCTTGTTTCTAAAAAATAGGACTGGCGCACCCCATGGTGAAGTACTCGGCCTGATAAAGCCCTTATCTAGCAAATCTTTTAACTGTTCTTTCAATTCTCTGAGCTCGGCCAGAGACATTCGGTACGGAGGAATGGAAATTGATTGGGTGCCTAGTAGTAGGTCAGTGCCAAAATCAATTTCCCGTTCCGGGGGGATACCAGAAAGTTCATCTGGGAAGACATCAGGAAATTCATTAACTATTGGGATGGATTGAAGAGTAGAGGGTTTTGCTTGCAGATCCTGAACTGTAACAATGTGATAAATACAACCCCTTGCTATCAATTTCTTTGCTCAAAGATAGGATATAAACCTACCTTTTGGCATAGCCACATTACCTTTCCACTCTCGTGCTAGCTCCCAGGGAAAGTGGAATCGAACTTTCTTGGTACAACATTCTACATTGGCATAACAGGGTGCTAGCCAATCCATATCCATAATTGCATCAAAATTAATCATGTCTAGTTCCACTAGGTCTGCAAAAGTATGGGGACCCAAAACCTCTACTGTACAGCCTCGGTAGATCCGCTTAGCTATAATAGAATCACCAATAAGTGTAGATACTAAAAAGGGTCGCTGAAGCAATTCTGGCATAATATCAAACTTTCGGGCCACTAATGGTGTGACATAAGAAAAAGTGGAGCCTGGGTCAATCAAAACATAAACAGAATGAGAGAAAATGTCCAGCATACCTATCACGACATCCGGTGATGACTCTGACTCCTATCGTCCCGATAGAGCATAAGTGTGATCCGGACCGGTGCCTGAGTTGGATGCCCCTAATCTGCCTCGGCCTCTGCTGGCTGAAACTGAGGGTCTACGCCAGCTGGATATGCTAGGGCACGTGACCCTACTGAAGATCTATCTTGTCGATCCTGACCACTCTGACCCCTGGCTGGAAAATCTCTCATCATGTGACCCTCTCGTCCACAAGCTTAGCACGTCGTAGAACCATACCTACCGGCTCTGAGATGACAATGACTGCAAATAGGGCAAGGTGGCATGGTGAGTCTACTCTACTCTAACCCTCTCTACTGTTATAGACCTGATGTTCGCGAACTCTCATCGGGTCCTGACTGCCCCCGACGACCGGGTCTGCCACCCTACTGCTGTAGTGGAATTGGTGGACTGGGTGGTATGTCTAACAGTCGTGGCCTGGGTTCTCCCTGCGACTCCGCCTAAGTATCACTAGGTTTAGCTCTACGGTGCTGCTCCTGGCTTCCCCTTTCTATCCTTCGCTGTCGATGCCTGATCCCTTCTATATTCTTAGCAAATGCCTGGATACGGGTGATATCCATGTCCTCTCATAGAGCAGCCATAACACAAGTCTCCACACACTCTAGAAGCAGCCCCATAATGAACCGATGCACCCTAGATGGCATGGTGTCAATGAAAGTTGGTGCATATCAGGCCAAGGAGTCAAATCTCATAGCATACTTTGAACACTCATCCAGCCCTACTCTAGGTGAGAGAATTGATCAACCCAGGCCTGTCGGATTTTCCGCGGAAAACAATGATCCAAGAAGGCCTCCGAAAAGCTGGACTAAGTCAGAGGGGGAATATCTCTACCTTGGAACCTCTCCCAACTCTCATACCATAATATTGCTATGTCCCGTAGCAAGAATACCGCCAACTCAACTGACTCCCTAAGCGTGGCATGCATTACCCTGAAGATCCACTGCAAGTAGTCCAAGAAGTCCTGAGGATCCTCATCTCAATCCGTCCCTGTGAAATGCGAGGGACTCAGAGCGAGGAACTTTCAGACCCTTGAACTACCCGGTCCTTCCGAAGACTCAGCAACCACGGGCACCACTGGCTATCGCTGCACAGCCACCATCTGAGCGATCATGAAAATAGTGCTCCTGACCTCCTGGTCCGAGGTCATCGGAATAGAAACTGTTGGAGGTGGTGTTGACACATCCATTGCTCTTGACAGCTCTGGGCGTGGCGAAGGAGACTGGGGAGGCCGAGATGAAGTCTCCCTGTCGCCTTCAGATCGGGCTGACTCTGACTGAGGCACCCTGCTAGTGCCCTCTCTTGCTCCAACGTTCAACTCCCTACCAGTCATGGTATGTCGCATGTTTGACATTTCTCTGTTGACGGGAAGGATATGGTAAGCTTAGGGACTCAACCCTATACTATGCAGTTCTATAGCATGACTGGAAGAGAAAGAAGAGTAACCATCCTATCATGCCTCGCAGCCTCCTGCCTATGGAATGTGGTGCACAACACATCCATAGACAAGACTCTACTTAGCACGACTTGCAGACTGCTTGGGATACGACCTGCTTTGGTACCAAGTTTGTCATGCCCCACCTTGGGAGGCATGATTGGCACCCGGTGCCCTACTAGGATCTGAACTGACTTAACTAGGCATGTGTACTCCTGTTGCAAGCTTACTCTCCAAATCAAGAAGGCTTACTCCCCAAATCAAGAAAACAACGGGCTATATCTCGATTTTAAATGCAACCATCGCCCGACAAGGACTTATAGCCACCTGTAAAGGAAAACAAATAACTAGAAAGGGCAATAACAGGGAATCTTATACGGGCTGACAATACCACCATGATGTCTAATTATGACTGTAAAGTAAATCCAGTGCTAAACTAAGCTATGGCCAATAAGGCCGCTAACTAACAGAGAAACAAGGCCCCACACAGCCAACACATAAACTAAAACACATTTAGGCCCCACACGGCCACTAACATCTAACCAAAGGAAAATAGATATAATCTGCAAGCGTCTAGGAGTAAAATATGATGGTCGGGATAGGGTCCCGGTCTACCAAAAACTATACAATCAAATAAGTAAACCTTCTATCTACAATCTCTAGAGGAAAGGAGCCGATACTTCTGACAATACTGACTGAAGTCTAAGAGGGACCAGCTCCGCATCTATCCGCACCTACAAGGAAAATATGCAGCGCCCTAAGGATGGGCATCAGTACAATATGTACCGAATATGTAAGGCAATAACTGAAATTGACTGAATAAAACTTAAAATAAAGTTGAAAGTAACAGAATGAGAGAGATGGAAATGTAACCTAAATACTTACCTTCCTGTTGTCTAGTCTACCAATAAATAGTGCAAATAAGAACCTTACCTGGCCCTCATAAGCCGGAAGGTACAACTAGCACAGAATAACCACCCGCGGCTGCCATAAGCCCTGGTGGGTACACTTCAGTGTATATACCCCTAATAAGGTCATACTACATCATCTAACAACTATAGATGTCCTACCCGTCCCCTGTGTCTGCAACTGAGCCCGTTGGGCCCCTGAACTATAGCTGTGTCTGAGTCCGGTGGACTCCTGCTGTCTGTACCCCAGGTACCGAACTTGATGGGGTGTGTTTGTACGGCATAAGAGTAGTCCATCCATAAAATGGACTATATGAGGACCTCAGACCTCATCGTCATCCCTCACAGATGGCATACCGCTCCTCGGAGCGACGTCATCTAGCCCCTCGCGGGCATCGACACAGCTAGTAACCCTGAGGTTGGTTATGGAAGGCTATACAGGGCATAGTCAATCCCAAACTAAACATGGAATGTTGGTATCAACTAATAACAACAACTAGTTATAATAAATATGCTTACGGTATTGTTACTGGGATTCAAACTGAATTATGATACTGAAGAAACTAACTTACCAAAAGGGATTCGCCTTAACATACCTGGATTGGTGATTTCTACTTAACTAGCGAGTATCAGATTATATTCAACAGCTCTTCTCAATTGAAATCGTACTATTGGAGAATGAAACTAGTTTGAGTACTAAATTCGGCAAAAATGATAACTTTATATATAAATATTAACTATATTTCAACATAACGGAACACGGTCGAAATCGCGTAATTTCTCAAAATCTAGAAGGGAGAAATACTTACTTGAAGCCTGTGATCGCATAGAAATTAGTTTGGAGCAATTACAACAACTTTAGCTCGATGGAGTTACAATTTTCCGAGTGAATTTCATGAAAATAACTCCGTAGTAATGCTCCCTGCAGCCTTAAGCTTCGATACCCGAAGTTAATTTGAATTTGGATGGCATTCATAGCACAAACAGGTGAAAATTACTTAATTTCTTTGTGCTCTCTTCTCTTAGGTCGTAGCTCCTTTTTTGAAATGAAGTGAATTAAAATAAAGATCTATATATGTAGGTGAGGCTGGTGGGCAGGGGGCGCCCCACGCCTCTCAAGGCGCCACAACATGACCTTCGTCGTGCCCCTCAACAAGCCAAAGGGGCTGACGCGCTGCGCTGCCCAAGGCGCCAGTACGCCGGTGCGTCACGCTGGCCCTTGCAGCCTGGCCTCGCTCGACCCGACTTTCGAGGTTCTCTACATGCGTCGTACTCTCTTTATCTACCTCTAATCCATACATACACTTACTAATCACCAACTTTTATGGGGTGTAACAATCACCCAGGGAAAGTTAATATTGTGGCGGATGCTCTTCACAGTAGATCTATGGGAAGTTTGGCATATCTGAGGCTGGGAGAGCGGGAAATGACCCGAGAATTGCATCGGCTAGCTAGCTTAGCAGTTTGGGTAGTTGATACAGAGGATAGTGGAGCCATAATTCAGAATACTGAAGTATCGTCCCTAGTTGTAGAAGTAAAAGAGCGGCAGTATAAAGATCCTCATTTAGCACAACTTAGAGATAAGGTACAACAGGGTGAAGTATTAGCCTTTGAGGTAACTGAGGATGGAGTTTTGAGATGTAGGGATCGCCTCTACATTCCAAATGTGGCAGGACTTCGCTAGAAGATCATGGCAGAGGTACATTATTCCCGTTTACTTCACCCAAGTTTAATGAAGATGTATAATGATATAAAAGAGATTTACTGGTGGTCGGGAATGTAGAAGGAGGTAGCAGAATTTGTAGCACAATGTTCTAACTGCCAACAGGTAAAGGCGGAACATTAAAAACCCAATGGGTTGACACAGGAAATAGCAGTGCCTATGTGGAAATGGGAGTCAATCAATATGCATTTCGTGACAGGATTACCTCGTACCTAGTGCAGATTTCATTCCATCTGGATGATTGTTGACAAATTGACGAAGTCTGCTCATTTTCTGCCAGTCAAGACCACTTTCTCAGCTGAGGATTATGTCGAGCTATACATTAGGGAAATACTTAGATTACATGGTGTCCCAGTATCTATTATATTTTACAGAGGAGCATAATTTACAACTAGGTTCTGGCAGTCTTTCCAGAGAGGCTTGGAAACACAAATTAATCTGAGTATGGCATTTCATCCTCAGAAAGATGTACAAGAAGAACGTACAATCCATATGCTCGAGGATATGTTACGGCCATGAGTGCTAGAATTCGGGGGTAGATGGGATGAACATTTACCCCTTATTGAGTTTTCTTACAATAACAGTTATCGTTCGGCAATCCAGATGGCGCCTTATGAGGCATTATATGGGCGAAAATGTAGGTCCCCAGTTGATTGGTTCAATGTACAAGAATCAAAGTTAATTGGACCAGACATAATCCACTAGTCAAAAGAGAAAGTAAAGTTTATCAGAGAACGCCTGCTGACAGCTCAAAGCCGCCAAAAATCTTACGCTGATGTACGACGTTGAAATCTAGAATTCAATATAAACGATTGGGTATTTCTGAAAGTTTCGCCAATGAAGGGCATGATGAGGTTCAGAAAAAAGGGCAAGCTTAGCCCTACATTTATTGGCCCGTATTGAATCCTTCGGAGAATAGGCCAGGTGGCATATGAGCTAGATCTACCTTCAATGTTTGAATTTATTCACCCGGTCTTTCATGTGTCGATGTTACGGAAGTACTTAGGGGATCCGTCCTGAGTGGTTCCCATCAAGGAAGTCCAGATTCCTAAGGAGTTGGCTTATGAAGAAGTCCCAATGGTCATATTAGACCGGCAAGTTCATAGGTTAAGAATTAAAGACGTCGCCTCTGTTAAGGTACTGTGGAGAAACAAGAATAGAGAAGAGATGACCAGGGAAGCTGAAGACGACATGAGATCCAGATATCCTCATTTGTTCCATACTTGATTCAGATTATGCAGTTAAGGTGAAATTGTTGGTTCAGTTGTTGTTTTACAATTTAGGTTATATGTAATGCTCATTGGTTTATCATCTTATTGTGGAAGAGTTGTTATAGTGTTGTGTGAAATACCTGTATTGAAATTTTCTGCATTCAGGGTTATCAGATAGTCCATATTACAGGGGAGGCTCTGCCGAAATTTTTCCATAATAGTAGTTAAAAGAGTTAGATTCCTGTAAGCTAAAGTGACATTCAAGGATGAATGTTATTAAGGGGGGGGGATGTTACAACCCATAAGTTCCTAACGTTTAATCGGCCTATTCGTATGTTAATTAAGAGTTTTAGAGTACGATGTGTGCGGGAGAATAAGCGTAGAATTGGGAAAGCGAGGGAGAAGGCCAGACAAGCTGCCAAATAGGGGCAACATTTCACGAACCCTCCCCCTGCATGACGGGGCTCGTGAAACGCCTGTATTTTGGCGCATTGGGGTCCATGCCACAGACCCCCTGTCCACCGCCCAAGTATATATATAAAGCCCCTTCACTTGTTGAATCATTTCATATATATATATATATCTTTGTCCAGAAAGAGAGAGACGCCATTTTAAAGTTATTTCCCTCTAATTACGTTGCCAAACGTTGTCCAAATTCAAATTAACTTCAGGTATCGAGTTATAAGCCTATAGGGAGCATTACTGCGGAGTTATTTCTTGAAATTTGCCTGGAAAATTGTAGCCCCGCCGAGCAATGGTTGTCGGAATTGTTTCAAACTAATTTCTATACGACACAGGATTTAAGTAAGTATTTCTCCCTTCTGAATCCTCGAGAAATTATACGTTTTCAATCGTGTTTTGATAAGTTGAAGTATAGTTAATATTAGTATTAAAAGTTATCTTTTTTGCCAAATTTAGTACTGAAACTAGTCTCATTCTCCCAGTAATACAATTACAGTTGGAAAGGGCTGTTGAATACAAATTCAAACTCAGCGGTTAGACAGAAAGTCAAAACTTGAGGTATGTAAGGCTATCCCTTCGGCAAGTTATGCTCGTCGTAAAGTGTACGACCCGTGTGTCTATAGTACTTCATAGTAAACCTATTGGTGTCAGCTGTTATAAATTGAATTGAGCCTATCACGACCCGAATGGAGGCCCGGATTGTAGACCCTAAGGAGGCCTCATCTCCCTCCTGTAACTCGAATATTCTCACAACTCATGGATCATGTTCAGACAATACAACAAATAATAACAACTTTCAGCATCCAATTTTAACATCACATAAATAACTATTTCAGGGAAAATAATTCAATATTAGAATTCAACAAAAGATTATGACAACAAGCAATGTTCAGAGACCAAATTCACACATAGTCATTCCAAATAATATAACCTATTATCCAAAGTCTAACTCCTTCTAAGCCATAACCTACCTCGACTGAAAGATGGGAATCACAATTACTCTGTTGGAGCCTTGCCTGTATTCTATGCTTCAGTACGTTCAAAATCTAGAACAAAAGATTAATGGAGAATTCAATAAACTATTTTGAGAAATAATGGTTTTGGAAATTCAACCCCACCCCCACTCTACCTGTTTCATGGGGTTTTAATCATTACCCGTGAGTAAGTCATCCCACTCTAATTCTGTCATGACCATTCAACCCCGATTCATGGGGTTTCTACTCCCTAAATCCTCTTTCAAGCAGTTCTAACACTAAATTCCCCACTTCTACCAATCTCTAGGTCTCCAATTTAGCAATGATGAACTAGCACCATCACATTCACCATAGGGAATAATAATTACATGCTTACAGACCTAGGAATCAATAACCTTCAACACCCAACAAATTTCCCCTACTCTCGTAGTTCTAGGATTTTTCGACCTAGAATTTCCACCATTATAGATCCCTTTTTCGATTCTACGGGGTTAGGGCATCAAAGTAAAGAGAATTGCCTAATATTATTACCTTTGAGAAGGTAAATTTCTCTGCACTTTGGGAATTCGCTCTAAGTTCTCACAGTTCATTTTTTGAAATAATGGGGTAAACTCCCTAAAATCCCACTTAAAAACCACTTATTAATTCTAATCGTCTGCTGCAACCATCATATTTTTGCTGCAACAAACCCGCTACACCACCTAAGATGTCATCATAACGGATCTGATGGTATATCTCCTAGTCCATTACAATGAGTCTCCAATCGTGGTGACGGTCTCACTGCAATAGGTATTGTTTTGCTACAACGTTCCCCCTTAACCAGTAGCTCCTATTCGCACAAAAACTATCCTTTTGCTTCAAAATCTCAATAACACTTACTCAACACCTTCCCACCAACACTTAAGCTAGAGACAGGTGTTTTGACTTCTTTTCCCCCATAACAGCAGACGGGTCGTTACATTAACTTTCGAGGGTGAAAGTTCTCTTAGTAGTGGATGTTGTAATGACCCTCCTAGTCACTGCCTTATTTCCATGTGTTTCTACCATATCGACCCTTCCCATGACCTCTACACTGATTTTATATCTTGAGGGGATGGGTAGTGTGATTTCGAAGGTGTTCCAGCGAGTTTTAAAAAGGATTCTATTTTGGAGCTTTTAATGTTAAAAGGTTTGACTTTGTTCCACATTTATAGTAAATGGGATGGGATGAAAATTTAGTCAGAAAAGATAGATCCAAAACATAGATTTTGGATTTGTGGGACCTTTGATTTGGGTATCAAGGCTTTTGGACTCATTTCGGGTGTTTGGGGCGGCTGTTTGTAATTTTGGATAAAGTGTTGACTTTTGTCAACATCTTGGCAAGACGACCTCCGTTGGTCATTTCTTTGATTCCATTGAGTCCGAAATGCCATTTTCGATCGGTCTGCATTATTGCTTTGTGTCCAGGAGGTCTCCGTGAGTTTCGAGGGTTGATTCCAAGTTTGGGAGGTTTTGGACATTGCTATGTTGCTGGTGTCTGGTGTCGCCGCAATTGCAGTGTTTTGACCATAATTGTGGTAGTTGGGCAGATTCCACATTTGGTGTTGTTTCCACATTTGTGGTAAGTGTGGCAGTCTTAAGAGGTTGCAATTGTGGTGCTGCAATTGGTGGGAGATGTTCGCATTTGTGACAAATGCCTGGCAGTCTATATATTTTTCCCAAAATGTATTCTTCATTGTTCTTATCATATATGACTTCTAGAGCTCGGTTTAAGGCGGTTTTTGGTGCAATTTCTTCATGTTCAGAAGGAAGAAAGTTATTTAACTTTCATTTTAGTTTTTCCCCGTTGTTTTGTCTTTTTTTCGAGCTTTGATCCGTCTTTGGGTAGGCAAAATTAGGGGAATTCTTGCCCAAAATATTAAATTTAATTTTTGATGATTTGGGAGTCAATTATGGCTCGATTTTGGTTGATTTTTGGCGCATTAGACTTCCTGAGCATGGTTAACTCAATTTTGAAATAAAATTCCAAATTTTCCTTTGGGGGCTCAAGGTTGACTTTTTGATCTGGGTTTTTATATTGTAATATGGGTATCGTTAGTTTTGTTTTAATGAGTATATCGTGTTTGAGATAGCGTGGTAGCAATTCAAGGCTTTATGGAAGAGGAAGGCTCCCGAATGACGATTCAAGAGTTTTCCATTTGGCCTTGGGGTAGGCTATGATTTCTTTTCTTTAGACTTGGCTCGGTTTGGTAATATATTTTATAAGTTTCATGACTATATGGTAAATTGCTAGGTAAAATTAAGTTCTGATGATTTTTCAAATTATTTGGTATTTCTTAGACTTTAGGGTAGTATTTCTTTGTAAGCCTTAGTTTAGGATGCACTTTCTAGATTGAGGATAGGTTAGGAACCCTAGGTTATGCTTAGGAGTAGTTTTGTGGTACAATTGGTTGTTATCAATTTATTGGAGTTGTTATCACTTTACCTTCTTATTTTTCTTTCTGTTATGAGATTGTGGGCCTAAGGCTATGGATTTAGAGTGGCTGGACTCCAGGTTAGTATGATTATGGTGTGGAGGGTGATTTTTCCTATTTGATGTGTGATTATACACTTATGTATATATAATTGAGTGAGCACACATGTATCCATACACTACAAAACAAGGGGCAAAAAACGAGGGCCTAGTACTGACGGACAGTGTTGATCCAAAAAAATGTGTGGAATGCCGACTCTGTCCGTCGGTTTATCTCATTTTTTATTCTTTTTTAATTATTTTATTAAAATAACGACTGTGTCGGTCTATTATTCCCTCATTATTTTCGCAGATTTTTTCGCAAAATAGATAATCGACAAATTTGGTCGATATTTACTAAAAAAATTTTAAAATATTTTAATTAACCAATGGACAGGGTCAATTAGTCCATCGATTTTTCAATTAAATGAGTTGACCCGATCTTGACCAAAAATCAACGGACTAATCGACCCTGTCTATCGGTTTTTTCAATTTAATCGACCCAAACCCCCCTTTCTTCCCCATTTCTCTCTTTCTCTCTTTCTCTCATTTCTCTCATCTCCCTCTTCTCTGACGATTCCCATCTTCACCCACCGGAACCCATCCATGGCCACCGTCCACCCTCCTCACCGTAGCTCCGCCGGCGATGAACCCACTCCCCTACCCTACTGCCCAACCCATCCGACCCACTGCCATATTTTAAGGTTAAGGTTTTCAATTTTTGAATTAGATTTTTTGGTTAGATTTTAGATTAAATTGTTAGATTCTTAGGTTAAATTATTAGATTTCATTGTTATTGTCATTGTTAAATTACTATATTATTAATGTTATTGTTAGAATTGTTAGATTTCCTTGCTAAATTATTAGATTTTATTGTTAATGTTATTTTTATATGTTAAATTATTATATTGTTAATGTTATTTAAATTGTTAGAAATGTTTTGATTTTATTGTAAATATTATTTTTAGGATTGTTAATTAGATTTAGTTGAAACTTTGTTAGATTGTTAGATTGTTAGATTTTATTGTTAAATTATTAGAATTATTAGATTTTACTGTTAATGTTACTTTTAGAATTGTTAACTAGGTTTAGTTGAATCTTTGTTAGATTGTTAGATTTCATTGTTAATTTGTAAAACTTTGTTGTTAATGTTATTGTTAGGATTGTAGATTTAGTTGAAATTTTATTACATTGCTAGAGTCCATCGGTTTTGAAACTTTGTTACAAGTCAAGTTAGAAATTTATCAAGAATAACTAGTAGCAATAACTATTAAAATTTAATGATAAAATTTAATCATAATAAGTACATATCAAAAATAATATAATAATTTAAAGTTAATAATTATTAAAATTTCATATTCATAATTCAACAATTACAAAAATTTATCATTAAATAATCAAATTCCTTAACCACATATAATTTTAGTAATTAATTATTAAATATTAATTCAATAATTTCATTAAAATTTGACTTAATTTATATGTGTAATCTAAAATATCTTTATTTTTTTAGATGAATCATTATCTATGGATGTATGATAGAATTGATGCAAATCGTGGAGGCATGAAAGATGAATTTGTTGAAGGTGTTAGAGGATTTATCAACCATGCAATGTCACTATACCCTTTTCAAACTAATGGGTTGATTAGGAGTCCTTGTAAGTGATGCAATTGCATGAAGTTTTTTAAACCTGATAAAGTTGTAGTTCATATTTATCGTTATGGCTTTAAGCCTTGATATTTTGTGTGGACTGATCATGGTGAGACTGATGGAGAGAATGGTATATTTTATAATTTGATTGGTGAAAGTAGTAGGTCTGCACATGATCAAAGTAGTGTTCAACATGAGAGAGTGTATGAAATGGTCAATGATGTTTTCGGAATACAATATGGGATGGAACCCAGAAAATATTTCAAAGAAACTCCCAATGAAGAAGCAATGCATTTATACGAACAATTAGAAGAGGCTGGTCGTCCACTATGTATAGGGAGTCCTCATTCTGAGTTGTCCATTGCAGTTAGACTAATAAATATCAAATCAGATTTGAGTGCTCCTCAAGCTGCTATGGACTCTATGTTTTGTCTTTTGGGGGAACTCCTTAACCCTGAGTTGAAGGTATCTAAGAATTTCTATCAGGCAAAGAAATTGGTTTCCAAGTTAGGATTGCCGTATGATAGAATTCATTCTTGTGAAAATGGTTTCATGTTGTTCTATAAGAATGACGGGGATCTAGAAAATTGCATGTTTTGTGGACATGCTCGTTTTAAGCGGACCCATGGTGGGAAGATGGTTTCAGTTAAGGCGATGCATTATTTACCTCTTATACCTCAGTTAAAGAGGTTGTACGCATCGATGAGTTATGCTCCACATATGAGATGGCACCGTGAGAATAGAAGGGCTCCTGGTGTTATGTCTCATCCATCAGATGGAGAAGCTTGGAAACATTTTGATAAAACTTATCCTGATTTTGCTAGTGAACCAAGAAATATTAGATTAGGCTTGTGTGCAGATGGTTTAACACCATTCTCTATTTCTGTTGCACTCTACTCTTGCTGGCTTGTATTCCTTACTCTGTATAATATTCCACCTGAAATGTGTATGAAGAGTCCCTACATATTTCTAAGTTGTATTATACTGAGTCCCTGCAATCCAAAAAGTTTGATTGACGTTTATCTACAACCTCTGATAGACGAGTTAAAACAATTGTGGTCTAAAGGTGTAGTGACTTATGACATATCAACTAAGCATAATTTTCTTTTGCATGCTTATTTAATGTGGACTATAAATGATTTTCCGGCGTATGGGATATTGTCTGGGTTGATGACCACCGGAAAATTAGCTTTCCCATATTGCATGGAAAATAGTAAAGCATTCACATTAAAATATGGTCGTAAAAATTCATGGTTTGATTGTCACTGTCGGTTCTTCCCAGTGGATCACGAGTTTAGAATAATGAAACATGCCTTCAGAAAGAATAAGGTTGAAAATGATCTGCCACCTCCATTATTGTCAGCAAGTGAAATTTGGGAAAGAGTTTTTCACTTGCCAAAGGTTATAGATGCTACACCTTGTAGACTTCCTGGATATGGTGTTGGACATAATTGGACAAAACAGAGCATATTTTGGGAGTTGCCGTATTGGAAGGACAACCTTTTATGATACAATCTTGATGTGATGCACATTGAAAAAAATTATTTTGATAATTTTTTTCAACACCGTGATGGACGTTAAGGGTAAGACAAAAGATAATCCAAATGCTAGAATGGACTTAAAAGAATACTGCGGAAGAAAGGAACTAGAGCTGCAAGAAACACACAATAATAAATTGTTAAAGCCTAAGGAGAGCTTTTCATTCACATTGGATGAAAAACGTGAGATTTTTGAGTGGGCTAAAAATTTGAGGATGCCTGAGGGCTATGCTTCAAATTTGGGGAAGCGTGCAGATATGAACGAAGGGAAGTTGTGTGGTATGAAAAGCCATGATTGTCATGTTTTCATGGAAACATTGATTCCTATTGCATTTAACTAGCTACCTAATAGGATAGGGAAGCCAATCACAGAGGTAAGTTTGTTCTTCAAAGATTTGTGTAGTAACACTTTGTGTGAGGATAACTTAGAACGTATGGATGAGAATATTCCTGTGATTACTATTAAGTTGGAAAAGATCTTCCCATGTGGATTCTTTGATGTGATAGAACATTTACCGATTCACCTCGTACATGAGGTGCGTCTTGGAGGCCCAGTTCAATACAGATGGATGTATCCATTCAAAAGATACTAAAACTATGACTCTGTACACAATGAATTCATTTTTTAATGTTTTAACCAAATTACTGTCACACCCCGCCTTGGGGGGTATGACTGGCACCTGGTGTCCTGCTAGGACCTAAACTACTGGACTGCTAAGCCTAGGCACATCTGGTGCCTGGCTGGCTCTAACTCACATTTCTGGAAACAAAGGGCTATATAACGGCTGTAAACACAGCCCCCGGCCCATTGGCCTATAGCCTCCTATACCTGTAATAACAGCTGACCAGAACATGCAACTATAGGGAAACCTATGCGGGCCGACAAGGCCACCATGCTGACTAGTTATCTGCAACTCAGCAACAAAATACAAGAAGGCTACGTGACCGGCAAGGCCACCACTACTGTCAAAATTATGGCACCACACGGCCAACATAAAAGAAGCAAAAGTACTAACAGCTAACAACTGCACGGCCTCACACGACCGGCTCAACTGACAATAGGGAAATATGCAGACTGCAAGCCTCTAGGAATAGCAATAGAAATGATTGGGACAGGGCCCTGACCTACCCATACTATACAACAAAGAACTGGAATACACCTCTGGAATTCAGTCTCCGAATGACAGGAGCTGAATACTCGATCGCTGAGAGGAATCACGTGGTATCGCCTACTCATCTACGAGTACCTGCAGGAAAGTAATGCAGCGCCCCACCGGGCGTCAGTACCGCTGGTACTGAGTATGCAAAGCAATAACTGAAAGGAATATCTGAAAACAACAATATAACTGATGAAACTGAAGTAAAGAGAATAGATTAACTGTCTGGTAATGTAAATCATACCTTCTCTCAATCTTTACTGGAAGGGATAGGAGTCATACCTGGAGACGTATAGTGCTACTGCTGATCTACTCGTATCTAACATAACATGGCATAACATAACATAGCACACACAAACCTTACCCGGCCCCCATAAGCCGGGAGGTACAATCAGCACAGAATCTATACCCCTACCCTGGTCATCCCATCTCCTATAAACCCTATAAGCATCCTGCCGGTCCCCTGAGTATGCACTTGGGCTCGCTGAGCCCCTGACTATAACTGCACCTGAGTCCGAAGGACTCCTGAATCAACACCCGGGCGTATCCGCTCGACAGGGGTGTATAAAAGCCGACCAAGGCAAAATATGGGGAAAACTGGCATCCCATCTTCATCCCCTGGGGGACGGCACGCCACTCCGTAGAGCAACGTATCCTCGTCCTTTGGCGGACGAGTCGATACAGCTATTAACCCTGGGGCGGTCATGGATGCTAGGTAGTCCAACCCCAAACAATACAATGGTCTCAACTAGTAATACTGTCTGCATATCTCACATGCTGAGGCTAATAGGGGTAAAGTATCGTATATATTACATGCTGAACTAATGATAGTAATCTGTACGTATTTAATACGTGCTGAGGCTGGTAAATATGTATATATGAATATAGTCTCCTGCCAGACTGTACTGGGGCAAATGCTATACGAAATATAGTATTTCTGCTACAACCTATGCTGTATACTGAGTTTCTGTATTAACGTGCTTTACTATTCCTAACCTGCGTTCTAAACTTTATTTTAGCCTGCCATTCTATTTCTGAGGTGCTTTACGGATATTGCATCACTTTACGGGGTTTCAACTGAATACAATAATATCTTAACATTTCATATTACATCACATACTGAGCATGTTGGGCAGTTTCTAACACTTGTGTTAGAATCTATGTCGTACTAGTAAGTTTCACGCAAGTTACAACTCGATGCTTCTCATATCGTATCAACATTCACAATAAATGTAACATTTGACTTCTGAACATTCTACTGGCCTGTAAATCACTATACTGTACCGATATTACTTAACTTGCCGAGGGAACTAGCTTTACATACCTTATCCTTGAACTATTCGTCTGTCGGACGAGGCTCGGCCGGTACTTCAATTGTTTTCTCCCAACTGCATTCATAAATATGTCAATCAATACTAAATACAACTTTATTGTAAAGAGCAACGTCACTTTCGATATAGTTTATAGCCTAAACTTAGGCTTATCAAAAGACGGTCGAAAACTCGCTATTTTTTAGCAGTCCAGAAGGGAGAAATATTCACTTCACAGCTAGGAACACATAGACACTAATTTAGAGCAATTCCACTTACCTTAGCTCGGTGGCTCAACGATTCGTCGGCCGTATTTTACGAAACTGAATCCGTAGGAATGCTCTCTGCTGCTAAATACCTCAGTATCTAAAGTTAATTTGAGTTTGGGCAACGTTTAGCAGCGTAATCGGACGAAATTTATATAATTTCTTCGTTCTTCCTCTTTCTCTGATTTCTCTCTCTGTTTCCTGGAAATTTCTAAGTGTATAACTGATTTAAAATCGAAGTGGGCTTTATATACTTGGGTCTGGACAAGGCCAACGTGTCACGGAGCCAACGCGGAGGCTCCTCCTCCGTGACACGCTTCCATCGCGGAGGGGCTCTGCCTCGGCTCCTTCCGTGATGGTTCGACGGGTTTCTCGTCCGATCTTTTTCCGGGCCTTTCTCTAGCACGTATGGCCTTCAAATATGCTTAACCAACGTGCGAATAGGTCATCTAGGTGTCGGGAATTCTACGGGGTATAACAATTACTAACATCAAAATTTTATATAGAACTATTGGCAAGTGCAAAAGAACTGTTAAGCAGCGGTCTAAGATTGAAGGATCTATCTGTGAAGCTTATCTTGCAAGGGAAACTGCTCATTTTTGTTCTTACTATTTTGACCAGCAAGTGCCAACTTTAAGAAATAGGTCTACCCGCAATGACGATGGTGATATTGATCCAAACTACCTGCCGATTTTAATTTTTAATCAACCAGGTTGAGGTTCTAAAAAATGAACCAAACGAGGTTTGAGTAGTATGGAAATGCAATCTATTATGACACATATTTTGCTTAATTTCCCCGAAATACAACCATATATTGAGTAAGTTCTAAATGATATTATTGAATAATATTATTTAAATACTAATGCTTAAACAAATTTAAAAACTAATGTGATTGAACAGTTACTTTGTAGGGCAGTGGGGTAATGATGCCATATATACAAGGTTCTCTGATTGGTTGAAAGACTATGTAAGTGTTCAATATCATGTTAACGATATAAGTACAACATAATCATTTGTTTAAATAATTTTTTTAAACACTATGTAGGTTGATGATAAAAATAACAATATTGAACATTTGCAAATTGTTAGTGATGTTGCACTCGAGCCTGACAGTCAAATTCAGTCCATACATAAATATTGTGTCAATGGTTTCAAGTTTCAAACAGAGGAAACTTCTAAGTATAAGAAAACCAATAATAGCAGAGTGTGTTTTAAAGGCGATGTAGATGATAATGGCCAGGCTGTTGATTATTATGGTGTGATACTAGAGATAATGGAAGTTAGGTATGCTGGATGGCCGAGGAAAAAGATAGTACTATTTCGGAGTGAGTGGTTTGATCCATTGCACAGTGGTACTAGGGTTAATCAACAGCATAATATAACTAAAGTTAAGCACACCAGATAGTATGACCATTATGATCATTTCATCATTGCACAAAATGCTAAGAAGGTATATTATGCTCCATATCCTCCGCGTAGAGACAAGGCTGATTGGTGGGTGGTTATAAAGTCTAAGCCCGTGGGTCGGATAGAGATTGATAATGTGTTGGATGTGGCGTACCAAAATGATTTGACAGTTGTTCATCAAACTGTGGATGTTGAGTTAGAACAAAGTTTAGAACATCCTGAACACATATTAGAAGAAGTTACTGATGATGATGTAATAATTAAAATTGCAAATGTTGAGGACGAATCAGATAATGACAATGAACCAAGTGAGGGAGAAGAATCAAATAATGATTATGAAACAAGTGATGAGGAAGAATGGGATAAGGATGGAAATGAAACAAGTGAGGAGGAAGAATGGAATAATGATGATTAGCAAGTAACTTAATTAATTTTTTTAAGTAATTATTATATCTAATATATACTTATATTATTATTTTAATTATATTTTATAATGCATGTAAACTTTTATGCAAATGTCTTCAATTAATCGAGGTCGAACTAGTAAGGGTAGTAAATCGAGTAAGAGTAGTAGGAAAACACATAGGAGACCACTAGATTCTAGTGCTGCTTCGGGTGGCCTTTCATCTACTCCACATACAACCACGTCTGTCCTATGTCCCCTATGGTACTGGGAAACAAGCACATTCATCTCTGCCTCCATTTCCTACTACTTCTCACACTTTCATGTCTACACCTGCCATTCGTCCACCATGGGAAAACTCGACGTATTCATCGTCCGGTACTCTTTCTCCGATTGGATCATCTCCTGACATTGCCGGCTTGCGACTTAGAGATAGAAGCTCTGACTCAGACTCAAAGGGTGCTTTTAGTACTCCACCCTTGACCTAGTCATATAGAGCACCGGCACCACCACCGGCACTAGCAGCTGGAGAGCCACAGTCAGGAGATACAGACAGTCTCGGTAGACTAGTGATCGTGCCTAATGGATCTGGGTAAGTTTGATTTTATTTTTTATTTAGATTTATAATATTTAATCTTAATGTTATAATTATGACTTGACATGTTTATTGTTATTTTTATAGGTTTCATCCTGGAAAAGAGGTCGAAAATCATCTAAGGGAGAGCATTCGGAGGATATATGATCGACCTTATCCAAGTTGGATTGAAATACCACATCGGGTTCGACAGGCCATGTTTAATGAGTTTAGGGTATATAAATGAATTACTATTTCATAAAAATCTTCTTTGACCCATGATTATTATATATCATCTAACACTGTTGATCCTTGAATACAGACATTGTGTACTTGGCTACCTCAGCACGATAAGAAGATAGCCACGAACTACAAGAGGAAGGGCAGTTCAAGGATGTCAGATTGGTTTAGGGATGCAAGATTAAAGAACAAGAGGCCTGAATGGATGCTACCTCATCTTTTCTAGGCGCTTCAGGAATATTGGAACACGCCTGAATTTAAGTCAAAGTGTGAACAGGAGAAAAAGGCCAGGAGTGAAGGGAAAAGTGGTTCGTTGCACACTGGGGGTGCAAAGAGCCAAGGGACGATAGCTAGAGAATTGGTAAGTAATTATTATATTCAACACTTATATAAATTTGATAAAATTTTATATATTTTTTTACTTTGATTACATTTTGTTTGCAGGCCAAAAAATTGGGTCATGACCCTACTCAGGAGGAGCTATTTCGGGCTACTCACGTAAAGAAAAAGAAGAATGAGTCTGATGCTGATAAATGGGTCGAACAAAGAGCTGAACAAGCCTATGTAAGTTCATACATATTATATATAAATAGTAATATGTTAAGTTTAATTTGAACAACCATATTATACTAATTAACTTTTTTTAATTATATAGATGGATTATTAGCGACTCTTGTCTAAGTAGAGGTAGACTCAAGAAACCCTAGTTGGGCTGACCCAGCCTCCACCGGATGTCACTACCAAAATTTTGACTGAAAAAGTGGCCAGGGGGAGGAAAAAGGGGAGAGTCTACGGCCGAGGATCTAGAAACCCAGTTCGACGGCTTTAGTCCGGACTGGAAGGTATTGGCTCTTCTAGCCAGGCCGAGGCAGTTGAAGGTATTCAGATCGTCGCAATGTCGCAAAAGATTGAACAGCTTACACGTGCCTTGGAAGATACTAAGGCAAGACACATTGCAGAGAGTTGGAAAATGTGTCATACCGTCGATGCTCTCAAGGAATAAGTGAACAGCCTAGCTAGTGGTATGCGGAAACAATGTTCCCGTTCTCCTCCTTTGGATGGCGAAGTGTTTTCAACAGATGATGAAAATGTCGAAGAGACACCTTAGTTGTTAGGATTATTGTAAATTGAAAACAAACTTTGTGTATATATTTTGATATTTTTAAACTTTATTGATAATATTGGTCGATATTTAGTGTTGTTTTTGATGTTTTAATTCGATAATTACTATTTTATTAATGTTCTTGTTCATTTGAAATTGTTTTGGTAGCAATTAGTGCTGGATATTAGCTGAAATTAAATTGATTTTTAATTTGGCAGGTGGGAATGTAGAATTGCAGCTTTCTGCTTTCGTTGCATTTGCAGAAAACCAACGTGCAGTGTAGGTAAGTCCGTCGGTTTTCTGCAAACACATACCACAAGAAACCCAGAAAATCGACGGACAAACCGACAGTGTCCATCGATATGTTCTTTAAAACTAATAACATACCGATGGACACCATCAGTAATTTATGATTTAAAAAATTAATAAATAATTAAATATTAGCGACGGTGTCCGTCGGTAATTTTTTTCTCCTATCGGGTAATATTTTAAGAACCCAAGGAATTAAAATTCACCAAACCAACGAATGTTCATCGGTAATATCCGATGTTGTCCATTGATTTTTTGTTTTCGACTCGACATATTTCGATGACCCTTTGTCCGTCAGTTTTCTAGCCAAAAAACTGGCACTGTCTGTCAGAAATGACCCTCATTTTTTTACTTTTTTTTAGTAGTGATATATACATGCACATGGTATGAGGTATTTGAAGGAAAGTTACTGTTTTCACATATTTTCAATTTTTAAACTAAAATTGCCTCATCTTTTGTTGATTTGGGCTCCTAGGGGAGTGTACTACTGTTTTTACGTATTTTTGTTTTTATAATGAGAGTTGTACCATTTTTAGATTTGGTCCGACGTAAGATCGTGGTCTAGTTATACTTGACTTAATTGTTACATTCAAGCTGAGATGTCGGGTGACCCAAGGTAAGATGCTAGGTTTCACAGTTACCACATCGAAGGTTAGATGTCAGTGGCCCGAGGTAAGATGCCAAATGTTACTACATATTGCATTGGCCACAATATTGCTTTGCATTATTCCATATTGCACTACATTACTCTTGTACACTTGTATGTATGTATTTATATTTGTATATTGATGCTTTTTTCATGTTCTTCTTGATCTTTTATGATTTTCAGGTTAGTTTTAGATAGATAGTTCCTTTTATGCCTTTTATATTATATAGTATCTTTTGAGCTCGGTCGACCTATGATGCCTACTCAGTACGCCATGTTTTGGTACTCATACTACACTTCTACATTTTTTTATGCAGTGCAGAATATGAGTCACCCTCGTTGATTTCCTGCTCATTTATGAACTTATTGTTATTCGGATCATGGTGAGCTCTTGGCATCCAAAGATTTACTACTTTCCATCTTGTATCTACTATCCATATTTCGTACCTTCTAGATGTTGAATATTTTGTAGAGCCTTACTCTTGTATTTTAGAGGCTATTGTACTGGTGACACAAGGTCTGTGGTTGGTATCTTTTATATAGATATATTTTTCTGATTTCCTTAGGGCCCGTGTTGTATATTTTATACCTGTTATGTATATACGTATACTTTGTGGCCCGTTTATCTCAGTTTCCTCTCCATTATTGTTATGGTGGTCTTTACTTTCAATTTTAGTTCTTGGGTATTAGCTTACCTATTGGGGAGTATAGTAGGTTCCATCATGGCTCAATTTCGGGTCATGACAATATTGGACCACCTTTTATTAATTCATCACTAAATGGATAGTTAAATGAACAATTATAGTAAAAAGAATATAGAAACAACATCTCTAAGTGAAAAGGTGTGAACACAATATGATCTTGTAACTTTTCTACACATGAGAGGCTCAAGGTTTTCAAACGAAGCTCTTTAAAAAAGGAGGAAAGATCTACCAAGAATGCAATAACCTAGTTTGGAAGCATACTTCAAATCGCTATGAGCAATAATTGTTGCATTATAATATGAAAATTGTGAGTCTTCAATCAAAATACCATCTTATTAGCTAGATCAATACCACGTGAAATATTACTTGAGTAACCATCGACATCGAGACATTGTTTAAAGTTTTGAGTGTAACACCTTGTACTATTGTGCTAAGAATTGAACTATTCTATGTGCTTGGATAAAAACCAACTCGAAATTTTTTTGATGAACATTAAGTTTTTGGAGGAATTAATCATAAGTTATAAAGTGTTAAGGAAGTTTGGAGTTGATTCAAGTTTGGAAAGATTGAGTTTGAAGGTGTTACACTGTTTATGGTGTGAGTACAACTGTAGATATCACTTATGAGTTGTACCTGAAGTAGTGGATGGTTATAGAATAGAGGAGATACTATTAATCAAAGTACAATGTCATGTATGGACCATATATAGAATGAACCCATATGTTGGTAGTACGTGAAAGGGTATGCAAAGACGATGAGAATTATGAAGTTTTTGTTGAGTTTATGGGTAAGGGTAACTTTAAACTAGTGTGACTCCCAATATATTTGATATGGAGTATGTGCTACCTACCAAATTAAAGTCCTGAGTCTAGTTTCCAATGCATCAAAATGTTCATTGGTTGGACTTTCGTACAAGGAGATATGAGTTTTACCGAAACGTAGAAGAAGTAGAGATGTCTGCAAGCTCCTCTACGACCTGCGGCCTCACAGAGATGTTTGCAACCTCCTCTGTAACCTAGCAGAGTTGTGTACAACATTCTCTGTGACTTTCTGTGTGGCCTCGCAGAGATGGCTATAACCTTGCAAAGATGTTTGTGACCTAACAAAGTTATGTGTGATATTCTCAGTGGCTTCCTGTGCAGCCTCGCTGATATGACTATGACCTCATAGAGGTGTGTGCAGTCAACACTATTGAGTCCACCTATAAATACCCCAAAGGACATTTTAACTTCTCTCTTCATGTAAAGGTCTCTAAGGGTTCCCAATGTAAAGTTTTCTTCTTTTATCCTAAGAAAGGTAAGAATTCTCCATGATCTTACGATATGATTCTTTTAACTTATACACAATTCTAACATCAAATTATCTTTTTAGTCTGTAGAAACACCAAGAATCACACCTAGGGTTTAAGAAGTGAATTTTGAGCTACTGTTCTTGCACCAAGATTTATCTCTATAATTATCTCTTGATGGTACAAAATTGTAAACCAAATAATAAGGTATGTAAGGCTATCTTTACGTGTGGAAACATCATTGTTCTTCCCAATGCTACGTTATTCATGTATATGAGCTTTTCCTTCTCGTATGAGTTAAAGTATGATGAAAATCGTATTCCTTAATTTTATTTATTTTTATGAAATCCGAGACTTTTCTATGATAGTACTCATCCTCTATGGTATCCCTTCTCCATGAATTCTATGAATTTCTACAAGAAATTTATGAAAGCATGAAAGATATGATTTTCTTTAATGAGTTGGTAAATTACCAACTCATTAGAATTTTAAAGCATGAGCTTTTACTTTGTTTTCAACTCAATTAGGAAGGTTTTATGCCTTTTCTCTTTGATTTTACAGGTATTGAACTTAAATAAAGAAAGAAAAAGTATTGAACAAAAAAACAAAGTTGCTGGAAGTAGAAGACCTGTGTGCCACACAGATGAGCACTGGACTAAAGCTGAAGAAGGATCGCGAGTCATAGGTCCACACTTGAAAAACGCAGGTGCAACTACTGAAAGGATCCAAGCTGATCTGACCAAACCATTAGACGACCTGCGGTCGCAAATGGGCTCCTGCATTTTGCAAGCGCCAAGCAAGTGACCTTCGTGCTAACAAGAGTAAAAATGTCCAGCTCTGACACAAAGGTACTTTGGATTCTTCTAAGGCAAAAATGGGAATACGTGCACAAGGAGAAGGAGAAGAATTTCCCCAATTTGTACACACTGTTGAAAGAAGAATGAAGAATTACCTTTGATAATAAGAATATTATAGAGAGAGAAAGATAGAGTGAAGTTAGAGATTTTCTTTCTTCTTCTTCAAGTATCTAGGGAAAAACCCACCACTGAAGCACATTTTCAAAGCTTAAGTTTTTTATTTAATGATGAATCTTAAGGAACCATTTATGGGTATAATCTTCTTATCTTCATTCATGAGTAGCTAATTCTATTACTAGTGTTATGTGCTTGATAGGGGCTTAGAATGGATTGGCTGTTGCTTTAGTCTTAGATTCACTTATCTTGCAAGAATATATTGCTTTCTCTGAGTTTTAATTGAAATATCTATGCTTCCAAACATAAATTGTGTTTACTTATCTTGCTTTTGCTTGAGAAATAAATAGTGGGGAATTGAATTTTTAATGTGTGGGGTTGGGCTAGAGATAGCCAATACCCATTTTTATAATTTATTCAAGAGTCGAGGCTAAAAATAGCTCAACTCTTCTCCAAGTTAATGTGGTTAATTTGTTATATGACCTTGGGGTTCTCTTGAACCCAAGTAAAATGCACCCAAGTGGTTGAGAAACATTGGGTGTGGCCTTTTCCATGACTATTCATGCTTATAATTGATTCTTTAGACTAATCAATTGACCCCAATCCAATCAACACTACACCAGTAACACATCCCTAGTTTGCTCTTGCTACAATCAACGTGCCCTATTGTGTTATTGCATTTAAAGGCATAGAGTTGATTTTTCTTTCCCCAAAATTTACTTTACAAGTCTATATGATAATGCTAGTTAGTTTTGATTGATTTACAACCTTAGTAGCAATCATTCCTTATTCCCTGTGGAATCAATCTCGACTCATAGTTGAGTAAATTATATTACATACAACTGTGTACACTCTCTTACTTTGAGGAGTGGATTTGGACGTTATCAATTTTGGTGTCGTTACGGGGATTAGTCCTTAATAGTCTTTAATTGTTTGTTGATTTGAACTAGTTAAGCATCTTTGTTGTCTTTACGTTAGTTGTTGTTTTTTATGCTTGTTTAGGTTGAACTCCATGAGCCACAATTCTCAAGTAGGTTCTGTGGACGACAACATGGACCACGATGATGATGAGCCAATAATTCCCGACGTAGCTGGTGCTATTCGCCTACCTCCTATGGTATGGAATGTTGTCTTCTATGTCACGAGCCCCATGCTATACTTGTTGCAAATAAAGGGATTATTCAGTGGGCATCCAAGTGAGGATGCTAATAGAAACCTCTGGAATTTTCTTGAAATTTACCAACCTTTTAATATTACCAGTATTAACTAAGAGACAATTCAGCTGAGGCTTTTCCCATTCTCATCAACAGGGGAAGAAACTATTTGGTTAGAAGAGTTTCCCCCCCAGGCCAATCACTTTATGGAGGAGCTAATAGTATAATACCCCAAAAGATCCTAAGACCAGACTCGTGGATTGAAATGAAGAAATTAGGAAAACTGGCTCCAGGTCACAGGACAAGTCGTCCAGTAACCCACTAACAGACCAAATGGGTCGTTGTGTGGTCTGTTATATATGTGCCTGAGTTGAAGGTTTGGTGATCCTCGGGGATGAAGAGTCATGGTGTCACCCCACGAGTCGTTAGGATGCCCTTTAAGTGCCCAACAATGAAGAAGGTGTCATGTTAGCAGTGTTGATGACGGATCATGGGAACAAGTTGTGGTGTCAGTGAAGACTCATTTGGTTGGCCGTTAGATGGAAAGGATCCAAGAATGGGGAGTAGTTTCCAGTGGAAATGGGTCAAGGGACAACCCGTTACCTCCCCTAACGGGTCATCCAGTCCCTCATTGGGACTAGTAGTGATCTTTTTCTAGACGAATCAAAGGGTATTTTCGTAAATCCTAAACTCCTAAGGCTTAAATTGTGTCGTTTTAAGCCTTGAAAGGAGTGTTTTAAGGGAGTTTAACCTATTCTAATTCATTCAACTCCCATGCATGCAAAGTTAGAAATTTCTTTTGAAGATCAATCTTGAATCCCTCAATTCTTCCCCAATTCTCTTGGGCTTTCAAAGTCAAGTTGAGATTCAGTTTCCCCATATATGTAGGGCTATGAATAAGAGTTCTCTTTCACTCTCATGCCCAAATTTCCCTTCAAGTTCATGAATTCAAGTCCTAATTCAAGTTTATGATCTCATAGGGTTTTAACCCAATATGATGAATTTCTCTATGATATGTCTATGGGTCAATTCCCCTTATGTCAAAAAGCATGTTTTAATATTTATGGGCAGATTTTATATGCAAATTGATTATAAATTCATAATTTCAATTTCTTAAAAAAAGTATACCCTATTATGCAAGTTTATGAAAACTCAAGTTTATGATTCATGATTTCAAGTATGATGAGATATCTAACATGAATGAATATTCATAAATTACCCATGCATGAATCCATGATTTTGACTTATGAAGTCTATTTCAAGTAGGCATGATTTTAAGATTTGGACAAGCCCACACAAGTTAACTATGTTTTCATAATTTAGCTCAGTTTTATAAGATCAGCTTACCATATGGTTTGGAGTCTATACTCCCTGTTTCAACTTATGGTATGTTTGGAGCCAGGATTCCCCATGTTAAGATTTTAGATTATGTATGTAATTATGATTTCACCTTCATTGAAAAATGATGGGAGCACTATACATGTTTTTGGGAGTAGTGTCTAGAACCAAGTAGGCTTGGGCTTCCAAGGTTCCCCGATCTCAGAACTACACATCAATGTAGGTTTATATATTTACTTTGGAATCTCCCTTGGGAGTTTTTCCCCGCCCACAAGGGACTTTCAACTTGATGTCGATATCATAGTAGCATGCTTAGTCCTAGCAAGATTTGGATGGCTCTGGCCACTTGAGTGTGATAGTTAGGGCATATGACGAGTCTCCCATTGTTCCTCATGATTTTAGTTATTCATGTTTATGACTTATGATATTATGTTTTACAGCAAGTTTGACCCAATGATCAGTTTATGAGCTTTTACTTATGATTTCAGTTATGACAAGTCATATTATTTCTATTTTTAGCTTTGAGTCATTCTATTCAGATATGATATTCAGCTTATGACTATACATGTTTTAGTTTCAGATTTCAGCATGCAGTCCTTACTCTCATGATCTTATGATTTATGTTTAAATGCATGATTTTAGTTAATATCTACTCAACATGTTTTACTTACCTTGAATACTTAGTACATTCCATGTACTGATCGCACACTCTATGTTGTATCATTTCATGATACAGGTTCGGATCATCGACTCAGTTCCACCATTAGTCCAGCTCCCCACAGTTTAGTCCAGTACCAATTGTTGGTAAGTCGTCATCTTTCGAGGACATTTAGTGTCATAACCCGAATATAGGCCTGGATATAGACACAGAACCTAGAGCCATAAATAGCTCTAAGTTGACCCATGGCATGAACATGAAAACTAAATCTCAACATAAATAAAGCGGAAAACTAAATTCTAAAATAGCGGAAGTTTGTATAGTAAAACATTTAAACAACAGAAATCTCAAAACACTGAATCTGAAGCCGGATATACAAACTATGTCTGATAAGCCTCTATCATACTGATGAGCTGATGGGACAACACCCCCAACTAGCTCACTAGAAGTTTGAAATAGAAAATGACAACAACTCAACTTTTCATGAAACTTGCATAATTAGGCATCATGTTCTTAAAACTTGAAATCATGAATTGTAGCCAAAGTAGGTATAAAACCTGCCCATGAATCTTATAACTTTATTTAAAACATGAAGGGAATTGACCCATGAATTAAACATAGAGAATTTCATAGAATTGGGTTAAGACTCCATAGAATCATACACTTGAATTCATGAACTTGAAATGGTATTTAGGCATGAGAGTGAAGGAAACTCTCATTCAGTACCCTACATACCTAGGTAACTGATTCTACACTCTTTATTGAAATCCCAAGAGATTTGGGGAAGAACTTGAAGAATTCAAGACTTGATCTCATTTGGGATTCTCTAATCTTGCATGCATGTGGAGGGAATAGGTGAGAATTGGCTATATCCTCTTAAAATACCCATAAATGAGCTTAAAATGATGTATTTTAGAGTTAAGGAGCTTATGAATTATGGAAATGCCCTTATTAAATTTGCAAAAAAATTGCTCACTACCGAAGCAACGACTCGCACCACGAGTTGTACCCTGATACCATGACTCGTGGGTTTCTTCCTTTGCTGCCACTACTTTATCCCTGGCTTTCGGGAGTTTTTCATGGTTCACACAATGACTCGTACCTCCATCTCATGTAACATTGGACCCATCTGTTACTACGACTATCAAAATTTCTTGCTCCTTCCTACGGGTGTGATTAAGGACTCGTTCTTCATAATGGATCGTACCTTGACATGTACCTTCCAAATCATCTACCTTAGATCCAACCAACAAGTCCTTATCATGATTTGTGGTTCCTCACAATGAATCGTATCACAACTCGTACGTTCCATACTAATAGTCCAGAACCAAATGACGACTCCAATCCACGAATTGTAATAAGGACCCAAGAGTCATTAATGGACTCATTTATATCAACCTTTCTTCATTAGAATACTAACCACGAGCAATCCTATGACTCGTGACTTCTCCCACTCATTCCACGAGTCGTTCTGAGGTGATTCTTCCCACTTTTCTTCTGATCACGTTTGAAATCCCGAGTCTAATCTTAGGTACTTCCGACATATTACAATATCTCCCCTTTGGGAACATTCGTCCTTGAATGTTGGTAAACATACTGAATAATTAGGGAAAGGAACTGCCATCCTAAATACTGAAGTTGAAAACTGACGGAGTGACTGACTCTGGACTAAGATGAATGACTGGACTGAATTCATGAATCACATATACACAAGCACTGATATGAATGTAACTGGGAGACATGAACTAGACCTGAAATTGAATAAAGTACTAAGCAGGATACTGGTACCTCAAGCTAGAACTGAGCTGGAAGGGAAAAGATGCGGATATTTAGCCATGTATCTACTTCGGCTTCCTATGTAGATCCTTCGACAAGCTGATATCTCCACAGAACCTTTACTGAAGCTACTTCTTTGTTCCTCAACTTCCGAACCTAACGATCAAGAATTTTAACCAAAACCTCTTCATAGCTAAGACTATCCTTTACACCAATTCTCCCTACCAGAATAACCAACCGTAGGATCACCAATGCGCTTCTTCAAGAGTGATAAATGGAAAACTGGATGTACTAAAGCTAATTCCGTGGCAACTCCAACTCATAGGCAACCTTAACAACACATTTTACAATCCTTTATGGGCTAATATATCGGGGACTAACCTTCCCTTTATTTTTGAACCTTATAATCCCCTTCACGAGAGACACTTTCAAAAACACCCAATCATCAACTTCAAATTCAAGTTCTCTCCTCCTCATATCTGCATAGGACTTTTGATTACTCTGAGCTATTTTCAGCCTTTCCCTTATAAGTAGAACTTTCTCCATAGCCTCATGAACCAAATCTGGCCCTATCAATGTAGCTTAACCTACTTCAAACCAACAAATAGGAGATCCACACCTCTACCTATAAAGAGCCTCAAAGGGAGCCATTTGAATACTGGAGTGGTCATTATTGTGGTAAACAAACTTGATAAAAGATAACTGATCATCCCAACTACCTTGAAGTAAATCACACATGCTCTCAATATATCCTCAAGAGTCCAAATAGTTCGCTCGGCCCAACCATCCATCTGCAGGTGAAAAGCTATGTTAAGCTTGACTAGAGTACCAAATCCCTTTTGAAATGACTTCCAAAATGGTGAATTGAATTGAGTACCTCTATTTGATATGATGGAAAAGAGAACACCATGAAACTAAAATAACTCCAAAATATATAATTTAGCATAATCCTTTGTTAAGTCGGTAGTCTTGGCTGGTAGAAAATGAGTTGCATTAGTTAACCTGTCTACAACCACCCAAATAGAGTCATACTATCAATGTGTATGAGGCAACCCTGTAATGAGGTCCATATTAATATCTTCCCACTTCCAAGTGGGAATACTAATGTCCTGTAGCACACCTTCAGGTCTTTGATTCTCCCCTTTTACTTGTTGGCAATTCAGACACTTAGCCACAAACTCCGCCATGTCCTTCTTCATACCATTCCACCAATAGACTTCCCGTAGGTCACAGTACATGTTGGTGGCACCTGGATGTATATAATATTAGGAACCATGAGCCTCATGCAACATCCACTCTCTCAAATCATCAACATCCGAAACACATAAACGACCTTCATATCAAAGTACACCATCTCCACCTTGGGAGAAGACATCTACCTTTTGATTTTGAACCGCTTCATTCAGCTTTACAAAAATAGGATCCTCATCTTGCCTTAACCTATGTCACCAAAGAGGATTCTGAACCATTCTGAATAATGACACCACCATCCGTCGAGTCAACAAGATGAACTCCTAATCGTGCAAGCCGATGCATGATTCCACATAAGCAACACTGTCAATGGATAGCCTGTTGAGGGCATCCACCACTACATTGGCCTTGCCCGGATGATAAAGGACACTCATGTCGTAATCCTTGAGAAGTTCTAACCTCCTTTGTTGCAAATTTAGGTCCTTCTGGGTAAACACATATTGAAGACTCTTGTGGTATGTGAACACATCAACATGCACTCTATACAAATGGTGTCTCCAATCATCAATGCAAACACCACTGTTTCCAATTCTAGGTCATGCGTACGGTAATTCTTCTCATGAGTTTTAAGCTATCTAGAGGCATACGCAATGACCTTGCCATGTTGCATCAACACACAAACCAAACCAATCCTAGAGGCATCACAATACACCAAAAATCCATCTGTACCGTCGGGTAGGGTCAATATTGGGGCTGAAGTGAGCCGAGTCTTCAGCTCTTAAAAACTCTTCTCATATGCATCTGACTACTGAAATTTAACTTTTTTCTGGGTCAACTTAGTCAATGGTGTTGCAATGGAAGAAAATCCCTCAACAAACATAGTAGCCAGCTAAACCTAAGAAACTCCTGATATCCAAAGGACTAACTGGTCTAGGCCAATTCTTCACATCTTCTATCTTTTGGGAGTCAAAACTTGTACACCTTCACTTGACACCACATGGCCTAAAAATGCTACCGAGTTCAGCCAAAACTAAAACTTGCTGAATTTAGCAAATAGCTAGTGATCCTTAAGAGTCTGTAGCACAATCCTCAAATGAGCGTCATGCTCCTCCTCGCTCTGAGAGTATATGAGAATGTCATCTGTGTACACAATCACGAACATGTCCAAATATGGATTGAACACCCTATTCATCAAATCCATAAAATTTGCAGGAGTATTCCTTATTCCAAAAGAAATAACTACAAACTCATAGTGACCATACCAAGTCCTTAAGGCTGTCTTCGAGATGTCACTTTCCCTAACTCTAAGTTGGTGATAACCGGACCTGAGATCTATCATTGAGAAGCACTTCGCCCCCTGAAGTTGGTCAAATAAATCATCAATCTTGAGGAGGGGATACTTGTTTTTGATTGTAACCTTGTTCAACTACCGGTAGTCAATGCACATACGAAGAGAACCATCCTTCTTTCAAATAAATAGAACTAGTGCACCCCATGGGGATTTGCTAGGTCTGATGAAACCCATGTCTAAGAGATCCTTCAACTGCTCTTTCAAATCCTTTAGCTTAGTTGGAGCCATTATGTAAGGTGGAATAGATATAGGTTGCATATCGGGAAGAAGGTCAATACCAAAGTTGATCTCCCGCTTGGGAGGGACTCCAGGTAGATCATCTGGAAACACCTCTAGATACTCACACCTATAGGAACTGACTGGAGAGTTGGGGTCTTGGATGTAGCATCCTTAACCCGAACTAGATGGTAAACAAACCCTTAGAAATCATCTTTCTATCCTTAAGGTAGGAAATAAAGTGACCTACAGGCACAACTAAACTACCCTTCCATCTAGGACTAGCTCACCTGGAAACCGGTTGTCTATTGCACGAGTTCTACAATTCACTAAGACATAACATGCATGTAGCCAATCCATGCCAAAGATAACATCAAAATTTGTCATGTCTAACTCTACTAAATCTGCTAAGGTGACTTTTTTAAGGACTGTGATAGGGCAATTTCTGTATACCAATCCAGCTATAACTGATTCACCGACTAGAGTAGAGACTAAGAAGGGTTCTAATAGGATTTTGGGATTGACTCCAACACAACTAGTGACATAGGGCATCAAAAAAGATAAGTAGCCCCTGGATCTAACAATGCATATGTCACGCCCCGCCCTAGGGGGTATGACTGGCACCTGGTGCCCTAGTAGGACCTAGACTGCTATCTGGTGAGCCAAAGCACATCTGGTGCCTGGCTGGCTCCAACTCAAATTCCTGGAAACAAAGGGCTATATAACGGCTGTAAACACAGCCTCCGGCCAACAGGCCTATAGCCACCTGTACTTGAAAACCAGCTAACCAGAAACATACTACTGTCAAGGGAACCTATGCGGGCCGGCAAGGCCACCATGCTGTCTAGTTCTCTGTAACTTAACAATGGCACGCTAAATAATTACGTGACCGGCAAGGTCACCACTACTGATTGGTTATGGCCACACACGGCCAACAGGAACAGAAATAACAAATAACTATAACAAGCTGCACGGCCTCACACGACCGGCTCGACTGACCACAGGGAAATATATACAGACTGTAAGCCTCTAGGAATAACAATAGAAATGATCGGGACAGGGCCCCGATCTACCCGTACTGTACAACAAAAGAAAATGAAATACACCTCTGGAATTCAGGCTCCGGATGACAGGAGCTGAATACTCAATAGCTGACTGGAATCATGAGGGATCGCCTCCTCGTCTATGAGTACCTGCAGGCAAGTAATGCAGCGCCCCACTGGGCGTCAGTACCACAGGTACTGAGCATGTAAAGCAACTGAAATACACAACTGAAATGAATAACAATAGTAACATGACATATAAGCAGAAAGTAGCTGAGTCTATCTAGCTGAGAATAACTGGGGAGAGTTTATTTATTCCATGACTAAACTGAGCGTACCTGATGCCGTGTCATCCCACTGTCTATCAGTATCTAATAGCACATAGAGGTATACATAATAATACACACAATACCTGACCGACCCCCATAAGCCGGAAGGTGCCAACCAACACACAATCTATTTACCCCTACCCGGGTCTAAACCAACCAAAAATAAGTCACTCCACTCATCTGACAACTGTGAACTCCTCCTACCGGTCCACTTGGGTACGTAGCTCAGGCCTTGGCCTCTGACAGTAAACTGTGTCTGAGTCCGAAGACTCCTACCTCTGGGCGCAGGTGCACGTGGGGTGTGTAATAAAAACAGCCCCTGGGTGCAAGCACGCAACAGGGTGATTTTATAAAAATCTGTATCTGAAACTGCCCCCGGCCACAAGCGCACACAGAGTGTTCTGCCCCTGTAAACAGGGTGGACTGGCTCTGCGCAGAGTAAACTGAACTACCCCTGCAAGCAGGGTGGTCTGGACCGTATTATCATGGTGGTCGACCATCATCGTCCTCTAGGCGGACGGCATCGCCTAGCTGGTGGCGGTATCTGAATCTAGTATCAACACAGCTATAACCCAGGGGCGGTGGGGATGCTAAAAGGGACACCCACATGCCACAACAAGTCTCAACAACCAAATAGCACATAAAAATAGCAAGCATGTATAACTGAATAGACTATCTGGAATCTAACTTCTTATCCTGATCTGTTTCTATACTGAACTGATTCTTACTAATTATACTGATTCTGCAACCTCTGTTTAACTGTACGGCTAATCTATAGCCATGATACTATCTGTCTGAATGGCTAATCTGTAGCCATAACTGTCTGTCTATCAGATTTTTCTTTACTGTCTGTTATTACGCAAATCTGTTCCTTTTTATTCTACAACATGCTTGCTATCCACATAATAGGCTGTACTGAATCTGAACTACTAACTTGCCCTTGGGCACATGCTTTTCCAACTTTCAGACTGAATATGATATCACAACGCAAACTAAGTTTACTAAACTTGCACAATACTGAACATTCAACTTCCGAAAATTCTACTACAGAGTTTATTGTACTATACAAGGCTAAAGCTACTAACTTGCCGAAGGAACTAGCTTTACATACCTTAACCTCGAGTTAGTCGACTGTCGGACGAGGCTCAGTCAGTACTCCAGCTGTTTCTCCCAACTGCATTCATATATATGTCAATTAGTACTAAACATAACCTTATTCTGAAGAACGACATCACTTTCGATAAAATTATAGCCTAAACTTAGGCTTATTGAAAGACGGTCGAAAACTTGCTATTTTTCAGAAGTCCAGAAGGGAGAAGTATTCACTTCACAGTTAGGAGCACATAGACACTAGATTGGAGCAATTCCACTTATCTTAGCCCGGTAGCACGACGATTCGTCGGCCGTATTTTGCGAAACAAAATCCGTAGGAATGCTCCCTGCTGCTAAATACCTAGGTACCTGAGGTTAATTTGAGTTTAGACCGCGTTTGACGGTGTAATCAGACGGAAATTATCAAGAAACCTTCGTTCCTCTTCCTCTCTGATTTTCTCTCTGTTTTAGCTGGAAATTATAAGAATTGCAACTTTAAAACCGAAGTGAGGGGATTATATAATAGACATTGTAAATCGCATTCCATGAATGCGATTTATAAGTCGCATTCCATGAATGCGATTTATAAGTCGCATTCCTGGAATGTGATTTATAAGTCGCATTTTGCCTTGCGACGCGCCGACTTGGCGCTGGTCCGATCTTCCCCGGGCCTTTTTCTAGCATGTATGGTTTTTAAATACTCTTAACCAACACGCGATTAGGCCATCTATATGCCGGGAATTTACGGGGTGTAACATTCTCCCCCCCTTAAGAACATTTGTCCTCGAATGTAAACTGCTATATAGAGGACTACTCAATTAGCTTAACTTGTTCTTAGGAAAATTTCGGCAGAGTTTCCCCTGTAATCTGGACTATCCCAAAAAAACCTGAAATACAGAAAAGTCCAATACAGGTACTCTACACGATACTACAAGATTCATTTGATTGCTAAACATCAATTTCTCTCACTTATATATAAACAACTGTAAAGTACTACATAGGTAACGATACTGACATACCTGTCGCCTAGCTAGGCCTGGAATAAGTGAGGATGTCTAGCTTTCATATCTTCCTCCGCTTCCCACATCATCTCTTCTTGGTTCCTATTACGCCACAATACTTTGACAGACGCAATATCTTTAGTTCTCAATCTGCGAATCTGTCTGTCTAGGATAGCTATTGGAACCTCTTCGTAGGCCAGCTCTCCTGTAAACCGTATATCCTGGACTGGGACTGCTCTGGATGAGTCTCCTATGCATTACCTCAACATGGATACATGACCAGATGAACGGATTCTAACTCTGGAGGCAAGTTCAACTCATCTGCCACTTGGCCTATTCTTCAACGAATCTGATAAGGCCCAACAAATCTTGGACTGAGCTTACCTTTCTTGCCGAATCTCATCACCCCTTTCATTGGGGATACTTTCAAAAATACCCAGTCATTCATATCGAATTCCAGGTTTCTGCGCCGCACGTCTGCATATGACTTCTGGCGGCTCTGTGCAGTCAGTAGGCGTTCTCTGATAAGTTTTACCTTCTCCTCTGACTGTTGAACAATGTCTGGCCCAATCAATGCTGATTTTTGTATTTCAAACCAGCCAATCGGTGATTTGCATTTTCGCCCGTATAAAGCCTCGAAAGGCGCCATCTGGATAGCTGAGTGATAGCTATTATTATAAGAAAACTCGATTAGGGGCAAATGCTCAACCCAGCTACCACCAAAATCTAACACACGCGCTCGCAACATATCTTCGAGCGTCTGAATTGTGCGTTCCGCCTGTCCATCTGTCTGAGGGTGGAATGCTGTGCTCAAATTAATCTGCGTTCCCAAACCTTTCTGAATCGACTACCAGAATCTAGCCGTAAACTGTGCTCCTCTGTCTAAAATAATGGATACTGGTACTCCGTGCAACCTGACTATTTCTCGGATATACAACTCCGCATAATCTGGCTGAGAAAGTAGTTTCCACTGGCAGGAAATGTTCGGTCAATCTGTCAACTATCACCCATATAGAGTCATGTCCATGTTTAGTACGGGGTAATCCTGCCACAAAATCCATATTTACTGCTTCCCACTTCCAGAGAGGCACAACTATGTCCTGAGTCAAACCGCCTGGTTTCTGATGTTCTGCTTTCACCTGCTGGCAGTTAGGACACCGGGCTACAAATTCAGCAATTTCTTTTTTCTTTTTTATCTAGCCACCAGTAGTTTTCTTTGATATCATGGTACATTTTTTGTCGCGCCAGGGTGGAGAAAATAGTTGCTGGCGCAGTGCACCTCGTACATGATCTGATGGCGGAGGCCTGAAACATCTGGAACACATAGACGGTCTTTACAACACAGCACTCCATCCTTTGTTATTTGTGAATCTGGCGCTTCCCTTGCAGGATTCTTTCCTTAAGCTAGACCAGGTCAGGATCTGCATATTGCCGTTTTCTTACCTCCACAACTAAGGACGACACAGCGGTGTTCTGGATTACCACTCTGTTGTCCTTAATTTCTATCACATAAACGACTAAATTGACCAATTGATGTATCTCCCTGACCAACTCCCGTTGCTCGGGTTGCACATACGCCACACTCCTAATAGATCTATAGCTAAGAGCATTTGCTGCTCCATTACCTATTCTTGACTGATTTAACATTTTCATACTTAGAGAGCTCGGTATATAATTGACGGTCATACTGGCTTGTCTTGCCGAAGAGATCGACAGGTAGTTTATAGGCGTAGCTAGAGCTTATCTGGCCTACCGACCACATGCTAAGGCTACTTGTTGCTGAGATAACCTGAACGACCGTCTGCGCACCTTGTGCCTTTATCTGATCAGAGGATCCTGATATTGATCATGACCTCTAATGATCTGGCTGCATAACCTTAAATAACTGAATAGTCGGGTTGAATGACCCGAATGTGGCAGTAGTCTAACAATGCTCTAACTGTTCTACTTGAGTACTTATAGTTCATGCATAACTGCAGACTTGTGGGCATCTAATTGCTTTGTTATTTTGCTTGAACCACTGTAAGGCTGGGCTTAATCAAACTTACTCCCAGGCGATCAATCTCTGGATCTTCACGGGGAGTCTACAGATCTCCTGGTCTTAACAAACATTGTGCTAGCAGGGTACTATCAATTTCTTACGCCTTGTGTGTATCCACTTGGATTTATACTGCTATTCTGGGGAATTCTCGGTCTTATGAGCTATTCTATAAATACTGGCCTTCTGCTAGGGCTCTGTATCTAAATATCTTACGAGAACCAGCTGAAGTACTAGTCTGTCGCTGACTACTGATGTGGACCCCTTTCTTGGGGTGCCCACGGGTTTGTCTGACTTGCGGGGTATTCCTTGTAATAACTGCTAGGTTGACTAAGGTCGACTCTCACCTACAAGGCTGGGAAAACGATGTATGGCCACTTAACATACTGGAACAATTCTAGTATTGCTAATCTCTGAAGTATACCTATTCAGTCTCTAATTATGGTTCTGGCACATGCGCTAGTGTTATCGATCTTTAGAGATGCTTCCCTGCTAATACAGGCGCCAGCTGGTCGGTAGACCGCCTAACTGCGCCCTTATCATCTTATTACCTGATTCAGGTTACTAACTCTTATAAGCTTCTAAAACCTAGATCTGGAAACAACATATAAGTCTATTAACTTAATAACTAAGAGCTGAGACAGTTTCTATGGATTCATACGTAAATCACACTTAACTTGCCCCTTCTTTTCTCTTTTCTCTTTTTCTTCTCTCTCTTTTCTCTTTTTATTTTTGGCAAGGGGTCCTGCAATGCAATTTGTATATACTTCCCAGCACTAATATGCATCTGTGTGATTGTAACCCCTATTAGCAGCTGCTCACAGCATATTTATTATCTGCACAGATATATATTAATAAATACGTACAATACATACTGAATTCTGTAGTGATACGTAATCTCTGACACACTTTGCTAAATTTCATATTGTACATGATATACTGCTTCTATGGTCTAATAATACCTCCTGCCTTCTCTTAACATTTCATTGTATTGTCACCCCATTCTGAAAGTAACAAACATAAACACTTTAGTTATTGTTTGCTGTTTGAAATTCCGCCACTCTTGTGATGTGGGGTCAACGTTCGAATCTTGTGGCCTTACTTGGAATATATTGAGAGCCCATGACTGTCTATTGGGCCTTATCTCTAGGCCACACTATATTAAATTCGCTGTATCGGTAATTTCTTAACTTCCCCATAAGCGAACATACTGCAGCATTCTGGACCACAATCTTAATGTCTTCTAACTGTCAATCCGAGGCTTAGTCCGTAATACAATATTCTGTCAATTTGGGGGTGATTCTATTTTCCCCACAAAATTTAGTATTCCTGCTTTCTCCCCTTATCTCACTTGAACTAAGCTCTGGGGTTCAAGGTGCCTGCCTTTCGTTGTTAATGAGATTACTGATCAAGCCTCGGCCTATACTTCTTCTGGCTTATAGTCAGGCCCATCTGATTCACATGACCTCTCTATCTTTCGATGTCACAACTGGATCATAACTATAATCTTACAGGTATGTCTTGCTATCTGTTAGCATATATGGCGGACTTGGCCTTTTTCTGACTCAAACTTGACTATTACTAAGCATTCATCACTAGCAGGTCTTTTACCCCTACTTCGGGTAAGCTAAAAGTCTTACTTTCTCTTTACGCTCACTAACACTTACTGGAATTAATCAATCTATCTTCACTTACTGCTTGTTTTGGGCAGCCTCACCTCAATTCTTATGCCCCTTTACTGTACTGGAATCAAGGTCAAGAGGTAGGAATAGCCCTTTTCTTGTTGCAACAGATAGAAACATATAACTGTACCACATCTGAAAAGATGTGTTTAGGATTCCTGCATTTCCCTTTCTTTCTCATACTTATCTGATAGTCTGACCTTGTCCGTAATCTTAATCAGATCTTATATAGCTAATAAATAAATCAACTCGTATGTACATTATACTTCTGACTTCCTATTCTGACGTTATCAACGTATACTGGGAATAGTACCGATAAAGGTATCACGCTGAGAGGTCTCTGATACCTCTTCCTGCTACTGTAAGTATCTTGTAACTGGCTGATGCCCTCTTCTGTTGCTATATCTGATCTTCTGCCTATGATAGGGTAATGCTAATCTGCCTCTGTTTCTGTAATCAAAGAATACAGTAAGTTTTTAGGGACTCAACCCTATACTGTACCGCTCTAAAGCACGACTGGCTGAGAAGAAAGAGTAACCATCCTATCATGCCTCGCAGCCTCCTGTCTATAGTATGTGTGCACAACACATCCATAGACAAGACTCTACTTAGCATGGCTTGCAGACTCCTTGGGACACGACCTGCTCCGATACCAAGTTTGTTATGCCCCGCCCTGGGGGGTATGACTGGCACCTGGTGCCCTAGTAGGACCTAGACTGCTATCTAGTGAGCCAAAGCACATCTGGTGCCTGGCTGGCTCCAACTCAAATTCCTGGAAACAAAGGGCTATATAACGGCTGTAAACACAGCCTCCGGCCAACAGGCCTATAGCCACCTGTACCTGAAAAACAGCTAACCAAAAACATACTACTGTCAAGGGAACCTATGCGGGCCGGCAAGGCCACCATGCTGTCTAGTTCTCTGTAACTTAACAATGGCACGCTAAATAATTACGTGACCGGCAAGGTCACCACTACTGACTGGTTATGGACACACACGGCCAATAGGAACAGAAATAACAAATAACTATAACAAGCTGCACGGCCTCACACGACCAGCTTGACTGACGACAGGGAAATATATACAGACTGCAAGCCTCTAGGAATAACAATAGAAATGATCGGGACAGGGCCTCGATCTATCCGTACTGTATAACAAAAGAAAATGAAATACACCTCTGGAATTCAGGCTCCGGATGACAGGAGCTGAATACTCAATAGCTGACTAGAATCACGAGGGATCGCCTCCTCGTCTATGAGTACCTGCAGGCAAGTAATGCAGCGCCCCACTGGGCGTCAGTACCGCAGGTACTGAGAATGTAAAGCAACTGAAATACACAACTGAAATGAATAACAACACTAACATGACATATAAGCAGAAAGTAGCTGAGTCTATCTAGCTGAGAATAACTGGGGAGAGTTTATTTATTCCATGACTAAACTGAGCGTACCTGATGTCGTGTCGTCCCACTGTCTATCAGTATCTAATAGCACATAGAGGTATACATAATAATACACACAATACCTGACCGACCCCCATAAGCCAGAAGGTGCCAACCAACACACAATCTCTTTACCCCTACCCGGGTCTAAACCAACCAAAAATAAGTCACTCCACTCATCTGACAACTGTGAGCTCCTCCTACCAGTCCACTTGGGTACGTAGCTCAGGCCTTGGCCTCTGACAGTAAACTGTGTCTGAGTCCGAAGACTCCTACCTCTGGGCGCAGGTGCACGCGGGGTGTGTAATAAAAACTGCCCCTGGGTGCAAGCACGCAACAGGGTGATTTTATAAAAATCTGTATCTGAAACGGCCCCCGGCCACAAGCGCACATAGAGTGTTCTGCCCCTGTAAACAGGGTATACTGGCTCTGCGCAGAGTAAACTGAACTACCCCTGCAAGCAGGGTGGTCTGGACCGTATTATCATGGTGGTCGGCCATCATCATCCTCTAGGCGGACGGCATCGCCCAGCTGGTGGCGGTATCTGAATCTGGTATCGACGCAGCTATAACCCAGGGGTGGTGGGGATGCTAAAAGGGACACCCACATGCCACAACAAGTCTCAACAACCAAATAGCACATAAAAATAGCAAGCATGTATAACTGAAAAGACTATCTGGAATCTAACTTCTTATCCTGATCTGTTTCTATACTGAACTGATTCTTACTAATTATACTGATTCTGCAACCTCTGTTTAACTGTACAGCTAATCTATAGCCATGATACTATCTGTCTGAATGGCTAATCTGTAGCCATAACTGTCTGTCTATCAGATTTTTCTTTACTGACTGTTATTACGCAAATCTGTTCCTTTTTATTCTACAACATGTTTCCTATCCACATAATAGGCTGTACTGAATCTGAACTACTAACTTGCCCTTGGGCACATGCTTTTCCAAATTTCAGACTGAATATGATATCACAATGCAAACTAGGTTTACTAAACTTGCACAATACTTAACATTCAACTTCCGAAAATTCTACTACGATACAAGGCTAAAGCTACTAACTTGCCGAAGGAACTAGCTTTACTACCTTAACCTCGAGTTACTCGACTGTCTGACGAGGCTCAGTCAGTACTCCAGCTATTTCTCCCAACTGCATTCATATATATGTCAATTAGTACTAAATATAACCTTATTCTGAAGAACAACATCACTTTCGATAAAATTATAGCCTAAACTTAGGCTTATCGAAAGACGGTCGAAAACTAGCTATTTTTTAGAAGTCCAGAAGGGAGAAGTATTCACTTCACAGTTAGGAGCACATAGACACTAGTTTGGAGCAATTCCTCTTATCTTAGCCCAGTAGCACAATGATTCATCGGTCGTATTTCGCGAAACAAAATCCGTAGGAATGCTCCCTGCTGCTAAATACCTCGGTACCTGAGGTTAATTTGAGTTTAGACCGCGTTTGACGGCGTAATCAGACGGAAATTATCAAGAAACCTTTGTTCCTATTCCTCTCTGATTTCTCTCTGTTTTAGCTGGAAATTATAAGAATTGCAACTTTAAAACCGAAGTGGAGGGGCTTATATAATAGACATTGTAAATCGCATTTATGGAATGCGATTTATAAGTCGCATTCCTGGAATGTGATTTATAAGTCGCATTTTGCCTTGCAACGCGCCGACTTGGCGCTGGTCCGATCTTCCCCGGGCCTTTTCTAGCATGTATGGTTTTTAAATACTCTTAACCAACACGCGATTAGGCCATCTATATGCCGGGAATTTACGGGGTGTAACAGCATAAACATCAAGATGGAACACTCGTAACATACTAGTGACTAGATCTGGGGAGATCTCCTACTCCTAAATAGACAAGAGGGAATAAAACCTATTCTAATGCTGACCACCACCTACACTAGTAAATGCGCCTTACTGAGCTGAGCGTGCCGGTGGAGCGGCTGAACTAGTAGCAGGGTCTCGACCTCTACCATGGCCATGTCTGGCTGCTGGACAATCTCTGAGCATATGATCGAGCTTCCCATACCCGAAACATGCACCTAAACCTACTAGGCACTCTACGAGGTGCCTCCTGCCATGCTTGCTGCAAACTGGAAGGCTAGGCTCTCTTGACCTACTCCCCTAACCTCTGGAGCCTGATGCTCGTCCCCTCATATCACGCCTAGACCTGAATGGTACGCTGGTTGATGATAGTGCTGGAGCTGGTGGTCTCTGACGAGACTACTGATGATGCCCACCCTCTCTCCTTATCCTTCATCTGATCCCCTCCAACTGTTGAGCATATATGACCAATCGAGAGAAGTCCAAATCACTATTCGGCATCGCCATCCTACACTTCTTGACCAGTGAGTTGGACACTCCATACACAAATCTATTCATTCGGGCCCTCTAGTCTGTGACCATCTTCAGCGCATACTTGGACAGCTGGATAAAACTCTAAGGCATACTCTTGGACCTTTATATCATTTTTCTTCAAATTGATGAACTCCACCGCTTTTGCCTCCCTCATCTCCCTAGGGAAGAATTTATATAGGAAAGCTATCATGAACTCATCCCAGCTCATGGGAACTGTGCCCACTGCTCTACCGTCTCTCCACTGACGGTATAAAATATAAGCAACCCCCTTCAACTGATAGGAGGCTAAGTCTGTGCTTTCTTCTCCTGTAACCCTCATAATCTGGTTGATCTTCTGTATCTCCTCCAGGAACTCATAAGGGTCCTCATCCATGTTCGGTCTGTTCGGTTGGTATTATATATTATAAACTGACACGCAAGTGCACATGGTCAAACTAGTAATAAAGTGGCTAAGTAAGCCAAGTATAGATCCAAGGAGGCTCAGGGTATGTAAAAATTGCCTAAGTATACTATATTCTTATTTTACTTCTAACTACGCTAACAACAATGTAACCAACAGTTAATTGAGTTTTTGTTTATAAAATATATACTAAAACTATTAACAATTATTTACTGTGAATTTAAACTATGGATATGAGCATGCCAAGGTTAAGAATGAGTAATGAATTCGATTGTAATAATAATTCGGTTAATCTCTTCTTCATGTTGCTAGCCAAGAAAAGTAGCCTAGAAATTAAAACTCTCGTATTTAATTTCACTTAAGAATCATAAACCATTCGTCTACATTTCTGTGATCAAATGCAATTTACGACCTAGCAATACAATTCCAGTTCCTAAATTGACTAATACGGCTTTCAAGTATATTTCTATCAGGAAAGCACATCAAAACCCAATTTTCCCAAATCAAGTTAAGAACAACACCCTATTAATTCACAACTTTCCAATTTCTTGCTCTCTCGAGTGAAATTGGACTTTTTAGATGTACATTAATGTCGGCCAAGCACTAATGCAGTAAGAACAAGAATTAATAGAACAACATGAAAGAAGAAGAAGAAAACCATATCATTTACAATCAAAATTCACTACACATGTTCAAAACCTTAGCAAGGAAGAGAATTAGCCACTCATTTGTGGATTGATCATCCTAAAACAAGTGTAAATCATACATACAATTGATTGAAAGAAGAAAGGAAGAGAAGAAATCCCTTAGCTTTTTCGTCCCTCAACTGCTGCTAACCCACGTTCTAGCTCCACCAAGTCTGAACTAATTAAAATAAACCTAAGTGTGCTATTTATACTAGAGGGAAATTTTTCCCGGAATAACAAGCAACGTGTCACGGAGGTCAACGCGGAGCACTGCCTCCGTGACACGGCGTGGACGCGGACCTTCACTGGAAATCTAGGGTCCGGTAAATTAGCCTCAACGTGGCACGGAGGCCAACGCGGAGGCCTATCTCCGTGCCACGGAGCTGTCGCGAGGCCTCACTGGAAATTGCCATTTAATTGCCTCTCCAGGCAGTGTGCCTCCGCGATGGTAGCGTGGCATGGCTCCATCGCGGAGCCCCTATAATTTGTGCACTCCAATGTCTTTTCCACGCTCGTATCCAAGTCCAACTCCGATATAGTTCCAACATGCATTTTAGCTCCTAAAAATCATATTTTCCTGTAAAACAAATGCTAATCATGTTGGTTAGTATAAATTCACATTTTATTACCAATTACATGAGAATATATACATATTGCACACAAACAAGGCGAAAATAATACGTTAGAGTATCACTTGGGCATATAAATCTGCCCAAGATCACTTACCCCACACTTAAATCCTTGTTCGTCCTCGAACAACACATACACAACTCATGCAAATTACATCCCAACCTTCGTCACTATGGTGCGACCATTTACGCTACGGTCATACCGATTATTCAATTTTTTTTTTGCAAATCATCATGAAAACATGCTTGGTCTTACAATACAATGACCTTTAATACATCAAGACTTTCTAGACTTTAAGAATTTATTCTTGATATCGGCAAACTCATGCAAATCAGCTAATCAAGAAATCCGACACGAAAATCAATCTTTCATCAAGCATGTGCCCTCACAACTCAAGAGAATCTTCCCCTTTTTGTTCATGCAACACACAAACATTCAAGTAGGGGCATATAAAAATTAATTTCACTCACTCTCCCAAAAGAATTCACATGCATCATGTCATGACCCATAGGCTTGCCCTTAGTGTATTACTCCACTAATATAAAGAAATGCAATATAGGATCACGTAGGACTTTAATGGGTTGTAACGGGGCTATGGATCTAGTATATATATTGGATTAGCCAATAATAGTCGCTAGCATCCTTAAGCGCCTTTTCAACACATTCCCATTGACTCATGGACATTGTTCCTCTCTTTTCTCTTTTTCTCCCATTCATGCTGGTTTACTTTCGTACTACCCATTTCATCAAACACACTTGACACAAAACAAAGGGTTTTCATGTACCCTCAATATCATTTAATTATAACAAGTGTCTCTTCAACCTCATCTTTTCTTTCCTCACTCTGCTTTTCTTTTTCTTTTCACTCTTTAACACTTTGGGAAACATTTTCTTTTCTTTGTAGCGCTTAAGAGCTTTGTATAGACTTTAAGGCTAATGAAAAGACGGAATAAAGCTTAGTTTATACAATTTTGGACAAAAGAAAGAAAGAAATCGGCTAAAGGCTCAACGGGCTGACTAGGGTATACAACATATAAAAAGGTAGAATTTGACAAGAAGAAAATGGAAACTATCGGTTAAAAACAAAGAAATGCCTACATCCTTTCCAACACTACACCTCCTTCATTTCGTTTTGTAAACACACCAGGCAAGTTCTAGACAATTCACAATGGCATGGAATAACAATACCTCACTTCACACTTCATGCACATGCTCGGATCAAGATGCATTCACAGACTCTCTAATTAGCCAATCACATGAATTCAAAATTAAGCCTCAATCATACTGAATCAAATTCTATAGCCTAGGTAACTCAACATATTTACCAAATTGCATGCTTTCGAATGAATCACTTTCACATTTTGAACATCAGTTACACACGCAACGAAATTTTTGCAACCATAAAGCAACTACAGTTCATTGATGCAATCCACCAAAGAAAAATTAAAAACAAATTAAAATCCTACTCCTACCGACTACATTTCCCTTAAGACGGTCGTCATCCATCCATCATAGGGAACGGTCACTAACTATGACATCGGTTCAATGGGACTATTCTCGGTAAAAGAACCGAAAACAAACTCCGAGAAACCCAAAAAAAATAAAAACCGAAAAATTTTACAACACATCGATCATTTCGATAGAAAGAAAATATTTACAAGTGCAAAATATTCTCGAAAAGTTTTGAAAAAATATCGATCATCTCAATAGAAAAAAAAAATATTTACAAAATATTTACATTGGCAACCATAACTTTTCATAACACACATCATTAACCACACAAACAAATATATACAGATACAACACAAATCAGTTCATAACAGGGAAAGCACAAACATACATACAAACCAAGGAAAAACATACAGCAGATTAGAGCCCAAGTCCCAGCACCTAGCTACTCCCCACCCCACACTTAAATCGAACACTGTCCCCAGTGTTCACAAAAATTACAAAACAAAATTTCAGGTAGTGGAACTCCCAAATCAGTCGAAATATTCGACTTCTTCATCTGGTGCTGCTGCCTCGTCGCCCATATCTGAGTCAGCTCCCTCATCATCCTCGGACTCCACATCGGAGTCCTCATGATGTGTCTCCTCATCAGTAGGGACATCGTCATCCGTCGGCTCCACAAAGGCTGGTCCCACTCGGCACAAGGCTCTGGCATTCTCGCCAAATGGGTAATCCAGCTCCAGCTGCCATAATTCTTCCTCGGTGGCTGGTCTCCCACCAATCCGTAGCTGAAGCATCTGCATGCCAAACATACGTGCCATGTACTGATCGTCACGAGCATGTCGCTCGGCCAATGTCAGTAGTGGCCCGTGTGTGGTGTCGGGGGCCTTAGTTTTTGTCACATCGAGGGCCCACCGCTCCAACTGCGGAATGTAGTCCAAAGCCTCTTCCTCAATGTCGAGGCCTCGGAGGAAGGTGGTGATGAGTCTGCCAAACCCGTATTTGTGGCCCTGGTGCAGTCTGGCTCTCTTCATGGTGGATATAATGACCGCCCCAACATTAATCTCAAGCCCTTTCATAAGGGCATACACCAAGCAGACATGGTCCCGGGTCACATCCGTCATGTGAACTCCCGGGATCAAGCACGAACACACAATCTTCAGCCATATTCTCGCCTCCCTGTTCATCTGTGAATAAGGTAGAGTCTGGTGGTAACCCCTCTCCTTATGTCTACTCCATCGACCTGTGAATCGAGCCCCACACAACGTACGTCTGATGTCGGCGTACGGTGGGGTGATGTTTAGCTAGCAAAGAACGTGGGCGTCTGTGTCCCGCGCTCCAACGATGGCATTAAATTGCTGGGGTTCCAGAGTGACAATCTGCCCTCTGATTTTTATTGTGTGACTTCTGATGGCCGGGTTCCAATTTGCGTAGAACGCTCGGACCAAATGAAGGTTGCACTCCTTGGGCTCCTGAAATATAAAGCTGAGCCCAGCTGCCTCGATTCTCTGCACAATACGTGGGAACTCCTGTGCAAGTGGTTCCCGTGCAATATGTTCCTCGGGGAAGTACTTGTTTTCTTTATGTTTCGCGTACCACTTCTTCCCTTCATCGGTTACCCATCTTGTTCCGTATTGGCGGCGTTGGCCGCGCGGAATAGCAGGTGCAGCTGGGACTGCAGTGCCCAACCTCAATCTTTTTCGTCCGGTGCCTGAGGTAGTAGCACCCTTGCCCTTGTCCTGTCGACTTGCCATTGTACCTGTCAATATATATAAACAAGCACAAAGTTAAGCTAAATACAAGTTAACTTAGGCTAAGGTCGGGTTAAACTAAGTTTACCCCACACTTAGTCCTTAACTATATTTACAATACTTCGACAAGGATTACTCTATTTACAACCCCAAACACAAGCAACCATAAGGTATATTGCTCAGTGCGTTCACGAAAAATTTCGACAGCATAACGGTTAGCGTACTACTCAGACTTCATACAGCTACTCCCAATCCTACTATCGATAGCAATCCAATCATCGCACTTAGCAACAAAACAAAAAAAATAAAAACAACAACGAAAATTCTATTTACATACAAATCTAAATAATCAAACCAATTTACAAAATTTTCGCATTTTCCCCAACAATTCGAGAATTCGTCTTCTCTTAACATTCATACAACATTTACATTGACTTATCTCAATTTACAACCACACCCCGGCATCTAATTCATCAAACTATCAAGTTCCCCAATTCAATTTCAATAACTCAAGCCCTAGAATGCAATATTTCAATCAAATTCGAATTATTCACATAATCGACAAGTTCAAATGCTAATTACAACAATCCGAACATAATCAATCACAAAATAATTCAACATCATGTTTAATTGCTACTTGGGGTGATATATTTCACCTCACATGCTCAAATTTGACTAAAATCGCCAAAAACTTGAGAGAAACGATGAAAACATACCTTTTAGTTGAAGAACCAAAGAAATTTGACGTTTTCCTTGCCTATTAGTGTGGCACGTTGGTTGGGGAGGGGGAATTGGGTGTTTTGGTCGCGGAGGAGGAGAGAAATGGGGAGAAAAAGGGCAAAATCGGGGTTAATTTAAAGAAAAACACGTGGGTCACCCAGCAACCCGGTGTGACCCGACACTGAATAAAGGGCAACGTGTCACGGAGGGTAACGCGGAGCCCCTCCTCCGTGACATGGAGCCAACGCGTTGGCTCTCTGGAAATTTTTAAAAAATCTGATTTTGCCTTCAACGTGTCACGGAGGGTAACGCGGAGCCACTCCTCCGTGACACGGAGCCAACGCCCCAGTGCACTGTTTCTTCAATAAAAATTATTTTCATACCTTGCCTTATTTTTCCCGCTTCCATGCATATTTTTCTCCGTTAGACCTGAAAATCACCTCACTAAATGAAATTGGTTAGATTAATAGATTTTCCTAACTACCATGAAAAAATACTAACTAAAACGAAAAATTTGTACGAAATCAAGAAAAAAGAAAAATGAAAAATAAAAAATACAAATTATGTACACTATACTAAAAGAAGAAAAATAGAATATTTTTCTTTTCACGGGTTGCCTCCCGTGCAGCGCCTGATTTATCGTCGCGGCTCGACGTCCATTATGCTCAATTATCTACTAGGGTGAGGGACGATTTTTCACGATCCTTGTCCTCCCCCCAGTAGTGCTAAAACTCATCTGGTGGCCTTCCTGTTAACTCTCGGGAATCATTCATTATATTAGCCTTCCCATGATCAATCACATTGATCACCGAGAGTTCCTCATTTACAATCGGGAGCTTGGGTGCTTTGTACACGTCAAACACTTCTATCTTGTCATGTGCCCGCATTGTAAGTTGACCCGCAGCTACATCAATTAATGCTTTTCCGGTTGCCAAAAAGGGTCGTCCCAAAATAAATGGGACTTCAACATCTGGTTCAAAGTCCAGAATAATAAAATCGACCGGAAAAATGAGGGAGCCCACTTGCACTAACACATCCTCAACAATGCCATCCGGCTTAGCTAAGGACCTATCCGCTAGCTGACCGTTGTAGGTCTAGAACTCCCTAGACCTAATTTTCTGAATACCGAAGATGGCATCAGATTTATACTTGCCCCCAAGTCGCATAATCCACGAGCTCGGATACTTTGCCCAATAGTCAGCTGGATAGTAAAACTTCCAGGGTCTTTCAGTTTCGTGGGCAGTCTATTCTGAATCCAAGAAGTGCATTCCTCCGTTAAAGCCACCGTGGCATACTCAGTCAAACGACTTTTGTTAGCCACGATGTCTTTAATATATTTTGCATACTTTGGCACTCCCTGCAAGACATCAACAAGAGGTAAGTTAACATGTACCTATTTAAGCACCTCCATAAATTTCTTGAAACACGCCTCCTCCTTGTGTTTCTTAAGTCGTTGAGGGAACGGGGGTGGAGGCCTTTCTGGTTCAGCTTCTTTAGTCTTCCCCCTATCAGAACTTTGTTCATCCTCAACATCTGCTGCTCCTGACTTTTGAGGCGGTCTTTCCGGTTCCACCTCCTTCAACTGTAAGCCACTCCTCATGGTCACTGCATTTACCTGCTTAGGATTAGGATCCGTGTCGCTAGGTAGTCCTCCTCTAGGTCTTGTATTTTGAGCACTAGCAAATTGCCCAAACTGATATTCAAGAGCCTTGGTCGCCAACTGATTGTTCTTCACTTCGGCTGCCAATTTAACATAGTCAGCCTGCAATTGTGCCTGATTAGCGATCATGGTCTTGAACATCTCCTCAATGGTAGGTGATGGTGGTGGAGGAGGGGCATTGTGATTTCTGAATTGAGCTTGATAGTTTTGTTGCCCTCCTTGATTTCTCTGCATACCCTGACCAGAACCTTGTCCTTGTTGGTTGTTGCTACCCCACAAAAAATTCGGATGGTTCCTCCAATTTGAGTTGTAGCCACTACCAAACTGCTGCTGATTTCTCTGTGCATTGCCCACAAAGTTAACAGAATCAGGATTTGCACCACAACACTCAGCTGAATGCTCACTACTACCACACACTTCACACCACATCTGCTGGACTGCATTGACTGAAGCTGAAGGCTGGTTCAAGTTCATATTGCTGAAGTGATTGTTTAACTGATTTTGCAAGGCAGCTATCTATGCAGCGATAGCTGTAAATCCATCCACTTCAAGCACTCCCGCTGCTTTCCTTGCTCCACCTCGAGATGAATCTGCATTCCATTCTGGATTTCCTTGTGAAATTCGGTTGAGCAAAGTGTACAGCTCCTCGTAAGTCTTTTCCAGCGCTTGCCCTCCAGCTGCTGAATCTAACAGAATTTTAGTGTGTGGTTCCAAACCCTCAATAAATGTGTGTACCAACACCTCATTGGACTGATGATGATGAGGACAGTCCCGCAACATGGATTTAAATCTTTCCCAAGCTTGATATAGATTTTCTCCCTCCCTCTGTTTAAAACTTAGAATTTGACTTCTAAGTCTGGCTGTTTTACCAGAAGGGAAAAATCTAATCAAAAACTTCCGTGCAAGATCATCCCACGTTGATATAGAATTGGGTGGTTCAGCTTTTAACCACCTCTTGGCTTCACCAAGTAAGGAAAACGGAAATAAGGTGAGACGAACATAATCAGGTGACACTCCAGTGGGTATATAAGTGTCACTTATCTCCAAAAAGTTTTGGAGATGTTGTTGTGGATCTTCATGAGGGAGACCGGTAAATTGCCCGCTTGTGTGCAAGAGTTGCACCATATTCTGCTTTAATTCAAACCTCCCTCCAGGCTCTGGTTTGCGGATGCTAGAATGTACATTATTAGCGTGTGGGATTGCCACCTCGCGAACTGGCCTTGCTGCTGCTTCATCGGGCACTAACACTACCCTCACAACTGGTGGATTTTGTTGCTCCATAATAGATTGTCGGAACAACTGCATCTTTTTTTGTAGAGCTTCTCTACGTTGACTATGAAATTCATGTTCAGGCTCTAAGTAAGATTCCATCAGCTCTTTGTCCCTTGCCAGTGTTCACAGAAACAAAATCTGCAAAATACAGGCTAAGACCAAGTTGTTAACACTTAAGAAAATAAAAATAAAAATACAGTAAATTTACACTAAACACAATTTCACAAATCGCCTAGCCTCCCCGGCAACGGCGCCAAAAACTTGTTCGGTCTGTTCGGTTGGTATTATATATTATAAACCGACATGCAAGTGCACGTGGTCAAACAAGTAATAAAGTGGCTAAGTAAGCCAAGTATCGATCCAAGGAGGCTCAGGGTATGTAAAAATTGCCTAAGTATACTATATTCTTATTTTACTTCTAACTACGCTAACAACAACGTAACCAACAGTTAATTAAGTTTTTGTTTATAAAATATATACTAAAACTATTAACAATTATTTACTGTGAATTTAAACTATGGATATGAGCATGCCAAGGTTAAGAACGAGTAATGAATTCGATTGTAATAATAATTCGGTTAATCTGTTCTTCATGTTGCTAGCCAAGAATAGTAGCCTAGAAATTAAAACTCTCGTATTTAATTTCACTTAAGAATCATAAACCATTTGTCTACATTTCTGTGATCAAATGCAATTTACGACCTAGCAATACAATTCCGGTTCCTAAATTGACTAATACGGCTTTCAAGTATATTTCTATCAGGAAAGCACATCACAACCTAATTTTCCCAAATCAAGTTAAGAACAATACCCTATTAATTCACAACTTTTCAATTTCTTGCTCTCTCAAGTGAAATTGGACTTTTTAGATGTACATTAATGTCGTCCAAGCACTAATGCAGTAAGAACAAAAATTAATAGAACAACATGAAAGAAGAAGAAGAAGAAAACCATATCATTTACAATCAAAATTCACTACACATGTTCAAAACCTTAGCAAGGAAGAGAATTAGCCACTCATTTGTGGATTGATCATCCTAAAACAAGTGTAAATCATACATACAATTGATTGAAAGAAGAAAGGAAGAGAAGAAATCCCTTAGCTTTTTCGTCCCTCAACTGCTGCTAACCCACGTTCTAGCTCCACCAAGTCTGAACTAATTAAAATAAACCTAAGTGTGCTATTTATACTAGAGGGAAATTTTTCCCGGAATAACAAGCAACGTGTCACGGAGGTCAACGCGGAGCACTGCCTCCGTGACACGGCATGGACGCGGACCTTCACTGGAAATCCAGGGTCCGGTAAATTAGCCTCAACGTGGCACGGAGGCCAACACGGAGGCCTATCTCCGTGCCACGGAGCTGTCGCGAGGCCTCACTGGAAATTGCCATTTAATTGCCTCTCCAGGCAGTGTGCCTCTGCGATGGTAGCGTGGCCGGCTCCATCGCGGAGCCCCTATAATTTGTGCACTCCAATGTCTTTTCCACGCTCGTATCCAAGTCCAACTCCGATATAGTTCCAACATGCATTTTAGCTCCTAAAAATCATATTTTCCTGCAAAACAAATGCTAATCATGTTGGTTAGTATAAATTCATATTTTATTACCAATTACATGAGAATATATACATATTGCACACAGACAAGGAAAAAATAATACGTTAGAGTATCACTTGGGCATATAAATCTGCCCAAGATCAATCAACTCTCGACCCAAGGAACTCAGGGATATTCATCCTGAGGTAATCTCGAACTCGGGCTTCCGTTGTGCTCCCATTTTGTGGAACATGGACCACTACCTACTGGTTGACCTGAGCAGTCAGAACCTAGGCCAATATTTGAAAAGCTACCCTAAACTCAGCATGAGAGACCTGCTCAGGCAACGAACCTGATGGAGCTGGCGGGGCTTGACGGTGCACATCTCCATTGTCATCCTCGTGGCCATTTCTGTTTCCGTTCCTTCTTTAGTTAACTCAGCGTGGACGCATGATTTTTCAAACGTGCATAGCATGAGTTAGAAGGATAGATAGATACTTTATCGCATGACATAGATCACGAAAAAAAGGAAATTTCCTAAAACATTTCATATTCTCTTCGCCATAAGTGTGGCGCACTTCACACCCATGAAAAAGACTCTACTTAATGCGGCTTTTAGACACCCTAGAGCACACTGAACCTTTTCTCTATACTAAGTTTGTCACAACCCAACCTAGGCCCGGATCTAGATATGGAACCTAGAACCATAAATGGCTCCAAGCCGATCCATGGCATGAACATGAAAACTAAAGCTCAACATAAATAAAGTGGAAGACTAAATTTTGAAATAGCGAAGTCTTTATAGTAAAACATTTTAAACAACGGAAATTCCAAAACACTAAATCCGAAGCTGGATATACAAACTATGTCTGATAAGCCTCTATCATACTGATTAGCTGATGGAAAACACCCCCAACTAGCTCACTAGAAGTCTGAAATAGAAAATGACAACAACTCAACTAATTGAAAGTCCTCGAAGTATAAGGACTCACCAACACTATCTCATCTAAACTCTGGAAGCTGGCTAGCAGCGAGACTAAATCTAAATATCTGATCCTATATTATGAAATGATACATCATAGGGTATATGATCAGTACTTAGAATATACTGAGTATGCAAGGTATGTAAAATAATGCTAAGTATATAAAATTGAAATCACGCATATCTTAAATTGTAACATTATAAGATTCTAAGAGTAAAGGTTGTATGCTGATATCTGAAAACATGAGTAGATAAAACTGAAATAAGTACATATGGCTTACCATATCTGAAATCATATGTAAAAGTTCACAAACTAATCCTTGGATCAAACCTGCAGAAAACATCATATAATATCTTATAGTACATGCATTACTGAAATCATGAGGAATAATGGGAGACTCATCTTAATCACCAACCACCATGTATGAGCTCATGATGATCCCACATCTTTCCCACGTGGAGGAGAGTCATCCTAAGCCTGATCAGGGAAAAGGATTAAGTAAGGTGTGATATCACGGTGGGCCTTTGGGAGGGGAACGCTCTCTAGAGAGGCCCCAAAGTATACCTACATTGGCGCGTAGTTTATGAGACTGGGAAACCCTGGAACCCCTAGCCTACTCGGTGCTAGACACTACTCCCAAAACATGTATAAAGCTTATATAATCATATATCAAAACATAACATAAGTCTTAACATATGGGGAGTCTTGACCGTAAAACTTGAGATAACTGAACTTATTAGCCTTGGCTAAATCATGAAATCTTGCTTAAGTTGAGTGGGCTTGCCCAAATCTTAACATCATGGATTCATGAGATAGACATCATAAGTAAAATCATAAATATATTCATAGGTAATTTGTAAATGTTCATACATGCTAGATATTTCATCATACTTGGAAGTATAAATCATAAACTCAACTTTCATGAAACTTGAATATTAGGGAATCATGTTCTTAAAACTTGAAATCATGAATTGTAGCTAAAATAGGTATAAAATATCATGCCCCACCTTGGGAGGCATGAGTGGAACCTAATGCCACACTAGGATCTAGGCTGACTTGGCTGGGCATATGCAGCTCTGGTTCCTGCCAGCAACTTAAAATCAAGAAAATCAATAGCTATATATCGGCTGTAAACACAGCCCCAGGCTGACAAGGCCACATAGCAAACTTGTAAAAGAAAACAGCTAACCTAGAAAACATGACAATAAAAGGATCCTGTACGGGCTGACAAGGCCACCATGCTGTCTAAGTTATAACAAAAGGAAAATAGGCAGTCATATATAAACTATAGCCGACAAGGATGCTAACTAAAAGCTACATTAGGCCCTACATGGACAACATACAAAACATACTATACATAGGCCCCACATGGACAACAACAACCAATAACTAAAAATTGTAGTTTGCAAGTCTCTAAGATTGGAACAGTGGTTGGAACAGAACCCCGACCTACCCAAAAGCTGTACAACAAAAAGAGCAACCTTTCTAACTGTCAACTCCAAAAAAAGGGAGCTGACTAATCTACTAATCCAGGTTGATGGCTAAGAAGGTCCTAAACCACATCTATCTACACCTGCAGGCAAGTATACAACACCCCATAGATGGGTGTCAGTATAATATGCACCGAATATGTAAGGCAGTAATGAAAATGACTGAATAGAGCTGATAAAAGAATTTAAAGTAATTAATAAGAAGGATAAGAATTATCACCTACATAGTGTCACAACCTAAAATATAGCTAACAAGTAAGTATACAAACAAGAACCTTTCTTGGACCCCTTAAGCCTAGAAGGTACAATCATCACAGAATAACCTATCTGGGCTTCTATAAGCCCTGGCAAGTACAGTTCAATCTATGTACCCCTAATCGGGTCAATGTGATGCAACAGGTAACTATAGCCAACCTACCTGGCCTCTAGGTCAGCAACTAAGCCAGTTGGGCTCCTGTAGCTATGTCTGAGCCCTCTAGGCTCCTATGACTGCACCCTAGGCTCACAAGGCTCGACGGAGGGTCAGTGATGTCGTTGTGGCATAAAAGAACTCCATTCGTGGATTGACTGTAATATGGCCTTATAGGCCTGAATATAGTCCTTATATGTCATGTAGCTCCTCTGAGCGATCTATAGTCCCGTAGGTGATGACACAGCTAGTATGTCACACCCCGCCTTGGGGGGTATGACTGGCACCTGATGCCCTACTAGGACCTGACCTGCTGGACTGTAAGCCTGGGCACATCTGGTGCCTGGCTGGCTCTAACTCATATTTCTGGAAACAAAGGGCTATATAACGGCTGTAAATACAGCCCCCGGCCTGTTGGCCTATAGCCTTCTGTACCTGTACTAGCAGCTGACCAGAAACATATTAGCTCAGGGAAACCTATGCGGGCCGACAAGGCCACCATGCTGTCTAGTTATCTGCAACTCAATCATAAAGCACAAAAGGAAACTACGTGACCGGCAAGGTCACCACCACTGGCAAGCTATGGCCCCACACGGCCAAAGTAAAATAAAGCAAGAATACTGACAACCAAACAACTGCACGGCCTCACACGACCGGTTCATCTGACCACAGGGAATATATAGACTGCAAGCCTCTAAGAATAGTAATAGAACTGGTCGGGACAGGGCCCCGACCTACCCGTACTATAAAACAAAAGAACTGAAGTACACCTCTGGAATTCAGTCTCCGGATGACAGGAGCTGAATACTCGATCGCTGACAGGAATCACGTGGTGTCACCTGCTCATCTATAAGTACCTGCAGGCAAGTAATGCAGCGCCCCACCGGGCGTCAGTACCGCTGGTACTGAGTATGTAAAGCAATAACTGAAGCAAAATCTGAATACAATAATATAACTGAAGAAACTGAAGTAGAGAGAATAGACTAACTGTCTGATAATGTAAATCATACCTTCTCTCAATCTTTACTGGGAAGGATAAGAGTCATACCTAGAAACGTATCGTGCTACTGCTGATCTACTTGTATCTAACATAACATGGCATAACATGAAATAACATAACATAGCACACACAAACCTTACCCGGCCCCCATAAGCCGGGAGGTACAGCCAGCACAGAATCTATACCCCTACCCCGGTCATCCCATCTCCTACAATGGCTGTAAGCATCCAGCCGGTCCCTGGGTATGCACTTGGGCTCGCTGAGCCCCTGACTATAAATGTACCTGAGTCCGAAGGACTCCAAAATCAACACCCCGGGCGTACCCGCTCGACGGGGGTGTATAAGGGCCGACCAAGGCACAATATGGGGAAACTGGCATCCCATCTTCGTACCCTTGCGGGACGGCATATCACTCCGTAGAGTGACGTATCCTCGTCCTCTGGCGGACGAGTCGATACAGCTATTAACCCTGGGCGGTCATGAATGCTAGGTAATCCAACCCCAATCAATACAACGGTCTCAACTAGTCATGCTGTCTGTATATCTCATAAGCTAAGGCTAACAGGGGTAAGGTGTCGTATATATAGCTGCTGAGCTAATAATAGTAATCTGTAAGTGCCTGATCCGTGCTGAGGCAGGTAATTATAAATACGAACATAGTCTCCTGTCAAACTGTACTGGAGCAATGCTATACAAGATGGTGTTTCTGCTAAAAGCTATACTGTTTACTGAGTTTCTGTATTAACATGATTTCCTATTTCTAACATGCTTTCTAAACTTTATTTAGTTACTATTCTATGTCTGAAATGCTTTACGCATACTGTACTACTTCGCGAGGTTTCAGCTAAACACAACAATATCTTAACATGGCATATTACATCACATACTGTATATACTGGGCAATCTTTAATACTTACGTCAGAATCTATATCATACGGATAGGTCTCGTACACGTTACAACCCAAAACTTCTCATATTGCACCAATATTCATAATAACACAATAATCGACTTCTGAACATTCTACTGGTCTGTAAATTACCATACTGTCTCAATATTACTTAACTTGCCGAGGAAACTGACTTTACATACCTTATTCTTGAGCTATTCGTCTGTCGGACGAGGCTCGGCCGGTACTTCAACTGTTTTCTCCCCACTGCATTCATAAATATGTCAATCAATACTAAATACAACTTTATTTCAAAAGGCAACGTCACTTTCGATATAGTTTATAGCCTAAACTTAGGCTTATCGAAAGACGGTCGAAAACTCGCTATTTTTCAGCGGCCCAGAAGGGAGAAATATTTACTTCTCAGCTAGGAACACATAGACACTAATTTAGAGCAATTCCACTTACCTTGGCTCGGTGGCTCGACGATTCGTCGGCCGTATTTTACGAAACTGAATCCGTAGGAATGCTCTCTGCTGCTAAATACTTCGGTATCTGGGATTAATTTAAGTTTGGGCAGCGTTTGGCAGCGTAATCGGATGGAAATTAATTAATTTCCTTCGTCCCTCTCTGTTCTCTGCGTTTGCCTCTGTTTCTCTGAAATTTATTTAAGATTTTATCAATTAAAACCGTAGTGGGGCTTTATATACTTGGGCCTGGACAAGGCCAACGTGTCACGGAGCCAACGCGGAGGCTCCTCCTCCGTGACACGCTGCCATCGCGGAGGGGCTCTGCCTCGGCTCCTTCCGCGATGGTTCGACAGGCTTCTCGTCCGATCTTTTCCCGAGCCTTTCTCCCACACGTATGGCCTTCAAATATGCTTAATCAACGTGGGAATAGGTCATCTAAGTGCCGGGAATTCTACGGGGTATAACATAGTAACCCTGAGATTGATCGATGGAAGGCTATATTAGTTAGGGTCAGTCCCAATCGAAGTACTATGCTTTAGTTTCAAATCTATCTATAACCGCTAATCACAATATATATGCTTACGACTTGCTTACGCAGACATAGGTTGTATCACTATATGATGGGAATAACTTGCCGAAGAGGTTAGCCTTAACATACCTCGAATGTCGATTTTCATTCACCCACACAGCTCCAACCTGAAGCCGGTAAGTCCACTCAATTGCAGTCCTACGCTGAGAGAATAAGGTTATTACAATTGTAGGAATCGGCAATAATAATAACTTTTAAGCATTTTTATCGTAATTCAAACTCTATCCAATTCATCCAAAAACTTATAAATTCTCGAGAGTTTAGAAAGTAGAAATATTTACCTATCACTTGTAGCCCCTTAGGACTCAATTAGAAGTGATATCTACAACTTTTACTCAGCGGGGTTCCGGCATTCTGAGCAAATTGTCAAGAAATAACTCCGCAGGAACGTTCCTCATGGGCTTGTAACTCATTATCCAAGATAAATCTACATTTGGACGGAGTTTAACTACGTAATTTGATGAAAACTGATGAAATAATTGCTCAATGTCACTTTTTTGCCATGGGAAAATGTTGAGAATGATCTAATTAAACATAAAGGAGGTTATATAGTTTTTGAGGCGGTGGCGGGGCATGCGACGCGCCAGCCACAATGCCAGGCCACTAGTGCGATGCGCCGGCCAGTGCGCTATCATGGCCTGTGCGGCGTGGCACCCAGTGCTCGCAGCCTCCGGCCCTAGCCTCTTTCTCTCTTGATGTTTTTCTCTTATACTCATCCCCCGAGGCCTTTCTCGTATGTTTCATACCCCCCAAAAATCTCAACATACATATGCACGTATCGGTTAAACGATAGGAACTTACAGGGTGTAACATAAAACCTGCCCATGAATCTTAAAACATCATTTGAAACATGAAGGGAATTGACCCATGAATTAAACAGAGAAAATTTCATAGAATTGGGTTAAGACCCCATAGAGTCATAAACTTGAATTCATGAACTTGAGATGGGATTTGGGCATTAGAGTGAAGGGAAACTCTCATTCATGACCCTACATACCTGGATAATTGATTCTACACTCTTCCTTGAAAGCCCATAAGATTTGGAGAAGAACTTGAAGAATTCTAGACTTGATCTCCTTTGGGATTCTCTAACCTCGCATGCATGGGGAGAGAATAGGTTAGAATAGGCTAAACCCTCTTAAATCCCCCCTAACTAAGCTTAAACAACATAGTTTAGTGCTTAGGAGCTTAGGAATTATGAAAATGTCCTTATTAAATTTGCAGAAAAATTGCTTACTATCGAAGCAACGACTAACACCACGAGTCGTATCCTGATACCACGACTCGTGGGTTCCTTCTGTTGCTATCACTTCTTCATCCTTGGGTTTCTGGAGTTATCCATGAGTCACATGATTAGTTGTACCACCATTCCACGAGTTGTTGGACCCATCCATTACTACGATAAGGAAAATTTCCTGCTCCTTTCTATGGGTGTGAGTAACAACTCGTTGTTCCTCACAATGGGTTGTACCTTGACCCGTACCTTCCAACTCTGCCACCTTAGATCCAACCAATGAGTCCTTACCACAATCCATGGTTCCTCACAACCAGTGAGTCCTTGTCACGACTCATACCTTTCATCCTTACAATCCAAAATCAAATGACGACTCTAATCCATGAATTGTTACTAGGATCCACAAGTCATTACTGGACTCGTTGCTGTCAACCTTTCATCAGCAGAATGCTAACCACAAGAGATCCTATGACTCTTGACCTCTCCCAATGACTCATACCACGAGTCATTTTGAGGTGATTCTTCTCACTTTTCTACTGATCACATTCCAAATCTCGAGTCTAATCTTTAGCACTTTTGGTGTATTAATTTAGTTTATCATTCGATTATGTTATATTTAGTTTTAGATTTTAGTGAGCTAGTTGGGGATGTTGTCCCGTCAGCTCATCAGACAATTTAGAGGCTTATTAGACATTATGTGGATTTGCGACTTTGTCGAATGTTGACTCTGTTTTATGATCATTATGTTATTCATACTTCCACTTATTCATGTTTCAGTTATCAAATTTCATTTGATGTATGCCTTTAATTATCATGTTTATGCCATGGGTTGACTAGGAGTCATTTGTGGTTTTAGGTCCCATGTCTCGATCCAAGGTCCCTGTTCAAGTCATGACAAATATAGGCCTTTTTAGATTGATTCTTTCCTCCCTAAAGGATGCTTCAATTGAGGGACAATATTACCAACTTTAGATAGCTTCAAGGAGATCCACCTCATGACGTTTGGCTCCATTGTCAGAAGAAGGTTGCAATATGCCCCAACCATGGTTTCCCTAAAGGAGTCTTACTTCAAAGCTTCTATCGTTCCCTCGACTTGATCAACAAGTTGGTGGCCAAAAACCTTGCTGGTGGGTCCATCATCAACCAAACATACAGAATGGCCAAAGCTCTTCTTGATCGTATGACCAAAACAAATAGAGCATGGCACACTAGAGACAGCAAGGTGTCCCCAAGTGGCACCGCTTTCAAACTTGTAACCATTGAAATAAGAACACATGGTGAGGAAAGAGATGAAACCATGGAAAAGATGATGACCCACCTTGAGGTAATGACTAAACATGTTATGGGGACTGGAGCCAAGAGTGTGAATTTTGTAGGGACCTAAAGGCATGGTCAATACGAGGGAGATGTTTCACCTTCTAAATATGATGAGGAATGTCAATACATGGAGGGTCAAATTGTGGGTCCTTGTCAAGGGTACCAAAGTGCCAACCAAGGCCCTTGGAGCCCTCGTGAAGAGAATCAAGGTAGGATAGGTTGTCAAAATCAAGGCTGGAATGTGCGCCCAAATTACACCTTGTAATGAAATATAAAGCGGTCGATGTTCAAATATAGAACCCAACCAGGGTTTGGATCAAATCCCATGGTAAATATGGCGAGGACCTCAGTTAATGCATTTAGCTACTACTATTGGCTTACTTATTTTACTAGGGAGAAATTGTAACAAGAAATAATGAAAAAATAGTATAGAGAAATGAATAGATCCTTGATTTAAAATTGATTGTATTCAAAGAGTGAGTTGACTAGGATTGTGTTCCCCATGACTTCATAGCCACAAAGAGTTTTATACCAGTGATCTATTCTGGTGTTTAGCATGCAATATAGGTAAGTTAACTTCACCTAAATGGTTGTTCCCCTACTTAGATGATTATCACCATGAAACTTGATTCGTATTCGGATGTATACTTAATTAACCCTTACCCTTGATATCGAATTAGCTATTCCCGGACAAGGTCAACCTATTAGATGAGGGTTGATAGCCTCAAAATCTCTGTTGTTAATCCTTTTTCCCATTCATTACCCCTTTGATCCGGTGAGTAAGAAGAGGCAAATTCCAACATTTGCAACCGTTAAGAAGCAATTGAAAAGAAGGAAAAAACAATACATGCATAAACCCCATTCAAGATTCACTAAGTATTTTTGCCTATGTGTGTTAATTCATCATGATTCCCACAACCCTAGTTATGGGTTTAGATACTCATGCTTGAAAAATAACAATTAAGAATTATAGATGAAATCATAATTGTAACTTACAATAATTCGAAGAAGAAACCAAACGTCTTGAATAAATTAGCAAGAATCTAGTATCAATAATCCAAAGTTGTTTGAATCCCCAAATTCAAGAACAAAATTATAAAAGTTGTTTCTTAAACTTTAATGTCGATCAACAATAATGAAAAATATAGTAAAAAGTGGTAATAAAGATTCCCCTGTAAAATAAACCTAAAGAAAATATTTATAGACATAAAACAAATCCTTTCCAAAATCAACTTAGATTCTGGTGTCGGCAAGTACCACGATTCCGTCGAAAGCTTCAACGGCCCATTGGAGTGTTCATTCATCCAGTCATTGTTCCCCTCAAACTTATCTTTTTTGGCATATGGCTTCAAACAATGGCTCATTGTGAGATCCTATGAGCCGTTGGTTCTATATGTTGCTTTCTAGCCTCCTGAACATGGTCTCTAATTCTCAGAGTACGGGTGCTCAGGATGACCCATCCTTTGATGACACGGCCCATTCTGTCTGTCCGTTGAATGACGTCTTCTCTAATCACTCTTCTCTTATCCTTCCCACGATCGAATAGGATGGTCCGTTATAAGTTCCTATGGTCCATGGGTTTCAGCCGTTGCTTGGCACTCTAGTTCACCACTTCTCTGAATTGGATGCAATGACTACCTGGGACGGCCCGTGTAAGGACCAATGGTTCGAAGTAAGGTTCTTCTAAGGAACTTTTCCTCTTTTACTATTCTTTTCTTAGTTTTAACTCCCACGGCCTATGTTTACCTAAAAAACTATCAAAATGCATCATATCCACTTAAATGTACCTAATGTCATGCACAGTCACATGGTTTTAAGCGTCGCTAGTTCCGTAAAATCATGGCACATAAGAATGATAGAAATGATGATGGGGGAACCGATGGTGAAATTGTGAGGGGTATCATAGAAGCTCAAATCGATACATACATCCTCCCAAAGAGGATGCGTCCCAAATGAAACCAGGGATAAGCGATGTTTGTAGTTCGAAATTGAGGAGATGTTAGCTAGGGTATTGAAAAAAGTAGAGTCCACCAATAGTGTAGTGAAGGAATTAAAAGGGGAGGTTTCTAACCTTGCCCAAACTGTGAGCTCCCATTCAGCCTCCATCAAGAATTAAAAGACTCAAATGGCTCATCTCTCAACCCAAATGAACCCTCGGATGAAAGAAACCCTTCCGAGTGACACTATGCCAAATTCGAAGAAGGATAATCATTGCATGGCTATTGTCACAAGAAATGGAAAAGTTGTAGTTGATGCAGATGTTAAGGCTAAGAAAGTTGTTAATCCTAAACCAAGTGATGAAGTGAGTGATAAGGTGCCAAGAGGACTAATTTGTGTTGACAATGAGGAAGAACTAGAGGAAGAAGGAGTAGATGCTCCTCCTGAGAATGTTGTTGTTGATAAAGAGGGCAAGGAGATCCTCAATACAAAAGTCCAAGAGCCTAGAATTCCACCCTTTACCCTCAATAGTTGGCTCTAAAGTAGGAGGACAACCAATTTTGAAAATTCATTGACATGTTCAGTAAGTTTTCCATAAATATACCGCTTGTGGATGCATTTCTCCAGATGCCTGGCTATGCAAAAATCATGAAGGAGCTATTGAAAAAGAAGAAGTTGTGGATGTGGGCACAGTGTAGGTCTCACACCATTGTACCATCGTGATGGCCAGCAATCATGCTCCTAAGAGAGAGGATCCAGGAGCATTCATCATTCAATGCACTATTGGAGTGCATGTTCAACAAAGCGCTATGTATCTTGGAGCGGGTATCAACCTAATGCCTCTCCTAATTTTCAAAAGGTTAGGTTTGAGGAGTCCCAAACCTACAACAATGAGGCTGTTAATGGTTGATCTCTCTACAAAGTGCCCCATAGGAGTGCTTGAAGATGTGTTGGTCTGAGTTGATAAATTTATCCTTCCAACCGACTTTGTCATGCTAGATTGCGATATGGATGTTAAGGTGCCCATAATCTTAGGGTGATCACTGTTAGCTATGGGGAGAGCATTTGTTGATGTAGATCTGGGGGAGTTGAAGTTTAGAGTTGGTGACGAGGAAGTCACATTTAATGTTTGTCAACCAACGCAACCCCCTGATGAATGCAAAGTGATTGTGGTCCTTGAGGAAGAAGATGAGCAAGGGAGCAAAAGTGATGACAGAGTTAATGCGAAGAATGACTCTCCAGATGATTGACGAGTGGCTGATGAATCTGTCGTGCCACAACATTAAATAAGGCACTTCTTGGGAGGCAATACAAGTGTTTTTGAATTCAGTTGCATTGATGACCTTTTTGTTTTTATTTTATAGGATGGATTGGATGTAAAACCAAGTGGAAGAAAAAAGGGGACAAGCTTTGTGCAAGACCTGCGAAATGCAGGTACCAAAGTACAATAAGTCCAGGTGCAGTGTGGAACCAGAAAGTCTAAGAAAAATAAAATATATATGCACCTTACCTGCAAAACGCAGGTGTAAGCCTGAAGAAATGCAGTTCTGGCATAGAACCAAACCAGAATACCTGGCAAAATTTGAAAAAGCGGAGGTAACCTATGAGTCACCTACAAAACACAGGTGCAGACCCATGAAAGGCAGGTCTGGCACAGGACAAAGGCAGTGCACTGGGAAAAATGAGGCATCCTGCATTTGGAACTACGATTCGCAGGTGCATATTTGCAGCCATAGGTATAGCAAAGGAGCAGGTACTTGCAGAATTTTAAAATTATTGACTGACCCGTTGACCAAACCCGACCCATGACTGATGCAAATCTTTTAAACTTCTCCCCCATCCCAAAACCCCCATTTTCTACACCATTTTCCATTCCCATAACCCCTCAACCAACCACTTAAACTTCCCCCATTAAACCCATTTAATCCCATATTCAAATCCACCAATCCATTCATCTTCCCTCCATTTATAAATTCCATCTCCCTTCAGCTTTTTCTACCATCACTCAAAACTCTCTCTCACTAAACACAAGAAAGAAAAGGCATTGGTTTGGCCATTATGAAGAAACAATATTTCAAGTTTCACATTTCGTTTCTCTTCTCACCCATTTGGTATGTATCACTTTTCATTTTTGTTTTTCGAAATTCATGATGATTCTAATACAAGAAGCATACTAGTATTTTGATTTTTCTTGACCCATGTTCCCCCATTTTCCACTCTCTGTTATTCATGTTTTTGATAGAAGTGATGGTTGTGGGTGTTGTGGAGGAAGTTGAAATTGAAAAATCTATTTGGGTAGAGATTCTTATTCATAATGCTAGATCTAGTATATATGCTCTTATGTCTTGAAATATTAGTTGGGGGGTGAAATCTGAGTAAATGATTTTTCCCTATAATAGATAGGTTGATGTCTTTCTTAAGGAAAAATCATCATTCTTTCTTTCATGATTTATGATAGATGAAAATGTGATATTATGATTGAGTTCGGTGAATTCGGCATTTGATTTGATAAGTTTGGGTTGGTTTAGGCACTTGACATTTCCCGATGATAGACGGGGTAACGTCCATCTTAAGGGAAGGTGTTGAATGGTCCCAATAGTCTTGATGGTAGTCTAAATGATTCTTAGATTTTTTCGGGGAAGGTTGAGTGCCCATAAGATGTAATATGCTCATACATGTGTGAAAATGGGAGATATAGAGTGTGAAAAATCAAGGGTAGTCACTTTCGTGCAAATGCAACTCGCAGATGCCTATCTGCAAAACGCAGGTTGTACTTCTGCGCCACACCTATGAAGCGCGGCTCGTTACCTAAGAAATTTAGGTGCAACACAGGTACCTCTGAGATTTTGCTGAGTTTATACCACAGATCTGCGACCCACTTGTGAGCTACTAGTCTCAGCCTGCAAAATGCAGGTCTGACGCAAGTGCTGCCAGTTTGTGATAATTATGTTCCATTTTTGTGGACATCCAATCTCTTTTTCATTTATCTCTCAGCATAGCATAGTTATTTTATTTTACTTTCTTCATGAAAAACACAAAAAGATTATAGTTTTTGTGGAACTAACATTTTCATATAGGAATGTGACTTCTTCTAGGCAACAAGATAAAGGGAAAGCCCCGTCATCATCTAAAAGTTAAGGAAAGGGAAAGGAAAAGGCAACCCCAGCCCCTGCTAACAATTGAGATGCCATCATCTTCTGTGTTACAGACATGAAAGAGTACTACCTCACATACATAAATAGGTCAACCACTCCGTAGAAGCGCTTTTATTTGGTAGAGCTGGGGAATGACTTCCTCAACATCAACGCACAATTCAACGAGAGGCATTGGCGGGATTTCATGGAGGCTCTACCCAATTGCTTCCCGAACTTGGTGCCAGAGTTCTATGACTCATATCAAGTGAGGCATGACTCCATGAAGCATAAAAGAAAGGTAGATGAGTTCCTATGTATCCCATGAATCATGGTCCGCTAAGTAGAGGTGGACATCACTCCAAATGCCATCAATGCTATTTATTGGGAGGATGTAATTGACTCTAGGACCAAGTTTGCGGTGAGGGTAGAAGACAAGGAGAATCAATTTGGCTGGATGGCGCGGATCATTGCCAATGGTCCCCCAGTCTGGGGACCATGGGAAGCGAAACTGCAAGGCAAGACCTCAAACTCGAGGCCAAACTGCGGCTGAAGTTTGTGTTTTGCCATCTCATGCCTTCCAAGAATGATCAAAGGGTTCACCTTAAGGCCTCTATATTAATTTCTTATATTATGTCTGGAGCACCCATAATCTTCGGCAAAGTGGTCGCACCTAGATGAAAAGAAAAGCTCGCAATCAAGGCCTCTTCATACCCTACCCGGTGCTCATCAGCCAATTATGTGAGCGAGCAAGGGTCCCTCTATTTCAAGATGAAAAGTGCAGCTCCACTACTGGTGTGGTTGGCGTAGACAAGAAGAGGGACACTAAAGCTCCCAAAATTAAGAGAAAGAGGCTGCAAGGTTAGGATGCAGCGAGGGCTCGATCCCTCATGACCTAGATAAGACCTCTATGGCTCCCGACCTCAATGATCCAAACCCTGTGATGTCCAAACATGTTTATGAAGAGGCACCACTCTGAGGGGCTTCACCTCCTCCTTCATCCTCTAGATCAAGTGGGATCCAAAAGCTGGCAGAAATGATATACTCGCATGAAAACCAACTCCAAGGTTAGCTCAAGATCTATCAGCCTTCATCGAAAGGTTGGTGAAGAAGGCAATGAAAGATGTGTTTGAGAACAAGTTGTGCTCCCGAGTGGATGTGGTTGAGGGAGCGGTCTCATCTCTCTGAGCTGATGTGAGAGAGCTGCAGAATAGGAATCCCATGGCCGACCCCGACATTAGTTTTCTTGATGAAGCCATGGCTGCCCCACCTATAGCCCAAGGACCCATTTATGACCTATTTACGGGCTTAGATGAAGAAGATGAGGCCGATCATGAATGTGATGGTGGTGCGAATGAAGAGGTCGATGATGATGCCAAAGAATAGCAAATTCAGGGAGTTTTGACCCATCCTTGTTCTTACTTTGTACGTTGGGGACAATGTAACTACTTAGTTGGGGGTGGGATGTGTTTTTCTTTTTGGTTAATTATTGTATTTTTTTGCCCTTTGCGGGGTTGAATTATTATTTTTCTTTGTTGATGTTCTTGTTTTTCTAGTTGAATGAATATCTTTGTCGAGATTATGCTAAAATGAAAATCTTTTGGTGACAATGTGAGTTGCCATTGATGGGTCTATTTTACTTTGCCAAATGATTTATGACCAATGGTTAATAGTCGTCTTTGTTCATAGAAAATAGGAATAAACTCCAAGAATTTTTTTTATACCATGCTTCTTTCCCAAGGACCAAAATTCTCTTTCTTTCTTCTTTTTTTAATTATCGAATCGGATGACATTTTCCTATGATAGATTAAGAGGCGAACCTCTTAAGAAAAAATGTCAAGGCTAGTATCTTTTTGAGTCTTTTGTCGCACTTGTTTTAAGAGGTACGATCAAAAAAATTTTATTTGCATTGTAACTGAGTTTTGAGATAAAAGGGGCACTTGAAATTGCAAATGAGCACTCTCTTGTCATGGGTTGCACGTTCCATGTTTGACTTTTTGATTCACAAGCTAGCTTGCTAAAATTCATACTCTTGATGTGATTTTGAAAAATGCATGAACTCCTTGATTGTGATGCCTTGTGTGGTGAGGCCTTTAGCTTAGTTCTCGTGTGTGCATAATTGTCTAAAACTTACTCTAAGTGTGACCCAAGGAAAAATTCTAGATGTTCCTGCACTTAGAACATGATCTTAGGCTTTATTTGAATAGTCACTTCACCAAAAATGACCTCCTTAAACATCGATCTTTGCGAGCTAATGTTTAAGCCTTTAACCCTTTTTTCATGAAAATCACATTACAAGCCTATTATTCTTTTATAATCCTTGTTGTTGGCACCCATCCTCCCTAATTGCTGGTGAATAAAAGAAAATTAAAAAATGGGGCTTGAAGCCCAAGAGTTGGAGAGAGGTAATGAAATAACTTGACATGAGGCAAAAACCTAACTTTGGGGGTTTAAAAAAAGGGAAATATGTGAGCTTCAATGTGAGATAGCACCAAATTATGAATGAAATGAATGAAAAAGGTTGGTTAAAACCTCTTATCATTAGAAGAAAATAATAGTTGAAAGGTACTATCTCTTCCTTAGATGAGGCTAATTGTGGAATCCAAGGTGTTGTAAGGGTGGTTCTTGATGAAAAATGAAGATGATGAACAAAGAGAGATAAGGTGGAGTGATCACAATAATGAAGAGGAATGTTTGAATATGTTCACAAAAGACTTTTGGGAGGTTCTTGTCACTAGAACTAAAAAAATCTATCCTTACACCGAGCCTTCAATATGACCCTCAAGACCTTAGTGATTCTGAGTGTAGCAACCTATATTAGTGGCGAGTTACACGAAGGGCAAGCCTATAGGTCAATTTGGATGCACTTGAATTTCTTTGTGAGAGTGAGTGTATTTGCTTTATTCTATATCCCTATGTGTGTGAATGCATGAAACTGAATGGGATCTCTCTTTGTATGAGTGGCATCACTTCCTTGGGGTATATGCTAAAGTGTGTTTCCAATTGAGAAGTGTGAATGAGACAAGTGTGCTGTGAACTTGAACGCAAACCTTGAATGTGGATTGTCAATGACTTGAGATGCTATTTGATCCTGTTTGGATTATCTATGCCCCTTATTTTGAATTAAAGGAATATTTATGAAGTATGTCAATTGTTTGTGGTCACCTCTTGAAGTATGTGCAACATGTTTGAGTCTTTTTTTTATTGAGTCGGTGTGCGATTTAGGGGTTTTCTTAAGTTCTAGTGGTCCTTTGTTTGCAACTCTTGTGTTATGATGTGCTTAATTCAATTTCTTAGTTGTGAGGAAAGGTCTTGCTTGACAATAAGCAATGGTTCAAGTTTGGGGGTTTGATGAGTTGGTAATTTACCAACTCATTGGACCTTTAAGCATGAACTTTTGCTTTGTTTTCAACTCAATTACGAAGGTTTTATGCCTTTTCTCTTTGATTTTATAGGTATTGAACTTAAACAAAGAAAGAAAAGTTGCTGGAAGTAGAAGAACTGCATGCCATGCAGATGATCACTAGACTAAAGTTGAAGAAGGCCTACGAGGCACAAGTTGACACCTGTGAAATGCAAATGCAATCGTAGAAGGGATCCAAGCTGATCTAACCGAATCTGCGGAAGATCTGCGACCAAGGATTGGCACCTACTAATGTAGGTGTCGCACAAGTGACCTCTATGCTAACAAGGGTAAATCCAGCTCTGGCATAAAGTTACTTTGTATTCATCTAAGGGAAAAAATAGGAATCCATGCAGAAGGAGAAGGAGTAGAATTTCCCCATTTTGTACACACCCTTGAAACTAGAATGAACGAATTACCTTTTGTAAGAAGAATATTGTTGAGAGAGAAAGATAGAGAGAAGTTAGAGATTGAGAAAGATAGAGAGAAGTTAGAGATTTTCTTTCTTCTTCTTCAAGTAGCTAGGGAAAAACCCATCATTGAAGCACATTTTAAAAGTTTGAGTTTTCATATTCAACGATGAACGTTAAGGAATCATTTATGGGTATAATCCTCTTATCTTCATTCATGAGTAGATAATTCTATTGCTAGGGTGTGTATAGGGGCTTAGAATGGATTGGATGTTGTTGCTTTAGTCTTAGATTCACTTATCTTGAATGAATCTATTGCATTCCCCGAGTTTTAATTGAAATATTTATGGTTGCAAAGATAAATTGTGTTTACTTATCTTGCTTTTACTTGAGAAAGAGAAATAGGATTTAGGTGAGAAAGAAATAATAGGGAATTGAATTTTGAATGTGTAGGGTTTGGCTAGAGATAGCCAACACCCATTTTCATAATTTATTCAAGAGTAAAGGCTAGAAATAGCTTAACTCTTCTCCAAGTTAATGTGGTTATTTAGTTATGTGACCTTGGGGTCCGAGTGAACCCAAGTAAAATTCACTAAAGTGGTTGAGAAACATCAGGTGCAGCCTTGTCCATGACTATTCATGCTTATAATTGGTTCTTTAGACTTATCAATTGGGCCCAATCCAATCAACGCCCCGTCAATTGCACATCCCTAGTTTGCTCTCATTATTTATTGCAATCTAGTTGACCTGTTTCATTACTACATTTAAATACATAGAGTTGATCTTTCTTTCTGTCACGACCCAAATGCAGGCCCGAATTGAGACACGGGAGACTCCAAGTCTACCCATGGCATGAACATTCATCTAACTTCATATCATTAAGCGGAATACTTAACATGCTGAAATAGAGGAAACATAAACATAACATAACATAGCATGATAAGCGGAACATACGAAAATACATAACAGTTGAGTACTACAAGTTGTCTTAAAGCCTCTATCGTATCAGAAGGGTTGATGGGACAACATCCCTAACTAACGCGGCTAAAATAAAATAAAAGGAACATCAATATCTGAAAGATATGGTCCTTGGAGAATGAAGACTCACCAAAGGCTGGATGCTAAATTCTGAAATGGACTACTGACAGGGCTGAACCTGAGAGCCAGTCATGTATCATGAAACATACAATATAGAAATATGTGGTCAGTACATGAAATGTACCGAGTATGCAAGGAAAGTAAAACGGACATTTAAAATATATAAAAGCTCATAAATGATCATAAGAATGGGACAGCATGCTCATAACATAAGTAGCATACAATAACATAATGCTCAAGGTTTTCAAAACATTCGTAATTCAATCATAATCATAATCACAAGAGAAAAACTTTATTGAACATGACTTGAGCCAATGTGTATAATCATAAACATGCATAAATCATGAGGAATGGTGGGAGATTCTTATAACCGACATACCCCATATGAGCACACATGGAGCCCGACCTGTAAATACCTAATCAGGAGGGTGTTCATCCCTTTCCAAGAGTAGAACCATGAAGGGCGTGATATCACACATGAAAGGGCCCATTTGGGCAAGGGGACAGACACAAAGGAGGTCCCGTCATGTCCTACGGTGGCACGTAGTTCTGAAATTCGGGACGAGACCTGCACCCCAAACCTACTCGGTGTTAAATACTACTCCCAAAACATATATTGTGCTCATAGTATAATATGCATGAGATTCATGGGATAATTAAATTATGATAATCATAAACATGCTTGTAAATATGTGAACTAGCCATGCGGGTAAGGCCCTGGATTGGCCAAAACATAATTAGTAAAACCATGAGATTCATGCATACTTATAAATTATATATAGACTTTGTGAATCATCAATTAATAATGGGAATTTGAATAAATCCATATTACGAATCATAAATCATGACAGGTTTATGAATATCAACAATTGAGGTAAAGATAATAACTCGATTCATCATAGAACATGCATAATTGGGCTTAACTTAGTAGAAATCAAAATAAATAAAGTTATAATCAAAATAGTTGAAAAATCTAATTATAATTCATAAAAAATGATATAAATCAAGAAAAATAATAACCCATTGATTAATCATTAGAATTCCACACGATTTAAGTTAAAACTTCATAAGGTGTTTGATCAAATTTCATGAATTAGGAGAGATTGGGAATGGGTGTGAATGAAAACACCCATTCATAACCCTATATACCTGTAAATGTCTGATTCTTACCCTCCCTTGAATGCCCAAGAAAGAATTGAGAAAACCTTGAAGTATTGCCTTGATCACCTCTTTAGCCTATCACTCTTGCATGCATGAATATGAAAATGGCCTAAATGAACTTAACGCCTTTAAAAGTCACTATTCATAACTCAAAACGACATAGTTTAGGCCTTAGGATCTTAGGAATTACGAAAAATCCCTTACTAAATTCGCAGAAAATAACTGCCAGATGGTCCCAACGAGGGACCTAATGACTCGTTACCCTAGATCACGACTTGTAGAGTCGTCCGTGAAGTACACTACTCAACAGGTCTCTTGGGCTCATAATGGGAGACATAACGACTCGTGACCAGGAGACCACGACTCGTGGTCACCATTGGTGCAGTGCACTACCTTAACTTCAACAAAAACAATCCCTACTTGTCCACGACCCTCCCCACGAATTGTGGGGTCCTTCCGTCGAGTACACTACCTCTCCTCTCCTCTTATCCTTATCCACCCACCCCACGACTAACCTAACAACTCATGGGGCCTGACTATGAGTCATGGTCATGCCCGTGGGGTCTCATTTCTCAAGTTTCACATTAAATCCCTGGGCCTCCCCACGAGTCACATCACGACTCGTAGACTCCTCTCACAGGTCTCCTCATGACTCATTCTGTGCCTGGTGCCAAATTTGAGGTTTTCTCCATTTCAACTCCAGGGTCTGATCTTTGGGCTTCCGGGGTATAACACTTTCCCCCAAAATTTACTTTACAAGTTTCTATTTAAGGATGATAGTTATTTCTGATTGATTTACAATCTTAGTAGCAATTATTCCTTATTCCCTGTGGATTCGACCCCGACTCATAGTTAGGTAATTTATATTGCATACGACCATGTACACTCTCACTTTGAGGAGTGGAATTGAAAATTATCAATGATTCCACTAAAGGATTGATCTTGGGCATAATTACGTGCCCAAGTACCATTTTATATCTTAATTTAGTCATGTTTGTTAATGTATATGATTACATTCTCATGTATTTATGTTTAATTGTGTGTCGGAACTAACCAACTGATTAGCCATTATTTTGTAGGTGTAATATGCTAAGGATGGTGCTAAAAATGATGTTCAAGGCACAAGGGAGAAGCATGGAAATGATAGCACTTGAAGGCAACATGACATGCCAAAGGGAAGGCTAGCCTCGCTAGGCAGCATGCCACGCTGTGCGTGTGCCGCACCCAGCGTTGTGCCACGCCTAGGATGCATGCATGAAGAGATGTCACCAGGCACACGCCTCGTGATATGGCAACATGCCACGTCAGGCGATCTGCGTGTCCAATCCATGCCACAACACGCGAGATGCATGATGGCCTCTGTGCCACGCCCGATGACTATCGCCCAACTCGTGCCACTTCCCACATTCCAGTGCACCTGCGCGATGCCTCCATGCCACGGAGCTACTACTGCGCGATGGGCAGCATGGCACGGAGCTGTCCCATGTCCGGCCAAAAATTACAAATTCCCATTTAATATAAATAGGAACCTTAGCTTCTAAAATCACTTATCACATAAATATTTTGGGAAAGCAGAGAGGAGCAAAGGGAGAAGCGAAGAACTTCACCTAGGGTTCAAAGTTTGTCCTTCTCTTTTAATTATTCTTGTAAGCACATTACTTTAATTATGTTTTTGAGTAATTGTATGAACATGAGTGGCTAAAACCCTTCCTCTAGGATTGAGGCCACATGATATGAATGTAAATGTTTAAATTCATCTTTGGCTTGAGTTTTGGTTGTTGTTTTGTCTTGCTTTATTAATTATTGTTGTTTTTATGTTTGATCACCATGAAAACAAACTTGTTACGCTTAGGTAAAAGCTTGAAAGAGTAACCCTAGGCTAAAACACAAGAATGCAGGGAGAAAGTTCTTGTCTTTACGATAAGATTCGTGGTTAGGATAGAAACTATACCTAATTTTCCTTGATCAGTTAATTAAATAGGACGATAGCTAGACACTGACTTAGAATTGTCACACCACCACTCATAGAAGTAGTTGTGAAGCTAAGTCAGGTTAAATGACTAGAGGTACGAAAGTCCATAATCAAGGGAATACACCCTGTAAACCACATCCATAGTGTTAAAGTGCTCCCGAATTAGGACATCACATCCCCGCTCAACGATGTAAGTGTGAGACTAGTTTGTTGTGTTTAGAGGCTCGAAAGACCATGAACACTTCATTTTAATTCTGTGAGACAACAACTGAAGTTTTCATACTTGAATCATTGTGAATTATAGCATTGCATGATTATTAGGCCTTAACTCTAGTGGTTTCTTGTATCGTTTTCCAATTATTTTGTGATCACCCCTTGATTTAATTACAATTATCCAAAATCTCTTAAATCAACACTTGCAAAAGTTAAATTAACACTTGAACTTGAATATTTGTTGAAATAGTCCAGTCCTTGTGGGTTCGACATCCGACTCTTAAAGAGACACTATATTATTTGTACGAACACGTACGCTTGCACGTGTGCTGGGGCGCAATAAGTTTTTGGTGCCGTTGCCAGGGACTGGCAGCGTTTAGTGAATTTTTAGTTTTTGTGTGATTTTTATTTTCTTAAGTATTGAAAAACATGTCTTAGTCTATTCTATTGCAGGTAACAGGTTATCCTTACAGAACTGGCAAGGAATAGGGAGTTGGTGGAACCTTTGTTGGAGCCGAAACACCGATTACATTTACTCTGAAGAGAAGCTATAGAGTGGAAGCTAAAGAGGTTACAGGAGAAGTTACAACAGTATCCACCAACAGAGAAAGAAGAGTTGTTGCCTGAACCAATGGCATCTCGACCATTTCGCGAAGTGGAAATCCCATTAACGACAAATGTGACCCCTAGTATCCACAAACCTGAGCCAGGAGGAAACTTAAGCTTAAGTAGTATATGGCGCAGGTGTTACATTCTAGTGGCCAGTTCACAGGAATGACTCATGAGGACCCACAACAACACTTACAGAATTTCTTGGAGATCAATGACATTTTTGTCCCCATCGGAGTGTCAACTGACTATGTCCGACTCACCCTCTTCCCATTTTCATTGTTGGGAGAGGCAATGAGGTTGTTGAAGGTCGAGCCACCAAATTACATTACTTCATGGGATGACCTAGCAGGGAAGTTCCTCATCAGATTCTTCCCTTCGGGCAAGACTGTCAAGCTCAGAAGTTAAATATTAAGTTTCAAGCAGCGGCCGAAGGAGAACTTATATTTGTCTTGGGAGAGGTTCAAGTCATTGCTGAGAGATTGCTCCCATCACCAACATTCTAGTGAGGTGTTAGCACGCACCTTTGTAGAGAGTCTAGAACCACATACGAAGATTATATTATACTCTACATCGGGTAGGCAAGCACTGGCGAAGACATATGATGAGTTGTACACTCTCTTAAATAGAATTGCTCAAGGAAATCCAGAGTGGCACAGTGAATCACCTAGAGGTGCAGGAAACAGAGCAGCAGGGCTAATAGAAGTGGATAGTTTCAATGCCTTAGCAGCACAGTTAGCGTCATTGCAGCACCAGATGATGACTCAGTTCAGCAAATTGAGTATGAGCCAACCACAGGGATAGGTGAATGCAATTCAACAGGCTCCTAGCTGGTGAGAAATTTGTGGTAATAATGGGCACAATGCAGACTCATGTGGGGCCAATCCTGAATCAATCAACTTTGTAGGAAATGTCCAGACAAACAATTAGACTTACGGAAACACCTACAATAAAAACTGGCAGAATCACCCAAATTTTTCTTGGGGTGGCAATCAGAGTCAGAGCTACCAGCAATATCAGCAGCAAAATAGGAAGAATTGTGGCCAGTCAAGCAGCAACAACATTGAGGAGATGTTGTAGAAAATTATGGCTACTCAAACCCAATTGGTAGAGAATCAGGCAAGGATGGCTTCAGATTTGAAAAATCAACAGATGGCCACCCGAAATCTGTGCCACCCGAAGATGGTTCAATTAGCAGTTGCTCATCACACCATACCTCAGGGAGGGTTACCTAGTGACACAGATACAAACCCCCGACAGGTTAATTCCAATAGTTTAAGGAGTGGCAAGCAATTGGCTGATGCACCACTGAAAGAAAAGAAAAATGAGGTGCAGTTAGAGCTAGTGAGACAGGGTTCCATCCACTAACAGAGGAGATAACCAAAGTGCGGAAAAACACAACGCACAATCATCATTGCATCCAGCACAGAGACCACCACCACCATTCCCACAAAGGCTCAAGAAGTGCAAGGAGGAAGAATGCTTCAAAAAGTTCTTTGATAATTTCAAAGAACTTCACATTAATTTGCCTCTACTTGATGTTTTGCAGGGAATGCCAAAGTATGCTAAGTACTTGAAAGATGTGGTGGTCAACAAAGTTAGGTTGGTGGATGTCCAGACGATGGAACTTATTGACGAGTGCAGCTATAGGATGATGAGCAAGATGCCGAAAAAGCTTAAGGATCCAGGGAGTTTCATCCTCCCCATACAAATTGGTGAAGCTGAAGTAATAAGGGCTCTGTGTGATTTAGGGGAATCAATGAATTTAATGACCCTATCTCTATTTAACACCCTGGGGTTAGGGAAAGCCGAGGCCCATAAGAGTAATGTTGCAGCTGGCAAAAAATTCCACAGTGGCACCAGAGGGAATAATTGAGGACCTTCTCATCAAAGTGGATAATTTCATTATACCTGCTGATTTCATCACTTTAAAGTTGATGATAAGGTATCTCTGATCTTGGGACGACCATTCTTGGAAATTGGAGGATCCATCATAAATGTAAGAGCATGTGCCCTTAAAATAAGGGTCAATAATGAAGAAGAGCTCTTCAGAGTCTACCAAGAGATCAATCCATCCACACACTATAGAGATCTTTGTAAGATTAGTGTGTTGTCAGATGTTGAGCATGGGGTGGTAGATTCCATGGGTCCACTACTACAGGACATGATGACATTTCAGTCCGAGTCTTATGGAGGGCTAAAATTAAAGAAGAAGATGGAAGAAAAGAGGGATAGAGTGGAGGTTGTTCCCTTTAAGAACAAGAATAAGAGAAGATGGTTCTTGAAAGGGAACACCTGTTTGAGGATATCCTGAAAAGAATAGTCCACATTGTGCTGCGACATAAAATTGGTCACTTCTTAGGAGGCAAGCCAAGAGTACCACAGGTACACTTTCTTTTCAGTTTGTGTGTAGTTTTTGTTACTTTTCACTTGTTGTTGTTTGTTTTGTTTTTTAAGCACAGATTCAGGGGAAGTTTGAGTACCCAAGGAAGTAAGAGCTAAGGAGTATGACAAAAAGATAAGTGTGGGGTCGATGCTCCATGTGTTCAAAAATGAAGAAAAACATGTTTTTAGCCTAGCCTAAAGGCCTCAGGGAGTATTTCTCACCCTTGTATTATGTTTATTTGATGCTTTGGGGACATAGCATAAATAAAGTGTGGGGTGAGGGGTAATTTCAAAATTCAAAATTCTATGTTGAGTGATATTGGGTGAATTTGGTGCTTGATATAATAATGTTTGATGAAAAGTTGGAGTAGAGCACATTTCACCCACCCTTTGATTTTTCTTTTTGGTTTTTTCCGAAAGGGGGCACTTTGAACCGATTAATAAAATTGTTCTTTGTCTGTATATAATTGGTGTTAGTCATAGTTAGGGACTTTTCTCGATGATGGATGGATGACGACCATCTTGAGGGTAAATTAGTCAATAGGTTTGTGTTGTGAACCCTTAGGTGATTGATAGCTTGATATTCTTGTTGAGTGCTAGACATGGTTGTTATATGCAAGTGGTATTAACAGAGAAGCATGTTTAGCAATTTTATAACTTTGTTTGAGACACCTAGGCTCTTGAATGTGACTCTATGTGCTTAAAGCTTAATTTTGAATTCTTGTGATTAGCTGAGTTAAGAGTCTACTGAATTTGTCTTGAATTGAGCATGTGCTATGAGTGTAAGGTTTTTGAATATTCCATGCTATTGCGTAGTGTCTAAAACTTTCCTGGTGTGTATATAAAACGAAATAAGGGATGTCGATTGTAGAAGATGATTTAGGCATTTCTTTGAATGAGCCCAATTTTTATCCATCTCTTTACCTACCTTTAATATATGATCCTAGCTAGCCTCATTGAGTCTTTAGCCTATTCTTTTCTAGCCACAATATGAGCTTAATCCTTTCTTTTCAATAGCCTTGAATTTGATCCAAAACTCCTAAGAGCTTAAGTGAAAATGCAAAAGAAGTTAAGGAGTGAGAAGTTTGAAGAAGAAGGAAAATAGTAGTTGTAGGAGTTGAAGAAAAGACTAGAGGTGCACTTTTTTAAAAATACATAAGAGTTGGTAGGGAGTAAAAGAAGAAAAGAGTGAAAAAATTGCTTAAGTACTCCTTACTAATTGCCTAAGTGTGCCTAAGGAAATGGAGAAACAAAGAGGAAATTGGGAGTTGGAAAGAATAAAGGTGAAGTAAGGGAAGAGATATCCGCAATAAATGTGTGATGTATTAAAAGTGCTTAGGGAAGATAGTCACTATTACTTGCTAGAATAGTACCTACCTGTCCCTTATATCACATTACAACCCATTAAGTCCTACTTGATCTTACTTTCAAACGTTCCTAAATTATTGGAGTAAAACACTAATGGCAAGCTTATGGGTCAATACATGTTGCATGTGACTTCTTTGTGAGAGTGAGCTTATTTCTTATTCATATACCCATACATGTTATAATTTGAAACTTAAAAGTGAAAAATTGGGTAAATCTCTTGTTTTAAGGGCACATGTTTGATGAAGGATAAAATTCATGTCGGATGTCTTACTTGGTTGATTTGTAGGAATTTGCTAAGTTTAAGAGTCGATCTTTGAGTCTCGGAAGTTTTAACTTAGTTATATGGGGATTTAATGGTGATATATTGCACGCTCTATTTTAAAACTTGCTATCTAAAACAATCGGTATAGGCGTAGCTTCAATCATCTTATTTCAATTAGCTATGTGTGAGTTCTTCATGTGCATGAGATGTAATAGAGTTGTTCGAGGACGAACAAGGCTTTAAGTGTGGGGTAGTGATCTTGGGCATAATTACGTGCCTAAGTACCATTTTATATCTTAATTTAGTCATGTTTGTTAATGTATATGATTACATTCTCATGTATTTATGTTTAATTGTGTGTCGGAACTAACCAACATGATTAGCCTTTATTTTGTAGGTGTAATATGTTGAGGATGGGGCTAAAAATGATTTTCAAGGCACAAGAGAGAAGCATGGAAATGATAGCACTTGAAGGCAACATGACATGCCAAAGGGAAGGTTGGTCGCGCTAGGCAGCATACCACGTTGTGCGTGTGCCACGCCCAAGCTGCACGCGAAGAGATGTCACCAGGAAAAAGCCCTGCGCGATGTCAACATACCATGCCAGGCGATCTGCATATCCAAGCCATGCCACAGCACGCAAGAGGCGCGATGGGCTCCGTGCCACACCCGATGACTATCGCCCAAGCTGTGCCACAGAGCTGCTGCTGCGCGATGGGCAGTGTGGCAGGGAGCTGTCCGATGTCCAGCCAAAAATTGCAAATTCTCATTTAATATAAATAGGACCCTTATCTTCTAAAATCATTTATCACGTAAATATTCTGGGAAAGCAGAGAGGAGTGAAGGGAAAAGTGAAGAACTTCACCTAGGGATCAAAGTTTATCCTTCTCTTTTAATTATTCTTGTAAGTACATTACTTTAATTACATTTTTGAGTAATTGTAACAATATGAGTGGCTAAAACCCTTCCTGTAGGGTTGAGGCCACATGATATGAATGTAAATGTTTAAATTCATCTTTGGTTTGAGTTTTGGTTGTTGTTTTGTCTTGCATTCTTAATTATTGTTGTTTTTATGCTTGATCACCATGAAACAAACTTATTAAGCTTGTAAAAGCTCAAAAGAGTAACCCTAGGCTAGAACACCAGAATACAAGGAGCAAGTTCTTGTCTTTACGATAAGATTCGCGATTAGGATAGAAACTATACCCAATTTGTTTTTATCGGTTAATTAAATGGGATGATAGCTAGACACCGACTTAGAATTGTCACATCACCGCTCATAGAAGTAGTTATGAAACTTAGTCAGGTAATCAAGGGCATAAACCCTGTAAACCACATCCATAGTGTTAAAGTGCTCACAAATTAGGACGTCACATTCCCGCTCAATGATGTAGGTGTGAGACTAGTTTGTTGTGTTTAGAGGCTTGAAATACCATGAACACTGCATTTTAATTCTGTGAGACAACAACTAAAGTTTTCATACTTGAACCATTGTGAATTGTAGCATTGCATGATTATCAGGTCTTAACTCTAGTTGCTTCTTGTATTGTTTCCCGATTATTTTGTGATCACCCCTAGATTTAATTACATATCCAAAATCTCTTAAATCAACACTTGAGAAAGTTTAATTAATACTTGAACTTGAATATTCATTGAAATAGTTCATTCCCTATGGGTTCGACATCCGGCTCTTAAAGAGTCACTATATTACTTGTACGACCACATACACTTGCGCGTGTGCTGGGGCACAACAAGAATTTTCTTATTAGTATCTTGAATCCCTATGAATTTTATCATGTCTAATTCAGTGGATATTCCATGTTCATTCAAGAAATATTTTTGCTTAAATTATGATTTTATCCTTTTGTCAAAATACAAACCTTATGTTGTCATGAATTGATATTTAAATAGATTTTGGTAAATGATTTTATAGGAGTTCCACAACATTCGATACACATGATTTTTAATATGTTTTATGGGCTCTCAAGCCAATCATGATTTATGAATTTTTCAGATAAAAGCATGACTTATGATTTATGATCTTTTCAAATAAAAGCATGACTTATGATTATGAGATTTTCAAATAAAGCATGATTTATGATTATGATCCTTTGGGCTACTTTATGAAAAGTCCAATGGGTGCCAAGTTTATTAAAGGCCAACAGGTGCCACAATTATGATTTAAAATATCTTGCAAGTATTCTAGAAATTGAGAAGGTATGGGTCACAAGGGCCCATTACCGAAACTACACATTGCCAGTGTAAGACTACAGCTGCTTCAAATAAATAATAGTTCATTATGTGTCTCCTCGTTGGGACTCCCTTGGTGGGACAATGTTTTCACGTTGTTATGTACATATATAATTAACCCACACAACAAATGTGGTTAGATTTTTGGCTGATTAGGCATTGATCTGGATACTATATTGTACACAGGGTGACTTATCATGTATTCATGTATGTCAGAGACAAGAATCTCCTAGTAAAAAGCAAAAGATTTTCTTTCAGGATTTATTTAGTTATGTTTACCTCGATATTTTCATCTGCACTTGCGTCATTTATACTTTTTTACCTAAAGACAGTTTATTATCAAGGTTTGCTCATGTTTTCAAGGATGAGTAGTTTTATAATGAAATATTTTGAAGGCAAATCAACATGATTTTCAAACAGTCTTGACTTTTGCATGATTTTGAAACCTTTTTTTATTTTCTCATGATTTGACTATGATTCTTGATCTATCCTCCAACCTTAGTTATATTTCATATTTCATTCTACCATTTTATATATATAGTACAATTCCATGTGTTTCACGTTTCTTTTTTTGGGGATGCTGCATTATTTTATATTACACGCTCAGGTACTCAAATAGAAGATCAAGCAACACGTTAGGATCCCTTATATTCATTTACTAGGGAACTTTTTCGTGCTTCGTGCAGTTATAACAAGTCTCATATTTATTAAATTAATATTTTAGTGTATTCAAATATTTTTAAAGATCATTTTGAGTCCCTTGATTTATCAATAATATTGAAGTAATATCCTAGTTTGTTGGAACGTGCATTACACATTTATCTCAAAATGTTTAATAAAAAATTATAATGCAATATGATATATTTTAAATAGTACATACTTATTTTATTACTTTCTTTGAACTATAAAAAATAAACCAAAATATAAAAAAATTAACAGCAAGTAATTTAAAATCAAAAACTTATAAATTTGATATTATTTCAGCAATACAATACTTTAGCTTAAAAACAAATATATGCTCAAACATATATTAATAATATATAATAAAAGTATTTATCTCATAATATTATAAATTACATATGAATAAAAATTAAATTAACACCTAAGTTTATTAATCACATCGTGACCAACCCAACACTTCAAGTCATGAGTCATGCCAATCTTCATTTGCCTTAAACACATACATATTAAAATAAGAACATACTCTCTCGATAATTTTTTTCCTAGTAAAATAAAAGAACAACGAACTTACAATGGGTCATCAATTGATATGACACCGTTGTATTTCTTCGTCTTCGTCTTTTTTTTCTCTTTTTCTATCGATGAGTTGGATTTACTTATAGAGAATTATGATGTCTCTTTGCCTCGGAAGATTGCTCACTACTTGCCATGGATAAAGTAAGCAATCTATAAGTCTTTATTCTTGTTCTTCTATGAAAGACTTCTATTTATTAGAGAATTGAATTAATTGTACCATTCGAATTTCTACAAAATGATTTTATTTGCAAATCAAACCATAATTTTGTTAAGAACATATCAACTTATATAAAAATACCTCATGGAATATTGGAGACAATAATTTTATTATCTGAAAATGGATATGACACTTGAAAAAGTTTACTCTGAGTTGCTTCACTTAATGCATTATTAACGATTGAATCTTAGCATCACTACTTAACTACACTTGCACAAAAAGAATCTCAAGTTCAACAAAAACCATGATTGAAAATATTAATAATTTAGATGAATTCAAATGAAAAATAAATAAAATATTAATGATAATAAACTCATATATAGAATATAAATGAAGATGAACATGAGAAAGAAGAATATATAACATAGAAAAATGTAGTAGGATGAAATGTGAAGGGAGAGAATATAGTATATATTTACTGCCATCATAATTATTACATTGTTTTCATCAATTGCTGAAATATTTTATTGAATTAATAATATTAGACAGGAGTTTTGTAAAAAAGAGGAATAGAAAGATCAATTTTATTGTTAGAAAGAAGAGGAAGAGCCACAGGGAAATTATTTCTTAAAGAAGAGGAAGAGACGCAAGAAAATTAAATATAAGAGCATGAGTTTTCATTTTTTAAAAATTTGATGAATAGAGAGAACAAAAGGGAATAAATAAGAAAAAAAATTAAAAATTTGACAAAAAAAATATGAATGAGCTCTTAGAGGCATGCCGCATCAGCATGCCTCTAATATTCCTTTATATATATATATAAGTTAGCCCTGCTTATTTTAGGCTTAGTTAGTTTATTTAGCTTTACTAGCTTTTGACTTAGAGGTATACCGGGTGCCTTAAAATGATAAAATAGTTTTTTCATTATGATAGAGACTTCATAGATTATTCATGTTGATGTAAACATGGCAAGTCCTTTTCTAGAAATTGAGTAATTTTAGTTTTAAAAGTTTTAAGTCTATTGATATTCCACTTTTGTTAGATGTATGCTCATGATTGTATGTCATATTATGTGGTTCGCTCAGTCCAGCAATGGCATTGGGTGCCATCCATGCCAAGGTCCTAGGCCAGGGAATGACATTAATAAAGACAAGTCTCTAATTAACTCGAATTGAAAATGCATGAAACCAACAATTCTCATTCTCATCTGGCCAAAGATCGCGCCTTATACCTAATGAAAGGCGTATTTACGCATTTATTAGCCTTATTTTGCCAATACTTAGCTATGTTTTGAGAATAAATTATGTGTGTTTTCTTGTGTTTTATGATATATTTGTGAAAAAAGAGGTAACACGCATGATTAGATGCTTTCAGGGCTTAAAGTGATGAATTTGGGTTTAGTTGTGAATTAAAAGTGCATGGATGGCGAAATGGGGTTGACGAAGAGAGTATGATTGCAGTTGGCAGTGCACAAGCATAGATGTGCTATGGATTGCTGTAACACCATGGAAGTCCTTGAGATCAGACCCCGGAGTTGGATGAAGCTCAGCAGATAAAATCAGTAGAAACTTGCCTCAGAACAAGTCAGGGAACAACTCGTTAGGAGACATAACTGGTCGTGGTCTGGCCCGTGAGGATCTGTAAGGAAAGGATGGCAAGTACACTGGCCACGAATGACCTAACGAGTCATCATACTTGGCAAATACTCATTAGGTTGGTCGTTAGATGGAGGACAGGGACCCTGGGTTAAGTCCCAGGCAGTGTAGTTAACGGAAGGGGGTGACGAGTCATTAGAATCCTGCCTGTGAATCGAAGTTCTTATCTCTCTAGCTCATGAATAAATCACCCGCCGGAAAGGGATAGCCGGAATAGAATGAAGGAATGATTCAATCTTCCATCATTTCAAAGCCGACGCCTCCTTCTCTGCCTTTCTACCTATACTTCCCATCTGGAGGAGCAAGTTATGGAACAATTGAGCTTATTGCTGGGCTGGTTATTTAGAGCTAGCAATTGGTTGTCGAATTTCGTCCAGCAACTAGAAGAAGATCTCTTCGGGGTCACTGTGGTGTGGCTAGCAACGACTCATCAAGTCAGTCATTCGGTGGTGAAGAGCTGAAGTCGTGATGTGTTATCCAGTGTACTTGACAAGTGGGCCTAACGAGTCGTTGGGGCAAGTAACGACTTGTGATGTTAGTCGTGGTTTGAAGAATGATGAATCAGTGTAAATTTTCCAATATACTTAATGGGCGAGATGATGATTCGTTAGAGGGGACGACGACTCGTTACGTGAGTCGTGACCCTAGTTCAGGAAGTTTTTCCAATTTTCTCTATGGGCATTTTTGTAAAATTCTATGCTTCTAACTCCGAAGTGATGTCGTTTTGGGTACAAATAGGGGCGGTTTTAAGGGGAATATCAATCCTAACCCTCATTCAATCCAGAAACACTCACAAATTCTTCTTCCTTTTCTCTTCCAAAACTCAAGAACACCTAGGGTTTCTTCCACGACTTCAAGATCCAAGTTCTAGGGGGATATTTAATCAAGCTAGGTATGTGGGACTTCAACAAGGATTCCCTTTCGTCCTGGTGTCCCGAGATTTAAGTAAAAAAACCCAAGTCATTTAATTTTAACAAGAATTTATGTCTTAATGTCTCAATCTAGCATGATTTCTCTTATGTTTTCATAAATTTTCATACCCTCATGATAGTAGCAATGTAGGTTATGAAATTACTGTTAAATTCATGATTTTTGACATAAGAAACAGTAGTAGCATGTTTTCTAAAATTTTCCTATGCGTTAGCATTATTTTTAAGCTATGGTTCTTGTGAAATATGCACATGCTTTTTACTGTGATTTACTATACATGTTTAGAGAATGATTTGAGCCTATTAGTTGGCATGAAGATAGAACCCATGATTTATATTGTGATCTTGGCTCATGATTCCATGAACTGAGTAAGAAGAAAATATGTCTATGATATCCCTAGACTCTCAAGCCACTGATTAGCTGAAAGTTAGTCTTGGTCCTTATCATAGATTAGGGTGGGACTTGCATGATTTGGATTCCAACAGAAATGTTATGTTTATATGTGAAATTTCATGTGAATGATGTTTGATTGACATAAATCCTTGAGTAGGAGTTAATGTCTTGGTATATCCAGTCTTAGAGTCTCAGTCCACATTTAAAACACGTAGACTCCAACAAAAAGGTCAGTTCAGTGTTGGGATTTTTCCACGTTGATATTATTAGTTGTTTTTCATAGTTATATTATGCTAGTATAGTTCCAGTCAGAACACTAGCCTACTCAGTAACTTCAGAAATGTCAGCTGATCAGTTTGACTTCACTCTTTTCTCGAGGTGTTAGTGGTGCCTCTTAGTTATCAGAATCAGACATAGAATATATTTTATTTGGTTCATTAGGCGGTCATGAAATTCTAGTTATGTAGCTTTGACCAGCCCAGGACTCCAGTTCAGTTATCAGTTTGTTCTTTAGACGGTTACGACGCTTCCAAATAAACAGCTCTAACTAGTCTTAGATCTCAGTTTCCAAATCCGGTCCTATAAGATGCTCAGGGAACTCTCAAAAGTATCCTTGAGTTAGTTATAGTCTTGGACCCCAGTATCGAGCTATCCGCTTGGCAGTAGTAGTCGTGATAGGATTATCGAATGGGAGTAGGACTTAGCACCGAAAGGGATGGGGTTCCAGTGCACCCAGGTTCCAGAACTATGTTGCCACCATAAGTTATTTTTACTTGGCCTCGTGGCCCCCTGATAGTGATTCTCACAGTCCATGCCTTTATACCCTGGCAAGGTATATTGGGTCCTATCGGTGGGGTGTATACATCAGACTCCACATCTAGTTCACGTGGTTATATGTTAGTTATAGCCTCTCCCACTAGTCAGTTCAGTCACTCTCAGATTTCTCAGTTAAGTTCCAGTTCTAGCAGTTAGCCCAGTTCGATACAGTATCTTAGACTCAGTGTTTCAGATTCAGGGCATGCCTTTGACCATCAGAAAAGATCAGCTCGACCATGTCAGCTTACTTCAGTTTATTCAGTTTCAGTATTTTCATTGGTCATTGCATGTCATTACAGTTCAGTTATGCATTACTTTATATTACTACAGTTTAGTTATGTATTACTTTATGTTACATTCTTTTTTCCCACTTACTCAGTACATTCAAAGTACTGACACATACCTTCTATGTTGTATTGTATTATGATACAGCTGCAGGTTCTCGGTCTCAGTACAGTTAGTAGACATACTCCTGGAGTTACCAGCTGGTGAGCCCTCATCTTTTGAGGACGATATTGTTTTTCTACAGTTTCTTTCATTCAGTTAGACCTTAGAGTTAGCTGGGGGCTTGTCCCGGCAACTCATCAAATCTAGATGGCTTTCAGATGTAGACTCAGATTTTCATATTTATTTTTAGATGGGTGAATTATTATTGTTATTATTTAGCCTTATTTAAAGTACTTTACTATTTAAACTTCTGCTATGTTTTACTCAAAAAACTAGTGTGTGATAGACTAGTGGTTGACTTGGGGTTACTTGTGAATCCAAGTATCATGTCCCGTCCAGGGTGTAGACTCGGTGCATGACAAACTTGGTATCAGAGCCCTAGGTTTAGAGTATCCTCGGTTGTCTGAAAACCGTATCGAGTAGAGTCCTTTTCATCGGTGTGAAGCGCGCCACACTTATGACAAGGAGGCTACAAGATATTTTAGGAAAATTCCCTTTTCTCATTATTCCTATCGTGCGATAGAGTGTAAACTTTAAGGTCTCACTTCTAATTCTTGCTTTACGCGTTCGCAGAAAATGTCTCCCCGAAGGGGTGTTGGAAGAGGGGCAAATAACAAAAATCCACCTGTCCCACCAACCCCAGTAGGCCCCCTCAGTGGGCAAGTGACGGATGTGGAGCTCGGGGCTACCCTTAAAGTGTTACTACGGGCTGCGACCACTCAGGTCAACCAGCAGGCAATCACACCTGCAAATCCTACTGAAGAGATAATAGCTACCAGGGATCGAAACTTCTTACAAAGAAATCCATCTGAGTTTTATGGTCTAAAAGTAGATGGAAGGATCAAGGGAGAAAAAAGGGTAAGCAAGAGACAAAGGAAAAGGGACATAGGGTATTCCCAGCAGAGGATGAGTGGTAGACCTCGTTTCCGGTCTCGTTGGAGATCATCAGCCCTAGCACCATTGGTAGCCAGTGCTCCTAACAAACCCTGAATAAGGGAGATTACATACCCAACTTGCAAGAACTGTGAGATGAAAAATTTGGGAGAATGCAGCACTAGCTCAGGCAGTTGCTTTTGGTGCGGCAAGTCAGGCCATAAACTTAGAGAGTGCCCAGCAGCCAAACAGGGTGAAGGTAGAGCTCCGGCTAACTCTTCTGCAGCCCTGTCAAGTCACCCAGTTTGCAAGAAATATGGAAGGATCCACCCCGAAAAATGTTTGTTTGGTAGGGAAGGGTGTTTTGGATATGGTTAGTTGGGCCATAGAATAAAGAATTGCCTTATAGAACATGGGAGAACTCCACCTACCATCCCAATAACTCCAGCAGCTTTCCCATCTCAGCAGGGCACAACATCTAGTACAAATGGCCGACAGCTCTATATATAGTTGTAGGTATGTTAAGGTGCTTCTCATTTTGATCCTTGCAAGTGGTAGGCCTAGAAGCCACAGTATAAGGTATGAGATGCCATTTAGCATGTTAGTATGAGAATTATCCCATGACTGGTATGAAATGGTTATAAGTATGAAGCCTTTAGTGATAGCTTATTGAGGTGAATGAGAAGTCAAGAGTTAGTGATGTTATCCTAGACTTAAGAAAGGATCTAAAAGCCTGAGAATGATGACTTTAAGCTAAGGGGGAGATGGTAAGTTAGAGAGGCTAAGTCAAGTCCTAAGTGTTCTAGTGGAAGGGCTCAAGAAATAATAGTTATAGAATGTCAATCCTTCCCATTCAGATGTTATCTCTTGTGTTTTAGTTAACAATACATCCTAGTCATGCTTATGTTTAGACTCCTAGAAGTATAGATAATCGCTTCAAACAGTGATCCCAGTCTTACTCCATGATTTCAAAAATCTCAACTTCATGCCATGAAACCCACTATGTATAGACTCATGTCTCACAATATGCTCAGCTTCAGGAACCTAGTCCTCTAGATTCTCCTTAACGATTTGGTAGATCATGCTACATCATGTGTAGGCTCAGACTAAGCTCCTTGAATGATTTGTGCTGGCAATGTCCTTACCCTAAGCCAGGTATATGTTCACCCACAACAGGAATGATTGTTGTAACAGATATATTCAAAATGACTTTCTATTTAGACCTTAGATGTTCCATATGTAGAAGTTCATGAGATGCAGTTACTAGTCCTACTAGGGAGACGGAGGAATTCTTGGATAGAACAAGTTGTAGAGGAGTCGTAAGATGATTTGAGTGGTAGGCTTGAATGATGAGGTAGTATTCAGGAAGTTAGTGTATCTAGCAAAGTGTCTCTAAAGATTTTGCATAGAAAAGGGGTGATAAGGTATTGGTGAGGATGGCAGTATCTTTTAAAATGAGGTTCTAGATGAGACCATCAAGGTTGTAAATTGGGGGAATAAGAAAGTTGTTTCAGTGAAGGTTTTAAGGAACAATCGGCTACTATGAGGAGCTACTACGGAAACTGAAATTCAGATAAGGCCACCTGTTCAGATATCAAAAGCAGTTATGGGATTTACAACTCCATCCCTAACTGCGCAGTTCCAACTCGATAAGAACAGTTTCTCCTTAGTACCCTCCTTAGTTCCATGTCAGCTTCATGCCCTTTAGTTTCCTCATATCATAGCATTCATATATGATTCAGAAACTTAGTTCAGATATGTAGTTCAGCTCAAATTCAGACACTCTATTGGCATTCAGCTTTATCATTCAATCCTTGAGGTTGCAACTCTTTCCCTAGCCTTTTTGCTCAATCATGTTGTCAGTTCTAAATTCCGGTGCAAAGTATTTAAAATTTCAATTCAGTCCCTATCTCTTCAGTGTGTTCAGCCAACATTCGAGGACGAATGTTTCCAAAGGGGAGATATTGTAACACCCCGAAATTCCTTGAGATCAGACCCCGAAGTTGGATAAAGCTCAACAGAAAAAAATTAGCAAAAACTTGCCTCAGAACGAGTCAGGGAATGACTCGTTAGGAGACATAATGGGTTGTGGTCTGACCCGTGAGGATCTATAAGGAAAGGATGGCAAGTGCAGTGGCCACGGACAACCTGATGAGTCGTCATACTTGGCAATGACTCGTTAGGTTGGTCATTAGATGGAGGACAGGGACCCTAGGTTAAGTCTCAGGCAGTGTAGTTAACAGAAGGGGGTGACGAGTCATTAGAAGGGGTAACGACACGTCATGTCAGTCGTTGGGTGGTGAAGAGCTGAAGTCATGAAGTGTTATCCAGTGTACTTGACGAGTGGGCCTAATGAGTCGTTGGGGTAAGTAACGACTCATGATGTTAGTCGTGGTTTGAAGAATGATGAATCTATGTATATTCTCTAGTATACTGAACGGGTGAGACGACGAGTCGTTAGAGGGGATGACGACTCGTTACGTGAGTCGTGGCCCCAGTTCGAGAAGTTTTTCCAATTTTCTCCAGGGGTATTTTTGTAAACTCCTATGCTTTTAACTCCGAAATGACATCGTTTTGGGTACCAGGAGGGGCAGTTTTAAGGGGAATATCAAGCCTAACCCTCATTAATCCAGAAACACTCACAAATCCTTCTTCTTCTTCTCTTCCAAAACTCAAGAACACCTAGGGTTTCTTCCACGACTTCAAGTTCAAATTTCTAAGGGTATATTTCATCAAGCCAGGTATGTGGGACTTCAACAAGGATTCCCTTTCGTCCTTGTGTCCCGAGATTTGCATAAAAAAACCCTAGTCATTTAATTTTAACAAGAATTTATGTCTTAAGGTCTTGATCTAGCATGATTTCTCTTATGTTTTCATACATTTTCATACCCTCATAATAGTAGCAATGTAGGTTATGAAAATTACTATTAAATTCATGATTTTTGACATGAGAAACGGTATAAGCATGTCTTCTAAAATTTTCCTATGAGTTAGTATTATTTTTAAGCTATGGTTCTTGTGAAGTATGCACATGCTTTTTACTATGATTTCACTATACATGTTTAGAGAATTATTTGAGCCTATTAGTTGGAATGAAGATAGAACCCATGATTTATATTGTGATCTTGGCTCGTGATTCCATGAACTGAGTAAGAAGAAAATATGTCTATGATATCCCTAGACTCTCAAGCCACTGATTAGCTGAAAGTTAGTCTTGGTCCTTATCATAGATTAGGGTGGGACTTGCATGATGTGGATTCCAACTGAAATGTTATGTTTATATGTGAAATTTCGTGTGAGTCATGTTTGATTGACATAAATCCTTGAATAGGAGTTAATGTCTTAGTATATCCAGTCTCAAAGTCTCAGTCCGCACTCAAAACACGTAGACTCCAACAAAAAGGTCAGTTATCAATGTTGGGATTTTTCCACGTTGATATTATTAGTTGTTTTTCATAGTTAGATTATGCTAGTCCAGTTCCAGACAGAATACTAGCCTACTCAATAACTTCAAAAATATCAGCTGATCAGTTTGACTTCAATCTTTTCCCGAGGTGTCAGTGGTGCCTCTCAGTTATCAAAATCAGACTCAGAATATAGTTTATTTGGTCCATTAGGCGGTCATGACATTCTAGTTATGTAACTCCGACCAGCCCCAGGACCCCAGTTGAGTTATTAGTTTTTCCTTTAGATGGTTACGACGCTTCCAGATAAACAGCTCTAACCAGTCTTAGAACTCAGTTTCCAAATCCGGTCCTATAAGACGCTCTGGGAACTCTCAGACAGTATCCCTGAGTCAGTTGTAGTCTTGTACCCCAGTATCGAGCTATCCGCTTGGCAATAGTAGTCGTGATAGGATTACCCAGTGGGAGTAGGACTTAGCACCGAAAGGCTCGGGGTTCCAGCGCACCGAGGTTCCAGAACTACGTTGCCACCGTAGGTTATTTTTACTTGGTCTCATGGCCCCCAGATAGTGATTCTCACAGTCCATGCCTTTATACCCTGGCAAGGTATATTGGGTCCTACCGGTGGGATGTATACATCAGACTCCAAGTCTAGCTCACATGGTTATATATTGGTTATAGCCTCTCCCACTAGTCAGTTTAGTCACTCTCAGATTTCTCAGTTCAGTTCCAGTTCTAGCAATTAGCCCAGTTCGATACAGTATCTCAAACTCAGTGTTTCAGATTCAGGGCATGCCTTTGACCAATAGACAGGGTCACCTCGATCATCTCATCTTACTTTAGTTTATTCATTTTTAGTATTATCATTGGTCATTGCATGTCATTACAGTTCAGTTATGCATTACTTTATATTACTACAGTTCAGTTATGTATTAATTTATGTTACATTCTTTTTTCCCACTTACTCAGTACATTCAAAGTACTGACGCATACCTTCTATGTTGTATCGTATTATGATACAGTTGCAGGTTTTTAGTATCACTACAGTTAGTAGACATACTCCAGGAGTTACCAGCTGGTGAGCCCTCATCTTTCTAGGACGGTGTTGTTTTTCTGCAGTTTCTTTCATTCAGTTAGACCTTAGAGTTAGCTGGGGACTTGTCCCATCAACTCATCAGATCTAGATGGCCTTCAGATGTAGACTCAGATGGGTGAATTATTATTATTATTATTCAGCCTTCCTTAAATGGCTTTACTATTTAAACTTCCCCTATGTTTTACTCAGAAAACTAGTGTGTGATAGACCAGTGGTTGACTTGGGGTTACTTGTGACTCCAAGTACCGTGTCCTGTCCAGAGTGTAGACTCGGGGAACGACAATTGCATGTCGTACAAACCTGGTTGGCACACCAAGAAGTGCGATGCAACAGGAAAGATGGCACATGGGGGCATGGCGCACAAGTAGTGTCCATGCATGGAAGATTTCAATTCCAGTTCGACTAAGAATAAAAGCTGCACGACCCAACTCTAATTCAAGAATGAACAACGAAGGATTAATCTACTATTGTAAATACCCTTTTTTTCATGTCATATAGTATGGTGTAGAGAACTACAATTCATGCTATTGCACAATTCATACATTATGAATTTGTGTAATAGCTTAGTTAAGTATTTATTGGAAATTCAACAAGTTCTTGAGACTCAATATAGCTTTGGAGATTTTGTTTTTATATTATTGTAAGTACTTCATTATGAATTCTTCTATGTCTTTTGTTGTTATTCTCATAAACATGAGTGGCTAAATCTCTTAAGCTAGGGTTATGAGAACCATGATGGATTAAAGAATGTAGGCATAATGAAATAGTGATTCTTGAATGGTAAATTGGGTGGATTGTAATTTTCTTCATCTTAATGTGTAATTGTCAGTATCTTCAACTTGCCCGACCAAGGAGGTTGAAGTTAGGAAAAGAGAATAACAATGACAATTTGAGGCTACCAACCCTCTAACGAAGGATAGTTAAGTCAAGACTTATGACAAGGGCGAAATATAAACACTTTGAGTCTGAGAGGAGATAAATGAAATTCATCTATGTAGGTCGAGAGATGTTAGATGAACTTAATTTTCAGACTTACAAAATATTCACCAGGATAGATCACTAATTAAAGCCCATAAGTTATGAAATCATGGGGAAAACAGTCCTAGTTTTGTCTTGATAAATTGATACACAACTCAATCGTTGTTAGCATTATTTTCTTTTCTTTATTTGCAAATTGCCCTTTGGAAATATTGATTACAAGTTAGTTTATTCATCATTAATATATTGTTTCCTCCCTATTCCATGTGGGATCGACCCCTACCTAGTTGGGTTACTATATTTGATAGTGATCGCTTTATAATTCAATTGCAAGGTGTAATTTGAGCGTGATTAAATTTTGGTGCCATTATTGAGGAATATGGTTAAGAACCAGTTAATTGGTGTCTAAGCTTGACTGGTAATCTCTATCTCGTGATTTATGTTTTTGTTTTCCTTTTGTCTTGCGAATCTTGTGGGACAAATTGATCTCCCATCAGAGGAGATGATGGAGGCGCAAAAAGCCGAAGTTGCATGCCAAGCAAAGGATGCTCGACTAGATGAAATAGTTAGGAGAGTTGAGGCTTCTAGTTTTGATGCCACCTTGGCAGAGAGGAACCAAAAAAACTCCCTCATCATCATGGATGTAATGTTGTACATAATGTGTTATTCGAGGGGGAGTTTGAGCAAGAGGAAGTTGGCACATGGGAGCCATTATTCCACCCCTACTGCCCAGCGAATGTGAAATTTTGATGTGACTAATACTATGATATAGTTGTTGAGCATGAATGGGCTATTCAATGGTTTGTTCGGCGAGGATCCAAACTAGCATCTGATAAATTTCACCTGTATCTGCAACGCTTACAGGCTACCCAAATTTTCTCAAGAGGCCATTAGATTCCATTTTTTCCATTCTCACTAGCTGGGAAAGCTACTTTGTGGCTGAATGAGCTTCCTGATGAGTCTATCACTACTTGGGTAGAGATGAAGACAACTTTCGTGGAGAGATTCTTCTCACCCTCACAGATGATTCAGTTGAGCGATGAAATAAATAACTTCAGATAATTACCCGGGGAAGCTCTGCATGAGGCATGGTTGAGTTTTAAGAAGAAATTAAAATAGTGGAATCACAAGATTCTTGAGGAGGTCCTTTTGGAGGTATTCTATAAGTCGCTGAGTGCCTCGAAAAAAGCTATAGCAGATGGTATAGCTGAGGGGTCCATGATGGCCCATGCTTTTGCAGAAGCCAATGAAATACCAGATAAAATGACTAAGACCAATAAGGCATGGAATACCAAAGAACCCGAGGCTGCTGCAGTGAGATACACTAGAGAAATGATAGCAGAGTAGCAGAAAAAGGATGAAGAACAGGACCAAGACATGGCCCATCTCAAGACCCCATTGGAATTGATCAACAAACACCTTAGCACACTGAATACACAAAGGGTGCATGCGGTGAATGCAAAAGATAAGGGACCCAAGTATGAAGATCAATAACCTAAGGCTGAAGAGGAAGTGTTATAAAATATTAGGGGGATTTTGGGGCTAACACCCAAGGGTCTAACCAAGACTCTTAGTGTCAAGGCAAATGAAATCAAGGTCGAAACTATGGGAACAATAGCTATGACCGAGCTTAGGCCCCTAAATGATAGAGAACAGGGTCAATGGAGGAACATAGATGCCTCCAAGAATAATAGGAGTGGAGTTTATGTCCCTCCAATAGCAAGAGAGCCTGCTATGAACGACCCTGGAACCGCAAAGTTGGAAGATATGATGAGTCATATGATGAAAAAAGTTTACTCCACAAAGATAGGAGTGAGAGAGATAAGAGGTACACTTTCAAGCTTGAGTCAATTGGTTGACTCACATTTGACCTCTATCAAGCTGTTAGAACAGCAGGTAGGGTAAATCTAAGCCGCTTTAAATCAAAGGCAAAAGGGAACTATGCCTAGTGATACCATTCCAAACCCTCAAAATGAGGGTCATTGCATGTGGCCATGAGCTCGATATGTATCTTGATGAAGACTGGGTAATTAAGATACCTACATTGTGCCGTGATGTTAAATTAAGCGCTGCTTCGGAGGCAACCCAAGATCATTTTGGATTTTTTTCTAAGTTAATAGGCTTGTTCAAGTGTGCAGGAGTTAAGTCGTAATACACAAAATGTTACACCCCGTAAGTTTCCTTTGATTAGTGGACGAGTGTGTGCTCTTGTGATAGTATTAAGAGCTCAGCACGTGCGGGAAAATTCCGGAAAAAGGGAGCACACGAGCACATCATCGAGCGAGTAGGAGGTCAAAGCAGAGGTAGGGTGCAAGGAGTGCCTCATCGCGCCCCTGCCCCGGAGCCTTGAGCAGTGCGTCGCGCCGCTGTATTGGCACTATGGGCGGCCCGCCGTGCACCCCCCGCCACCGTCTCATATATATTTATATGTTGAAGTGCACAAATGAGTTTCATTTTAAAATTTTCCTAAAATCAGAACCTCGTCCCTTCAAAGCTTCCTCTCAATTTTTCATCTATTTTTTGCCGATTTAAGCTGCTAAACTCCGTCTAAATGCAAATTCATCTTGGGTGGCAAGTTTCAGGCCTGTGAGGAATGTCCCTATAGAGTTATTTCTTGAAATATCACCCATATTGTTGAAGCCATACCGAGTAAGAGTTGTATAAATCACTTCTATTTGAGTCTTAAGCGGCTACAAGTGATAGGTAAGTATTTCTACCTTCTAGACTCTCGGGAATTGGTGAGTTTTCAGCCTAATTGAATGAAGTTGAATCGCAGTCAATGTTGTTTGAAAGATATTGTTATTAGCCATTCCTATTATTGAAAATAACCTTATTCTCTCAATGTAAAGGCTACAATTTAGTGGAATCACCGGCTTCAGGTTGGAACTATTTGGGTGAAGGGAAATCGGCATTCGAGGTATGTTAATATGAACCTCTCCAGCAAGTTATTCTCACCGTGTAATTGATACAACCTGTACCATTGTAAGTAAATTGAGCATATATATGTTGTGATTAGCTGCTGCTAGTAAATAAGGATTATGTATATTATGGTTAGCTGCTATAAAATGTATTGAGATTATACCATAATATCCCTCAGCAGGAAAGGGTATATTAAGTGTGACTAACGTTTGGTGCGCCATAGAGATTTCCCCATTCACCTGTTTACCATTAGAGGTATTCTGATGCTTTGTTATTGTGTGAAGGCCTTAGAAGTTTATGGTTAGCTTTTGGTCCTGACTTGGTAAGTTGGACAGCATAGGGCGTAGTCGAGCGATATAACTTTCAGTTTGACGCCTATATTGTCAGTAAAGCTCGCCAAGAGGCCATTGGCATGCCTTGACGCCTCCAGGGCTAGAATTGGGATAGGGTGGTCTTACCTTCGAGTTAGTGGCATCAGGGTTGCCTAGTGAACTGAGCAACAACTTGCCATATGATAGGCTACTATCAGTGACTGTTAGTTTCAGCCGACTCAATACTTGTCCTACAGGTCACTCCGGAAACCACTCCAGTTGTTACAAGTCTGAGAGACTAGTCGCTATCCTAATAAGGGAACCTTATTAGTAGTGAGATGTGACGCCAACATCCCAGGCTACTTTTATAGATGCCCAGGTACATGTTGTCGTGAAAAGCTAGGTTCAGATATACCTACCTACGTGGCTAGGAATCTTCTAGAGGAGCCATATGAAATCTGGACAGACTAAGTTAAGGTCCAAAGGGACTAGAACTAGAGTATCACAGGTGTTACTTCCGGGCTAAGAGTTATAGTAAGTTGCTTGTGGAGAGTTAGGGCTGACCTCTTAGGAATGTATCCGGTTAGTAGCAACCCTTTAGCCGTCCCAACCAAAGGAAAATCATATATACAGTCACCTACAACCTTGTTGTTCGCTTATGAATTATCATTGTCCTAGCATGACCTTCAAAGAATCTCTTAGGCCACTCCGGACCTCTCCCTATTCCATCTATGCCGTTAGAGATTATAATCACTGCTAGGACCCTCTAGTCAGGTGTAGGCACATGGGGTGTGAATGTTGGCAGCTACATAGACTATTCCAGGGGCAGGTAGTGGTCGCGCTAGTCCTAAAGGTCTAGATACGCCTCTTGAGTGGATAGATTGAGACTAAAATATAGTAATTTGACCGGGATTACCCCACTTAGGATAGCCTTCTGTTGACCAATTTTAGGTTGCTAACTGTGTCGTCACCTACGGGGTTATGGATCGCTCAGAGGAGCTATGTGATATCGCTTAGAGGAGCTATGTGATATCGCTTAAAGGAGCTTTGTGATGTCTGAAAGGACTATATTATTTATGTCCATCCATGTATGGACCTCTTCTTATGTCGTATTGACATTACTGACCCTCTGTCGAGCCTTGTGTGCCCAAGGTGCAGTTACAGGAACCCAGCGGGCTCAGACATAGTTATAGGAGCCTTGTGGGCTCAGTTGTAGACCCAAAGGCCGGTAGGTTGGCTATAGTTACCAGTAGAATCATAAGGACCTTGTTAAGGGTATATAGATTGAATTGTACTTGTCAGGGCTTATGGAGGGTCCCAGTAGGTTATTTTAATGTTGCTTGCACCTTACAGGATTATGTGGGCCAGGTTAGGTTCTTGTTTGCATACTTTCTTGTTATATATAGCTTATGAATGTGTAGTCGTACAGGTTCAGCTCTTATTCGTGTAGTGGTTTACTAGATGTAGGTTATGGATAAGAAAGCTTACAAGTTAACTTCTGCCCTTGTCGATGATTATTTTTAGTTTTTTATCAGCTTCTACTCAACTTTTATTACTGCCTTACATATTCGGTACATATTATACTGACGCACACTTATGGGATGCTGCATACTTGCCTGCAAGTTCAAATAGATAGATTTTGGAACCTCCTTTAGCAGCTAGTTAGAGTTAGCAGATTGGTCAGCTCCTTTCATTTAGAGTTGCTAGGTAGTGGAAGTTTGCTCTTTTTGTTGTACAGTTTTGGGTAGGTCGGGGCCCTGTCCCGACTGATATTTTCACTCTTAGAGGCTTGCAGACTACAGTCTTCTGTTAGCTGGTTGTTGTTGGCTGTGTGGAGCCTATGTATGTTATATTTTGTGTATTGGTCGTGCGGGCCTAGTTTAGCTAGCTAGTTAGCAGCCTTGTCAGCTATAGTATGAATATGATGCCTCTTTTCCTTTTGTTATGACTAGACAGCATGGTGGTCTTGTCAGCCCAAATAGGATCCCTACATTGTTGTGTTTGTTGGGTTAGATGTTTCTTTTACAGGTTACTATGTGGCCTTGTAGGCCCGAGGTTATGCTTACAGTTGAGATATAGCAGTTTGTTTTATTGATTTTGAGTTGCTGCCAGGCACCAGAGGTGCATATGCCCAGCCAGGTCAGCACAAGTCCCATTGTGGCATTAGGTGCTAGTCATGCCTCCCAAGGTGAGGCGTGACAAACTTGGTATCAGAGCAATGTCGTATCCTAGGGAGTCTGCAAGCCGTGTCTAGTAGAATCTTATTTATAAATGTGTTGTGCACCACATTTTATAAGTAGGAGGCTTCAAGACATGATAGTATGGTTACCCCTCCTTCTTCTTAGATCATGTTATAGAGTAGAGTTGCATAAGGTTGAATCCCTAAGCTTTCATTGTTATGTCTATCTTGAATAATGTTTGACATAAGATAGACTATAGCGAGTCGCAAGTAAGATACAGCAGCAGGAGAGGTTACCAGCGAGGTGCCACAGTTGAGGGGACAGCATAGCCTAAAGGCGAAAGGGGACATCTTTTAATCTCCCCAGCATCCTATTGGGGCACCAGGAACCTCATAAGATAACGAACATGCCAGTACCATTCCCAGTCATTCCTACACCCTCGGAATAGGAGGTCAGGAGTGTAATATATATATATATATATATATATATATATATATATATATATGTTGTCTTACATAGTAGATATTCAGTGTTAGACAGGGACAACAACTACTGTTGATCACCTGAAAGGTGTAAGAGGTGGTGAAATTATGGGATTTTTACCTCTAGCCTTTAGAGCGTGTTGAGTTTCATACTCCAGCCTTACTATAGTATGATCTGTTTAATTACCCACCTCCTAGTCTTTCTCAATATAGAAGACATCATGAGTATTGATGCCATGTTGCCAAGACTAAATATCAAAGGATGGTTAAACCCGTTGATTCCTAGGGGGTGTTAGAAAAAGTTGTTAAGACCCCTAGTACTTAAATAAGTCATCTAGAACTTCACTACAGTAAAATCAGGATAGCAAGTAAGATTGCTAGAACCAATCACGTACGTGTGAGAGTCCATATGCATAAAGTTCGAGTCAAAAATAGGTTAATCCCACCACAATGTGTTGATAGCGATTGGGAATACCTGGAGAATAAAGCCTACAACCCCCAGCTTATTGTATTGAGGGGCGGAGAGATTATATGATGGGAACCGGCCCGAGTGCGGGCCAGGATGACAAAGGTCAAAAGACTTGGCTAGTAGTATCCTTGACAGTGCAGTGCATGGGGCACGAACCCCAGATTTAGCTTATGGAAGGGGCGAGACATGAACATCGAGCCCTGGAGAAGAACAGAACCACCTCTAGGCGATAGTGTGCTAATAGAGTTTGGAATTTCCACTAAATTTCAAAAAAATAAGTATCAAGTTGATGGTTAGAGGGTAGTGAGATTGTAACCTAGAATACTGTAATACTACCCACTAGTTGTGGAGGCAAAGGAGTGACGGTACGGAGATCCTAACCTAGTACAGCCTAGAGACAAGGCCCAGCAAAAGGAATCATCAGCCTTTAAGATAGAGGGGGGCAGAGTCTTGAGACCTAGAGGTCGACTCTGCATTCCAAATGTGGCAGGGCTTCGTTAGTAGACTGTAGAAAAGGTACACCATGTCTGTTATTCCCTCCACCTGAGTTTATGAAAATGCATTTGGTTATAAGAAACAAAAAGATCTAGTGGGGGCACGGGAAGTAGAAGAGGCATTCTCGAGCCATAGCATGGTACTCCAATTGCCAGCAAGTAAAGGCTAGACATCAGAACTTTGATAGGCTAACTCAGGAAATAGTCGTGCCTACATGAAGGTCGTAAGTAGACAGTACTAATTTAATTATAGATTTACCTTGTACTAGGCATAATTTTGACCCTACTTGAGTCAGTGTTGGAGGGCTATTGGGATCAACTCATTTCTTGCCGGTCAAAAATTACATTTTAGCTAAGAATATGCTAAGCTAAATACTAAAGAGATATTTAGGCTACATGATGTCTCAATGTCTATCAAAGTCTGACAGAGGGGCACCACTCATAGCTAGGTCTTGGAAAGGATGTCAGAGAAGATTGGGACGCAAGTTAATTTGAGTACAACTTCTCATCCCCAGGTAAATGGCCAACCAGGGCATACGATTCAGATGCTCAGAGATATATTATGGGTGGAAAGGTAGGCCACATATAGGGTAGCCTAAAATAGATAAGTCAAGGTTAATTAAACCTGATATAACATATTAGTCAGGAGAAAGCGTTTTACTAACAACCCAGGGTCACCAAAAGTCCTATTCCAAGGTATGACATAGGGAGTTGGAGATTGAAACAATGACTGAGTATTCCTGAAAACTTCTCCAAAGAAGGGTGTTATGAGATTCGCCAAAGAAGAGAAAGCCCAGCCCTAGATTCACTAAGCTATATTGAATCCTCCAGAAGATCGGCCAAGTGGCCTATGAGTTAGAGTTGTCTTCAAGGATAGGATCTGTTCATCAATGTTATGCAAGCTCGTAGGAGACCTTTTCTTAGATTGACTTAATCGTGGATGGTCAAGGTACATAAATGTCGTCCCACAGGGAGACTTCAATAGTTATATTAGATCAGCAGGTTTGTAGGTTGAGAATTAAATATGTAGCCTCTGTTAAAGTCCTAAGGAGGAATAGAAATGCAGAGGAGATAACCTGAAGAGCTGAGGATGACATGAGATCTAGATATCCTCACTTATTTCAGGCTCGACCCAGATTATGCAGCTGAGGTGAGATAGTTGTATAGTTATTGTTTTATGGATTACATTATTAGTATTGTTTAGTGGTTCGATTTTATGATATGGAGCTATGTTGTATCATTGGTTATAGCATCTTGTGAGGCACCTATGTTGGACTTTTCTGCATTTCAGGTTTTTGGATAGTCCACATTATAGAGGAGACTCTGCCGAAATTTTTTTGGCAATGGTTAAAGGAGTAGAATCTCTTAAGATTAGATCACATTCGAGGACGAATGTTCCTAGGGGGATGATGTTACACCCCATAAGTTGCCTTTAATTAATGGACGAGTTCGTGTGCTTGTGATAGTATCGGGAGCCCAACACATGCAGGAAAAGGCTCGAAAAAGGGAGTGCACGAGCACATTGTCAAGCGAACAGGAGGCCGAAGCAGAGGCATGGCGCAAGGAGTGTCGCGTCATGCCCCTGCCCCGATTCCTTGAGCGTCACATCACACCTCTAATTGGCGCTATGGGCAGCGCGCAATGCACCCCTCTACCACCGCTGATAACGGGCAAAAATATATGCCCGAGATACTCTTTATTACTTCAATTAGTCTTGTTTATCTAAGTTATTGTATACATTTTCATGTAATTTTATATAATGTGGAGATATGTGCTAACCAACATGATTAGCCTTTGTTTTGTAGGTTTTGATGATGTTTGAGTAACTAATCCATGAGTTGGTGAACTAGAAGCTTGGAAACGGAATTAACACGCGAACGTCGGCAAGGAAGAGGCACAAAACAGCCCACCTGCGCGTTGGCAACGTGCCACGGCAGGTGGACTCCGCGACCATGGGGTACAACGTGCTGCTCAGGCATCGTGACACGTTGCAAACGCGGCAAGGTGCTGCCTGGGCCGATTTCGGGTGATTTTCCAGAGAGCCTCCGCGTTCGTAGCGTGTCACGGAGGCTGTGCTCCGCGATGCACTCCGTGACACGTTGCTTGTTAATCCTGGAAAGATTCCTACTAATATAAATAGCACACTTAGGTTTATTTTTCATAATTGAGACTTGGTGGAGCAAGGACGTGGGTTAGGAGCAGTTGAGGGACGAAAAAGCTAAGGGTTTTTCTCTCTTTCTTTCTTCTTTCAATCAATTGTACGTATGATTTACACTCATTGGAGGATGATCAACCCACAAATGAGTGTCTAATTCTCTTCCTTTCTAAGGTTTTGAACATGTGTATTGAATTTTGATTGTGAATTATATGGTTTTTCATCTTCTTCTTTCATGTTGTTCTATTAATTCTTGTTCTTACTGCATTAGTGTGTGGCCAACATTAATGTACATCTAAAAAGTCCAATTTCACTCGAGAGAGCAAGAAATTGGAAAGTTGTGAATTAATAGGGTATTGTTCTTAACTTGATTTGGGAAAATTGGGTTTTGATGTGCTTTCCTGATAGAAATACACTTGAAAGCCGTATTAGTCAATTTAGGAACCGGAATTGTATTGCTAGGTCATAAATTGCATTTGATCACAGAAATGTAGACGAATGGTTTATGATTATAAAGTGAGATTAAATACGAGAGTTTTAATCTCTAGGCTAATGTTCTTGGCTAGCAACATGAAGAGAAGAATAACCGAATTATGATTACTATCGAATTCATTACTTGTTCTTAACCTTGGCATGCTCTTATCCATAGTTTCAATTCAAGTAAATATTTGTTAATAGTTTTAGTATATAGTTTATAAACAAAATTATTTAACTTTTGGTTACATTGTTGTCAACATAATTAGAAGTAAACTAGAATATAGTATACTTAAGCAATTTTACTTATCCAGAGTCTCCTTGGATCGATACTTGGCTTACTTAGCCACTTTATTACTTGTTTGACCACGTGCACTTGTGTGTCGGTTTTTAACCCCTACCGAAAGCACCGAGCAAGTTTTTGGCGCCGTTGCCGGGGAGACTTGGCAATTGGTGAAATTGTTTTAAGTATAAATTTACTGTATTTTTGTTTTATTTTCTTAAGTGTTGACAACTTGGTCTAGTGTTTGTTTTAATTCTTCTTTATTTTATTTTATTTTTCTGCTTGTTCGTATACCCTTATTGACATGACATCGTGGAATATAAATGGTTTCAATGGTGGATACTCATATTTTAGTGAATCTTGTCTGAACTGTGGAGGACCCCACTTGTGGCAAAACTGTAATACGTGCAATATATGTGGGTGTCAATATGGCCATTGGGGTGATTGTCCAAAGGCATATTCCCCTCCCCCAAGCCCCTACTATGATCCTTCTGTTGTTTTTTTTGAATATAGGCATGCTGAAAATGAGGACTTGGGACGCCAAGCTCGAATAGAAGACATGTTGAAACAACTCTTGGAGCAATCAGAAGCAATGAAGGAGGCGATGGCAGTATTGAGAAATCAGCAAGAAGATAATGCAGAGGCTCTAGAAAGGATGACCATCAAATTCACGGAGATGATCGCTGAAGCTGAAGCGTGTGATAAATCACAGACAACAGTTTTAGCCGATATTCAAGAGGAACTACAAGAGGACGACAAGGGTGAATTTTTGGATGAAGCCCAACAATTCGAATCTCTTGAGTGTCCCCGTGATGGGCTCACACTTATGGAAAATCCATTCTTGGAAGAAGAGTTAGCGTATCCCCCAGTCGACTTTAATGGTGAGATAGATGTCGATGTCGAGAAGGTATATACAAGTAAGGAGGTCAAGCAAAATGCAGTTTCAGAGTTGAGGTGTATTGGACCACACTCTATGCATTTTTCAACATTAAATTTGGTTGACAACATAGAAATAGAGTCTTCCAAGTTTGTAGAGAAATGTCTAGAGGAGGACCAAGCACCATATATTTTGAAATTTGCTAACTCAGAAAGACAAAATGACTTCGCTTACTTAAGGACCAATAAATGCAAAAGGCAACATCTACTGTTTGGTCCTTACAATTTTTCACCACCACCCCTGGAGCATAAGAGGAAATTAGAAAAGAAATTAGGGGTGAGATTCATATCCTCAAGGTGGAGGAAAAAGTGGTGAAACTTGGTACGTCGTGCCGCGACGTAAAATTAGGCGCTGCTTGGGAGGCAACCCAAGGGTACCACAGGTACCATTTTAATTTCTTGCAATTGAGTTGATTTTTGTTTATTTTCATCTTGTGTTGTTTTGGTGGAAAGTTAAGCACAGATGGAGGGGAAGTCTGAGTACCCGTGGAGGAGGAAGCTAATAAGCATGGAAAAGAAAAAGTATGGGGTCGAACACCCACTTGTCCATAGTTGAAGAAAACCATGTTGTCAGCTAGGCCTAAAGGCCTCAGGGAGTATTTCTCACCCTTTGTAACCTTTAGTTTGATGCTATGCGGACATAGCATGATTTAAGTGTGGGGTGAGGGAAATTTCTAGGAAATTTCAAAATTTCTGTGCTTAATGATTTTTGGTGAATGTAATGCTTGTACAAAAGTTGGTGAGAAATTTGAAAATTTGAAAAATTTGAAAAAATTTTGTGAATTAAGCATGACTTCATCACCCGTTGGTTTTTCTTTTCGGTTCTTTTCCGACGGGGGGTACTTGAACCGAAGAATAAATTTTTTTTTTCTTTTCTTTTTTCTTTCTTTCCTGGGTCTGTATATAAAGTTTTTAGTCATAGTTAGGGACTGTTTCCGACGATGGATGGATGACGACCGTCTTGAGGAAAATTAGTCGATAGGTTTTGGGTTTTGAAACCATAACTAATTGGTGCTGGATGTTCTTGTTATGTGCTATAAATGTTTGTAAGATGCAAGTATGTTCAGTGTGAAGCATGCAAGTGTATAACTTTGTTTGAGACACTTAGGCTCTTGAATTTGACTCAATATGATGGAAGCTTAATTCTGAATTCTTGTGATTAGCTGAGTAAGAGTCTACTGATTGTGTCTTGATTTGAGCATGTGCCATGAGTGTAAGGTTTTTGAGTATTCCGTGCTATTGTGGATTGTCTAGAACTTTCCTGGTGTGTTTATAAAACGAAATGAAGGATGTGAATTGGAGGAAATGATATAGGCATTTCTTTGAATGAACCAACTTTTTATCCCTCATTATACCTACCTTGAAAAATTAATCCTAGTTAACCCCATTGAGCCTTGAGCCTATTCTTTGACAGCTGCAACATAAGCTTAATCCTTTTTCTTTCATTAGCCTTGAAATTGAACCAAAACTCCGAAGCGCTTAAAGGAAAAATCCGAAAGGGTAAAGGAGTGAGAAGAATGGAAAAGAAGGAAAAATAGCAAGTTGTAAATAGTTGAGAAAAGGAAAAAGGTGCATTTGTGTGAAAATGGTTGGTTATTAGTAGGGAGTAAGAAAAGGAATGAATGAAACATATTGCTTAAGTACTCCTTACTAATAAGCTAAAAGTGTCGAAAGAAATGGGGGAACAAAAGAGGAAAAAGAAAACTAAAAGGAGAAAAAAGGTGAAGTGAGGGAAGGGAAGTTTGTAATGAAGGCGTGATGTATTAAAAGCGCTTAGGAAAGATAGTCACTATTACTGATCATAATAGTACCTACCCGCACCTGAGTTACATTACAACCTAAAAAGTCCTACTTGATCTTACATTCACACATCCTTATATTAGTGGAATAAAACACTAAGGGCAAGCTTATGGGTCATTACATAATGCATGTGAATTCTTTGTGAGAGTGAGCGTAATTCTATTCATGTACACGCACATGTTGTGATATAAAAATTGTTTTTGCGTGTGAAATTGGGTAACTCTCTTTACGTGAGGGGCACATGTTGAAAGAAGGATATATTTCATGTGGGATTTCTTAATCAGATGATTTGCATGAGTTTGCTAAAATTGAGAGTCGATTCTTGAGGTTAAGAAGTCTTAACATGGTTGTACTTCATTTCAATGATCAAATCAGGCATGCTCTATTTTTAGCTTGTATCTTACGTAATCATTATAGTCGTAACCTGAATTATCTTGCTAAATTAGTTATGTAGGAGTCTCCATTTGCATGATATGTAAAAGGTTGTTCGAGGACGAACAAGGCTTTAAGTGTGGGGTTGTGATAATGGGCAAAAATATATGCCCGAGATACTCTTTATTACTTCAATTAGTCTTGTTTATCTAAGTTATTGTATACATTTTCATGTAATTTTATATAATGTGGAGATATGTGCTAACCAACATGATTAGCCTTTGTTTTGTAGGTTTTGATGATGTTTGAGTAACTAATCCATGAGTTGGTGAAGTAGAAGCTTGGAAACGGAATTAACACGCGAACGTCGGCAAGGAAGAGGCACAAAACAGCCCACTTGCGCGTTGGCAACGTGCCACGGCAGGTGGACTCCGCGACCATGGGGCTACAACGTGCTGCCCAGGCAGCGTGACACGTTGCCAACGCGGCAAAGTGCTGCCTGGGCCGATTTCGGGTGATTTTCCAGAGAGCCTCCGCGTTCGTAGCGTGTCACGGAGGCTGTGCTCCGCGATGCACTCCGTGACACGTTGCTTGTTAATCCGGGAAAGATTCCTACTAATATAAATAGCACACTTAGGTTTATTTTTCATAATTGAGACTTGGTGGAGCAAGGACGTGGGTTAGGAGCAGTTGAGGGACGAAAAAGCTAAGGGTTTTTCTCTCTTTCTTTCTTCTTTCAATCAATTGTACGTATGATTTACACTCATTGGAGGATGATCAATCCACAAATGAGTGGCTAATTCTCTTCCTTGCTAAGGTTTTGAACATGTGTATTGAATTTTGATTGTGAATTATATGGTTTTTCATCTTCTTCTTTCATGTTGTTCTATTAATTCTTGTTCTTACTGCATTAGTGTGTGGCCAACATTAATGTACATCTAAAAAGTCCAATTTCACTCGAGAGAGCAAGAAATTGGAAAGTTGTGAATTAATAGGGTATTGTTCTTAACTTGATTTGGGAAAATTGGGTTTTGATGTGCTTTCCTGATAGAAATATACTTGAAAGTCGTATTAGTCAATTTAGGAACCGGAATTGTATTGCTAGGTCATAAATTGCATTTGATCACAGAAATGTAGACGAATGGTTTATGATTCTAAAGTGAGATTAAATACGAGAGTTTTAATCTCTAGGCTAATGTTCTTGGCTAGCAACATGAAGAGAAGAATAACCGAATTATGATTACTATCGAATTCATTACTTGTTCTTAACCTTGGCATGCTCTTATCCATAGTTTCAATTCAAGTAAATATTTGTTAATAGTTTTAGTATATAGTTTATAAACAAAATTATTTAACTTTTGGTTACATTGTTGTCAACATAATTAGAAGTAAACTAGAATATAGTATACTTAAGCAATTTCACTTATCCAGAGTCTCCTTGGATCGATACTTGGCTTACTTAGCCACTTTATTACTTGTTTGACCACGTGCACTTGCGTGTCGGTTTTTAACCCCTACCGAAAGCACCGAGCAACCGCCTCATATATATATATATGTATGTAAATGAGTTTCATTTTAAAAATTTCTTTAAATCAGAACCTCATCCCTTTGAAGCTTCCTCTCTATTTTTCATCAGTTTTTCGCTGATTTACGTCGCTAAACTCCATCCAAATGCAAATTCATCTTAAATAGAATGTTCCAGGCCTATGAGGAATGTCCCTACAGAGTTATTTCCTGAAATCTCACCCAGATTGTTGGAGCCCCACCGAGTAAAAGTTGTAGAAATCACTTCTAATTGAGTCCTAACGGCTACAACTGATAGGTAAGTATTTCTATCTTTTAGACTCTCAAGAATTGGTGAGTTTTCAGCCGAATTGAACGAAGTTGAATTGTAGTCAATGTTCTTTGAATGATATTGTTATTAGTCATTCCTATTATGGAAAATAACCTTATTCTCTCAGTATAAAGGCTACAATTTGGTGGAATCATCGACTTCAGGTTGGAACTGTTTGGGTGAATGAAAATCGGCATACGAGGTATCTTAAGGCTAACCTCTCCAAAAAGTTATTCTCGTCGTATAATTGATATGACCTATACAATTGTAAGTAAATTGAGCATATATATGTTCTGATTAGCTGCTACCAGTAGATAAGGATTATGTATTTTATGGATAGCTGCTATAAGGCGTATTGAGATTATACTATAGTATCCCTCATCAGGAAAGGGTATGTTAAGTATGACTAACGTTGGGTGCGCAAAAGAGAGTTCCCATTTCACCTATTTACCATTTTGAGGTATTCTGATGTTTTTCTTTCGTTCCAAGGCCTTAGAAGTTTATGGTTAGCAGTTGGGCCTAACTTGGTAAGTTGGACAGCATAGGGTGTAGCCGAGCGATATAACTTTAAGTTTGATGCCTATATTATCAGTAAAACTCGCCTAGAGGGCATTGGCGTGCCTTGATGCCTCCATGGCCAGAATTGGGATAGGGTGGTCTTACCTCCGAGTCAGTGGCACGAGGGTTGCCTAGTGAACTTAGTGACAACTTGCCATATGATTGGCTACTGTCAGTGACCGTTAGTTACAGCCGACTCAATACTTTTCCTATAGGTCACTCAGGAAAACACTCCAGTTGTTACAAGTCTGGTCTAGAAGGGAACCTTATCAGTAGTGAGATGTGAGGCCAACGTCCCAGGATACTCTTATAGATGCCAAGGTACATGTTTCCGTGAAGGGATGGGTCTAGATATACCTGACTACGTGGTTACAAACCACCAGAGGAGCCATATAAAATCTGGACAGACTAAGTTAAGGTCCAAAGGGACTAGAACTAGAGTATCACAGTGTTACTTCCAGGCTAGGAGTTACAGTAAGTTGCCTGTGGAGAATTAGGGTTGACCGCTTAGGAACGTATCCAATTAATAGCAGTCCTGTAGTAGTTCCAAGCAAAGAAATCATATAGACAATTGCCTATGACCTTGTTGTTTGCTTATGAACTATCATTTTTCTAGTACGACCTTCAAAGTATCGCTTAGGCCACTCCGGACCTCGCCGCATTCTGTCTAGGCCATTAGAGATTATAATCACTGCCAGGACCCTCTGGTCAGGTGTAGGCACACGGGGTGTGCCTGTTGGCAGCTACACAAACTATTCCAAGGGAAGGAAGTGGTCACGCTAGGCCTAAGGGGACAAATACACCTTTTGAGTGGTTAGATTGAGACTAAAATGTAGTATTTCGGTCGGGAATGACGCCACTTAGGATAGCCTTTCGTTGACCAATTTCAGGTTACTAACTGTGTCTTCGCCTACAGGGCTATGGATCACTCGGAGGACCTATGTGATATTACTGACATGAGCTATGTGATGTCGCTCAGAAAAGCTATGTGATGTCTGAAAGGACTATATTCAGGCCTATAAGGCCATATTTATGTCCATCCATATATGAACGTCTTCTTATGTTGTACTGGCATTACTAACCCTGTATTGAGCCTTGTGTGCCAAGGGTGCAGTTATAGGATCCCAGCAGGCTCAGTGTCAGACCTAGAGGCCAGGTAGGTAGGCTATAGTTACCAGTAGAATCATAAGGACCTTGTTAGGGGTTTATAGATTGAATTGTACTTGCCAGGGCATATGGGGGCCCCGATAGGTTGTTTCCATGTTGCTTGCGCCTTCCAAGCTTATGGGGGCCAGGTTAGGTTCATGTTTGCATACTTGCTTGTTAGATATAGCTTATGAATGTATAGTCATGCAGGTTTAGCTCTTATTCGTGTAGTGGTTTACTAGAAGAAGGTTATGGATAAGAAAGCTTACAGGTTAACTTCTGCCCTTGTCGCTGATTACTTTCACTTCTTTATCATCTTCTACTTAGCTTTTATTACTACTTTACATGTTCGGTACATATTGTACTAACACCCAACTACAGGGCGCTTCATACTTGCCTGTAGGTTCCGACAGATAGATTTCGGGACCTCCTTTAGCAGCTATTTAGAGTCAGCAGATTGGTCAGCTCCTTTCATTCGGAGTCGCCAGGTAGTGGGAGTTTGCTATTTTTGTTGTACAATTTTGGGTAGGTCGGGGCCCTGTCCCAACCATAGTTGTATTTTTTTTTATTAACAACGTCCCAATCATACTTTTATAGAGGTGTGATTTGAGGTTATCAAAAATGGCGATGTTGCCGGAGAATATAGCTTAGGATTAGATTAATTACTTGTGTTTAACTTTTTTTCTTTATTTTCTCATTTACATTTTCTTTTTTTTTAGCACATACAGGTTACCACTTGGTGAATGCCAAGTACTCAATGAAGCGAAGAACCTCTGATTCCAATTGATCTTGAGCTAGAACGAACATTGAGAAATATGGACCACAATGAAACCCCTAAGCAGATGCAAGCTAGAATAGCTGCTGAAGCTCACCGAACTAGTGAGGCCCGCCAGGCAGAGTTAGCTTGGTAAGCTGCCCTTCAAGAGGCAAATGATGCTCAAGAAGAGATAGTTAATGTTGGCTGTCATGAAAGGGGTAACAGAGGCCGTGAGCCACACCAGTTCCATAGATATTCTCCTAAGTTTGATAATGATGAGGATCCGGATAACCAGGTGGCGGGTTTCTAGGATAACCCGCAATCTTAGAGGATTGCAGACTACAACCTTCAGTTAGTTGGTTGTTGTTGGCCATGTGGGGCCTATGTATGTTATAGTTTGTGTGTTGGCCGCGTGGGCCTAGTTTATCTAGCTAGTTAGCATCCTTGTCAGCTATAGTATGAATATGATGCCTATTTTCTTTCTGTTATGACTAGACAGCATGGTTGTCTTCTTGTCCCACATAGGATCCCTTCATTGTTGTGTTTAGCTATTTCTTTTACAGGTTGATATATGGCCTTGTCAGCCTGAGGTTGTGTTTACAGCCGAGATATAGCAGTTTGTTTTCTTGATTTTGAGTTGCTAGCAGGCACCAGAGGTGCATATGCCCAGCCAAGTCAGCACAGGTCCTAGTGTGGCATTAGGTTCCAGTCATGCCTCCTAAGGTGGGGCTTGACAGAAAAAAAAGTTTTGAGCATAAAAGTTGAAAATGAGGTGGAAGGAAAAAATTTGCACTAGCCGCGCAGGGCCTAGCACAGCATGAAGCAATGCAATGCATAATGCCTAGCACCGCACAAAGCACTGCGATGCATAGTGCCTGGCACTGTGTGGAGAGACACAACACAGCGGGTCTGCCAATGGAGAAAGAGTGCGGGTCGCGAGTCAAACCTGACCCAAATGGGTGTTTAGAAAGCAAAAACTTAATTTTTTTTCATTTCATTCTTATTCCAAGCGCGCCGCCCACCCACCTCTCTCTAATATTTTCTCCAAAATCTTTATCTGTCACGATCCGAACATAGGCTGGGAACCTAGAACTATTAATGCCTCTAAGACAACCCATGTCATGAACATGATAACTAACTCAACAAAATCAAGGAGGAAAGAATTGAATTCTGAAATAGCTGAAGTTTGAATATTAAACATTTGAAAAACAGAAATACATAACATTGAATCTGAAACTAAATACAATACTATGTCTGAAAATCCTTTACATACTGATGAGATGATGGGACAAGACCCCAACTAGCTCACTAACCATCTGAAACTGAAAATAGCAACAATACAACTAACTAAAAGACTTCGAAGAATGAGGACTCAGCAACAGCTGGCTGGACTGAACTTTGATGACCAGCTAACGGAGAGACTGACCCTGAATGTCTGAGAATGTATCATGAAACAATATAGCATAGAGTATGCAGTCAGTATTTAAAATGTACTGAGCATGCAAGGTAAGTAAAAATGGACAATTTAAAATACATAAGAGTTTATAAGAGTAGGACAATTCAAAACATGCAATTGATCTTGGGCAGATTTATATGCCCAAGTGATACTCAAAAGTATCATTTTCTCCTTGTTTATCTATCAATGTGTATACATTCTCATGTAATTGGTAATAAAATGTGAATTTATACTAACCAATATGATTAGCATTGTTTTGCAGGTAAAACGTGATTTCGGGAAGCTAAAACGCATGTTGAATGACATCGGAGTTGGACTTGGATGCGAGCAAGGGAAAAGGCATTGGACAGCATGAATTAAAGGGGCTCCGCGATGGAGCCGTGTCACGCTGCCATCGCAGAGGCATTCTGCCTGGATGGGGAAAATTCGACCAAATTCCAGTGGAGGTCCGCGTTTGCTCCGTGGCACTGAGCCAGTGCTCCGCGATGCACGTCGTGCCACGTTGAGCCTGAATTCCCGGACCCCCAGTTCCAGTGAGGGTCCGCGTTCATGGTGTGTCACGGAGGCAGTGCTCCGCGATGCACTCCGTGACACGTTGCTCATTATTCCGGGAAAAATTCCCAGCAGTATAAATAGAACACTTAAGTTCATTTTTCATAATTCTGACTTGGTGGAGCAAGGACGTGGGTTACAGGCAGTTGAGGGACGAAAAGTTCAGGGTTTTTTCTCTCTTTCTTTCTTCTTTAATTCAATTGCTTGTATGATTAACACTCATTTTATGATGTTTAATCCACAAATGAGTGGCTAATTCCTCTCCTTGCTGAGGTTATGAACAATTGTAATGAAATTTGATCATTGATTCTTTAGTTTTCCATCTTTTCTTCCATGTTGTTCTATTAATTCTTGTTTTCACTGCATTTGTGTGTGGCCTACATTAATGTACATCTAAAAAGTCCGGTTTCACTCGAGAGAGCACGAAATTGGAAAGTTGTGAATTAATAGGATATGTTCTTTACTGGATTTGGGAAAATTGAGTTTTGATTTGCTTTCAGGAGAGAAATATACCTGAAAGTCGTATTAGTCAAATTAGAAACCGGAATTGTATGGCTAGAACATGAATTGCATTTGATCACAGAAATGTAGACGGATGGTTCATGATTCTTAAGTGAGGTTAAATACGATAGTTTTAATCTCTTGGCAAATGTTCTTGGCTAGCAACTGGAGGGAAAGATTAACTAAAGTATGATGATAATTAGTTTCATTACATGTTCGTTTAACCTCAGCATGCTCTCATTCATAGTTCAGATTCAAAGTAGATAATTGTTCTTAGTTTTAGTATAAAAATTTATAAAACAAACTATTAACTTTTTGGTTACACTGTTGTCTGCATTGTTAGAAGTAAAATATAGTATACTTGAGCAAATTGCACTTAATCCAAGTCTCTGTGGGATTGATACTTGGCTTACTAAAGCCACTTACTACTTGTTCGACCACGTGCACTTGCGTGTCGTTTTATATACCCAAAACCACCCGAACAGCAATGATAGTCATAACATAAACATGAGGCTCAAGATTTTCAGAACTATTCATAATCTAGTCATAATTATAATCATAAGAGAAACTTTTAAAAACGTAACTTGATCCAAAGTATTGTAAACATGATAATGCATAAATCATGAGGAGCAATGGGACGACTCGTCTTAACCGACACCATCATGATAGAGCTTACATGTTGCCCCAACTATCTCGCTCAAGTGAGCAGAGCCGTCCCAGGCTTGCTAGTCCAAGGATGTACCTTGCGTTATATCACTAATAGTGACCCACCTAGAGTCCATGAGCATAAACATATGTTGGCGCGTATTTCTGAGACCATGGAATTTACCTGAACGCCCGGCCTACTCGGTGCTAGACATGACTCCGAAAAACATGCACATTAAGGCTCATATAGTAATCATGAAGTCATTCATGAATTTCATGGCTAGATAAATCTTAACATACTTGATCATATTTAAAAAATTCATTATTAGCCATGAAATAGGGCCCATGAGTCATCCAAAATTATAGACTCATTAATTATGAAGAACATGCATGCTTGAGAAAATCACTATACTTGAAATTCATAAATTCATGAAAAGTACTTGAAGGAAATCATATCATAAATCATAAATCATAAATCATAATTTAGGTCTTAGGAAGATCAAAATCATTATAGAATCATAAACTTGACTTTTCATGAAACTTGCATAATTAGGCATAAATTGATTAATATTGAAACAATGAATTAATAATCAAAATAGGTATAAAATCTGCCATAGATCTTAAAACATGATCTCAACATGAAGAGAATTAACCCATAGATCGATCATATAGAATTTCAAAAAATATTAGGAATAAGCCTCATAAGATCATGAACTTGATCTAGAAAATTAATTTATGGAATTGAATAGAATTTTGAGCATGAGAGTGAAAGGAACTCTCATTCATAGCCCTACATACCTGGGAATCTGATTCCACACTCTTCCTTAAAAGCCCAAGAAAATTGGAGGATAATTGGAGGGTTTCAAGCTTGATCTTCAAAGGGGAACTTCTACTCTTGCATGCATGGGAGTTGGAATTAGGATAGGTTAAACCCTCTTAAAATCCTCCTAATAAAGTTTAAAACATTGTAGTTTTGGGACGTAGAAGCTTAAGAATTATGAGAATACCCTTAATGAAAAATCTAGAAAAGGGGACTGTCAGTCATCACGACTCTCACCACGAGTCGTACCATGAAATAACGACTCGTGGTTACCTAGCGTGGTCACAACTACTCCACCTTGCAGCATCTATGAATCTCACCACGATTGCATATCACGACTCGTGGTGTCCTACCACGAGTCATACTATCATTCATGAAATCACCCCCTTTCACCTGCCAATTCCTAGCCACGACTTCCAACGTGAATCATGTTACTTTCTACAAGTCGTATGATCCGTGACACCATACCCCGGTACCACAAGGAAACTCATCACGAGTCCTAACCACGAGTCGTACCCATACATCACGACTCGTGGTGTGACTCATGGTCTGGATAACAAACTTTAGAATTCTATAACGATTGAGACCACGACCCATCACTTCCTTTCACGACTCATACCACCAGTCGTTTTGGTGCAAAAATGCAAATTTTCTGCAAAACTCATTTCTAATTTTCCCATCTATCTCTTAGGAACTTTTGGAGTATTACAATATACACCCCCTTTGGAATATTCGTCCTCAAATGCGGGTGAACACACTGGATAACAGGGGAAGGATCTGCCATCCCAAACACTGAATGCCTGAAGTTGAAAACTAACAAAGTGACTGACTCCAGACTGAAACACTTGACTAAACTGAATTCATGAATCACATATATATGCACTAACATATAGGAAACTAAGAGACATAAAATATACATGAAACTACATAAAGTACCAAGGAGGAAATTGGTACCTCAAGTTGGAACTAAGCCGAAAGGGAAAAGATACGGGTATTTAGCCATCATATCTGCTTCAGCTTTCCATGTAGCTCCCTCAACTGCTAATTCCTCCATAGAACCTTTACTGAAGCTACCTCTTTATTTCTCAACTTCCAAACTTGACGATCAAGAATTTCAACTGGTACCTTCTCATAGCTAAGGCTATCCTTTACACCCATGCTCTCCACTGGAACAACCAAAGTCGGGTCACCAATGCACTTTTCAAGAGCGAAACATGGAAAATTAGATGTACTAAAGCCAACTCTGAGGGAAATTCCAATTCGAATCCACCTTGTCAACGTGTCTCATAATCCTGTACGGGCCAACATAGCGAGGAATAATCTTTCCTTTCTTCCTGAATCTCATCACTCCCTTCATGGGAGACACCTTTAGAAACACCCAAATCTCAACTTCAAACTCAAGTTCTCTCCTCCTCATATCCGCATAGGACTTTTGACGACTTTGAGTGATTTTCAACTTTTCCCTTATAAGCTGGACTTTCTCCATGGCCTCATGAACTAAATCTGGCCCTATCCACGTAGTTTCACCTACTTTAAATCAACCAATAGGCAATCTACATCTCCACCCATAAAGAGCCTCAACGGAGCCATTTGAATGTTGGAGTGGTAACTGTTGTTGTAAGCAAACTCAATTAGAGGTAAATGGTCATCCCAACTACCTTTGAAATCAATCACACATACTCTAAACATATCCTCAAGAGACTAAATGGTCCACTCGGCCTAACCATCCTCTGTGGGTGAAAAGTTTTGCTAAGCTTAACCTGAGTACCAAGTCCCTTCTCAAACAACCTCTAAAATTGGGAGGTAAACTAAGTACCTCTGTTTGATATGATGGACAAGGGAACTCCATGCAACCGAACCAATTCCTGAATGTAAAATTTGGCATAATCCTCCATTAAGTCAGTAGTTTTGACTAGTAAGAAATGTATTTCCTTAGTCAACTTGTCTATAACCACCCAAATAGAGTCATACTATCGACGAGTACGAGGCAACCCTATAATGAAGTTCATATTGATTTCTTCCCACTTCCACGTAGGGATACTAATATCTTGAAGAACACCTCAAGGTCTTTGATGCTCAACTTTCACTTGCTGACAATTCAGACACTTAGTCACAAACTCCACAATGTCCTACTTCATACTATTCCACCAATAGACCTCCCTTAGGTCACGATACATCTTGGTGACACCTAGATGTATAGAATATCGAGAACCATGAGCCTCATGCAAAATCCGATTTCTCAAGTCATCCACACCCAGAACACACAAATGACCTTGATAATGAAGTACACCATCTCCCCCTTGGGAGAAGACCACTACCTTCTGATTCTGAACCGCTTCCTTCAACTTTACCAAGATCAGATCCTCTTCTTGTCCAGACTTTACCTTGGTCACCAATAAAGATTCTGACCAACTTTAATCAACTACACCATCATCTATCGCGTCAACAAGGTGAACCCCTGAGCGAGCAAGCCTATGGACATCCTTTACTAACTCTTTTCTTTCCTCCTCCACGTGAGGCACACTCTCCATGGATAACCTGGTAAGAGCATCCGCCACTATATTGACCTTGCCTGGATGATAAAGGACACTCATGTCATAGTCCTTGAGAAGTTCTAACCACCTCCTTTGTCATAAATTCAAATCCTTCTAGGTAAACACGTATTGAAGACTCTTCTGATCCGTAAATACATCCACATAGACCCCATACAAATAGTGCCTCCAAATCTTCAATGCAAATACCACTGCTTCCAATTCCAGGTCGTGTGTCAGGTAATTCTTCTCATGAGTCTTAAGTTGTGTAGAGGCATATCCAATGACTTTGCCATGCTGCATCAACACACAACCAAGTCCAACCCTAGAGGCATCATAATGCACCACAAATCCATCTGTGCCCTCGGGTAGGGTCAGTATTGGGGCTGAAGTGAGTCGATTCTTTAACTTTTGAAAACTCTTCTCACAGATATCCGACCACTGAAATTTGACTTTCTTCTAGGTCAACTTAGTCAACAGTGCGGTAATGGATGAAAATACCTCAACAAACCTCCTGTAGCAACCAGCCAAACCCAATAAACTCATGATATCTGAATGATTGATTGGTCTAGGCCAATTCTTCACCACTTCTATCTTTTAAGAGTCCACATGTACACCCTCACTTGACACCACATGACCCAAAAATGCTACTGAGTCCAACTAAAACTCACACTTGCTGAAATTAGAAAACAGTTGGCGATCCTTGAGAGTCTGTAGCATAATCCTCAAATGAGCGGCATGCTCCTCCTCTCTGCTAGAGTATATGAGAATGTCTTCTATGAATACAATCACGAACATGTCCAAATATGGCTTGAACACCCTGTTCATCAAATACATTAAAGTTGCAGGAGCATTTATTAGTCCAAAAGACATAACTAAAAACTCATAGTGACCCTACAGAGTCCTGAAGCCTGTCTTCACGATGTCACTCTCCCTAACTCTGAGTTGGTGATAACCAGCCCTGAGGTCTATCTTTGAGAAGCACTTAGCACCCTGAAGTTGGTCAAACAAATCATCAATTCTAGGAAGAGGATACTTTTTCTTGATGGTAACCTTTTCAACTGCTGATAGTTGATGCACACACGAAGAGAACCATCCTTCTTCCTAACAAAGAGAACTGGTGCACCCTTTGGGGATTGCTAGGTCTAATGAAACCCTTGTCCAAGAGATCCTTCAACTACTCTTTCAACTCTTTTAGCTCAGCTGGATCCATTTTGTAAGGAGGAATAGATATGGGCAGCGTATTAGGAAGAAGGTCAATACCAAAGTCGATCTCTCGCTCAGGGGGGACTCCAGGTATATCATCTGGGAACACCTCTGGATACTCACACACTACAGGAACTGACAGGAGAGTTGGGGTATCGAACATAGCATCCTTAACTTGAACTAGATGGTACATGCAACCCTCAAAGATCATCTTTTTGGCCTTAAGGTAGGAAATAAAGTGACCTATAGGCACGGCTGAACTACTCTTCCACTCTAAGACTCGCTCACCTAGAAATCGAAACTCTACCGCACGGGTTCTACAATTTATGGAGGCATAACATGCATGCAACCAATCCATGTCAAAGATAGCATCAAAATTTGTTATGTATAGCTCTACTAAATCTTCTGAGGTGACTTTCTAAAGGACTGTGATAGGGAAATTTTTATATACCCATCGAGCTATAACTGAATCACCGACAAGAGTAGAGACTGAGAAAGGTTATGATAGGATTTTGAGACTGACTTCGAAACTACTAGCAACATAGGGTGTCATAAAAGATAAGGTAGCTCCTGGACCTAACAATGCATAAATATCAAGATGAAATATTCATAACATACCAGTGACGACATTTGGGGAGACCTTCGGCTCCTGACGAGACGCTAGGGAATAAAACTTTCTCTGGCACTAACCACCAACTGCACTAGTGGATGCACCCTATTGAGGAAGATGTGTTGCTGGAGACGCTACTGAACTGGTAGGTAGAGTACGACCCCTTCCATCACCCTGTCTAGCCAAAGGACATTCCCGACGCATGTGCTCGGGTTTCCCACCCCCGAACTAAATATCTGATCCAACTAATCATTCTCCTATGTGATTCTTACCACATTTTCTACAGACTGGAAACATGCACTATACCGTCATGTTCCTTTTTCCCCTCAAACCTGATGCCCTGCTCCTCTGATCATCCTGAGATCTGGATGGAACTTTGGTTGATGACGGCGCTGGGGCCGATGACCTCTACTGGAACTGCTGACAATGTCCACCACCCGACCTTTGTTGGGAGAACCCAAAACTATCTGTCATGGCCCTCTTGGACTCTCTCCCTTTCCCTCATATGTAGTCCCTCCATTTGCTGGGCATACAAACCAATCAGGAGAAATTGATGTCCTGATGTAGCATAGTGGTCCTGCAATCCTTGACAAAGTAGTCCTCTACCCTATTCAAATATCTTCTCACCCAGGCCCTTTGATCAGCTACCATCTCCGAACCGTACTTGGACAAACGGGTGAACTCTAGAGCATACTTTTAAACAGTTATGTTGTTCTATCTCAGGTTCACAAACTCTGCTACCTTGATATTCCTCATCTCTCGGGGAAAGAATCCATCCAAGAACACGGTAAGAAACTCATCCCAACCAATGGGACCCGCTCTGACTCCCTGGCCATCCTTCCACTATTTGTACCAAATATAAGCAACCCCTTTCAACTAATAAGAGGCTAGGTCTGCATACTCCTCCCTTGTCACTCCCATAACCTGAGTGATCTTCTGAATCTCCTCATTAAACTCATGTGGGTCCTTTTCCACCCTTGATCCAAGAAACTCAGGGGATCCATCCTGAGGAAGTCCCTGACCCTAGCCGCCACTGTGTTCCCATTCTAGGGAACATGTGCTACCACTTGCTAATTAACTTGAGCGGTCAATGCATGTGCCAACATCTGGATGGATGCCCTAAACTCAGCATGGGCAACTTGGTCAGGCACATGATCCTCTAGGACTGGTGGGGCTTGATGGTGCCTATCTCCGTTGCCATTCTCATGGTCATTCCCATTTCTGTTGTCATTCCTTCCTCTATTAACTCGACATGGAGGCATGATTCTGCAAATGCGTATACCATGAGTTAGAAGGATAGAGATACATTTCATCACATGACATAGATCATAGAAGAATGGAAATTTCCTAAAACGTCTTGTCGCCTCTTCCTCATAAGTGTGGCACACTTCACACCTATGGAAAAGACTTTACTTAATGTGGCTTTCAGACACCCTAGGATGTTTCAAAACCTAATGCTCTAATATTAAGTTTGTCATGACACAAACATATGCCCGGATCGAGACACGGAACCAAAAACCATTAATAGCTCCAAGCCAACCCATGGCATGAAGATGATAACTAACTCAACATAATCAAGGCAGAAAGAAATGAATTTTGAAATAGTGGAAGTTTGAATACTAAACATTTGAACAATGGAAACACATAACACTGAATTCAAAACTATATACAACACTATGCCTAAAAAGCCTCTACATACTGACGAGCTGATGAGACAAGACCCCAACTAGCTCACTAATCGTCTGAAATTGAAAATAGCAACAATACAACTAATTGAAAGTGCTCGAAAGATGAGTACTCACCAACAGCTGGCTGGACTGAACTCTGATGACCGGCTAACAGAGAGACTGACCATGTACGTCTGAGCCTGTATCATGAAATGATACAGCATAGAGTATGCGGTCAGTACATGGAATGTACTGAGCATGCAAGGTAAGTAAAAATAGACAATTTAAAATACATAAAAATTAATAAGAGTAGGACAATTCAAAACATACAATGATAGTCATAATATAAACATGAGGCTCAAGATTTTCTGAACTATTCATAATCATAAGAGAAACCTTGTAAAAATGTAACTTGAGCTAATGTATCATAAATATAACAATTCATAAATCATGAGGAACAATGGGAGGACTTATATTAACCAAAAACATTAAGATAGAGCTTACATTATGCCCCAACTATCTTTCTCAAGTGGGCAGAGCCATCCCAGGCTTGCCAGGCCAAGGTCGTACCTCGCATGATATCATTAATAGGGACCCACCTAGAATCCATGATCATAAACCTATGTTTGCGTGTAGTTCTGAGACCACAGAGTTTACATCAATGCCGGGCCTACTTGGTGCTACAAACGGCTCCTAAAAACATGCACATAAAGGCTCATATAGTAATAATGAAGTCATACATGAAGTTCATGGCTAGATAAATCATAACATACTTGATCATACTTAAAAAATACATGATTAGCCATGAAATATAGTAATAATGAAGTCATTCATTTTAGTGAACCATGCCTCCCAAAAGAGATAGTGGAAGTGGGAAAAAATAACAGGTATCTACCATCCCCACCAACTCCAGTAGGCCCCATTAGTGGGAAAGAGACAGATGTGGAGCTCGGGGCTGCCCTTAGAGTGTTATTACGGGCCACAACCACTAATCTTAACCAGCAGGCAGACGCACCTAGGAACCATACCAAAGAGACGATAGCTACTAGGGTTCAGAACGTCACAAAAAGGATTCCACCTAAGTTTCATGGTATGATTGAGGATGAAAAGTTTAGGGGAAAAAGAAAGGGGAGTAAGGAGGAAAAGATAGGGGACTTAGGGTTTTCCCAACAGAGGATGAGTGGTGGACCCTATTTCGAGGTTCGCAGGAGTCATCAGTCCCAACATCATCGATAGCTAAAAATCCTAAGAAACCCAGAGTAAAGGAGATTACATGCCCAGCTTGCAAGAATTGTGGGAGAAACATTTGGGAGAATGTAGAGCTAGCTCAAGCGGTTGCTTTTGGTATGGAAAGTCAGGCCATAAACTCAGAGAGTGCCCAGCAGCCAAATGGGGCGAAGGTAGAGCTCCAGCTAACTCTTCTGTGGCCTTGTCAAGTCACCCAGTTTGCAAGAAATGTGGAAGGATCCACCCCGAAAAATGTTTGTTTGGTAAGGAAGGATGTTTTGGATGTGGTCAGTCGGGTCATAGAATAAAGAATTGCCCTATAGCTGAACTTGGGAAAACTCAATTCACCACCCCAGCAACTCCGACAGCATGCCCATCTCAGCAGATCACAACATCCAATTCAGATGGTCGACAGCTTCTTTTATAGTAGCAGGTATGTTATGAACCTTTTGTGTTTATCCCTACATGTTGTTAGGCCCAGGAGCCACAGTAAAAGGTGTGATATGCCTTTTAGAATGTTAGTATGAGAATTATTCTGTGGCCGGTGTGAAATGGTTACAACTATGAAGTCTTCAGTGATAACTTTCGGGGCAAAAGAGGAGTCAAGAGTTAGTGATTGTTAACGAAGACTTAAGAAAGGATCTAAGATCCTGATAATGAGGACTTTAAACTAAGGAGGAGATGGTAAGTTAAAAAGGCCAAGTCAAGTCCTAAGTGTTCTAGTAGAAGCGCTCCAGAAATAGTAGCTATAGGATGTCAATCCTTCCCATTCAGATGTTATCTCTTGTGTTTTAGTTAATAATGCATTCTACTCATGCTTATGTTCTGACTTATAGAATTTTAGATAACCGCTTCAGACAGCAATCCCAGTCTTACTCCATGATCTCGAAAATCTAAACTTCATGTCATATTTCAAACTCATGTCTCACAATATTCTTAGCTTCATGAACGTAGTCCCCCAGATTCTCCTTAGCGATTTGGTAGATCATGCTACATCATGTGTAGGCTCAGACTAAGCTCCTTGAATGATTCGTTCTTGCGATTTCCTTACTCTAAGCCAGGTGTATGTCCACCCATAACAGGTATGATTGTTGTAACAGATATATTCAGAATGACTTTCTATTTAGACCCTAGATGCTTAGTATGTAGAATTTCATGGGATATAGTTGTTAGTCCTTCTAGGGAGACAGGGAAATTCTTGGATAGTATATGCTACAGAGGAGTCGTAAGATGATTTTAGTGATACGTTGGAATGATGTGGTGGTATTCAGGAAAGTTAGTGTAGATGGCAAGGTGTCTCTAAATATTTTACCCTAGAAGGGTTGACGAGGTGTTGGTGAGAATGAAATTCTCTTTTAAAATGAGATTCCAGTCAAGATTTTGACCATCGAGATCGTAAGTTGGGGGAGAATGGGAAGTTGTTTTAGTGAAGGTTATAATGGACAAACACCTAGTTGAGGGAGCCACATGTGAAACAGAGGCAGACATAATGGCCAGGTACCCTCACCTATTCTCTTCCAGTTTAGTTCCAACAACGCGTACTAAATCCCTCCTCAGTATTCTGTTCAGTTCCATACTCATCAACTCTATTTAGATGTTTGATGTGCATTCTAGTTGCATCAGTTCTATTGGTACGGTTAGGTTAGTTTGGAGTCAGTTACTCCTCCATAAACCAGCTCATAGTCTCAGTTTAGAAATCTCAGCTCTTTTCCAAGTTTTATAGTAGTTTTAGTCTTCATTTGAGGACGAATGTTTCAAAGGGGGAGATATTGTAACACCCCAAAAGTTCCTTAGATTAGACCCAAGGCTTACAGTAGAATATAGAAGGAAAACAATACCAGAATCAAACAATGAACCTCAGTAAGGTTCGTTTTAAGGTCCAATAGTTGTTGGAGGTGCTCGTTGTTTGGTGTTCGAAGAACTGCAAGAAATTTGGCAGAACCCACAAGGGGATTGTATGGTACCACGGCCCGTTGGATTGGGTCGTTGGTTCTGTCAGTGTCTTGAAAATTTCTAGCTAAGTTTAGAGTTGTTCTGGATATATGGGTAGACCAGAGCCTAGCGAAATTATGGAGAAAAGGTTTTAGGATCAATTCCCTACTATGACAAGTGAAATGGATGCATATAAAGTTCATAAGGAACCTCTAGCACAAAGTTGAGTTGAGAGCTTTCTTACCGATTGAGTTTTTGTATAAGTTCTTACAAGGGTCATCTTCAAATGAACATAGCTACAATCTTAAAAAGTGTTTTTGAGTGATTCAATATATCAAATTGAATCCCTTTGAGTTTTCTTACCAATGCATCTGAATTTGCATCAATCGGAGTTTGGAGTAAAACATTATGACTGGTTTAGTGAAATAGCACCAGACTTTGGACGGACCACAGTACGGGTCATTGGTTGAAAGGACGACCCGTTGTTTCTTCCCGTGGAATCCAACTTCTGAGAAATGGGCCAAAATCAGTCCAGAACCAACGAGGGGATTCAACGGTCCGTTGGTTTATTCAACTGGCCGTTGTTTGGGGTCATTGGATGAGTTTCAGAGAGTAGTTCGAAGGCAAAGGGAGCAGCAACGACTGGACCAATAGCCAGTTGTTTCTAACAACGGCCCGTTGGATTGGTTGTTGTTTCTCTCAGGAAATTTTCCAGATCGACAGTCCAGGGGCATTTTGGTAAAAATTATATGATTCTAACTCTTAAATGATGTCGTTTTGGGACTCCTAAGGGACGAATTAAAGGAGTTCTCTAGTCTAACCTCTCAGTCTTTTCTAATCAACTCAGAAATAGATCGTAAGCAGACTTAGTAACTCCAGACTCTTTTCTCTCAAGGCTCAGGAACTAGGGTTCCTCTCCAAGGTGCAAAAGCTTCAAGATCTTTAGAAAGATCCTTAAACCAGGTATGTGGGAATTCAACAAGGAGATTATTCTCCCCTTGTGTCCCCTAAGACTCTTTCCTTGTTCACTATTAGTTCTAGCCCTAAGGTTATCGAAAATGAAGATATTGTTGTCATACATTGAATAATTCATGTCGAACTCTAATTTATGTTCATTGTAGCTAATTTCCACCAGCTTGTAATCAAAATGATGCTTGTTCCATCCATTTAGAAATTCAGCCCTAACTTTTGAAAAGTCAGAAATTAGAATCCTGCTTAGCTTTGAATTCTTGAGAATTGTTTGCATCTTTCAAAGTTAGGGGTTTCTATAATGATTGTATATGTTAAAAAACTCAGTTACTGGTATGATATTCAGATTCAGACAAAAATCCTATAGACTTTTCATTTTCAGAATTGTTAGTTCAGCTTCAGTCAAAGTACTAGAATATTCAGTGTTAGTCAGAAATTCAGTCTAGCCTTAGTCAGAATTTAATCACCTCCAGGTTGACCAGAATAATGTCAGCTGATCAGTTTGACTATAGTCTTTTCCCAAGTTGTCAGTGGTGCCTCTCAGTTATCAGACTCAAACTCATATTACAGTTATTTGGACCATTAGGTGGTCATGACATTCCAGTTATAACTTTGACCAGCCCCAGGACCCCAGTTCAGTTATTAGTTTGTTCTCTAGACGGTTATGATGCTTCCAGATAAGCAGCTCTGACCAGTCTTAGAACCCAGTTTCCAAATCTGGTCCAATAAGATGCTCAGGGAACTCTCTGATAGTATCCCTGGGTCAGTATAGTCTTGGGCCCCAGTATCGAGCTATCCGTTTGTCAGTAGTAGCAGTAATAGGATTATCCAGTGGGAGTAGGACTTAGCACCGAAAGGGCTAGGGTTCCAATGCACCCAGGTTCCAGAACTACGTTGCCACCGTAGGTTTTATTTAATTGGCTTAACGGCCCCCTTTTGACAGTGATTTTTACAGTACATGTCTTTATACCCTGGCAAGATATATTGAGTCCTACCGACGAGGTATGTACATCGAACTCCACATCTAGCTCACGTGGTTACATTTCGGTTATAGCTTCTCCCACTAGTCAGTACAGTTTACTCTCAAATTCTTCAGTCCAGATCAGTTCAGTGCAGTATTTCAGACTTTGGACATGGTTATGACCATCAGCCAGGGTCACTTTTGACCATATCAATTTATTATATGTTGTATCAGTTTTCAGCATTTCAGTTGGTCATTTCATGTCATATCAGTCCAGTTATTAGTTCTATCATATTATTCATGTTTCTCTCACTTACTCAGTACATTCAACATACTGACGCATACTTTTATATTATATCATTTCATGATACAGCCACAGGTTCTCATACCCAACATTGTTAGTCGATTACGTTTGGGTCTCTCTATCAGCAGCAGCAGTGTGAATCCTCATATTTTGAGGACACATTTTATTCATTTTAGTTTCTTTATTGTTTTCAGTTAGACTTAGAGTTAACTGGAGGCTTGTCCCAACAACTCCTCAGTTAGATGGCTTTCAGACAGACATGATTTTCAGATTCTCCAGTATTATTCAAGTGTTTTGAATTTTATGATTACAAACTTGTCTTACATAAATGTTTTTATGATCTTATTTAAAAGTTTCGTTGTGCATCTTTACTCAGAATGCTAATGAATGATAGACCAAGGGTTGACTTGGGGTCACTTGTGGTTTTAAGTACCGTGTTACGTCCAGGGTGTAGGCTCGGGGCATGACACTCATATGCTCTGCAATCTTAGAGCACCTGAACAACCTTTGCAAGCTTGATTTTAGCAGAAAGTAACATAAAGTTTTTGCAGCCATCTTCTTTTGCCTTTCTTTTGGCAGGCACATGATTATTATTGCTCTTCTCGCTAGGCTTCCCTCTAGAAATTTTACAATGCTTGCATGTTCCCTCATTAGCATCATCTCCACAACATATAGTTATTTAAAAAAAACATCTATCTTGCTATAATCAAGAGAAAGGTTTCTGATTTTTTTTAACTCATAAAAAGAATTAGGGCCCCTACGGATTCAAATGTATCCCTTAGTAGAACTAGCATCATAGTCATTCCGTTGTTACTTAACCCACACGAATACCGTATGCAATACAACTTTAACAAAAAATTTAGCTTTGAGTACTTGGACTCGCAATTTAAGAAAATCTTTGTTATTTGAAGAAGGTGCATCATTAACATTTATTCTTCTCCAACTACATGTAACTGACCTATATCAATGTCCTCATGCATTAAGCCATGAAATATTTCATTAATCAATAATTTTGTAGAATTTTCAAAAGGCAGCATATTTAGGATAGTTTTTTTTTGGAGTTTTGCAGAACATTTATTTTCCTATGCATAACCCAAGTGACATAATTTTGAGAAAATGACTTGTCGATCAAATGATAGTACACTATCCTTCTAATTTGCCACTTCTCAAATCCATATTTAGTACACATACATTTTATTCTATCTCCTATAGCTCCGTTCCTAACTGCAAAATTTAGAAATTGACTTAACTCAATAAAATATTTAGTTGTGGTCCTAGACATTCCAATCCAAGATCTATCCATTAAAAAGCACTTATTTTATAACCTCTCAGAAGTAAAACTGATGAACCAAATCAGATTTCTAAGGAGTGTTGAATATAACTTAAAAATTTTCCTGAGAAAGAATAGTTTTATTAAATGGTTACATGCATTTAACAATTTTGTAAGCAAAGAAGAATTATTTAACAACATTAAGCTTAGCCATATATAGCACATAAATTTAAATCTACTTATGCTTAGTATGCTTTTGCATATGTACATCAGTGTGTGTATCTACGTATTAGAGGGAGTGATGTATCTATGTGTTAGAGGAAGTGTGTGTCTCTACGTGTTCAAGGAAGACAACGACCAAAATAAACAGACATAGACAAAGAGAAAAATTTGTACATTACCTGATTGAGATTATTAGTGTTCAAACTTAGTGATTTTAGTTGAATGAGGTTGTAGATTGAACTAGGAAGCTCTTTAATGGAGTTATCTGAGAGAGAATAGTTTAGTAATCTATCAACACTATATATATATATATATATATATATATAACAATTTCATAAGCTAAAAAAGATATTTTACAACCTTGTAGCTCACATATTAAACAGTATATATGCAGGAAAGCATTAGTTTTAATAAAAAAGAGAAGAATTGATGGTCATAGTCCGTAATTCAAACAAAAGTAATTATGTCAGATAAACAAATTTGAACAACTATTATTCTTCAATATCTTAGGAAACTTTTGACTGATGGAAATCTTTATATTTTCACATAAACTACTTAAACAAGACAAAAAAAAGTTTTGTTTTTAGTTGGTCCCAATAATAGATTTTAGCTATAAAGGTCTCCCCAATTTCACTATACCAAACAATTTTTCATCATAGGTAATTTAGTGAAAGAAACATTTAGAACTACCCATAATTTGAAAATGTAACAAAAAGTCAATCATGTCATTTAACTTATTTAGCGGAAAGAAAATGAAATCATGCATTTATTTTTTCTTATATTTGCGTTGTCATTCATGTATAGATGATGAATGACACATTAATAAATTTAGACACCCAGTAGAGGTACTAAGCTCAAATTGTAGACTGCTATTGACTAATCAAACTTTGATTTCTAGATAGCAGCAAAAACATTTACTAAATCTAGCTAAAGACAAATTATACCTATTTGGGGGTTGAAGCGCTTCAAAGCTAGATAAATGCCTTAGATTAGATGCAAAATAAGAAAATAGTTTCATATAATCACACCATATGCAACCATCACTTAAGATTAATCAGCTACTACATTTATGAAATTTGGAAGGCCAGTTAAAATTAAGTATACTTCTAGTCAAACATGGCAAAGTTCAAGTTTGAAATATTTACTATTCCGGTATTCGAATTGGTTGTTTCTTCTAAAGATTGAAATGAATACTAGATGATGCTGAGCAATAAGGTGACATGATTGATCCTTTTAACCTAATAATAATATCGAAATGAAGAGAACATCTTTTCTTTGAGTGAAAAATCTTTTTATAGCATTGAAGATATCTGGGGTAAAACTATAGACATTGCAGTTGATGCGATCATTCAAATGTATTTCATGCTATAGTACACAAGAAATCAATAACCATGCGTAGATATCATCATAGCAGTAACTAAATTGTGTTTATGGATGTCAAAAGTTTCAGGCTTCTCTGTGTAATGCAACAGTACATTTAAATGATTAACCAAAATCAAACAAAAAGTATCCATAGTACCTACTGTAAGCAACATATCTTCCTACAATGCAAAACTTAACCTTTAATCAAGCATTCTAACTTCTACGTGATAGAAAAAATTTTCTTCCGAAAACTCAATTGAGACGAAGTAAAGATTAAGAATATTACCATAAATTTATCAGTGAGATTAGGCAGACAAGTGTGAGAAGAGGTGGAGAGATGGAAAAAAGTGTGGCAGAGCTTTTGGAAAATAATTAATATGTTATATTCTCAAATTTGCTAAATAATAAAATTAGACAACTCAATTTCTATTCGCTTACAACATATATCAATATGGTAACAAATCACTTTAGGTGAAATCCTTTTCCTAGTGTTACTTTCATATTATATTGATTTATGTATAATTTGATGAGTAAAAGTTCCTCAAAATTAACTTAAGAACTTATTTGGCATAGGCTACATATAGGACAACAAACAACTAACTTCAAAATACCATTTAGATCACTTAACATATCAAAGAAAAGATTCTGAGCACATAAAAAAATCACCAAAACAACATTTGCAGATAATTTCTCTCTCCGGGCGTGCGTGCGCGTCTCTACATCTGTGCTGTAAAGTATTTATTCTTTTAATACACTATAGAAGAAAATGAAAATCTATGATGACACACCTACCATTCATGTATTGTTACTAATTTTCAATTCTTAATTAGTTTGATCAGAACCCCATATCTCACTAGATTAGGACTATAAACTTCAGCTAGGTCAAACAAATACATATTATATTAGATAATAAAATTTTTCATCAAAATACATTAATTCTAATAATTCTCCATCATGAGAAACAAGCCTTCATGTGAATTTTAGAAAGAATCAGTGAATGCAAAACACAAATAGGTAGAGGCAATAAATTTAAAACCCACATACAAGATGAAAGAAAATCAAAATTATATTTTGAAGAGCAAAAATCAAGGAATCAGAAAGAAAAAGGCCTTAGATTAGTACGTTTGTATGCCAAAACTTGAAGAAATCAAAATTCTGTCATTATCATGCAATTTGTATGCCAAAACTTGAAGAAATCAACAACTTCCTACGTCTTAAATCTATCACCAAGAATGTTCTATACCTTACATCTAATTTATATTAAAGAAATTTGCATCTTCAGTTACAATTTGGGAAATTTTAGACTGGGAGAGGAGTAAGTAACCAAGTCAAAAAATTTTAGAGTGAGAGAGGGGCAAGTAATCAGGTATAGAAAGTTTAGAATAACCAAATGGAGTGTCATGAGAGTTCTAAATGATTGAAAATTAGAGGGAGGTGTGTTTTCTCGATGACTAGGTGGGAACACTGGGTATTTCTCATATTATTTTTTAAGAAATAGAGGAGGTTATGACCCCCACAACTTCAATGAAAATTAGAGGTGGCTAAATGTCATTCCCCGAACATAGACCCCGGACGCGACACATGACCTAGAATCATGAATGGCTCCAAGCTAATTCATGTACATGTAAACATAAGCATAAGTATACAACTAAGTAGAAGTAAATCAAGAGACATAACATGAGTGAAAAAGAAAGTCTAGGATATCATAAACATAAATTAGAGACGACAAGTCAAACCGTTGAACATCTACACATCATAGTCTAAAAATCCTCTAAACATAAGATGACCAGAAGGGACAGGCCCCAACTAGCTCTACCAAAATCTATAACTAAAACACTAAAAGAGAGCATAAGCTAAAACTATCATCCTCAGATGACGAGGACTCATGCAAAACCTGAAGCTAAATCTGGGACAAAGCGAGTCTAGCAGCGGGGATGAGACTGAACACCCGAACCTATATCATGAGATGATATAGCACAAAAAGTATGCGATCAATACTTTAAATATACTGAATATGGAGGACAATGAAAACATAAAAAAGTGAAGGCAACATGCTAACAATCATATTCATGATATAGTCATAAAACATGAGATCTTCATCATAAACTAAAGTATAATGACTCAAGGTTTTGAAAACAATATCATAAAGCTTAACATGTTTGAAATCATAAGTAAAACTCATAAACTAATCAATGGGCTAAAAATACTATAACTCATGGCATCATAAAACATGAACATGAAGAAATGTGGAACATGTGGAAAAATTGGAGATTATTATAACCGACATACTCCAAGTGAGCCTCATGGAGCCCAACCTATACCTTTGGTTTAGAGGGTATCTATACCTTACCAAGAATAAGAACCATGAAGACACGATATCACTCAAAAGACTATTAGTGTAAGAGAGACACTCTCAACTGGCGAGGACCCCTTGTCTAAGTGCAAGGAAAACACTCTCTACTGGAAAGGACTCTTTATCTAAGGGCAAGGGAGACACTCTATTCTGGCGAGGACCCCTTATCCTATGGTGGCACGTAGTTCTAAGACCTGGGTGTGCTGAACCCCTACCTACTCGATGTTAAATACTACTCCCAAAATATACATAGTGCTCATAATCATAATTGAAACATGGAGGCTTTGCATGGTCTATATTAAATCATGTAAATTCATAATTTTTTTGACATACGTGAACTAGCCATAAAAACTATGTTGAAAATATAGCCATGAAACAAAACCTTGAAATTTATGGACTCATACATAATTGGGTAAATCATGCTAACTTGAAAATAGAGAATCATGAAAGTTTTTCATAGAAATCCATGTAATAATAATGATAAAACACATGTAGAATCATGAGGGAATCAATCCATAAAAGATGATAGATTTTTTGCGTAAAAATGGTCTAACCCTAAAAATTCAAGAAAATCATAATTCGAGACATGGAACAATTGAAATCATGAAATTGAGCTTGGGCTTGGGTATGAGAGTGGAAGAAATCCCACATTAATGGTCCTGCATACCTGGGGTTACTGATTTCTTGACTTAATTTGAGACCCAAGAGAATTGCAGAAGATAAACCCTAGCTTCCTTGAGAATCCTTGAGAGTTTGATTTTCAATCTACAATGTTAGGAGAGAAGAATAAGAGTTTAGGCTATGTAAAACCCTTAAATATCCCTCTTAAGAAACCCAAAATGACTTGGTTTTGAAGATAAAAGTATTGAAAGTTACAAAAATACCCCTAAAAACTCACACTTAAAATCCGTTGACCAGTCATCACAGGCCACACCACAAGTCATTGGTTGTCACCATGATCGTGGTGACCAGTCGTCACTTGTTGGACCCCATTTAGCCATTTTCTGGACTTCTCAACATAGACGATCATTACGACTCGTCATAGGATACCATGAGTCATGGTCTGACTTGTGGTCAATGGACCAGTCATTCATATTCTCTGAATTTCATCTAACAGATCATCACCACAACTCGTCATATGGTCCAATGAGTCGTCTTGTGGCTCATTAAGTCTAGACCCCGTCTACATATGGAATGATGACTCATGATCATGAGTTATACCTTCACATCATGTCTCGGGGTATGGACTCATGGTCTAAAGGATGAAACTACTGAGGCTTTCCACGACTCGCTTGACAGGTCATTTGTACATACCATGACTTATCACACGAGTCATTTTGAGGCAAATTGTAGATTTTTTTATAGGTTTCTACTTTAAGTTTGGGGTCTGATCTTTGGGGATTTTGGGGTTTAACATTATCTCCCCCATAGGAATATTCATTCTCAAATGCAAATTAATAGAGCTGAAGAGATAGGGAAAGAGCTACAATCCCAATACTAAATGTTATAGAGTAAATACTAATGGAGTGACTGACTCTGAACTGAGATACATATGCTAAACTGAATTCATGAAACATGCATGCATACTAAGATATGAGAGAAACTGAAGGACATGAAACTGACATAAAACTGAGTAGAGTACTAAGGATGAAGCTAGTACCTTGTGCTGAAACTGAGCTGGAAGGGAAGAGGTGAGGGTACTTGGCCATCATGTCTGTTTTGGCTTCTCAAGTTTCTCCCTCTACAAGTTGATTCCTCCAAAGGACTTTCACTGAAGCGACCTCACTGTTCCTCAACTTTCGAGCCTGACAGTCAAGAATCTCAATCGGAACCTCTTCATAATTAAGGCTATCCTTCACCCCCAATACTCTCTACAAGTACAGCTAGAGTTGAAGCGCCAATGCACTTCTTCAATAAGGACACCTGAAAAATTAGATGCACTGATACTAACTCTGCGGACAACTCCAAATGATAAGCTACATTGCCAACACACCTCATAATCCTATAAGGACCAAAATACCAGGGATTGAGGTTCCTCTTCTTGTAAAACCTCATCACCCTCTTCATGGGTGACAACTTTAGAAACACCCAATCATTAACTGCAAACTCAAGCTCTCTCTTTCTCACATCCGTATAGGATTTCTAATGACTTTGAGTTGTTTTTAGCTTTTCTCTAATAAGATGAACCTTCTCCATAGCCTCAAGGATTGAGCCTTGCCTTATCAACGTAGCCTCGCCTATCTCAAATCATTCGATAGGTGATCTACATCTCCACCCATAAAGAGCCTAAAATGGAGCCATCTAAATACCGGAGTGGTAATTGTTATTGTAAGCAAACTCAATAAAATGTAAGTGGTCATCCTAATTTCCCTTGAAATCAATCACACAAGCTCTCAATATGTCCTTTACATTCTAAATGGTCCACTTGTCCTGACCATCAGCCTATGGGTGAAAAGCTGTGCTAAGCTTGACCTAAGTACCAAGACACTTTTGAAACAACTTCTAAAACTGTAAGGTGAACTGAGAACCCCTATCAGAAATGATGGACAAAGGAACTCTATGCAATGTGACCAACTCCCTAATGTAAAGTCTAACATAATCCTCGACTGAATCTATAGTATTAAATGGCAGAAAATATGTTGCCTTAGCCAATTGGTCTACAATCACCTATATTTAATGATGTTAATGATGCATATGAGGTAAAGTCCATGTTTATCTCCTCCCACTTCCAAGTAGGAATACTAATATCCTAAATCATGCCTCTCAGTTTCTAGTGATCAACCTTAACTTGTTGGCAATTTGGACACTCAGCCACAAGTTCTGCAATGTCCTTCTTCATGCCATTCCACTAATAGACTTCTCGTATATCATGATACATCTTGGTAGCACTTGGTGGGTATAATACCATGAGCTATGATCCTTTCTCAATACCTGCTGCCTCAAGTCATCCACATTTGGAACACATAATCAATCCTGATATTGGAGTACACCATCTCCCCCATGGGATAAAACCTCAACTTTCTGATTCTTGACTACTTCTTTCAACTTAACAAAAATAGGATCCTCATCTTATTTTACCTTGACCTCTGCTACCAATGAAGATTCTGAACCATTTTGAATAATGACACCACTATCTACTGAGTTCATAAGGTGAACCCCTAGGCGAGCAAGCCTATGATCATCTCTAACCAACTCCTTCTTTCCATTTTCACATGAGCTACAATCCTCTTTGAAAACCTGCTAAGAGTATCAGCCGCTAATTGGACTATCCTGGATGATATTATGTCATAGTCTTTGAGAAGCTCAAGCCATCTTCTTTGCTGCAAGTTTAGGTCCTTCTAACTAAGCGCATATTGAGGCTCTTATGGTCCATAAACACGTCTACATGCACCCCGTACAAATAGTATCTGGAAATCTTCAAGGCAAATACCACGGCTGCTAACTCAAGGTTGTGTGTCGGGCAATTCTTATCATGAGTCTTAAACTATCTCGAAGCATAAGTGATGACCTTAATTACCATGTTGCATCAAAACACACCCAAGGCCAACTCTTAAGGCATTAAAATACACCATAAAGCCATTTGTACCCTCTGGTAGGGTCAAAATTAGAGCAGAAATATGTCGGACCTTTAACTCCTGAAAGCTCCTCTCACAATCATCGAACCACTGAAATGTGACCTTTTTCTGCATCAACCAGGTCAAAGGTGAGGAAAATGATGAAAATCCCTCTACAAACCTCCGATATTACCCAGCTAAACCCAAAAAACTGCTAATGTCGATGGGAGTGACAGGTCTAGGTAAGTTTTTCACTACCTCAACCTTTTGAGAGTCTACTTGCATACCCTCACGAGACACCACATGCCCAAGAAATGCAAGTGACTTCAGCCAAAACTCACACTTGCTGAACATAGAAACAACTGACGGTCCTTAAGAGGTTGCAGCATAATCCTATAATTAGTAGCATACTCCTCTTCACTCTGAGAGTATACAAAGATATCGTCTATGAAGACAAGGAAGAACATATCCAAAAATTGCTTGAACACCCTATTCATTGATATGTTAGGCGTTTACAACAATTTTGACGCTTAAAACTAAGAAAATAACATGGACTTGGGTATGTTTATATGGATATGAGGCACTTTTACTTTGATTTCAAGGAAAATAAGTGTTGGATAAAAGATGTGCAAAATAAGCCTTAAAATGCAAAAAATCAGCCAAAGTACCAGTCTCCGTACGAGCCATACCTTGATTATGCGAGTTGTACTGAGAACCATGATGAAAGTCAGAAGGCTTAGGTGACAAGAAGGCAACATACGACTCTCAGTATGAGCTGTACCAAGATGGTATGAGCCGTAACTAGAATCGTGGAAATATTCAGAGGAAATTGCACAAAAGCAAACTCCTGGTACAGATGGACCCATGAATCGTAGCATCAATGTACGAACCGTACCAAGCGCCATGGAGAACTTTAGAAGAATCTTCAATACTTGGCAGAACTTCGGACACTAAAGATAGTACGAGCCGTATGAAGAAGGTACAACTCGTACCACAGCACTCGTGAAGAATTTCAAAAGATGTCAAAGCTCTCAAGGCCAAATCACTGAAGCATTGTACAACTCGTAGGATGAAGGTACGAGTCGTACCAGCCTACCAACACTTAGTCAAATCTACAGCATCCAAGTACTTATGGAAAACAGGTACGACGCGTACAATCCTGCTACGGGTCGTAGATCCAGTCGTGACACAGTCGGCACCAGATATGGAAAACTCCCTATTAGCTTGGAAAAATGTTTCTAATGTCTATATAAATAGCCTTTACATTTTATTTTAGTGAGAGAAGGATAGAATTAAGTTAGTAGATGTGTGAAGAACTATTTTTGTGAATTTTTATCAAGTTGTGAGGAGCAATTCTTGAGATCAAATGCTTCATTTGCTACATTGTTCTTGAGATTGTTCTTTGATAATCAAATCTGATTTTCTTCCAATTATTATTGTAAGTATTTAATTATGTATTTGTCTATGAATACAAATCGTAATCTTAAAACCATGAGAGGCTAAAACCTCCACAACTAGGGGTTGTGAGAACCATGGTAGATTAACAAATTAGGGTTACACAAAAGTGATTCAAAACTAATGCAGAAAGCTTGTATTATATTCTCTTCATGTTTAAACATTTCTTTATGATGTACGACGTTAGGACTTGCCCGAATTCTTTACTTGCTTGGACCTAGAGAAGTAGAGATTAGGAAAAGAGAATTACAACAAAGCCTTGGTCTTTATGATCATTGTATTAACTTGAGTTGTGGTCGCATGATAGTTAAATTTGGAACATATTGATAATGGTTAGTTTGAAATTGCTCATGAGACCTGACCCTGTGATTGAGTATTGTCATCCAATAGGGACGACCCAGTCGTTTGGATGAACCCTAGTTATCAGTTCTACAAGTAAGCACTGGGATTGATCACGTGTGTATAACTAAAGTAGTTATGAACCCATGGGAACACTTACCCTAGTTGTTTTCAAATCTTGATTTAATCACAATTATAATCTTTGTTTTAACATTGTTTTTTTAAACGCCCAATTTGGAGATAACTCACCAACAAGTTCAATTACCAACATTAGTCTAGATCTTACCCTATTCACTGTGGGTTTGACCCCAACCTCTTTGTTGGGTTATTTATTGACAACAACCACTTCATATTTTGTCAGGAAGTGTGAGTTTGAGCATTATCAAAAAGTGGCGTTGTTGTTGGGGAATACGGCTAAGATTAGATTAATTGCTTGTATTTGACTTTTGGTTGTTATTTCCTGAATTACATTTTCTATGTGTTTTTGGATATCCACAGGTTGTTGCTTGGTGAATGCCAAGTACTCGACAGAGTAGAAACCCCCTGATTCCGTTGGATCTCAAACTTCAATGAACACTGCGTAAGATGGAAAACTAGGAGCAAAGAGATGCCCATATGGCTGAAGAAGCTAGGCAAGCTGAGCGAGCTTGGCAAGCTGCACTTCAAGATGTAGAGGATGCTCGAGATGAGGTTGTCAATGTCGGTCGACATGGAAGGGCAACAGAGGCCAAAGATATGGCCCTCAGTTTTTCGATGAAAATCATCTAGACATCGATGAAGTCGGGTCAAGTAGAGCCATTGTACCACCACCACTACCTCTTGGGGCCAAATTTGATATCACTAGCACCATGATTCAATTGTTGAACATGAAAGGGGTGTTTAGTGGTCATGCAGCTAAAGATGCCAACCTGCACCTGATGAACTTCGTGGTAATATGAAAGGCATACAGGTTGCCCGGAGTAAGTCAAGATGCTATAAGGCTAAGACTTTTCCCCTTATCTCTGTCAAGGGAGGCCACATTACGGTTATCGGAGCTGCCCAACGACTCCATCACCAATTAGAGGGAGCTCAAGCAAGCTTTCTTAGAGAGATTCTTTCTACCCTCCAGGATGTTGCAGCTTAAGGATGAGATTTACGATTTATGACAATTGAAGACTGAGGCACTTCATGAGACTTGGTTGAGGTTCAAAAAGAAGTTGACCAAGTGCCCTAACCATAAAATCCCTGATGACAGTTTGTTGGAGATTTTCTATAGATCGTTGAACAATAGTACAAAAGCAGTAGCAGACACAGTGGCGGGAGGAGCACTAATGAGTAACATATGGGAGCAAGCCGCTACTATTCTTGACAGGGTGACAAAAACAAACAGAGCATGGCACACCCGGGAAGCAGACGCAGTGGCCGGTACATATGCTATTGGTTTGAGTGCAGACCAACGTAGGAAAAAAGAAGAGCGTGACCAGGAATTGGCTTATATGTGCACATCATTGGATTTGCTTACTAAGCACCTCATGGGAGTTGGAGCCAGAAATGTGAACACAGTTGGGACACAGGGGTAGGAACTAGGGCGAGACCACTTAAATTTCGAGGAGGAGGAAAACTTCTTGGACAACCAGGTGGTGAGTTTTCGAGCCAACGCCCAAGGGTCTGGACAAGACACTTGGCGCCAAGGTTCTGGAAACCAAGGTCGGAACCAATATAGAGAAAACTATAGTCGTAATGGGTACAGAGATAGAAGCCAAGGTCGTGAGCGCGAGGGAGACTGGAGAAGGAATGATGGTTACTATAATGACCGGGTTGGATTGTACGTGCCTCCTAATGCACGTGAGGGGGAGGCTGGATAGTCGAAGTTAGAGAGAATGAAGGCTGAGATGCTAAAGAAGGTGAGGTCCACAGATGATCTGTTGAAAGACACCCGCAGTGATATATCAAGCATGAGTCAGAGAGTGGACTCACATGCGACGACTATCAAGTAGATCGAACAACATCTAGGGCAACTGTCAGCATCTATAACCCTAGATAGAAGGGTACACTACCTAGCAACACAGTCCAGAATCCAAAGAATGATGGTCATTGTATGGCTGTGAGACTAGGAGTGGAAAGACCATGATTGACCCCCCCCCCCCACCTCTACTTATTGTAGTTGAAAGGAAGAAAGAAAGTCTGATCGAATATGAAGGAAATATTGCTGAAAAGGAACATCATGAGGATGCTGAGTTCACTGAGACCCCAAATGTTGAAAACGGGCCTGAAGCTGAATAAGGAGCCACACAAACTTATAAGGCTATTGCATGACCACCATTACCGTTCCCCCAAAGAATGAAGAAGAATATGGAGAATGGTAAGTTTTAGAAGTTCTTGTCAATGCTCAAACAGTTATCTATAAACATACCATTGGTCGAGGCATTAGAACAAATGTTGGGATATGCCAAGTTCATGAAGGACCTTGTGACGAAGAAGAGGTCCGTGAGTTATGAGCCCATTGATAACTTACACCATTATAGTGCTATAGCTTCACGGGTCTTGGCCCAAAAGAAGGAAGATCTAGGTGCCTTCACTATTCCATGCACAATCAGTGATGTTGAGTTCGCAAGGGCACTTTGTGACTTAGGAGCAAGCATCAATCTGATGCCATTGGCTGTGTTTAAGCAGCTGGGCTTGGGATCCCCCACACCAACTATCATGCGAGTGTTGATGGCCGACAAAACTATGAAGAAGCCTGTAGGGATCTTGTTCGATGTGCTTGTCAAAGTTGATAGATTTATATTCCCAATGGACTTCGTTATCCTTGATTGCGAGGTTGATTTTGAGGTCCCCATTATTTTGGGGCGACCATTCCTTGCCACTAGGAAGGCCTAGCAGATATGGAGGCTGGCCAGTTGAAATTCAGACTCAATAAAGAGGAGTTCACCTTCAATGTATATCAGTCAATGAAGCAACCGAAAGAATATAGAGTGGTCTCAGCAATAGAAGATGAATACGAGTTCCATGACGAAGTCTGAGTAGTCAAGAGACTTTCGTCATGCTGTGACATTAAATTAGGCGCTTCTTGGGAGGCAACCCAAGTTAATTAACTAATGTGTGTTTAGTATGTAGGGGAGACAAAAACTGGTGATAGAAAAATTTCTAAACAACCAGGTGCCACGGTTCTCAGTACGACTCGTCAGAGGGTTGTACGAGTCGTAGAACGAGTCGTGGTGAGAATCAGAGATGTACTTCAGTGCATTAGTTTAGGGTACGATTGGTCCTAAGACTCGTAACTTCATTGTACGGGTCATACTCACCGTGCCAATGAACTATGCAAGGCATGGACCACAATGAAAAGTAAAGACCTACGAGTCATAGTACGAATCGTACTCCTGTTATACTAATCGTAAGATGTGCTTGTAGGTCCACAGGTAAGTCTCTCAATTTCTCTAGTACAGATCCAAGGGACATGTCATAGGATCTTTCTACAACTCGTGGTACGAGCCATGATGGGTCAAAAACTTTAAATCCACTCGACTCGGCCTAGTTTTTTAAAATTAGCCCTAAGACCTATATAAGCCTAAATGAATCGTACTACCTTCCCACGCTCACTAAACCTAAACTCACGACTCCCTCACACTCGTAATTCACCACCAAGAAGCATTGAACAAGTTCTAGTTTAGAAATTACATCAAAAATCATAACAGCAACCCTAGTCGTGATTCACAAGTGAAGTATCAACATTCAAGTAAGTGTATTCTTTCAAAATTGATAGATATAACTTGTATGCTTGATGTAAATTTGCTAAACCCCCTGAGAGTCCTCTCATGGCTTAAAAAATAGAAAAGTACAATGAGCAGGGGAATAACTAAGCTATGTGCGACTGGGTAGGAGCTTGGATTTGATTAAATTGTGCATTGAACCGTTAAAAATTGATTTACGGGTTGTGATTAAAAAGGGGAGGAATGGGTAGCGCTAAAACTTGTTAGATGCATATATAGACATGGGGAATTCTGAGTACCCAAATTTAAAATAAAACCCTCACAAACCACATCCATGTAATTGAATTGCCTACGAAGTAGAATGTCACATCCCCGCTCAACGATGTAGTTGTGAGGCTAGTTTGTCGTGTTTAGAGGATCGAAAGACAATGAACATGCAATTCTAATTATGTAAGATGACAATTGATAGTTTCATACTTAAACCATTACAAAGCGTAGTATCGCATGATATCCGGCTTTAACTCTAGTTGCTCCTTGAATGATTTCAGAGTATTTAGGTGACCACCCCTAGACTTAATTAAACTTTAACCCCTACACTTAATTAAACTTTATCGAAAAAAGACTTTAATCAACACTTGCAAAAGTTAATATCACACTTGAACTTGATAATTAGCTGAATTGGTCCAGTCCCTGTGGGTTCGACATCTGGCTCTTAAAAAGGGCCACTATATTACTTGTACGACCGCGTACACTTGTGGGGCATCAAGTTTTTGGCACCGTTGTCGGGGACTCGGCGAAGTTTAGTGAATTTATATATTTTTGTGTGATTTTTTAATTTCCTTAAGTATTGAGAAACTTGGTCTTAGTCTGACTTATTGCAGGTGACAGGTTGTCTTGCTGAGTTGGCTAGGAATAGAGAGCTTGTTGAATCGTTGCTTGAGCCAGAACGTCAAATTCATTTGCGAAGGAGAGTAGCTCTTGAGCAAAAGCTGAAAAGACTTCAAGAAAAGGTACAACGACAACCACCCGCAAGACAAGCACAATTGTCACCGAAAGCAATGGCAGCCAGACCAGTTTGCGAAGTGGCAATCCCACAAGCGACGAATATGAACTCTAGTATCTGTAAACTTGAACCTGGAGGGAACTTTGAATTAAAATAGAACATGGTGCAGCTATTACATTCTAGTGGTCAATTCACTAGGATGGCACATGAGGACTCGCAACAGCACTTACAGAACTTTCTTGAGATTAGTGACACTTTCGTCCCCACCGGAGTGTCCACAGATTATGTCTGACTTACCCTCTTCCCATTTTCATTGTTGGGAGAGGCCAAAAGGTGGTTGAAAGCTGAGCCACCAAACTCCATAACTTCTTGGGATGATTTAGCGAAGAAGTTCTTGATCAGATTCATTCCTTCAGACAAGACTGCAAAGCTGGGAAGTGAAATACTGAGTTTCAAGCAGAGGCCTGATGAGAATTTATATTTAGCTTGGGAGAGATTCAAGTCATTACTGAGAGACTGTCCCCACCACCAGCAATCGAATGAAGTGCTGGCTCATACCTTTGTAGAAAGTCTAGACCCACATACAAAAATTTTGCTAGACTCTGCATCGGGTGGGCAAGCCTTAGAGAAGACTTATGATGAGCTGTACACGCTATTGAATAGAATTGCATAGGGAAATCCAAAGTGGCACATTGAGTCATCGAGAGGGGCAAGAAAAAGAGCAAGGCTAATTGAAGTAGATGGTATGAATGCCTTGGTGGCACAGTTAGCTTCATTCAAGCATCAAATGATGACTCAGTTCAATAAATTGAGTATGAACCAACAGCAGGGCCAGGTTAATGTAGTTCAGCAAGCTCCGAGTTAGTGTGAAATTTGTGGAAACAATAGGCACAATGCAGAATCTTATGGAGCCAATCCAGAATCAGTCAATTTTGTTGGGAATGTTCAAAGGAACAATCAGAATTTTGGGAACAATTACAACAAGAATTGACAGAGCCACCAGAATTTTTCTTGGGGTGGAAATCAAAAGCAAAGTTATAAGCAACCTCAACAGCAGCAGTATCAGCAGAATAGGCAGAATGATGGCCAGTTGAGTAGCAACATTGAGGAAACATTGCAGAAAATCATTGAGACCCAAACTCAGTTGGCGGAAAATCAGGCGAGGATGGCATCAGACTTAAAGAATCAGCAATTGGCCACCCACAATCTAGAAAAGCAGATGGGTCAGATAGCAGCTGCTCAAAACATGAGACCGCAGGGAGGACTACCAAGTGACACAGACCCTAACCCCCGCCAGGTCAATGCCATCAGTATGAGGAGCGGCAAGAAATTAGCTGATGCAGTGCAGAAAGAGAAAAGAAATGAGGTGCAGCCGGAGTTGGGTAGAAAAGGACCATCCACTGACAAGGGAGAGAATCAGAGTGTTGTGCAAAAAAATGCACAATCTTCATTGCATCCAGCACAAAGACCACCACCACCATTTCCTCAGAGATTTAGAAAGAGCAAGGAGGAGGAATGCTTCAAAAAGTTCTTTGAGATTTTCAAAGAACTTCACATAAATTTGCCTCTTATTGTTGTTTTGCAGGGAATGCCCAAGTATGCTAAATACTTGAAAGATTTGATGGCGAACAAAGTCAGATTGGTGGATGTCCAAACGGTAACACTGACAGAGGAGTGCAGTCAAGGGTGTTGAGCAAGATTCCTAAGAAGCTCAAAGACCCAGGGAGTTTTACCCTCCCATACAAGTTGGTAAAGCTGAAGTGATACGAGCTTTGTGTGATCTAGGGGCAGCAGTTAATCTAATTCCCCTATTTTTATTTAACACCCTGGGGTTGGGAAAACCGCGACCAACAAGGTTGATGCTGCAGCTGGCAGACAAGTCGCGAGTGGCACCGGATGGAATCATAGAGGACCTTCTCATCAAAGTGGGTAAGTTTATTATACCTGCTGATTTTAACATCTTAGATTTTCATGTTGATGACCAGGTACCCTTAATCTTGGGACGGCCATTCTTGTCCACTGGAGGAGCGGTAATTAACTTAAGAGCAGGGACCTTGAAAATGAGGGTCGAGGATGAAGAAGAACTCTTCCGAGTATACCAAGAAATGAACCCACCCACACACTACAGAAACCTTTGTAAGGTTAGTGTGTTGTCAGAGGATAAGTGTGGGGTGGGTGATTCCACAGGTCCACGGCCGAAGGTAAGGATAAGTGTTCAGCCCGAGTCTGATAAAGGGCTTCAGAATGTGAAGAAGTTGGAGGAAGAGAGGAATAGAGTGGAGGTTGTTTCCTCTAAAAATCAAAAGAAAAGGAGATGGTTCTTGAAAGGGAACCCAGGTATGAGGATGTCCTGAAAAGGATAGTCCACATCATGCCGCGACTTAAAATAAGGCGCTGCTTGGGAGGCAACCCAAGGGTACCGCAGGTACAATTTGTGATTTTTGTTTATGTGTTTTGTTTATTTTCAGTTTGTGTTGTTTTTGGTGGAAAGTTAGGCACAGTTGGAGGGGAAGTCTGAGTACTCATGGAGGAGGAAGCTAACAAGAATGGAAGAGAAAAAGTGTGGGGTCAAACACCCACTTGTGAAACTTTGAAGGAAAACATGTTTTTAGCTAGGCCTAGAGCCCTCAAGAAGTATTTCTCACCCTTTTGAATTTTAATTAGATGCTTTGGGGACATAGCATGATTCAAGTGTGGGGTGAGGGAAATTTCAAAAAAAAATTGTGCTTAATGATTTTTGGTGAATGTAATGCTTGATACATACTGATAAAATTTTTTTTTGAGTTGAGCATGACTTCACCACCCCTTGGTTTTTCTTTTCAGTTCTTTTCCGACGGGGGGTCTTTGAACCGAAGAATAAATTTTTTTTCTTTATATGTATACAATGTTTTTAGTCATAGTTAGAGACCATTTTCGACGATGGATGGATAATGACCGTCTTGAGGAAAAATTAGTCAATAGGTTTTGGTTTTTGAACCCGTAGTTAATTGATGACTTGATGTTCTTGTTATGTGTTATACATGATTGTAAGATACAAGTGTGGTTAGTGTTGAAGCATGTAAGAAGTGTATAACTTTGTTTGAGACACTTAGGCTCTTGAACTGGACTCGATGTGATTGAAGCTTAATTCTGAATTCTTATGATTAGCTGAGTAAGAGTCTGCTGAATGTGTCTTGAATTGAGCATGTGCTGTGAGTGAAAGGTTTTCGAATATTCCGTGCTATTATGGAATGCCTAGAACTTGCCTGGTGTGTATATAAAACGAAATGAAGGATGTGGATTGTAGGAGATGATTTAGGCATTTCTTTGAATGAACCTAATTTTTATCCCTCACTTTACCTACCTTGAATGTTGAGTCCTAGTGAGCCCCATTGATCCTTAAGCCTATTCTTTGATAGCTACAACATAAGCTTAATCCTTTTTCTTTCATTAGCCTTGAATTTGATCCAAAACTCCTAAGCGCTTAAGGGAAAAATCCAAAAGAGTGAAGGAGTGAGAAGCATGAAAAAGAAGGAAAAGTAGCACTTGTAAAAGTTGAGAAAGGTCAAGGGTGCACTTGTTTGAAAATGCTTGATTATTAGTAGGGAGTAAGAAAATAAATGAATGAAAAAGTTGCGTAAGTACTCCTTACTAATAAGCTAAGCGTGCTTAAAGAAGTGGGAACAAGAAGAAAAAAATTCAAGATTGAAAAGAATGAGGGTGAAGTAAGAGAAGAGATGTCCTTAATGAAGGTTGAAGTTATTAAAAATGCTTGGGGAAGATAGCCACTATTATTGGCCAAAATAGTACCTACCCGTCCCTTAGCTTACATTACAACCCATTAAGTCCTACTTGATCTTACGTTCACACATCCTTAAATTAGTGGAGTAAAACGCTAAGGGCAAGCTTATGGTTCAGTACATGATGCATGTGAATTCTTTGAGAGAGAGAGCGTAATTCTATTCATATACCCATATATGTTGTGATTTGAAAATTTGTGAGTAGAAATAGGTAACTCTCTTGTTGTGAGGGCACATGTTTAAGGAGAGATAACATTCATGTCGGATTTCCTGATCGGTTGATTTGCGTGAGTTTGCTAAGATTGAGAGTCGATTCTTGAGGTTAGGAAGTCTTAGCATAGTTGTATTTCATTTCAATGATTAAATCGTGCATGCTCTATTTTTAACTTGTTATCATAAATAATCATTATAACCGTAGCTTGAATTGTCTTGCTAAATTAGTTATGGGTGAGTCTTCATTTACATGAGATGTAAAAGGGTTGTTCGAGGACGAACAAGGCTTTAAGTGTGGGGTAGGTGATCTTGGGCAAAATGGCATGCCCAAGGAATACTTTACAATGTAGTTTTGTCTTGTTTAGCTACTTATTTATATACATTCTCATGTAATTTTATGTAAATGTGAATATATATGCTAACCAACATGATTAGTTCTTGTTTTTGTAGGTTTAAAATGAATTTGAGGAACTAATCCATGAGTTGGTGAAGTGGAGGCATGAAATCGAAAGTAAAACACGAACGTCGGCAAGGAGGATGCGCGAAACAGCCCAACTGCGCGTTGGCAACGTGCCACGGCGGGCAGGCTGCGCGACCAAGGGCGTGTCACAGCCCCTAACGCACTGCACAAGCAACGTGCCATGCTGCCAATGCGGCAAGGGGCTGCCTGGCATGTATAAATTGGCGCGATAACCTCCGTGACATGGAGCTATTTCATGCCGGGCATTATTTTGTGCAATTCTCATTTACTATAAATAGGTCCCTTAGCTCCTAAAAATATTTTGTCACGAAATTATTGTGAAAACTGCCAAGGAGTGAGGGAGAAATGGGAGAACTCACCTAGGGTTCATCAATTTCATCTTCTCTTCTACCAATTCTTGTAAGTATGTTAATTTAAGTATGTTTTCTTGTAATTATATGAACTTGAGTGGCTAGAACCCTCCCTCTAGGGTTGAAACCACATGGCATGATTGTGAATACATGATTTTGTTTTGGTTTTAAGTTATTAATAGTTGTTTTGTCTTACATTCTTAATTATGGTTGTTTTTATGATTTGATCACCATGAAAACACACACATTATACCTAGATTAAAGCTTGAGAAAGTAAACATAGGCAAGAACAAAGAATGTAGGGAGCAAGTTTGTATCTTACGATATAATTCGCGGTTAGGATAAGAAATTATACCTAATTTGCCTTGCTTGATTGATAAAATGGGATGAGCTAGACACCAACTTGGAATTATCACATCACCACTCGTAGAAGTAGTTGTGAAGCTAAGTTCGGTTAAATGATTAGAGGTACAAAAGTCCCTAAACAAGAGCATAAACCTTGTAAACCACATCCATGTAATTGAATTGCCTACGAACTAGAATGTCACATCCCCGCTCAACGATGTAGTTGTGAGGCTAGTTTGTCATGTTTAGAGGCTCGAAAGACCATGAACATGCAATTGTAATTATGTGAGACGACAATTGATACTTTCATACTTAAACCATTACAAAGCGTAGTATCGCATGATTATCCGGCTTTAACTCTAGTTGCTCCTTGAATGATTTCAGAGTATTTCGGTGACCACCCCTAGACTTAATTAAATTTTATCGAAAAAAGTCTTTAATCAACACTTGCGAAAGTTAATATCACACTTGAAATTGATAATTAGTTGAATTGGTCCAGTCCCAGTGGGTTCGACATCCGGCTCTTAAAAAGGGCCACTATATTACTTGTACGACCGCGTACACTTGCGGGGCATCAAGGAGCATTCAAGAAGAGTGGAGGATACTCACAAATTCATTAAATGAGGTGGAGGAGATGAAGTGGATATTTAGCTTCTGCGGATTCGAATGGATGACTAGGGCCCGGACCAATACACTCCAAAAATTATCCAGGAGTTTTATGCCAATTATTTGGCAAGCATGGAGCAGAAGGCGAAAGAGGGGCAGAAATTGAAAGATCAGCCCAAGCTGGAGAGCGTCCTGGTTAGAGGTCAAAAGGACAACATATTCGATTGCACTATTGCTCGGATATTATATGGGCCCTAGTTCATACCTCCACATGCTACGCCAGAATATGAATATCGGGTGGAGGCATTGAAATAGTTCAAGCAGCTTGGCTTTGATGAGAGGAGGAGGCAGATACAGTGGTTGTCAGGTGTTATCACTGAGGACAAAGAAGAGGCAGAGTAGGTCACTAGCGACAAGAAGGTTACAAAGAATTCCTTAAATTTCATAGCAAAGGCCTGCTGGATGTTAGTGCGCCACCGGTTGGCACCACGGTTAATGCCAATACCCTCAATGCAGATAGAGCAGCTTTGGTCGCCTGTATCATGTCCAGATAACTTATTAACATTTTGAGGTTCATTGCAGAGGAGATGTGTGATCGGGCTATGGGATTGAGCACTACCATCCCATTCCCGAGTCTCATTTTCAGATTATGCACCGAGGCAAGCATCATAGTGCGCCGGGGTGAGGAGCGCATGATTGGAGGATAGTGGATCACTGACATCGGCCTGATCCAAGATAAGATGAACCCAGTACGGCGGGCCCGACATTCCACTGCAGTTCTATGTAGTGCCAAGGAAGGGTTTTAGCCACTCAAAAGATTCCATATCTACCTTACCTAGTCCGAAATCCTACATTACAAGCCAAAGCAAGTCCTATAGTAATCCTAACCTGACCATCTGACAAACCAAAGTAGAGAAAATAAGGGCAAACCTATGGTATTCAATATGTAGTATCTGGAACTTCTTTGTGAGAGTGAGAGTCTCGCTTGTTCAGTCCTATGTTATATATTTTACTATATCTGTGAGTGAGGGACTTCATTTGCTGTGAGAGTATATGGTTTGTGTTTCACTTTACCAGTGGCCTGTGTAAAAAGCATTGGTGATGACTTGACTACCTGTTAATAGCTAGATGATATATCTTGATTCCTGTTTATCATGTTTTGTGGTTGCTTGTAGTGCATATGTTGATATGGTTCACAGAAAAAGGGTCTAAATCTTTTTGAGTCATAGTGCAAATCTTGTTTGATGTTGGTTGTAGTATCCTAGGTTTATTTTCTAGTTAAGTGTCGTGTTTTTATTTTTCTGAGGACATGCAAAAGTCTTAAGTTGAGGGTGTTGATGTGTTGTGAGTTTATAACACTTTCAACACTCAAAACTGAGAAAATAACATGAACTTATATGAGGCCTTTTTACTTTGATTTCAGGGAAAATAAGTGTTGAAGCAAAGATGTGCAAAAGAAGCCTTAAAATGCATAAAATCAGCCAAAGTACCAGTCTCAGTATGAGCCGTACCTTGATTGTACAAGCCATACTGAGAACCATGATAAAAGTTAGAAGGCTGAGGTGACAAGAAGGCAACATACGACTTTCAGTACGAGTCGTACCAAGATGGTATGAGCCGTAACTAGAGTTGTGGAAATATTCAGAGAAAATTACACAAAGGTAGACTCTTAGTACGGATGGACTCACGAATCATGGCATCAATCTACCAACCGTACCAAGAGCCGTGGTGAACTTCAGAAGAATCTTCAGAGCTTGGCAAAACTTTAGACGCTGCAGATAGTACTAGTCGTAGGAAGAAGATACGAGTCATACCACAGAACTCGTGAAGAATTTCAGAAGAAGTTAGAGCTCTCAGGGCCAAACCACGAAGCATTGTATGACTCGTAGGATGAAAGTATGAACCGTACCAGCCTGCCAACACCTAGCCAAATCTGCAGTAGGTAAGGACTTATGAAGAATAGGTATGACCCATACAATCCTGCTATGGGCTGTAGGTCCAGTCGTGACACAGTTGGCAGCAGATATGGAAAACTCCTTATTAGCCTAGGAAAAGGTTTCTAATGTCTGTATAAATAGCTTTACATTTTATTTTAGTGAGAGGAAAGAATTGAGTTAGTACACGTGTGAAGAACTATTTTTGTGAATTTTTATCAAGTTGTGAGGATAAATTCTTGGGATCAAATTCTTGATTTGCTACATTGTTCTTGAGATTGTTCTTTGATAATCAAATCTGATTCTCTTCCAATTGTTATTGTATGTATTAAATTATGTGTTTGTATATAAATACAAATCATAATCTTACAACCATGAGAGGCTAAAACCTCCACAACTAGGGGTTGTGGGAACTATGGTGGATAAACAAATTAGGCTTACACAAAAGTGATTCAAAACCAATTGAAAAAGCTTGTATTGTATTCTCTTCATATTTAAACATTTCTTAATAGCGTACAATGTTAGGACTTTCCTGAATTCTTTACTTTCTTAAACCTGAGAAGTAGAGATTAGGAAAAGAGAATTACAACAAAGCCTTGGTCTTTATGATCATTGTATTAACTTGAGTTGTGGTCGCATGATAGTTAAATTTGGAATATATGGCTAGTTTGAAATCTCTCATGAGACCTGACCTGGTAATTGAGTATAGTCATCCAATAGAGACGAACCAGTCATTTGGATGAACCCTAGTTATCAGTTCTACAAGTAAGCATTGGGATTAATCACGTGTATATACCCGAAGTAGTTATGAACCCATGGAGAACACTTACCCTAGTTGTTTGCATATCTTGATTTAAATCACAATTATAATCTTTGTTTTAATATTGTTTTTTTAAACCCCCAATTTGGAGATAACTCACCAATAAGTTCAATTACCGGCATTAGTCTAGATCTTACCCTATTCACTGTGGGTTCGACCCCAACCTTTTTGTTGGGTTCTTTATTGACAACGACCACTTCATACTTTTGTCAGGAAGTGTGAGTTTTAGCATTATCATTCATCAAATCCATAAAAGTTGCACGAGAATTCATTGGTCCAAAAGACATAACCACAAATTCATAGTGACCATATCGAGTCTAAAGGCTATCTATGGAATGTCACACTTTCTGACTCTGAGCTGATGATAGCCAGATCTGAGGTCCATATTGGACAAATAACTAGCGCCTTGAAGTTGATCAAACAAGTCGTCAATCTTGAGAATGTGATACTTATTTTTGATCATGACTTTGTTCAATTGTCGGTAGTCAAAGCACATCCTGATAGAACAATCTTTTTTCCGCACTAAAAGGACTGGAGCACCCTATAGGTTCTTACTAGGCCTGATGAAACCTAATGTACTGTAGGTTTACAGCACATTCAACGCTTAAAATTGAGGAATTAAGCATGGACATAGGTGGGTTTATATGGATATGAGACACTTTTACTTTATTTTTAGGGAAATTAGGTGTTGGAGTTGAAATGTGCAAAAGAAGGAAAAAATGCATAAAAGGGCTAATTACGGATCTCAGTATGAGAAATACCTTCCTGGTACAAGTCGTAATGAGAGTTGTGGAGAAGTCTAGACTAAGTGTTTGAGGCAAAAGGCGCAGTACGACTTATTGTACGAGCCATACCACCCAAGTACGAGTCGTACCATAGCAGTCGTGATAAATACCAGAAGATGCTGCACAGGACAAGTCTCCAGGTCCAGGTAGTAACTACGAATCATGATATCAACCTAAGACCCGTACCAAGGAGTGGTAGTAAACTCTAGAATAATTGAATAATGACAGATCTCAACATATGACTGGAAGTCACGAGTCGTAGGATGAAGGTATGAGTAATACCAAGTCACTCGTGAAAGTAAATAGAGGATGCCAGAAGTTGCAAGTTCAAACCACGACCAGATTGTATGACTCGTAGGTTCGTGGTACAAGTCGTGCCAGATTCCAACACTTAGATGAAATCAGAAGAAGCCGGTCAATGTACTAGTGAAGGACAACCCGTACAATCATGTTACGGGTCGTAGGTGAAGTTGACGACAGTTTTAGCAGTTTCCCTGCTAATTTAGAAAATGTTTCTAAATATTTGTATAAATACTTTTCTAGGTTATTTTTGTTAAAGAGAGTCAGATTTGGAGAGAGACAATTACAGAGACCGATTGTAGAGAGTTTGGAGTATTGGAGAACAACTTTTGGGATTTTATTAAGTTGATTTTTACATTATTCTAGACTTGTTCTTCATTAATTCTTGCAATAATCAAGTGGGTTTTTGTCCAATCGACTTTGTAAGTTCTAAATTATGTGTTTGTCTATGAATAATTATAATCCTATTACCATCATAAGAGGCTAAAACCTCCACAATTAGGATTGCGGGAACTATGTAATTAACAAACTAGGGTTGCACAAAGTAATTCTAAATCAATGCTAAACACTTGTATTGTATTCTTTTCATCTTTAATGTTTCTTAACGGAGCGCAACATTAAGACTTGCCTGAATTATTTACTTGCTTGAACGCAGAGAAGTAGGGATTAGAAAAAGAGAATTACAACAAAGGCTTGATCTTTTATGGGTCATTGTATGACTTGAGCTGCGATCGCAACATAGTTAATTTCAGACAAATTGATAACAGTTGAAGTGGAATCGCTCATGAGACCTAAGTCGATGATTGAGTGTAATCATCCAATAGGGACGAATCTGTCGTTTGAATGAACCCTAGTTATCAAGTTTTACAAGTAAGCATTGGGATAGATCACAAGTGTAAAATCTGAAGTAGTTATGAACCTATGGGGAATACTTACCCTAGTTAATTGCATAATCTTGATAAACAATAATCAAATCTCAATATTGTCATATAATTGCTTTTTTAAAACCCCCCTTTTGGAGATAACACACTTAAAAGCTTAAATACTAGCATTTTCTATATCTTGATCATATTCCCTGTGGGATCAACCCCAACCTTTGTTGGGTTCTTTATTGACAGCGCTGCGTCGTACTTTTCCAGGGATGTAATTTGACCATTATCAAAACTCTTATCTAAGAGATCCTTCAACTATTCCTTCTACTCCTTAAGCTCAGCTAGAGCCATTTTGTAAAGAGGAATGGATATGGGCTGCATATCAAGGAGGAGGTCTATTCTTATGTCAATCTCCCGCTTAAGAGGAACTCTTGGTAGATCATCTGGGAACACCTCTGGATACTCAGAAATAACCGGGACTAACTAAAGAGTCAGGGTTTCGGACATAGAATCTTAATTCGAACTAAATAATATAAATAACCCTTGAAAGTCATCTTCCTAAACTTAAGGTAGGAGGCAAAGCGACCTAAAGGCACTATGAAACTGCCCTTCCATTCTAGGACTGTTTCACCTAAAAATTAAAATTTTACTGTTTGGGTTATAAAATTGACTGAAGCATAACAAAAATACAACTAATCCATGCCAAAAAGAACATCAAAGTCGGTCGTGTCTAACTCTACTAGATCAGCTGAGGCGACTTTTTGGAGAATTGTAATTGGGTTATTTTTGTACACCCTCCATGCTAAGACTGACTCGCCGATAGGAGTGGAGACTGAGAAGGGTTCCAAGAGAATTTCAGGACTAACACCAAAGCTGATAGCAACATAGGGGATCACGAAGGATAATGTGGTCCTTGGATCTAGCAATGCATAAACATCAAGGTGAAAATTTTGTAACATACCCGTGACCATATTTGTGAGCTCTCCCGCTTCTGGCATGATGAAAGTACATACAAAAGGTTCTGGCTCTATCCACCACCATCACTAGATGAGGCACCCTATGGGGATGGGCGTGCTACTAGAGCTATTGAAAAGGTGACTTGGGCACAACCTCTATCGTCATCTTGCTTGGATAAAGGAAAATCTTTGAGTCTGTGGCTGAGTTTAAAACACCCAAAACAAGCATCCAAGCATACCAAACACTCTCCAGGGTGGTTCCTACTATACTTCTTATGGGTTGGGAATATGCGTTCTCCGGACATGCTCCTCTAAGTCTTAGAGCCTGATGCTCTACACTTCTAATCACCTCTAGTCTTAGATGGGATGGTAGCTGATGATGGAGTTGAGGTTGATGACCTCTGATGGGATTGTGATCGATGTCCACCACTTGTTCTTTGCGTAGTGAACTCAAAGTTCTCTTTCCTAGTGTTACGATCTCTCCGTCGTTACCAGGGAATTAAGTTTGAAACACCCTCTTTTCACCTAGGTGGTTTATGGAAAGGTGTTGGGTGAGAGGTATTTTAACTTGAGATTGATGAATGGTCTGTGAGAAGGGAAATAGGAGCTACTAGTTATTGGGTGGCCACTGCAGCGCGGGGAAAATCACTGCAACAGGATCATTACTATGGTCAGAAGCCATCGTAATGGACAAGGAGAGTAACCATTATATCCGTCAAGACAATGTGCCATAGTGGGTCTGTTGCAGTGGACGACGGGAGGCAATAAGTGGGTTTAAGTGGGATTTCAGGGTTTTACCCCATTATTCTAAAGGCACAAACTTTTAGAAGCTAAGGGAGATTTTCCCAAGGGTAGAAGAATTCTCCTTCCCAAGGTAAGAGTTTTGGGTTTATTCCTTCTACTTTGGATTCCCTAACACTATTGAATCGAGAAGGTGGGGGGGACTTCTAATGGTAGAAATTTTTAAACCCTAGGTTGGTAGAAACCAGGGCTAATTGAACGAGAAGGGTTGGGTTCTAATAGTCTAACCTTTGAGTCTGGAATTAGATCGTAAATACCAAGTAGAATTGGGTGGGTTTGAATTTTCTAAGACCCCTAATTAAAGAGTTGTTAATGAAACACTCTTGTGTCCATTGTTCATAGATTTAAAGTGTTCGGAGGTGATGAGAAATAACAAGGCTCCAGTAGAGTAATTGACATTAAAATTCTCTAATCGGTGTAGATTATGGTTTTAAAAAGAGTTAGACTTTATATATTGACTTGTATGCGTATGGAATGATAGTGTGCTTGGTTGGTCCTCGTACACTGGTTGTTGCTAATAATTCACATGTTAATTTCAATTTATAAAGAACTTGATTTGATATAGTTAATTATGTGACGTGGAATTTGGTTTCTTGAGATGTTATATGTCTTCCTTCTTATTGCCATAAAAGTGAGCGATGAGTGGATATGATCCAATTGATAGAGGTGAGACAAGGCCTCCTAAAAGTCATGTCAATTGACTTAGTGATAACATATCGATTGATGAAAATGAAAGTGGATAGTATATTTTGTCGTGAGATGAGTGGCTCGTGCCTGAGGGAAACATCCAAGCAAGCAGTTATGATAGAGTGGCTCATGTCCGAGGGGAGCATTCGGACGAGCAGATGAGTGAGAGTGGGTACCAGACCAATAAGGTACATGGATTTTTAGAGTCCCCTATAGGTCATGACTGAAATGACAGAAATAAGATCCTCTGGCTTGTGTGTACAATGATGTTCAGTTTTGAGTGATTATGGTGATGTGACGGAGGCGTATGCCCTACATATTACAAATATTATGATACCAAAATAGAACTCGAAGAATAAAGATCAATTCAAAAATACGAGGAACTGATGAAACTGAAATCCTTGCTGTATAATTTTTATGTGTTAGCCATTTTGATGTGCTTTGTATAATTTGTCATTACTTGTAAAGTCTCATAAGTCCACGATGGGTTGATGTATTGGTTGTGAGGAGTCTATTATACACTCCATATGGTTATTGGTACATTAATTGTTGAATTTAAGACTATTTATAACTTGTAAAGATGTAATAAATTGAATGTTGAGAACGGTCAAGGGAGAACTATGAATTAGGAATTATCAGACGTGTCTTGCGCGCCACGGAGAAGTTCTATTATTTGAGCACCTGAACCCGAACTTAGACTCTATAGAAACGCTCCCCCATTCCCACGGAGATCGTAGATTGAACTTCACACTTCAATTATGGCGTCAATAAGGCGCCTTGCCAGAGTTCTTCACCCTCATTACAGAACCCTAGCTTCTTCTTCCCTTTCTCCATCTCCTAGCCTTCCGCATAATGGTATGCTCTAAATTCTGCTAGCGCATGTTGTTTGTATGTAAGCGCTGTTTATGTTATTTGGCTTAATCTTCTCGTACTAGTTTTCACTAAGCAGTTACGAAATTGCTGCAATTTTGCGTAATCTGGGTGAGTATACATGTGATCATGCATTTGAGGCACTGCAATTATGCCCATAGGCTTAATTGCCCAAGTTCCTATTTTTAAATTTCTTGATAATAAGAATTGCCCGTATACTTATTGCAAGTAAGTTATAATAAGCTACGATTCTGTAAATCGTGTATATCTAATTAGAGTTTGGTAGATTGTGATAGCTCTAATCCTGGCACTAAGACTGCTATTTTGACCCTATACCCTATATTTAGACCCCAGACGTAAGGTTTTTAGAGAAGGGGCATTTCAAATATGATTCTAGTGATTATTTTTTTCTTATTTTTATGTCAAAGTTTCTCTCGTTGCTCTTTATGCCAACAGCAAAGAACATGGGCATGTAAAGATGATTGGTTTGTGGTTATAAATATGGGTGTAAGAATACACATTTGAAGCCAAGATGGTTACATGGATAAGTGTGAAATTCAATAGGTTATCAAAATCAAATCTGAAGGAAGGATGAAAAGAAGAAATGTCCTATGGACCTAATGATGCAAAGTGCTATAAAACTATTTGGCATGGTCATACTACAAATCTTTTGGATATGAGATATGACTAACATGTCCGCTTACAATGTACAAATGTGACATAACTGAGATAACAACTTTTGTGTTGGGCTCATCATATGTTATGTACCTTATTTCTGATGAATTTTAGCTTGTAATTCTCAATTATGATTTGCCTCATTTTGTATTATGTCGAATGCGAGATACTAGAGACTATGGTACACCTTAAATGAAGTGTCAAGAACGGAGAACACTATAACTACATTATTAGAAGATGTTTAACATGTTCCCAGTTCAATCACAGTTGCAAGAAGCTCTAGTGTTCTACCATTAGTCTCAGCAGATTCTGGATCGTGGAGTGTTGTTGCTTCTGCTTCACTTGACATATCAATTGACCAAAAATTTTGCAGCTTTTTGCATTTTCTTTTGTAAAAGCTGTGTTACTGATGGCATGTTGAAGTAAAAGGATGCTAATGTTAACACAGTTGACATTTTGGACATATAATCTTAGTTCGTCACAAGGTACCTGTCAAAATCATAGCCTCATAAAATTTACTGCTGAAGGCATTTCCCTGAAGGGTAGATTCACGCTTACACTACAAGGTAGTAAAGGTGAGGATGCAGGACCTAACTCCATCTGAGATGCAATTTTGTTTAACGTGACAAGCCTAAGTACAACGAAGCTCTAGTCTGCACTAAACCTTTTCTTCTTCCTGTGTTTTTTTGCCTGTATTGAACCTAGTTTAAGGGTTTAGGCGCGCTTGGACATAGCTTAATAACACTGCTAAGATATAATTGTGTTTGAATGTGTGGATTCGGAAGGCCAAGCCATCAACTAAATCTTTTTCCCTGAGTAACAAGATCAGGAAAATTAGTTGGTAAGGGAGCTATAAAAGGGTTAACAACAAAAGAACAATTTTAGCAAGTGTCTGGAGAAAAAAACTAGAATCTGAACTGGATAATAGTGATTGGATATTTTTAGGCTTGTTATGTTTTGCTTTTCATTTAAGTATGTGGTCTAGTAATTAGAACTCATATCCTTGTGTAACTTCCTCGATATATGTGCCAAATATTTATATATATAAATATCAATTTCCAAATATTTAGACTATTTTCTTAACAATTTCTATATCGATTGTATTAGTGGGACCATATAAAAGTGTTAACATTTGTCTTCTATATGATTTTCCATGATTTCCAGATCACATCATGTATAAATGTTTCTTAATTGAAAAAAAATAAAATATCTTCTCAATAAGTGCTTTTCTTGTTTGCAATTACAAAAAAGAACATCTATTTCTTTTTTTGGTGAGGTGAAGTAAATTTCATTAAGGTTATCAAAAAAACTAAATTTCATTAAAAAAGTGCCAGAAGGTACTATGAGGATACAAGAAAGGGGGTGAAAGTTCTCAGCTATGTACCCTATTCTGTCCAAAAACTGAAAAAACTGTATCAAGCTATCTGACATATGTCCCCTACAGCAACGGTAAAGATTTGGTAAACATCTTGCTTTATAACATACATGATATATTTTTCTTTCAAAGCATCTCTTGTTTCTCTCGAGCCACATAGTCCACAAAATGCATGAAGGAACAGTCTTCCAAAGTGTCTTCAATCTTTTGGATATCCTCTGACCTTGCTAGCACAATAATAATCTCTTTACATCTCCTGGCATACTAACATACTCCAAATAGATTAAGAAATAGTGTCCAAACTAGTCGGACTTGATTGCAATGATGTGCCTGCTGCTTTCCTGAGAATCTTCATAGAAGAAACATCTACTGCATAAAGACACACCTCTTCTATGATGATTGTCCCGGGTCATAGAATGCATCTTCCTTGCCACCCAACCAAAACAAGATACCTTGGGAGGTATCGAGACTATGTTGGAAAGTTTTAGGTTGGTTTGGAATGCCTTGGGTGATGCCAAACACCGTGAAAGTGCTAATATTTAGTTAGAATTGTGGTAGGTGGGAAGGAAGACACAGGACATGGATTGTTACTCCTCTAGTACTTTTGTTGATTTCTGAAGAGAAAGAAAAAGGAGAGCTTTGAATGCGTATAGATAAACTTTGTACTACTGTTGCCAGTGCAATTTTTTTGCACTGATGAATAAAATGTTACCATTCTCCAAAAAAAAAAACTTTGTACAATCAAGGAATAGCCTCTTATCACTTATTTCTCTTTGGTGCAATCATGATATAGAAGATAGGGTGCTGTTCATAGAAAACCATATCTTATTTGTATGTTTTTACTTTTAGTATACAATACTTTTTTATATGGGCTGTTTTGTGCCCAAACTTTTTAATAAAATTATTGCTTTGTTATAAAAAAGGCACCTTGGGAGGTACCTTTGATTACCATATAATCTTCCAAGGCTAATCCATATCTCAATTACCAGATTGCTTTCAAAGTAGATCATAACAACATTTTTAAGTAAAGACTCCTCTCTTTCTATCCATCCACTTTAATGAATCAATATTACTATCTTTCAGATTTACAGACTGTAAAACCTCTATTCAAAGACTATGGTAATTTTCCTTATAAAAAAACTATATTTGAAGACTAAACAAATAATCTCCCAATTCCATAAATAAAAATAAAAAAGAAACTCATCAATCTTCCAATCATTAACGTTTCTTCGGAGATGTAGATGTCATCAAGTATTAGAGAAACAACCAGCTATCGGACACTTCCAATTTATAGTCAAACTATACAAAGTAGGAAACTCATCTTTTAGTATCCCAATATCACCAATCAGACTTTGATGTTTTTTTCCTTTCCCCACAGTCAATCTAGTGAAACACTGAACTCCTCAACGACCAAAAAAAAAAACAACTTCCAAATAGTTGTTCTATTATATATCAATGTAGTTTTAGGAGTCCAATGATTTTCCTTGGACTCCTAAAACTACATTGATGACTTGAGAATAATCTTGTAAACACTTAAGCAACCTGATGTCCTTTTAGTCTTTTATTGTCACAACACCTTTCTTTTTGGGAACAGGAGCAATAAATGTGGCATTATAACTCCAACTAAAAGTGCCTTCTCTGTGAAAAAAAAACCTGTATTCATAATATCATACTTTACAGTAGACCAACACTTCTGAAAAGAAGTCATGTTAAAGCCATCGAGTCTAGGAGCTTTGTCTCCCAAAAGCTCATGTTAAAGCCACCGGATCAAGGAGTTTTGTCTCCCACAAACTTCTTTTATGACTGCTTCCACTTTATGTATAGTGAATTCTCTTTGCAGACATCACGCTTTTCATCTACTCTTTCTTTGTAAACAGCTTCTCATAAAAGTTGAAATATGATCTTCAATCTTCTTGTCTTCAATCAGCTTGTCTTCAACCTCAATCTTGTGAATACTATTGTATCTCTTGTGGGCATTGACTATTTTCATGAAAGAACGTTGTATTTTTTCCAACTTGTTTAATCCACAAACATCTTGATTTTTGCCTCCAATATGTTTCTTCAGCTCGTTCAGTCTCTTCGATCTCCTTGATAAGGTTGGATTCCACAATTTCCAAATCACATCTTTGTTAACCTCCATGAATGATGTATCAGTTTAGGAAGTTGAAACGGAGAGGCCACCTTGTTTGTTCAATATAAAGCCTCTGTTTTCTAGACAACCTCATTGTTGGTACACTATATTATGTCAAGCATTTGTTAGGAGTCTTATTTGGTTAGAGATTTGTATGTTAGTATAAGGATAAGTGTGAAATTTGGAAAATCTCTAGTTTTAGAAAGCCTGTATCTGCGTTTTTTTTTTTTGGATAAGGTGAATAATTTTATTAACAAGTGGGCAAAAAATATCCCGTGTACAAGCCATATACCAAAAGAAGAGAACCTACATCAAAATATGGTTCTCAACAGCAGAGGTCCAATCCTCTATACAGAAAACCCATATCCGTATTAAAAGATATTCTATTGAGTAACGAAGTGAACCCAGTTAGAGTGGAATTGACATGGAGAATTCATATTGCTGACCTCAACTAGTTTACATTGAGGTGTAGTTAAAAATATAGTTAGTAGAAACTTGGCCTAGATCTTAGGTCTTCAGACTATTGCTTTGGAATATTTACATCTAAATATTTGTACTGCAAAGGGTATTTACTTGTTTATATACATATCAATCTATTCTACTCTCTTTGTTGAGTGGTCAGGGTTTACTGTCATCTCTTTATTCAGGAAGAAATGGAATATAGTGAGGCTTGGGGAAATCTCCGGGCTGTTTTGAAGTGCTACCGAGATTTGCAGATTTTAAACTAGAATTTGTGTTACAGGAATATTTGAGTGTCACAGACGGACATTTTCTTCAAGATCAGTACCTTCAACTACTATTCCTGCCATTTTAGCTGGACTGCTTGGAGTTGGAGTCCTGGATGTAGCTTTTGCAGATTCTGATGAGGTCAGCATGCATTATTGATGTTAATTTTTGTCCATTGGTGTTTATATTGCCATGATGTGTCACTCTGTAATTATGATTAATCAAGCACACCTCACTAATATCATGTAAGCTTACGTAGGTACAGATGATAATCCTTTCGAATGCAGGAAATGTGCTAGTCAATAATAAGATATTTGGTGTTTGAAGTTGACAATAATAAAAATTTGAGAACCAGTACTGATTTAACTTGTTCTTCTATAGGTCGGTACGAAAGTTCCATCTTCTGATCCTCCTCCAATTCCAAGCCACAATCCCCTTGAAGAAACAGCAAAAAAGGAGAGACGCAGATTAGAAAACTTGCTCAAGAGCAAAGGAGTGAAGTTTGGTTTTTATCCTCGTTTCAATGTTGCCGTAAAGGGTCAAAAGGTTATCTTCTTGCTTTTTCTTCTAGATAGTAGAAGCTTAAAGTTTTGTTTTCTTGAGCCGTTGGCACTTTCTTTAAAAGCTCTAACTTTACTTTTCGAGAGGAATAAATTGATTGCAGAATATGGTGGGGTTTTCATTCTAGCAGGTCACTATCAAGTTCCAAGTTCCTCCAACCTGTGAAATTCCTCTACTAATTGCAAGCCTTGTTTCACGACTCGGATTAAAACTTGAAGATCCTAGTGCAGCATCAAATATGATCTTACGCGCTTGGGACAGGTTTGTTAAGCATGCTTTGACGATGTCTGATCATCTTGCACCAATATTGCAATTCATGTCATTTGGAAAATGTAAAATGCATTTTGATATTCATAGCCTGCCTTGTTTGCTTCATTAATTGAATGTCTTAAGGGTTTTTTCTGTCCGTTGCAGTGGGGTTGCCTGGCAACTAGCACTTAGCCGTCCCCAAACGAAAAATGGAACTGCAGGGGAGCAGGCTAGTGGAGGGGATGCAAATCCTTATGACGAAGATTTATGCATTCTCATATTTCGTCCACTCATTAGCGCCGACAGAGCTGTACATTTCCTGCAACTTTTGAACCACATTTTATTGGAATCACTTGCATTATTGTGTTTCCTCTGTCTTGCAAATTACTACCTACCTAATATTGGAAAATAATGCGAGTTTCTGCAATTATGGGCAGGAAATTGAGTTTATGAAGCCTGGGAGCTTTACCGATGAGGAGCTTGATGCTTTGGTATCTGTGCTACAATTAGCAGGACAACAAAAAACACTGGACTTGAGATCAAGAGGAGATGCAGGCCGAGTTCCTTCTGCAGATAAAACAGTTACTACCCTAGAGTCTATGGGAGTAAAAATCTTTGGCATTAATGCGTCCACTAGTGGTAATCCAAAAGCTAATATTTCCTGGGAGAATATTGCTGGATATAATCAGCAGAAACGGTAATTGACTCTGCTTTGAATCATCACATCTGTGCATTTTCTACAACTCTGGTTCAAGATGAAGCATTTATCTTGTTCTCCATTAACCAAATGTTAACTGGAGATAGAATATGGGAGTTTGGATCGGTCTTTCTTTTCCCTGAAAAGTAGATAATATGCATTATCTAGACATGGAGATGCATCTTGCTGTATAATCTTGTGGTTGGTTGGGGTGAAAAGATGAAGGGTGAGAGGGAAGTATGTAAAAGAGGAAAATTAGTATTGTTTTCTGAAAAAGTTAGTAGGATTAATGTTTCAAAAAAAAGAGGCAGTAAGACAGTGCTCTGGTTACACCAAAAAGATTGCAGAAAGAGAATAGAGTAAAAAATTGACTGTCAACTAGAGCTGTCAATATGGGCCAGGCCCGTTGGGCCGTCCCGTCCCGTCCCGTGCTTTTGTAGGATTGGGCTATGATTTTTGGAGCCCATTTAAAAACGAGGCTTTTAGCCTGGCCCAGATAAGCCCATCGGCTCGTGGGGCTTGAGCAAAGTGGGTTGGGCCAACTCGTGGGTTTAATAAAAAATTAATTAAAAAATATAAATAAAATAGAGTACTAAAAATAACTAGAAGAATCAAAATTCAAGAGTCAAAGTATACTTAAACCATTATATATTAATATTGCAAAGTCCAAAAACTCATTAATCATTTAGTTTTTGCAAAGTCCAAAAACTCATTAATCATTTAGTTTTTATATTAATATCTCTATTTGGTGCTGAACTTTGAAGGATATCATATCAAAAGTTGTTTAATTTTGCAGAAGCTTTATGTCCATCAAGATCGTGTTCTTGTAGAGTTGTACCCAAGATATATGCATAGAATGACAGTTGTTTCAGATTGAAGTTATACAATCAAATCTTTACTTGAAGTCAAATTTAATAAATATTATTAGAATTATTTTTGTTTGTGAATTTAAGACTTGACTAGCAAGTAATAACACCACATGATATTGTCTTATAAATATTTATGTTAATATTTTTAAATTAGAATTTAAATTAATAAATTATTTAAAAAATACTTTTTTTTAAAAGTGGGGCCCGGCAAGGCCCGCAGCCCACGTGTTGATGGGGGTGGGCTTGCTGTTTTATGGTCCCTCATATACTTTTTTAAAAAAGTGCGAACCCGGCAAGACCCACAGCCCATGTATTGATGGGGGGTGGGCTTGCTGTTTTATGGCCCATCAAAATGATGGGCTGACCCGATCTGGCCCGTCAAACTCCAAAGCCCATGTGGGCTAGCCCAGATGGGTTAGATCGGCCCATATTGACAGCTCTACTGCCAATAAAGATTTTATGAACTGTAAGAGTGTTTCAGCTTTATTTACCCATTCTAATCTACACATTTACTACAGAGTTCTGTTTATCTTCAAAACATATTCTGTTTCGTTCATTCCATTAAAAACACGACTTGCAAGCAGGAGTTGTATATCAAGTCTCCTTTAACTTCTGGTTCAAACCACTTTGTTCATGCACAAAAGAAAACATTTAGTTATTCTTGGCATGGTCCATTTCATGCCACGAGGTTGAAAAACAGTTTCCAAGTTTCTGAGCTAATTGAACAATGCAAAAACGAATGATTATTGGATTCAGCTTCTTCTCCACACAAATGACATCCGTTGACTAACTGTATACCCCTTCTTTGTAAATTATCTTTTGTTAGACATTTCGATACCAACAACACAAAACGCACAATCTTAAACGAAGAAAGTGAGCTGAAATATTCTGAAGTTCTCTACATTTCCCAGTCATTGGAGTTCCTCCTTAACCTAATATTCCACTGGTTATTTTTCCAGCTTTGTGCTAATCTTAATAGGAGGCTGGCATTATGTGTGATACTGTTTTCTTTGAACTGGTAACATGCATGTGTATTTAGGAACCAAAACAGTAGATGGGTTGTATTGAAACGATATTTACTAGTGTAGGCTGAGAAAGAAAAATTAAACTGCAGCCCTATACAGAATTTAAAACATCAACCAAAGAGATAGTATCATAAGCATAATGCAATTCAACTTAATCTTCTGTACTGAGTTCTCCTTGTTCTCAAAACATCTGAAGTTCCTCTCTTTTCAGATAGACCACCAAATGACAATTCTCCATCTATGACCATCTTTAGCATGAACTCCTGCTTCATCTCAACTTAGAAAAACTTTTGAGGTCCTACCAAGCATTATCCAAGTTATGCCTCTAAGATTAATGAAACTTCTCTAGAGCTTCTTTGTTGTCTTACAATGAAACAGATGGCTAATTGTCTCTGCTTTTTATCCACATAAGAAACATCTGGAACAAAGAGTTAACCCTTTTCTCACCAGTTTGTCCCGAGTCAAAACAGCCCCCTTAGCCAAAAGCCTGGCAAAAGAAGCTACTTCGTATGGTATTTTAGTCTTCCATATTTGTTTTCATGGCAATAGTCAATCTATAGATCTGACTGATTCAACATTTTGTAAGTTATATTCACCTTATAAGTGCAACTGCTGTGACCTTGTCACCACAGTCTATCAGCTAGACTGTGCTCCACCAAATAGTTCCAAATGTTTGAAGAATTCAGTCACTCGAGATATTTCCCAATCATTAAGCATTCTCCTGAAAGTTATATCCCAACCTTGAGGAGACCATATATTAGCTACTACCTTCTGCTGGTTCTGGGCTAGAATAAAGATATCAGGAAAACTCTCCTGGAGACTTCCATTCCCAAGCTAGTTATCTTTCCAAAAAAGTATTTTATTTCCATCATGCACTTTCACTGAAGTATGACTCCTCAGATCAGGCCAAAGTGCTCTTATAGATCTCCATAAAGTGACACCAATAAGGTGTATTGACCTTCTTGGTCATCCACTTATCTCCATCCCCATATTTTGCTTTGGTAGCACTCTCGTAGAGAAGTTGAGTTTCTTGTCAAAACCTCCAAATCCATTTCATATTTAGTGCTGGATCTTCAAATTTCTGATTCCCATTCCACCACGGGGTTTATCAACTATTAAAGATTTCCATTGGACCAAATGATCATCTTTTCTGTCCTTTTCTCCTTGCCACAAGAAGGAACTTTTAATTCTGTCAAGTCTTTTGATGATCCCTCAAGGAATTGGAAACAAAGACGTCATGTAAGTTGGCAATGCATCAAGAACTACATTTATGAGATTAAGCCTTCGCTTGAGGGTATGTACTGAGACTTTTATCTAGATAACTTCTTTGCACAGTTTTCAATGACACTATTCCATACCTCCAAAGACTTTGATTAAGCCCCCAATGGCAAGCCCAAGTTGACAGTAGGTAGAGCTCAGCTCCTACTTCCCCTCCCAAAATTGATGCTAACTGCTCCATCTCAAGTACCTCATTAATTGGAAAAGGAGGCTCTTCCTCCAATTTATGTGAAGTCCGAAGACATCTTCAAATAACACAAGAATTACTCTTAGAAACCTTAGTTGCTCTTCCTCAGCATCGCAAAAGATTAACGTGTCATCTACATATTGTAAAGGTGTGATTTCCAAGCTACTACTTCCATTTATGGCCATCTCAAAACCTTTGATCCATCCATTTAGTTTTGTTGTCTTGACCATGTTATTTAAATCTTCCATTGCTATTAAAAGGTGACAAGGGGCCTCCTTATCTTAATCCTCTGTGAGCATTGAAAGACCGAGTAGGGGATCCATTAATAACAATTGAAAATCTAATAGTAGATATGCAATGTTTTATCCAGTTTATCCATTTCTACTCGAAACCCATCCCTTCTAACAAATTCAAAAGATAACTCCAATTGGCATGGTCAAAACCTCTCTATATCTAGTTTGCAAAGTATTCTCTTGCTTGATTCTAGAGTCTAGAGTTTGATTGGCTATCAATGCAACATCCGTGATTTGTTGGGAATTTACTAGCTTTGCAATCGTAGTTATTAGTCTTTGTATCAGGGCTTTTGAAAATACCTTATAAATACTATCTATCAAAATGACAGGGCTGTAGTCTCTCAGCTCCTTGGCTCCTGTCTTTCTGGGGATTAGAGCTATATATATTGCATTGAAGCTTCCTTCAAAATATTCTTGATCATGAATTTGTTTTCGTGGTATCAGGGACAGCTTGTGCACTCTTCAACTAGTTCCATGAGATACCTGCCACCTCCCACCAGCAACAAGTAGTAACTCTATCCACCAAGGCTATGAAAAATGAGAAGAAACCATCTAGTATTTTTTATTTCTGCTGGGGTTTGAACCTGATATCCACTTTTTGATCATGAAAATTTTGTAAAACACTCATAATATCATGTTTCAAGTTCTCTGATGAACTCTGATAAAAGGGAATTCTTCTTTTGGTGTTTATATGTAACCATAAAAAAAATGCTCCCCAGGCACGTTTACCAAAGTTTTCTTTCTCCTACCTTCTAGGACTGTACAAGCTCTCTTTCCGATTAGGTTCACTGGAATTAGCCTCTTTTTCTTTCCTGCCAACAGTATTCACCCACTGTGATTATTGATAAAAACCTTTTTTCCTCTTTTTAGTCTCTTGATTAGCTCTGCATTTTGTTATGGTGGAAAACAAAATATACTTTAATGCTGATTTCAAGTCCCTCAGGATATGATATCTCGTTCGACTAGTTGAGAGAAGTAGAAAAAGGTGGAGAAGGATAACCCCTCAGCAAGAAGATTATGGAATGTGTCTGCTTTATTCTCAAGGAGGCATCGAATGACCAAAAAGAACATGCTGAGGAGATAGAGGACAAAGGATTAGGTGGTGATTTCTATGGTACGAGGAAGTACAATGACCATGGTAGGTACATGAGTATCCTGTCTCTAAAGGGTGAAGCTAGATTAGTTATTATAGTTCCTGAATTAGCTAGCAATCTAGGCGGGAGAGATATAGCTTTTAAGATTTTTTTGATACTTAGTAACTTTGTATATATCTATGAAAATCAAGACGCACACACTGTGCATTGATTGCACTGGGATCATATTTACATTAGCAAAAGACTCCAAGAAACTGAAGCTATTCTATCTTCCTAGATGATGCCTGGTACATCTAGAATTTCTCAGTTTCTACTGAGTATGATTGTTTACACCAAAAAGAGGAGAGCAAAATACAATTCGTTTTAATCTGTTTAGTTGAGCTACTGTTGTTTTCAAAACATTTGGAGTTTCTTTCTTTCCAGATTGTCCACCATATGCAAGCTGGTATCATTCTCCACCTTTCTCTGTCTATTGCCTCCCTCCCTGCTTCTTCCCACCCTGCTAGTGTTGTAGAGATCCTGTTTGGCAGTATCCATGTGATGCCTCTGAGTGCCCAAAATACCCTCCATACCTGGTTTGTTATCTTGCAATGGAGGAATAGGTGTCTAACTATCTCAATAGTTTCCCCACATAGAGGGCATCAGGAGCATATTGTGTTACCTCTTTTCTTCAAATCATCTTGTGTGAGAACTTCTTCCCTTGCCAATAACCAAACGAAACAAGATACCTTGTAAGGTATCTTTACCTTCCATGTATGCTTCCAAGGCCATCCTTCAATCTGATGACTTGTTTGATTCAAGTAGGCTGCATTGATTCTATAACTGCCACCACTATTTTCCTTCCGCCATGGTCTGTTAGCTCCTTCAAACCCTTTCAAGTTTTTCAGCATTTTGTAGAAGGAAGTCAGCCTGCTGAACTCCCAATCATTTAGCATTCTTCTGAATGTGATATTCCATCCTTGATTTGGCCTTAGATCTGCCACTGTGTGTTGTCGGGCAGCCAAATTGTAGATGTCCGGAAATCTCTGTTTTAACCATTTATCTTTCCAGAAATCAATTCTGCACCCATCAGCAACTTTTATGGAACAGTTGCTCCACAACAGTGACCACAAAGCCTTGATGGATCTCCATAGATTGACCCCATATAGTGTGTTGATTTCCTTGGTCATTCACTTGCCCTCCTCTTCATATTTAGCCTTTATAGCATCCTTCCACAAGCTATGTTCTTCCTGTGTGGGTCTCAAAAGCCATTTCATTTTTAGTTCTTTGTTCTGATATTTTAAATCTCTAATTCCCAAACCCCCTTTTCTTTTGCTAACAGTGAGGGCCTTCCACTTCACCAGGTGAAACCTTTTTTCTCTTTATTTCCTTGCCAAAGGAAGGATCTTCTGATGTTATCATGCCTTTTGTTAACACTGACAGGGATTGGGAATAGGGTCATCTTGTATGTTGGAAGAGCATCTAAAATAGATTTAATCAGTATAACTCCTCGCAGAGATAACTATCGAGACTTTCGTCTGGATAGCTTCTTCTCACATCTCTCTATAACCCCATCCCAAGCTTCCTTTGATTTAGATTTTGCTCCTAGGGGCATGCCAAGCTATATAGATGGTCGAACCCCTATTTCACCTCCAATATTGAAGCTAATGAATCCATATTAGTGACCTCATTAATAGGGTAGAGAGTTCTTCCTCTAGTTGATATGCATGCCAGACACACTGTCACACCCACCTTGGGAGGCATGACTGGCACCTGGTGCCCTACTAGGATCGGAGCTGCTGAGCTGGCTGAGCCTAAACACCTCTGGTGCAGGGCTGAATCTAACTCTGGAATCAAGAAAACAATGGGCTACATAGCGGCTGTAAATACAACCCCCGACCGACAAGGCCTATAGCCCCTATGAAAGTAAACAGCTAACCAGAGACAAACAAACATAGGGAGTCCTATGCGGGCCGACAAGGCCACCATGATATCTTTTTATAACTGGAAAGTAAAATCAGATGCTAAACTGAGCTATGACCGACTAGGCCACCAATCAACAGCTAAACAGGGGCCCACACGGCCAACACACATCATCTAAAACACATATGGGCCCCACACGGTCGATATCATCTCACCACAGGGAAGTAATGCAATCTGCAAGCCTTAGAAGTAATAAGATGGTCAGGACAGGGCCCCGACCTACCCATACTGTACAAACAAAAGAAGTAAACCTCTATCACACAAGCTCCAGAAGAAGGGAGCTGACGACTCTATACGGTTGACTGGAACTACGAGGGACCTGCTCCTCGTCTATCTGTACCTGCAGGCAAGTAATGCAGCGCCCCAGAAGAGGGCGTCAATACCACAGGTACTGAATATGTAAGGCAATAGATAAGTAGAATAGGACAAGAAATAAATAAAAAGAAGAGCCGAAAGCTTAACCTGTACGCCTTCTGATTCGTAATCTGCATCTAACTGACACTACATGTACATAAGCTAAGACTGCATACTTACACATTTATACACTACAGCTAGCAGACAAGAATTCATACAAGAACCCTACCTGGCCCCCATAAGCCGGGAGGTACAATCAGCACGGAATTACTCGTTCAGGCCCCCATAAGTCCTGGCGAGCACATCTCAATCTATATATCCCTACTCAGGTGTCTACAACTGTACTAGTACTGTACCCAACCTACCGGTCCCCTGGGTCTACAACTGGGCCTGCTTGGCCCCTGAACTGTAGCTGTATCTGAGTCCGGAGGATTCCTGATATCTACACCCCGGGCATAAACGCTCGGCGAGGGTATGTATAAGGCCAACCACGACATATGAGGATCTGGATCCCCATCTTCGTCCCTTGCGGACGGCAATGTCGCTCCGTAGAGCGATGTATCCTCGCCCCTGGCGGGCGAGCGACACAACTATGAACCCTGAGGCGGTCATGGAAGGCTTCTAACTGAGGGCAACTCCAACCCAGGTGCTATATTGACACATCAATCTATCTGCATAAAGAGACGTAGCTGGCCTTCTGGGCCTCATGCTAATGCTACTCGCTTATGGGATAATCTGTATGGCTGTCCGCAGGCACACCATGTGCCCATATTTGATTAGAGGATCCTGATGGTGATCATGATCTCTAATAATCTGGGATGAATAGAGTGAGGTCTGAAGTGGCCTAACAATACTCTGAATGTCCTACTCGGACATCTACAACTCATGAATAACTGTGAGGTTGCGGATAGCTAACTACTTTATTCTTCTAATTAAACAACTATAGGGCTGGGCTTGGTCGAACTTGCTTCTACGCGATTGGCACCCTGGTCCTTCATAGGGAGCTTACCGATCTCCTTAACTTGTGGTTAACACTGTACTAGCAGAGTACTACTGACTCCTTAAGCCTTGTCTGAATCCACTCGGATCTATATTACTGTTCTGGGCAGTTCTCAATCTTATAGGCAATTTTATATAGGTTGGCCCTCTCCTGGCACTCTGTACCTGAATACTTTACAAGAACCGGCTAGGGTGCTGGTCCGTCACTGACTACTAATGTGGACCCCTCCTTGGGGTACCCACGGGTTTATCTGACTCGGACGACCGGGCTGGCTTGCTGGGCGTCCTACATGATAACTGTTAGGTCGACTAAGACTGACAATCACTGACAAGGCTAAAGGGATGGCGGGCGATCACTCAATACACTGGAGAACCCTAGTGTCGCTAACTCTATAATATACCTATTCTGTCTCTATTTCTGGTTCTGGAATGTGCGATAACGTCAATGACCTCTAGGGATGCTTTCCTGCCAATAAAGGCGCCAACTGATTGTTAGACCGCCTAACTGCGCCCATACTGTTTAACCAACTGATTCAGGCCAATAACTCTTGCAAGCTTCTGAAGTGTAGGCCTAGTAGCAAACATATAAGTCTACCATCACAATAAACTGAGAACTAAAAGTGTTTCTATAGCGTTCATAACGGAAATCACATTTAACCTGCTCCCTTTCAGCAAGGGGTCCTGCAGTACGATCTATATATGTTTTCTAGCAGCCAACCAGAATTTATGTAACTGTAATCCCTATTAGCAGCTACTCGCAACTTCTCTGATATTTATATATGTATATCAATAGCAGCTAATTACAGCATATCGAATTACAATCTAATGGTAGCAACCGTCTGCAACATCTGAGATCGTTATTTCTATTTGAGAACATAAGTTGTAACACTGTACGACAAGGATACTTGCTGAGAGTTAAGCCTTACATACCTCGTTCGCCGTTTTCTAACTAACTGATGAGTATCAACTTGTATTCAACTGCCCTTCTCAACTGTAATCATATTAACGGAAGAATAGGGCCAACTTCGTTACTGAATTCAAAGAAAACGATAACTTTATATATATATAGTAACTATATTTGAACCTATCGTAAGATGATTGAAAACTCGTACTTTCTCGGGAATCTAGAAGGTAGAAATACTTACTTTAGGCACGTGATCGTATTGACACTAGTTTGAAACAATTCCATCAACTTAGACGTGGCGGGACGACGATTTGCCGTGCGTATTTTACGAAAATAACTCCGCAGGGATGCTCCCTGCAGCTTTATACTTCAATACCCGGAGTTAATTTGGATTTGGACGGCGTTTAGCGGCGTAATCGGACGATTATTGAATGTTTTCCTCGGTTTCCCTCTGTTCTGGCCGAAGTTATATGAAAAATAATCTAACTTCTAAGTGTGAGGCCTTTATATACTTGAGGCAGCAGACAAGGCAACGTGGCACTCTGCCCATTGCGCTGATTCTGCTCCGTGCCATGTTGGCTAACGTGGAGGAGCTGCTCCGTGCCACTTTGCCCCTCTGGGCAGCTTGGTTCGGCCTTCTCCCGCGAAATCCCGACTTGGCACCCGTTCGGCCTTTTTCCAGGCCCTTTCCTCGTAAATATGACACTCTAAAACTCTCAATCGACATACAAATAGGTCGACTAAACGTTAGAAACTTACGGGGTGTAATACACACATTCAAACAACACAAGAATCACTCTCAAGTACTTCACTTGGTCCACATCTGCATCACAGAAGATCAGTGTATCATCAACATACTGTAAATGGGTGATTTCGATGCTGCTGTTATCTCTTTTGCCTACTTCAAAACCTTTTATCTAGCCCTTCTGTTATGCTGTCTTCACCATGCTATTTAGGCCTTCCATGGCCAGAATGAACAAGAAGGGAGATAGTGGGTCACCTTGTCTCAGACCTCTTTGAGCCTTAAAGAAACCTGCAGGAGAGCTATTAATCAAAACTGAAAAACATATCGTGGAAATGCACTGCCTGATCCAATTGATCCATTTGTGTCCAAAACCCATCCTTTTCAAAATCTCCAAAAGAAATTTCCAGTTAACATGATCATATGCCTTTTCTATATCCAGTTTGCATAGAATGCCAGGCCTGTTCTATTTGATCCTAGAATCCATCGCTTCATTTGCCTCCAAAACTGCATCTATTATCTACCTTCCTTCAATGAAGGCCATCTGTTGTCCATCCACTAGTTTTCTTATCACCTTTTTGAGTCTTTCAGTGAGTACTTTAAAAAACAGTTTATAGATACTGCCTATCAGGCTGATAGGTCTAAAATCTCTCAATTCCTTGGCTCTTTTCCTTTTTGGAATTAATACTATGAAGGTAGCATTAAAGCTTTTTCCAAAAACCTCTCTTTCATAAAATTTCTGGAAGGCAGCCATGATGTCTTGTTTCATTATCTCCCAACAATAATGTATGAAGTCCTTTTTGAACCCATCTGGTCCCGGAGCTTTGTCTTTAGCACACCCTTTTAGACAATGTAGAACCTCCTCTTCTTCAACATTTGCTTGTAGGGCTTCATTTTCTTGCACTGAAATAGTAGGCCAATTGGTGTAGTTATATACAAGTCTTTAACTTTCTGTTTCAGTGTAGTCTCTAATAGTAGTCCACTATCTCCTCTTTGATTTTTGCACTATCTTTAGTGATAACATTGTGAATCATCAGATGGTCTATGTTGTTGTATCTTTTGTGAGCATTTGCTATTTTGTGGAAGAACTTGGTGTTCTTATCTCCTTCTTTCAGCCATTGTTTTCTGGATTATTGCCTCCAAGATATCTCTTCTTTTTTAATAAGCTCCTCATATTCCATGAACAAAGCAGCCTTCTTCGCCTTTTCCTCCTCATTTACAGGTCTGTTTTCTAGTTTTGCTTCCCATTTTGCCAATTTTTCTAGTAGGGACCTTTTTTGTGCTTTAAGGTTCCCTTGTTGCCTGTTGTTCCATTCCTTAAGTTTTCCTTTAAGGGCTTTGAATTTGTAAGCTAAGATGAAATTTGGCTTCCCTCTGGGCAAGAAGGAGTTCCACCACTCTCTCACTTTTTATAGAAGCCTTCTGACCCCATCCACCACTTCTCTACTTTGAAATATGATTTGTTTTTATTCCAGGTTCCACATTGCAAGGATATTGGATCGTCATTAGAGACCAATCATTGCATTAGCACTTGCTTAATATTGCTGAATTTCTCATCCCACTCATCTAACATCATGATTCTGTCGATCCTTGAAGCTATGAGGTAATTGTCACCTTTGAACCGTGTGAATTTTCCCTCTTCCAGGTTAAGATCAATCAACTTCATGTCTTCTTTTTTTTTTGAAATTGAGCTTCATGTCTTCTATGAAATCTGAGAAGTCCAACATATTTCTAATTCTTCTTTTGCAGTTCCTCTTCTCAGTTGGGTATCTCACTGTGTTAAAATCTCCACGTACAGCCCATGCTCCTTCCATCAGCTCCCTAACAGTCTTCCAGACCCAGGAGTCAACTTTCTCTTATGAGCATTCGGTACATGTATCAGTCCGTGGAAGAGTGAAACTGCACTGATTTCATCCCAAACTAGTCTTCTTTCTGTGCCACAATTTGGTGCATACACACCTGTTATGTAACATGAAAAACCTTGTAGTACAACTTCAAATTTACAAGAGATGGTGTATGTTCCAACTTCGACAACAGTCCCCCTCCATGTTCTGCTATCCCACACAAAAGAGTATCCCCCCTCTTACTCTACTAGCCTTTAGACAAGTGCATCTCACCCATCTTCCTCCCCATATTTGTTTGATTATTTCTGATATTTCACCCTTCAATTTGGTTTCTTGGAAGCATATGATGTCTGCATTTTACTCCATCGCTAAACTCTTCACTACTCTCCTTTTTCCCCTTTCATTCAATCCCCTTACATTCCATGAAATTAGCTTGAAATTATGGATTGTTCGAGGACTGATTTCTGCCGTGTTTCTATTTCCACTGTCCTTAAATCTCACATCAAAAGATATCAATCCTTTTAATTTCTGAGCTCCTTTAAATAGAGTTCTTTTAAGTTCTTGCTCCATCCTCCTAGCTTGTCTGCTACTGTCTATTTGTCTCAACAATTCCATGGCCTCCTCATGCTCTTGAAAATCAACTCCAATCATTATGCTTAATTTGATTAAATTATGATGAACCCAAATAGTTGTGTTCATTTCTTTGTCCAGCCTGTCATTCTGTGATTATATGAGTAGAGGTTCAACGTCTTCCATTACCCAGCATTCTTCCCCTTTTGTTGTGCTTATTGTCATCATTGTTAATTTCTCTTAGTGTAGTTTTATACTCAATTCCCCCGCTTGTAACTTTGTGTCATCATTCCAACTTCCTTCTTGTTTGCTTCTCCAATTACTGGTGCATCGCAATTCCGGACTACTTTCGCGTATGAATTTGGCTCTGTATTTTCCTGGAATTTTGCATGCAGGAGACACTGTAAAAGTGTAGCAGTAGTCTCCGTCTCTTCTCTTAAAGGGTTGACTTTCGCCTCAATTAAATGGGTTCCTTGAGTATTGCTGAAAATAAGAGCTGCTGCTGGGTCAGGCCCAAATTTTCTTCTATTATCTAAACACCAGCCCATTTTGTTGATGAGACCTGCTTTCTCCTCTATTAAAATTGACACTTTTGAGTCTGTCACGTGCCTCTCACGTGTAATTTTATTGTGCTCAACACCAGCTGTCGATGTACCCACATGCCCACTCGTCCTTGTTGGCGTGTAGTCATCTAGGATAGTACTGAGGTTTGCAGATATTGTAACAATACCTCTATTACCCGTCGGTCTAAGACCCTCCTCTTCTCCGGGCATCCCCTCTTTCAAATTGTTGCCGAAATTTCACTATGTATCGGGAGTTTGAATAGATAGCCATCGCTTTCTATTTCTACCTCTCTTGGGACTCTCATTCCGTCCTTCTTCACCTTAACCCTAGCCCACTGAATGTGGATCTTTTGCAAGGTTTCTTCCTCCGTTTCGATCCATCCGCCACACATATTTTCGATCAATTTGAAGGTGGTTTGTGTCCACAGATTCAACGGTAGAGCATAAATGTGAATCCAAAACCAACTTCTTTCCACCTCCTCTGGCCAGCAACTAGCCAAGGGGGACCATCATTCCAAGGACAACTTTGACTTCTTCAATCACCATTCTCCCCTGAGAATGCCCTCTGCTTCTTTTCTTGTGGTAAACTCAAAGGGGAACCATGAGTCATTCATTTCGTATATGTTGATCCCATGTGATGTTTTCCACATTCCGTTGACCCGTTTCTGCATGTCGCTAAGTGTTGGGGCCTCCTGGCTTGGATCCTCAAAGTTCCCGACAATGCATCTGCCTAGCACGTCATCTTCCGAGACTCTGGAGTATGCAGGGAGAAGAGTATGATTGGGTGGTTGCATTGCCATTCCTTCCCCAGCTTTCGTTGCCAACAATGTTGAAGCTTTCGTGGACCATTTGCTATTCTTGGTCGCTTCCACAAAGGAGGAATCAAGGTGTTATTGTTGCCAGATTGCTGATCTTTCACCTCTGACTGAAACCCCAATTAGTTTTGTGATCTTTTGAGCTATTAGTCCACCCCTCATTTATTGCAGTCTCCGGTGTTATAATAACCGATCTGCTCCCCCATACTGCAATAAAGCTGATGTATGTACCATGGTAATTGTATTTAAGATTGAAAAACAACTCAACAAAGTGGTCCCTTGTTTTCCATCTTCTTGTTGACGTTTTTTGTTCTTTCGATGCTTCAATAAATACATGGGCCAGCCATCTCATTACTTTAAGGCCTACAGTTACTTTCCTCATCATCTTGCTGCTGCGTTCAGTCCATTCAAATCACATTTCTGACCTTGAACTGGACTTTGAGATATCGTATGATTTAAACCTCGCGTGATAATAAATTCTGTGCTCCTCCATTTGAAAACTAAGCTTCTAATTCTATGGCTAGCACTCTGATTCCGATGAAAACGTCATGCCTGAGTAGAGAATCTGCATCTAGAATGTAGGAGAGAAAAACTTCTTGAGAAATGTGCTGCCATTTCTCTTTTAAGATTAAAAGCTTTGTTAAATGCTCCCATAAGCCGCTCACCAAACTTCCTCCCAGGTTGACTAATAAAGACTACCCTTTTGCAAAGGTGGTTAAGGATAGTAATAGCAAACCCAACCTCCTAGGGATGGTATTTTGGGAACTTTGATACACCAACACTTTCAGACGTCAGAAGGTGGTCATCAGTTGTATGAAACAAAGCTTTTGGGGTGAACATTTATGGGATGGCTGGGAATCTCTTCCTTTTTGAAGTTTCCAACCGAAATATGGTTGAGCAGATTATGCAAGGTGAATGGGTCTGGAAAAATTCCACCGTCAGGCTGGAATGGTGGAGTCCTTTTGTTGGATGTGCATCACTTCAACAAAAGCAAACATCGACATGGATCAGAGCGGTAAGGTTACCGCTCCATCCGTGGTCTCATGACACGGTTTGTGAAGTAGGTGAGAAGTATGGAGGGTGAAAGAAGACAGAAGAAGAGACCGAGCTTAAGAATCATCTTAAATGGGCTCAAATTGGAGTCGTTGGCAAGGCTCATCACATACTTAATGAAGTCACCATATCAAAAGGAAGGGTATAATTTAACCATTTCAATCTGGGTTGAGAGGAATCCTAGCTTTGAGAAACTTTCGGCTACACAGTCGATGAGTTTGCTGGTCCCAGAGACAGAAGTACCACAGAGAGGTACGATGTTGCATGGTAATATCGTAGGGAAAAAGAAGCGTACGAAGTTATTACGTAGATCTATATATTGACAACTGTAGAGTGGAACTCTTGTAGCATGTGGGCTCCTTAAAGATGCCGACACAACACGTGAGGGGCAAGAGACTTCTTCTGATAATATAATTAGGATGAAACATTTTTCTCATCAAGGTGCAAAACGTTGCTGGAGCGTTGGTCAAGTCGAACGACATTACCAACCATTCAAAAGCTCCATAGCGAATCACACAAGTTGTCTTTGCTCATCTCCTTGGGCTATGCGATCTTCATAATAACCCTTTCTCAAGTCCATCTTGGTAAACACACTAGCCTGCCTCAAACGATCAAAGAGATCTGCAATAAAAAAAATTGGATATTTGTTATTTACTGCGACTATGTTGAGAGCCCGTAATCAATGCACAAACGCAACGTCCCTTCCTTCTTTTTTGGAGCAAAACAGGTGCTCCAAATGGTGCGTTGGATGGATGTATTTGGCCTGCTTCAAGCAACTTCTTGAGCTGCTTCCTTAGCTCCTCTAACTCCGAGAGCGCCATCTGATAGGGGGACATGGCAGGTGTCTTTGCCCTGAGAATTAACTCGATTTGATGATCAACTTCCCTACGCGGACACAATTGCTTAGGAAGCTCTTTCGGCATCGCTTCCTTATTCTCCTCAAGGACCTGTTGGATACATGGGGGCAATTCTTCCAACTCTTGGGAACCTTTGCCTTCTACAATCTCCATTACTGCCACAAGAAGGGCAGCTTCCCTTTTCTTGAATCCTTTCACCAACTGCATAGCGGACAAGCGCATACCAATTTGAGGTACACGAATAAGAGGCATAATGCAAGAGAACTCAATGATCTCCATTCTGTTATATTTATATCAATATTCTAGAGAACTCAATGATCTCCCCTTAAATCTGCTTGGATCCTCTGGTAATTCACCTTGGATCAATTGTTGATCAATGCTGTTATTTCTCCCGTGTGCATTAGCTGTTTTGTGGAAGAATTTTGTGTTGTTGTCACCTTCTTTTAACAAAAGGGTCTTGAATCTCTATCTCCAAGCTATTTCTTCCTTTTTGATGAGTTCCTCATAATCTGGCTTTCCTGTGAATACAAAAGAATTCCACCAATATTTGATTCTGTCCATAAATCCATCAGTGTCCAACCATGAGTTTTCAAATTTGAAATAGGATTTGGGTTGCTTACAAGAACCACATTGAAGAGCCATAGGGACATGATCTAAAACTAGTCTTTGTAAAAGAATATGCTTTATATTATGGAAACAATCATCCCACTCTTCTCAGATTACAATTCTGTCAATACTTGATTCTATTGTTCGGTTGTCCCCTTTGAACCAAGTGAAAGGACCTCTTTCCTGTTGAAGATCAATTAGGCTCATGTTTTCAATTAAGTCCGAGAACTCCCTCATTTCTCTGGATCTCCTGTTGCAATTCCTTTTCTCTGAAGCAAACGTGGCGACATTGAAGTCACCACGAACAGCTCAAGATCCTACCATCAGTCCTCTGACTGCAGTAATCTCATCTGAGAATGTTCTTCTCTCAATACCGCAATTGGGGGCATAGACCCCTGTTATATGTCGTCAACAACAACACCACCCTAGTGTAGTCCCACAAAGTGGGGTCTGGAGAGGGTAGAATGTAAATAGACCTTACCTCCACCTCAGAGGTAGAGAGACTATTTCCGATAGACCCTCAGCATGTAAGCACCAATTTGCAAAATTTCCCCTTTCCAGGTCCTACTATCCTACATCATTTTAATTCCCCTTCTTGTACCACTAGCTTCCAAGAAAGCATACTTCAACCATCTTCCTCCCTAAATTAGGTTGACCATCTCCTGTAATTCCCCTTCAATTTTTGTCTCCTGAAAACAACAAATTATGTCTTCTTTCCACTTCAAAATAAGCCTCTTAACTAATCTTCTTTAGTCCCTTCCATTCAGACCCCTTACTTTCCATGATATTAAGTTGAATTTCATGGAATTGTTGAGGTCATGCTCCTCCCACTGCTTCTACTCCCATTGCTTTTGAATTTAACATCAAAGTTACCAGACCTTTCAGCTCTTGGACTCCTTTAAATCTAGCCTTCTTGCAGTCAATCTCAGCTTCCATTCTTCTTGCTTGTCTACTGCTATCAATTTGCAGTAATAGCTCCAAGGTCTTCTCTTCATGACCCTGAAAATCAGCCCCTAAAATTTTGCTTAGCTTGACATATTTTGGTGTACCCAGACTGTGGCATCCATCTCTTTGTCAAGGCTTGACTGAGGTTGATGAACATGCAGCGGTTTTGGCCTCCTCCACCTCCCAGTTGTCAACCACAATGATAGAACTGTACTCTGTCGCTAGAATCTCCCTTTCTTCAGCTATAGTCCCATAGGCTTCCCCTATTCCTCTAAGTTCACTCCCCACATCTTTCTGTGGTTCATCCCTAACTATCGACTTCCCAGCTTGCATTTACAATTTCAGAGTGTGAAATCGTCTTGCATGCAACCTGTTGAGTTGCGTATGAAATTGTCTTGCATGGGACCAGTTGAGTTGCGTATGAAATTGTCTTGCATGGGACCAGTTGAGTTGCGTATGAAATTGTCTTGCATGGGACCAGTTGAGTTGCGTGTTTGTATCCCTTCTATTCCCTGCTCTTGAATACACCGCTCCTGTTCTTCCATTAGAGAAACATCTCTTATATCTCCATGGTTTTGTCAATTAATATCATTAAAAATAACTTGGCCTGCTAGATCTGGCCCAAGTTTCTTTCTAGAAGAAGCTTCAGAAGAGGGCTTGGACAAAAGTCCCAATCTAGAGAAGAATCCATTAAGGCCCTCCATGTGTTGGTCATGTGACTCCCCCACTTTAAAAGAACCAGCTGGCTTGCATGTATAGCTATGTTGCTTGGACTCGGGTGCGGGTGTTCGATATGGATGCGGATCTAGAGGTCTGATCCTTCATAGTTTAAATTTTAAGATTCGGGGATACGGACCAAGTATGGATACAGGTGCAGGGATTCGGCTAAAAATAATTCAATTCTAAAAATAGAGTTATAAAACCTAGATTATGAGATATTATATGGAAAACTTGAGGAGAAAATATTAAGCAAGAGAAGAATCTGGGAACGAGATAAAAAGAAAAAGGAGTGACATAGAAATTTCTATATACAAGGTATTCCATCTTCTTCAATTTCACCTTAGTTTTGTTTTGATTACAAAAATCATTGAATCTGTTAGGAATTTCTCGGTCGATTTTTGTCAAAGTACCCAGAATCGATTGACCAGATCGGGTACAGATCCCACACCCACACCCACACCCACACCCACATCCACGTCTTTTGGACACGAGTGCGGCACCGAAAGTGAAGAGTCCGAGCAATTAGATGTATAGTCCACATGCATATCCTTGTTTAATCCCTTGAATGTAGGAGTTTCTGTACCTCACCCTGTAGGTCGACCGCTTTAACCCAGCGGTGGGTTAGTGAGTAGCAATTCTGCACTTTCTCTTTCCTCGTCGATGATCTCTTCTTCTCTGGCGACATCCCCTTTTTGCTCCAGTACTAATTCATACCTCATTTGTTGTTCCACCCAGATCAGAATGAAGTATTTGACACCTTCCCTATTGATGACGACTTCTCTTTGTGTATTGCTACCATCACCTGCAACTTGGATCCTTGCCCATTTGAGATGATTTTTTAGTTCCATTTCTTCCTCTGTACGATCCATCCTCCACATAGTTCTCCAATTTCTTTGAAAATCTTTTGAGACCAAAGGTGAGCTGGGACACCTATAGCTCTGATCCAAGCGGCTTTACATTGGAGGAGTTTGGGATGCATCCTGTTATTGGGTCCCCCACTCCAAGGAAAATTTGAAGACCTTCCATCTCCATTCAGTTTGGAGTATATTCTGTCGTATTTCTATTAGAAAACTCAAAAAGAAATAGGCCATCCAACATCTTGTACATATGTACTCCATAGGCATTTTTCCAACTGGCAAAGATCCATTTGCTGATCTCTGATGGGGTGGGTTTCTCTGAGTTCTCTACCAAAAGGTCCAACTATACACCTTTTAAGCAGCCTGACATTCCTTGTTTCGGATGGTTTGGTTATAGAGATGTGAACTTTCTTGGTACTGACAGAGGATTCACAAAGTTTCTGGATTGCCATTTACTTTTTTGGACAGCCTTTGCATATGGGTAGTTGGCTTCAATAATTCTGGGAGGATCTACCTTTTCCGGGTGTGGGGAATCTTTAATGAAGCACTCTATCTTAAATAAGATATATTTCCAGCCATTATTCAAAGCTACTTCTGGGATAATTAATACCAATCTCCTTTCACCTTGTATGACAATACTCATGTATCTGCCATGAGCATTGTACTTTCTGGTACAATAATATTCTGTCATAAGATCTTTGGTTTTTCATCTTCTCACCGCGTTCTTTTGGTTTTTCGATGCTCCTTTAAGAGTGAAACAAATCCACTCCATGATCTTCTCGCTTATTGATGAACGTCTCATCATATTGCGGCTTCTTTCCACCCATTCGAACCAAATGTTTCTGTCTGAGGACCATCGAGTGATTTCAAAAGATTTAAATCCCACATTGGAATAAATTTTGTTTTCCCCCTTCGTCAGAAAATCCTCAAACAAGTAGAGAAGAAAAAAGGTTTAATCTCAAGAATAAGGAAAGATAGCTATAACAGAAGGTGGTAGCTGGGAAAGATGAAGAAAGGGATAGGGTTCGTGGATACCAGAACTCGCTGGCTAAGGGAAGTGGTCGGAAAAGCTTTTAAAGAGAAAGAGAAGGTCGGAAAGAGTTATAGGTGGTTGGAAAAAGTTCTGGGTCAAGGAAAATAGAGAGATGTTGGAGAAAGGTTCTGGATGGTCGGAAATAGCATCTGGTTCATATCAGAAGAGAGAGAAGGTTGGAAAAAGGTGCAGGTTGGTTGGAAAAGGTTCTGGGTCATATCAGAACAGTGAAAGTGATGATGGGGGAGAAGGTTAGAGGAAAGAGATAGTCGGGGCAGCCCCAAGTCAAGGAAGAGAGAAGCATATCAGTTTTGTGTTTCTTTTGCTACTCCTGTGTGATACTGTTGAGGGGAGGGAACTGATCTTTGGTTTCCTATTTTAAAACCAATATTCTGGGAGAAACTAGGCCATAGTGCTCTGATGCATTTCCGGACTCCAACTCCCTGTGCCCTGTGGTTATTTTCTCTGTGATCCAAAAGAGAAATATCAGTTATTTTCCTTGATTGATGAGGGAAGACCATTTAGGTGGCAGTTGTCCATGAAATTCTTTTTGATCTCTTGCAAAAAGTTTTTCCGAAGATGTGTTGGTTTTATCACTTTTTCTAGAAGTTCTTTAAAACAGTCTTTTTTGATGTAGTGGTTTCAGGTGAAACTAATGATAGGAGAGAAGGTTAAAGGAGAGAGATAGTCAGGGAAGCCCTGAGGCGAGGAAGAGAGAGGCATAGCAGTTTTGTGTCGCTTTTGCTACTCCTGTGTTATAGTGCAGAGGGAAGGGAATAGATCTTTGAGAGGGGAGTGACCAACCCAGTTTCCTTTCCAGAAGGAGATTCTTCTTCAGTTTCCTATTTTAAAACCAATATTCTGGGAGAAACTTGGCCATAGTACTCTGTTGCTTTTCTGGGTTCCAGCTCTCTGTGCCTGTGGTTATTTTCCCTGTGATCCAAAAGAGAAATATCAGTTATTTTCCTTTATTGATGAGGGAAGACCATTTAGGTGGCAGTTTTCCATGAAATTCTTTTTGTTTTCTTGCAAAACGTTTTTTCAAAGATGTGTTTGTATCACTTTTTCTGGAAATTCTTAAAAACAGTCTTTTTGATGTAGTGGTTTCAGGGTGTTTTTTCAAGAGAAGTCTTCTTCCACCCACAACCACTAAAAAATCTTCAATAATACTATGACTATCCAATATGTTTTCGTTTTGCACAAATCTTTTTTCCAACATACTTTTTCACAACTTTTCAAAAAATTGTCCGAACAGCTGCGTAGTTTCCCCTTCCTTACCATAAATCTTTCTTTGATAAGTAGCAAACATGATCCAAAATAATGAATAGGAATTAAAAAATTGGAGGATCATATGAGAATATCTTAAATGACTAGGCTAGAATGCCTGCGGAAACTTCAATTGAAGTAATAGCCAAGCATTAGATGGATTTTCATACGGACAATTGGTGCATGTGATCTTCCAAGTTCGTGATATCAAAATATTAGTAACGTGAAACTATGAAGCTTACCTTTTCTTTCTTTAAGTTGCAATTAATTTTGAAAAAATATGTAACTATGTGTTGCTAAATCTAGTGCAGGGAATTGTTTCTCTATCATGAATGAGGCTGTATCAATCTAGATATTTGTTGTCTAAATCATTTACTTTACCCCGAAACCATATATGATACTGCACATTCATTGTTTGTTAGGATTGGCTGGATGACCAACTAATGAAACAGTTGTAGTAATTTGAATGTAGTTGTTTCATTAATAGTATATTTGAAATCATGCAAGTATCCAAGTGATGTTGACTTCAATAATGGTATATACTTTATTGGTGATTGCGCATGTGCCAAGAATAGTACATGTTTACTGGTGAATGGTACCTCTTGGAAAAAATAGTATCTACGTTATCTTGAAGTCACCTTTAGTTGATTTCTAATTTTTAGGGAAATTGAAGATACAATACTGCTAGCTTTGCAAAGTCCTGAAGTATATGATGATATTGCTCGTGGGACCCGGCGCAAATTTGAGACGAACAGGCCCCAGGCAGTCTTATTTGAAGGTCCACCAGGTTTGACCCCTGTGCCTGAATGTTGAAGGCTTATACTCTAGTTAGTGCACTAATTCAAACTCATATATTGCTCCAAGCTCTTGTATATACATGTATATATGTAATTGGCCTGTTCTAATTATGATGCTCAAAGTTACCTTTTCTTTATTTTCATCTTGATGCTTCTGATCATGCTAATCATAGCCTTGCCTACTAGCGCTGTTTAATTCAATGGACTTGGAATGACATAACTTGAGTTTGGCTGCTTTTATCCTCATTAAATTTCTTGCAAATCTAAGTATGTAGCCTATTGATCCATGTGGGAAGAGAGAAAGATAGAGATCTACTTAGCCTTCTACAAACTTCTATTTCTAGTGTGAATGTTTTCTTCTTTTAAGTGATTCGTCTTGTACAGAGGGTTTTGATTTGCCAAGTTGACATGAGCTAATTATAACAGCGACTGCACTAGTCTTTCAAGTAATATAGTTTAGAGTAAGATGTCGATCCCATACAGATTCATTTGCCTTTTACATTATCTGGAAGTTCGATCAATTGTAGGTGTATATGTGAATCTGCAAATAACTTGAACATTTTAACTGGGCTTGAAGAAGGGAGCTAGGGATAAGGCTTAAACAATGATTATGAGGGTGGAAAATCAAATTCACCTAATGGTCAATCTAAGCTCATATACACATTCTTCACATTTTTAGTCCAACAAGATATGATTTGATTTTTCAATTAAGATGAACTATTATGAGCTCAGTAAACACATTCCTTCGGTTAAGTTATGTATTTAGGTCCTCCATCAAAAGATAATGCATTAAGAACTGCTAAATATACGATATCCTCAATTTCAGTAGATCTAGCTCAAAAGGCTTCTCTCTCGGTGAAGGTCCCCAAGACCATCTTAAATGATTTTGCTTCATTGGAATTAAACAATGTTATATCCCTCTTTTGGTTAGGATTTAACCCACCATCAAGCGTAGATTTAGCCAAAACAAAATTTATCAGATGGGGCTCTCACCATCAATCATTTACTGTTACTCAAAGCAAGTCACAAGCATGGATCTACCAGTTAATGCAATCACAGTGGAGATCTAATGATAAAATGTTAGATCTAACAAAAGGATTCATTATTCCCTAGTAAAAAGTGCTTTCTCCACTAAGGAGTTACTAACATTAGGGGATGGTTCAAGAATAAATGTACACACATTAAAGGAAAGTGAAAAAATTTGAGAAGATACAATAGAAATTACAGACCTTGGATCTCTTCTCTTTTCCCTCTTCTTTCCCCTTGTATCTCTCAACAACAAGTGGTATTCCTTAGCTCCAAAGCTTCTATCTCCGAAGTGCCAAAAGAGTCACCAAGTGTTTGATAATCTCTTACTTCCTTCTAACAATTGAAGAGAGAATATTCATTATTTTCGGGGAAATTTTTTTTTTTAGTTAATTGGGTGGTTTAAATTGATTGAGCAAGGAAGGAGATTTCTTAGCACAGTCATAATAGATGAGGAAAATCTCTGATGAGTTGTCACACCATCAAGCAGGTGTTGGCAGGGAAGGGGAATCGTTGAAGGAGACAGGGAAGGAGGATACAAGCAAGCACATAGAGTATTCCAAAACTACAACAGCTATGACCGTTTTGTGAGAATTGAATCCTAGTTAGGGGACAGGAAATCAACAGGGATTATCCTTGAATCAAATTTCATCTAGGATCGGGAGATATTGTTGACAAAATTCTATGTTTGGTGGGGAAGTCACACACTTATGCAGATATGGAGAGGATCCTTCAATGGCAGAAAATTGTTGCTCAGGCAGTGAAAGTCGCTTCTGAAGGGCATCAGACACATATTGAGGACTTCAACCAACAATTCTTGTCTAAATGCCTAGTAGGTTGCTTCAGTGACCTCTTTGATCACAGTCCAAACCTGGACCAAAATAGTTTATTTATAGTTGGAAACTGTGTGCTGACATGGAAGTGACACCATTAAACCACCATTAAAATATAATCAAATCGGATGAATATTATCAAACTGCAGAGGTGCCTGGGGAATTTAACTCTGTAAATGACTTCATCATCTCACAAAATAGGGCAGGCAATACATGGAGCCCACATCTTAGAAGGAATCTACAGGATTGGGAACTCTTACTTGATAGACTGGGGAACTGCACAACTAATGAACAAATTCCAGACAAGCTAAGATGGGGCAATAAAGTTTAAGGTTTATACTCTGTATAAGCAGGATATTAATCTCTTTATTCCAAGGAATGAGACAGTGGGCAATTCACCATTGGAAATAAAATTATCCCCAAAGGTGATCTGTTTTAGCTGGATAGCACTTCATGAAGCATATTTGACCCAAGACAGTCTCCACAAAAGGAGCACACACATTGTTAACAAATGTTATATGTGCCAATAGAAACCAACAACCACTTGCGACTACACTTTACATGTGGTGCAGATATTTAGAACATGTTAATTTCAATTTTGAATTAGGCCATGCCTGAGAAGATTAAGGATGCTTCCAAATGCTGGAGATCTTGGAAAGTCAGTAGGTCCATCAGGAAAATCCGGAGAGTGATTTTTTTGATGTGTCTGGACAGACAACAACAATATATCAAAGTGAAATCCCACAAAGTGGGGTCTGGAGAGGGTAAAGTATATGTAGACTTTAGCCCTACCTCGTAGAGGAAGAGAGTTTTATCTCTGAAAGATCCTCGACTCAAGTGAAGCAAACCAAAGTAGTAATAAAAAGGAAAAACGACAGTGAAAGAAATGTGGCGACTAATAGGAAATTAGTGCAAAAGCATACATGCAAGGAACAATAACATTAGCAAAATAGTGTGATCACTTAACCATAATAAACATAGATGGTAACAGATAACAAATGCAAGACATTACATGAATAAGGCTAATACTACGACATACACAGTACCACCAAGTCTTATCCCGTCAAAAAGAAAGACACAGTTAACTACTTATTTAGTCCTAATCCGCGACCTTCATACCCTCCTATCTAAGGTCATGTCCTCGCTAAGATGAAACTTCTCCAAGTCCTGTCTAATAACCTCTCGCAATACTTGTTCGACCTAGCTCTACTTCTCCTTGTACTCACTATATCCAACCTCTTGCACCTCCTCACTGCACATCTCCTATTCATATGCCCAAACTATCTCAGTCTCCCTCATCTTGTCCACCAAGGAGGCCACTATGACCTTGTCCCGAATATCCTCATTCCTAATCTTATTGCTCATAGTATGCCCGCACATCCATCTCAGTATCCTTATTTCCGCAACATGCATCTTCTGAACATGAGAGTTCTTGACTGCCCAACACTCTGCCCCATACAACAAAGTCGGTCTAACCACCACTCTATAGAACTCCTAACTACACTCTCAAGGCTGAATGTCTTTTATGTTTATATAGCTCGAGTAATCTTTTCCCTATAAACACCCTGACAACTTTTGAAATCATTTGCCTGCCACAATAAACCTATCTTTTATTATGGCTTATTAATTACCAATATTTGTTTTATGCGATTTCATTATTTTCTGTTGTTGAATATTTTAGAACAATATCATCTCTTATCTCACATTGTGTTATTTTCTAATTTGACCAAACATTAAATTTGAAATTACTGATTTTTGTCCTAGCATGACCAAACATCAATGGTACGCTAATAAGTATTAATTACATGACCAAACATTAAAGACAATAAAATTAAGATATGCATTTTCACTGTCTAAATCAGGCGAAACTAAAGAATAGATATCCAATATTATTGTTATCTTTGGTGTTGAATTGAATTTCTTTTATTAGCTTTAGTATTGATTTGGACTTTATTTGAGTTACTAATATCTATGGACTATAAAACTTATTTGGACCATTCAAAATTCTTAGTCAAGCATGAAATAATATGTTAAAAGGCAAAATATATGAAAAAATTTAAATTTATGAATTGTATTACAATAAATATTTTTAAAAACTGTATACATATAATGTTGGGTTGGTTTGATTTGGTTTGGTTCGATTTGACTTTTATTTAGTTAAAATCAAACCAATTCAGTCATGATCGTTTGTTTTTTTTTAACATCAAGCTAAATCATACCAAACCACTAGTCAAATATTTTTTTCGGTTGACTCGGATTATCGGTTTGTCGATTTTCTTCATAGACCCCTAATTGTGGCCACTTGACTATTATTTCAGATTTTCTTGGACCCTCAAGCAAAATAAAGAACTGAACATTTTAATTAATTCAAGGGATTTGAAGGGTGGGTTTGTTCCTGTAATATCCCCCTCTGCGGAGGAGTTAATAATGCTTGTTGATTTCTGTACTTCTTTCAGGAACTGGAAAGACATCTTGTGCACGTGTTATAGCTAATCAAGCGGTAAGCCAGTTCTCTCTATTATAGCTTTCATCTCACCATTTTGTTGGGTTATTTGTCTTCACCTGTATATGTAGGCTAGTCAATGTAGAACACAATGCCTCTATAATTATATTATGCATATTGGTCTTTGATTATATTTTAAGTACCATTCATTCACAAGAAATTACTGATTTTTGTCCTAATTTGAAATCATTTGCCTGCCACAATAAACCTATCTTATGAAGTGAACCAAGTTCAGAATACAGATAGTGTAAATAAGTATACAGAAACCCAAGCATGAATCCAGTTTGTGGAATGAAAATGCAAGTTTATGCATTCAGGTCGTTGAATAGATGTCAATTGAAAAAGCAAAATGAAACTTGCTTCTATGACCGGTCATACAGGTATCACTTTCGTGAAGTGAAGTCCAATCTTTTGCATCTCAGCAAACTTTTCTATGCTGGTGCACCACAAAAATCATCTTTATCCGATTATCCCAAAAAGTATCCATAAAAGCTCATCTATATCAAAGGAGGTCATATTTAACTCCATATGCATTTCACTTTAATATGCAAGTGTTTGGACTATCTGTATAGAGAGGAATATCTAAGTAATTAAAATGATTCATACTCAACTTTGCTGGAGCTTGCAGGATTTTGTAGAGTGCAACCAGGATGAGTGTAAGAGCTTGGATCTAGGCAGTGGTTGTAGGGGAAAATCGGGTGAGACCTTAGTCAGTGGAGTAATGGAAGTAATACCACGTGCTGTACACGCCAGTATGTAGGAAGTTAGTACTTGTATTATTTGATGTGATTCCTGTACTTGATAAGGTTCAATCTATATTGCTGATACCTTCAGGAAAATAGTTGAGTTCATTTGCATCCCTAAATTTGGAATATGACATGCCCATCTAAATTATACTTCAGTGGTGCGAATGTCCCCTACCTGGTCTTATGTCATCCTTGTCTTTTTATTTGCTTCAACAATTATGAGATCCATATACCCATCCCAAAAAGCAGGAAACTTATAATCGTACAGACAGCATAGTGAGTTTGGCAGGGTTTGTTGGTGTTTTGGAGTTTTTATGTTAACCTATTCGAAGTATTATTTTCCACCTTGCCCTGTGCAGCAGCAGTAGTTTTGAGGCTTTACAATATTTTGGCTGGTTTGATGAGCTTCTCTTCCGCTGTTGCAGGGTGTCCCATTGTTATATGTGCCATTGGAAATTATTATGTCAAAGTATTATGGTGAAAGTGAACGTCTGTTAGGAAAGGTGTTCTCACTTGCCAATGATCTCCCAAATGGTGCTATAGTTTTCCTCGATGAGGTAATCCCTGAGACTGCAGTGACATAATTCTTCTCTTTCAGTACTCTCTATAACTGTCAAAGGTGTCTTCTAACAAATCTACTATCCTTGTATCACTTTTTTGAACCACGCACATGGCAGGTTGATTCTTTTGCTACTGCTCGTGATGGTGAAACACATGAAGCAACACGCAGACTTTTATCGGTGTTATTACGGCAGGTACTGTTGGAAATCATATATATGGTTAATCACTAGCATTAATATATTAGATGATATGCGAAAGAATGTTCGGACATAGACTAGTACCACTCGGGAATTCTCTTAGAATTTTGTAGTACCCCCAAGAAAATTGTCAGTACAGTATTGTATAATACAGTAGGGTTTTGTTCCTCCAAGTCACACTGTGGGAGCAATCACATCTCCTTAGCTTTATTATGGTTTATATTTGATTCTAATTCTCCCTGTATTGTTAGAGACTCGCTGGAAAAGATAAAAAGGCAAGTTCTAAGCTTCCATATGTGGAGAGCAAGCAATAGCTTCTCAGAGGTGGTCTTGGAGGATTTGGATTGAAAAAAATGATGCTTATTTTAGTTTTATATTCATTTATAAAGTGCATCTACTTCTACAATTTATATATATGATGACATTAGCAGTATTCATATGGTGGCTTATTAAAAGCTTGGTGCAGATTGATGGATTTGAGCAGGACAAGAAAGTAGTAGTAGTGGCTGCTACTAATAGAAAGCAAGACCTTGATCCTGCTTTAATTAGGTAAATGAGATTTTACATGTCCAAATGATACCTTCTGAAACTTTGGCTCTCCCTGATTCATCATTTTCCTGTTGATTCCAGCCGATTTGATTCCATGATTACATTCCCATTACCTGATCAACAGACTCGTCAGGAAATAGCCGAACAGTATGCAAAACATTTGACAGACTCTGAATTATCTGAATTTGCAAGAGCCACGGAAGGGTAAGCATTTATTGTAAACCGCTCCACTCTTAAAACAGATTAAAGTGCTTACTTGGTGGTATTCTCAACTTCAGCAGATGAGTTGGGGAATGTGTTCAGAGTTATTGTGGTTTTCCAGTTTCAAAACTTTTCACTTTTAGTTTGTCCGGAAAAGAATGTCATACTTCCTTATTTAGAAATAATTCAACTTTAAACTTTTCATTTAACCCTTAATGATGAGATGATATTGATCCACACAAATGTCTCTGACTTGTTTTAGATCACAGTTTTAGAAGTCTCTTTTTTAAAATCATGTGCCCGGTCAAACACTGGAACATAAATGGGGATGGAGGGAGTACTAGTTAACATGTGAGAGTTCTGCTGACCACTCTTGGGTTACTAACTACAGATTGTCTGGGCGGGACATGAGGGATGTCTGTCAGCAAGCGGAACGACATTGGGCATCAAAGGTGTCAATTCTATATTTAGACTAGATTTGTTGCTGCTTCTCTTGACAGGATATTGACACCCCTTACCCCTTTTTACTTTGGCTCCATGTGGATGTTACAGATCATTCGTGGTCAAGCTCCTAAAGAAGAAGGTAGTGGTGGTTCGCTTCCCCCTCTCCAAGATTACATTGACAGTGCTAGGAACAGGCAAAGAGCTCTGCTTGATATTGGACTTCAGAACCGAAGCATGAATCCGGCTGTAAAGAAGCCTCAGTTTGATTTTGTATAATATTATAGTCGGGTATGTTATCTCTTGTATGTGCATATAAAATCTACATCTATGCAATTATTGAGATGGTTTTCTCTAAAGGCTTCCATGTTTTACCTATATGTCGTTTATGTATGATGCCCGCAATAAAATGATGTGTTCAATACCATATCCCCATAATTTGTTCATTGGTCTATAGTTTTGTCATTGGCGTTGAATTGGAAATTAGCCCTGAATTGACCTGAAGTATTTAGTTAGAGTTCTTGGTTCATTTTATTCAAATGTTAGCTTGTCATTGCAAAGAAACATTTTTCTTTCTAAGTGGATGTTGATTTGGCTTTCTGAATTGACGAATTTAAATTGGCCAATGAACAGATTCTCGTCTCGGGAAGCCAGAACTGCCGCAGCGGAAAACATTCAGAAAAGTTGGCTGTGTAGCACGAAGACCATATAAAGATAGATGGGTCACATGGGTGTAAGTAGTAGGTAATTGGGGAATCAATGTCATTATATAATTCTCAAATCATATCATGCAGTCAAATCTCAATAACAGTTACTGATCCATAAATTTGTAAGGATATTCATACAATCGTATGCTGCACTCGAATGTCTTGTTTCGCTCTATCCCTCGGGGGTCCTCATTAGATGCTGCTTTTGTTTTCGTGTTTCCCTTTCACATGGAAAGATCATGGATTCTAACGCTTCGTTGGAGTGATTTTTATGTATTATTTCATAATGTATCGTATTATATTGTTTTAGATTTTTAGTGAATATAATATTTGGATGGATTATATTATTTCTTGTCGTTGCACAATGCACATATTAGCAATTTGAGGGACAAATCTAAAAAAAATAGGGTACGGGACACAACTATTATAAAAAGTAGTGTAAATGATAAAATAAGATTCTTAGATAATAAATAAAGGCTAAATGAAAAGGAAAAAAAGAGATAACAATTAATACAATAGGTAACCATCCAAACAAGCTGAAAGAACTATTGATGTGCGATTATTTGGTGGACAAGGACCAGAGGAAATTCACTTCATAAAGCTTGTGGTCTGCCAAAGAGATTTTTCTTTTGGCTTTACTAGAAATATCTTGTAGTTCACTCCAAAAAACTAAAAGATACTATATCTTTGAAGAGAAAGTTTCAAAAATAGATAATATATGAGTGAAATTAAGCCCCAATAGTAATAATTTATAGCAATAGTTTTTAGATATTTTCTCCACCCTCTCCCTCCCCTCCCCTCCCCATTTTATTAAAAAAAGGAAAAAAGTAAACACAATAGATCATGAACCTAAATTAATTACATCAAAATGGACTTTTCCTTACTAATTTCTGAAATGTCTAATGGGTCCAAAGTAATTATAATTTGTGCCTCACTATGAGTTTGGAAGCATTTTGAGCATAAGTGACCATCAGTGATACCATGACAATATATGGTATATTGTGACAGTATCATGAAGAATATCATGCCAATATATAGATATACCGTGATGGTATCGTGAAGGATTGAGAAGTATCTAATTGACTAACCTAAGCAGTCCTTCATGATATCATCTTAATATATGGATATACTGTGATAGTATCACGAAGATTGAGGAGTGTATTTCTAAAGGATTGCTTATCCTTAGTGATACCATGGTAGTGTATGGATATACTATGTTGGTATCGTGAAACATTGCAAGATGAGATATTTTCTGCAATTAATTAGGAGGGTATAAAAGTAAAAAAACTAGCGAGCTGTAAATAGTTTGCTCTGGTGGGGAAATTATGTTGTTTCCTCGTAAAGAAAAATCTCTCTCGTACCTCTTTTTCTCTCCCCCTCTCTCTCTTTCTCTTTCTCTCACTAGCCTCTCTCCTCTCTCTCTCTATGCCTCCCCCCCCCCCCCCCCTCCTCTCTCTCCCTCTTTATATACTATATTTTCACTTCTCTGTATTTTAAATTTTCACTCTTCTCACTCTTTGTCTATATTGAGGTATCAGGCGATTGTATTTGGTGTATTCATATAAGCATTTACGTTACATCCTCTCTTCCTCTCCCACCCCCTCTTTCTATATTCTGTATTTCATCTACAAGAAAACCTTGAATTGCTTACGGATTTTACCAACTACTCAATCCGTTAGTATATTAGTACCAAATTACTAACAAATTTGTAACCAATTTGTTATTCACAATTTAGCAACGGATTCCTCAATGAATACCATCCATACTTTTACTAACTAAATAATTTAGTTGGTAAATATGGCGGGAAGAAGTGGCGCATAATCTAGCAACTTCCTACCAACAAATCACTAGGCAAAATATTACCAACAAACACCTTGGTTGATAATATTACCAACAGACTATATCGGTTGGTAAATATGATAGAAAAAATAGAGTATAGTTTATTATAGGATTACCAATGAATTACTAAGTTTTTATCAATAAAATAATTTTATTGCTAATTTTATCAATTAATTAAAAATGCATTGGTAAAATACCAACTAATTATTATACGTTGGTAACTTACCAAAAAATACTCAATCAGTTGGAAAATTTTACCAACGTATCAATTTTGAGGTTTGTAAATTACTAACATACTAAAATAATTGTTAATATGCCAACCGATTATTAATCCATTGGTAAATTTTACCAACCGTTTCATTTTTAGTGGGTGATATTAAAAAGAAATGCCGAATCGATTAGTAATTTCTATCAATTGAGATCAAATTCATTAGTAAATTACCAATTGATATTGCAACAGTTAACATATTACAGGAAGGTTAAATTGGTTGGTAAATTACCAACAACTGCTGAAAAAGTTGGCAAATTTAACGATGAATGCTAAATTAATTGATATTTTCTAACGAATTTAGAATTTAGTGGTAAATTCAATGATGGATTCTAAATCAATTTATCTTTACATATTTTACATATATGTTGTAAAATATGTTCAGGGATAATATTACTAAGTTCGTCAACTCCAATGATAATCATGATTCTTTCTTTAATTCTTTTTTGAAAGAAAAAAATAATACCTATGCTAGATAGACTAGTCAATTATTTCATTTATTATTCTCAACATGAAAATATTGAATATGACAATATTGACGCTAATAGTACGTAAATATTTTATCTTATTATTGAAACAACTATTCAGCCTAGAGTTCCTAGAAATCCTCATAAGACTTGTTAGAAAATATGCTAATCTAATTGAAAGCTGATGAGAGTATGACTTTCTTCAAGAAAGTGTCTCAAATATATGGTAGTATATTAGTACTCTAAACTTCAAATAATTTGTTTTAATTATGCTAATAGTTCAACATTATTGGTTATTTACTAATGAATCACTACATGCTATGATTTTTATATATAATTTTTGAATTTATTGATCATAAGTATATCACGAGATCATGCATCTCGGTTTTCTAGTTATTATGAAAAATGATATAACTGATTGCTTCATCCTATGCTTGAAATAAACATCTTGCACGCACACCCTTCTAAAAAAATCAATTCGGCAAGCACTAACAACTAAATTTACTATTAAAATATAGGTATTAAACTCATAGGTATAAACTTGAAAACCTAGCAAATAGCTAGTGTGGCACAAAAATGAAAGAATTGATTGCGTTTTCCATATGACATTCTCTTATAAATAGACTAAAAAATTGAGTTAGGATCTTTTTCCAGCATTTCACCTCTCTTCAAGGATGTTGGGGATTTCTGAAATTAAAAGACAAGACTTCAATTTGTAGATTGATTTTATTGCATCAATTTTTCTCGACCAATAGTAAATACCAAAGTGGCCCTTTAATAATAGATTTTAATGGATAATCAAGATATTCATTCACATTGGACAAGTATCCATTACCCAAGATTGATGATTTATTCGACCAACTTCAGGGTGCCAAGTGCTTTTTGTTGATAGATCTCAGATCCGGGTACCATCAGCTCGGAGTTCGGGAGAGCAATATCCCGAAGACAGCCTTCAGGATGTGGTACGGTCATTATGATTCTGTAGTTATGTCTTTTGGGCTAACGAATGCTCCTGCAGCTTTTATGGACTTGATGAATAGTGCTTTCAATCCATACTTGGATATGTTAGTGATTTTTTTTATTGATGACATCGTGATAATTACTCTCGAAGTGAGGAGGATCATGCAGCTCATTTGAGAATAGTGCTTTAGATTCTCAAGGATCAACAATTATATGCTTAATTTAGCAAGTTTGAGTTTTGGTTGAACTCCGTAGCATTTCTAGTCCATGTGGTGTCATGTGAGGGTATAAAGGTGGACTCTCAGAAAATAGAAAGGTGAAGAATTGGCCTAGGCCAGTGAATCCTTCGGATATCCAGAGCTTTTTGGGTTTAGCCGGCTACTATCGGATGTTTGTTGGAGGTTTCTCATTAATTGCAGCACCTTTGAACAAATTGACCTAGAAGAAGGTGAAATTCCAATGGTCGGAGGCTTTTGAGAAGAGCTTTCAAGAGTTGAACACTCGAGTTACTTCATCACCGATGTTAGCTCTACTGGAGGGTACTGATGGGTGATGAAAGGTGTACTTACACACTTCATAGACATATTTTTCCCACACCTTACTATGTTTTGAGAACAAATTATGTGTGTTTTAATGTGTTTATGTTACATATTTGTGAAAATGGCTAACACACGGGATGAGACGCTTTTAGGGCTTAAAATGATGAATTTGAAGGTATTTAAGGCTTATTGATCTAATGTGAAGATGTGGGATCTAAAGATGCAAAAATTGAAGTCCACATGATGTTGGCACTGCCATGCGTGAGGCAACCCTCCTTCAGCGGTACGCTTGGCGCGCGGCAACCCTCCTTCAGCTCAACAGTAGGCGCGAGGTGCCAACATTTCTTGGAAGGGGCAGGCGCGAGGCGCCAACATTTCTTGGCAGGGGCAGGCGCGAGGTGCCCCAACGTTGGCGCACAGACACACGCAAGACAACACTTCTCCCGCGCGATAGAAGGCACGCGGTAGCTTCCTTCCCCACGCATTGGCATGTGCTACGCGGCACTGGACGCGGCAGTGCCAAGAGGCGACGCGGAAAGGAGTTTCCAACGCCAAAAAATTGATTTCCTACATCAACTAGGAAGAGGAAATTAGCAAATCCCAAGCCAAATTCATCAAGGAACAAGGAAGACATAAATCTACTATAAATACCCCTTTATTTTCATGTAATAGCTATGAAGTTTTAAAATAAGTTTTAGATGAAGTTGTGAATGAAGCTTTGAGTATCAAGCTTTACATCAAGTTTCAAGTCTTACAATCTAGTTTTGAGAGTTAGTTTTATTTTGAGATACGACTGTAAAGTTGTTCTTCCGAATTTTGCATTAATCAAGTCAAGGTTTTGAGATACCACCACTAGAGTTGTGGGAACCATGGTGAATTAACGAACTAGGGTAGCACGAAGTAATTCTAATCCAATACTAAATGCTTCTATTGTATTCCGTTCATCTTTAATGATTCTTAGTGGTGCACAACGTTAGGAAGTGCCTGAATTCTTTACTTGCTTTGGTCTAAGAGGTAGAGATTAGGAAAAGAGAATTACAACGGAGCCTTGATCTTGATGATCATTGTATTAACTTGAGGTGTGGTCGCATTGATAGTTATATCTGGAACTTAGTGATAACGGTTAGTTTGCAAAACTCATGATACTTGGTCAAGTAATTGAGGATAGTCATTCAATAGGAATTGGTTGATCGTTTGAATGAACTTAAGTTATCAGTTCTATAAGTAAAGTATTGGAATAGATCACTAGTGTAAAACTCGAAGTAGTTAAGGATCCATGGGGAACACTTACCCTAGTTAATTGTATAAATTTGGAAACAACCACCAACTTCTCAACATTGTTACTTATTTTTACAAATCCCCCCTCTTAGGTAATAATCGACTAAAAAAGATTAAGCACTAGCATTTTTCTACATCCTTCCATATTTCCTGTGGGATCGACCCCAACCTCTAGTTGGGTTCTTTATTGACAACGTCCGCTTCATACTTTAGTTGGAAGTATGGTTTGAGCATTATCAATGGGTTCGTGGTGTATTGTGATGCTTCAAGGATTGAACTTAGGTGTGTATTGATGCAGCATGGAAAAGTTATAGCATATTCCTCCAGACAACTAAAAGTTCATGAGAAGAATTACTAGACCCATGATCTTGAATTGGCTGCGGTGGTATTCACTTTGAAGATATGGAGACATTATTTGAACGGGGTCCGTGTGGATATGTTTATAGACTATAAGAGTTTACAATATGTGTTTACCCAAAAGGATCTCAATCTTGAGCAAAGAAGGTGGTTGGAGATACTCAAGGACTATGCTATGAGTGTCCTTTAACATCCGAGCAGGACTAATGTGGTGGCAGACGCACTTAGTAGGCTCTCTATGGAGAGTGTGTCCCATGTGGATGAGGGAAACAAGGATCTGGTGAAGGATGTGCATCAACTTGCTAGGTTGGGAGTTAGGTTAGTTGACTCGACCAATGGCAGTGTTATTGTTCAGGATAGATCAGAATTGTCCTTGGTGACTGATGTGAAAGTTAGAGAAGATGAAGACCCAAATTTGGTAAAGTTAAAGGAAGCCATTCAGAATAAGAAGGTAGAGGTCTTCTCCAAAGAGGGAGATGATGTGCTTAGATACTAGGGTCGCTTATGTGTTCGGGATATGGATGGTTTTAGCAGCTGGATCTTGCACGAGGATCATGGATCTAAGTATTCTATCCATCCAGGTGCCACCAAGATGTACCGTGACCTCCGGGAAGTCTATTGGAGGAATGGCATGAAGAAGGACATCACGGATTTTATGGCTAAGTGTCCAAACTATCGGCAAGTGAAGGTCGAGCATTCAAGGAGGTGTGCTTCATGATATTAGTATTCCTACTTGGAAGTGGGAAGAAATTAATATGGATTTCATTATAGTTTTACCTCGCACTCGTCGACAATATGACTCCATTTGGGTTGTAGTAGATAGGTTGGCCAAGGTCGCTCATTTTCAACCAGTCAAAACCACAGATTCGGCGGAGGATTATGCCAAACTATATATTCGAGAGCTAGTTCGATTGCATGGAGTACCCTTATCCACCATTTTAGATAAAGGTACCCAATTTACCTCTCAATTTCGGAGGTCGTTTCAAAAGGGACTAGGTACTCAGGTTAAGCTCAGCACAACATTCCATCCGCAAATGAATGGTCAAGAGGAGCGGACAATTAAGACTCTCGTAGACATGTTGAGAGCATGTGTGATTGACTTCAAAGGTAGTTGGGATTATCATTTGCCTCTTATCGAGTTTTCATACAATAAGAACTACCATTCCAGCATTCAAATGGCTCTGTTTGAGGATCTTTATGGGTGGAGATGTAGATCGCCCATTGGATGGTTTGAAGTTGGTGAAGCTGCGATGATAGGACCAGATTCGGTCTACGAGGCTATGGAGAAGGTTCAGCTCATACGGGACAGGTTGAAAACAACTCAAAGTTGCAAAAAGTCCTATGTCGATGTGTGAAGGAGAGAATTAGAGTTTAAGGTGAATGATTGGGTGTTTATGAAGGTATCTCCCATGAAGGGAATGATGTGGTTCGGAAAGAAAGGAAAACTCATCCCTCGATATATTGGCCCTTACCGGATTGTAAAATGGATTGGCAAAGTGGCATATGAATTGGAGTTTCCCTCAGAATTAGCTTCCATCCAACTCTAGTTATCCCAGTGGACAGTATTGGTGTGAAAGACAACCTTAGTTATGAGGAGGTTCCTGTAGAAATACTGGATCGTCTGGTATGACGGATAAGGAACAAGGAAGTAGCTTCATTCAAGGTTTTATGTAGGAATTAGCAGGTTGAAGGAGCTATGTGGGAAGCCGAAGCGGATATGATGGCTAGATACCTACATTTACTCTCTACCAGCTTAGTTCCAGCTTGAGGTATTAGTTTTTGCTCTAAAACACTATTTAGTTTTCATTTTCAGTTCATGTGCCCAAGTTTCTTTTATGTATATGGATGTATGTATGATTAGTGAATTCAGTTCAGCTACATAGTCTAAATCGGAGATAGTCATTCTGTTAGTTTTCAGCCTAAATGATCAATATTTGAATACGACGATTGCATTTCTCCGCTTTTCTGTATGTTTTCCAATATTTGAGGACAAATATTCCCAAGGGGGAGATTGTTATACCTAGAAGCCCAAAGATAAGACCCGGGAGTTGAAATGGAGAAAAATTAAAAATTGGCATCAAGTATCAGAACGGGTCGTGGGGTGACCCGTGAGGGCAGCCCACGAGTCGTTATATGACTCGTCGTTATATTGAAATGTGATCCCCACAGACATGACAATGAGTCGTGGTCAGGCCCCACGGCTCGTTGAGTCAGTCATGGGAAGTGGTGTTTGAGAAAACAGATAGGAGAAGGTAGTGTTCTTAACGAAAGGACCCTATGAGTCGTGGTCAATCACCACGATTCATGGTAAAAGTTGTGACCAACTGACCAGTGAACCCGATGAATGAACATGTTACTCATGTTGACTTTGGCGCAGCCTTTCACATGTTGGCATAGGCCATGACCGCGTAAATTAATCAGCAGGTGATGGCTCATATTCTCTAGAATGGGAACGCAACGGCGGCTAGAGTAAGAGACTTTCTCAAGATGAACTCACCTGAGTTCTTGGGGTAAAAGTTGGACGAGGAACCACATGAGTTCTTAGAGGAGATCCAGAAGATCATCTAGATTATGGAGGTGAAGGGGACAGAGAGCGCAGACTTAGCCACCTAGCAGCTGAAGGGGGTCACTCATATATGTTTTCGTCAATGGAAGGATAGTCGGGGAGTTGGAGCAATTCCTGTAAGCTGGGATGAGATCATGACTGCCTTCCTTGATAGGTTTTTCCCCAGAGAGTTGTGGGAGGAAAGGGCGGCGGAGTTCATCAACTTGAGGAAAAATATTATGACTGTCCAGGAGTATGAGTTGGAGTTTACCCGGTTGTCCAAGTATGCACTGGAGATAGTAGCCGACCAGATGGCTCAGGTGAGCAGGTTCGTGAACGGAGTGGTAGACTCCTTGGTCAAGTAATGCAGGACCACCATGTTGCACAAGGACATAGACTTTTCAAGTTTGGTGATATATGCCCAAACAACATAGGCGGAGTAAGTGACAAAAAATGAGAGAGAGACCAAGAGGGCTAGAACAGGAGATTCAGAGTTATCCCATCAGAGGACGAGTGGTGGACCCCGTTCATGCTCCCAGCAGAGATCATAATCCCAAGCACCTTCGACAGCAAATGTTCCGTACAGAAGGAAGATTACCTATCCCGCTTGCAAGAACTGTGGGAAGAACTATTTGGGGGAATTCATGGTTGGCTCAGACGCTTGTTTTTGATGTGGCAAGTCGGGTCATAAGCACAGAGATTGCGCAGTAACCAAGTGGGGCAAGAGTAGGGCCCCAACCACCTCTTCAGTAGCTCCGACAGCCCTCCCATTCCAGCAGGGCACATCTTCTAGTACAGATGGAGAACAACGTCATGTCACGACCTGAACATAGGCCCGGATCGAGACACAGGAAAAGGAACCCCGACAGGCTCTAAGTCAACCAATGGCATGAAAATAACATCTAACTCAATCAATAAAAATGGAAGATCAACATAATTAACATAGCAGAAGTCTAAACGTAACCCAACATCTGAATACATCACACGAGTATGAAACTGAATACATACTATGTCCGAAAAGCCTCTAATATTGATGAGTTGATGGGACAGTACCCCAACTGACTCACTATAGTCTAAAACTTAAAATACATAACATGACTGAAGAGAAAAGGGCCCTCAACAGATGAGGACTCACCAACTGGGACTGAGAAGTGCTAATTCCAGATGTCTGACTTGCGGCAAGCCTGAGTCTGGATATCGGAGCCTGTATCATGAAATGATACAACACAGAGTATGCAGTCAGTATTTGGAATGTACCGAGCATGATCGTAATGTAAACACCATAATGTAAACAGAAGGCTCAAGGTTTTCAAAACATTCATAAATTAACCATATTCATAATCATAAGAGAAAAGCTTTATTGAGCATGACTTGAGTCGAAGTGCATAATCATAAACATGCGTAAATCATGAGGAACTGTGGGAGATTCTTACAACCAACATACCTCATATAACCACACATGGAGCCCAACCTATAAACCCCTAGTCGGGAGGGTGTTCGTACCTTTCCAAGAGTAGAACCATGAAAAAGGTATGATATCACTCATGAAAGGCCCATTTGAGGCAAAGGGGACAGTCTCAAGGGAAGTCCCATCGTGACCTAAGGTGGCATGTAGTTCTTAGATTTGGGGCAAAACCTAGGCTCCGAACCTTCTCGGTGTTAAATACTACTCCCAAAACATATATAGTGCTCATAGGATAACATACATGAAATTCATGGGCTAGTTAAATAATGATAATCATAAGCATGCTTGATAATACGTGAACTAGACATGAAATAAGGCCTGTGAGTCGGCCATATTCATAAATCATAAATCATGAAATCCATGCATATTTGTAAAACATGTATATACTTGATATTAATAAATCCATGATGAGTACTTGAGAGAAATCATATCATAAATTATAAATCATAATTTAGGGCTTAAGAAGATCAAGATCATAATGGAACCATAATTTGACTTTTCATGAAGCTTACATAATTGGACATATTTTAATTAGAAGTTTAAACAATAAATTAATAGTAAAAAAAATATAAAATCTGCCCATAGAAAATAAAACACGATTTGATACATAAAGGAATTGACCAATAGATAGATCATATAGAATTTCACAAGAATCGAAATAAACCCCATAGGATCATGAAACATGAATCTAAGATTGGAATTCATGGAATTGAGAGAAATTTTGAGCATGAGAGTGGAAGGCATTAATAGCCTTATATACCTGGTTTGATGATCCCTTTTCTTGTCTTGAATATTCAAGAGGAATTGAGAAGTTGGAGATGATGAATCCTAGCTCCTTCTTGAGAGAAAATCTAATCTAAGCATGTTTGAAGAGAGTAAGGATTTAGGCTATGTTAAACCCTTTAATCTGACCTAAAGAAAGACCAAAACAATATCGTTTAGGAGTTAGAAGCACAGAAGTTTACCAAAATGCCCCAAAACTATCGAAATAAAACATATAACTAGCAGTTACTACGACCAATAGTACGGGTCGTTGGTTGATTGTACGACTTGTATTGAGAGTCGTACAATGCATGTTGCAGCTTCACTAAATCGTTCATACCTTTTTACTCAGAACTCCGATTGGAGCAAGGTCATATTCGTAGGAAAGAAGACTCAAAGAGATTCAATTTGATATACTGAACCACCCAAAACCATTTTTTAAAATAGAAGCTATAGTCGCTTGAACTTGACCTTTATAAGAACTTATATGAACACTCGATCGGTAAGGAGGCTCTCAACTCAACTTTGTGCTAGAGGCTCCTTATGACCTTAATTTTCATCTAATGCACTCATTATACTTAGGAATTGATCTTAACACCTTATTTCTTTAAATTCTTCAGGCTCAGGTCTATCCATATACCTAAAATAGTTTCAAACTTATCCCGAAAATTCGAGGCATTATAATATGCCAACTCACGAACAAACTGACGATTTGCACCATCATATTATTACCCGTACCATGAGTCGTACCACCAACCTATGACTCGTGGTTTCCTCCAGTGAGTTAAGGGTCCATTTTTACCCAACTCTTTCAATATTTCCACGACTCGTACCATGACTGATAACTCTATCCTACGAGTCGTACGATTACCCATACAATCATTCACATGATAACTCCAAAGACTTTCTATGACTTCTAGCCGCGGGTCGTACCCACATGCTACAGCTTGTAGTTGGGACTCGTGGTTGGAAAATAACTTATCTGATCTGGAACATGGGTCTTCCTACGACCCGTACTACCAACCTACGACTCGTGGGTTGAGTACTTTTCCTACTGATCACACTTCAAAATCTCAGGTTTTGTTTGAGGAAATTTTGGGATATTATAATATCTCCCCTCTGGGAACATTCATCCTCGAATGTGGGTTAAGCATACTGAAGAATTGGGGAAAGAACTGCAATCCCAAATACTGAACATCTGAAGCTAAAAACTGATAAAGTGACAGACTCCGGACCGATAGGCATGATTGAACTGAATTCATGAAACATACATACATGTTAAGACATGAATGGAACTGTTATGCACGAACTTGACATAAAACTGAATAGAGTTCTAAGGATGAAATTTATACCTCCAGTCAAAACTGAGCTAGTAGGAAAACACATCAGTATTTAGCCACCATATTTGCCTCAGCTTCCCTCGTAGCTCTCTCCACAAGTTGATTCATCCATAAAACTTTCACCGAGGCTACTTCCTTGTTCCTCAAATTACGAACCTGATGATCAAGGATCTCAACTGGTACCTCATCATAGGTAAGATTGTCCTTCACCCTAATATCCTCTATCGGAACCACTAAAGATGGATCTTTATGCATTTCTTCAACAAGGAAGCATGAAACACCGGATGCACCGAAGCTAACTCCGCTGGTAGCTCCAACTCATCGGTCACCTTGTCAACACGTCTCACAACCCTATATGGCCCAACATACTGGGGACTAAGCTTCCCCTTCTTTCCGAACCCTCAAAGAATCAAGAAATCTCTACTTGCTTTAAAATGAAGCTCAAGCATCAAATTATGAATTTCCCTTTCCGTAACCATTTTGAATGATCAAAATCTGGTCAAATACGTGTTCTACATAAGAAAATAAAACCATGGACACCCATATTGATATACTTCTATCCTGGGCCCAAAAGGTCAACCCAAAAGTCAATCACGAGCCCTATAGAGCACAACTGGAATTTTATTTGAAAATCATATTACCCATAATGTAAAGAACTCAAATATGAAATTTCATCCAAAACGAAGCTCAAATCAACTTTAAATTCCTCAAAATATGGTCTCTTAACTCTAGACTCAAAATCCTCAATTTTCCTCCAATAAATGCATGGATACAACTGAAAACCAACTAATGAAATCATGGAGAATTACCAAATTAAGGATTACATACTTACCCTCCTTGTTAAATAGAGAAAAATATCATAAAAATCATTCAATTATGAACTCCAGAACTCCAAATATACTCAAAATACCAAATATACACAATCTGTGCAAAAATACAATACTCGGGTATTTATATAGGGCTGCATCAGAACCGCACCAACAACTTTAATTTTTACTAAAATGGCCATAAATTCATCATACGAACTCAAAATGCGATAATTCTTTTTCCTATAGTTCCCAAATAATGATAAGGACCTACTCGTTCAATCAAAACTCCATTTGGTGCTAGTTTGCCCAGTCAGACATTATTTTTTCTCGTTCAAGAATTATTTCATTATTTGTAATAAAACCCGATTTTGACTTATCGAAATTGCACCAGAATTTTTAAGATAACTCCAATAATTCATGCTATAAATTTTAAAAGTCTCGGAATAATTTTTCGATGTCAAAAACTAAAAATCAACCTCTGAGTTGTCACATTTTATGCTAAAAATCATGCTAAACATACAAATTGCTTAAATCCACTCGAAACTCATATGGAATTCTACGATCACAAACCAAATATGCATTCAATCATAAAACACATTCCGTACCTGTTGGAATCATCAAATCACCGATATGAGGTCGTTTTGATAAGAAATTGACCATGGTAAAAATTAGCTTCCTTAAAGCTCATAAACCCAATCAAAGGTTCAAATCACTCCTGAACACCACGGGATACATGCAGACTACCCAACTAAGTCAGAAATCACCATCCGGTTTCAGAACCCAAATTCGAGCTCGTTAACCTGAAATATTTACTTTGGTCAAACCTCTCAAACTTCAAACCTTCCAATAACTGAAAATCTTATCCAATCTTCATTGGTTCATCTCTAAAATTGTGTCATCGATCTCCGAAATTCATAAGTAAAAAAATGAGGATACGAAAAGTTTCAACCTAGGGAACTGGATCAACCATCACAAAATGACCATGTGGGTTTTACAATTCCAAGCTTGGCTAATAACTGTGTTTCTAAACTTCTACATACCCAGCATCTATGGCAGGGAAAGGGAGTTATCCTGAACGTACACATTTTAACCATCATTTTCATCATGGGGGAACATTCATAGGGCTTAGAGTAAGGAAATTATGAGCACGAATCCTTCGAGAAATCTAAGATGGGCATATACTTGATATAACATGATCTTATGAGCCGATAAGGCTAATATTAAGTACTAAGTCCATAGAGCTGAGCATGCTGAGAGACATGAGCTTACATATATAATGAGGGACAGGACATGAAACTGAGATTTATGGAATCATGGAAGAAGACTGGAATCACCATCTGAAGTAGTTACTTCTCATTCTATGAATCTGAATATGAATACACGTAACGAGTACTTGGAACTTAGACATGGGCATAACATGTTCACATACGACATGAGTAGAGTATCGCATAGACTAAAGTACACAAGGACACCTTAATAAATGTTGATCGATCTCCTATAGTTACTGATCTTGGACCTTCATACTCGAAACTCAAGCCATGACCTGGTCCTTCACCTTATAATCTCCCCCTTAGCTTAAAGGTCATCATTCTGAGGAATGGTCTCCTTCTTAAGGCTAGGCAGAAATCACTATATCTTGACTTCCCATTTTCCTCTAAGGCTATCACGGAAGGCTTCATACTTGTCCAGTCGTACTCCCCCACTCTTTTGGTTCCTTACTTCAAGTTCACGAATTCTTCTGCCTTAGCTTTTCTTAATTCCTGCAGGGAGAAATGACTTGAGAGTGCCTCTTATTCCACTGATTGGCATTATTCTTTAGAGTGTGAATAGACGAGTAACAAGGATAGAAAGATATTTCATCACACGACATAGATCATGAAAGAAGGAAAATTTCCTAAAATGTTTCATAGCCCCTTCATTATAAGTGTGGCACACTTCACACCCATGAAAAAGATCTACTTAACTCAGCTTTCGAACACCCTAGGACAATTCAAAACCTAATGCTCTGATACAAAGTTTTTCATGACCCGAACATAAGCCCGGATCGAGACACATGACAAGGATCCCCGAGAGGCTCCAAGTCAACCCATGTCATGAAAATAACATCTAACTCAATAAATAAAAATGGAAGATCAACATAATAAACATAGTGGAAGTCTAAACATAACCTAACATCTGAATACATTACAAGAGTTTGAAACTGAATACATACTATGTACGAAAAGCCTCTAATACTGACAAGTTGATGGGACAAGACCCCAACTAACTCACTATAGTCTAAAACTTAAAATACATATCATGAATGAAGAGAAAGGGGCCATTGAAAGATAAGGACTCACCAACTGGGACTGAGAAGTGCTAACTCCGAAAGTCAGACTAGTGGCGGGACTGAGTCTGGATATCGGAGTCTGTATCATGAAATGATACAACATAGAGTATGCGGTCAGTACTTGGAATGTACCAAGTATTCATGGTAAGTAAAATGGATAATTTAAAATACATAAAATTTCATAAGAGTAGGACAACATGATTGTATTGTAAATACCATAATGTAAAAATAAGGCTCAAGATTTTCAAAACATACGTAAATTAACCATATTCATAATCATAAGAGAAAAGCTTTATTAAACATGATTGATCCAAAGTGCATAATCATAAACATGCGTAAATCATGAGGAATAGTGGGAGATTCTTACAACCGACATACCTCATATGAGCAAACATGGAGCCCGACCTGTAAACCCTTAGTCGGGAGGGAGTTCGTACCTTGCCAAGCGTAAAACCATGAAAAAGGAATGATAACACCCATGAAGTCCCATTTGAGGAAAAGAGGATAGTCTCAAGGGAGGTCCTATCGTGACCTACGGTGGCACGTAATTATGAGGTTTGGGGTAAAACCTGGACCCCGAACCTACTCAGTGTTAAATACCACTCCCAAAACATATATAGTTCTCATAGGATAACATATATGAAATTCATGGGATAGTTAAATCATGATAATCATAAGCATGCTTGATAATACGTGAACTATCCATGAAATAAGGTCCGTGAGTTGGCCATAATTATAAATCATAAATCATGAAATCCATGCATATTTGTAAAACATGTATATACCTTATATTCACTAATCCATGATGAGTACTTGAGAGAAATAAAACATGTAATTAGCAGTTACTATGACCAATAGTATGGGTCGTAGGTTGATTGTACGGCTCGTCCTAAGAGTCGTACAATGCCTGTTGCAGCTTCACTAAATTGCTCATATCATTTTACTTCGAACTCCGATTGGTGCAAGATCAGATGTGTTGGAATGATGACTCAAACGGCTTCAATTTGATATGCCGAATCTATCCAAAAGTGTTTTTTAAAATAGAAGCTATAGTCATTTGAAGTTGACCCTTATAAGAACTTATACGAACACTTGATCGGTAAGGAGGCTCTCAACTCTACTTTGTGCTAGAGGCTCCTTATGACCTTAATTTTCATCTTATGCACTCCTTATACTTAGGAATTGATCTTAACACCTTGTTTCCATAAATTCATCGGGCTCAGGTCTATCCAAACACCTAGAACAGTTTAAAAGTTAGCCCGAAACTCCAAGGCATTATAATATACCACCTCACGACCAAACTGACGATTCAAACCATCATATTATTACTCGTACCATGATTCGTACCACTAACCTATGACTCGTAGTTTCCTCCAGTGATAAAAGGGTCCATTTTTCCCAGTCTCTCTAAATATTGACTCGTACCATGACCCGTAACTCCATCCTGCGAGTCATACTATTGCCCGTACAATCATTCATATTATAACTCAAAAGACTTTCTCAGACTTCTGGCTATGGGTTGTACCCACATACTACAGCTTGTAGTGGGGACTCGTGGTTCGGAAACAACTTATCTGATCTGGATCATGGGTCTCCCTACGACCCGTACTACCAACCTACGACTCGTAGGTTGAGTACTTTTCTTGCTGATCACACTTCAAAATCTCAGGTTTAGTCTTAGGAACTTTTGGGGTATTACACGTCAAAACCTCTCTAACACCTTCTCAACACATCATCATAAAGGAAAATCGTCAGAAGTATTCACAAGTCTATTATCAATTATACGTGTTACTCTTTGCATGTTTCTAGCCCCAGAACCCTAGTATTGAATATAAAAAAATCTTGTGAGGTATGTTGAGAAGAGATTGTCGATGTATGGTGTGAAGTAACTATGAGTATGAGGCTTACAGTGAAATTTTTTGAGGTGAAGGAGAAGTCAAGAGTTAGTGGCTTATCCCCAACCTTAAGAAAGGTTCAGGAGCTTTAGAATGAGGGCTTTAAACTAAGGGAGAGATGGTAAGTCTACAAGACAAGTCGAATCTTGAGTGTGCTGGTAAGGGAGTCCCAACACTAATAGTTATGGGATGAAAATCCCTTCAAGTTCAGATGATTTCGCTTATGCTCAGTTGAAGTTATGCTCTAACCATTCTTATGTGCATACTTCCAAAATTCTAGATGACCGCTTCAGACAGCGATCCCAGTCTTACTTTGCGAAGTCTCAACTTCATGTACTAAACTAGTTAGGTGTGTTAACTCATGTCTTCCAGTATGCTCAGCCCTCGAACTCAGTCTCTAGAAGTTGCTTTACTAGCTGAGCAAATCAGGTTACCTCATGTATGTGCTCAGTTTTTTATGTCATGAATGATTCATGATTATGAGTTCTTTACTATCTGTTAGACCAGATACCATGATTACTAGTTTAGTATCAGAAAGCAGGTTGAGAATAATACCTCAATCCTTACCAACTCAGTACCAGTTAGAGAAAAAGAATCCTTCGTAGTGCTCTATCTAGTTACATGTTAGTTTCATGTCTTTCAGTCCCTCTCACATCTTAGCATGCATGTACAATTTAGATATTCAGTTCAGATATATATATCAGCCTGCAATCAGATACTCCATCAGTTTCAGTTGTAAGTGTTCAGTATTTGGGATACCAGTTCCTTCCCCAGCTTTTCAGTATGTTTAGCCTACATTTGAGGTTGAATGTTCCCAAGGGGCATATATTGTAAAGCCCCAAAGTTTCCAAGATCAGACCTCAGAGTTTGATGGAATTCGGCATGAAAAGCAGCAGAAATTTTCTCAGAACGACTCGTCCAACGGGTCATTGGTTGCTCTAACAGCCCGTTAAATTGAGCCATTTAAAGGGCTTCAGAAAAAGGTGCTAAAGTATTTTTAATAGCACGTGAGGAAACAATGAGTCGTTGTGTGAAATAATGACTCGTTAGATGAGCCGTGGTAAGGTAGCAGTCCGGACATCCCAAAAATGATGAGCCAAGTGACGACCCATTGGTTGCTATGTTGGGTTGTCTTGAGGCGGCATTAGTTGGAGCTTAGAAAAAGGTTTTTATTTTTGGTTTAGTGGCAACGGACGGTTACGATGAACCATTAAGTGAAGTAACAACCCGTCGTGTCGGTCATTGGAAGGATCTCAAGGATTGGACTAGTGGTGACGACGGGAGGAATGGACGAGTTGTTTGTTCAAGTAATGACTCATTTTTTCGGTCATTAGTTGAAGAAGAGAAAGCTGGAAAATGGCCCCAGAAGTAACCGATGGTCACCACGAGTCATGGTAAGGTCCAACGACTCGTGTTGTGGGTCGTGTTCACTGGACGGGCAGATTTTAATCTAAATTCCAGGGGTATTTTAGTAACGTTCTATGCTCCTAGTTCCTAAATGACATTGTTTTGAGTATTTTAAGGTTCGAATTAAAGGAGTTTTTGAAAGCCTAAGTCTCTCATTCTCAAAAATAATCCATAAGGTTTTCTTCTTCTTCTTCTCCAAAGCTCAAGAGTACCTAGGGTTTCTCCTCAAGGGCTGAAAGTTCCAAGATCACTAAGGGAAGTCTTCAAACTAGGTATGTTGTACTTCAACAATGATCTCCTTCAATCCTTGTGTCCCAAAAGTTTTATACTAAAACCCTAATCTATTGATGTCGAGAAAAGCATGTTCTAGGGTTTCAATCTATGCATGAATTCTCCCATATTTTCTATGGATTCTAAGACCCTCATGATGAATAATCGTGTATTATTACGAAGTTACTTTCAAATTCATGAATTTATGTATATGATATGTGAATAACATGATTTTAGAATTTTCACAACGATTTAGCATAAATTTCAAAATAGGATTTTATTAAATATTCACATGCTCTTACTATGAATTCCTTATACATGTCTAAAGTATGATTCGATCACATGGTTACCATAAATCTAGAACCTATGAATTTATATATCTGTTAAAGCATGTCTAGAACCTATGGGTCTTTTCATGAATCTAGAATATATGATTTATACTATGATTCGAGACTAAAATGTTATGAATTTCGAGAATAAAGCATGATAGAGATCTTTCAGACTTTTGGGCCTTTTGATAGTAGAAAGTAGCCTTAATCAGTCTCTAATGAATTCAGTATGATGTGATTGGTTGAACACTTAGGTCTTTGATTAGTTGAAGTAGCCTAGATTGATGAATGATGCCAGATTAGTGTCTTCCTTATTAAAGAATAATTAGGACTCTCAATAGTCGAGATTATTTTCCTTAGTTCAGCCAGGTTCTCTCAAAAGCCGAGAATGTTTCCCTTAGTTCAGTCAGGACTCTCAATAGCTGAAAATATTTTCCTTAGTTCAGTCAGGGATTCTCAATAACAGTGAATGTTTCCCTTAGTTCAGTTAGGGACTCTCAATCGCCAAGTATGTTTCCCTTAGTTTAGTAAGGGATTCTCAATAGCAGGGAATGTCTCCCTTAGCTAAGTCGGGAATTCTTAATAGCAGAGAATATCTCCCTTAGCTTACCATATTAGTTCATCTCAGCTCCATATAGTTTCAGACTTCAGTTTAAAGCTTTCTTAGCAGAATTTAGTCTCAGTTGGTAGTGGATAGTCAGTATAGTGTATAATATTACTTCTAGTTCAGTTATGGGTATATGTATATGACCCTTATGCATCTGTTGATTATACCTCATTAAATGTATTCAAATAAAAGTTTCATGTCAATAATTATATATCTCAGACATGGTTATTGTATTTTAATTCAATTATATGTTCAGTGATGTACTTAGTTTACTTCCTCCCAATATACTTGCATGTTTTAATTTTTTTACATTTTCTGCATACTCGGTATATTTCAATTCTTACTTCATACTTTATGTGCTATATCATCTCATGATGAAGATTCAGGTTTCCAAACTCAGCCCCGCGGTTAGACACACTCTATTTGCATCTCAGTTGATTGTGGTAAGTCCTCATCTCTCGAGGACGAGATCTATGTTTTCCCTATTTCAGTTATATTTCAGTTTTCATACTTTAGGAGTTAGCTGGGGACTTGTCTCAGCAACTCATCAGTATAGTAGAGACTTTTAGACTTGTATAAACAGATTTAGCTTTTGTATCAAAGTTTTATTAGATTATGTTCTTATGGATTTTGATTAGACTCTTTCAGTTAGCTTCCACTCAATTATGATTCTGTTAGTTGTTATCTTGCTAGTGTTATGCTATGATCATGCCATGGATCATCTTGGAGCCTCTCAGGGTTCCTTGTCCCATATCTCTATCCAGGCCTATGATCAGGTCATGAAAAGTTCATTTACCATATTCGTCATATGGCACAGATGCTTATGCATAGTATGATCAGGACATTTCTTATAAATATCAAACTTCATAGTAAGCGTCATTGACTTGGCAACTGAAGTATGACCAAACTTTTCTTTTAATGCGGACCACATGTCCGTGGCATTATCATACTATTGGGACTCTCTCATGATATAATTATCCATGCTGCTAAGCAATGTTATGTGAGTAAGAGATTTTTTCTTTTTCCAAGATTGATAAACCTCAAGATCTCTTGCATGTTAGGTTTATTGCCACTTTCAGGAAGTCCATAGACACATTAAGAAGCTCAAGAGCATCCTGCTCTTCAAGGACATACTAAATTTTCATGCTCCATATTTCATAATTATCACCATTAAGCTTATCACCCTTGTTAAGCTCAGCGATAATGTTCTTTGCAGCAGTAGACATATTGATTTTAAAGAAAAGTATAAACTATCATGAGATAACTATGTACAATTATTGTATCCTAAATTCATATACATACTAATTCATAAAATATATAACTATGTCAATATTTATTTCATATCAGGTTCAGAATCGAAAGTTCACTAAGTTTTCAATCATCATCTGAATTTTAATATGTTGTAAATCTAACATAATTAATCATCTAATAATTAGATATCTCAAATCACATAAATTCAATATAATAATTAAATATAAATTCTATAATAAATATAGAAACGTTAAATAACAATAATAATCTAAAGCATTAAATTCTATAACAAATATAGTAATGCTGAACAACACCAATAATCTAAAGCATTAAGTTGTGTAACAAATATAGAAATGTTAAATAAAAAAATAATCTAAAGAATTAAATCATGAATCCATACAATTCATATCACATACAAACAATCGTAGTACATAATAAAGACATATTTTCACATTGTTTTTTTCATGTGCACTGGAATAGATTTAATAAAATCTTGCCACAAGTCTTTAGGAAATAATGATATCCCTCTTGGAACTATGGTTTTACTAGTTTTGATCTATTATTATTTCTTATAGGCAACTCAAGAGAACGACAAACTGTCTTCTGAACCTTCAAGTCAATGTACTTATTCACAAGATCTTAAACTAATGCTCTATACCAACATATGGTGATTGAAGTTATGCCACGATATATCAAGTAACTCCTTTTCAAAATTGTTAGGCAAGGCAGACCGTAAATCCATGTATTTCTTTTTTACACTTAATAAACCCCCAGCAAAAATGATTTCTTGAATAGACTTATCAAATTGTCAATCATAGCTTTTGCCCTATCATTTTATTGCTTTTTGAAAACTCGTTTGGGTGTACTTATTATCATCACGATTTTTTGTAACACATACAGAAAATAATCAGGATTAACTATATATAAATTATAAAATAATTTATGTAGAAAAATTTACATGGGATTTTTAAAAAAAAATTATTACAGCCTGTTATAGAATGTCGCCCATGAACGAGATTTTTTTTAAAGAGAAAAACTTTGCGATTCACTTCACTCGAAGTCAGAATCATACATAGAAACGTTTGCACAAAACAAAACTTTCATAACAGATAAGAAAAAATTTCTAGAATGAAACCAAAAAAAATACTAATAGGACAAAATACTATATTTCCTTTTGAAAGTTGAAACCTTTTCCACGTTTAACTTGTTAAAAAAAATCAAAAGCGTCCACTTTCTTATTACATTTTTTTTCATTTGCTTGTTTGGTAAACATAGAGAATTATCATATTTCAAGTTTATTGGCTTTCACGCCATACCATAAGAATTTGTACAAACTAGAAAATAACAATTGCTCGTGATAGTATTTTCATCATCTAAAGAAATGACAAGGAAGCAAATTAAAAAATCTATGCTCTGATGCCAATGAAGAATCGAATTAAATACATAGTTTTCAAGATCACTCAATTTTGTTTCACTAGTCAGACAGTGTAATTACATTTAAAGACGAACTACACCATATAAAATCATAGTCTAAAATTGTACGTTGTTAAAGTTGTTTGAACTTTATATGGACAAGAAGTCTAAACAAGAATCATCAGGGAACTCTTACAAGAATTGAAGAAGGAGGTAGAAGAAGTTTCTCTATCTGTTGTTTTTTCTGTATCACGTTAGAAAACACAAAGGCATCACTCTTATTTAAGGAACGGAAGACACCGGCTCAGGGGGAGTCCTTACCATTGTGTCTTTTCATCCTTTAAATATAAATTAATATATAATAAATATATATTTATTTATTATTTATATGAATCTGGATTGGCCCACATGGTTGACCCAAATCTAATTCCTTCACTGAGTAAATTTTTCTTATATAATTGATGATCTCTAATATATTAGTATTCCATTAAAATATTATTTAAAATATATATAGGTTTTGATAAATCTGAATACTACATTAAAAGAATTTTTAAGAAACTTATATAAGTATGGATAGAAATATTGAACGATCTTAAAAGTTATGCACTAGAGAACAATTGGGGTGCAAATGTGATGTTTGCATGTCACAGGTTATAAACAAGTTTGAAAAATTTTCTGTTAGTTTTTTGGCTTAATTACAACATCATCACTTAATTTCACCCAATATAAGTTGTGGAATTATAAAATTATTTATTTATCTTATAAAAGTAACTAAAGTGTGTGATGAATTTCTCAGAAAATACAAATTAATAATGGAGTCAAATTTTTTATATCGAGTTATAACACGTCAACGAGTTATCACACGAAATACATTCCTTTACCAAAAAAAAAAAAAGAAAAATTCATCCCGTAAAATCTAGAAAAAGTCCTTTTTTCCCCTTATTTTTGTGAAACTAATCTTTCCTACCAACTGATAAAAGTTTGCTCCAAAATTGATATTAATGTTACTCAAATCTATATACTAGGGGAAAACATGGAATTTATATATGTATTCATATATTTATATGTGTGTGTGTGATAGGGAGAAAGAGATATATATTGTACATTAAAAAAACAAAGTTCATGTCGTCACTAAGCTATGTAGCTCTATAACAATAATTAGTTACTTGACATTTTTAGGAAAAACTATTAAAAATTAGAACAAAAAACTTATAAAATTTTTTACTTGTAAATAAATTATAATTCAAATTTTGAATTCAAAATAGTTGCCACTTCTCATTTTTATCCTTATTAATTCAAAAATTGATTTGCCATTTTTTTAATTTAAGAAGCAACAGTATTTAACCTTTCTGTTTTATGCTCATGTCTGCTTGTGACAATTAGATCGAAGGACAAATTGATCAATTAGTCTTATTTCTTGTAATATTATTAGTGTTTCTCACTTTAAAAGGTGTATAGTTATATGTTTTTTTGTCTCGAATGATGAAATGTCAACTTCACACTCATTTAATGTATTTTTCTTTCTCCTATATATTTATGAAATAATTTGGAGCTCCATAGATGATTGCATGGAAGGGATCTAATGAGAGGAGAGAGATTCAGAAGGAGAGAAAGAAGAGTAAAATGTATATCATTCAATGTAATTACTAGTCACAACATTGTTAAGTTTAAAAAATCAACTGCTTTGACATGAACTTGTCATAGCCAGTAGATCACTCTCTTTTCCAGATGAAAATATTTACTTTCTTTAAAGGAATCCAATATTACTTCTAATACATAGTCAAAACATTTTCAGTAAAAACTGAGTCTTTAACCTTCTCATAAATACACATCGAATTACTTTTAAACTATAAATTCGTTCATGGTTCTCTCCCGAACAACTTGTCTCTTAATTTCAGAAACATTTCATAGGATTCTTCACATGTTTCTATTGCCAATTTCGAATAGAGAATAAAAAATGTTGACAAACGACCCGTGGCAACGTAGGGTTAGAGGAGGTCAACTTTCCTTTAAAAATGAACCACCCTCTTACAATCAAAATTTATCTTTATCATTCAACTAATAGTCGTGTGCACTGCCATATTTGCATTGGCACAAATCATTTTTATAGAACATGCTATATATCATTATCATATAATTCATAGTGAAAACATAGGACATTATACCACTATTTCACTTAGTCTGTTTTAGTGTTTGAACACTGGAGCTACTCATCATCATGTAAATCTACAACATTTAGAAGATTAATTACAAATGGGAGATCAACTTCACATTGGACATAAGGTTTACCCGTTACCCATACTTGCATACTGCTCTAATCCATCAACCTGGTCATCTCGCTAACATTCTTATATTCACCACGTTATTTCTTTATATTTAAAAGACAATAATGACTTTGAAGTTTGATACCTCTTCTCATACACATTCTTCCACATGCCGTATCTTTGTACTCCCATAAGTGAATGGTCTAAAACGTCATATGTAATTTTGTCGAATGACAAAATAAACTCAATGATTAATTCAAGGATCAAACCAAATTAGAACAATAAAAACATTGTTCAGATCATTCTTGAACAACAGTACCTTGTTAGTAATTTAATGAGTATTAGCAGGAGAATGTCGAAAGTTATGATTTGAATGGCTAACAATATTTGAACTTATTTTCCTCAGAAAAAAAAAATTTCTTCATTGTTACATTTTTGCTTTTCAATTTCTGCAACATGAGAGAAATCTGATTTTTCTTGCATGTTGTTCAACATCTTATATCTATTATAGGAGGAGATAGCATAATCACTACCAATTTCTTTATTACAATACATTGGAAAAAAATAATATTAACATTTTCAAGCATAGTGTAATAGTTACTAATTTGGATAAATCAAAGAAAGGAACAAAATCCATGCAATACCATTTGTATATTGTGTTTGGTACAATTAAAATAATTTTTAGGGAACAAGTTTTCTTAGAAGATGTTTTTCATGGAATATTTTCATATTTAGTTAGTCAGTAAAAATATTTTTATATATATTCTATTAAAGAAAAATTAATATTACTAGAAAATCAGAGTGCTTTGATGAAATATTTTAATACTAAACATTAAAAATAATGTATAAGTGCTGATTGGAGAAAGTGATATGAAGTTAAGATATCAGATTGTTGGAAGAAAAATGACTTCCGTTCATGTATCTTAACAAGGAAAATCATTTTTCTTCTATTTATAGAAAATGGTTTCCTTGAAAAATGATTCTCATCGTACCATTAGCAATGAAAAATAATTTACTCGTGGAAAACATTTTACTAAAAAAATAAATTTTATCACACTAACCACTCCTATAAAGTAAATATACATATGTAAAGTACCTATCTTTCTTTTAATCTCATTGAGCTGGTTATCTCATAGTTTACCAATATTATAGATAGTGCTCTCTTCTGTGAGTTGCGGTCTGTTGAAGGTTTCCTCTGTATTGCTTTGACAAACCATAATAAATATTAACAAGATCAGACAAGTTATATTGGATCTCTCATCATGATGGATGCAACTATTTATCCTATTGAGGAGATAAATTTTGACCATTTCATTACTAAAATGGATTATATAGGACAAATTATGAGTAGAATAATCGATCAGTCACTATGGGTGTGTTTGGTTTTAAAGAAAATATTTTCTTCGAAAACAAGTGAGTTTCTAATTTATTTTCTAGTATTTGATATGAAAATAAAAAATTATTATTGTAATAGGATTTATATGTCATCAAACAAAACATTATGGTGGTGGGATAGATAGAGAAGTGGGGGTTTAAGGGTGGCAGAGATGGGATGATCAAAAGGGTGGGGGTTGAATGAAAGGGAAAAAAATTAGGGGTGTACAAACCAAACCAAAGCTGCACTAAATAGAAAAGTCAAATCAAATCGATTAAAAAATCGACTAGGCAAGATTTAATTTGATTTGATACTGAGTTAGAAAAAATAAAACAAAGCAGACATATGAATATATAATTTTTACATAATTTTTATAATAATGTATAGGAATTTATTTTAAAATATATGTAAAGAAATATTTGTGATTCTCCCATTGAATATTTAGTAGAAGTATATAGTGCATCCACTTTATATCAAATAATGCTTAATTTATTATCAAGTGTCATTTCAAGGAGAAAATTTATTAGTTCTTTCATATTTATATTTCAAAATATATTTAGCTGCTATATTTTCATCAAATTTTATATGGAGTATTATTGCTAATTTTTAAAATTAATACAAAGTGTATCAGTTTTTTAATTTTATGTTGACGTTTGTATTTAATTATTAAAGTTTGATTAAATTTGAACGCATACATCACTGAAAAATTATTGTTAGACTAACAAAATAACTATTATGTGTTTAATAATACATATTTTATCAATTTGTCAACTACTACTAAGTGTATATTGATTTATTAAAATTATATACATAACTCCAGAAAATAAGATTGAAATAGTATCCATGTGGTAAAAAAAAAATTAAAAAATATTACAAATCCAACTGACCAAACCCATATTATAGTTGGTTTTGTCTGGTTTTGATAAAAATTGACTAAACCACCCCTTGCACACCCCTAGAGGAGAAAATGAATTTGGACTTAATTTTTCAAGTTTCATTAGAAAAGTTATTTTTTTCATTTTTAAAAAACTTGTTTTTCTAGAAAAAATATTTGAACTTATGAAACATGAAAAAACTGAAAATATATATTTCCTATGTACCAAACACAATCATATCTTATCTGGATAGTATACACATTATAGACTTCTATTATCACACATATACTAAAACTATGCATGATGGTTGAAAAACACAATATATAATATGTAAACTAATTTCATGAATTTGGCTCTAATTTAAACATGGGAGATGCAATATTACTAATTAATGTTTTTCCTAAATCAACGTACTGATGCTAATTTTGAGAATAAATGAAATAAAACATGCCTATTTGATTCTTACTTATTTGGATTAGTTTGTCTCTCAGATGGTCGGTATCTTGAGCATGTCCTATTAGGTGACCTTCTTATAGGACCTTCATTGGAACTGCTAAATCATAATGGGAAGAACAAATTTATTTGATTAAATATATAGGTGGTTAAATGTATTCTATGACATGTATAATGCATTAGTGAATTTTCATAATGCATTCAAGAGTTGATCAGAGAAAAATTAGAGAACATCTCTAAACAAATATTGATATATCATGAATAGTGTGTGTGTGTGTGTATGTAAAAAAAATAAAGGGAAAAAGGAGAATAAACCTTGTCTTTTGTCGGAATTCATTGTCCAAGGAATTCAAAATTCCATTGAGCATCACATCTTCTTTTTTGGAAGAGCCACCACTACCAACTCCCTACATAAATGTTTCATTTCCTTGACTAGCCTTCAACTTAGGCTTTACTAAGTAATTTTCTAATTTCTCCAAAGTTGGAATATTTGACATCCTTTGTTGGAAGAGCAGGCCATTAGTCTTAGGGTCTTCTTGTTCTCCCAACCTCCTACTTGTTGAACTTCCATATGGATGATACTTGGAAAGCTTTGTCTTCATGAAATCACTTTCTTCTTTGTTGATCATGACATTGGTTTTAGAATTTTCTCTTTGTATTCCAAAACTAGGAAGATCAGTTGGCTTCATGGAATCTCTTTCCAAACATGAAATTTCTGACATAAGAGGGTTATTGGTTTTATAGTTTTCTTTCTCATTCCAAGTACTTGCTGAAATTCCTAATGGATGATTAATAGTAAACTTTGGTATTGTGAATGACTCCTTTTCTAATTTCTTCAAAATAGAAATTTTTGGCATAGATTGTTGGAGGATCATCTCATGAGCTCTAGGGTTCTCTTGTTCCCTCCTACTTGAAATTCTTTTAATAATGTCATCTTGTTTCTCCATAACCAAAGGCTTAGGGATCAAGTCATTGGTTTTACGGTTCTCTGGATTTATCCCATCACTAGAACTAATTTTTGTTGTTCCTTCTTCCTCTTGGAACATTGAAATATACTTTACCCCCATGGAAAAAATATAAGATAATGAATAGTCATCATCCTCATCAAGGGTAATCTGATTAGCTCCTCTTGAAGAATTTTTATTGTTTGATGAACTGCTAGGAACGTTGGTGGTGGTCATAGGTTGCTTCTCTTTGAGAATAACATTAGGTACATATAATATATTCTCAGAATTTTGATGATGATTTAGAGAAACATTTTCTGTTGGAGTGCTAGGAATAATGTTTGTGTTCATGGGCCGCTCTTCAAGAAAATCATATAATTGTGATAAGTCTACATCTTCACCAAAATCAAATTCATCATCCCATGGTATAGTAGAGGAGTGAAGATCTTGATTATCGATATTCATACCACTGTTCGGAGCTTCATTCATGTTTTCAACTGGATATAAAAAAAAAGAAATCCTGCATGAACAAGTTCATTAATCACAAGATTATAATTAAATTTTCTTTACTTTGGTATGCAATCTAAAGAAGATACTTTATTTTTACTAGGAAGTTTTCTTCTTTTTTTCCCATTAATATCAACAAAAGGAAAATAATCAAATCATTGTAGAATCACTAAACGAATTAAAAAAACACTCAATTGGTAAACTAAATAAATGAAATAATCTAGTAACAAGAGTATAAACAATTTAATTAATCAATAAATATATAAGAAGTATATCCTTTAACAGGACTAAGAAAAAAAAATAAGATAATCTTTCTAGTATCAAGGTGTGTGTTTTACTTGAAAACATCAATAATAATTTCTGATAAAGGTAACTGACTTTGAAGTACATGTCGTATTTCTTTTAAAATAATAATTTTAATGTTGAATCTTCACATTCTTTTATCATCATCTTTATTAATACATAAACACATATGGATAGAATTACTAACTATTTAAGAACAGAAGAGAAACAATATATAAAAGAGAACGACAATAACTCACCCTTCTAATCTGATGGAGAGAGAAACGACCCTCGTATTCAATTTTCTCTGCAAAGACAAAGATAAAATTATTCATTATGGTTTTCTTATATAATGAGACACACATCTTGTTGGATATGTGAAAAAAAATTTTGGATTCACATGCCATTTTAATTTAATTAAATTCCATATCTGGATGAAAATTTTGAGCTAACATATTTGGATAAGATGCCTTTATTTTCTATAAATATTTAACACATTGACCACTAAAATAGGAAAAATAACTAACAATCCCTTAGTAGGACTTGACTGGATATGACAATACTCTAATTGTCAGCTCCATATATATAAAAATTATGTTGAGTAACTTTTTCTTCAATAATTGATGATTTCTAAAATATAAATATTATACTAAATTTATATAGGTTTTGATAAAATCTGAATACTATATTTAAAAATTTATATAGGTTTGGATAAAAATATTTAAATATCATAGAAAATTTATGTGCTCGAGAATAGTTGGGGTGCAAGTGTGATGTTTTTTTGACATGTGTTGTAAACAAACATTAAAAAAAAATTCTTCTAGATTTTGTTGCTTAATTTCAGTTTGATCATCAAATTTCACCCAACATAATAGTAGAATGGTAAAATTATTTATTATCATATAAATGCAACTAAAGTATGTAGTGAATTGCTTAGAAAATCTACGTTAACGATGGAGTCGTACTTTTTATATCAGGTTATGGCACGTCAGCGGGTTTTCACATAAATTACATTACTCTACAAAAGATTAAAAAAATTCATCTTGTAAAATCTAGAAAAGTTCATGTTTGCTCTTTAATTTTGTGAAATTATTCATTTCTACCAATGATTAAAAGTTTGCTCCCATAATAATATTATTTCTACTCAAATCTATATATCGGAAAAAAACATGGACTAAATATATACATAATATAGAAAGAAAGATACACACACGCGCGGGCGCGCGCACAAACACACACAGACATATATATATATATATATATATATATATATATATATATATATATATATATATATATATATATTAAAGTAACAAAGTTTGCATTTTTATTATGCTAAGTAGCTCTATAAGAATAATTATTCCCTTGACACTTTTAGGTAAAAGCTGCTAAAAATTAGAACGAAAAATTTGTAAATTTTTTACATTAACTTTTTAGATTTGTAAATAAATCTTAATTAAAATTTTGAATTCAAAATGGTTACTATTTCACACTTTTGTCTTTGTTAATTTAAAAAATTGATTTACAAACTTCTTTTATATAAGAAGCAACATGTCATTACCCAAAACAGGAACGTATGATGGCACCTATTCTAATTTCATTTATTAGGTAAATCAACTCCTTAATGCACTACTCGATAATTACATGAGCAAATGAAGATAAACACACGGTAGTAAATCTTTAAAAGAGATCTTTAATTAATCAAGTGAAATGTCACGAGCCCAGATAGGCTAGTCGTGCGAGCTCGTACATCAACTCTAATCGATAGGAGAATCCTTTTCGGAGCATTACATAAGATATCCAGAATTTCTCATTAATTTACACAAATCAATAATAAGTTGAAATATAAACAAAAATTTTCAAAACTTTGACTCTCCAAAGATCTAGTCTAGACAGGTACAAGAGCTCTAATAGAATACATGAAAAGACAAATGATACAGCTTCGTCTCAGAAGAAGAACACGAAAGCTGATGCTGAATACTCCACGTCAATCAAGGAACTTTAAACCTGCCACAACCTTCAGCAAAAAGGTGTAGCAAAGTACTATCAGTACACAACATGTACCGGTAAGCATCATCGGTCAACTAAGATTAGTTCACATAACAACATAATAATTAACACACAATCGACCATAACAATTTACAACTACTCCATCACACAACAATACACTAAGTTTATTCACCACATTATCATTTCTTAGGTCTCATCAAAGTCCTTGTGATTACCCTATAAATCTTGCCATCAATTAGTCTTTCCATCTGCCTCTTTCCTATTCCACTGCATTGAATGCTTAGATTGCTACAGTAGTTCCTATATTGCGGCAATCTATCCACTGCAGTGATATCCCAAAGTCAGTACCCAATTTTCCCCTGATTCCATTTTATTTTTATCCCTCCATATAACCTTGTAGCACAACTACCTTTCTTACCATTTCACTATCATTAACCAAGTTTGTCTCTACCATTACTAAACCTATTTAACTACTTATAAGATTCCATGACCCTCCTTAATTTAGTACATTAAATAATTAAGTCAAACCCACTTTCTCCCGGTATTTATCTACCTTTATTTAAAACCCATTATATTACCTTCTACAACTCACCAAGGACCACTTTGATCAAACATTCATTCACAAATATAAATAAATAGTTAAAATACACACAAGAAATCATTAGAATATATCGAGGGAGTTCAGTCCCCCAAAATTAAAGTACATGAACATACCTACCTCCGTACTACGAATATGTCATATAATATCATACATGTAGCTTATCGTCATATAATGTGTTCCAATGGTATTTTTCACCTCAAACCCGACTCTTGCCGGTATATCTTGTCTTACACTTGTATACCTGTACCTTTTAGTCACTGCAGTCATATGTATATCAAACCATATCCTCCCCATTTCTGTCTCACAATCATACCATCAATGATATGCTGGGCACACACCTTCGTCACATCACTGTACACACATGCCAGAGGGTTTTATGCTTGCCCTTTCAGTCATGACCTGCAAGGGACTCTAGAAATTCATGTACCGTACACCCACCCGTATGAGACCTTCATCATACTGTCTGTGTACTCATATTTGAACACCTAGCCGCATGGTTTTTTAGCCATACCTGTTTGTGTACTCCCTCATACCGCTTACCCGGATGCTCACCTCTGGCGCGAGCCACTCATGTCTCCATCCCTCATTCAATGTCTGGTTGCACTAGTTTGCTCATCCAAGTTCTCTCCCTTCAGCCTTAGGCCTCGCATTTCCAATCACCTCGATGGTTTGCCAGAACATAGTACATAATATTTCATTCACGTATTCGATAAGTACAACCTCTCCCCATAATTTCAGGGCCACACATCATAACACAAATTCCTGCAATCACAAAGAGCAAGAGTTATATATCAAATATTTTTAACAAAGTGCCTAGTTTCGAACTCAATTTCATACCGAGGTAGTTATAACATCTAGTCTATCCTTAACATCACGAGGAATCACAACCTAGACTGCTCACAAGAATGGGATCCACTGTAGTGGCATTACTACAACGATTCTATAACCGCTGCAGTGGTATTGTTCAACAGTACTTTGACCAGTTCTCCTCCTAAATTGTACCACAAATCATTTTCTTCCCAAAATCAGGTAACCTATCTCCCAAATCACCCACCACCTTAGAGGCTACGTCCTATCAAGTTTATTTCAACAATTAATTTTAATAGGGCAATCATAATCACAATAATGTCCATAGACCCAAACAATATGTTATCATTCACAGCATATACTGGTTATTATCAAAAGGTTTAAATCTTTTAGTTCACGAGTTTTATATCGCGTCTTGTAATAATCATAGTCTACCTTTAAAAATTTAGTTACTGTATTCTATAAACATGATTTCTATGACTAATTGTTCAAAATTTCAACTCAGGAAGAATGACTCTATAATTTTGTGTGTATATATATACACACACATACACACATATGCATATATATTCAACAACAATGCTCGAAGATCATTTCGCACACAATCAATTAATTCTCACGTACACCCTCCAGCATTGTAATACCCAAAAACCCTAAGATTAAGCCTGGAGTTGAAACGGAGAAAATAGAAATTTTTTCACCAGGTCATAAGACTAGTTTTCTAGTGACCCTTCAGGAACCCCACGAGTCATTAAGTGACTCATGGGGAGAGGCTGGGACTTGGTTGAAAATTTTATGTTTAGGGTGACCACGGGTGTGACCACGAGTCATGGTTAACCCCACGACCCGTTAAGTCACTGGTAGTCAAAGGAGGCTGAACTGTTAAGGAAAGTTAGACAATGGACCTAACGGCTAGTCACCACGAGTCATGATCAAAACCACGATTCGTTGGGTGGCCTGTGGTAAAGAGTTGGTTGAAGATAGGAGAATACTCGGTTGCTAGGTTCACCACGAGTCGTGGTGTCCTTTGTGGTGATCCGCAGAGGAAGAATTGGTGGTGTTCATGATGACTGGTGACCATGAGTCATGGTCACTGGTAACAAGTCGTCCAGTCGCTCGTTAGGACTAACAATCTATTTTTCCCTACGAGTTTATTAAGGGCTTTTCCATAATTTCTAAGTTTCTAAGGCCTAAAGTACGTCATTTTAAGGTCAGAATGGAGTGTTTTAAGAAGGGTTTATGTCATTCTAAGCTCATCCTAATTCATGCATGCAAGTGTAGAAGTTTGAGAGGTGATCAAGCCTAGTTCTACAAAGTTCTTCCTCAATTCTATTTGAGCAATCAAGGAAGTGGTAAAATCAGATTCCTTCCGGTATGTAAGGCTATAAATGGGTGCAATAGTCAACACCCATGCCCAATTCCCTCTTAATTCATGAAAATTCTAGTTGTTGAATCTATGGAGTTTTTACCCAATGTGTGAATTCTCTAAGTATCGATCATGGGTACAATCCAAACATGTTTATAATGTTATTTTATAATCTATGGGAAGATTTTGTGACTATTTTAAATATAAGTTTATAGATTTAATTTTTAAATCCAATTATGCCCAATTGTGAATGTTTATGAAAAATCAAGCTATGATTTCATGATTATCTTGATCTTAACAAGCCTAATTATGACTTATGCTTTATGGTTTGATTTCTCTCAAGTACTTATCATGGATTTATGAAATTTCAAGTTTACGCATGTTTACAAGTATGCATTTATTTCATGATTTATGGATTTATGACTCTTGGCAAACTCATGGGCCCTTGTTAAAGGATAAACATGTATTTTAAATGGGGATCAATGATGTTGTTATTTATTTGGCCATGAACTTCACGAATGATGTTACAGTTACTATACGAGCCTAACATGCTATTTTTGAGAGAAGTGTCTAGCACCGAGTAGCCTGATATTTAAAGGACTACACTGGTGTCTCAGAACTACATGCCATCGTAGGTTTACTTATATATATATATATTCCAATGTTAATGGATCCCCTCTTCGTTATATCACATACTACACGTCCCTTGCCTGGAAAGCCTGGGACGACTCTATCCACTTGAGTGAGATAGTTGGGGCATTATGTAAGTCTCTACCATGATGGTGTCAGTTATGATAAGTCCTCCCATTGTTCCTCATGATTTATGCATGGTTATGTTTATGCACTTTGGGTCAAGTCATGTTTAATAAATCTTTTCTCTTATGATTATGAATATGAATGACTTACGAATGTTCTAACAACCTTGAGCCTTATGTTTACATTCTGAATTTATGTTATGAGCATGTCATCCTACGCTTTTGAACTTTTATGTATTTTAACTGTCCTTTTTTACTTACCTTGTATACTCAGTACATTCAATATACTGACCGCATACTCTATGTTGTATGGTTTCATAATACAAGCTCTGATATCCAGGCCCAGTCTCACCGCTAGTCAGACTTCTGGAGTTAGCACTTCTTAGTCTCAGTTGGTGAGTCCTCATGTTACGAGGGCCCTTCTTATCAGTTCTATTTCGTCTTTTAAGTTTTAGATTTTAATGAGTTAGTTGCGGTCTTGCCCCATCAACTCATTAGTACTAGAGGCTTTAGGGACATAGTTGTATTTCAACTTTAGACTTGTGCATGTAATTAGATGTTATGTTTTTTTAGATTTCCGCTATGTTATTTATGATGATCTTCCGCTTACCTATGATTGAGTTAGATGTATATTCATGCCAAGGGTCAATTTTGAGCCTCTCGGGATTTCTTATCCCGTGTCTCGATCTGGGCCTATGTTTGGGTTGTCACAAACTTGGTATCTGTTATACCTTAAAAGCCCAAAGACCAGACCCGAAAGTTGAAATGGAGAATAATTAAAATTTGGCATCAGGTATCAGAATGGGTCATGAGGTGAACTGTGGTGGCAGCCCACGAGTTGTTATGTGACTCGTGGTGAGGCTCAAAACCTGAATTGAAATGTGATCCCCACGGACGTGACCACGAGTCATGGTCAGGCCCCACGACTCATTGTGTCAGTCGTGGGAAGTGGTGGTTGATAAAAGAGAAAGGAGAAGATAGTGTACCTAACAGAAGGACCCCAAGAGTCGTGTTCAGTCACCACGATTTGTGTGATAATTCATGACCAGCAGAGTAAAGTTTAATTGAGATTGAGGCAGTGTACATGATGGGTAGTGACCACGAGTAGTGTTCACTAGTAATGAGTCGTTAAGTCACCCATGACGAGCCCAGATGACTTGATAAGGAGTGTACATGATGGACGATTCCATGAGTTGTGGCCAGGTGTGAAAAGTCGTCATGTCCCTCGTGGAGACTGACTGGCAGTTATTTTCTGCGAATTTAGTAAGGGATATTCCGAAATTCCTAAGACCCAAAGGCCTAAACTACATCATTTTGAGTTATAAATGATGAATTTTAAAGGGGTTAAGTTTATTTTAGGCTATTTTCATTCATGCATGCAAAGATAAAAAATTAGGGAGGTGATCAAGCTTGTTGTTCCTCAAATTCTCTTCAATTTCTTCTTGGGCATTCAAGGGAGTGTAAGAATCAGATATAATTATGTATGTAGGTTTATGAGTGGGTGAATCCTTTCACACCCATGCCCAATCCCTCCCTAAATCATGAATTTCCTATCTCTAATCTATAGGTTCTAACCCTATGCTTGAAATTCCTAATTCTCTACATGAGTATGATCTAAATATGTTTCTACTATTGAATTATGATTTATAGGCAAGTTTTATACTATTTTCAATTAAAATCATGTTTCAAGTTTTTATGAATTAAAGAGCCTATTAATGAAAGATGAGATTTGTGATGAATATATTATTATGATGAGGTATTATGATGAAAAACATGTTTTCAAAATACCCATGTTTATAATCATATTTTCCATGTGAATTGATTATTTTAAAGCATGTTAAATTATTGGGCAATACCCACATGTTCAAGTATGATTTATGATTTCCCGAGTTAAGCTAACCACATGGTCTTGGAGCAAAGACTCTCAATTATATTATAGCTTGTGGTATGGTTTGAGTTAAAGCTTCTCATATGCATGATTTCAGATTTGAGATGTATTTGATTATTGAGCTTCGTCAATACACGATATTGAGCTTCGTTGAAAAATTATGGAGAGCATACGCATATTTTTGGGAGTAGTGTCTCGCACCAAGTAGGCCAAGGGTCAATTACCCTATGCCTTAGAACTACGCGCCAACGTAGGTTAATGCTTTCATATATTACTATGGGATCTCCCTTGTGATCTATCCCCTTCCCTATTGGGCTACGAGCTTGATATCGATATCATGGTATCGTCCTTAGCCCTAGCAAGGCTTTAGACGGCTCTTCCCACTTGACTATGATAGTTGGAACCACATAGGCTCTATCGTGGTGTGTTGGTTAAAAGACAAGTGTCCCATTGTTCCTCATGATTTAAGTTATGCATGTTCAGTATTCATGAGATTTATATATCTATATATGTTTTAAGGCAGGTTTGACTCAATGTTCAGTTTTACTCATGACTATCAGCTTTGAGTTAATCAATTCATTTATGATGTTATGTTATGTCATGATGAGATCATGATTTCAGAAAGAATGCATGCAAGCCCTACTCTAAGATTCTTATTATTTATGTTTTATATTATGCATTTTTTTAAATGATTGTACTTTTCTAAGCGGTTTTACTTACCTTGTATACTCGATACGTTCCACGTACTGACCGCATACTCTATGTTGTATCATTTTATGATACAGGATTAGGCTCTCAAGCTCAGCCCTATTCTTAGATAGTCTTCAAAGTTAGCATCCTACATTTTTTGCTGAGTCATTATCTTTCGAGGACTGGACTTATTTAGATTTCCTTTATGTAATTCAGTTTCTATCTTATTCGAGTTAGTTGGGGTCTTATCCCATCAACTCATCATGTTTACAAGCTTTTCAGACAAAAGGATGTATTCAGCTTTAGATTGTGTGTGTGAATTATGATGTTATGTTTATTTCAGACTTCCACTAAGATTATTATGTTGATTCTTTAGTTTATTTGATCGAGTTAGATCTATGCTTATGCCATGGGTTGACTTTGGGTCTCACGAGGCTCCTTGTCCCGTGTCTCGATCCAGGCCTCCGTTCGGGTCGTGACTGATTAGAGGGTGCGGGTGAGCAGATTTGTTCATGGTGTGGTGGGCTATTTGGACAAGGATTGTAGGACCACTATGCTCCACTAGAACATGGACTTCCATCGGATAGTTTTGTATGCCCAACAGATGGGGGAGGCGCATATGAGAGAAAGGGAAGCCAAGAGGGCCAGGACCGATGACTACAAATTCTCATAGCTGAGGTCAGGTAGTGGGCACTGACAACAGACCCACCAGAGATCTTCAGCCCCAGCATCTTTGGTGTTGAGTGTGCCATCCAGGACTAGGCATGATCTGAGGGAGCGAGCAGTAGGCTCGAGGGGTCGGAGTAGCAGACCCACAGATTCTAGTATACCAGCTTGCCGTAGATGTGGTCGGGGGGACACGGGCTAGTGCTTAGCAGGTACAGGTGCTTGTTTCAGGTGTAGGAAGCCTGGACACATGCTTAGATATTTCCCAGCAGCGAGACAGGATCATAATGCGGGCCGAGGCATAACTTCTAGTTCAGCATCCCCACCCGCATGTTCAGCACAACAGGGGGCATCTACCAGTACAGGTGGCGGTCAGCGCCAAAACAAATTCTATGATTTAGCATCCCACCAGGAGCAGGAAGTCTCCCCGGATGTGGTTACTGGTATGTTATGATTTTTCCATCTTGATGTTTATGCCTTGTGAGATCTAGGGTCTTCTTTTTGTTTTTTGACACCTTATGTGGTAGTATCCTCGGAGTTAGTCCCGAAGTCTTGTCAGAATCCTTCTTAGTTTCTACTCTAGTAGGTGAGCCAGTTGTAACTAGACGGGTGTACAAAAGTTGCCCAGTCTAAGTCCTTCAGAAAGTCACCTCAGTAGATTTGATAGAGTTAGCCATGATGAATTTTGATGTTATCCTCGGCATGGATTAGCTGTTTGCATGTTATGCCTCAGTTAATTATAGAACTCGGGCAGTAGAGTTCAGATTTATGGGAGAGTCAGTCTTAGAATGGAAGGGTAGTTGAGCAGTGTTTATAGGTCATTTCAGTTCCTACCTTAAGGGCACAAAAATGACTTCCAAGGGTTGTGTGTACTATCAAGTTAGGGTTAAGGATGTTGAGTCCGAGACCCTGACTATCCAGTCAGTTCCAGTAGTATGTGAGTATTGAGAAGTCTTCCCAGATGATTTAACAGGAATCCCTCTCGAGCGGGAGATTGATTCTGGTATTGACCTTCTTCCCGACATGCAGCCTATATCTATTCCTTCCTACAGGATGGCTCCAGCCAAGATAAAGAAGTTGAAAGAACAGTTCAAAGACCTGTTAGATAAGGGTTTCATTAGACCGAGAAAGTCCCCATAGGGTGCACCAGTTCTCTTTGTTTGAAAGAAAGATTGTTCTCTTCATATGTGTATTGATTATCGGCAATTGAACAAATTCACCGTAAAGAACAGGTATCCTTTACCCAAGATTGATGATTTATTAGACCAACTTCAGGGTCCCAAGGGCTTTTGGTTGATAGATCTCAGATCCGGGTACCATCAGCTCAGTGTTTGGGAGAGCAATATCCCGAAGACAGCCTTCAGGATATGGTATGGTCATTATGATTTTGTAGTTATGTCTTTTGGGCTAACGAATGCTCCTGCAGCGTTTATGGACTTGATTAATAGTGTGTTCAATCCATACTTGGATATGTTAGTGATTGTGTTTATTGATGACATCTTGATAATTACTCTCGAAGCGAGGAGGATCATGCAGCTTATTTGAGAATAGTGCTTTAGATTCTCAAGGATCAACAATTATATGCTTAATTTAGCAAGTTTGAGTTTTGGTTGAACTCCATAGCATTTCTGGCACATGTGGTGTCATGTGAGGGTATAAAGGTGGACTCTTAGAAAATAGAAAGGTGAAGAATTGGCCTAGGCCAGTGAATCCTTCAGATATCTGGAGCTTTTTCGGTTTAGCCGGCTACTATCAGATGTTGTTGGAGGTTTCTCATTAATTGCAGCACCTTTGAACAAATTGACCTAGAAGAAGGTGAAATTCCAATGGTCGGAGGCTTGTGAGAAGAGCTTCCAAGAGTTGAACACTCAACTTACTTCATCACCGATATTAGCTCTACCGGCGGGTACTGATGGGTGATGAAAGGTGTACTTACACACTTCATAGACGTATTTTGCCCACACCTTACTATGTTTTGAGAACAAATTATGTGTGCTTTAATGTGTTTATGTTACATATTTGTGAAAACGGCTAACACACGGGATGAGATGTTTTTAGGGCTTAAAATGATGAATTTGAAGGTATTTAAGGCTTATTGATCTAATGTGAAGACATGGGATCGAAAGATGCAAAAATTGAAGTCCGCACGATGTTGGCACTGCCATGCGTGAGGCAACCCTCTTTCAGCGGTATGCTTGGCGCGCGTCAGCCCTCCTTCAGCTCAACAAAAGGTGTGAGGTGTCAACATTTCTTGGCAGGGGCAGGCGTGAGGTGCCCCAACGTTGGTGCACAGACACACGTGACACAACACTTCTCCCGCGCGATAGAACGCATGCGGCAGCTTCCTTCCCCACGCATTGGCATGTGCTATGTGGCACTGGACGCGGCAGTGCCAAGAGGCGACGCGGCAAGGAGTTTCCAATGCCAAAAAAATTGTTTCCTACATCAACTAGGAAGAGGAAATTAACAAATCCCAAGCCAAATTCATCAAGGAATAAGGAAGACATAAATCTACTATAAATACCCCTATATTTTCATGTAATAGCTATGAAGTTTTAAATTAAGTTTTAGATGAAGTTCTGAATGAAGCTTTGAGTATCAAGATTTACATCAAGTTTCAAGTCTTACAATCTATTTTTGAGAGTTAGTTTTATTTTGAGATACGATTGTAAAGTTGTTCTTCCGAATTTTGCGTTAATCAAGTAAAGGTTCTTCCGATCATTGTTGTAAGTATTATTTTACGCTTTTGTCTATGAATGCTATTAAATTACTTATGAACATGATAGGCTAAAACTACCACAACTAGAGTTGTGGGAACCATGGTGAATTAACGAACTAGGGTTAGCACGAAGTAATTCTAAACCAATATTAAACGTTTCTATTGTATTCCCTTCATCTTTAATGATTCATAGTGGTGCACAACGTTAGGTAGTGCCTGAATTCTTTACTTGCTTTGGTCTAAGAGGTAGAGATTAGGGAAAGAGAATTACAACGGAGCCTTGATCTTTATGATCATTGTATTAACTTGAGTTATGGTCGCATTGATAGTTATATCTTGAACTTAGTGATAACGGTTAGTTTGTAAAACTCATGAGACTTGGTCAAGTAATTGAGGATAGTCATTCAATAGGGATTGGTTGATCGTTTGAATGAACTTAAGTTATCAGTTCTATAAGTAAAGTATTGGAATAGATCACTAGTGTAAACCTCGAAGTAGTTAAGGATCCATGGGGAACACTTACCCTAGTTAATTGCATAAATTTGGAAACAATCACCAACTTCTCAACATTGTTACTTATTTTTACAAATCCCCCCTCTTAGGTAATAATCGACTAAAAAAGATTAAGCACTAGCATTTTTCTACATCCTTCCATATTTCCTGTGGGATCGACCCCAACCTCTAGTTGGATTCTTTATTGACAACGTCCGCTTCATACTTTAGTTGGAAGTATGGTTTGAGCATTATCAATGGGTTCGTGGTGTATTGTGATGCTTCAAGGATCAAACTTAGGTGTGTAGTGATGCAGCATGGAAAAGTTATAGCATATTCCTCCATACAACTAAAAGTTCATGAGAAGAATTACCTGACCCATGATCTTGAATTGGCCACGGTGGTGTTCTCCTTGAAGATATGGCGACATTATTTGTACGGGGTCCACGTTGATATGTTTACAGACCATAAGAGTTTACAATATGTTTTACCCAAAAGGATCTTAATCTTCGGCAAAGAAGGTGGTTGGAGATACTCAAAGACTATGATATGAGTGTCCTTTTCCATCTGGGCAAGACTAATGTGGTGGTAGATGCACTTAGTAGGCTCTCTATGGAGAGTGTGTCCCATGTGGATGAGGGAAAGAAGGAGCTGGTGAAGGATGTGCATCAACTTGCTAGGTTGGGAGTTAGGTTGCTTGACTCGACCAATGGTGGTGTTATTGTTCAAAATGGATCAGAATCGTCCTTGGTGACTGATGTGAAAGCTAGAGAATATGAAGACCCAAATTTGGTAAAGTTAAAGGAGCCATTCAGAATCAGAAGGTAGAGGTCTTCTCCAAATGGGGAGATGGTGTGCTTCGTTACCAGGGCCGCTTATGTGTTCCGGATATGGATGGTTTGAGAAGCTGGATGTTGCATGAGGCTCATGGATCTAGGTATTCTATCCATCCAGGTGTCACCAAGATGTACCATGACCTCCGGGAAGTCTATTAGCGGAATGGCATGAAGAAGGACATTGCGGATTTTATGGCTAAGTGTCCAAATTATCAGCAAGTGAAGGTCGAGCATTCAAGGAGGTGTACTTCATGATATAAGTATTCCTACTTGGAAGTGGGAAGAAATTCATATGGATTTCATCACATTTTTACCTCGCACTCATCGACAATATGACTCCATTTGGGTTGTAGTAGACAGGTTGACCAAGGCCGCTCATTTTCAACCAGTAAAAACCACAGATTTGGCGGAGGATTATGCCAAAATATATATTCGGGAGCTAGTTCGATTGAATGGAGTACCCTTATCCATCATTTTAGACAGAGGTACCCAAGTTACCTCTCAATTTCAGAGGTCATTTCAAAAGGACAAGGTACTCAGGTTAAGCTCAGCGCAACATTCTATCTGCAAATGAATGGTCAAGAGAAGCGGAAAATTAAGACTCTAGAAGACATGTTGAGAGCATGTGTGATTGACTTCAAAGGTAGTTGGGATGATCACTTTCCTCTTATCGATTTTTCATACAATAAGAACTACCATTCCAACAGTCAAATGGCTCTATTTGAGGCTCTCTATGGGTGGAGATGTAGATCGCCCATTGGCTGGTTCGAAGTTGGTGAAGCTGCGATGATAGGACCAGATTCAGTCTACGAGGCTATGGAGAAGGTTTAGCTCATACGGGACAGGTTGAAAACAACTCAAAGTTGCCAAAAGTCCTATGCCGATGTGTGAAGGAGAGAATTAGAGTTTGAGGTGAATGATTGGGTGTTTATGAAGGTATCTCCCATGAAGGGAATGATGTGGTTCGGAAAGAAAGGAAAACTCAGCCCTCGATATATTGGCCCTTACTGGATTGTAAAATGGATTGGCAAAGTGGCATATGAATTGGAGTTTCCCTCAAAATTAGCTTCCATCCAGCTCTAGTTATCCCGGTGGACAGTATTGGTATGAAAGACAACCTTAGTTATGAAGAGGTTCCTATAGAAATACTGGATCATCTGGTATGAAGGCTAAGGAACAAGGAAGTAGCTTCAGTCAAGGTTTTATGTAGGAATTAGTAGGTTGAAGGAGCAACATGGGAAGCCGAAGCGGATATGATGGCTAGATACCCCCATTTACTCTCTACCGGCTTAGTTCCAGCTTGAGGTATTAGTTTTTGCTCTAAAACACTATTTAGTTTTCATGTTCAGTTCATGTGGCAAAGTTTCTTTTATGTATATTGATGTATTTATGATTAGTGAATTCAGTTCAGCTACGTAGTTTGAATCGGAGATAGTCATTCTGTTAGTTTTAAGCCTAAATGATCAGTATTTGAATATGACGATTGCATTTCTCCACTTTTCTGTATGTTTTCTAATATTTGAGGACAAATGTTCCCAAGGGGGAGATATTGTTATACCTAGAAGCCCAAAGATCAGACCCGGGAGTTAAAACGAAGAAAAATTAAAATTTGGCATCAGGTATCAAAATGGGTCGTGGGGTGACCTGTGAGGGCAGCCCACGAGTAGTTATATGACTCGTGGTGAGGCTAGGAAGGTGTATTGAAATGTGATCCCCACGGACATGACAACGAGTCGTGGCCAAGCCCCACGGCTCGTTGAGTCAGTCATGGGAAGTCGTGTTTGAGAAAAGAGATAGGAGAAGGTAGTGTTCCTAACGAAAGGACCCTATGAGTCGTGGTCAGTCACCATGATTCATGGTATAAGTTGTGACCAGCTGACCAGCAAACCCGATTAATGAACATGTTACTCATGTTAATTTTTGGGCATCCTTTCACATGTTGGCATAGGCCATGACCGCGTAAATTAATCAGCAGGTGATGGCTCATGTTCTCTAGAATGGGAACGCAACGGCGGCTAGAGTAAGAGACTTTCTCAGGATGAACTCACCCGAGTTCTTGGGGTCAAAGGTGGACGAGGAACCATATGAGTTCTTAGAGGAGTTCCAGAAGATCACCAAGATTATGGGGGTGAAGGGGACAGAGAGCGCAGACTTAGCCTCCTAGCAGCTGAAGGGGGTCACTCATATATGTTTTCGTCAATGGAAGGATAGTCGGGGAGTCGGAGCAATTCCCGTAAGCTGGGATGAGTTCATGACTGCCTTCCTTGATAGGTTTTTCCCTAGAGAGTTGTGGGAGGCAAGGGAGGCGGAGTTCATCAACTTGAGGAAAAATATTATGACTGTCCAGGAGTATGAGTTGGAGTTTACCCGATTGTCCAAGTATGCACTGGAGATAGTAGCTGACCAGAGGGCTCAGGTGAGCAGGTTCGTGAACAGAGTGGCAGACTCCTTGGTCAAGTAATGCAGGACCACCATGTTGCACAAGGACATAGACTTTTCACGTTTGGTGATATATGCCCAAACAACAGAGGCGGAGTAAGTGACAGAAAATGAGAGAGAGAACAAGAGGGCTAGAACAGGAGATTAAGAGTTCTCCCATCAGAGGAGGAGTGGTGGACACCGTTCATGCTCCCAGCCGAGATCATAAGCCCAAGCACCTTCGACAGCAAATGTTCCGTACAGACCTAGGGTAAGGAAGATTACCTATCCAACTTGCAAGAACTGTGGGAAGAACCATTTGGGAGAATGCATGGCTGTCTCAGACGCTCGAAGAGCCCCTTTTTTACTAGTAAGGACTCAGGAACCAAAAAAAGTTGCGCGAAAGACCTTTTCTTCTCTGCCCTCTCCTCTCCAAAGGCCAAGGGAGACTGCCGAACGGAAAGATCCATTAGATAATGAACTATTCATTCTAAGCCATCTCTGACGATTAATCAATAATTCAAAGTGCTTTTCTTGCGTATTCTTGATAAACCTCTTCAGTAGCTCCGACAGCCCGCCAATTGCAGCAGGGCACATCTTCTAGTACAGGTGGAGAACAACGTCATGTCACGACCTGAACATAGGCCCGGATCGAGACACAAGACAAGGAACCCCGACAGGCTCCAAGTCAACCAATGGCATGAACATAACATCTAACTCAATCAATAAAAATGGAAGATCAAAATAATTAACATAGCAGAAGTCTAAACGTAACCTAACATCTGAATACATCACACGAGTATGAAGCTAAATACATACTAAAAAGCCTCTAATATTGATGAGTTGATGGGACAATACCCCAACTAACTCACTATAGTCTGAAACTTAAAATACATAACATGACTAAAGAGAAAAGGGCCCTCGAAAAATGAGGACTCACCAACTGGGACTGAGAAGTGATAATTTCGGATGTCTGACTAGCGGCGGGGCTGAGTCTGGATATCGGAGCCTATATCATGAAATGATATAGCAGAGAGTATGCAGTCAGTATTTGAAATGTACCGAGTATTCAAGGTAAGTAAAATGAATAATTTAAAATACATTACAGTTCATAAGAGTAGGACAGCATGATCATAATGTAAACACCATAATGTAAACATAAGGCTCAAGGTTTTCAAAACATTCATAAATTAACCATATTCATAATCATAAGAGAAAAGCTTTATTGAGCATGACTTGAGCCAAAGTGCATAATAATAAACATGCGTAAATCATGAGGAACGGTGGGAGATTCTTACAACCAACATACCTCATATGAGCACACATGGAGCCCAACCTGTAAACCCCTAGTCGGGAGGGTGTTCTTACCTTTACAAGAGTAGAACCATGAAAAAGGTATGATATCACTCATAAAAGGCCCATTTGAGGTCAAGGGGACAGTCTCAAGGGAGGTCCCATCGTGACCTACGGTGGCACGTAGTTCTTAGATTCGGGGCAAAATCTAGGCCCCGAACCTACTCGGTGTTAAATACTACTCCCAAAACATATATAGTGCTCATAGGATAACATACATGAAATTCATGGGCTAGTTAAATAGTGATAATCATAAGCATGCTTGATAATACGTGAACTAGACATGAAATAAGGCCTGTGAGTCGGCCATAATCATAAATCATAAATCATGAAATTCATGCATATTTGTAAAACATGTATATACTTGATATTCATAAATCCATGATGAGTACTTGAGAGAAATCATATCATAAATCATAAATCATAATTTAGGGCTTAAGAAGATCAAGATCATAATGGAACCATAAATTGACTTTTCATGAAGCTTACATAATTGGGCATATTTTAATTAGAAGTTTAAACAATAAATTAATAGTAAAAAAATATAAAATCTGCCCATAGACAATAAAACACGATTTGATACATAAAGGAATTGACCCATAGATAGATCATAGAGAATTTCACAAGAATTGAAATAAACCCCATAGGATCATGAAACATGAATCTAAGATTGGAATTCATGGAATTGAAAGGAATTTTGAGCATGAGAGTGAAAGGCATTCATAGCCTTATATACCTGGTTTGATGATCCTTCTTGTCTTGAAGATTCAAGAGGAATTGAGAAGTTGGAGGTGATGAACCCTAGCTCCTTCTTGAGAGAAAATCTAATCTAAGCATGTTTGAAGAGAGTATGGATTTAGGCTATGTTAAACCCTTTTATCTGACCTAAAGAAAGACCAAAACAATGTCGTTTAGGAGTTAGAAGCATAGAAGTTTACCAAAATGCCCCAAAACTATCGAAATAAAACATACAACTGGCAGTTACTACGACCAATAGTACGGGTCATAGGTTGATTGTACGACTTGTATTGAGAGTCGCACAATGCATGTTGTAGCTTCACTAAATCGTTCATAACTTTTTACTCAGAACTCCGATTAAAGAAAAATCAGATTCGTAAAGAAGACGCAAAGAGATTCAATTTGATAAACTGAATCACCAAAACCATTTTTTAAAATAGAAGCTATAGTCGTTTGAACTTGACCCTTATAAAAACTTATATGAACACTCGATCAGTAAGAAGGCTCTCAACTCAACTTTGTGGTAGAGGCTCCTTATGCCTTAATTTTCATCTAATGCACTCCTTATACTAAGGAATTGATATTAACACCTTATTTCTTAAAATTCATCAGGCTCAGGTCTATCCATATACCTAAAACAGTTTCAAACTTATCCCAGAAGTCTGAGGCATTATAATATGCCAACTCACGAACAAACTGACTTTTTGCACCATCATATTATGACTCGTACCATGAGTCGTACCACCAACCTACGACTCATGGTTTCCTCCAATGACTAAAGGGTCCATTTTTCCCCAACTCTTTGAATATTTCCACGACTCGTACCATGACCGATAACTCTATCCTACGAGTCATACTATTACCCATACAATCATTCACATGATAACTCCAAAGACTTTCTATGACTTCTAGCCGCGGGTCGTACCCACATGCTACGGCTTGTAGTTGACACTCGTGGTTGGGAAATAACTTATCTGATCTGGACAATGGGTCTTCTACGACCCGTACTACCAACCTACGACTCGTAGGTTGAGTATTTTTCCTGCTGATCACACTTCAAAATCTCAGGTTTAGTCTGAGGAAATTTTGGGATATTATAATATCTCCTCCCTTGGAAAATTCATCCGCGAATGTGGGTTAAGCATACAGAAGAATTGGGGAAAGAACTGCAATCCCAAATACTAAACATCTGAAGCTAAAAACTGATAAAGTGACTGAGTCCGGACTGATAGGCATGATTGAACTTAATTCATGAAACATACATACATGCTAAGACATGAATGGAACTATTATGCACGAACTTGACATAAAACTGAATAGAGTTCTAAGGATGAAATTTATACCTCCAGCTGGAACTGAGCTGCTAGGAAAACACACCAGTATTTAGCCACCATATCTGCTTCAGCTTCCCTCGTAGCTCTCTCAACAAGCTGATTCATCCACAAAACTTTCACCGAGGCTATTTCCTTGTTCCTCAACTTACGAACCTGATGATCTAGGATCTCAACTAGTACCTCATCATAGGTAAGGTTGTCCTTCACCCTAATTTCCTCTATCGGAACCACTAAAGATGGATCTTCGATGCATTTCTTCAACAAGGACACATGAAATATCGGATGCACCAAAGCTAACTCCGCTGATAGCTCCAACTAATTGGTCACCTTATCAACACGTCTCACAACCCTATATGGCCCAACATACTGGGGACTAAGCTTCCCCTTCTTTCCGAATCCTCAAAGAATCAAGAAATCTCTACTTGCTTTAAAATGAAGCTCAAGCATCAAATTATGTATTTCCCTTTCCGTAACCATTTCGAATTATCAAAATATGGTCAAATACGTATTCTACATAAGAAAATAAAACCATGGACACCCATATTGATATACTTCTATCCTGGGCCCAAAAAGTCAACCCAAAAGTCAATCCCGAGACCTATAGAGCACAACTGGAATTTTATTTAAATATCATATTACCCATAATGTAAAGAACTCAAATATGAAATTTCATCGAAAACGGAGCTCAAATAAACTTTGAATTCCTCAAAATATGGTCTCTTAACTCTAGACTCAAAATTCTCAGTTTTCCTCCAATAAATGCACGGATACAACTGAAAACCAACTAATGAAATCATGGAGAAATACCAAATTAAGGATTACATACTTACCCTCCTTGTTAAATAGAGAAAAATGCTATAAAAATCACTCAATTATGAACTCCAGAACTACAAATATACTCAAAATACCAAATATACACAGTCTGTGCAAAAATACAATACTCGGGTATTTATATAGGGCTGCATCAGAACCGCACCAATAACTTTAATGTTTACTAAAATGGCCATAAATTCATCAACAAACTAAAAATGCAACAATTCTTTTTCCTATAGTTCCCAAATAATGATAAGGGCCTATTCATTCAATCAAAACTCCATTTGGTGCTCGTTTGCCCAGTCAGACATTATTTTTGCTCGTTCAAGAATTATTTCATTGTTTGTAATAAAACCCGATCTTGACTTATCGAAATTGCACCAGAATTTTAAGATAACTCCTATAATTCATGCTAAAAATTTTAAAAGTCTCGGAATAATTTTTCGATGTCAAAAACTAAAAACCAACCTCTGAGTTGTCACATTTTATGCTAAAAATCATGCTAAAACATACAAAATGCTTAAATCCACTCGAAACTCATATGGAATTCTACGATCACAAACCAAATATGCAATTCAATCATAAAACACATTCCGGACCTATTGGAATCATCAAATCACCGATATGAGGTCGTTTGACCATGGTAAAAATTAGCTTCCTTAAAGCTCATAAATCCAATCAAAGGTTCAAATCACTCCTGAACACCTCGGGATCCATGCAGACTACCCAACTAAGCCAAAAATCACCATCCGGAACTAATAGAACTTTCAGAACCCAAATTCGAGCTTGTTAACCTGAAATGTTTACTTTGGTCAAACCTCTCAAACTTCAAACCTTCCGATAACCAAAAATCTTATCCAATCTTCATTAGTTCATCTTGGAAATTGTGTCATCCATCTCCGCAAGTCATAAGTAAAAAAATGAGGATACGGAAAGGTTCAACCTAGGGAACTGGATCAACCATCACAAAATGACCATCCATAGAGCTAAGCATGCTGAGAGACATGAGCTTACATATATAATGAGGGACAGGACATGAAACTGAGATTTATGGAATCATGGAAGAAGACTGGAATCACCATTTGAAGTAGTTACTTCTCATTCTATGAGTATGAGTATCAATACACGTAACGAGTACTTGGAACTTAGACATGGGCATAACATGTTCACATACGACATAAGTAGAGTATCACATAGACTAAAGTATAGAAGGACACCTTAATAAACGTGGACCGATCTCCTATAGTTACTGATCTTGGACCTTCACACTCGAAACTCAAGCCATGACCTGGTCCTTCACCTTATAATCTCCCCCTTAGCTTGAAGGTCATCATTCTGAGGAATGGTCTCCTTGTTAAGGCTAGGTAAAAGTCACTATCTCTTGACTTCTCATATGCCTCTAAAGCTATCACGGAAGTCTTCATACTTCTCCAGTCGTACTCCCCCACTCTTTTGGTTCCTTACTCAAGTTCACGAATTCTTCTGCCTTAGCTTTTCTTAATTCCTGCAGGGAGAAATGACTCGAGAGTGCCTCTTATTCCACTGACTGGCGTTATTCTTCAGAGTGTGAATACACGAGTTAGAAGGATAGAAAGATATTTCATCACACGATATAGATCATGAAAGAAGGAAAATTTCCTAAAATGTTTCGTAGCCCCTTCATTATAAGTGTGGCACGCTTCACACCCATGAAAAAGATCTACTTAACTCGGATTTCGGACACCCTAGGACAATTTAAAACCTAATGCTTTGATACCAAGTTTGTCATAACAAGAACATAGGCTCGGATCGAGACACGTGACAAGGAACCCCGAGAGGCTCCAAGTCAACCCATGTTATGAACATAAAATCTAACTCAATCAATAAAAATGGAAGATCAACATAATTAACATAGCGGAAGTCTAAACATAACCTAACATATGAATACATTACAGGAGTCTGAAACTGAATACATACTATGTCTGAAAAGCCTCTATTACTGACAAGTTGATGGGACAAGACCCCAACTAACTCACTATAGTCTGAAACTTAAAATACATAACATGACTGAAGAGAAAAGGGCCCTTGAAAGATAAGGACTCACCAACTGGGACTAAGAAGTGCTAACTCCGGAAGTCAGACTAGCGGTGGGACTGAGTTTGGATATCGGAGTCTGTATCATGAAATGATACAACATAGAGTATGCGGTCAGTACTTGGAATGTACCAAGTATTCATGGTAAGTAAAACAGATAATTTAAAATACATAAAAATTCATAAGAGTAGGACAACATGATTGTATTGTAAATACCATAATGTAAACATAAGGCTCATGATTTTCAAAACATACGTAAATTAACCATATTCATAATCATAAGAGAAAAGCTTTATTGAACATGACTTGATCCAAAGTGCATAATCATAAACATTCATAAATCATGAGGAATAGCGGGAGATTCTTACAACCGACATACCTCATATGAGCACACATGGAGCCCGACCTGTAAACCCTTAGTCAGGAGGGTGTTGGTACCTTGCCAAGGGTAGAGCCATGAAAAAGGTATGATAACACCCATGAAGTCCCATTTGAGGCAAAGGGGATAGTCTCAAAGGAGGTCCCATCGTGACCTACGGTGGCACGTAATTCTGAGGTTTGGGGCAAAACCTGGACCCCGAACCTACTCAATATTAAATACCACTCCCAAAACATATATAGTTCTCATAGGATAATATACATGAAATTCATGGGCTAGTTAAATCATGAAAATCATAAGCGTGCTTGATAATACGTGAACTAGCCATGAAATCAGGTCCGTGAGTTGGCCATAATTATAAATCATAAAAATCATGAAATCCATGCATATTTGTAAAACATGTATATACTTGATATTCATAAATCCATCATGAGTACTTGAGAGAAATCATACCATAAATCATAAATGATAATTTAGGGCTTAGGAAGATCAAGATCATAATGGAACCATAAATTGAGTTTTCATGAAGCTTACATAATTTGGCATAATTTAATTAGAAGTTGAAACTATAAATTAATAGTAAAAAAATTCTAAAATCTTTCTATAGACAATAAAGCATGATTTGATACATAAAGGGAATTGACCCATAGATAGATCATTGAGAATTTTACAAGAATTGAAATAAAGCCCATGGGATCATGAAACTTGAATCTAGGATTGGAATTCATAGAATTGAGAGGATTTTGAGAATGAGAGTGAAAGAAACTCTCATTCATAGCCTTACATACCTGGTTTTATTGTCCCTTGACTTGTCTTGAAGATCCAAGAGGAATTGAGAAGTTGGAGGTGATGAATTCTAGCTCCTTGAGAGAAAATCTAATCTAAGCATGTTTGAAGAGAGAAAGGATTTAGGCTATGTTAAACCCTTTAATCTGACCTAAAGAAAGACCAAAAAAATGTCATTTAGGACTTAGAAGCATAGGAGTTTTCCAAAATGCCCTAAAATTATCGAAATAAAACCTGTAACTAGCAGTTACTACGACCAATAGTATGAGTTGTAGGTTGATTGTAAGGCTCGTCCTAAGAGTCATATAATGCCTGTTGCAGCTTCACCTAATTTCTTATATCGTTTTACTTCGAACTCTGATTGGTGCAAGATCATATGCATTGGAAAGAAGACTCAAAGGGCTTCAATTTGATATGCCGAATCACCCAAAAAAGTTTCGTAAAATAGAAGCTATAGTCATTTGAAGTTGACCCTTATAAGAACTTATACGAACACTTGATCGGTAAGAAGGCTCTCAACTCAACTTTGTGTTAGAGGCTCCTTATGACCTTAATTTTCATCTTATGCACTCCTTATACTTAGGAATGGATCTTAATTTTCATCTTATGCACTTCATCGGGCTCAGGTCTATCCATACACCTACAACAGTTTCAAAGTAAGCCCGAAAGTCCAAGGCATTATAATATACCACCTCACGACCAAACTAACGATTCACACCATCATATTATGACTCGTACCATGATTCGTACCACTAACCTAAGACTCGTGGTTTCCTCCAGTGATAAAAAGGACCATTTTTCCCAAACTCTCTAAATATTTCCACAACTCGTACCATGACCCGTAACTCCATCCTACGAGTCATACTATTGCCCGTAGAATCATTCATATGATAACTTCAAAGACTTGCTAAGACTTCTGGCTATGGGTTGTACCCACATACTACGGCTTGTAGTGAGGACTCGTGGTTCGGAAACAACTTATATGATCTGGACCATGGGTCTCCCTACGACCCATACTACCAACCTACGACTCGTAGGTTGAGTACTTTTCTTGCTGATCACACTTCAAAATCTCAGGTTTAGTCTTAGGAACTTTTGGGGTATTACACGTCAAAACCGCTCTAACACCTTCTCGACACATCAGGATAAAGGCAAATCGTCAGAAGTATTCACAAGTCTATTATGAATTATACGTGTTACTCTTTGCATGTTTCTAGCCCCAAAACCCTAGCATTGAATAGAAAAAAATCTGGTGAGGTATGTTGAGAAGAGATTGTCGATGTGTGATGTGAAGTAACTATGAGTATGAGGCTTAAAGTGAAATTTTTTGAGGTAAAGGAGAATTCAAGAGTTAGTGGTTTATCCCCAACCTTAAGAAAGGTTCAGGAGCTTTAGAATGAGGGCTTTAAACTAAGGGAGAGATGGTAAGTCTACAAGACAAGTCGAATCTTGAGTGTGCTGGTAACGGAGTCGCAACACTAATAGTTATGGGATGCCAATCCCTTCATGTTCAGATGATTTTGCTTATGCTCAATTGAAGTTACGCTATAACCATTCTTATGTGCAGACTTCAAAAATTCTAGATGGCCGCTTCATACAGCGATCCTAGTCTTACTTTGCGAAGCTATAAGTTTCAACTTCATGTCATAAACTAGCTAGGTGTGTTAACTCATGTCTTCCAGTATGCTCAGCCCTCGAACTCAGTCTTTAGAAGTTGCTTTATTAGTTGAGCAAATCAGGTTACCTCATGTATGTGCTCAGTTTTTTATGTCATGAATGATTCATGCTTATGAGTCCTTTACTATCCGTCAAACCAGATACCATGATTACTAGTTTAGTATCAGAAAGCAGGTTGAGAACAATACCTCAATCCTTACCAACTCAGTACCAGTTAGAGAAAAAGAATCCTTCTTAGTGCTCTATCTAGTTACATGTCAGGTTCATGTCTTTTAGTCCCTCTCACATCTTATCATGCATGTACAATTTTGATATTCAGTTCAGATATGTATATCACCCTGCAATCAGATACTCCATCAGTTTCAGCTATAAGTGTTCAGTATTTGGGATACCAGTTCCTTCCCCAACTTTCCAGTATGTTTACCATATATTTGAGGTCGAATGTTCCCAAGAGGGATATATTGTAAAAACTCAAAAGTTTCCAAGATCAGACCTCAGTGTTGGATGGAATTCGGCATGAAAACCAATAGAAATTTTCTCAGAACGACTCGTCCAACGGGTCATTGGTTGCTCTAAAAGCCCGTTAAATCGAGTCGTTGGAAGGGCTTCAGAAAAAGGTGCTAATGTATTTTTAATACCACGTGAGAAAACAATGAGTCGTTGTGTGAAATAATGACCCGTTAGATGAGTCGTGGTAAGCTAGCAGTTCGGACATCCCAAAAACAATGAGCCAAGTGACGATTCGTTGGTTGCTATGTTGGGTCGTTTTGAGGCGGCGTTAGTTGGAGCTTAGAAAAAGGTTTTTATTTTTGGTTCAGTGGAAATGGACGGTTACGATGAACCACTAAGTGAAGTAACAACGCGTTGTGTCGGTCATTGGAAGGATCTCAAGGATTGGACTAGTGGTGAAGACGGGAGAATGGACGAGTCGTTGGTTCGAGTAATGACTTGTCTTATCGGTCATTAGTCGAAGAAGAGAAAGATGGAAAATGGCGCCAGAAGTAACAGTGGTCACCTCGAGTCATGGTAAGGTCCAACGACTCATGTTGTGGGTCGTGTTCACTAGACAGGTAAATTTTTAATCTAAATCCCAGGGGTATTTTAGTATAGTTCTATGCTCCTAGTTCCTAAATGACATTGTTTTGAGTATTTTAAGGTTCGAATTAAAGTAGTTTTTGAAAGCCTAAGACTCTCATTCTCCAAAATAATCCATAAGGTTTTCTTCTTCTTCTTCTCCCAAGCTCAAGAGTACCTAGGGTTTCTCCTCAAGGGCTGCAAGTTCCAAGATCACTAAGGTAAGTCTTCAAACCAGGTATGTTGGACTTCAACAATGATCTCCTTCAATCCTTGTGTCCCAAAATTTTTATACTAAAACCCTAATCCATTGATGTCGAGAAAAACATGTTCTAGGGTTTCAATCTATGCATGAATTCTCCCATATTTTCTATGGATTCTATGACCCTCATGATGAATATTGATGAATTTGTGTACATGATATGCGAATAACATGATTTTAGAATTTTCACCATGATTTAGCACAAATTTCAAAATAGGGTTTTATTAAATATTCACATGCTCTTACTATGAATTCATTATATATGTCTAAAGTATGATTCGATCACATGGGTTTTCATAAATCTTGAACCTATGAATTTATATATGTGTTAAAGCATGATTAGAACCTATGGGTCTTTTCGTGAATCTAGAATAAATGATTTATACTATGATTCGAGACTGAAATGTTATGAATTTCGAGAATAAAGCATGATAGAGATCTTTCAGACTTTTGGGCCTTTTGAAAGTAGAAAGTAGCCTTAATCAGTCTCTAATGAATTCAGTATGATGTGATTGGTTGAACATTTAGGTCTTTGATTAGCTGAAGTAGCCTAGATTGATGAATAATGTCAGATTAGTGTCTTCCCTATTAAAGCATAATTGGGACTCTCAATAGTCGAGAATATTTTCCTTTGTTCAATCAGGGACTCTCAAAAGCCGAGAATGTTTCCCTTAGTTCAGTCAGGACTCTCAATAGCCGAAAATATTTCCCTTAGTTCAGTCAGGGATTCTCAATAGCAGAGAATGTTTCCCTTAGTTCAGTTAGGGACTCTCAATAGCTGACTATGTTTCCCTTAGTTCAGTAAGGGATTCTCAATAGCAGGGAATGTCTCCCTTAGCTCAGTCGGGAATTCTTAATAGTAGAGAATGTCTCCCACAGCTTACCATATTAGTTCATCTCAGCTCCGTATAGTTTCATACTTCAGTTTAAAGCTTTCTTAGCTGAATTTAGTCTCAGTTGTTAGTGGATAGTCAGTATAGTGTATAATATTAGTTCCAGTTCAGTTATGGGTATATGTATATAACCCTTATGCATCTGTCGATCATACCTGATTAAATATTTTCAAACAAAAGCTTCATGTCAATAATTATATATCTCAGACAGGGTTATTGTATTTCAATTCAATTATATTTTTAGTGATGTACTTAATATACTTCCTCCCAATATACTTGCATGTTTTATTTTTTTTATGCTTTCTGCATACTCGGTACATTTCAAATACTGACTTCATACTTTATGTGCTATATTGTCTCATGATGTAGATTCAGATTTCTAAACTCAGTGTCGCGGCTAGACACGATTTATTTCAATCTAAGATGATTGTGGTAAGTCATCATCTCTCGAGGACGAGATCTATGTTTTCCCTATTTAAGTTATCATTCAGTTTTCAGACTTTAGGAGTTAGCTGGGGACTTGTCTCAGCAACTCATCAATATAGTAGAGACTTTTATACTTGTATAAAGAGATTTATCTTTTGTATCAGAGTTTTATTAGATTATGTTCTTATGGATTTTGATTAGACTCTTTCAGTTAGCTTCCACTCAATTATGATTCTGTTAGTTGTTATCTTGCTAGTGTTATTCTATGATCATGCCATGGGTCATCTCTGAGCCTCTCAAGGTTCCTTGTCCCATATCTCTATCCGGGTCTATGATCGGGTCATAAAAAGTTCATTTACCATATTCGTCATATGGCACAGATGCTTACGCATAGTATGATAAGGACATTTCTTATAAATATCAAACTTAATAGTAAGAGTCATTGACTTGGCAACTGATGTATGACGAAACTTTTCTTTTAATGCGGACCACATGTCCTTGGCATTATCATACTGTCGGGACTCTCTCATGATGTAATTATCCATGCTGCTCAGCAACGTTATGCGAGTAAGAGATTTTTTCTTGTTGTCAAGCTTGATAAACCTCAAGATCTCTTGCATGTTAGGTTTATTGCTACTTTCAGGAAGTACCATAGAAAAATTAAGAACCTCAAGAGCATCCTGCTCTTCAAGGACATACTGAATTTTCATGCTCCATATTTCATAATTATCACCATTAAGATTATCACCCTTGTTAAGCTCAGCGATAATGTTTTTTGCAGCAGTAGACATATTGATTTTAAAGAAAAGTATAAACTATCATGAGATAACTATGTACAATTATTGTAGCTTAAATTCATATACATACTGTTAATAAAATATATAACTATGTCAATACCTATTTCATATCAGGTTTAGAATCGAAAGTTCACTAAGTTTTCAATCATCATCTGAATTTTAATATGTTGTAAATCTAACATAATTAATCATCTAAAAATTAGATATCTCAAATCACATAAATTCAAGATAATAATTAAATATAAATTCTATAATAAATATAGAAACGTTAAATAACAATAATAATCGAAAGCATTAAATTCTATAACAAATATAGTAATGTTGAACAACAACAATAATCTAAAGAATTAAGTTGTGTAACAAATATAGAAATGTTAAGTAACAAAAAATAATCTAAAGAATTAAATCATGAATCCATACAAGTCATATCACATACAAACAATCGTAGTACAAAATAAAGACATATTTTCACATTGTTTTTTTCATGTGCACTGGAATAGATTTAATAAAATCTTGCCATAAGTCTTTAGCCAATAATTATATCCCTCTTGGAACTATGGTTTTACTAGTTTTGACCTATTATTATTTCTTATAGGCAACCCAAGAGAACGACAAACTGTCTTCTGAACCTTCAAGTCAATGTACTTATTTACAAGATCTTGAACTAATACTCTATAAGATACCAACATATGGTGATCGAAGTTATGCCACGATATATCAAGTAACTCTTTTTGAAAATTGTTAGGCAAGGCAGACCGTAAATCCATGTATTTCTTTTTTACACTTAATAAACCCCCAGCCAAAATAATTTCTTGAATAGACTTATTAATTCTCGTAATATGTTTTACAAAAAGTAGAAGATCATCATCTTGTACATTGGACTCTAGCGGCAGATTGATCAAATTATCAATCATAGTTTTTGCCCTATCATTTTGTTGCTTTTTGAAAACTCGTTAGGGTGTACTTATTATCATCACGATTTTTTATAACACATACAGAAAATAATCAGGATTAACTATATATAAATTATAAAATAATTTATGTAAAAAAATTGACATGGGATTTTTAAAAAAAATAATTACAGCTTGTTATCAGAATGTTGCCCATGAACGAGAGTTTTTTTAAAGAGAAAAACTTTGTCGATTCACTTCACTCGAAGTCAGAATCATACATAGAAAAGTTTGAACAAAATAAATCTTTCATAACAAATAAGAAAAAATTTCTAGAATGAAACCAAAAAAATACTAATAGGACAAAATACTATATTTCCTTTTGAAAGTTGAAACCTTTTCCACGTTTAACTTGTTAAAAAAAATCAAAAGCGTCCACTTTCTTATTACATTTTTTTTCATTTGCTTGTTTGGTAAACATAGAGAATTATCATATTTCAAGTTTATTGGCTTTCACGCCATACAATAAGAATTTGTACAAACCATAAAATAACAATTGCTCGCGATAGTATTTTCATCATCTAAAGAAATGACAAGGAAGCAAATTAAAAATCTATGCTCTGATGCCAATGAAGAATCGAATCAAATACATAGTTTGCAAGATCATTCAATTTTGTTTCACTAGTCAGATGGTGTAATCACATATAAAGATGAACTATACCACATAAAATCACAGTCTAAAGTTGTACCTTGTGACAGTTGTTCGAACTCTATATGGAGAAGAAGTCTACACAAGAATCTTCATGGAACTCTTACAAGAATTGAAGAAGTAGGAAGAAGAAGTTTCACTATCTATTGTTTTTTCTGTATCACGTTAGAAAACACAAAGGCACCACTCTTATTTAAAGAACGGAAGACATCGGCTCCGGAAGAGTCCTAACCATTGTGTCTTTTCATCCTTTAAATATAAATTAATATATAATAAATTAATATTTATTTATTATTTATAGGTATTTGAATTGGCTCACATGGTTGACCCGAATCTAATTCCTTCACTGAGTAAATTTTTTCTTCAATAATTGATGATCTCTAATATATTAGTATTCCATTAAAATATTATTTAAAATATATATAGGTTTTGATAAATCTGTTAAAAGAATTTTTCAAAAACTTTTATAGGTATGGATAGAAATATTGAACGATCATAAAAGTTACTAGAGAACAATTGGGGTGCAAATGTGATGTTTACATGTCACAGGTTATAAAAACGTTTGAAGAATTTTCTGTTAAGTTTTGTGGCTTAATTACAATGTCATCACTTAATTTCACCCAATATAAGTTGTAGAATTATAAAATTATTTATTATCATATAAAAGTAACTAAAGTGTGTAATGAATTTCTCAGAAAATATAAATTAATAACGGAGTCAAATTTTTTATATCGAGTTATAACACGTCAGCGAGTTATCACACGAAATATATTCCTTTACCAACAAAACAAATTCATCTCGTAAAATCTAGAAAAAGTCCTTGTTTGCCCCTTATTTTTGTGAAACTAATCTTTCCTACCAACTGATAAAAGTTTGCTCCAAAATTGATATTAATGTTACTCAAATCTATATACTAGGGGAAAACATGGACTTTATGTATGTATTCATATATATATATATATGTGTGTGTGATAGGGAGAAAGAGATATATATTGTACATTAAAAAAACAAAGTTCATGTTGTCACTAAGTTATGTAGCTCTATAACAGTAATTAGTTACTTGACATTTTTAGGAAAAAACTATTAAAAATTAGAACAAAAAACTTATAAAATTTTTTACTTGTTAATAAATTATAATTCAAATTTTGAATTCAAAATGGTTGCCACTTCTCATTTTTATCCTTATAAATTCCAAAATTGATTTGCCATTTTTTTAATTTAATAAGCAACAGTATTTCACCTCTCTGTTTTATGCTCATGTCTGCTTGTGACAATTAGATCGAAGGGCAAATTGATCAATTAGTCTTATTTCTTGCAATATTATTAGTGTTTTTCATTTTAAAAGGTGTATAGTTATATGTTTTTTGTCTCGAATGATGAAATGTCAACTTCACACTCATTTAATGTATTTTTCTTTCTCCTATATATTTATGAAATAATTTTGAGCTCCATGGATGATTGCATGGAAGGGATCTGATGAGAGGAGAGATATTCAGAAGGAGAGAAAGAAGAGTAAAATGTATATCATTCAATGTAATTACTAGTCACAACATTGTTAAGTTTAAAAAATCAACTGCTTTGACATGAACTTGTCATAGCCAGTAGATCACTCTCTTTTCCAGATGAAAATATTTACTTTCTTTAAAGAAATCCAATATTACTTCTAATACATGGTCAAAATTTTTTTAGTAAAAACTGAGTCTTTAACCTTCTCATAAATACACATCGAATTACTTTTAAACTATAAATTCGTTCATGGTTCTTTCCCGAACAACTTGTCTCTTAATTTCTGAAAAATTTCATAGGATTCTTCACATGTTTCTATTGCCAATTTCGATTAGATAATAAAAAATGTTGACAAATGACCCGTGGCAATGTAGGGTTAGAGGAGGTAAACTTTTCTTTAAAAATGAACTACCCTCTTACAATCAAAATTTATCTTTATCATTCAACTGATAGTCGTGTGCACTGCCATATTTGCATTGGAACAAATCATTTTTATAGAACATGCTATATATCATTATCATATAACTCATACTGAAAACATAGGACATTATACCACTATTTCACTTAGTCGGTTTTAGTGTCTGAACACTGGAGCTACTCATCATCATGTAAATCTACAACATCTAGAAGATTAATTACAAATGAGAGACCAACTTCACATTGGACATAAGGTTTACCCGTTACCCATACTTGCATACTGCTCTAATCCATCAACCTGGTCATCTCGCTAACATTCTTATATTCACCACGTCATTTCTTTATATTTAAAAGACAATAATGACTTTAAAGTTTGATACCTCTTCTCATACACATTCTTCCACATGTCGTATCTTTGTACTCCCATAAGTGAATGGTCTAAAACGTCATATGTAATTTTGTTGAATGACAAAATAAACTCAATGATTAATTCAAGGATCAAACCAAATTAGAACAATAAAAACATTGTTCAGATCATTCTTGAATGTCAAAAACAACCAGACATACTATAGAAGCATTTTGTGCCCTATTTGCGTACTACGCAGACTAGTCATATTCCCATTCAATTTAAATGCACACATGAAAATTTTTCTTAATTTATTGTAATTTATCATGAGGTTTGTTTGTTGTGATGTTGAAGTGAGTGTCTTGTGCATTCCAGCTTTACACCCAAGAAGACTGTAACTGACGATAAGCTCCATCTTCATTCCTCTTTCCACTGGTTCATCTTTTCAATGTAATCACTTGATTGGCATAACTTTTCAATGGGCACACCTGAGAAATAAATATAGATTGGGTTATATAATTCAAAAATTTTATTTTCAAACCAAGAAATCTTGGATATGTCTTTTGACACACATTAAGATGACATTTTGGAAAACTACTTTTTGAGTATTTTAAATTATATCTAAAATAATCACTTACTTTTTACGGTCACATCAGGTAAAGAAAAATGAGCAACAATACCTTGTTAGTAATTTAATGAGTATTAGCAGGAGAATGTTGAAAGTTATGATTTGAATGGCTAACAATATTTGAACTTATTTTCCTCAGAAAAAAAAAAAATCTTCATTGTTACATTTTTGCTTTTCAATTTCTGCAACATGAGAGAAATCTGATTTTTCTTGCATGTTGTTCAACATCTTATATCTATTATAGGAGGAGATAGCATAATCACTACCAATTTCTTTATTACAATACATTGGAAAAAAATAATGTTAACATTTTCAAGCATAGTGTAATAGTTACTAATTTGGATAAATCAAAGAAAGGAACAAAATTCATGCAATACCATTTGTATATTGTGTTTGGTACAATTAAAATAATTTTTAGGGAACAAGTTTTCTTAGAAGATGTTTTTCAGGGAATATTTTCATATTTAGTTAGTCAGTAAAAATATTTTTATATATATTATATTAAAGAAAAATTAATACTACTAGCAAATCAGAGTGCTTTGATGAAATATTTTAATACTAAACATTAAAAATAATGTATAAGTGTTGATTGGAGAAAGTGATATGAAGTTAAGATACAAGATTGTTGGAAGAAAAATGACTTCCGTTCATGTATCTTAACAAGGAAAGTCATTTTTCTTCTATTTATAGAAAATGGTTTCCTTGAAAAATGATTCTCATCATACCATTAACAATGAAAAATAATTTACTCATGGAAAATATTTTACTAAAAAAATAAATTTTGTCACACTAACCACTCCTATAAAGTAAATATACATATGTGAAGTACCTATCTTTCTGTTATCTCATTGAGTTGGTTATCTCATAGTTAACCAATATTATAGATAGTGCTCTCTTTTGTGAGTTGCGGTCTGTTGAAGGTTGCCTCTGTATTGCTTTGACAAACCATAACAAATATTAACAAGAGCAGACAAGTTATGTTAGATCTCTCACCATGATGGATGCAACTATTTATCCTATTGAGGATATAAATTTTGACCATTTCATTACTAAAATGGATTATAAAGGACAAATTATGAGTAGAATAATCAATCAGTCACTATGGTGTGTTTGGTTTTAAAGAAAATATTTTCTTCAAAAACAAGTGGGTTTCTAATTTATTTTCTAGTATTTGATATGAAAATAAAAAATTATTATTGTAATAGAATTTATATGTCATAAAACAAAATATTATGGAGGTGGGATAGATTGAGAAGTGGGGGTTTAAGGGTGGCAGAGATGGGATGGTCAAAAGGGTGGGGGGTGAATGAAAGGGAAAAAGATTAGGGGTGTAAAAACCAAACCAAAACTTCACCAAATAGAAAAGTCAAATCAAATCGATTAAAAAATCGACTAGGCAAGATTTAATTTGATTTGATACTGAGTTAGAAAAAATCAAACAAAGCAGACATATAAATATAGACTTTTTACATATTTTTTATAATATTGTATAGTAATTTATTTTAAAATATATGTAAAGAAATATTTGTGATCCTCCAATTGAATATTTAGTAGAAGTATATAATGCACCCACTTTATATCAAATAATGCTTAATTTATTATCAAGTGTCATTTAAAGGAGAAAATTTATTAGTTGTTTGATATTTATATTTCAAAATATATTTAGCTACTATATTTTCATCATATTTTATATGGAGTATTGTTGCTAATTTTTAAAATTAAACAAAGTGTATCAGTTTTTTAATTTTATGTTGACTTTTGTATTTAATTATTAAAGTTTGATTAAATTTGAACGCATACATCACTGAAAAATTATTGTTAGAGTAACAAAATAACTATCATGTGTTTAATAATACATATTTTATCAATTTGTCAACTACTACTAAGTGTATATTGATTTATTAAAACTTTATGCATAACTCTAGAAAATAAGATTGAAATAGTATCCATGTGGTAAAAAATATTTTTAAAAAATTACAAATCCAACTGACCAAACCCATATTATAGTTGGTTTTGTGTGGTTTTGATAAAAACTGAACAAAACCACCCCTTGCACACCCCTAGAGGAGAAAATGAATTTGGACTTAATTTTTCAAGTTTAATTAGAAAAGTCACTTTTTTCATTTTTAAAAAACTTTTTTTTCTAGAAAAATATTTTAACTTATGAAACATGAAAAAACTGAAAATATATATTTCCTATGTACCAAACACAATCATATCTTATCTAGATAGTATACACATTATAGACTTATATTATCACACATATACTAAAACTATGCATGATGGTTGAAAAACACAATATATAATATGTAAACTAATTTCATGAATTTGGCTCTAATTTAAACATGGGAGATGCAATATTACTAATTAATGTTTTTCCTAAATCAACGTACTGATGCTAAATTTGACAATAAATGAAATAAAACATGTCTATTTGATTCTTACTTGTTTGGATCAGTTTTTCTCTCAGATGGTCGGTATCTTGAGCATGTCCTGTTAGGTGACCTTCTTATAGGACCTCCATTGGAACTGCTAAATCATAATGGTAAGAACAAATCTATTTAATTAAATATATAGGTGGTTAAATGTATTCTATGACATGTATAATGCTTTAGTGAATTTTCATAATGCATTCAAGAGTTGATCAGAGAAAAATTAGAGAACATCTCTAAAATATGTTGATATATCATGAACAGTGTGTGTTTGTATGTAAAAAAATAATAATGGGAAAAAGGAGAATAAACCTTGTCTTTTATCGGAATTCATTGTCAAAGGAATTCAAAATTCCATTGAGCATCACATCTTCTTTTTTAGAAGAGCCACCACTACCAACTCCCTGCATAAATGTTTCATTTCCTTGACTAGCTTCAACTTAGGCTTTACTAAGTAATTTTCTAATTTCTCCAAAGTTGGAATATTTCACATCCTTTGTTGGAAGAGCAGGCCATTAGTCTTAGAGTCTTCTTGTTCTCCCAACTTCCTACTTGTTGAACTTACATATGGATGATACTTGGAAAGCTTTGGATTCATGAAATCACTTTCTTGTTTGTTTATCACGACATTGGTTTTAGAATTTTCTCTCTGTATTCCAAAACTAGGAAGATCAGTTGGCTTCGTGGAATCTCTTTCCAAACATGAAATTTCTGACATAAGAGGGTTATTGGTTTTATAGTTTTCTTGCTCATTCCAAGTACTTGCTGAAATTCCTAATGGATGATCAATAGTAAACTTTGGTATTGTGAATGACTCCTTTTCTAATTTCTTCAAAATAGGAATTTTTGGCATAGATTGTTGGAGGATCATCTCATGAGCTCTAGGGTTCTCTTCTTCCCTCCTACTTGAAATTCTTTTAATAATGTCATCTTGTTTCTCCATAACAAAAGGCTTAGGGATCAAGTCATTGGTTTTAGTGTTCTCTGGATTTATCCCATCACCAGAGCTAATTTTTGTTGTTCCTCCTTCCTCTTGCAATATAGAAATATACTTTACCCCCATGGAAAAAATATAAGATAATGAATAGTCATCATCCTCATCAAGGGTAATCTGATAAGCTCCTCTTGAAGAATTTTTATTGTTTGATGAACTGCTAGGAATGTTGGTGGTGGCCATAGGTTGCTTCTCTTTGAGAATAACATTAGGTACATATAATATATTCTCAGAATTTTGATGATGATTTAGAGAAACATTTTCTGTTGGAGTGCTAGGAATAATGTTTGTGTTCATGGGCTACTCTTCAAGAAAATCATATAATTCTGACAGGTCTACATCTTCACCAAAATCAAATTCATTATCCCATGGTATAGTAGAGGAGTGAAGATCTTGATTATCGATATTCATACCAGTGTTCGGAGCTCCATTCATGTTTTCAACTGGATATAAAAAAAAGAAATCCTGCATGAACAAGTTCATTAATCACAAGATTATAAGTAAATTTTCTTTACTTTGGTATGCAATCTAAAGAAGATACTTTATTATTACTAGGAAGTTTTTCTTTTTTTTTTCCCATTAATATCAACAAAAGAAAATAATCAAATCATTGTAGAATCACTAAACGAATTAAAAAACACTCGATTGGTAAACTAAATAAATGAAATAATCTAGTAACAAGCGTATAAACAATTTAATTAATCAATGAATATATAAGAAGTAGATCCTTTAACAGGACTAAGAAAAAAAAAGAAGATAATCTTTCTAGTATCAAGGTGTGTGTTTTACTTGAAAACATTAATAATAATTTCTGATAAAGGTAACTGACTTTGAAGTACATGTCGTATTTCTTTTAAAATAATAATTTTAATGTTGAATCTGTAAATTCTTCTATCATCATCTTTATTAATACATAAACACATATAGATAGAATTACTAACTATTTAAGAACAGAAGAGAAACAATATATAAAAGAGAAAGATAATAACTCATCCTTCTAATCTGATGGAGAGAGGAACGATCCTCGTATTCAATTTTCTCTGCAAAGACAAAGATAAAATTATTCATTATGGTTTACTTATATAATGAGACCCACATCTTGTTGGATATGTGAAAAAAAATTTTGATTCACATGCCATTTTAATTTAATGAGATTTCATATCTGGATGAAAATTTTAAACTAACATATTAGGATAAGATGCCTTTATTTTCTATAAATATTTAATACATTGACCACTAGAATAGGAAAAATAACTAATAATCCCTCAGTAGGACTTGACTTGATATGACCATACTCTAATTGTCACCTCCATATATTTAAAAATTATGTTGAGTAACTTTTTTCTTCAATAATTGATGATTTCTAAAATATAAATATTATACTAAATTTATATAGGTTTTATAAAATCTGAATACTATATTTTAAAATTTATATAGGTTTGGATAGAAATATTGAAATATCATAGAAAAGTTATGTGCTCGAGAATAGTTGGGGTGCAAGTGTGATGTTTTTGTGACATGTGTTGTAAACAAACTTTAAAAAAAAATTTCTGCTAGATTTTGTTGCTTAATTTAAGTTTGATCACTAAATTTCACCCAACATAACAGTAGAATGGTAAAATTATTTATTATCATATAAATGCAACTAAAGTATGTAGTGAATTGCTTAGAAAATCTACGTTAACGATGGAGTCAGACTTTTTATATCAGGTTATGGCACGTCAGCAGGTTGTCACAGAAAATACATTACTCTACAAAATATTAAAAAGATTCATCTTGTAAAATCTATAAAAGTTCATGTTTACTCTTTAATTTTGTGAAATTATTCATTTCTACCAACGGTTAAAAGTTTGCTCCCATAATAATATTATTTCTACTCAAATCTATATATCGGAAAAAAACATGGACTAAATATATACATAATATAGAAAGAAAAATATACGCACACACATATATATAAATATATATATTATATTAAAGCAACAAAGTTTGCATTTTTATTATACTAAGTAGCTCTATAAGAATAATTATTCACTTGACACTTTTAGGTAAAAGCTGCTAAAGATTAGAACAAAAAATTTGTAAATTTTTTACATTAACTTTTTAGATTTGTAAATAAATCTTAATTAAAATTTTGAATTCAAAATGGTTACTATTTCGCACTTTTGTCTTTGTTAATTTCAAAATTGATTTACAAACTTCTTTTATATAAGAAGCAATATGTTATTACCAAAAATAGGAACATATGATGGCATCTATTCTAATTTCATTTATTAGGTAAATCAACTCCTCAATGTACTAGTCAATAATTACATGACTAGAAAATGAAGATAAACACACGGTAGTAAATATTTAAAAGAGATCTTTAATTAATCAAGTGAAATGTCACGACCCTAGATAGGCCAGTCGTGCGAGCTCGTACGTTGACTCTAATCGATAGGAGAATCCTTTTCGGAGCATTACATAAGATATCCAGAATTTCTCATTAATTTACACAAATCAATAATAAGTTGAAATATAAACAAAAATTTTCAAAACTTTGACTCTCCCAAGATCTAGTCTAGACAGGTAGAAGAGCTCTAATAGAATACATGAAAAGACAAATGATACAGCTTCGTCTGAGAAGAAGAACACGGAAGCTGATGCTGAATACTCCACGTCAATCAAGGAACTTTAAACCTGCCACAACCTTCACCAAAAAGGTGTAGCAAAGTAGTATCAGTACACAACATGTACCGGTAAGCATCATCGGTCAACTAAGATTAGTTCACATAACAACATAATAATTAACACACAATCGACCATAACAATTTACAACTACTCCATCACACAACAACACACTAAGTTTATTCACCACATTATCATTTCTTAGGTCTCATCAAAGTCCTTGTGATTACCCTATAAATCTAGCCATCAATTAGTCTTTCCATCTGCCACTTTCCTATTCCATTGCATTGAATGTTTAGATTGCTATGGTAGTTCCTCTACTGCGGCAATCTATCCACTGCAGTGATATCCCAATAGTCAGTACCCGATTTCCTCCTGATTCCATTTTATTTTTATCCCTCCATATAACCTTGTAGCACGACTACCTTTCTTACCATTTCACTATCATTAACCAAGTTTGTCTCTACCATTATTAACCTATTTAACTACTTATAAGATTCCATGACCCTCCTTAATTTAGTACATTAAATAATTAAGTCAAACCCACTTTCTCCCAGTATTTATCTACCTTTATTTAAAACCCATTATATTACCTTCTACAACTCACCAAGGACCACTTTGATCAAACATTCATTCACAAATATAAATTAAATAGTTCAAATACACATAAGTAATCATTAGAACATATCGAGGGAGTTCAGTCCCCCAAAATTAAAGTACATGAACATACCTACCTCCACACTACGAATATGCCATATAATATCATACATGTACCTTATCGTCATATAAAGTGTTCCAACCATATTTTTCACCCCAAACCCGAATCTTGCCGGTATATCTTTTCTTACACTTGTATACCTGTACCTTTTAGTCACTGCATTCGTATGTATATCAAACCATATCCGCCCCATTTCTGTCTCACAATCATACCATCAATGATATGCCGGGCACACGCCTCCGTCACATCACTATACACACATGCCAGAGGTTAATTTTCTGTTTACCTTAATGTTTCACATATAAATATTATGAATATAATATATATTAGACACCATATACGATATATTATATTATGCATATGTGTATCAATATATTATGTTATATAATTGAAACATATATGTACATCTATTTTTTATATTATGCATAATTTTTTTTTAATACAAAAATACCTTTGATGAACCTTTTGATGAATTCACATTTTATTCAAGAAACTTAAAATATTTTGTCAAAATAAAAATAAGTTTTAATAAATCACATTTGATTTGTAAAAAAAATGAAGAAGAGAGGGATTCTTGATAAATCAAATAGAAATGGAGAAGAAAGAAGGATTTTTGAATTTTTTGAAAAACAAATATGGAGAAGATAGAGAAATTTTTGAAAAAATAAAAATGAAGAAGAGAGAGGCATTATAGGAACTTTGATAAAATAAATATGGAGAAGATAGAGGGATTCTTAAAATTTTTAAATTTTTTGCAAAAACAAACATGGAAAAGAGAGTATTTTATATTATTTTGTGTATTTAAGTTATTATATTAGGTATATAATTCTTTTATTTAATTAAAACAGATCTTTTAGGAAATTAAAAGTTGTACAAAATGTAAATTAAAAATATTAAATTTTAAATAATTTGTATTCATGTAATTTTATTAAACAAGTTGTAATTTTTGTAATTTTGATTCTTAAAAATGGTATTTGTATAAGAAATTCTATTTATATTTATAATAAATAGTGAAAGAAAGTTGGTTAAATAGAAATACTTTTACGATAAGGACTAAACAATGTGATAGTGTTTGAGATGGAGACAAACTCCTGTTGGGATTCTTCAAATATTAAGTTTTGAAGATAAGGTGATGTGAATTAGAAAATAGTGAAAAATAAAGTGGAGGGAAGAGAAACTTGAAAAGTTGCCTTTTATAAGTGAACTTGTCCCTCATTGTCAAGGAAGAGGAAAAGTTAAGCGCTTATGTTAAGAAGCATATCCTCTAACTCATATAGAGTTGAGAAGAGAGACTCTCCTCGTGTTGTCATCATCACTCACCTCGACTTCGATTTTGAATTTGGATTATAAATTATTTTGGATCAATATTTATTCCATTTCTTATTAATTATTTTGCTTTTTTCAATATTAATTTGCACTAAAATCAAAGTTATTCATGAATTTGGATTGGAATATGAATTAGAATTTTTTTTGACCAAAAAAGAGAAGGTTTGTACAAAACCTGTACTCTATTAATTTCTCATTGCCTCAATAGTCACACTTTTTTCAGAAGCAGAAACAGAATAAAAAATGGATTATGGAGATTATGTTATAACTTCTCAAGAAACACAATACCCACAAATCGATTCTTTTTGTAAAAAGGTGAGTTCACTTTATCAACCATTTTACATTGAGTGATGATTTTTCTTTCTCATTTTTTTCTGAAATTTTTCAGAGTTCTCTAGATTTCTAGCATTCTATTAGCCAATTTTGGTCTTTTTATTTTTTGAAAAGTCTCTAGATGATAAAAATGAAGTGTTTCTCTGAATTTGCTAAATCTAGATTTTCTGAATCTTTGTTCATCAAAAAAGAACTTTTCCTATAACGAAAGGAGAAGTTTGGTATTCTTGAAGCTTTTCTTCAAAATAGGTAAATGCTAATACTGATTTTTAGGTAAATTTTTTAGGGTATTAGCTGGTGCCAAAGTGTTACCAATTATAGTTTCTTTAATTAGATGGTTGATTTTAATTTTTCAGATTTGAGAATTTTGTTGTTAGTCTCTTATTTGTTTCATGATAATATTTACATGATGATTTTTCTGAGAATTTATGGTGAGGACAAAGGATTTTTAAGCGTTTTTTGATTATTGGTGTTATTATCTCTCCATGGTTTCCTCTTAATTTTTCTTTTTCAATACGTTTTGGATTGGGCTTGGCAAATTAGCAATAATTGAATGCTCTACGTGGATTGAAGTGCCTATAGACAATGAGTTTGATCTTTGAGGTACTATGTATTTGCCTAGTTTCTATATTGGTTTTCCAAGGGGTGTACTTCAATAACAAACATGAAAGAAGTTGGTAGACAATCAAACAATATTGGTGATATTTTTGCATGATCTTATAATAGAAAAGGGAGCTGAACTGGGTTAAACCAGATTTTTGTCTATGAGATTGACCAGGTTACTTTATCATTTTTTTCTTGAGACTACTTTGTAAAATGTAAAGAACAGTAAACTACCAAGGCCATATTTTTACATGGAAAGCACCCGATTCACTAGGGTGAAAATCACAATCTATACCTTTATAGGATTTGTCCCAAAATTCATTAAAATTATGTGTCTCAATAAAATTTAGATTACAAACACTAGAAACCTAAAAGACTACCTCTAATCTCTTGTTTCTACAATCACCAGATGTGACATGGGGACGTAAGAAAGAGAAAGAAAAGGATGGGGTTTCTCTCACTTTTGGCATAGCGGGCCCCGAATGTGAGGCTTGTACGATGGGTAATTAGCTCAGTGGTAGCACGTACCCCTAATAATTGCGTCGTTATTCCTGGGCTGTGAGGGGTCTCAACAACATAGATAGTTCAATGTGCTCATCGGCGCATGTACCTGAGATGTGGATCATCCACGAAACATTAACATGACATACTGCTCCTATTCAAACCGGGGTTTGAAACCAAACTCCTCCTCACAAGGATAGAAGGGGGCGATTCATGTGAGATCCCTCTATCTCCAAGCTCCTTCACTAGGTTGGGCAAGCGTTGATGCCCTTACTAGAGGCTTGGTTCGATCAAGCCTTAGAGTATTTGAAATAGGTTATATACTCCCAATACTTACTGGTCTTCCCCCGTCCCTGGAAGCCCTTCTGGGGACTAGCCCACAACAAACTGCTAAACCATGTGCGTATAGTTATATTCAGATTACAAAATAATTGAAACCTAGAAATCAACTCTAATCTCTCTTACAACAATCAAGAAGAAAGTTGTGACCCCTCCAAGTTACACCTAACTTGGAGCTAATTTTTTCTCAAAAAAATACCTAAATAATGCTTCTAAGAAAGTTGTAAATAGTACAACTCAATAATAATCATAATACAAAAGTCTAGAATTGAAAGACACTATCAAACATATTCTTTAGTTTGGTCCTTTATATCAACCTTTGCACTTGATTGGTTAGACAGGAATTTAAGAATTATCTCCCATTATATGCTTTGATTTCTGCCATTTCTGTCTATATAGGTATGTGAGTCTCTTCAATAAAGGGTCTGCATATTTATTTAGGGGAGGTTACATAAATACAATTTTTTCAAACTCTAATTACAAAAATTAGAACTATAATTTTAATTACATAATATACAATATATACTTTATACATGATTAAATTGATTAATATTGTAAATATGGTTATTTTCTATAAATGACACAGGTATTAATTTCTTTCATAATTTAGGTAGATTAAATATAATAAAAAATTTAATGTGTATTATTATATTTAATACCATGCATATACTAAATATGCTAAATATGTATTTTTTTAAAAAAAATTATTAATATTATCCCCATATTCATCATCCATAAAAGTTTTCTTTTAATTTAGTCTTTCACATATAAAAATTATGAATATAACATATATTAGACACCATATACTATATATTATATTATGCATATGTGCATCAATATATTATATTATATTATATAATTGAAGCATATATGTGCATCTATTTTTATATTATGCATAATTTTTATTAATAAATGTTTACACTAAAAATTGACACCACACATATACTAAATATGTATTATATATATATATATATATATATATATATATATATATATATATATATATATATATATATATATATATTTAAAATGTTTATATTATCCTCATATTCATCATCCATAAATTTTCTGTTTACTTTAATCTTTACATATAAAGATTATGAATATAATATATATTAGACACCATATACTATATATTATATTATGCATATGTGTATCAATATATTATATTATATAATTAAAACATCATATGTGCATATATTTTTTATATTATGCGTAATTTTTTTAATACATAAATACCTTTGATGAACCTTTAGATGAATTCACATTTTATTCAAGAAACTTAAAATATTTCGACAAAATAAAAATAAGTTTTAATAAATCACAGTCGATTTATAAAAAATGAAGAAGAGAGGGATTCTTGATAAATCAAATAAAAATGGAGAAGAAAGAAGGATTTTTGAATTTTTTGAAAAATAAATTTGGAGAAGATAGAGAAATTTTTGAAAAATTAAAAATGAAGAAGAGAGAGGCATTATAGGAATTTTTGATAAAACAAATATGGAGAAGATAGAGGGATTCTTGGGATTTTTGAAATTTTTGCGAAACAAAATATGAAAAAGAGAGTATTTTATATTATTTTGTGTATTCAAATTATTATATTAGGTATATAATTTTTTTTATATTTAATTAAAATAGATATTTTAGAAAATTAAGTTGTACAAAAGGTAATTAAAAAGATAAAATTTAAACTTTTTATTCATGTAATTTTATTAAAGAAGTTGTAATTTTTGTAATTTTGATTCTTAAAAATTATATTTGTGTAAGAAATTCTATTTATATTTATAATAAATAGTGAAAGCAAGTTGGTTAAATAGAAATACTTTAGGATAAGGACTAAAAGATGTGATAGTGTTTGAGATGGAGACAAACTCCTGTTGGGATTCTTCAAATATTAACTTTTGAAGATAAGCTGATGTGAATTAGAAAATGGTGGAATATAAAGTGGAGGGAAGAGAAAGTTGAAAAGTTGCCTTTTATAAGTGAACTTGTCCCTCGTTGGCAAAGAAGAGGAAAAGTTAAGTGCTTATATTAAGAAGCATATCCTCTAGCACATATAGAGGTCAGAAGAGAGACTCTCCTCATGTTGTCATCATCGCTCGCCTCGACTTTGAATTTTGATTATAAATTTTTTCAGACCAAATTTATTTATTCTATTTCTCATTAATTTCTTTGCTTTTTTCAAAATTAATTTGCACGAAAATCAAAGTTATTCATGAATTTGGATTGAATTTGGATTATAAATTTTTTTTGACCAAAAAAGAGAAGGTTTCTACAAAACCTGTACTCTATTTATTTCTCATTGCTTCAATAGTCACGCCTTTTTTAGAAGCAGAACTCAGAATCCAAAATGGATTATGGAGATTATATATATAACTTCTCAAGAAGTACAATACCCACAAATTGACCCCTTTTATAAAAAGGTGAGTTCACCTTATCAACCATTTTACATTGACTGATAAATTTTTCTTTCTCATTTTTCAGAATTTTTTAGATTTCTAGCATTCTATTAGCCAATTTTATTTTATTTTATTTTTAAAAAAAAGTCTCTGGACGATAAAAATGAAGTGTTTCTTTGAATTTGCTCAATCTAGATTTTGTGAATCTTTGTTCATCAAAAAAGAACTTTTCCTATAGCAAAAGGAGAAGTTTGGTATTCTTGAAGCTTTTCTTCAAAATAGGTAAATGCTAATACTGATTTTTAGGTAAATTTTTTAGGGTATTAGCTGGTGCCAAAGTGTTACCAATTATAGTTTCTTTAATTAGATGGTTGATTTTAAATTTTCAGATTTGAGAATTTTGTTGTTAGTCTCTTATTTGTTTCATGATATTATTTACATGATGATTTTTCTGATAATTTATGGTGAGGACAAAGGATTTTTAAGCGTTTTTTTATCGTTATTATCTCTCCATGGTTTCCTCTTAATTTTTCTTTTTCAATACGTTTTGGATTGGGCTTGGCAAATTAGCAATAATTGAATGCTCTACGTGGATTGAAGTGCCTATAGACAATGAGTTTGATCTTTGAGGTACTATGTATTTGCCTAGTTTCTATATTGGTTTTCCAAGGGGTTTACTTCAATAACAAACATGAAAGAAGTTGGTAGACAATCAAACAATATTGGTGATATTTTTGCATGATCTTATAATAGAAAAGGGAGCTGAACTGGGTTAAACCAGATTTTCGTCTAAGAGATTGACAAGGTTACTTTATCATTTTTTTCTTAAGACTACTTTGTAAAATGTAAAGAACAGTAAACTACCAAGGCCATATTTTTACATGGAAAGCACCCGATTCACTAGGGTGAAAATCACAATCTATACCTTTATAGGATTTGTCCCAAAATTCATTAAAATTATGTGTCTCAACAAAATTTAGATTACAAACACTAGAAACCTAAAAGACTACCTCTAATCTCTTGTTTCTACAATCACCAGATGTGACATGGGGACGTAAAAAAGAGAAAGAAAAGGATGGGGTTTCTCTCACTTTTGGCATAGCGAGCCCCTAATGTGAGGCTTGTACGATGGGTAATTAGCTCAGTGGTAGCACGTACCCCTAATAATTGAGTCGTTATGCCTGGGCTGTGAGGGGTCTCAGCCACATACATAGTTCAATTTGCTCATCGGTGCATGTACCTGAGACGTGGATCATCTACGAAACATTAACATGGCATACTTCTCCTGTTCAAACCGGGGTTTGAAACCAAACTCCTCCTCATGAGGATAGATGGGGGAGATTCATGTGAGATCCCTCTATCCCCAAGCTCTTTTACTAGGTTGGGCAAGCGTTATACCCTTACTAGAGGCTTGGTTCGATCAAGCCGTAGAGTATTGGAAATAGGTTATATACTCCCAATACTTATTGCTCTTCCCCCCTCCCTGAAAGCCCTCGCAGGGACTAGCCCACAACAAACCGCTAAACCATGTGGATATAGTTATATTCAGATTACAAAATAATTGAAACCTAGAAATCAACTCTAATCTCTCTTACAACAATCAAGAAGAAAGTTGTGACCCCTCCAAGTTACACCTAACTTGAAGCTAATTTTTTCTCAAAAAAATACCTAAATAATGCTTCTAAGAAAGTTGTAAATAGTACAACTCAATAATAATCATAATACAAAAGTCTAGAATTGAAAGACACTATCAAACATATTCTTTAGTCTGGTCCTTTGTATCAACCTTTGCACTTGATTGGTTAGACAGGAATTTAAGAATTATCTCCCATTATATGCTTTGATTTCTGCCATTTCTGTCTATATAGGTATGTGAGTCTCTTCAATAAAGGGTCTGCATATTTATTTAGGGGAGGTTACATAAATACAATTTTTTCAAACTCTAATTACAAAAATTAGAACTATAATTTTAATTACATAATATACAATATATACTTTATACATGATTAAATTGATTAATATTGTAAATATGGTTATTTTCTATAAATGACACAGGTATTAATTTCTTTCATAATTTAGGTAGATTAAATATAATAAAAAATTTAATGTGTATTATTATATTTAATACCATGCATATACTAAATATGCTAAATATGTATTTTTTAAAAAACAATTATTAATATTATCCCCATATTCATCATCCATAAAAGTTTTCTTTTAATTTAGTCTTTCACATATAAAAATTATGAATATAACATATATTAGACACCATATACTATATATTATATTATGCATATGTGCATCAATATATTATATTATATTATATAATTGAAGCATATATGTGCATCTATTTTTATATTATGCATAATTTTTATTAATAAATGTTTACACTAAAAATTGACACCACACATATACTAAATATGTATTATATATATATATATATATATATATATATATATATATATATATATATATATATATATATATATATATATATATATATATTTAAAATGTTTATATTATCCTCATATTCATCATCCATAAATTTTCTGTTTACTTTAATCTTTACATATAAAGATTATGAATATAATATATATTAGACACCATATACTATATATTATATTATGCATATGTGTATCAATATATTATATTATATAATTAAAACATCATATGTGCATATATTTTTTATATTATGCATAATTTTTTTAATACATAAATACCTTTGATGAACCTTTAGATGAATTCACATTTTATTCAAGAAACTTAAAATATTTCGACAAAATAAAAATAAGTTTTAATAAATCACAGTCGATTTATAAAAAATGAAGAAGAGAGGGATTCTTGATAAATCAAATAAAAATGGAGAAGAAAGAAGGATTTTTGAATTTTTTGAAAAATAAATTTGGAGAAGATAGAGAAATTTTTGGAAAATTAAAAATGAAGAAGAGAGAGGCATTATAGGAATTTTTGATAAAACAAATATGGAGAAGATAGAGGGATTCTTGGGATTTTTGAAATTTTTGTGAAACAAAATATGAAAAAGAGAGTATTTTATATTATTTTGTGTATTCAAATTATTATATTAGGTATATAATTTTTTTTATATTTAATTAAAATAGATATTTTAGAAAATTAAGTTGTACAAAAGGTAATTAAAAAGATAAAATTTAAACTTTTTATTCATGTAATTTTATTAAAGAAGTTGTAATTTTTGTAATTTTGATTCTTAAAAATTATATTTGTGTAAGAAATTCTATTTATATTTATAATAAATAGTGAAAGCAAGTTGGTTAAATAGAAATACTTTAGGATAAGGACTAAAAGATGTGATAGTGTTTGAGATGGAAACAAACTCCTGTTGGGATTCTTCAAATATTAACTTTTGAAGATAAGCTGATGTGAATTAGAAAATGGTGGAATATAAAGTGGAGGGAAGAGAAAGTTGAAAAGTTGCCTTTTATAAGTGAACTTGTCCCTCGTTGGCAAAGAAGAGGAAAAGTTAAGTGCTTATATTAAGAAGCATATCCTCTAGCACATATAGAGGTCAGAAGAGAGACTCTCCTCATGTTGTCATCATCGCTCGCCTCGACTTTGAATTTTGATTATAAATTTTTTCAGACCAAATTTATTTATTCTATTTCTCATTAATTTCTTTGCTTTTTTCAAAATTAATTTGCACGAAAATCAAAGTTATTCATGAATTTGGATTATAAATTTTTTTTGACCAAAAAAGAGAAGGTTTCTACAAAACCTGTACTCTATTTATTTCTCATTGCTTCAATAGTCACGCCTTTTTTAGAAGCAGAACTCAGAATCCAAAATGGATTATGGAGATTATATATATAACTTCTCAAGAAGTACAATACCCACAAATTGACCCCTTTTATAAAAAGGTGAGTTCACCTTATCAACCATTTTACATTGACTGATAAATTTTTCTTTCTCATTTTTCAGAATTTTTTAGATTTCTAGCATTCTATTAGCCAATTTTATTTTATTTTATTTTTAAAAAAAAGTCTCTGGACGATAAAAATGAAGTGTTTCTTTGAATTTGCTCAATCTAGATTTTGTGAATCTTTGTTCATCAAAAAAGAACTTTTCCTATAGCAAAAGGAGAAGTTTGGTATTCTTGAAGCTTTTCTTCAAAATAGGTAAATGCTAATACTGATTTTTAGGTAAATTTTTTAGGGTATTAGCTGGTGCCAAAGTGTTACCAATTATAGTTTCTTTAATTAGATGGTTGATTTTAAATTTTCAGATTTGAGAATTTTGTTGTTAGCCTCTTATTTGTTTCATGATATTATTTACATGATGATTTTTCTGATAATTTATGGTGAGGACAAAGGATTTTTAAGCGTTTTTTTATCGTTATTATCTCTCCATGGTTTCCTCTTAATTTTTCTTTTTCAATACGTTTTGGATTGGGCTTGGCAAATTAGCAATAATTGAATGCTCTACGTGGATTGAAGTGCCTATAGACAATGAGTTTGATCTTTGAGGTACTATGTATTTGCCTAGTTTCTATATATTGTTTTCCAAGGGGTTTACTTCAATAACAAACATGAAAGAAGTTGGTAGACAATCAAACAATATTGGTGATATTTTTGCATGATCTTATAATAGAAAAGGGAGCTGAACTGGGTTAAACCAGATTTTCGTCTAAGAGATTGACAAGGTTACTTTATCATTTTTTTCTTAAGACTACTTTGTAAAATGTAAAGAACAGTAAACTACCAAGGCCATATTTTTACATGGAAAGCACCCGATTCACTAGGGTGAAAATCACAATCTATACCTTTATAGGATTTGTCCCAAAATTCATTAAAATTATGTGTCTCAACAAAATTTAGATTACAAACACTAGAAACCTAAAAGACTACCTCTAATCTCTTGTTTCTACAATCACCAGATGTGACATGGGGACGTAAAAAAGAGAAAGAAAAGGATGGGGTTTCTCTCACTTTTGGCATAGCGAGCCCCTAATGTGAGGCTTGTACGATGGGTAATTAGCTCAGTGGTAGCACGTACCCCTAATAATTGAGTCGTTATGCCTGGGCTGTGAGGGGTCTCAGCCACATACATAGTTCAATGTGCTCATCGGTGCATGTACCTGAGACGTGGATCATCTACGAAACATTAACATGGCATACTTCTCCTGTTCAAACCGGGGTTTGAAACCAAACTCCTCCTCATGAGGATAGATGGGGGAGATTCATGTGAGATCCCTCTATCCCCAAGCTCTTTTACTAGGTTGGGCAAGCGTTATACCCTTACTAGAGGCTTGGTTCGATCAAGCCGTAGAGTATTGGAAATAGGTTATATACTCCCAATACTTATTGCTCTTCCCCCCTCCCTGAAAGCCCTCGCAGGGACTAGCCCACAACAAACCGCTAAACCATGTGGATATAGTTATATTCAGATTACAAAATAATTGAAACCTAGAAATCAACTCTAATCTCTCTTACAACAATCAAGAAGAAAGTTGTGACCCCTCCAAGTTACACCTAACTTGAAGCTAATTTTTTCTCAAAAAAATACCTAAATAATGCTTCTAAGAAAGTTGTAAATAGTACAACTCAATAATAATCATAATACAAAAGTCTAGAATTGAAAGACACTATCAAACATATTCTTTAGTCTGGTCCTTTGTATCAACCTTTGCACTTGATTGGTTAGACAGGAATTTAAGAATTATCTCCCATTATATGCTTTGATTTCTGCCATTTCTGTCTATATAGGTATGTGAGTCTCTTCAATAAAGGGTCTGCATATTTATTTAGGGGAGGTTACATAAATACAATTTTTTCAAACTCTAATTACAAAAATTAGAACTATAATTTTAATTACATAATATACAATATATACTTTATACATGATTAAATTGATTAATATTGTAAATATGGTTATTTTCTATAAATGACACAGGTATTAATTTCTTTCATAATTTAGGTAGATTAAATATAATAAAAAATTTAATGTGTATTATTATATTTAATACCATGCATATACTAAATATGCTAAATATGTATTTTTTAAAAAACAATTATTAATATTATCCCCATATTCATCATCCATAAAAGTTTTCTTTTAATTTAGTCTTTCACATATAAAAATTATGAATATAACATATATTAGACACCATATACTATATATTATATTATGCATATGTGCATCAATATATTATATTATATTATATAATTGAAGCATATATGTGCATCTATTTTTATATTATGCATAATTTTTATTAATAAATGTTTACACTAAAAATTGACACCACACATATACTAAATATGTATTATATATATATATATATATATATATATATATATATATATATATATATATATATATATATATTTAAAATGTTTATATTATCCTCATATTCATCATCCATAAATTTTCTGTTTACTTTAATCTTTACATATAAAGATTATGAATATAATATATATTAGACACCATATACTATATTTTATATTATGCATATGTGTATCAATATATTATATTATATAATTAAAACATCATATGTGCATATATTTTTTATATTATGCATAATTTTTTTAATACATAAATACCTTTGATGAACCTTTAGATGAATTCACATTTTATTCAAGAAACTTAAAATATTTCGACAAAATAAAAATAAGTTTTAATAAATCACAGTCGATTTATAAAAAATGAAGAAGAGAGGGATTCTTGATAAATCAAATAAAAATGGAGAAGAAAGAAGGATTTTTGAATTTTTTGAAAAATAAATTTGGAGAAGATAGAGAAATTTTTGGAAAATTAAAAATGAAGGAGAGAGAGGCATTATAGGAATTTTTGATAAAACAAATATGGAGAAGATAGAGGGATTCTTGGGATTTTTGAAATTTTTGCGAAACAAAATATGAAAAAGAGAGTATTTTATATTATTTTGTGTATTCAAATTATTATATTAGGTATATAATTTTTTTTATATTTAATTAAAATAGATATTTTAGAAAATTAAGTTGTACAAAAGGTAATTAAAAAGATAAAATTTAAACTTTTTATTCATGTAATTTTATTAAAGAAGTTGTAATTTTTGTAATTTTGATTCTTAAAAATTATATTTGTGTAAGAAATTCTATTTATATTTATAATAAATAGTGAAAGCAAGTTGGTTAAATAGAAATACTTTAGGATAAGGACTAAAAGATGTGATAGTGTTTGAGATGGAGACAAACTCCTGTTGGGATTCTTCAAATATTAACTTTTGAAGATAAGCTGATGTGAATTAGAAAATGGTGGAATATAAAGTGGAGGGAAGAGAAAGTTGAAAAGTTGCCTTTTATAAGTGAACTTGTCCCTCGTTGGCAAAGAAGAGGAAAAGTTAAGTGCTTATATTAAGAAGCATATCCTCTAGCACATATAGAGGTCAGAAGAGAGACTCTCCTCATGTTGTCATCATCGCTCGCCTCGACTTTGAATTTTGATTATAAATTTTTTCAGACCAAATTTATTTATTCTATTTCTCATTAATTTCTTTGCTTTTTTCAAAATTAATTTGCACGAAAATCAAAGTTATTCATGAATTTGGATTGAATTTGGATTATAAATTTTTTTTTGACCAAAAAAGAGAAGGTTTCTACAAAACCTGTACTCTATTTATTTCTCATTGCTTCAATAGTCACGCCTTTTTTAGAAGCAGAACTCAGAATCCAAAATGGATTATGGAGATTATATATATAACTTCTCAAGAAGTACAATACCCACAAATTGACCCCTTTTATAAAAAGGTGAGTTCACCTTATCAACCATTTTACATTGACTGATAAATTTTTCTTTCTCATTTTTCAGAATTTTTTAGATTTCTAGCATTCTATTAGCCAATTTTATTTTATTTTATTTTAAAAAAAAGTCTCTGGACGATAAAAATGAAGTGTTTCTTTGAATTTGCTCAATCTAGATTTTGTGAATCTTTGTTCATCAAAAAAGAACTTTTCCTATAGCAAAAGGAGAAGTTTGGTATTCTTGAAGCTTTTCTTCAAAATAGGTAAATGCTAATACTGATTTTTAGGTAAATTTTTTAGGGTATTAGCTGGTGCCAAAGTGTTACCAATTATAGTTTCTTTAATTAGATGGTTGATTTTAATTTTTCAGATTTGAGAATTTTGTTGTTAGTCTCTTATTTGTTTCATGATATTATTTACATGATGATTTTTCTGAGAATTTATGGTCAGGACAAAGGATTTTTAAGCGTTTTTTTATCGTTATTATCTCTCCATGGTTTCCTCTTAATTTTTCTTTTTCAATACGTTTTGGATTGGGCTTGGCAAATTAGCAATAATTGAATGCTCTACGTGGATTGAAGTGCCTATAGACAATGAGTTTGATCTTTGAGGTACTATGTATTTGCCTAGTTTCTATATTGGTTTTCCAAGGGGTTTACTTCAATAACAAACATGAAAGAAGTTGGTAGACAATCAAACAATATTGGTGATATTTTTGCATGATCTTATAATAGAAAAGGGAGCTGAACTGGGTTAAACCAGATTTTCGTCTAAGAGATTGACAAGGTTACTTTATCATTTTTTTCTTAAGACTACTTTGTAAAATGTAAAGAACAGTAAACTACCAAGGCCATATTTTTACATGGAAAGCACCCGATTCACTAGGGTGAAAATCACAATCTATACCTTTATAGGATTTGTCCCAAAATTCATTAAAATTATGTGTCTCAACAAAATTTAGATTACAAACACTAGAAACCTAAAAGACTACCTCTAATCTCTTGTTTCTACAATCACCAGATGTGACATGGGGACGTAAAAAAGAGAAAGAAAAGGATGGGGTTTCTCTCACTTTTGGCATAGCGAGCCCCTAATGTGAGGCTTGTACGATGGGTAATTAGCTCAGTGGTAGCACGTACCCCTAATAATTGAGTCGTTATGCCTGGGCTGTGAGGGGTCTCAACCACATACATAGTTCAATGTGCTCATCGGCGCATGTACCTGAGACGTGGATCATCCACGAAACATTAACATGGCATACTTCTCCTGTTCAAACCGGGGTTTGAAACCAAACTCCTCCTCATGAGGATAGATGGGGGAGATTCATGTGAGATCCCTCTATCCCCAAGCTCTTTTACTAGGTTGGGCAAGCGTTATACCCTTACTAGAGGCTTGGTTCGATCAAGCCGTAGAGTATTGGAAATAGGTTATATACTCCCAATACTTATTGCTCTTCCCCCCTCCCTGAAAGCCCTCGCAGGGACTAGCCCACAACAAACCGCTAAACCATGTGGATATAGTTATATTCAGATTACAAAAATAATTGAAACCTAGGAATCAACTCTAATCTCTCTTACAACAATCAAAAGAAAGTTGTGACCCCTCTAAGTTACACCTAACTTGAAGCTAATTTTTCCTCAGAAAAGTACCTAAATAATGCTTCTAAGAAAGTTGTAAATAATACAACGCAATAATAATCATAATACAAAAGGCTAGAATTGAAAGATATTGTGAAACATATTCTTTAGTCTGGTCCTTTGTATCAACCTCTGCACTTGAATGGTTAGTTAGGAATTTAAGAATTATCTCCCATTATATGCTTTGATTTCTGTTATTTCACTTAGTATAAGTGTGTGAGTCTCTTTAATAAAAGGCCTACATATTTATAATAAATCATGAAAGAAAGTTGGTTAAATATAAATACTTTTAGGATAAGGACTAGAAGATGTGATAGTGTTTGAGATGGAGACAAACTCCTATTCGGATTCTTCAAATATTAATGATTGAAGGTAAGGTGATGTAATTCGAAAATAGTAAAAAACAAAGTGGAGGGAAGAGAAAGTTGAAAAGTTGCCTTTTATAAGTTAACTGATCCCTCATTGGCAAGGAAGAGGAAAAGCTAAATGCTTATATTAAGAAGCATACCCTCTAACTCATATAGAGATGAGAAGAGAGACTCTCCTCATGTCGTCATCATAGCTCGCCTCGGCGTTTATCTTTGTATTTGGATTGGTATTTGGATTATAAATTCTTTTGTACCAAATTTATTTATTCCATTTTTCATTAATTACTGTTCTTTTTCTAATATTAATTTGTGCGAAAATCAAAGTTATTCATGAAAAGTTTCCATTTATGAATTTAAATTAAATTCATTACCAGTAGTTACCTTCCCTTGCCAATAGGTACCTTTGATGGCTATAAATATTCAGAGGCTTCGCCTCATTTCTATACACAACCGCAAACAAAGTTTATCAATATTCTTTATCCCCTCAAACTTGCATTCGCTTTATTTTTTCCACTGAAACAAAGTAAGTATCATGTGGTTTAGTCCATTTGTTGAGATCACTGAAGTTCTATAATTTTCATTGTTAATATTTTAGAACTGCATTCCGTGCTATCCTGGAAGAAGTTAATTCAGATTCTTCAGCAATTTTGAGGGGATTAAATTCCTTAAGTAAACGCAGTTTTCTATGGACTTAGAACTTTTTATTTTTATTTCTTCAACATTTGTGCTTACTATTCTGAATACAGGAATAACAACTTCTTGCTTCACGCAACTGGACTTATGCAACGTTTAGGAGTCTTATTTCCTGCAATATCCAAGATCTTTTCAAAGACTCCCGTATTTCTCTGATTCTTTATTCTAATTCGAGACTCCTTCATTCAGAGTTTTATCAACAGTCAAACTCTTTCATGGAACATGGAACTGTCGTATCTGATTCATTTAGTTAAGCACCTAACGTGTTATTTATTTGTTCAAACCCAACTCTTTGGGCCCAAATTATTTTGTTAATCATCAAAACATAGTAACTCCAACAATGAGTAACTTGGGTGCACAATGTGACATTGTGGCTTTAATGCATTATCATAAATTTGATAAGAGTGTGGAGAATAGTGAAAACTAAAGGCAAGTCAACACCTTAAGTACGATACCCAACTGGATTTCTGCAATTTCATCTTTAAAATTTTAAGGAAAAAAAAAAAGCAAGTCATGTAAACTTTAATGAATTTCTAAAAATTTTTTAGTGTTTATTTTGAAGACTCCTAATTTCTTTTTGAACAACAATTTTTTAAAAATAAAAATAAAATAAAACATAAGTCATGTAAATCATTGCTATGATATTTTATATATTATGTATTATATTATTTTCTGGTGCACAAAGCAACGCGTGCTAGTAGAGTCCGAAAAAGGGAGACACCCCAAGGGGTGTAATGTAGACAATCTAGTTATGCTAATGCAAGTATTGGTAACTGCTTCCTTGTCTTAAACTCGTAACCTATATGTCACGTGCAGACAACTTTGTTGGTAAATATTCAAGTGAACGAAAAGATTAATATTGCATGAGTTCTAGATTCCTCATGATGTTTGTTTGTAGAATAAGGGATAACAATGTTGAAATAAAATATGAAATTAGTTTATCTTGCCTTCGTTTGAATTTTTAATTCCAGAATTAATTGTGCTATTATTTTGAAAGAGCATGTCGGATAACACTCATGTGGGTCTCTATTGAAATTATTAAAGATGAAAAGAAGAAAATCATCTACAAGATAAGAAATTACACTTAAAAGTGGCATTATGCATTTAATGGAATATGTCCAACAATTAAAACAACAGAAAAACTTTGAACAATTAGAAGGATTACAGAGAGAGAAAGTTGACTAAGAAATAAAATAAATAAATAAGGTGAACTTCTTCGTAGTTGTTCACACTCAACAATTTTCTTTCTAGGCATTACATTTTTCTAAAAAATAAGGTTCCCTTTTTTCTCTATCACAGGTTGATTTTACAGTCCTTTTTCAGTGATTTATGTGATGACAGTTTTGGTGGTTTTCTATGTACTTCATCCATTTTTTCGTAGATTTTTTAAAAGTTTTGATTTGAGTTGTTTGATTAAATCTTCAATTTTTGATACAGATATAATACTCTACATTCAGTTTGTTTATCAAATTAGTGACGGACAACTTCTGTTGTAAAATAGAAAAATCCATCATTAATCCTATTTAACGAAAAATTAGATTGCTTACTTTGTATGTGTATATGTTTTCAGATATGAGGTTTATAAAAGTGCATGTTTTTATTTGCTAGAAAAAGATAATACTATTAAGTGTATGGTTGGTGTTCTTGAAGATTTCCTTTAAATTTAAATAGAGTAGTCTGGTTATGTTTTATCTTTCATTTTCTTCTTTCTTTTGCCCGTTATCCTAACTTACTTATACAATACATGACAAAACATGGGGAAACTTATAAATCCTATAACCTGTCCTGATATAGGTAATCAATCCGTTGAAAGGGATGGCTCACGCTGGTAATACAATTGACATAATCATAAGATCTGTGTATCATCAAGTTCATAAATTAGATGTTAATGAGGTACATATTTTTTGTTGATATTAAGTTCCTTGGAGCTCTAGTCTTGGTCATGTCTTAATTTTCTTTCTTGTTCATGTCTTAATTTTCATTTGTGATGCAGACAGATGTACAAAATTTGAAACAAAGAATAGCTTAACGGATGGGATTCCACTAGAACAAAGACATCTAATCTATGGTGGATGAGTCTTGCAGAATGATCAACTCCTTTCATCATATTGTATCCTTATTTCACTTTATATATTACCTACACTTCAGTAATTATGTGTACCTCTTAGGCATACCGCATGTGTTGACTTTCAGTTGGATCTTTGAGTGGCACTATGAAATTGAGTTTTTATATTGTAAATAGTTGTAAAACATGGTTTCTAGTGGAACTTATGAAGCATTGTTCCATTTGAAGAAGTTAAATTCAGCAGACAGGACAACGGTTTAGCTTCGATAAAAATGCAATATCCATCTCAACTATCTTCTTGAATAAAAAGATAAATGTTAAGGGTATATACTTGGCTCTAGTTATTACTACGATTGCATCACAAAAGAAAAAATATAATTTTAGTTATTACCTAGTATTTGTGCTGATGGAAGATAGCAGGTACAATGTGGAATTGGTCGAGGTGCTAGGGCATTGGCCTGGCCTCCATGATTATCAACAAAAAAAAATGTTGGTCTCGTCCAAAAAGAAGATTCTTTCCAAAATATACTGGTTACTGAGGCTTTTGTCTCTGTGTTCGGATTATTTCATTTCCACATTGGAGACTTAACACTAATTAGATATCCAAAATGGTGATACTTTATATCTTGTTTGCACCCATCAGATCATGTTATCCTTTGGCAGTCTACCTAATCTACCTAGTTTACTTAGTCGCCCAGGTTTAATGAACATTCTTTAATATGATGTTGGTGTATAAGTTGTGTTGACAATATCCCTGGAAAAGTTTCTTATTGTTGTCTGTTATACTTGCTTCATTTAGGTGCTAGTCATAGCCTAGGAGCTAGTAGTCCTCCTAACTCTTTACAGATTTTGCCAGCATACCTAGATGGAATAAGACGAGAATATGGTGCAAATGGTCAGTTTTGTTCCTGTTTTTCTTCCATTATGAATTAGTGGATCATAGACTAATGTCTTTTCTCATCGTGTGTTATAATAAAAAACAGGAAATCATATGCATGAGGTGCTCCGAAGTACATCTAATTCACCAGTTGAAATTCCAAGAGAAGAACAATTAGCGGGACTGCTATCTTCCACAAGGGATATGCTTATAAATCAAACTTCAAAGTGCTTGCTTGTACGTGGTAGCTCTAGTTATTTCTTTTTTTTGAGAGAAATAGTTTTTCATTTTCTGTTCTTCTAAAACCCGTATCATTGTTTTTAGGTAGACTTAACCTGAAACCTATCTTCCCAAATCATGTAGATGCATTAGGAAATCCACTAGATATGTATAAGTATTTGACTGTAAAGTCAGTTGTTATGCACATTAACTTGCAGTTACAACTTTTAATCTATCACTTCATAAATTGAGCTTTCTTAGGAAATCTATGAATATACTTTTTGTAGCTACGTGTAAAAACATACCAATTGAGTTTGTTTTCAGCACCAAACAAGCCTTACTATAATCTAATTACCTTAGCAAGACTTAATGTAATCTATTCTCAGGTAGGGGAGAATCTAGAAGCACAGTTACGGGTTCATGTGAACCTAGTAGATTTTTCAGAATCCTGTATATATATAAATCTACTTAATCTCTAAAAATATTTGACTGTGAACCCAATAGTTATTACTGTATTAACTTGAGATCGTCGTAGGAATTCATAAATTTCAAATCCTTAATCTGTCTCTCTCAGCTCAGCAGAATATTTTGATTGATTTTCTTTTAAACTTCTGTGGAATAGGAATTGGAAGGGGATCTGCGTCATAATCTAAATGTGGCTGATCCAAGAATACAATTCAGAACCCAGTTGAATGCACAAAGAATAGGGATAATATTCTATTATCTAGGTGCATACTTTCTCGAACTTGCTCGGACAATGATGCAAGTAGAAATGGGTGGTAGCAGGGTAGGTTTCTTTGTTATACTAAGTATGGTATATTTTATCTTATACTCATCTAATCATGTCTGTCATTGTATTCAGCGTACTGCAACCGTCAATGTTGGACCTTCACTTTATATAACTGATGACTTGCGTCCGAATCCTCTCTCAATCCAGGTAGTTTTTAGATTTTGCTTTGCTCAAATTAACCTTTATAAATCCAACATTCTGATCCTTGGTAGGGAGAAGGTTATACGTTTGTCTCACTGAGGCAGATCAACATTCTGTACAATTTGTATCTTGCTGAGCTGCATCAGAGGCAAATTTCAGACAGAAGTTCTTTTCCAACCGAGAGTTCCCCAAATATGTCTTCTGAACTTCAACATGAGCAAGATAGTGCAATCAATAGACAATAGAACAACACTGAACTTATGGACGCACATGGTAAGAAATTAAATAACATATTCCTTTCTTGAAACTTTTACTTGATATTTCATACCAAAATAATAAACTGACTAGCTCTAACATCTTATCCATAAATGTTAACATGAAATATTAATGGCCCAAAATAGTATCATCACTTGTCAAGTTTCTTTTCAAATCATATCAAAGAAAGTGCAAGATTATATGCCAGTGTAGGGATGATGTGACATTTAGAAAATTCCTAAAATAAAAAAATCGTAAAAAGATAAATGATTGAGTGCTGGAATGGGATGAGGCCATATGGATTAATATCTACAAATTATAATTAGTTATTGTTGTATAGTAGAGAATTTAGCATAGTTAGAATATAATTTTCTTTCTGAATATAATTTTTCTGTTGAAGAAACTGCCACACCTGGAGCAACTATAGAGAATGTCACCGGAAACATGGAGACGGATGTTTCTTCTAGACAATCAACTGAAGAATATAGAAGTGCTCAAGAATCGTCTTTTGAAGTATGTTTTTATTCCACTTTGAATTTGAAAGTGGTCATCCTGCAACACAGATTGACCTTGAATGTTGTTTTACCCTTCTAAGCATTCAATGTTTGTGCAGCCTTCCAATGAAAATAATTCAGACTTCTCTTCAGCAAGATGATGTTGCACAAAGCCAACCTCAAACAAAATGACGAAAGGTACTATTATAGTACTTGAGTATTCCCTCTATTCTAATTTATGTGATAATATTTAACTAGGCACAAAATATTAAAATGAAAGAAAAACTTTTGAAAATCTTTTACGGCTATAAATTATCTTGTTAAGGGTAAAATGTGAAGTTTAGAGTTAACTTGTTAGTACTGAATACAAAATGGTGTTTTTCTTTTTAGAACTGACCAAAAAAGGAAAGATTGTCACATATATTAATTGAAAGACAGAGGGAGTGATATTCTTCCAGTATGCTTAGCACTTGACCATCAGGTAATTAATTATTTTTCACATATGATATTTGTTTTGCCAAGTAGCTATGCTGAAGTTCATGTTATTTCACAAGAGAGTTGTCTTTATTTCTGAATTCTGATTGATTATGATAGGTGGTGAAGATATTTTCCTGATAAAAGATTTTTGATTTCTCTTTTTCCAACAGATGGAGTAATGCTTTTGTTGGGACAGTGTTTCATCTGGTTTGAGAATTTCGTAGTTAGTTTGTAAACTTATGAAACCAGTACTGACAAGTTTCATCCGTACGTGCTTATGGTGGTAACAGAGGATTTTAAGCTTTTTTGCTTATTGGTATTATCTCTTCATGGTTTACTTTTATAGATGAGTTGCTTGCAATACGGACATACAGGACTACATTTGGAGTGTCTTTGACTAAGATTATAAGTTGATTTGCCCAATGAAATCATTATCAACTCTCTCGAAAAGTTTACCAGTAAAATCGCATTTGCAAACATAACAATACCATTTTGTGTCAAAATGAAATATTATCATTAGTACAACAAGTAATATAAGTAGGAGAAGATGAAGTAAGCAAACTATTTTCATATTCATGGAAATCAAAGAGTGCCTTGTTTACAATATCATTATGTTCACATATATCTCTATTGATGTTCATTGAATTTCTCCTATTAACATTAAAAAATATATCATTCTGCCATTACCAAATTAGTCCATAATATTTTCTATGTACACGTCTAACACAGAACAATACTTACAAACGATTCCTTTGTGCAAAAGGATGAGATTTGAGTTTTTTGTTAGTTATTCACATTCCAATAGTCAAAAGTTAGTAGAAACATAGGCTCTAAATTGTTTTTCAAATTGGATTTGAAATTTTTATGGAAAAACACTAATTTTCAGACTAAAGTAAATAATTTTTATGGGTCCTAAAAAATACTTATTCATATATCGTAAGGACTAAAATTAAAATTTATTGATAACTGAGGAGTGGAATCAAACAAAACATGCACTCTATTTCTCGGTGCCTCAATAGTCACTACTTTTTAAAAACATAACTCAGAATCCAAAATGAATTACAGAGATTCTTCTCTTTACACGCCCAAAATAGACCAATGCCCACAAATGATTCATTTAATCCAAAGGGTCAGTTTTGAGCGTTTTTTATAAGGTGTTCACATTCCAATAGTCAAAAGTGAGTAGAAAAATAGGTTCTGAGTTGTTTTCCAAATTAAAATACAACTTCAAATTGAATTTAAAATTTTTATGGCAAAACACTAAATTTAAAATAAAGTGAAGAGAATTTTTATGGAAAAACACTAATTTTCAAATAAAGTGAATTTGTTTTTTTGGAAAAAACAAAAAATTTCAAATATTGAATTGAATATTTATGGCAAAACTCTAATTTTCAAAATTAAATGAATTAATTTTTTATGGAAAAACATCAATTTTCAAATGAAGTGAATAATTTTTATGTCCAAACGGGTTCTAAATATAATTATTCATTTATTAGAAGGATTAAAATTAGAATTTATTAATAATAGAAACAAAAAACAAGAAAACATGTACACTTGGATTCCAGAGATCCAATCTATATATCTATATAAAGTAGGGACTTAGGCCTGCCTACGTGTCATACGTCATATTCTAGGACTCTCATTTATCTTTTTTCCTGTATTTTCTCCTTTCTTTTCCAGTCTATTAATTAAATTTTTTTTTAAAAAAAAGGTAACCCAACAATCACGTATTCATCCTGATAATTGACGTCTCTTTCTTTAATAACTTCTGCCAAAAGTACTCACTTCCTCCTCCTCTTCCTTTTCCTCCCTCTCTGCATCTTCTTTCGCATCTTTCCCTCTCTCGTCTTAAAAAGAGTGAGAGATAAGTTGATACATCAAATTCTTGGGGATTGTTGATCAAAAAGAAGTTTTCTTCCAATACCTTTTACATCAATGGAGAAATATTAGTGCAGTAAAAAGAAGTTGAAACAAACTTGGCTGTAACATTGAGTTTATTTTAGGGTTTACTACCTCAACAGAGGATAAGAGACAAGGATTATTCTTCTCGATTAGAAATTTTATCCAAATTTATTCCTCGCCACCAAGGTAAATCTTCTCTTTTATCTTTTTGTGATTTTTGGGTTTTCTTATATGTTTAGTTGATGTTTCATTTATCTTATTCCAATTCCTTTTATATCAATGGAGGAATATATAGTGCAGTAGAAAAATGTTGACACGAAACTTGGCTGTAATATTGAATTTATTTTAGGATTTACTACTTCAAGCAAAACCCAAAATGGCATAACCAAATAATTGTCTTGCCAATGATGGATTTCACGCCACAGAATGAATTGAGGAACTAAGGACATTAGAAGATAACGGATAACGATTATTCTTCATGATTAGGAATTCTGCCCAAATTTACTCCTCGTTCCCAATGTAAATCTTCTATTTTCTGTTTTTACAGTTTTTAGTATTTTTTTAATGTTAGTTGATGTTTCATATATCTTTAAATTTTTATATTTTTTAATGTTAGTTGATGTTCCATGTATCTTTAAATTTATATTCTCGAATACATGATTGATTTGGGTTTACAACATATTAAAAAATGCATCTTTTGGTTAGTTTGTTGCCTATTTATGAGATAAATTTAATCTTTAAAAAACACACAAAATTTATATTTTTACACTTGAAGGATTTTAGTAACACCTCTTATTTTCAAATTTTAGGAAAATAAGACGCGAAGATTTGACATACAAAAGTTTTAGGTTCTTCCACCCTTCTATTTCTAGTAGACTGCAACCACACAATGAGTTGGAGTCCTTTAGGAGTTTGGACAGTCCTAACAATAATTTGTATTTAAGAATAAGAAGGATGAGTTTTGTCGAGATACTTAGAATTAGAATAATTACATGCTTAAAATAGTTAATGATAAGTTCTACACTTTTTTATACAGATAAGAACATGAGTCTCTCCCTTAAAAATTAATAAGATATTATATATTGGGGAATACTTACTAACCACTTTCATAATAAATATAATAATTATTTATTGTCTATCATCGGAAAGACAGTAAGACTTGGTTATCAATCTTATTCAACGAAATAAAACTTGGCTGTAACATTGAATTTATTTGAGAAATTATTACCTCAATAGAGGATAAGGGACAAGGATTATTCTTCTCGATTAGGAATTCTGCCCAAATTTATTTCTCGCCACCAAGGTAAATCTTGTCTTTTCTCTTTTGCGATTTTTAGTTTCTTTTGGTTAATTTATTTCCAATTTATGAGATTAGTTTAATCATTAATAAAATATAAAAAAATTATATTCTTACACTTGAAAGATTTTAGTAGCATCTCTTCTGTTGAGATTTTGCGGAAAATAAGACGCAAAGTTTTGACATACAAATATTTCAGGTTCTTCCACAATGTTGTTTCTGCTAGACTGCAACTACAAAATGAGTTGAAGCCCTTTAGGAGTTTGGACAGTCCTAACATTAATTATGTATTTAAGAATAAGCGGGAGTGTTTCTTTTGGGTTTTGTCAAGGTACTTAGAATTAAAATAATTATATATTTAAAATAGTTTCAGGATAAGTTCTACACTTTCTTTTAAGGGTAAGAACATGAGTCTCTCCCCTGGAAACTAAAGAGATATTGTATACTTGCCACTACTTAACAATCACTTTCATAATAAATATAATAATTATTTTTATTGTCTAGCATTAAAAAGACAGACAGACTTGGTTATCAATCTTATTCCACATAATATTTGTTGGTAATTATATAGCACGTGACCTTTGATTTAACCTTGAAAAGAACAGGCCAGTGTATTCAGATCCCACTATGAGTGTGTTCGGGGGAAGTGTTAGATCAAATTGGGTCTTATTTATGCAATATTATTTTACATTATTGCAAGAGATAATTTTGTAACTTGGACCTGTAACCTGGTCATACGACAACAACTTTTATAGTTATGCCAAGACTCGCCCAATGTTGGCTTAAATATAAAAACCAAAATAAAATTTTGAATTTTAAGAACAGCAATAATTATATATAAGCAAGTAAATCTTTTTGTTACAACTTTGATTCGCCTTTATTTTCAAAAATGAATAAAAAAGAGTAACAACAGTTTTTTGGTTTTATCCCATTTTGATACATTATGTGATGATAAAAATTCATAATATTCTCTGCACTTCCATCTCTTCTTTTCTTGATCAGCTGCACAAAATGGAATAAATTGTGAAATCAAATACTTATGGTACTATATTAGACCTATCACTCATCATTATACCAGAGAATTCTTTTCCTCCTCTTATTAGAAAAGCAACAAAAAATAAGCTAAGTCATTTTTTTCCTAACTGTTCTATTTTTTTAAAAAATCAGAAACCACTTTTACTAATCCTAAAAATTGTGTTTCTTCCTCTAATTTCTCGAAAACTTATTTATTTTAAAATACTAAATATTCTATATAACTCTCTATGTGTTTGTGTACTTGGTCTTCAATTGCACTTACCAAAGAAGGAAAAGAATAATAATTTTGTGTGAACTTTGTCACTGCAGTTATTTTTATGTGAGATGTCATGTCCTTAAACTTTCATGTTGAACAACACACACATACAACAGAGAACTTATAACCTTGATTTATAAAGGAGTCACGTGAATTATACGAGCTAATATTTTTATTGAAAATATTATCTGGAGTGAACTCTTGATATTTTCTTATATCATTGGTCACCAAGTTCTTACACATTTGCATTAAATTATTACTAGCAATTCAATTTTGATTTGCTCCTTAATATGTGGATTCAAGATAACTTGATGCTGACATTTGTGTTGGAAAAAGATTTACATATATCAATAACATGTTTACCCTTGAAATGAACATGTTACCGAATTGCTATGTTGCTTCTCTTTTCAAGAGGTTCTGAATGACCAACCAAAATTAGTATTCAGCATTGAAGTTGTTCCCTTGAGTTATGACTAATAGCACTTACTGATTCATTAGCTTAAACTTTAGTAAATCTTGAATTTTCTGTAGTGTTTTCAAATGGAGAAGCTATAAAGTTCTTTAATCTTCTAGAAAATTGAAAATTGCATGTGACGTACTTTCTGTATTATCTTTTATCCCTGTAAGAAAATATATGTTGTTAGTCTAATTAAGTTCTTGGAGATGATATCTCCGTTGTATTTCTATACTTCAACCTACTTGAGTTATGCCAATGCTATATTTCTATAACTTGCTGGTATTCTTAACATTTGAAGAGTAAAAATAAATTTTTAACCAAAAAATCAAGCATTTTTTGATTGAATTTTTATATTGTATTGAGTTTTACAGAGGTTACCAGTAATCAAGTCATAACCAGCATTCATGAGGGTCACAAAGCTCTTCAGCAAATTTTACATTTTAAAGTATAAGAGAATTCTTATTGTTTCATTATTTCACCAAGGTATTGAAATTTTTTAATAATCTTTCTTCATTTTATTTAATCTTACTTTATATCTCTCATAAATAGAGTTAATTTGATTTATAAAAGCTAAAGCAAAAATCTCCAATCTAAGACTATAGAGGAGCAAAAAGATTAGAGAAGATCTTATAAAGTAAAAGAAAAAAGAAAGAAGAAGAAAGCTATGATAACTTTTAAAAAATTTTATCGGGGTTCAATTCTCTTCTTCCTTTTGACTTCTACAACCGACTTGTAAAAGTTCATGTCCTTTATCCATCTATTTTGGTGATTTTTGAAAAATTATCCTTTTTTTTTTTATTGAGCTGATTTTTTGAACCTTCAGTTGTTGAGTTAGTGAGTTTGATAAATTTTTAATTTTTTTAAGATCTGACCTCTATATATAGTTGCTTTTGTTGAGTTTTATTTTTGGAAGAGACTGATCAAATTTTGTTTAAAGGTTAGATATTTTTAATCATCTATATGACTTCGCTACTGCAGTCTGCAGGAGTCGTATTTCTATTACTATAGCTAGCAATTATTTACATAAGCTTTTGAACAACAAGAAGCCTGTTAAAGGTATAATAACAGATTGTGTCTATTACTATCAAACTTTTTTTTACCCCGGACATAAATATAATAGCAAATATTCCTCATTAAATATGATTACATTAAATATAGATAGCTAGGTTCCATCCAGAAAAATCACAATGGAATGATTTTTCCTTCTTATTTTAGAATAGTGAACGTTCCTCCTCTAATTCTATGTATATTGGTATTGTTGCATGCATTAGTCTACAGTTTATGGGTTATCTAATTTTTACCCATAATGATTTGTATTATTTTTTTATGTGTAATGGTGGTAGGATATACATTGAAAGTCAATGCCATTTATTAGACCTGTGAATTGAAAATTGAAGTATATGTTAATTGAGTATTTGTGCTTTGTTTTTGCTACTGAAATTACTAAAGGTACAATTGAAATTTTCTTTAAAAATCTAGACTGATATCTCTTGAAGATCAATTCAAATTCGGTATGCCTATGGTAAAAACGTGGAAATCTTAAAAACCTTATCATCCTTTAATATGCTCAATGAATCATGACAAGAAGACAAGAGGTAACAAATTTTTGATATTGTTAAATATATGTAAATATATTTAGGCACATATCATGCTAACTGTACCCCTTAGAATTAGGCACATATCATGCTTGTATCCCTTAGAATTAGGCACATATCATGCTAACTGTATCCCTTAGAATTAGGCACATATCATGTTTCGGTTTTGTATATACGTTGATCTTAATGAGAATCATTGAGGAATTATTTCTAATATGGTATCAGCTATCTAGGGAAAAATGATCTTTTTTTCTTCCTTCCGCAAAGCTCCCTAGCCTTCTTCTTCTTCTCCATTACTCTTCTTTTCTATTCTTCTTTTGTCCACCATGTCGGATAACAAGAGCACTTTTCATCCTGCATTTGTGGTTTCGAACATTTGAAACCATATCTCCATCACTCTAGAAATGGAGAATGTCCAATACTCCACATGGGCAAAACTCTTCAAAATCACCGCACGCTCTCATAAGGTCCTTCATCATATTATTCCTCCTACCAGGGGCAAAGAGAAGGTTCTTTCGACCGAGGATGAAAAGGAATTATGGTTGACTCTTGATGCTACAGTTCTTTCATGGATTTATGCTACAATCTCTAATGATCTCTTGCATACTATTATCGAATCCGATGTTATGGCCATGGAAGCTTGGAATCGACTCCGTGATATTTTCCAAGATAACAAAAATTCCCGTGTGGTAACTCTTGAAACCGAATTTTCCAATACAAAGATGGAGAATTTTCCGAACGTTTCGGCATATTGTCAGCGTCTCAAGTCTCTTGTTGATCAATTAAAGAATGTCGGAGCACCGGTATCGGATAGTCGGCTTGTTATTCAACTCGTTTCGGGTCTCACGAGAGCATATCGTGGTGTTGGTACCTTGATTCGACAAAGTGACCCTTTACCTCCATTCTATCAAGCCCGGTCAATGTTGACTTTAGAAGAGGTCGGCTTGGCGAAGGAGGCTGCCGCAGGCTCGGAGTCCGCTATGGTGGCTGCCTCGGGATTGGAGTATGAGGATTCAGGTTATCCATCCTCTCTTTCGAACCATTCTAATCATCGTGGGAAGCAACATGGCAACCGCAAGAATTCTGGGCGTAAGGGTTCCGGTGGCGGCAAAGGTCCTGGTGGGGGACGCCAGGGACAGTCTCACGGTGGTGGTGCTCGGGGTGGACAGCAGCAACAATCCGGCTCTGGGCAGCAGCCTTACGGACAGCAACAGTGGGGGTCACAACCGTGGCCTAATTTTCCTCCTTGGGGTTGGATGCCACAATGGGCCACCCCACCTTGCCCATATCCAACACAAGGGTGGGCTCAGCGTCCAATGAGTAACAAGGGGAAGCAGCAGCCTGGTCTTCTTGGGCCACGACCACAGCAGGCCTTTATGGGTTCAACCAGTGGGCAGTCCGCTACATATGCACCAACTGATATAGCTTCTGCAATGCATACTATGTCGTTAAATCCCCCCGATAAGACATGGTACATGGACACCGGAGCTACTTCTCATATGACTTTCTCCAATGGTAATCTCTCGTCTTATTTTAATTTGAGTAATCATAATAGTGGTATTACTGTGGGCAATGGTCATATTATTCCAATTCATGGTTATGGTCACACGTCTTTGACTAATCATAATCCTCCTTTGTCCCTACACAATGTTCTTCATTCTCCCAAAAACATTAAAAACCTCATTTCTGTCCGTAAGTTTACTACTGATAATTATGTGACAGTTGAGTTTGATCCTTTTGGTTTTTCTGTTAAGGATTTTCAGACGGGGAAGCCAATAATGAGATGTGATAGTCGGGGCGACCTTTATCCTCTTACCTCTTCCATCAACAATCAAGCCCTCTACTCAACCTTTGCAGCCATTTCACCTACTCTTTGGCATGATCGTTTGGGTCATCCGAGTGCTTCCTTTTTAGATGCTCTTACGCTAAATAAAAGCATTGATTGTAATCGTCATTCAAGTTCTAGCATTTGTCACTCTTGTGTCTTTGGCAAACATATTAAGTTTCCATTTGTTTCTTCAAAATCGAGTACTATTATTCCATTTGATATTATTCATAGTGATCTTTGGACATCTATTTTGAGTTCTATGGGGCATAAATATTATGTTGTTTTCTTAGATAATTATTCTAATTATCTGTGGACTTTTCCCATAGATAAGAAATCCAATGTGTTTGAAAAATTCTTAGCTTTTAAAGCTCATATTCTCACCCAATTTGAACGTAATATTATGAATGTGCAATGTGATAATGGGAGGGAGTTTGACAATGGCCCTTTTTGGGAGTTTGGTAAAACAAATGGCATGTCTTTCCGTCTTTCTTGTACTCATACCTCGTCTCAAAATGGTAAAGCCAGACGAAAAATTCGGTCTATAAATAATATTACTCGTACTCTTTTAGATCATGCCTCTCTTCCCCCTTCTTTTTGGCATCATGCGTTACAAATGGCTACCTATCTTCTTAATGTGCTTCCAAGCAAGCTTTTGGAAAATATATCTCCACTTCAAATTCTTTATCATCGGGTTCCATCTTACTCTCACATTCGGGTTTTTGGGTGCTTGTGTTATCCTCTTTTTCCATCTACAACCATCAATAAGTTGCAACCTCGTTCAACTCCATGTGTCTTTTTGGGATATCCTTCTAATCACCGTGGCTATAAATTCTATGACTTGTCCTCAAATAAGATTATAATTTGTCGGCATGTTGTGTTTGATGAGCATGTGTTTCCTTTTGCACAATTGCATACTCCTTCTGCTTCTACTTATGATTTTTTAGGTGATGATATTTTACCATATACATTGCATCACTTACGAAATCAGAATTCTTCTCCTTCTACTCAGCTACAAACGGCCCAGACATACGACCTACCTCCACCTTCTACTGACCGGCCTACTCCTATGAGCCCAGCTGCCGCCCATAGCCCAGCTTCTCCTACTCTCCCCACACCTCTTGCCCAAACATCAAATTCCTTGCTCACCAATCGGCCCGCCATGGTCACAAGAAGCCAAATGGGTATTTTTAAACCCAATAGAAAATATGACCATGCATATGCTACTACAGTTACACGGTCCCCACTACCATGTAACCCAGTAGAAGCCCTTCGTGATCCAAATTGGAAGTTGGCCATGGACGATGAATATGATGCTCTTATTAAAAATAAGACGTGGGAGTTGGTGCCCCGTCCACCTAATGTGAATGTTATTCGTTCTATGTGGATTTTTGCTCATAAAGAAAAATCTGATGGTGTTTTTGAGAGGCATAAAACCCGTCTTGTAGGTGATGGGAAAACTCAGCAGGTGGGCATTGATTGTGGCAAAACATTTAGTCCGGTGGTGAAACTGGCTACCATTCGCACAATTCTTTCTCTTTCTCTGTCAAAGGCATGGCCTATTCATCAGTTGGATGTTAAAAATGCTTTTCTTCATGGTGAGCTACAAGAAACAGTGTATATGCATCAACCATTGGGGTATCGGGATCATACTCATCCAGATTATGTATGCTTGTTACGTAAGTCATTGTATGGACTCAAACAGGCACCCCGAGCTTGGTATAAGCGATTTGCTGATTATGTCATTTCCCTTGGTTTCTCTAATAGCAATTGTGATAATGCTTTATTTATTTATCGCAAGGGTCGTGATATGGCATATATTTTGCTTTATGTTGATGATATTATTCTCATTGCATCTTCTAATGCTCTCCGGCTGTCTATTATGAAGCTTCTCGGCTCAGAGTTTGCTATGAAGGATCTTGGTCCTTTAAATTATTTTCTTGGCATTGCAGTTTCTCGACATAAGGGTGGTATGTTCCTTTCACAACGCAAGTATGCCGAGCAAATAATTTAGAGAGCCGGAATGTCTTCTTGCAAGTCATCTCCTACTCCTGTTGACACAAAGGAGAAGGTTAGTGCGACTTCTAGTACTCCCTATGAGGATCCGTCTTTATACAGGAGTCTTGCTGGGGCTCTTCAATATCTTACATTTACCCGACCGGATATTTGTTATGCTGTTCAACAAGTGTGTTTACATATGCATGATCCGAGAGTTGATCATATGCAAGCTCTCAAACACATTATCCGGTATATTCAAGGTACACTTGACCATGGTCTCCATCTCTACTCATCTTCTGTTTCATCCCTTGTTTCATATACTGATGCTGATTGGGGTGGTTGCCCGAATACGAGATGATCTACCTCTGGTTATTGTGTATTTTTCGGTGATAATTTAATTTCTTGGTCTTCTAAGAGACAACCTACTCTTTCTCGGTCCAGTGTGGAAGCCGAGTATAGGGGTGTGGCAAATGTAGTATCCGAATCATGTTGGTTACGAAATTTGCTTTTGAAGTTACATTGTCCGATTAAATAGGCTACACTTGTTTATTGTGACAATGTTAGTGCTATTTACTTATCGGGTAATCCAGTGCAACATCAACGTACCAAACATATTGAGATGGACATTCATTTTGTACGGGAAAAAGTTGCTCGTGGTCAGGTTCGTGTTCTTCATGTACCTTCCCGATATCAGATCGCAGACATCTTTACCAAGGGTCTACCGCGAGTTCTATTTGAAGATTTTTGTGACAGTCTCAGTGTCCGACAACCTCCGGCTTCGACTGAGGAGGTGTGTTAAATATATGTAAATATATTTAGGCACATATCATGCTAACTGTATCCCTTAGAATTAGGCACATATCATGCTTATATCCCTTAGAATTAGGCACATATCATGCTAATTGTATCCCTTAGAATTAGGCACATATCATGTTTTGGTTTTGTATATATATGTTGATCTTAATGAGAATCATTGAGGAATTATTTCTAATAGATATGGCTTCAAGGATGTTGTGTCGGACGACCCACTTAGGAACATGATTGGAGTGAAACTTCTATAATCCCAAACACATATCAAGCCATAAAAATACAACATAATTGAATCCAGGTATAGTATATAGTAAATTCTAGCTATGCACGTGATCTAGAAAAGGGTAAAAGACATTACTTCTCAGAGTAAAGCATTCCTTTTAAGTTGTTAAGACGAGTACCCGTCTTGTAGTTCTTGTTTTGTTGGTTCAAACATTTATGCATTTGAAATTTTAACTTGTAAGTTCCATTTGACATGTCATAAACGGAACTTAATATGAATTAAGGGTTCAGTTGTTAGCCCATTTCATTTGTACGTAAATTTGATTTTGATTTACTACACAATAAATTATTTGCTCATATTCAGCAGAGAAGTGTGGATAGATTTTCAAGTTAAACTGCAAGTTGTAAATGCTTTTTGGACTAACATTGGAATAAAAGTATAGTTTTAAATTGAACCCTATCACTTTGGTATCCTGATTTATTATAAAGCACCTAAGGAAATTATTTAATTATTGAAATATTTTTTTCCTTCAAGTACATATAATTAATTAATTTTTTGTGCAATCATGACATATACTCCCTTTTATTTTATTTTAATAATTTCGTTTGGGCCATTTAAATGGGGGAACATTTATATGATATATGTAATGCAAAAGAGAGGGGTGGACTTTCTACAAGGAAATATCAAGTTAAAACTAGAATATCTATTCACCTTTTTTTCCACCTTTCTATTGTTCCCTTTACCAATAATTATTTATTTATTAAAAAAATTTAATATTTCATGTTGACATTTATTTGATTCTTCTAAAATTTCAAATATTAACACTTCCAGAAAGCAAAAGGCTAAATAATAAAATAAAATAAAAGATAATTGATTCAAGGATGAATGATAATATGTTACTATCATTTTCTTTTTCTCAATTAACGTTTGTTACTATGTAATTTTCATATGTAAGGTATATATCATTGTAGTTCTAAAGGCTGATAGATTTTCTTCATATTGTAGATATCGTATTTTTATGGCTTGATACTATAAAAAGAGAAAGTGTTGGTGCTAATTGATCGAAATAAATTTATATTTGTCATTTATTTAATTTATAAAGTTATTTTGCATGCATATTTATTGTTTAATCTATTTGTTTTACTTTGATTAAATTTATAAAAGTATTATTTCATAAAGTTAGTGGTTTCAAATGGCCGCATGAAGCGTGGATACTTTTACTAGTTCATATATATAGGACAACAAACACCAATTCCCACAAATAAATCCTTTCTGCAAATAGGTGAGTTCACATTCTCCATAAATTCTTCCCTTTTTTGTGTTGATGTAGTGATGAATTTTTCTATGAACTTGGCTCAAGTTTTGGTAAAGCATAGAGTTTTCTCAGGTTATTTTTTTTCCTGAAAACCAATTTTTGTAAAGCATTTTATTAGCCAATTTTAGTTTTACAATGAACTCTACTTGATTGTTGTTATATATATACATAATGAGCCTGGACTATTTCTTTCCCTGAAGCAAAGAGCTATCTGCCTTAACTGATTTGTTTCTTCATTTAATTCAAGTTGAGAAGGGATCAATAATTTAGTATCCAAGAGGAGACATATAAACACTAGATAAACACATCGAATTCAACAATCTCCTTTGCTCTAAGGATGAAGGACAGTGATTATGTGATGGTGAGTTTGATTCTTTCAAAATCTAACTTAATTTGTCATTCAATTTTTCCCCATTTTATTTACTTGTTCACCTTTTTAATTTGTTTATTTTATCTCTCATTTTTATATTAGAGTATAAAATCTATTGATATTAGTATGAAATAGTCTTACCTCAGAAGTACACATACCTTGTGTCACGACCCGGACACAGGTCAGAACCGAGACACAGAACCTAGAGTCATGAATGACTCTAAGTCGACCCATTGCATGAATATGATAACTAAAGTACATACTTCATACAAAAGCTGATAACTGATAACACGAATAAACGGAAGTCTGAATACATATCAACCATATAATAGAGTCAACACTAACAAAGCTGAAACTCTACATATTATCTGAAAAGCCTCTAACATAACTGAAGAGCTGATGGATAACATCCCCAACCCGCTCACTAAAAGTCTAAAAATGAAAGTAACACAACTCAACAATATGAAGGTCCTCGAAGGATGAGGACTCACAAACAAGAGAACTCGACTAAGCTGTGGAGACTGTCTAGCGGCGAAACTGAGTTTGAGCGTCTGAACTTGTATCATGAAACTATATAGCATAGAGTATGCGGTCAGTACTTGGAATGTACTGAGTTTGTAAGGTAAGTAAAACAGGTTGAGTAAGAATAACTGAAATCATGCACATAACATAAATCATAAAATCATGAGAATAAGGACTACATGCTGATATCCGAAAACAGGAATAATCATAAACTGAATCTCATGTATTAATAGAATAAACCAAAGCTAAAAATAGAATCATATGTATTGACATAACTGAAATCATAAGTAAAAGCTAGTAAACTAATCATTGGGTCAAACTTGCGAAAAACATAATATCATAAGTCATAAACATGCATAACAAAAATCATGAGTAACGATGGGAGACTCATCACAATCGACACTATCATGATAGAGCTTACGTGATGCCCCAACTTTCATATTTAAATGGGTAGAGACATCCAAAGCCTTGTCAGGGCTAAGAACGCTACCATGATATCGATATTAAGCTGAAGCCCTTGCTAACGAGGGAAACTCTCTTGAGATGCCCTAAATATATATATAAACCTACATTGGCACGTAGTTCAGAGACCCGGGGTTTACATAAACCCTAGCCTACCCCTCCATGTCCCTGACTTTCTTGTTTGCGTATTGCTTCTGCGTACTCTGAGCAGCCACCCAATGGTCCTGAATGCTTGAACCTTTTCCAAGGACTCCTTTAACAAATCCATCCCCCAAGGTCACATCTCAAACGTGTCGAACCACCCGATTGGAGATCTGCACTTCCTCTCGTACGAGGCTTCAAAAGGTGCTATACCAATTCTTGAGTAGTAGCTATTGTTATAAGTGAACTCCGCCAAGGGTAAGAATTTGTCCCAATGACCCCCAAAGTCTATCACGCAAACCCAGAGCATGTCCTCCAACACTTGAATAGTGCACTCCGATTGCCCGTCTGTCTGAGGATTGAAGGTTGTGCTCAAGTCTAACCTCGTATCATACTTGGCCTACAAGGTCCTCCAAAAATGAGAAGTAAACTGAGTGCCCCTGTTCGATACAGTGGAAAAAGGCACCCAAGTAACCGAATAACCTCCTTCGCATACAACTTTGCTAGTTTCTGATTTGTAAGTCACCTGGACTAGTAAGAAATCAGCAGACTTAATCAACGTGTCCACTATGACCCAAATTGAGTAAAAGTTCCCCAAGGTCTTGGGAAGACCAATCACAAAGTCCATAGCTATCCTTTCCCATTTCCACTCGGGGATAGGCATTCACTGAAGAACTCCTCCAGGCTTTTGGTGCTCGTACTTCACCTACTGATAATTTAAACACTGAGCCATGTACTCCACAATGTCTCACTTCATCCTACCCCACCAATAATGTTGTTTCAAATTATGGTACATCTTTGTGACTCCGGGGTGAATGGAGTACTTCGAGTTGTGAGCTTCTACCAAGAGAGTTTTAATTAGCTCACCAACTTGGAGATCACACCCCCCCCCCCTTTATTCTCAAGACCCCTTCATCATCTAACATTGTTTCCTTGGCCTCTCCCTGCAGGACTTTATCTCTAATTTTTCTCAGCTTTTCATCTTCGATCTCTTTGGTTTTGATTTTCTCCAACAGCTAGGATTTAGCCTCCATATTGGCTAACACTCCACTAGCTTCTATAAGCGACAACCTCACTAAGTTGTTTGCCAAGCTCTAGACATACCAGGCCGTCGGCCATTGAGTAGCCTCCAAGTAAGCCAGGCTGCCCATGCTCACTGTCTTTCTGCTCAACGCGTCTGCCACCACATTAGCCTTCCCTGGGTGATATAAGATGGTGATGTCATAATCTTTAAGAAGCTCTATCTATCTCCTTTGCCTCAAATTGAGATCTTTTTGGGAAAATCCATATTTTAAGCTACAATGATCCGTGAACACCTCACATCGATCTTTATACAGATAGTGCCTCCAAATTTTAAGTGATAACACCACCGGTGCTAAATCCGGATCATGCGCGGGTAGTTCCTTTCCTGCACCTTCAGCTATCTCGAGGCAGACATAATAATCGGTCCTTCTTGCATCAACCCAACACCCAATCTAGACCATAAGGCATCACAATACACAACAAAATCTTTATCTTCCATGGCTACCACTAGAATAGGTGTTGTGGTTAGCAGAGTCTTTAGTTTCTGAAAGCTCGCTTCGCATTCCTCAGACCACTAGAAGGGCACATCCTTTTGTGTCAATCTAGTCAATGCCGAAGCGAGGGAGGCGAATCCCTTCATGAATCGACGGTAGTAATCGGCCAGCCTTACAAAATTCCATATTTCTGTCACATTGGTTGGCCTTGCCTAGTTTCTTACCTCCTTCACCTTCTGTGAATCAACTCGGATTCCCCCTTTGGAAACCACATGCCCCAAAAAGGACACTGATTCCAACCAAAACTCATACTTGGTGAATTTGGCATACAATTTCTTCTCCTCCGACAATCCCAACATAATCCTTAAATGATTTTTGTGCCCCTGCTAGGTCTTAGAATACACCAAGATTTCATCAATAAATACAGTAACAAAGAAATCCAGGTAGGGTTTGAAAATACCATTCATAAGGCTCATGAACGCGACCAGAGCATTAGTGAGTCTGAATGACATGACCAAAAACTCATAATGCCCATATTTGGTTCGAAAGGTTGTCTTAGGAATATCTTCAGCTCGAACTTTCAACTGGTGATAACCTGACCTCAAATCAATCTTTGAAATATAGTCGCTCCATGTAACTAGTCAAACAGGTCATCTATCCGAGGAAGAGGGTACTTATTTCGAATAGTTACCTTGTTCAACTGGCGGTAGTTGATGCACATCCATATACTACCATCCCTCTTCTGTATAAATAGAATCGAGGAACCCCACGATGACACACTCGATTTAATAAATCCTTTACTAAGAAGCTCCTGTAGTTGTTCCTTGAGTTCTCTCAACTCAGCTGGTGCCATTCGATATGGAGGAATAGAAATGGGCCGGGTTCCTGGTTCCAAGTCTATAAAAAATCAATATCACAGTCCGGAAGCATGCCAGGAAAATCTGCAGGGAACACCTCTAAGAACTCACAAACAACCGAAATAGACTCTATAGAAGGATCCTCTGAACTAGTGTCCCAAACATGCACCAAATACGCTGAACAACCCTGCTCTATCAACCAACGAGCACGAATATAAGAGATAAGATTCTTAGGAGTAGGGATACAATTCCCTTTCAACACCAACCTAGATGACCCTGGACCCGATATAGGAATAGTCTTAACATAGCAATCCAGAATGGCGTGGTAATGGGACAATGAACTCATTCCCAATATTATATCAAAATCAATCATGTCTAAGATCACTAGGTCCACCAGGGTGTCAAATACAATGAATTCAATAATGCAGTCATGAACAACCCTATCCACTAACACAGAATCCTCGATAAGAGTGGACACACGAATAGGAGTATTAAGAACATCAAACATACGATCACGACCCAAAGCAAAATAAGTAGATGCATATGAAAATGTAGAGCCCCAGTCAAACAATGCAATAGCCATTCTATCTGTGAAGAAGATCATACCTGTGATAATCGTGCCTGAAGCCTCTGCCTCCGGTCTATCAGGAATAACATAGAAATAAGCCTGGTTACTAGCTTGAGAACCACCCCAGTTGGGCTGTGCCACCCCTCTACCTATCCGAGTGCCACTCTAGCCTACTTGAGAATGTCCTCTTCCATGTTTAACGCCACCTCTTGTAGTTGGCTGACCACCTCGTCCCAGTTGTGGACGATCTGATCTGAAAGCACTACCTCCCCTCTTAGATGGGGCCGGAGCTCAAGCAGCTGGGTGAGGAATAATCTGCCTGCCCTGCTTGAACCTGGGGCAGCATAGCGGATGTGGCCATACTCACCACATTCATGGAAGACCTTCTCACTAACCGGCCTCGGAACTGGAACAGAAGAAATAGGATGAGCCCCGAGATCAGAACGAACCATCTGAGTACCCCTAACTACACCTGACGATCATGGAGCTGTCCCAGGTTGACTTCTAGACAATACCTACATGGAAAACTAAATAGGGCGCCTAGAGAAACCCTATGGTGTTGGAGCTTTCCCATAAGAACCACTAAAAGAGCCGACTCTCCGAGCCTTCTTCTCGGCATTTTTAGCATAGCCCTCCTGCCTACTCCTTCAACTGACTTCATGTATTCTTCTAATTCCTGAAAAGTCTTGCCCAAAGAGACCATCTGCAGAGCTTGTACCTGAAGACCTACATTCAGGCCTTTAACAAATTGCTTGATCCTCTCCTCCTCTGTAGGCAATAAGGGTAGAGAATATCTTGACAAGGAGTGAAATCGGGCCTCGTATGCAAAACCTGATGAGCTCCCCTGCTCAATGGTAGTGAAATCATCCCATCTCCTATCCCTCAAAGTAAGGGGAACATATTTCTCTGGAAATGTGGAGTAGAATTGAGTCCATGTAAATAGTGGGGATCCTGTTGGCCTGCACTCCACGAATGCCCTCCACCAAATCTTTGCATCACCCATCAGCTGGAAGGTGATGAACTCAACACCATACTTCTCTAATTCTCCCATCTTATGAAGCCGTTCGTGAAAATCTATGATGAACTCATAGGAATCCTCTGCCTCTGTACCGTAGAAGGTGGGAGGCTTCATCTTGGTGAACCTCCAAAATAGGTCGTGCTCTTCCCCTGTTGATCTTGGGCATAATTACATGCCCAAGTGCTATTTTATAACTTAATTTAGTCATGTTTGTTAATTAATTAATTACATTCCCATGTGATTTTGTATAATTCATGCATGAACTAACCAATATGATTAGCTCTTTGTTTTGTAGGTGAAAAATGCTTAGGAGGGGATAAATTGAATAATGCACAAGCAAGAAAGGAGTTGGAAAGACATGGAGTGATAATGGCAAGTAGTAGATAGCCAGTGCCACTCAACGTGCCACGCCGCAGGAGCTGCGTGCTCAGCAGCGTACCACGACAAGGCAGCAACACTAGGCATTGTCAACTGCCGAGTATTCTATGTGTGCCACGTGATCACACCGTGTGACAGCCTGCGAGAGGCGCGATGGCCTACGTTCCACGCCCGAAGCCCGAAGCCCATGCATTGTCAAGGTGAAAATTCCAGTAAGCTTTCGCATTGCCTCCGTGTCACGGAGGAAAATCAGGGCGTTAGGGACCGTGACACGGAGCTAGTTCATGGTCGGCCAAAAATTGCAATTTTCCCACTTAGTATAAATTAAACACTTAGCTCCTAAATTCATTGATCACGAAATTTCTTGAGAACAACGGAAAGGACCGACGGGAGAAAGGAAGAACTCTATCTAGGGTTCACTAATTTTCATTCTCTTTTATCTATTCTTGTAAGTACTCTACTTGAATCATGTTTTTGAGTATTTGTACGAACATGAGTGGCTAAAACCCTTCCTCTAGGGTTGAGGCCACATGATATGATTATAAATGTATGAATTCTTTGTGGTTTGAATTTTTAGTTGTTGTTTTGTCTTACATTCTTTATTATTAATGTTTTTATGCTTGATCACCATGAAAACAAACTCGTTAAGCTTAGGTGAAAGCTCGAAAGAGTAACCCTAGGCTAGAACATAAGAATATAGGGAGCAAGTTCTTTTTTTTACGATAGGATTAGCGGTTAGGAAATAAATTATATCTAATTTGTGTTTCTTGTTTATTAAAACGGGATGAGCTAGACACGGACTTAGAGTTGTCACATAACCGCTCGTAGAAGTAGTTGTGAAGATAAGTTAGGTTAAATGATTAGAGGTACTAAAGTCCATAATCAAGGGGAAAAACTCCGTAAACCACATCCACGCAGTTAAATTGCTCACGAATTAGGACGTCACGTCCCTTCTCAATGATGTAGGTGTTAGACTAGTTTGTCGTGTTTAGAGGCTTGAAAGACCATGAACATAGCATTTTAATTATGTGAGACAACAACTGAAATTCCTATACTCGAACAATTGTGAATTTTAGCATTGCATGATTATTAGGCCTTAACTCTAGTTGCTTCTTGTATTGTTTCTCGAGTATTTTGTGATCAGCCTTAGATTTAATTAGAATTTCACGAAATTTCAATAATCAACACTTGTGAAGGTTAATTTTAACACTAGAACTTGATAGTTCGCTGAATTGGTCCAGTCCCTATGGGTTCGATATCTGGCTCTTAAAAAAGGGGGACTGTATTACTTGTACGACCGCGTATGCTTGCGCGTGCGCTGGGGCGCAACAAGTTTTTGGCATCATTGTTGAGGACTGGCGAAATTGGTGAATTTCTTGTTTTCTATCAGTGTCTAATTTTCTATGTGTTGAAAAATAAAATTATTTATTAGTTTTAGATTTCTTTTATTTTTTTTAGTTTGATACCCTTCTTGATATGACATCATGGAACACAAATGGGTTGAATGGTGGATACTCATATTTTGGTGAGTCTTGTCTGAATTGTGGAGGACCTCACTTGTGGCAACACTATCACACTTGTAGTATATGTGGTGGTTAGGATAGCCATTGGGATGGTTGTACATATTCATATTCCCCTCCCCCAAGACCCTACTATAATCCTTCTATTGGTTTTGATGAGTACAAGAATGATGAAAAGAAGGACTTGGAACACTGATCTCTAATAGAAAATATGTTAAAACAAGTCCTTGAGTAGGCAGAAGTGATAAGGGAGTAGATGGAAGTAATGGGAGTTCAGACTAAGGAAAATAGCGAGGCCCTAGAGATGACAAGCACCAATTTCATGGAGTTGATGACTGAGGCTGAAGCTTGCACTGATTTGCAAGTAAGGGTCTTAGCCAATACTTAAGAGGGACTGGAAGGAAAAGAAAAAGGGTGAGTTCACGGAACAAGCTCAATAGTTAGAAGCTCTTGAGAGTCTCCGTGATGGTCTCACACATATGCCCAATCCATTCATGAAAGGAGAGATAGAGTTTCAACCATTTAACATTCATGTGGAGTCAGATGTTCATGTAGAGAAGGTGTACACAAGTAAGGAGGTCAAGCACAATGTAGTTTCAGAGTTGAGGTGTATTTCGTTAGGTTGGAAGGCTAGGGGTTATAGTCGACGTCGATTCATTATTTTGAACGTCTCTAATTCAAAACCGAACATGAAACTTTGGTTTCATTCGGCTCCTTTATGGAGATGAGTCAATTTATAGATCTAAGATGTGAACAAAATTAGAAAAAAAAAAGAATTCTATTTGTACCCCACTCGAAGCATTTCTCGACATTCAGTTTGGTTGACAACCTAGAAATAGAGTCTTCCAAGCTTGTAGAGAAAGGTCTAGAGGAGGAACAAGCCATGTATATTCTGAAATTTGTTGATTCTGAGAGACAAAATGACTTCACTTACGTAAGGTCCAATAAGTGCCAGAGGCGACATCTACTACTTGGTCCTTTCATTTTTTCACCACCACCACTGGAGCATAAGAGAAAACTGGAGAAGAAATTAGGGGTGAGATTCATATCCTCAAAGTGGAGGAAAAAGTGGTGAAACTTGATGCGTCATGCCGTGACATAAAATAAGGCGCTGCTTGGGAGGCAACCCAAGGGTACCACAGGTACACTTTTATTTTCATTTTGTGTTGATTTAGTTTGCTTTTAATTTTTATTGTTGTTGTTGTGGTGATTTAAGCACAGATTTAGGGGAAGTTTGAGTATCCTTAGAAAAGGAAGCTTAGGATCATGGAAGAAGATGAGTGTTGGGTCGATGACCCGCCTGTGCAAAAATGAAGAAAAACATGCTGTTAGCTAGGCCTAGAGGCCTCAGGGAGTATTTCTTTAGTATTCTTATTTGATTTTGGGATATAGCATGATTCAAGTGTGGGGTGAGGGAAATTTCAAAAGTTTATGCTTAATGAGTCACCGAATGGAGTAGAGACTGAGAAAGGTTCTAATAGGATTTGGGTACTGACACTGAAACTAATAGAAACATAAGGAGACATAAAAGATGACGTAGCCCCTAGATCTAACAATGCATACACATCAAGATAGAATACTCGTAATATACCTGTGACCACATTTGGAGAGACCTTTTTCTCCTGATGAGATGAGAGGGCATAAAATCTATTCTAACGTTGACCACCACTTGCACGAGTGGATGCACCCTGCTAAGCTGAGTGTTGTAGTGGAGCTGTTGAACTGGTGGCTAGGTCACAGCCTCTAGTAAGGCCTTATCTGGCTAAATGGAAGTCTCTAAATAGATGTCGGGCTTTCCACACCCATAACACGCACCTGAACCTGCTAGGCACTCTCAGGTGAGCCTCCTACCACACCAACCATAAAATGGAGTGTTGGGCTCTCCTAATCTGCTCCCCTGACCTTTGGAGCCTTATGCCCCACCCCTCTAATCACGCTAGGTTTAGATAGAACACTGGCTGATGATTGTGCTGGGGCTGATGACCTGTAGTGGGACTGCTGGCGATGTCATCCACAGGACCTCTGCTAAAACAGTCCATAACTCCCTGTCCTGGACCTCTTGGCCTCTATCTCTTTCTCCTTCATCTAGTCCGCCTCTATCTACTGGGCGTATATGACCAATTGTGAGAAGTCTCGATCACTGTTCAACATAGCGGTCCTACACTCCTTGACCAGCGAGTCTAATACTCTATTCACAAACCTGCTCATATGAGCTCTCTAATCCACAACCATCTCCGATGCATACTTGGGCAGTCGGGTAAACTCCTAGGCACACTCTTTAACAGTCTTGTGGTGCTGCTTCAGGTTGACGAACTCCACCGCCTTCGCCTTCCTCAACTCCCTAAGGAAGAACCTATCCAAGAAGGTAGCCACAAATTCTTCCCAACTAACTAAAACTGCTCAGACTGCTCTACCATCCTTCCACTGGAGGTACCATATGTAAGTAACCCCCTTCAGCTAATAAGAGGCTAAATCTACAATCTCCTCTCCGGTCACTCCCATAATCTGGGTGATCTTATGCACCTCCTCAATAAACTCATGCGGGTGCTCATCCACTTTCGACCCCATAAACTCAGGTGGATTCATCCAGAGAAAGTCTCGAACTCTATCCGTCACTGTGTTCCCATTCTGAGGAACATGAGCCACTGCCTACTTACTTGAGCAGTCACTGCCTATGCCAACATTTAAAATGCCACTCTAAACTAGGCATGAGTGACCTACTCGGACATAGGATCTGCTGGTGTTGGTGGGGCTTAATGATTCCCATCTCCATTGTCATTGTCATGACCATTTGCATTTCCATTCCTTCTTACATTTACTCAACATAGAAGCATATTTCTGCAAATGCGTATAGCACGAGTTAGAGGGATAAAGAAATACTTCATCACACAATATTGATCATGAAAGAAGAAAATTTTCCTAAAAAATCTTGTAGCCTCCTCCCCATAAGTGTGGCATACTTCACACCTATGGAAAAGACTTTAATCAATGCTTTCAGACACCCTAGGACACTCTAAATCTTTTAATTTTATACCAAGTTTGTCACGATCCGAGCTGAGAACTCAGATCGAGATACGGGACATAGAACCGTGAATGGCTCCAAGTCGATCCATGGCATGAACTTAATAACTAAAAACATACATCAAGTGGAATCTGATAACTAAAACATGATAAGTAAAAGTATGAATAACCTAACAATCAAAAATAGAGTCAACACTCGACAAAGCTGAAAATCTACATAATGTCTGATAAGCTGACGGGACAACATCCCCAAGTAGCTCGCTGAATTTTGAAACTGAGCATAGCATAATCAAAGCTAAACCGAATGTCCTCTTAAGATGAGGAATCACCAACTAAGGGAACTAAACTAAACTACGAGAAGCTGGAGTAACAACAAAACTGAGTCTGATCATTCGGACCTGTATCATGAAACGATACGACATAAAGTATGCGGTCAGTAGTTGGAATGTATTAAGTATTCAAGGTAAGTTAAACATAATGATTAAATGTTAACTAAAATCACGCATATAAACTTAAATCATAAGATCATGAGAGTAAGGACTACATGCTTAAAACTAATTTTCAAATAAACTGGATAATTTTTATATCAAAATAGTTCCTAAATATAATTATTCATTTATTTCAAGAACTAAAATTAGAAATTATTAATAATTGAGGAACGAAAACCAAAAAAAAACAAAAAAGGGAAAAAACGTGTACTCTGTTTCTCAACAGTTACCACTTGCTAGAAGTAGTGGTGACAAAATTCAAAATTCAAAATGGATTACAGAGATTCAATATGTATATTTATATAGTGGACAACAAACACCAATGCCTACAAACAAATCTTTTCTTCATTAAAAAAGAAGGTGAGTTAACATTCTCTATAAATTCTTCTCTTTTTGTGTTGTTTCGGTGATGAATTTTTCTCAGAACTTCATTCAAGTTTTTGTAAAGCATAGAGTTTTCTCAGTTTTTTTCCGAAAAATTAATTTTTGTAAAGCATTCTATTAAGCCAATTTTTGTTTTACAATGAACTCTACATGATTTTTGTTATATATATATTCATACATATAATGAGGCTGAACTATTTCTTTCCTTGAATATTTGTGTCGTCCTTAATTGATTTGTTATTTATTTAATTCAAGTTGAGAGGGGATCAATAGTTCAGTAGCAAAGAGGAGGCATATAAACACGAGAGACACACATTGAATTCAACAATCCTTGTTTTCTCTTATGATGAAGAACAGTGATGGTGGGTTTGATTCTTTTGAAATCTAATTTAATTTTTTATTCAATTTTTTCCCATTTAATTAACTTGTTCTTTTACTTTCAGACCTAGTAAGTGTTACTGCTTCAGGAAGAGATGCTTGATTATTTCTCCCGTCATGAATTTTAAATTATTTTTCATTTGTTTATTTTATCTCTCGTTTGGATATTAGAGCATAACATCTATTGATATGTGTATGATATAGTCACATCTCACAAATACACACACGCGCGCGCGCACGCCCTTGCTTCTGTAGTAGAATTAAAATTTATTTTGTTCACTAGATTTTAAATTGATGGTCTCATGTATTAATGTTTAATGTTTAATGAGTAGTTCCAAATTTGTATGACTAAATTCTCAAACTAAGTTTGGCATAGGCAAAACAAACCATGATTTGAAAAATTCCTTTTTTATTTTTTTTGTTTTAATCCATGATGCTCAATCTAAGTTTGGTACGACTAAATACCCCATCTAAGTTTGGCACAGGGAACTAAAATTATTATCCTATTGCAGTCTTTCTAAAGAACCAAGTCCATTTATTCTTTTTTCATGTTTGTAGTATTGATAAAAAGATTTTCATATGTGATATATGCATGATATGTTCTAATTTTTTGTTTATTATAAGGAGAAAGCTTCATGTAGTGATTCAACTCCCAATTAATTGAACTCTTTTTTTCATTATAATTCTTTATTTTTCAACTTTGAACCCATTAGTACAATCGAGGGAAGGTTCTACTTTTCTTTCAGCATGAATTATTAAATTTGGATGTATAATTTGGTGATCTTTCTTTTTGTATAATTTCTCAGCATCTTTGGAATGACATTGAAAATGAGAAGGAAAGAAAAGGAGGACTTTAAGAAGATAATGCAGAATGAAAAATCTGATGTCGACAGTGATGGGAAAAAGGGAAAAGAGATTATGCAGAATAAAAAATCTGATGTAGACAGTGACAAAAAAAAGCAAAATGGTCAATGTGGCTCTGTCGAGAAGACTATAGTTGACAAAAAACAACAAAAAGACATAAATGATAATTAATTATAAATTATACATCTTACAAACTTATGTCAGTTTCTATTTTTTTCTCTTTTTGGATGGAATGTGTTACTGGATGAGGGAGGAAAAAAATGTTGCTGAATGAGGGAGGGAAAATAGAAGTGGTAGAGGCATACCCTAAATTTTAAGTCAGCAAGTACAGTGTCCTTTTTGGACATAACTTGCTTATCATTTTTTTAAAAATAATTTTTGGTTATACATTAGAATTATATCACTCAATTATGTCCAAACGCCTGCTTAACATAAATATATCACGTTATTTTATATATTTTGGTGAACTTCATATAGAAGAAGCAAATAAACCTGGAGCAACTATAGATAGTGATGATGATAAGAGTGGGATTAATGTATTTTTCGTCATCTTTTTCTCTAAACTTAAGCAACCAGGACACTTTACATTCTTATGTCACCCTCATCTTTTATCCTTGAGAATCAATTTTTGTGAAGTGTGCTAAGGAGGATTCGGGACCTCTCTTCATAAATAAAATGAATTTGTGCAAAGCCCATCACAAGCAAAATGACTAAAGGTATTACTTACAATAAAGCATAAGTTTTAACTTCCTCCGGTTATGCTTGTAGTGAGTTCTCAACATGTTATATATGCAACTTGGCAATCAAGATGTTGGGATTTCCGATCATCAAAATGATATTACAAAAGAAAAAGGGCAGAAGGTACTATTAAAGGACTTAAATTTTTTTCCGTTTTCAACAATTTTGGCGGTTAAGTTATTTTATATTCTCTACATTACTTGTGCCTATTGCAAGACTATCCTCCACCGAGGTCAGCGCTTCACCTAAAGGTGAAATAATTTTCACATAGAATTGCATAATTGAACAATCAGTCTTAGTGCTTACTGCCTAGTGGGACATAAGTTCTTTAGAAACTAAAGTCATGTGAGACATAATATTGTTTTGCCAGGGCCGTAGTTGCCATGTAAGCACAAATAGTGATTATTCAATTATGCAATTATAGTGCTTACTGCCTAGTGGGACATAATTTCTTTAGAAACTAAAGTTGTGTGTGACATAATATTATTTTTCCCGAGTTGTAGACACCATGTAAGTACTGGAAGTAATTGTTCAATTATGCAATTATATGGTGGCTACGACGATCTGGGAAAATTATATTATATAGTGGATAGAAACCTAGGTAAATACAAATATAACTAAGTAACCTCTAAAGCGTCTGCCTACGTCAACATCACTTTCTTAAAAAAATTATTTTTAATGCAGATTGAGTGATTCCTTCTATTGGGGGAGCTAATTCTGTTGACATGCATGCACTGGGGTATCAGCTGGTGATAAGATGTTGCCAATTATAGTTTTATTAGACTATTATTTTATTTTCTTCAGCTTTGAGAATTTTATGGTGATGACAAAGGATTTTTAAGCTCCTTTCTATTTATTTTTCCTAGATTTATACTTACCAAACTGTTCCTTGCTAATTTAACTCATCTATTTTTAAAATATAAAACAACCGTCTTCGCCTTTTCCTTTTTTGTTGTTGTACAGTCCATATTTAGTCATATTCTAGATTTCTTAGTCCTCTTGCCGATGAGATTCTATATCAATGTTAATGATGTAACTACTTGGTAGTAGATTGATAATAACAAACTAAAATATTTTTAGTTAACTGATGTCTTTTGATATAATGAATCATTTTGGTCCAAAAGTTTAACATTCCAGTGAGTTAAACTTTTAAATTAGATGAACATTTATTCACGAGATGCTCCCCACCTTAAAACTGACCCAGTACAATGCCTATCTGCTTCGTGCACCGTAAGGCAATGAATTTTCAATTCATGAGATCCTAGAATAACATAGTAGAGTAGCTTAAATTTAATATTCAGGCTTAGTTTATAGACTTTGATGATACAAAATATAATTTTGTGATTTGCCAATAAAAAGAATAGTTTTGTAACATAAAAGTTAAAACTAATCCTTCTTCTATTTATTATTTTTTCCTTCAAGAAAATCAGTATTAAATTTAGTTTGTTATTTTGAAGAAATTCATATTAAATATAGTTTTCTATTACAGTAACAAGACTGACAATCTGATATTTCAACATAGTTATCGCGTGAAACTTTTGGTTCCGTAATTATTAGCTAGTTATTAATAATTATGATTTTGGTCCTTAAAATGTATGATGCAATATATTTAAATTTAAATTAATCAACATATTTGTTTTCGGTCACTTTACATAAGAAATATATTATATTTGAATTATTTCTAAAAGTATCAAAGTAGTGAATACTGAAATAATTAACAAGATAAAAGTAACAAATATTATTAGTATGTTCTTGGATATGGCTGTCCAAACAAAATCACTGGGAAAGCGAGTAATGAGTGAACATGAGAGTTTTTTGTGTTGTAGAGCTTCATAGTAATAGCTAAAGATTAATGAAAATTGCGATGAGATACAACTGAGGAATCGAGACCCCGTGATCATCTAGAGTTGCATGTTGTTCTCGTTTGGTACAATGTAACTGCTGAAAAGGATCCCAAATTCTTGGGAATGATCACAGTCTTGAGCTTATCTCGACCTACAATTGGGATATCCGGAACAATAGGGATTGCAGGTGTACACCTTCTGAGGATGTGGACAATTTTAAGGGACCAACTCATAGGTTGAGGCCGGTATCGCCTTTTATGTGTCAAGTTTCATTTGTCTTCAATCTCTATGTGTAATCGTCTAATATGTCCAACTGTTATGTTCGGATTTTGACTCATACAATTCCCCACCCTAAAACTGACCCAATACAGTATAACCCATTTTCTTCATGCATCAAAAGGCAATGAAGTTAAATTCATGAGATCACAATGTAACATAGTGGAGTAGCCGCGATTTTTTCTAGACTTAGTTAAGAGATTATAATGATGCAAAACATAGTTTTGTGATTTACCAATACAAAAAATAATTTTATGACATGTGAAAGTTAGAACTAGCTAGCCCTTCTTATATTTGTAATTTTTTTCCTTCAAGAAAATATGTATTAAATTTAGTTCATTATTTTGATAGAGGCTTAAATATAATTATTCATATATCATAAGCAGGGGCGGACCCAAATATACTATTCCGGATGCTCGAGCACCTATTGACCCTGTCGCGAACTATATATTCTTATGCATAAATGTCTTACAGTTGAGATATAATGGCTGAATAGCACCCACTAATTAAAATGTGGTGTGGGTGAGTTGGTTGAGTGTTGGAGTTAAGGGACATTGTCGGTGTAGTGTTGAGGGTTTGAAACCATATAAAAACAATTTTAAGAGCTCCGTTTTCTCTTTCTTACTTGACTTTTCCTTCTTTTTCTCCAATAAAGCTTGTTCTCTTTCTTTTTTTTTGTACTTTCTTTATTCCTATTCTTCTTCTTTTTTTCTTTTTTTTTTTTTTACTTTCTTTGTTCACTTTTCTCTTTTAGTTTTTAAATTTTTATCAGAGCTCCATTTTCTCTTTCTTACTTGACTTTTCCTTCTTTTTCTCCAATAACGCTTGTTCTCTTTCTTTTTTCTTTTGTACTTTCTTTATTCCTATTCTTCGACTTTTTTTTTTTTTTACTTTCTTTGTTCATTTTTCTCGTTTAGTTTTTAAATTTTTTTCAGTAACTATTTTCAATTATTGTGATTGTGTTCAAATAATTTTGCTCTTATATGTTATGCCAGGTAGAAACTTTACGTTAAAAGAAAGGTCAGCACCCATGACTTTATAATTCTAGATCCACCACTGATCACAAAGATTAACATCAGAGTTATTAATAGTTGAGTAATGGAATCATAAAAAAGAAAAAAAAAAGACAAGGTTTGAAGAAAATGTATACTCTATTTGTTTCTCATTGCCTCAATAGTCACGCCTTTTTCGGAAGCAGAACTCATAATCCAAAATAGATTTTATATATATATACACACAACTTCTAAACTAATACAATACCCACAAACCAACCCTTTTTGCAAAACGGTGAATTCACATGATCAACAATTTCACATTAACTGATGAATTTTTCTTTCTCATTTATTTTCTGAAAATTTTCAGCGTTTTCTAGTTTTATTGCATTATGTTCGCCAATTTTTGTTTTTTTTTTGAGAAAGTCCCTGGATGATAAAAATGGAATGTTTCTTTGAATTTGCTCAATCTAAATTTTGTGAATCTTTGTTCATAAAAAAAAAGAACTTTTCCTATAACGAAAGGGGAAGGTTGGTATTATTGAAGCTTTTTTTCAAAATAGGTAAATGCTAATACTAATTTTTCGGTAAATTGTTTTGGGTATTAGTTGGTGCCAAAGTGTTATCAATTAGAGTTTCTTTAGTTAGACAGTTGATTTTTAATTTTTCAGATTTGAGAACTTTGTTGTTAGTTTCTTATTTGTTTCAAGATAATCTTTACACGATGATTTTTCTTGAGAATTTATGGTGAGGACAAAGGATTTTAAAGCATTTTTTGATTATTGGTGTTATTATCTCTCCATGGTTTCCTCTTAATTTTTCTTTTCGAATACAATTTGGATTGGGCTTGGCAAACTAGCTAGTAATAATTGAATGTTCTATGTCAATTAAAGTGCATATAGACAATGAGTTTGATCTTTGAGGTACTATTTATCTGCCTAGTTTCAATATTGGTTTTTCAAGCGGTGTAGTACAACAAACATGGAAGGAATTGGTTGAAAATCAAACAATATTAGTGATATTTTTGGAAGATCTTATAATAGAAGAGGGAGATGAATTGGGTTATACCAAATTTTCGTCTAAGTGATGGACCAGGTTACTTTATCTTTTTTCTTGAGACTACTTTGTGGAGTGTAAAGAACAATAATCTAACAAGACCATATTTTTACATGGAAAACACTGGACTCGCTAGCGTTAAAATCACGATATTTACCTTTGTAGGATTTGTCCCAAAATTTATTTAAATAATGAGTCTCAACAAAATTTAGATTACAAATAATTGCAACCTAAAAGACTACCTCTAATCTCTTGTCGCTACAATCACCAGACGTGACGTGGGGATGTAAGAAAGAGAAAGAAAGGGATGTCATTTCTCGTACAATGGGTAATTAGCTCAGTGGTAGAACGTACCCCTAATAATTGCGTTGTTATGCCTGGGTTGTGTGGGCTCTCAGCCATATAGATAGTTCAATATGCTCATCGGCGCATGTACCTGAGATGTGGATCATTCACGAAACATTAACTTGGCGTACTGCTCCTGTTCAAATCGGGGTTTGAAACCAAACTCCTCCTCACAAGGATGGATGGGGCGATTCATGTGAGATCCCTCTTTCCCCAAGCTCCTTTACTAGGTTGGGCAAGCGTTGATGCCCTTACTAGAAGCTTGGTTCGATCAAGTCAAAGAGTATTGAAAATAGGTTATATACTCCCAGTACTTACCGGCCTTCCCCAGTCCCTGAAAGCCCTCCCGGGGACTAACCCACAACAAACTACTAAACCATGTGCATATAGTTATATTCAGATACAAAATAATTGAAACCTAAGAATCAACTCCAATCTCTCTTACAACAATCAAGAAGAAAGTTGTAACTCCTCCAAGTTACATCTAACTTGAAGCTAATTTTTGCTCAGAAAAATACCTAAATAATGCTTCTAAGAAAGTTGTAAATAGTACAACTCAATAATAATCATAATACAAAGGCTAGAATTGAAAGACACTATGAAACATGTTCTTTAGTTTGGTCATTTATATCAACCTCTGCACTTGATTGGTTAAACAGGAATTTAAGAATTATCTCCCATTATATGCTTTAATTTCTGCTATTTCTGTCAGTATAGGTATGTGAGTCTCTTCAATAAAGGGATGCATATTTGTTTAGGGGAGGTTCCATAAATACAACTTTTTAAAACTCTAATTACAAAAATTACAACTATTATTTTAATTACATAATATACAATATATACTTTATACATGATTAAATTGATTAATATTATAAATATGGTTATTTCTATAAATGACATAAGTATTATTTTCTTTCATAATTTAAGTAGATTAAATATGATAAAAATTTAATGTGTATTATTATATTTAATAGCATGCATATACTAAATATGCTAAATATGTATTTTTTTAAAAGAAAATTATCAATATTATCCTCATATTCATCATCCATAAAATTTTCTTTTAATTTAGTGTTTCACATATAAAGATTATGAACATAACATATATTACACACCATATATTATATATTATATTATCCATATGTGCATCAATATATTATATTATATAATTGAAGCATATATGTGCATCTGTTTTTTATATTATGCACAATTTTTATTAATAAATTTTTATACTAAAAATTAACACCATACATATACTAAATATGTATTATTATATTTTTTTAAGAAAATATTTATATTATCCTCATATTCATCATCCATAAATTTTATGTTTACTTTAATCTTTCACATATAAAGATTATGAATATAATATATATTAGTCACCATATACTATACATTATATTATGCATATGTGTATCAATATATTATATTATATAATTGAAACATATATGTGCATCTATTTTATATATTATGCATAATTGTTTTTAATACAAAAATACCTTTGACGAACCTTTGGATGAATTCACATTTTATTCAAGAAACTTAAAATATTTCAACAAAATAAAAATAAGTTTTAACAAATCACAGTCGATTTATAAAAATGATGAAGAGAGAGATTCTTGATAAATCAAATAAAAATGGAGAAGAAAGAAGGACTTTTGAATTTTTTGAAAAAACAAATATGGAGAAGATAAAGAAATTTTTGGGAAAATAAAAATGAAGAAGAGAGAGGCATTATAGGAATTTTTGATAAAATAAAGATGGAGAAGATAGAGAGATTCCTGGAATTTTTAAAATTTTTGAAAAAAAAATATGGAAAAGAGAGTATTTTATATTATTTTGTGTATTTAAATTATTATATTAGGTATATAAATTTTTTATATTTAATTAAAATAGATATTTTAGAAAATTAAAAGTTGTACAGAAGGTAATTAAAAAGATAAAATTTTAAATAATTTTTATTCATGTAATTTTATTAAAGAAGTTGTAATTTTTGTAATTGTGATTCTTAAAATGGTATTTGTGTAAGAAATCCTATTTATATTTATAATAAATAGTGAAAGCAAGTTGGTTAAATAGAAATACTTTTAGGATAAGGACTAAAAGATGTGATAGTGTTTGAGATGGAGACAAACTCCTGTTGGGATGCTTCAAATATTATCCTTTGAAGATAAGCTCATGTGAATTAGAAAATAGTGGAAAATAAAGTGGAGGGAAGAGAAAGTTGAAAAGTTGCATTTTATAAGTGAACTTTTCCCTCATTGGCAAGGAAGAGGAAAAGTTAAGTGCTTATATTAAGAAGCATATCCTCTAGCACATATAGAGGTCAGAAGAGAGACTCTCCTCATGTTGTCATCATCGCTCGCCTCGACTTTGAATTTTGATTATAAATTTTTTCAGACCAAATTTATTTATTCTATTTCTCATTAATTTCTTTGCTTTTTTCAATATTAATTTGCACGAAAATCAAAGTTATTCATGAATTTGGATTGGAATTTGGATTATAAATTTTTTTTGACCAAAAAAGAGAAGGTTTGTACAAAACCTGTACTCTATTTATTTCTCATTGCCTCAATAGTCACACCTTTTTTAGAAGTAGAACTCAGAATCCAAAATGGATTATGGAGATTATATATATAACTTCTCAAGAAATACAATACCCACAAATCGACCCTTTTTATAAAAAGGTGAGTTCACATTATCAACCATTTTACATTGACTGATGAATTTTTCTTTCTCATTTTTCAGAATTTTCTAGATTTCTAGCATTCTATTAGCCAATTTTGTTTTTTTAAAAAAAAAAAAAAAAAAGCCTCTGGATGATAAAAATGAAGTGTTTCTTTGAATTTGCTCAGTCTAGATTTTCTGAATCTTTGTTCATCAAAAAGGAAATTTTCCTATAGCGAAAGGAGAAGTTTGGTATTCTTGAAGCTTTTCTTCAAAATAGGTAAATGCTAATACTGATTTTTAGGTAAATTTTTTTGGGTATTAGCTGGTGCCAAAGTGTTACCAATTATAGTTTCTTTAATTAGATGGTTGATTTTAATTTTTCAGATTTGAGAATTTTATTGTTAGTTTCTTATTTGTTTCATGATAATATTTACATGATGATTTTTCTAAGAATTTATGGTGAGGACAAAGGATTTTTAAGCATTTATTGATTATTGGCGTTATTATCTCTCCATGGTTTCCTCTTAATTTTTCTTTTTCAATACGTTTTGGATTGGGCTTGGCAAATTAGCAATAATTAAATGCTCTATGTGGATTGGAGTGCCTATAGACAATGAGTTTGATCTTCGAGGTACTATGTATTTGCCTAGTTTCTATATTGGTTTTCCAAGGGGTGTACTTCAATAACAAACATGGAAGAAGTTGGTAGACAATCAAACTATATTAGTGATATTTTTGCATGACCTTATAATAGAAAAGGGAGCTGAACTGGGTTAAACCAGATTTTTGTCTAAGAGATTGACCAGGTTACTTTATCGTTTTTTCTTGAGACTACTTTGTGGAATGTAAAGAACAGTAAACTAACAAGACCATATTTTTACATGGAAAGCACCCGACTCGCTAGGGTAAACATCACGATCCATACCTTTATAGGATTTGCCCCAAAATTCATTAAAATTATGTGTCTCAACAAAATTTAGATTTCGAACACTAAAAACCTAAAAGACTACCTCTAATCTCTTGTTTCTACAATCACCAGATGTGACATGGGGACGTAAGAAAGAGAAAGAAAAGGATGGGGTTTCTATCACTTATGGCATAGCGGGCCCCTAATGTGAGGCTTGTACGATGGGAAATTAGCTTAGTGGTAGAGTGTATCCTTGATAATTGCGTCATTGTGCCTAGGTTATGAGGGCTCTCAGACACATAGATGTTCAATGTGCTCATCGGCGCTTGTACCTGAGATGTGGACCATCCAAGAAACAATAAGATGGCGTACTCCTCCTGTTCAAATCGGGATTTGAAACCAAACTCCTCCTCACGAGGATAGATGGGGCGATTCGTGTGAGATCCCTTTATCACTAAGCTCCTTTACAATGTTGGGTAAGCTTTGAGGCCCCTATCAGAGGCTTGGTTCGATCAAGCCGTTGAGTACTGGAAATAGGTTATATACTACCAGTACTTACCGGTCTTCCCCAGTCCCTGAAAGCCCTTGCAAGGACTAGCCCACAACAAACCACTAAACCATGTGGGTATAGTTATATTCAGATTACAAAATAATTGAAACCTAAGAATCAACTCTAATCTCCCTTACAACAATCAAGAAGAAAGTTGTGACCCCTCAAAGTTACACCTAACTTGAAGCTACTTTTTCCGCAGAAAAGTACCTAAATGATGCTTCTAAGAAAGTTGTAAATAGTACAACTCAATAATAATCATAATACAAAAGGCTAGAATTGAAAGACACTGTGAAAAATGTTCTTTCTTCTGGTCCTTTGTATCAACCTCTGCACTTGAATGGTTAGCTAGGAATTTAAGAATTATCTCCCATTATATGCTTTGATTTCTGCTATTTCACTTAGTAGAGGTGTGTGAGTCTCTTCAATAAAAGGCCTACATATTTATAATAAATCATGCAAGTTTGTTAAATATAATTACTTTTAGGATAAGGACTAGAAGATGTGATAGTGTTTGAGATGGAGACAAACTCCTATTAGGATTCTTCAAATATTCAGTTTTGAAGGTAAGGTGATGTAATTCAAAAATAGTGAAAAACAAAGTGGAGAGAAGAGAAAGTTGAAAAGTTGTCTTTTATCAGTTAACTTATCCCTCATTGGCAAGAAATAGGAAAAGCTAAGTGCTTATATTAAGAAGCATACCCTCTAGCTTATATAGAGTTGAGAAGAGAGACTCTCTCGTGTCGTCGTCATCGCTCGCGTCGGTGTTTATCTTTGAATTTGGATTATAAATTCTTTTGTACCAAATTTATTTATTCCATTTTTCGTTAATTACTTTTCTTTTTCCAATATTAATTTGTGTGAAAATCAAAGTTATTCATGAAAAGTTTCCATTTATGAATTTAAATTAAATTAATGACCAGTTACCTTCCCTCCCAATAGGTACCTTTGATGGCTATAAATATTCAGAGGCTTCGCCTCATTTCTATACACAACCGCAAACAAAGTTTATCAATATTCTTTATCCCCTCAAACTTGCATTCGCTTTATTTTTTCCCTGAAACAAAGTTAGTGTCATGCGGTTTACTCCATTTTTTGAGATCACTGAAGTTCTATAATTTTCGTTGTTAATATTTTAGAACTGCGTTCGGTGCTATCCTGGAAGAAGTTAATTCATATTCTTCAGCAATTTTGAGGGAATTAAATTCCTTAAGTAAACGCAGTTTTCTATGGACTTAGAACTTTTTATTTTTATTTCTTCAACATTTATGCTTACTATCCTGAATACAGGAATAACAACTTCTTTCTTCATGCAACTGGACTTATGCAATGTTTAGGAGTCTTATTTCCTGCAATATCCAAGATCTTTTAAAATACTCCCATATTTCTCTGATTCTTTATTCTAATTCGAGACTCCTTCGTTCAGAGTTTTATCAACAGTCAAACTCTTTCATGGAACATGGAACTGTCGTATCTGATTCATTTAGTTAAGCACCTGACATGTTATTTATTTGGTCAAACCCAACTCTTTGGGCCCGAATTATTTTGTTAATCATCAAAACATAGTAACTCCAACAATGAGTAACTTGGGTTCACAATGTGACACTGTGGCTTCAATGCATTATCATAACTTTGATAAGAGTGTGGAGAATAGTGAAAACTTAAGGCAAGTCAACACCTTAAGTACGACACCCAACTGATTTTCTCCAATGTCATCTTTAACATTTTAAGGAAAAAAAAAAGCAAGTCATATAAACTTAAATGAATTTCTATAATTTTTTTAGTGTTTATTTTGAAGACTCCTAATTTCTTTTTGAACTGCATTTTTTTAAAAATAAAAATAAAATAAAACATAAGTCATGCAAATCGTTGCTATGATATTTTATCTATTATGTATTATATTATTTTCTAGTGCACAAAGAAACGTGCGCTAGTAGAGTCCGAAAAAGGGAGACACCCCAAGGGGTGTAATGTAGACAATCTAGCTATGCTAATGCAAGTATTGGTAACTGCTTCCTTGTATTAAACCCGTAACCTATATGTCATGTGTAGACAACTTTGTTGGTAAATATACAAGTGAACCAAAAGATTAATATTGCATGAGTTCTAGATTTCTCATGATGTTTGGTTTGTAGAATAAGGGATAACAATGTTGAAATAAAGCATGAAATTAGTTTATCTTGCCTTCGTTTGAATTTTTAATTCCAGAATTAATTGTGTTATTATTAGCATGCCGAATAACACTCATGTGGGTCTCTATTGAAATTATTAAAGATGAAAAGAAGAAAATCATCTACAAGATAAGAAATTACACTTAAAAGTGGCATTATGCATTTAATGGAATATGTCCAACAATTAAAACGATAGAAAAACTTTGAACAATTAGAAGGATTACAGAGAGAGAAAGTTGACTAAAAAATAAAATAAATAAATAAGGTGAACTTCTTCGTAGTTGTTCACACTCAACAATTTTCTTTCTAGGAATTACGTTTTTCTAAAAAATAAGGTTCCCTTTTTTCTCTATCACAGGTTGATTTTACAGTTCTTTTTCAGTGATTTATGTGATGATAGTTTTGGTGGTTTTCTATGTACTTCATCCATTTTTTCATAGATTCTTTAAAAGTTTTGATTTGAGTTGTTTTATTTAATCTTCGATTTTTGAGACAGATATAATACTCTACATTCAGTTTGTTCATCAAATTAGTGACGGACAACTTATGTTGCAAAACAGAAAAATCCATCGTTAATCCTATTTAACAACAACTTACATTGCTTACTTTGTATGTGTATATGTTTTCAGATATGAGGTTTATAAAAGTGCATTTTTTTATTTGCTAGAAAAAGATAATACTGTTAAGTGTATGGTTGGTGTTCTTGAAGCTTTCCTTTAAATTTAAATAGAGTAGCCTGGTTATTTTCTATCTTTCATTTTCTTCTTTCTTTTACCCGTTATCCTAACCTACTTATACAATACATGAAAAAACATGGGAAAACTTATAAATCCTATAGCCTGTCCAGATATAGGTAATCAATCCGTTGAAAGAGATGGCTCACGCTGGTAATACAATTGACATAATCATAAGATCCGTGTATCATCAAGTTCATACATTAGATGTTAACGAGGTACATATTTTTTTTTGATATTATGTTCCTTGGAGCTCTAGTATTGGTCATGTCTTAATTTTCTTTCTTGTTCATGTCTTAATTTTCATTTGTGATGCAGACAAGTGTACGAAATTTGAAACAAAGAATAGCTGTAAGTGATGGGATTCCAATAGAACAACAACATCTAATCTATGGTGGAAGAGTCTTGCAGAATGATCAACTCCTTTCATCATACCGTATCCTTATTTCACTTTATATATCATCTACATTTCTGTAATTATGTGTACCTCTTAGGCATACCGCATGTGTTGACTTTCAGTTGGATCTTTGAGTGGCACTATGAAATTGAGTTTTTATCTTGTAAATAGTTGTAAAACATGGTTTCTAGTGGAACTTATGAAGCATTGTTTCATTTTAAGAAGTTAAATTCAGCAGACACGACAATGGTTTAGCTTCGATAAAAATGCAATATCCATCTCAACTATCTTCTTGAATAAAAAGATAAATGTTAAGGGTATATACTTGGCTCTAGTTATTACTACTATTGCATCGCAAAAGAAAAAATATATTCTTAGTTATTACCTAGTATTTGTGTTGATGGAAGGTAGTAGGTACAATGTGGAATTGGTCAACGTGCTAGGGCACTCGCCTGGTTTCCATTATTATCAACAAAAAAAATTGTTGGTCTCGTCCAAAAAGGAAATTCTTTCCAAAATATATTGGTTACTGAGGCATTTTTTCTGTGTTTGGATTATTTCATTTCCACATTGGAGACTTAACACTAATTAGATATCCAAAATGGTGATACTTTATATCTGGTTTGCACCCATCAGAGCATGTTATCCTTTGGCAGTCTACCTAGTCTACCTAGTTTACTTAGTCGCCCAGGTTTAATGAACATTCTTTAATATGATGTTGTGTGTAAGTTGTGTTGACAATCTCCCTAGAAAAGTTTCTTATTGCTGTCTGTCGTACTTGCTTCATTTAGGTGTTAGTCATAGCCTAGGAGCTAGTAGTCCTCCTAACTCTTTACAGATTTTGCCAGCATACCTACATGGGATAAGACGAGAATATGGTGCAAATGGTCAGTTTTGTTCCTATTTTTCTTCCAATATAAATCAGTGGATCATAGACTAATGTTTTTTCTCTGTGTGTTATAATCAAAAACAGAAAATCATATGCATGAGGTGCTCCGAAATACATTTAATTCACCAGTAGAAATCCCAAGAGAAGAACAATTAGCGGGACTGCTATCTTCCACAAGGGATATGCTTATAAATCAAACTTCACAGTGCTTGCTTGTAAGTGGTAGCTCTAGTTATTTCTTTTGTTTGAGAGAAATAGTTTTTCATTTTGTGTTCTTCTATTCTTTTTAGGCAGATTTAACTTGAAACCTATCTTCCCAGATCTTGTAGATGCATTAGGAAATCCACTAGATATCTATAAGTATTTGACTGTAAAGTCAGTTGTTATGCACATTAAGTTGCGGTTACTACTTTTAATCTATCACTTCATAAATGGAGCTTTCTTAGGAAATCTATGAATATACTTTTTGTAGCTATGTGTAAAAACATACCAATTGAGTTTGTTTTCAGCACTAAACAAGCCTTACTATAATATCATTACCTTAGCAAGACTTAATATAATCTATTCTCAGTTGGGGGAGAATCTAGAAGCACAGTTACGGGTTCTTGTGAACCCAGTAGATTTTTCAGAATCCTGTGTATATATAAATCTACTTAATCTCTAAAAATATTTGACTGTGAACCAAATAGTTATTGCCGTATTAATTTGAGATCGTCGTACGAATTCATAAACTTCAAATCCTTAATCTGTCTCTCTCAGCTCAGCTGAATATTTTGATTGATTTTCTTTTAAACTTCTGTGGAATAGGAATTGGAAGGGGATCTGCGTCATAATCTAAATGTGGCTGATCCAAGGATACGATTCAGAACCCAGTTGAATGAACAGAGAAGCGGGAGAATATTCTATTATCTAGGTGCATACTTTCTTGAACTTTCTCGGACAATGATGCAAGTAGAATTTGGTGGTAGCAGGGTAGGTTTCTTTGTTCTACTAAGTATGGTATATTTTATCTTATACTCATCTAATCAGGTATGTCGTTGTATTCAGCATACTGCCACTGTCAATGTTGGACCTTCACTTTATATAACTGATGACTTGCGTCCGAATCCTCTCTCAATCCAGGAAGTTTTTAGATTTTTATTTGCTCAAATTAACCTTTGTAAATCCAACATTCTCATCCTTGGCAGGGAGAAGGTTATACGTTTGTCTCGCCGAGGCAGATCAACATTTTGTACAATCTGTATCTTGCTGAGCTGCATCATTGGCAAATTTCAAACAGAAGTTCTTTTCCAACGGAGAGTTTCCAAAACATGTCTTCTCAACTTCAACATGAGCAAGATACTGCAATCATTAGACAACAGAACAACACTGAACTTATGGACGCACTTGGTAAGAAATTAAATAAAATATTCATTTCTTGAAACTTTGACTTGATATTTCATACCAAAATAATAAACTGACTAGCTCTAACATCTTATCCATAAATATTAACGTGAAATTTTAATGGCCCAAAATAGTATCATCACTTTTCAAGTTTCTTTTCAAGTCATAGCAAAGAAAGTGCAAGATTGTATGCCAGTATAGGGATGATGTGACATTTAGAAAATCCCAAAAATAAAAAATCGTAAAAAGACAAATGATTGAGTGCTGGAATGGGATGAGGCCATATGGATTAATATCTATAGATTCTAATTAGTTATTGTTGTATGGTAGAGAATTTAGCATAGTTACAATATAATTTTCTTCCTGAATATAATTTTCCTGTTGAAGAAACTGTCACACCTGGAGCAACTATAGAGAATGTCATCGGGAACATGGAGACGGATGTTTCTTCTAGACAATCAACTGAAGAATATAGAAGTGCTCATGAATCCTCCTTTGAAGTATGTTTTTATTCCACTTTGAATTTGAAAGTGGTCATCTTGCAAGACAGATTGACCTTGAATGTTGTTTTACCCTTCTAAGCATTCAATGTTTGTACAGCCTTCCGATGAAAATAATTCAGACTTCTCTTCAGCAAGATGATGTTGCAGAAAGCCAACCTCAAACAAAATGGCGAAAGGTACTATTATAGTACTTGAGCACTCCCTCTATTCTAGTTTATGTGATAATATTTAACTAGGCACAAAATATTAAAATGAAAGAAAAACTTTTAAAAATCTTTTACGGCTATAAATTATCTTGTTAAGGGTAAAATGTGAAGTTTAGAGTTAACTTGTTAGTACTTAATACAAAATGGTGTTTTTATTTTTAGAACTGACCAAAAAAGGAAAGATCGTCACATATATTAATTGAAAGACAGAGGGAGTGATATTCTTCCAGTATGCTTAGCACTTGACCATCAGATAATTAATTATTTTTCACATATGATATTTGTTTTGCCAAGTAGCTATGCTGAAGTTCGTGTTATTTCACTAGAGAGTTGTCTTTATTTCTAAATTCTGATTTATTATGATAGGTGCTGAAGATATTTTCCTGATAAAAGATTTTTTATTTCTCTTTTTCCATCAGATGGAGTAATGCTTTTGTTGGGACAGTGTTTCATCTTGTTTGAGAATTTCGTAGTTAATTTGTAAATTTATGAAACCAGTACTGACAAGTTTCACCTGTACGTGCTTATGGTGGTAACAGAGGATTGTAAGCTTTTTTTGCTTATTTGTATTTTCTCTTCATGGTTTACTTTTGCTTTTATGGATGCTTAGCTTGCAATACGGACATACATGACTACATTTGGAGTATCTTTGACTAAGATTATAAGTTGATTTGTCCAATGAAATCATTATCAACTCTCTCAAAATGTTTACCAGTAAAATCGCATCTGCAAACATAACAATACCAATTTGTGTCAAAATGAAATATTATCATTAGTACAACAAGTAATATAAGTAGGAGAAGATGAAGTAAGCAAACTATTTTCATATTCATGGAAATCAAAGAGTGCCTTGTTTACAATATCATTATCTTCACATATATCTCTATTGATGTTCATTGAATTTCTCCTATTAACATTAAAAAATATATCATTCTGCCATTACCAAATTAGTCCATAATATTTTCTATTTACACGCCTAACATAGAACAATGCTTACGAACGATTCCTTTGTGCAAAAGGATGAGATTTGAGTTTTTTGTTAGTTGTTCCCATTCCAATAGTCAAAAGTTACTAAAACATAGGCTCTAAATTGTTTTTCAAATTGGATTTGAAATTTTTATGGAAAAACACTAATTTTCAAACTAAAGTAAATTTTTATGGGTCCTAAAAAATACTTATTCATATATCATAAGGACTAAAATTAGAATTTATTGATAACTGAGGAGTGGAATCAAACAAAACATGCACTCTATTTCTCGGTGCCTCAATAGTCCCTACTTTTTAAAAACATAACTCAGAATCCAAAATGAATTACAGAGATTCTTCTCTTTACACGCCCAAAATAGATCAATGCCCACAAATGATTCATTTAATCCAAAGGGCCAGTTTTGACCCTTTTTTATAAGGTGTTCACATTCCAATAGTCAAAAGTGAGTAGAAAAATAGGTTCTGAGTTGTTTTCCAAATTAAAATACAACTTCAAATTGGATTTGAAATTTTTATGGCAAAACACTAAATTTAAAATAAAGTGAAGAGAACTTTTATGGAAAAACCCTAATTTTCAAATAAAGTGAATTTTTTTTTGGAAAAAACACAAATTTTCAAATAAAGTGAATTGAATATTTATGGCAAAACTCTAATTTTCAAAATTAAATGAATTAATTTTTTATGGAAAAACATCAATTTTCAAATGAAGTGAATAATTTTTATGTCCAAACGGGTTCTAAATATAATTATTCATTTATTGGAAGGATTAAAATTAGAATTTATTAATAATAGAAGAATGAAAACAAAAAACAAAAAAACATGTACACTTGGATTACAGAGATCCAATCTACATATCTATATAAAGGAGGGACTTAGGCCTGCCTACGTGTCATACGTCATATTCTAGGAATCTCATTTATCTTTTTTCCAGTATTTTCTCCTTTCTTTTCCAGTCTATTCATTAATATTAAAAAAAAAGTTAACCCAACAGTCACGTTTATTCATCCTGATAATTGACGTCTCTTCCTTTAATAACTTCTGCCAAAAGTACTCGCTTCCTCCTCATCTTCCTTTTCCTCCCTCTCTGCATCTTCTTTTGCATCTTTCCCTCTCTCATCTTAAAAAGAGTGAGAGATAAGTTGATACATCAAATTCTTGGGGATTGTTGATCAAAAAGAAGTTTTCTTCCAATCCCTTTTACATCAATGGAGAAATATTAGTGCAGTAAAAAGAAGTTGAAACAAACTTGGCTGGAACATTGAGTTTATTTTAGGGTTTACTACCTCAAAAGAGGATAAGAGACAAGGATTATTCTTCTTGATTAGAAATTTTATCCAAATTTATTCCTCGCCACCAAGGTAAATCTTCTCTTTTATCTTTTTGCCATTTTTGGGTTTTCTTACATATTTAGTTGATGTTTCATTTATCTTCTTCCAATTCCTTTTATATCAATGGAGGAATATATAGTGCAGTAGAAAAATGTTGACACGAAACTTGGTTGTAATATTGAATTTATTTTAGAAATTACTACTTCAAGCAAAACCCAAAATGGCATAACCAAATAATTGTCTTGCCAATGATTGATTTCGCGCCACGGAATGAATCGAGGAACTAAGGACATTAGAAGATAACGGATAAGGATTATTCTTCATGATTAGGAATTCTGCCCAAACTTACTACTCGCCCCCAATGTAAATCTTCTATTTTCTGTTTTTACGGTTTTTAGTATTTTTTTAATGTTAGTTGATGTTCCATATATATTTAAATTTATATTTTGTAATGTTAGTTGATGTTCCATGTATTTTTAAATTTATATTCTCGAATACATGATTGATTTGGGTTTACAACATACTAAAAAATGCATCTTTTGGTTAATTTATTGCCTATTTATGAGATTAATTTAATCTTTAAAAAAATACAAAATTTATATTTTTACACTTGAAGGATTTTAGTAACACCTCTTATTTTCAAATTTTAGGAAAATAAGACGCGAAGATTAGACATACAAAAGTTTTAGGTACTTCCACCCTTCTATTTCTGGTAGACTGCAACCAAATAAAAATGAGTTGGAGTCCTTTAGGAGTTTGGACAGTCCTAACAATAATTATGTATTTAAGAATAAGAAGGATGAGTTTTATCGAGATACTTAGAATTAGAATAATTAGATGCTTAAAACAGTTAATGATATGTTCTACATTTTTTTATACGGATAAGAACATGAGTCTCTCCCTTAAAAATTAATAAGATATTATATATTGGGCAATACTTACCAATCACTTTCATAATAAATATAATAATTATTTATTGTCTATCATCGGAAAAACTGTAAGACTTGGTTATCAATCTTATTCAACGAAATGAAACTTGGCTGTAACATTGAGTTTATTTTAGAAATTATTACCTCAATAGAGGATAAGGGACAAGGATTATTCTTCTCGATTAGGGATTCTGCCCAAATTTATTCCTCGCCACCAAGGTAAATCTTGTCTTTTCTCTTTTGCGATTTTTAGTTTCTTTTGGTCAATTTATTTCCAATTTATGAGATTAGTTTAATCATTAATAAAATATAAAAAAATTATATTCTTACACTTGAAAGATTTTAGTAGCACCTCTTTTGTTAGATTTTTGCGGAAAATAAGATGCAAATTTTTGACATACAAATATTTCAGGTTCTTCCACAATGCTGTTTCTGCTAGACTGCAACCACACAATGAGTTGGAGCCCTTTAGGAGTTTGGACAGTCCTAACAATAATTATGTATTTAAGAATAAGCGGGAGTGTTTCTTTTGGGTTTTGTCAAGGTACTCAGAATTAGAATAATTAGATGTTTAAAATAGTTTCAGGATAAGTTCTACACTTTCTTTTAAGGGTAAGAACATGTCTCTCCCCTGGAAACTAAAGAGATATTGTATACCTGCCACTACTTACCAATCACTTTCATAATAAATATAATAATTATTTTTATTGTCTATCATTAAAAAGACAGACAGACTTGGTTATCAATCTTATTCCACATAATATTTGTTGGTAATTATATAGCACGTGACCTTTGATTTAACCTTGAAAAGAACAGACCAGTGCATTGAGATCCCGCTATGAGTGTGTTCAGGGGAAGTGTCTTATCAAATTGGGTCTTATTTATGCAATATTATTTTACATTATTGAAAGAGGCTATTTCGTAACTTGAACCTGTAACCTGGTCATACGATGACAACTGTTATAGTTATGCCAAGACTCGCCCAATGTTGGCTTAAATTTAAAAACCAAAATAAAATTGAATTTTAAGAACAACAATAATTTATATATAATCAAGTAAATCTTTTGGTTACAACTTTGATTCGCCTTTATTTTCAAAAATGAATAAAAAAGAGTAACAACGGAAAAGTTTTTGGTTTTATCCCATTTTGATACATTAATGGGATGATAAAAATTCATAATATTCTCTGCACTTGCATCTCTTCTTTTCTGGATCAGCTGCCCAAAATGGAATGAACTGTGAAATCAAATACTTATGGTACTATATTAGACCTATCACTCATCATTATACCAGAGAACTCTTTTCCTCCTCTTGTTAGAAAAGCAACAAAAATAAGCTAAGTCATTTTTTTTATGACTGCTCTAGTTTTAAAAAAAAAATAGAAACCACTTTTACTAATCCTAAAAATTGTGTTTCTTCCTTTAATTTCTCGAAAACTTATTTATTTTAAAATACTAAATATTCTATATAACTCTCTGTGTGTTTGTGTACTTGGTCTTCAATTGCACTTACCAAAGAAGGAAAAGAATAATATTGTGTGAACTTTGTCACTGCAGTTATTTTGATGTGAGATGTCATGTCCTTAAACTTTGATGTTGAACAACACATACATACAACAGAGAAGTTCTAACCTTTATTTATAAAGGAGTCACGTGAACTATACGAACTAATATTTTTATTGAAAATATTATCTGGAGTGAACTCTTGATATTTTCTTATATCATTGGTCACCAAGTTCTTCTTACACATTTGCATTAAATTATTACTAGCAGTTCAATTTTGATTATCTCCTTAATATGTGGATTCAAGATAACTTGATGCTGACATTTGTGTTGGAAAAAAGATTTACATATATAAATAACATGTTTTACCCTTGAAGTGAACATGTTACCGAATTTCTATGTTGCTTCTCTTTTCAAGAGGTTCTAAATGACCAACCAAAATTAGTATTCAGCATTGAAGTTGTTCCCTTGAGTTATGGCTAATAGCACTTACTGATTCATTAGCTTAAACTTTAGTAAATCTTGAAATTTCTGTAGTGTTTTCAAATGGAGAAGCTATAAAGTTCTTTTAATCTTCTAGAAAATTGAAAATTGCATGTGACGTACTTTATGTATCATTTTTTATCCCTATAAGAAAATATATGTTGTTAGTCTAATTAAGTTCTTGGAGATGATATCTCCGTTGTATTTCTATACTTCAACCTACTTGAGTTGTGCCAATGCTATATTTCCATAACTTGCCGGTATTATTAACATTTGAAGAGTAAAAATAAATTTTTAGCCAAAAAATCAAGCATTTATTGATTGAATTTTCATATTGTATTGAGATTTACAGAGGTTACCAGTGATCAAGTCACAACCAGCATTCATGAGGGTCACAAAGCTATTCAGCAAATTTTACATTTTGAAGTATAAGAGAATTCTTATTGTTTCATTATTTCACCAAGGTATTGAAAATTTTTAATAATCTTTCTTCATTTTATTTAATCTTACTTTATATCTCTCATAAATTGAGTTAATTTGATTTATAAAAGCTAAAGCAAAAATCTCCAATTTAAGACTATAGAGGAGCGAAAAGATTAGAGAAGATCTTATAAAGTAAAAGAAAAAAGAAAGAAGAAGAAAGCTATGATAACTTTTAAAAATTTTTATCGAGGTTCAATTCTCTTCTTCCTTTTGAGTTCTACAACCGACTTGTAAAAGTTCATGTCCTTTATCCATCTATTTTGGTGATTTTGTGAAAAATTATCCTTTTTTTGTGTTGAGCTGATTTTTTGAACCTTCAATTGTTTAGTTAGTGAGTTTTATAAATTTTTAATTTTTTTAGATGTGACCTCTATATATAGTTGCTTTTGTTGAGTTTTATTTTTGGAAGAGACTGATCAAATTTTGTTTAAAGGTTATATATTTTTAATCATCTATATGACTTCGCTACTACAGTCTGCAGGAGTCATATTTCTATTACTATAGCTAGCAATTATTTACATAAGCTTTTAAACAATAAGAAGCCTGTTAAAGGTATAATAACAGATTGTGTCTATTACTATTAAATATTTTTTTACCCCGGACATGAATATAGAAGCAAATATTCCTCATTAAATATGATTACATTAAATATAGATAGCTAGGTTCCATCCAGAAAATCACAATGGAATGATTTTTCCTTCTTATTTTGGGATAGTGAACGTTCCTCCTCTAATTCTATGTATACTAGTATTGTTGCATGCATTAGTCCACAGTTTATGGGTTATCTAATTTTTTCCCATAATGATTTGTATTATTTTTTTTGGTGTAATGGTGGTAGGATATACATTGAAAGTCAATGCCATTTATTAGACCTATGAATTGAAATCTGAAGTATATGTTAATTGACTATTTGTGCTTAGTTTTTGCTACTGAAATTACTAAAGGTACAATTGAAATTTTCTTTAAAAATCTAAACTGATATCTCTTGAAGATCAATTCAAATTCGGTATGCCTGTGGTAAAAACGTAAAGACCTTAAAAATCTTATCAGCCTTTAATATGCTCAATGAATCATGACAAGAAGACGAGAGGTAACAAATTTTTGACATGGCTTCAAGGATGTTGTGTCGGACGACCCACTTAGGAACATGATTGGAGTGAAACTTCTATAATACCAAAGACATATCAAGCCATAAAAATACAACATAATTGAATCCAGGTATAGTATATAGTAAACTCTAGCTATGCACGTGATCTAGAAAAGGGTAAAAGACATTACTTCTCAGAGTAATGGAACTTAATATGAATTAAGGGTTCGGTTGTTAGCCCATTTCATTTGTACGTAAATTTGATTTTGATTTACTATACAATAAATTATTTGCTCACATTCAGCAGAGAAGTGTGGATAGATTTCAAGTTAAACTGCAAGTTGTAAATGCTTTCTGGACTAACATTGGAATAAAAGTATAGTTTTAAATTGAACCCTATCACTTTGGTATCCTGATTTATTATAAAGCACCTGAGCAAATTATTAATTTATTGAAATATTTTTTCCCTTCAAGCATATAATTAGTTGATTTTTTGTGCAATCATGACATATACTCCCTTTTATTTTATTTTAATAATTTCATTTGGGTCATTTAAATGGGGGAACATTTATATGATATATGTAATGCAAAAGAGAGGGGTGGACTTTCTACAAGGAAATATCAAGTTAAAGCTAGAATATCTATTCACCTTTTTTTTCCACCTTTCTATTGTTCCTTTTACCAATAATTATTTATTTATTAAAACAATTTAATATTTCATGTTGACATTTATTTGATTCTTCTAAAATTCAAAATATTAACACTTCCAGAAAGCAAAAGGCTAAATAATAAAATAAAATCAAAGATGATTGATTCAAGGATGAATGATAATATGTTACTATCATTTTCTTTTTCTCAATTAACGTTTGTTACTATGTAATTGCATATGTAAGGTATATATCACTGTAGTTCTAAAGGCTGATAGATTTTCTTCATATTGTAGATATCGTATTTTTATGGCTTGATACTATAAAAAGAGAAAGTGTTGGTGCTAATTGATCGAAATAAATTTATATTTGTCATTTATTTAATTTATAAAGTAATTTTGCATGCATATTTATTGTTTAATCTATTTTTTTTTACTTTGATTAAATTTATAAAAGTATTATTTCATAAAGTTAGTTGTTTCAAATGGCCGCGCAAAGCGCGGATACTTTTACTAGTTCATATATATAGGACAACAAACACCAATGCCCACAAATAAATCCTTTCTGCAAATAGGTGAGTTCACATTCTCCATAAATTCTTCTCTTTTTTGTGTTGATGTAATGATGAATTTTTCTATGAACTTGGCTCAAGTTTTGGTAAAGCATAGAGTTTTCTCAGGTTATTTTTTTTCCTGAAAACCAATTTTTGTAAAGTATTTTATTAGGCAATTTTAGTTTTACAATGAACTCTACTTGATTGTTGTGATATATATACATAATGAGTCTGGACTATTTCTTTCCCTGAAGCACAGAGCTATCTGCCTTAACTGATTTGTTTCTTCATTTAGTTCAAGCTGAGAAGGGATCAATAATTTAGTATCCAAGAGGAGACATATAAATACTAGATAAACACATTGAATTCAACAATCTCCTTTGCTCTAAGGATGAAGGATAGTGATTATGTGATGGTGAGTTTAATTCTTTTAAAATCTAACTTAATTTGTCATTCAATTTTTCCCCATTTTATTTACTTGTTCACCTTTTTAATTTGTTTATTTTATCTCTTATTTTGATATTAGAGTATAAAATCTATTGATATTAGTATGAAATAGTCTTATCTCAGAAGTACACATACCTTGTGTCACGACCCGGACACAGGTCAGGATCGAGACACGGAACCTAGAGTCACGAATGACTCCAAGTCGACCCATTGCATGAATATGATAACTAAAGAATATACTTCATGTAAAAGCTGATAACTGATAACATGAACAAACGAAAGTATGAATACATATCAACCATATAGAGTAAACACTAACAAAGCTGAAACTCTACATATTGTCTGAAAAGCCTCTAACATAACTGAAGAGCTGATGGATAATATCCCCAACCCGCTCACTAAAAGTCTGAAAATGAAAGTAAAACAACTCAACAATATGAAGGTCCTCGAAGGATGAGGACTCACAAACAAGAGAACTCGTCTAAGCTGTGGAGACTGTCTAGCAGCGAAACTGAGTTTGAGCGTCTGAACTTGTATCATGAAACCATATCGCATAGAGTATGCGGTCAGTACTTGGAATGTACTGAGTGTATAAGGTAAGTAAAACAGGTTGAGTAAGAATAACTCAAATCATGCACATAACATAAATCATAAAATCATGAGAATAAGGACTGCATGCTGATATCCGAAAACAGGAATAATCATAAACTGAATCTCATGTATTAATAGAATAACCCAAAGCTAAAAATAGAATCATATGTATTGACATAACTGAAATCATAAGTAAAAGCTAGTAAACTGATCATTGGGTCAAACCTGCTAAAAACATAATATCATAAGTCATAAACATGCATAACAGAAATCATGAGTAACAATGGGAGACTCGTCACAATCGACACTATCATGATAGAGCTTACGTGATGCCCCAACTATCACATTTAAATGGGCAGAGACATCCAAATCCTTGCCAAGGCTAAGAACACTACCATGATATCGATATTAAGCTGAAGCCTTTGCTAACGAGGGAAACTCTCTTCAGATGCCCTAAATATATATATATAAACCTACATTGGCACGTAGTTCAGAGACCCGGGGTTTACATAAACCCCTAGCCTACCCCTCCATGTCCCTGACTTTCTTGTTTGCGTATTGCTTATGCGTACTCTGAGCGGCCACCCAATGGTCCTGAATGATTGAACCTTTTCCAAGGACTCCTTTAACAAATCTGTCCCCCAAGGTCACACCTCAAACGCGTCGAACCACCCGATTGGAGACCTGCACTTTCTCCTGTACAAGGCTTCAAAAGGTGCTATACCAATGCTTGAGTGGTAGATATTATTATAAGTGAACTCTTCCAAGGGTAAGAATTTGTCCCAATGATCCCCAAAGTCTATCACACACACCCAGAGCATGTCCTCCAACACTTGAATAGTGCACTCCAATTGCCCGTCTGTCTGAGGATTGAAGGCTGTGCTCAAGTCAAACCTCGTATCATACTTGGCCTGCAAGGTCCTCCAAAAATGGGAAGTAAACTGAGTGCCCCTGTTCGATACAATGGAAACAGGTACCCTAAGTAACCGAATAACCTCCTTCACATACAACTTTTCTAGTTTCTGATTTGTAAGTCACCTGGACGAGTAAGAAATCAGCAAACTATGTCAACATGTCCACTATGACCGAAATTGAGTAAAAGTTCCCCTTGGTCATGGGAAGACCAATCACAAAGTCCATATCTATCCTTTGCCATTTTCACTCGGGGATAGGCATTCGCTGAAGAACTCCTCCAGGCTTTTGGTGCTCATACTTCACCTACTGATAATTTAAATACTGAGCCATGTACTCCACAATGTCTCACTTCATCCTACCCCACCACTAATGTTGTTTCAAATTATGGTACATCTTTGTGACTCCGGGGTGAATGGAGTACTTCGAGTTGTGAGCTTCTACCAAGAGAGTTTTAATTAGGTCACCAACTCGGGGATCACGCACCCGCCCCTTTATTCTCAAGACCCCTTCATCATCTAACATTGTTTCCTTGGCCTCTCCCTGTAGGACTTTATCTCTAATTTTTCCCAAATTTTCATCTTCAAACTCTTTGGTTTTGATTTCCTCCAACAGCAAGGATTTAGCCTCCATATTGGCTAACACTCCACTAGCTTCTATAAGCGACAACCTCACTAAGCTATTTGCAAAGCTCTAGACATACCTGGCTGTCAGCCGTTGAGTAGCCTTCAAGCAAGCTAGGCTGCCCATGCTCACTGTCTTTCTGCTCAACGCGTCTGCCACCACATTAGCCTTCCCTGGGTGATATAAGATGGTGATGTCATAATCTTTAAGCAACTCTATCAATCTCCTTTGCCTCAAATTTATATCTTTCTGGGAAAATCCATATTTTAAGCTACGATGATCCGTGAACACCTCACATCGATCTTTATACAGATAGTGCCTCCAAATTTTAAGCGATAACACTACCGGTGCTAAATTCGGATCATGCGCGGGTAGTTCCTTTCCTGCACCTTCAGCTGTCTCGAGGCAGACACAATAACTTGTCCTTCCTGCATCAACACAACACCCAATCTAGACCATAAGGCATCACAATACACAACAAAATCTTTACCTTCCACGGCTAACACTAGAATAGATGTTGTGGTTAGCAGAGTCTTTAGTTTCTGAAAGCTCGCTTCGCATTCCTCAGACCACTGGAAGGGCACATCCTTTTGTGTCAATCTAGTCAATGCCGAAGTGATGGAGGCTAATCCCTTCATTAATCGACGGTAGTAATCGGCCAGCCTCACAAAATTCCATATTTCTGTCACATTGGTTGGCCTTGCCTAGTTTCTTACCTCCTTCACCTTCTGTGGATCAACTCGGATTCTCCCTTTGGAAACCACATGCCCCAAAAAGGATAGTGATTCCAACCAAAACTTGTACTTGGTGAATTTGGCATACAATTGCTTCTCCTCCAACAATCCCAGCATAATCCTTAAATTATTTTCGTGCTCCTGCTGGTCTTAGAACACACCAAGATGTCGTCAATAAATACAATAACAAACAAATCCAGGTAGGGTTCGAAAATACCATTCATAAGGCTCTTGAACGCGGCCGGAGCATTAGTGAGTCTGAATGACATGACCAAAAACTCATAATGCCCAGTTGAAAGGGAATTGTAGCTCTACTCCTAAGAATCTTATCTCTTATATTTATGCCCGTAGGTTGATAGAGCAAGGTTGTTCAATGTATTTGGTGCATGTTCAGGACATTAGATCAGAGGATCCTTCTATAGAGTCTATTTCGGTTGTTTGTGAGTTTTTAGAGGTGTTCCCTGCAGATTTTCCTGGCATGCTTCCGGACTGTGATATTGATTTTGTATAGACATGGAACCAGGAACCCGACCCATTTCTATTCCTCCATACCGAATGGCACCAACTGAGTTGAGAGAACTCGAGGAATAATTATAGGAGCTTCTTAGTAAAGGATTTATTAAATCGAGTGTGTCATCGTGGGGTGCCCCGGTTCTATTTATACAGAAGAAGGATGGTAGTATGTGGATGTGCATCAACTACCGCCAGTTGAACAAGGTGACTATTTGGAATAAGTACCCTCTTCCTTGGATAGATGACCATTTTGACCAGTTACAGGGAGCGACTATATTTTCAAAGATTGATTTGAGGTCAGGTTATCACCAGTTGAAAGTTTGAGATGAAGATATTCCTAAGACAATCTTTCGAACCAAATATCCAACCTAGATGACCCTAGACCCAATATAGTAATAGTCTTAACATAGCAATCCAGAATGGCGTGGTAAGGGGACAATGAACTCATTCCCAATATTATATCAAAATCAATCTTGTCTAAGATCACTAGGTCCACCAGGGTGTCAAATCCAATGAATTCAATAATGCAGTCATGAACAACCCTATCCACTAACACAGAATCCTCGATAAGAGTGGACACACGAATAGGAGTATTAAGAACATCAAACATAAGATCACGACCCAAAGCAAAATAAGTAGACACATATGAAAATGTAGAGCCCCGATCAAACAATGCAATAGTCATTCTATCTTTCATGAAGATCATACCTGTGATAATCGTGCCTAAAGCCTCTGCCTCCGGTCTATAAATTCTTCTCTTTTTGTGTTGTTTCGGTGATTAATTTTTCTAAGAACTTCGTTCAAGTTTTTGTAAAGCATAGAGTTTTCTCAGTTTTTTTCTTGAAAATTAATTTTTGTAAAGCATTCTGTTAAGCCAATTTTTGTTTTACAATGAACTCTACCTGATTGTTGCTATATATATATATATATTCATACATATAATGAGGCTGAACTATTTCTTTCCTTAAATATTTGTGTCGTCCTTAATTGATTTGTTATTTATTTAATTCAAGTTGAGAAGGGATCAATAGTTCAGTAGCAAAGAGGAGGCATATAAACACGAGAGACACACATTGAATTCAACAATCCTTTTTTTCTCTTACGATGAAGAATAGTGATGGTAGGTTTGATTCTTTTGAAATCTAATTTAATTTGTTATTCAATTTTTTCCCATTTAATTAACTTGTTCTTTTACATTCAGACCTAGTAAGTGTTACTGCTACAGGAAGAGATGCTTGATTATTTCTCCTGTCATGAATTTTAAATTATTTTTCATTTATTTATTTTATCTCTCATTTGGATATTAGAGCATAACATCTATTGATATGTGTATGATATAGTCACATCTCACAAACACACACGCGCGCGCCCCTTGCTTCTATAGTAGAATTAATTTTTATTCTGTTCACTAGATTTTGAATTGATGGTCTCATGTATTAATGTTTAATGTTTAATGAGTAGTTCCAAATTTGTATGACTGAATTCTCAAACTAAGTTTGGCATAGGCAAAACAAACCATGATTTGAAAAATTCCTTTTTTGTTTTTTTTGTTTTAATCCATGATGCTCAATCTAAGTTTGGTACGACTAAATACCCCATCTAAGTTTGGCACAGGGAACTAAAATTATTATCCTATTGTAGTCTTTCTAAAGAACCAAGTCCATTTATTCTTTTTCCATGTTTGTAGTATTGATAAAAAGATTTTCATATGTGATATATGCATGATATGTTCTAATTTTTTGTTTATTATAAGGAGAAAGCTTCATGTAGTGATTCAACTCCCAATTAATTGAACTCTTTTTTTCATTATAATTCTTTATTTTTCAACTTTGAACCCATTAGTACAATCGAGGGAAGGTTCTACTTTTCTTTCAGCATGAATTATTAAATTTGGATGTATAATTTGGTGATATTTCTTTTTTTATAATTTCTCAGCATCTTTGGAATGACATTGAAAATGAGAAGGAAAGAAAAGGAGGACTTTAAGAAGATAATGCAAAACGAAAAATCTAATGTCGACAGTGATGGGAAAAAGGGAAAAGAGATTATGCAGAATAAAAAATCTGATGTAGACAGTGACAAAAAAAAGCAAAATGGTAAATGTGGATCTGTCGAGAAGACTATAGTTGACAAAAGTTGTGTGTGACATAATATTATTTTTTCCGAGTCATAGACACCATGTAAGTACTGGAAGTAATTGTTCAATTATGCAATTATATAGTGGCTACGACGATCTGGGAAAAATTATATTATATAGTGGATAGAAACCTAGGTAAATACAAATATAACTAATTAACCTCTAAAGTGTCTGCCTACGTCAACATCACTTTCTTAAAAAAATTATTTTTAATACAGATTGAGTGATTCCTTCTATTGGGGGAGCTAAATCTGTGGACATGAATACACTAGGGTATCAGCTGGCGATAAGATGTTGCCAATTATAGTTTTATTAGACTATTATTTTATTTTCTTCAGCTTGGAGAATTTTATGGTGATGACAAAGGATTTTTAAGCTCCTTTCTATTTATTTTGCCTAGATTATACTTACCAAACTGTTCCTTTCTAATTTAACTCATCTATTTTTAAAATATAAAACAACCATTTCGCCTTTTCCTTTTTTGTTGTTGTACAGTCCATATTTAGTCATATTCCAGATTTCTTAGTCCTCTTGCCGATGAGATTCTATCTCAATGTTAATGATGTAACGACTTGATAGTAGATTGATAATAACAAGCTAAAATATTTTTAGTTAACTGATGTCGTTTGATATAATGAATCATTTTGGTCCAAAAGTTTAACTTTCCAGTGAGTTACAATTTTAAATTAGATGAACATATATTCACGAGACGCTCCCCCCTTAAAACTGAGCCCAGTACAATGCCTATCTGCTTCGTGCACCGTAAGGCAATGAATTTTCAATTCATGAGATCCTAGAATAACATAGTAGAGTAGCTTAAATTTAATATTCAGGCTTAGTTTATAGACTTTGATGATACAAAATATAATTTTGTGATTTGCCAATAAAAAGAAAAGTTTTGTAACGTGAAAGTTAAAACTAATCCTTCTTGTATTTATTATTTTTTCCTTCAAGAAAATCAGTATTAAATTTAGTTTGTTATTTTGAAGAAATCCATATTAAATATAGTTTTCTATTACAATAATAAGACTGACAATCTGATATTTCAACATAGTTATCGCGTGAAACTTTTGGTTCCGTAATTATTAGCTAGTTATTAATAATTATGATTTTGGTCCTTAAAATGTATGATGCAATATATTTAAATTTAAATTAATCAACATATTTGTTTTCGGTCACGTTACATAAGAAATATATTATATTTGAATTATTTCTAAAAGTATCAAAGTAGTGAATACTGAAATAATTAACAAGATAAAAGTAACAAATATTATTAGTATGTTCTTGGATATGGCTGTCCAAACAAAGTCACTGGGAAAGCGAGTAATGAGTGAACATGAGAGTTTTTATTGTTGTAGAGCTTCATAGTAATAGATAAAGATTAATGAAAATTGCGATGAGACACAACTGAGGAATTGAGACCCCGTGATCATCTAGAGTTGCATGTTGTTCTCGTTTGGTATAATGTAACTGCTGAAAAGGATCCCAAATTCTTGGGAATGATCACAGTCTTGAGCTTATCTCGACCTACAATTGGGATATCCGGAACAATAGGTTTTGCAGGTGTACACCTTCTGAGGTTGTGGACAATTTTAAGGGACCAACTCATAGGTTGAGGCCGGTACCGCCTTTTATGTGTCAAGTTTCATTTTTCTTCAATCTCTATGTGTAATCGTCTAATATGTCCAACTGTTATGTTCGGATTTTGACTCATACAATTCCCCACCCTAAAACTGAGCCGATACAGTATATCCCATTTTCGTCATGCATCAAAAGGCAATGAAGTTAAATTCATGAGATCACAACGTAACAGAGTGGAGTAGCCGCGATTTTTTCTAGACTTAGTTAAGAGATTATAATGATGCAAAACATAGTTTTGTGATTTACCAATACAAAAAATAATTTTATGACATGTGAAAGTTAGAACTAGCTAGCCCTTCTTATATTTGTAATTTTTTTCCTTCAAGAAAATATGTATTAAATTTAGTTCATTATTTTGACAGAGGTTTAAATATAATTATTCATATATCATAAGCAGGGGCGGACCCAAATATATTATTCCGGATGCTCGAGCACCTATTGACCCTGGCGCGAACTATATATTCTTATGCATAAATTTCTTACAATTGAGATATAATGGCTGAATAACACCCACTAATTAAAATGTGATGTGGGTGAGTTGGTTGAGCGTTGGAGTTAAGGGTCATAGTCGGTGTAGTGTTGAGGGTTTGAAATCATATTAAAACAATTTTAAGAGCTCCGTTTTCTCTTTCTTACTTGACTTTTCCTTCTTTTACTCCAATAAAGCTTGTTCTCTTTCTTTTTTTTTTGTACTTTCTTTATTCCAATTCTTCATCTTTTTTTCTTTTTTTTTTACTTTCTTTATTCACTTTTCTCTTTTAGTTTTTAATTTTTTTTAGAGCTCCATTTTCTCTTTCTTACTTGACTTTTCCTTCTTTTTCTCCAATATCGCTTGTTCTCTTTCTTTTTTCTTTTGTACTTTCTTTATTCCAATTCTTCGACTTTTTTTCTTTTTTCTTTTTACTTTCTTTGTTCATTTTTCTCATTTAGTTTTTAAATTTTTTTCAGTAACTATTTTTAATTATTGTGATTGTGTTCAAATAATTTTGCTCTTATATGTTATGCTAGGTAGAAACTTTATGTTAAAAGAAAGGTCATCACCCATGACTTTATAATTTTAGATCCGCCACTGATCATAAAGATTAACATCAGAGTTATTAATAGTTGAGTAATGGAATCATAAAAAAGGAAAAAAATGATAAGGTTTGAAGAAAATTTATACTCTATTTGTTTCTCATTGCCTCAATAGTCACGCCTTTTACACACATACACACACAACTTCTAAACTAATACAATACCCACAAACCAACCCTTTTTGCTAAAAGGTGAATTCACATGATCAACAATTTCACATTAACTGATGAATTTTTCTTTCTCATTTATTTTCTGAAAATTTTTCAGCGTTTTCTAGTTTTATTGCATTCTGTTCGCCAATTTTTTTTTTTTTGAGAAAGTCCCCGGATGATAAAAATGGAATGTTTCTTTGAATTTGCTCAATCTAAATTTTGTGAATCTTTGTTCATAAAAAAAAGAACTTTTCCTATAACGAAAGGGGAAGGTTGGTATTATTGAAGCTTTTTTTCAAAATAGGTAAATACTAATACTAATTTTTCAGTAAATTTTTTTGGGTATTAGTTGGTGCCAAAGTGTTATCTATTAGAGTTTCTTTAGTTAGACATTTGATTTTTAATTTTTCAGATTTGAGAACTTTGTTGTTAGTTTCTTATTTGTTTCGGGATAATCTTTACCCGATGATTTTTCTTGAGAATTTATGGTGAGGACAAAGGATTTTAAAGCATTTTTTGATTATTGGGGATTTTAAAGCATTTTTTGATTATTGGTGTTATTATCTCTCCATTGTTTCCTCTTAATTTTTCTTTTCGAATACAATTAGGATTGGGCTTGGCAAACTAGCTAGTAATAATTGAATGTTCTATGTCAATTAAAGTGCATATAGACAATGAGTTTGATCTTTGAGGTACTATTTATCTGCCTAGTTTCAATATTGGTTTTTCAAGCGGTGTAGTACAAAAAACATGGAAGGAATTGGTTGAAAATCAACAATATTAGTGATATTTTTTGAAGATCTTACAATAGAAGAGGGAGATGAATTGGGTTATACCAAATTTTCGTCTAAGTGATGGACCAGGTTACTTTATCTTTTTTCTTGAGACTACTTTGTGGAATGTAAAGAACAATAATCTAACAAGACCATATTTTTACATGAAAAACACCGGACTCGCTAGCGTTAAAATCACGATATTTACCTTTGTAGGATTTGTTGCAAAATTCATTTAAATAATGAGTCTCAACAAAATTTAGATTACAAATAATTGCAACCTAAAAGACTACCTCTAATCTCTTGTCGCTACAATCACCAGACGTGACGTGGGGATGTAAGAAAGAGAAAGAAAGGGATGTCATTTCTCGTACAATGGGTAATTAGCTCAGTAGTAGAACGTACCCCTAACAATTGCATTGTTATGCCTGGGTTGCGAGGGCTCTCAGCCACATAGATAGTTCAATGTGCTCATCGGCGCATGTACCTGAGATGTGGATCATTCACGAAACATTAACTTGGCGTACTGCTCCTGTTCAAATCGGGGTTTGAAACCAAACTCCTCCTCACAAGGATAGACGGGGCGATTCATGTGAGATCCCTCTTTCCCCAAGCTCCTTTACTAGGTTGGGCAAGCGTTGATGCCCTTACTAGAAGCTTGGTTCGATCAAGTCATAGAGTATTGAAAATAGGTTATATACTCCCAGTACTTACCGGCCTTCCCCAGTCCCCGAAAGCCCTCCCGTGGACTAGCCCACAACAAACTACTAAACCATGTGCATATAGTTATATTCAGATACAAAATAATTGAAACCAAGGAATCAACTCCAATCTCTCTTACAACAATCAAGAAGAAAGTTGTAACCCCTCCAAGTTACATCTAACTTGAAGCTAATTTTTGCTCAGAAAAATACCTAAATAATGCTTCTAAGAAAGTTGTAAATAGTACAACTCAATAATAATCATAATACAAAGGCTAGAATTGAAAGACACTATGAAACATGTTCTTTAGTTTGGTCATTTATATCAACCTCTGCACTTGATTGATTAAACAGGAATTTAAGAATTATCTCCCATTATATGCTTTAATTACTGCTATTTCTGTCAGTATAGGTATGTGAGTCTCTTCAATAAAGGGCTTGCATATTTGTTTAGGGGAGGTTCCATAAATACAACTTTTTAAAACTCTAATTACAAAAATTACAACTATTATTTTAATTACATAATATACAATATATACTTTATACATGATTAAATTGATTAATATTATAAATACGATTATTTTCTATAAATGACATAAGTATTATTTTCTTTTATAATTTAAGTAGATTAAATATGATTAAAATTTTAATGTGTATTATTATATTTAATAGCATGTATATACTAAATATGCTAAATATGTATTTTTTTAAAAGAAAATTGTCAATATTATCCTCATATTCATCATCCATAAAATTTTCAAATATAAAGATTATGAACATAACATATATTACACGCCATATATTATATATTATATTATCCATATGTGCATCAATATATTATATTATATAATTGAAGCATATATGTGCATCTGTTTTTTATATTATGCACAATATTTATTAATAAAATTTTATACTAAAAATTAACACCATACATATACTAAATATGTATTATTATATTTTTTAAAGAAAATATTTATATTATCCTCATATTCATCATCCATAAATTTTTTGTTTACTTTAATCTTTCACATATAAAGATTATGAATATAATATATATTAGACACCATATACTATATATTATATTATGCATATGTGTATCAATATATTATATTATATAATTGAAACATATATGTGCATCTATTTTTTATATTATGCATAATTTTTTTCAATACAAAAATACCTTTGATGAACCTTTGGATGAATTCACATTTTATTCAAGAAACTTAAAATATTTCAACAAAATAAAAATAAATTTTAACAAATCACAGTCGATTTATAAAAAATGAAGAAGAGAAGGATTCTTGATAAATCAAAAAAAATGGAGAAGAAAGAAGGATTTTTGAATTTTTTGAAAAAACAAATATGGAGAAGATAGAGAAATTTTTGGGAAAATAAAAATGAATAAGAGAGAGGCATTATAGGAATTTTTGATAAAATAAAGATGGAGAAGATAGAGAGATTCTTGGGATTTTTAAAATTTTTGCAAAAAAAAATATGGAAAAGAGAGTATTTTATATTATTTTGTGTATTTAAATCATTATATTAGGTATATAGTTTTTTTATATTTAATTAAAATAGATATTTTAGAAAATTAAAAGTTGTACAAAAGGTAATTAAAAAGATAAAATTTTAAATAATTATTCATGTAATTTTATTAAAGAAGTTGTAATTTTTGTAATTTTGATTCTTAAAAATGGTATTTGTGTAAGAAATCCTATTTATATTTATAATGAATAGTGAAAGAAAGTAAATAGAAATACTTTAGGATAAGGACTAAAAGATGTGATAGTGTTTGAGATGGAGACAAACTCCTGTTGGGATGCTTCAAATATTATCTTTTGAAGATAAGCTGATGTGAATTAGAAAATAGTGGAAAATAAAGTGGAGGGAAGAGAAAGTTTAAAAGTTGCATTAAATAAGTGAACTTTTCCCTCATTGGCAAGGAAGAGGAAAAGTTAAGTGCTTATATTAAGAAGCATATCCTCTAGCTCATATAGAGTTGAGAAGAGAGACGCTCCTCGTGTTGTCATCATCGCTCGCCTTGACTTTGACTTTGAAGTTGGATTATAAATTTTTTTGGACCCAATTTATTTATTCCATTTTTCATTAATTACTTTTCTTTTTTCAATATTAATTTGCACGAAAATCAAAGTTATGTTGGGACAACGGAATAACAACAATAAACACACACACAAATTAACTGCGAGAAAATAGAGAAAAACGGAACACAAACGACACACAAGAATTTACGTGGTTCGGTCTCACGACCTAGTCCACAACTGCAACTAGGAGGAATTTTATTACTCTCTCTCTTGTGGTGTATAGATTACAAGTACAAGCTATCTATTTATAGAAATAGATTAGGGTTATTAGGATTTCTAACGGGCCTAATTAATCAGGCCTCTACAAGCCCAACAATCTCCCAATTGGAGGCATGATAATCTTCAACTGCCATCCACTGTGAGCACTTGTACGTCTAGTAATCTCCTCCTCATCTTCCTGGTTGCAGCGGCCTTTTCATCAGTTAACCTGAAGGCCCGACTTCATCATCGAACTTAATGCCCACTGACGTAAGTCTGGCTAAGATTGAATTCATTGTATTTATGTGCTCGGTAACTAAACTGCCATCCTTCATTTTTGTGTTCACCAATTCTCTAATCAGAAAGACCTTGTTTGCTGCAGATGGCTTCTCGTACATGTTAGACAGCGCTTCCATGACACCTTTCGCTGTCTTCTCCTTCAGAATGTTAAACGCAACATTCTTGGTCAACGAGAGTCGGATAACCGCCATGGCTTTCCGATCCAAACCTGCCCACTCTGCATCAGACATCTTTTCTGGCTTGTCACCCAATACCATGTCTAACTCCTTCTGAACCAGCAAATCCTCAATTTGCATTTTCCACCAACTGAAATCTGCACCATCAAACTTTTCAACTCGATACTTCCTATCTTCTGCCATCTCAAACGACTAGATGAGGTACCCGGTACAACTGATCTCAGATCTTGGTAACTTCGATAGAAATTCAATGACAAAACCAATACGCACCAACAAAGCAACTCGGACCAACAACGAAAAAAAAAGAAAACCAATTGAAAAACTTTCTGCCGGTGAACAGTACCTGCCGGCGACTGCGAGTTTCTCTTTCTCCGGTGTTGCGTGCTCGAGGCTGTTCAGATCTGCTGCTCGTGACGGTGACGGTGCGACTGAACGGTTGAACGGAGACCTGCACGACTGGTTTCTGTTTTTTTTTCTTGCTCGATCTGAAAAAAAACTGGTTTTTTTTTCTTTCGGTCGGACTGGTTCGCAACTGGCAGCAGCGACGGCTGCTTGATCTGGGTTGCGCTGCTGCTGCTCTCTCCCTTTCTCCAAATTTTTTTTTTTGGTCTTCTCGCTAATTTTTTTTCGTGTGTATAACCTCGCTCTGATACCACTTGTTGGGACAACGGAATAACAACAATAAACACACACACAAATTAACTGCGAGAAAATAGAGAAAAACGGAACACAAACGACACACAAGAATTTACGTGGTTCGGTCTCACGACCTAGTCCACAACTGCAACTAGGAGGAATTTTATTACTCTCTCTCTTGTGGTGTATAGATTACAAGTACAAGCTATCTATTTATAGAAATAGATTAGGGTTATTAGGGTTTCTAACGGGCCTAATTAATCAGTCCTCCACAAGCCCAACAAGTTATTCATGAATTTGGATTGGAATTTGGATTATAAATTTTTTTGACTAAAAAAGAGAAGGTTTGTACAAAACCTGTACTCTATTTATTTCTCATTGCCTCAATAGTCATGCCTTTTTCAGAAGTAGAACTCAGAATCCAAAAAGGATTATGGAGATTATATATATAACTTCTCAAGAAATACAATACCCACAAATCGACCCCTTTTATAAAAAGGTGAGTTCACATTATCAACCATTTTATATTGACTGATGAATTTTTCTTTCTCATTTTTCATAATTTTCTAGATTTCTAGCATTCTATTAGCCAATTTTGTTTTTTTTTTAAAAAAAAGCCTCTGGATGATAAAAATGAAGTGTTTCTTTGAATTTGCTCAGTCTAGATTTTCTGAATCTTTGTTCATCAAAAAAGAAATTTTCCTATAGTAAAAGGAGAAGTTTGGTATTCTTGAAGCTTTTCTTCAAAATAGGTAAATGCTAATACTGATTTTTAGGTAAATTTTTTTGAGTATTAGCTGGTGCCAAAAGGTTACCAATTATAATTTCTCTAATTAGATGGTTGATTTTAATTTTTCAGATTTGAGAATTTTATTGTTAGTTTCTTATTTGTTTCATGATAATATTTACATGATGATTTTTCTGAGAATTTATGGTGAGGACAAAGGATTTTTAAGCATTTATTGATTATTGGCGTTATTATCTCTCCATGGTTTCCTCTTAATTTTTCTTTTTCAATACGTTTTGGATTGGGCTTGGCAAATTAGCAATAATTAAATGCTCTATGTGGATTGAAGTGCCTATAGACAATGAGTTTGATCTTTGAGGTACTATGTATTTGCCTAGTTTCTATATTGGTTTTCCAAAAGGGGTGTACTTCAATAACAAACATGGAAGAAGTTGGTAGACAATCAAACTATATTAGTGATATTTTTGCATGATCTTATAATAGAAAAGGGAGCTGAACTGGGTTAAACCAGATTTTTGTCTAAGAGATTGACCAGGTTACTTTATGCTTTTTCCTTGAGACTACTTTGTGGAATGTAAAGAACAGTAAACTAACAAGACCATATTTTTACATGGAAAGCACCCGACTCGCTAGGGTAAAAATCACTATCCATACCTTTATAGGATTTGCCCCAAAATTCATTAAAATTATGTGTCTCAATAAAATTTAGATTTCAAACACTAAAAACCTAAAAGACTACCTCTAATCTCTTGTTTCTACAATCACCAGATGTGACATAGGGACGTAAGAAAGAGAAATAAAAGGATGGGGTTTCTATCACTTTTGGCATAGCGGGCCCCTAATGTGAGGCTTGTACGATGGGAAACTAGCTTAGTGGTAGAGTGTATCCTTGATAATTGCGTCATTGTGCCTAGGTTATGAGGGCTCTCAGACACATAGATGTTCAATGTGCTCATCGGCGCTTGTACCTGAGATGTGGACCATCCAAGAAACAATAAGATGGCGTATTCCTCCTGTTCAAATCGGGGTTTGAAACCAAACTCCTCCTCGCGAGGATAGATGGGGCGATTCGTATGAGATCCCTTTATCGCTAAGCTCCTTTACAATGTTGGGTAAGCTTTGAGGCCCCTATTAGAGGCTTGGTTTGATCAAGCCATTGAGTATTGGAAATAGGTTATATACTACCAGTACTTACCGGTCTTCCCTAGTCCCTGAAAGCCCTTGCAAGGACTAGCCCACAACAAACCGCTAAACCATGTGGGTATAGTTATATTCAGATTACAAAATAATTGAAACCTAAGAATCAACTCTAATCTCTCTTACAACAATCAAGAAGAAAGTTGTGACCCCTCAAAGTTACACCTAACTTGAAGCTACTTTTTCCGCACAAAAGTACCTAAATGATGCTTCTAAGAAAGTTGTAAATAGTACAACTCGATAATAATCATAATACAAAAGGCTAGAATTGAAAGACATTGTGAAAAATGTTCTTTCTTCTGGTCCTTTGTATCAACCTCTGCACTTGAATGGTTAGCTAGGAATTTAAGAATTATCTCCCATTATATGCTTTGATTTCTGCTATTTCACTTAGTAGAGGTGTGTGAGTCTCTTCTATAAAGGGCCTACATATTTATAATAAATCATACAAGTTTGTTAAATATAAATACTTTTAGGATAAGGACTAGAAGATGTGATAGTGTTTGAGATGGAGACAAACTCCTATTGGGATTCTTCAAATATTCAGTTTTGAAGGTAAGGTGATGTAATTCAAAAATAGTGAAAAACAAAATGGAGAGAAGAGAAAGTTGAAAAGTTGTCTTTTATCAGTTAACTTATCCCTCATTGGCAAGGAATAGGAAAAGCAAAGTGCTTATATTAAGAAGCATACCCTCTAGCTTATATAGAGTTGAGAAGAGAGACTCTCTCGTGTCGGCGTCATCGCTCGCGTCGGCGTTTATCTTTGAATTTGGATTATAAATTCTTTTGTACCAAATTTATTTATTCCATTTTTCGTTAATTACTTTTCTTTTTCCAATATTAATTTGTGCGAAAATCAAAGTTATTCATGAAAAGTTTCCATTTATGAATTTAAATTAAATTAATGACCAGTTACCTTCCCTCCGAATAGGTACATTTGATGGCCCTAAATATTCAGAGGCTTCGCCTCATTTCTACACACAACCGCAAACAAAGTTTATCAATATTATTTATCCCCTCAAACTTGCATTCGCTTTATTTTTTCCCTGAAACAAAGTAAGTGTCATGTGGTTTACTCCATTTGTTGAGATCACTAAAGTTCTATAATTTTCATTGTTTATATTTTAGAACTGCGCTCGGTGCTATCCTGGAAGAAGTTAATTCATATTCTTCAACAATTTTGAGGGGATTAAATTCCTTAAGTAAACGCAGTTTTCTATGGACTTAGAACTTTTTATTTTTATTTCTTCAACATTTATGCTTACTATCCTGAATACAGGAATAACAACTTCTTGCTTCATGCAACTGGACTTATGCAATGTTTAGGAGTCTTATTTCCTGCAATATCCAAGATCTTTTAAAAGACTCTCATATTTCTCTGATTCTTTATTCTAATTCGAGACTCCTTCATTCAGAGTTTTATCAACAGTCAAACTCTTTCATGGAACATGGAACTGTTGTATCTGATTCATTTAGTTAAGCACCCGACATGTTATTTATTTGGTCAAACCCAACTCTTTGGGCCCAAATTATTTTGTTAATCATCAAAACATAGTAACTCCAACAATGAGTAACTTGGGTTCACAATGTGACATTGTGGCTTCAATGCATTATCATAACTTTGATAAGAGTGTGGAGAATAGTGAAAACTTAAGGCAAGTCGACACCTTAAGTACGACACCCAACTGATTTTCTGCAATGTCATCTTTAACATTTTAAGGAAAAAAAAAAGCAAGTCATGTAAACTTAAATGAATTTCTATAATTTTTTTAGTGTCTATTTTGAAGACTCCTAATTTCTTTTTGAACTGCATTTTTTTAAAAATAAAAATAAAATAAAACATAAGTCATGTAAATCGTTGCTATGATATTTTATCTATTATCTATTATATTATTTTCTAGTGCACAAAGAAACATGCGCTAGTAGAGTCCGAAAAAGGGAGACACCCCAAGGAGTGTAATGTGGACAATCTAGCTATGCTAATGCAAGTATTGGTAACTGCTTCCTTGTATTAAACCCGTAACCTATATGTCACGTGTAGACAACTTTGTTGGTAAATATACAAGTGAACGAAAAGATTAATATTGCATGAGTTCTAGATTTCTCATGATGTTTGGTTTGTAGAATAAGGGATAACAATGTTGAAATAAAGCATGAAATTAGTTTATCTTGCCTTCGTTTGAATTTTTAATTCCAGAATTAATTGTGTTATTATTAGCATGCCGAATAATACTCATGTGGGTCTCTATTGAAATTATTAAATATGAAAAGAAGAAAATCATCTACAATATAAGAAATTACACTTAAAAGTGGCATTATGCATTTAATGGAATATGTCCAACAATTAAAACGGTAGGAAAACTTTGAACAATTAGAAGGATTATAGAGAGAGAAAGTTGACTAAAAATTAAAATAAATAAATAAGGTGAACTTCTTCGTAGTTGGTCACACTCAACAATTTTCTTTCTAGGAATTACGTTTTTCTAAAAGATCAGGTTCCCTTTTTTCTCTATCACAGGTTGATTTTACAGTTCTTTTTCAGTGATTTATGTGATGATAGTTTTGGTGGTTTTCTATGTACTTCATCCATTTTTTCATAGATTCTTTAAAAGTTTTGATTTGAGTTGTTTTATTTAATCTTCGATTTTTGAGACAGATATAATACTCTGCATTCAGTTTGTTCATCAAATTAGTGACGGACAACTTATGTTGCAAAACAGAAAAATCCATCGTTAATCCTATTTAACAACAACTTAGATTGCTTACTTTGTATGTGTATATGTTTTCAGATATGAGCTTTATAAAAGTGCATTTTTTTTATTTGCTAGAAAAAGATAATACTGTTAAGTGTATGGTTGGTGTTCTTGAAGCTTTCCTTTAAATTTTAATAGAGTAGCCTGGTTATTTTCTATCTTTCATTTTCTTCTTTCTTTTACCCGTTATCCTAACCTACTTATACAATACATGAAAAAACATGGGAAAACTTATAAATCCTATAGCCTGTCCTGATATAGGTAATCAATCCGTTGAAAGAGATGGCTCACGCTGGTAATACAATTGACATAATCATAAGATCCGTGTATCATCAAGTTCATACATTAGATATTAATGAGGTACATATTTTTTGTTGATATTATGTTCCTTGGAGCTCTAGTATTGGTCATGTCTTAATTTTCTTTCTTGTTCATGTCTTAATTTTCATTTGTGATGCAGACAAGTGTACGAAATTTGAAACAAAGAATAGCTGTAAGGGATGGGATTCCAATAGAACAACAACATCTAATCTATGGTGGAAGAGTCTTGCAGAATGATCAACTCCTTTCATCATACCGTATCCTTATTTCACTTTATATATCATCTACACTTCAGTAATTATGTGTACCTCTTAGGCATACCGCATGTGTTGACTTTCAGTTGGATCTTTGAGTGGCACTATGAAATTGAGTTTTTATCTTGTAAATAGTTGTAAAACATGGTTTCTAGTGGAACTTATGAAGCATTGTTTCATTTTAAGAAGTTAAATTCAGCAGACACGATAATGGTTTAGCTTTGATAAAAATGCAATATCCATCTCAACTATCTTCTTGAATAAAAAGATAAATGTTAAGGGTATATACTTGGCTCTAGTTATTACTACTATTGCATCACAAAAGAAAAAATATATTCTTAGTTATTACCTAGTATTTGTGTTGATGGAAGGTAGTAGGTACAATGTGGAATTGGTCAACGTGCTAGGGCAGTCGCCTGGTCTCCATTATTATCAACAAAAAAAAATTGTTGGTCTCGTCCAAAAAGGAAATTCTTTCCAAAATATATTGGTTACTGAGGCATTTTTTCTGTGTTTAGATTATTTCATTTCCACATTGGAGACTGAACACTAATTAGATATCCAAAATGGTGATACTTTATATCTGGTTTGCACCCATCAGAGCATGTTATCCTTTGGCAGTCTACCTAGTCTACCTAGTTTACTTAGTCGCCCAGGTTTAATGAACATTCTTTAATATGATGTTGTGTGTAGGTTGTGTTGACAATCTCCCTGGAAAAGTTTCTTATTGTTGTCTGTTGTACTTGCTTCATTTAGGTGTTAGTCATAGCCTAGGAGCTAGTAGTCCTCCTAACTCTTTACAGATTTTGCCAGCATACCTACATGGGATAAGACGAGAATATGGTGCAAATGGTCAGTTTTGTTCCTATTTTTCTTCCAATATAAATCAATGGATCATAGACTAATGTTTTTTCTCTTTGTGTGTTATAATCAAAAACAGGAAATCATATGCATGAGGTGCTCCGAAATACATTTAATTCACCAGTAGAAATCCCAAGAGAAGAACAATTAGCGGGACTGCTATCTTCCACAAGGGATATGCTTATAAATCAAACTTCACAGTGCTTGCTTGTAAGTGGTAGCTCCAGTTATTTCTTTTGTTTGAGAGAAATAGTTTTTCATTTTGTGTTCTTCTATTCTTTTTAGGCAGATTTAACTTGAAACCTATCTTCCCAGATCTTGTAGATGCATTAGGAAATCCACTAGATATCTATAAGTATTTGACTGTAAAGTCAGTTGTTATGCACATTAAGTTGCGGTTACTACTTTTAATCTATCACTTCATAAATGGAGCTTTCTTAGGAAATCTATGAATATACTTTTTGTAGCTATGTGTAAAAACATACCAATTGAGTTTGTTTTCAGCACTAAACAAGCCTTACTATAATATCATTACCTTAGCAAGACTTAATATAATCTATTCTCAGTTGGGGGAGAATCTAGAAGCACAGTTACGGGTTCTTGTGAACCCAGTAGATTTTTCAGAATCCTGTGTATATATAAATCTACTTAATCTCTAAAAATATTTGACTGTGAACCAAATAGTTATTGCCGTATTAATTTGAGATCGTCGTACGAATTCATAAACTTCAAATCCTTAATCTGTCTCTCTCAGCTCAGCTGAATATTTTGATTGATTTTCTTTTAAACTTCTGTGGAATAGGAATTGGAAGGGAAGCTGCGTCATAATCTAAATGTGGCTGATCCAAGGATACGATTCAGAACCCAGTTGAATGAACAGAGAAGCGGGAGAATATTCTATTATCTAGGTGCATACTTTCTTGAACTTTCTCGGACAATGATGCAAGTAGAATTTGGTGGTAGCAGGGTAGGTTTCTTTGTTCTACTAAGTATGGTATATTTTATCTTATACTCATCTAATCAGGTATGTCGTTGTATTCAGCATACTGCCACTGTCAATGTTGGACCTTCACTTTATATAACTGATGACTTGCGTCCGAATCCTCTCTCAATCCAGGTAGTTTTTAGATTTTTATTTGCTCAAATTAACCTTTGTAAATCCAACATTCTCATCCTTGGCAGGGAGAAGGTTATACGTTTGTCTCGCCGAGGCAGATCAACATTTTGTACAATTTGTATCTTGCTGAGCTGCATCATTGGCAAATTTCAAACAGAAGTTCTTTTCCAACTGAGAGTTTCCAAAATATGTCTTCTCAACTTCAACATGAGCAAGATAATGCAATCATTAGACAACAGAACAACACTAAACTTATGGACGCACTTGGTAAGAAATTAAATAAAATATTCCTTTCTTGAAACTTTCACTTGATATTTCATACCAAAATAATAAACTGACTAGCTCTAACATCTTATCCATAAATATTAACGTGAAATTTTAATGGCCCAAAATAGTATCATCACTTTTCAAGTTTCTTTCCGAGTCATAGAAAAGAAAGTGCAAGATTGTATGCCAGTATAGGGATGATGTGACATTTAGAAAATTCCAAAAATAAAAAATCGTAAAAAGACAAATGATTGAGTGCTAGAATGGGATGAGGCCATATGGATTAATATCTATAGATTCTAATTAGTTATTGTTGTATGGTAGAGAATTTAGCATAGTTATAATATAATTTTCTTCCTGAATATAATTTTCCTGTTGAAGAAACTGCCACACCTGGAGCTACTATAGAAAATGTCACCGAGAACATGGAGACAGATGTTTCTTCTAGACAATCAACTGAAGAATATAGAAGTGCTCATGAATCGTCCTTTGAAGTATGTTTTTATTCCACTTTGAATTTGAAAGTGGTCATCTTGCAAGCCAGATTGACCTTGAATGTTGTTTTACCCTTCTAAGCATTCAATGTTTGTACAGCCTTCCGATGAAAATAATTCAGACTTCTCTTCAGCAAGATGATGTTGCTCAAAACCAACCTCAAACAAAATGGCGAAAGGTACTATTATAGTACTTGAGCACTCCCTCTATTCTAGTTTATGTGATAATATTTAACTAGGCACAAAATATTAAAATGAAAGAAAAACTTTTAAAAATCTTTTACGGCTATAAATTATCTTGTTAAGGGTAAAATGTGAAGTTTAGAGTTAACTTGTTAGTACTTAATACAAAATGGTGTTTTTCTTTTTAGAACTGACCAAAAAAGGAAAGATCGTCACATATATTAATTGAAAGACAGAGGGAGTGATATTCTTCCAGTATGCTTAGCACTTGACCATCAGATAATTAATTATTTTTCACATATGATATTTGTTTTGCCAAGTAGCTATGCTGAAGTTCGTGTTATTTCACTAGAGAGTTGTCTTTATTTCTGAATCTGATTTATTATGATAGGTGCTGAAGATATTTTCTTGATAAAAGATTTTTTATTTCTCTTTTTCCAACAGATGGAGTAATGCTTTTGTTGGGACAGTGTTTCATCTGGTTTGAGAATTTCGTAGTTAATTTGTAAATTTATGAAACCAGTACTGACAAGTTTCACTCGTACGTGCTTATGGTGGTAACAGAGGATTGTAAGCTTTTTTTGCTTATTTGTATTTTCTCTTCATGGTTTACTTTTGCTTTTATGGATGCTTAGCTTGCAATACGGACATACATGACTACATTTGGAGTATCTTTGACTAAGATTATTAGTTGATTTGCCCAATGAAATCATTATCAACTCTCTCGAAAAGTTTACTAGTAAAATCGCATATGCAAACATAACAATACCAATTTGTGTCAAAATGAAATATTATCATTAGTACAACAAGTAATATAAGTAGGAGAAGATGAAGTAAGCAAACTATTTTCATATTCATGGAAAATAGACCAATGCCCACAAATGATTCATTTAATCCAAAGGGCCAGTTTTGAGCGTTTTTTTTATAAGGTGTTCACATTCCAATAGTCAAAAGTGAGTAGAAAAATAGGTTCTGAGTTGTTTTGCAAATTAAAATACAACTTCAAATTGGATTTGAAATTTTTATGGCAAAACACTAAATTTAAAATAAAGTAAAGAGAACTTTTATGGAAAAACCCTAATTTTCAAATAAAGTGAACTTTGTTTTTGGAAAAAACACAAATTTTCAAATAAAGTGAATTGAATATTTATGGCAGACCACAAATTTTCAAATAAAGAGAATCGAATATTTATGGCAAACAATAATTTTCAAAATTAAATGAATTAATTTTTTATGGAAAAACATCAATTTTCAAATGAAGTGAATAATTTTTATGTCCAAATGGGTTCTAAATATAATTATTCATTTATTGGAAGGATTAAAATTTGAATTTATTAATAATAGAAGAATGAAAACAAAAAACAAAAAAACATGTACACTTGGATTACAGAGATCCAATCTACATATCTATATAAAGGATGGACTTAGGCCTGCCTACGTGTCATACGTCATATTCTAGCAATCTCATTTATCGTTTTTCCTGTATTTTCTCCTTTCTTTTCCAGTCTATTCATTAATATTAAAAAAAAAGTTAACCCAACAGTCATGTTTATTATCCTGATAATTGACGTCTCTTCCTTTAATAACTTCTGCCAAAAGTACTCACTTCCTCCTCATCTTTCTTTTCCTCCCTCTCTGCATCTTCTTTCGCATCTTTCCCTCTCTCATCTTAAAAAGAGTGAGAGATAAGTTGATACATCAAATTCTTGGGTATTGTTGATCAAAAAGAAGTTTTCTTCCAATCCCTTTTACATCAATGGAGAAATATTAGTGCAGTAAAAAGAAGTTGAAACAAACTTGGCTGGAACATTGAGTTTATTTTAGGGTTTACTACCTCAAAAGAGGATAAGAGACAAGGATTATTCTTCTCGATTAGGAATTTTATATAAATTTATTCCTCGCCACCAAGGTAAATCTTCTCTTTTATCTTTTTGCGATTTTTGGGTTTTCTTACATATTTAGTTGATGTTTCATTTATCTTCTTCCAATTCCTTTTATATCAATGGAGGAATATATAGTGCAGTAGAAAAATGTTGACACAAAACTTGGTTTTATATTGAATTTATTTTAGAAATTACTACTTCAAGCAAAACCCAAAATGGCATAACCAAATAATTGTCTTGCCAATGATGGATTTAGCGCCACGGAATGAATCGAGGAACTAAGGACATTAGAAGATAACGGATAAGGATTATTCTTCATGATTAGGAATTCTGCCCAAATTTACTCCTCGCCCCCAATGTAAATCTTCTATTTTATGTTTTTACAGTTTTTAATATTTTTTTAATGTTAGTTGATGCTCCATATATATTTAAATTTATATTTTTTAATGTTAGTTGATGTTCCATGTATCTTTAAATTTATATTTTCGAATACATGATTGATTTGGGTTTACAACATACTAAAAAATGCATCTTTTGGTTAATTTATTGCCTATTTATGAGATTAATTTAATCTTTAAAAAAAATACAAAATTTATATTTTTACACTTGAAGGATTTTAGTAACACCTCTTATTTTCAAATTTTAGGAAAATAAGACGCGAAGATTAGACATACAAAAGTTTTAGGTACTTCCACCCTTCTATTTCTGATAGACTGCAACAAAATAAAAATGAGTTGGAGTCCTTTAGGAATTTGGACAGTCCTAACAATAATTATGTATTTAAGAATAAGAAGGATGAGTGTTGTCGAGATACTTAGAATTAGAATAATTAGATGCTTAAAACAGTTAATGATACGTTCTACACTTTTTTATACGGATAAGAACATGAGTCTCTCCCTTAAAAATTAATAAGATATTATATATTGGGAAATACTTACCAATCACTTTCATAATAAATATAATAATTATTTATTGTCTATCATCGGAAAAACAGTAAGACTTGGTTATCAATCCTATTCAACGAAATGAAACTTGGCTGTAACATTGAGTTTATTTTAGAAATTATTACCTCAATAGAGGATAAGGGACAAGGATTATTCTTCTCGATTAGGGATTCTGCCCAAATTTATTCCTCGCCACCAAGGTAAATCTTGTCTTTTCTCTTTTGCGATTTTTAGTTTCTTTTGGTTAATTTATTTCCAATTTATGAGATTAGTTTAATCATTAATAAAATATACAAAAATTATATTCTTACACTTGAAAGATTTTAGTAGAACCTCTTCTGTTGGATTTTTGCGGAAAATAAGACGCAAAGTTTTGACATACAAATATTTCAGGTTCTTCCACAACGTTGTTTCTGCTAGACTGCAACCACACAATGAGTTGGAGCCCTTTAGGAGTTTGGACAGTCCTAACAATAATTATGTATTTAAGAATAAGCGGGATTTTTTTTTTGGGGGTTTTGTCAAGGTACTTAGAATTAGAATAATTAGATCTTTAAAACAGTTTGAGGATAAGTTCTACACTTTCTTTTAAGGGTAAGAACATGTCTCTCCCATGGAAACTAAAGAGATATTGTATACCTGCCACTACTTACCAATCACTTTCATAATAAATATAATAATTATTTTTATTGTCTATCATTAAAAAGACAGACAAACTTGGTTATCAATCTTATTCCACATAATATTTGTTAGTAATTATATAGCACGTGACCTTTGATTTAACCTTGAAAAGAACAGACCAGTGCATTGAGATCCCGCTATGAGTGTGTTCGGGAGAAGTGTCAGATCAAATTGGGACTTATTTATGCAATATTATTTTACAGTATTGCAAGAGACTATTTCGTAACTTGAACCTGTAACCTGGTCATACGACGACAACTGTTATAGTTATGCCAAGACTCGCCCAATGTTGGCTTAAATTTAAAAACCAAAATAAAATTTTGAATTTTAAGAACAACAATAATTCATATATAATCAAGTAAATCTTTTGGTTACAACTTTGATTCGCCTTTATTTTCAAAAATGAATAAAAACGAGTAACAACGGAAATTTTTTTGGTTTTATCCCATTTTGATACATTAATGGGATGATAAAAATAATAATATTTTCTGCACTTGCATCTCTTCTTTTCTTGATCAGCTGCACAAAATGGAATGAACTGTGAAATCAAATACTTATGGTACTATATTAGACCTATCACTCATCATTATACCAGAGAATTCTTTTTCTCCTTTTGTTAGAAAAGCAACAAAAATAAGCTAAGTCATTTTTTTCTGACCGTTCTATTTTTTTTAAAAAAAAGAAACCGCTTTTACTGATCCTAAAAATTGTGTTTCTTCCTTTAATTTCTCGAAAACTTATTTATTTTAAAATACTAAATATTCTATATAACTCTCTATGTGTTTGTGTACTTGGTCTTCAATTGCACTTACCAAAGAAGGAAAAGAATAATATTGTGTGAACTTTGTCACTGCAGTTATTTTGATGTGAGATGTCATGTCTTTAAACTTTGATGTTGAACAATACATACATACAACAGAGAAGTTCTAACCTTGATTTATAAAGGAGTCACGTGAACTATACGAACTAATATTTTTATTGAAAATATTATCTGGAGTGAACTCTTGATATTTTCTTATATCATTGGTCACCAAGTTCTTCTTACACATTTGCATTAAATTATTACTAACAGTTCAATTTTGATTATCTCCTTAATATGTGGATTCAAGATAACTTGATGCTGACATTTGTGTTGGAAAAAAGATTTACATATATAAATAACATGTTTTACCCTTGAAATGACCATGTTACCGAATTTCTATGTTGCCTCTCCTTTCAAGAGGTTCTAAATGACCAACCAAAATTAGTATTCAGCATTGAAGTTGTTCCCTTGAGTTATGGCTAATAGCACTTACTGATTCATTAGCTTAAACTTTAGTAAATCTTGAAATTTCTGTAGTGTTTTCAAATAGAGAAGCTATAAAGTTCTTTTAATCTTCTAGAAAATTGAAAATTGCATGTGACGTACTTTCTGTATCATTTTTTATCCCTGTAAGAAAATATATGTTGTTAGTCTAATTAAGTTCTTGGAGATGATATCTCCATTGTATTTCTATACTTCAACCTACTTGAGTTGTGCCAATGCTATATTTCCATAACTTGCTGGTATTCTTAACATTTGAAGAGTAAAAATAATTTTTTAACAAAAAAATCAAGCATTTTCTGATTGAATTTTCATATTGTATTGAGTTTTACAGAGGTTACCAGTGATCAAGTCACAACCAGCATTCATGAGGGTCACAAAGCTATTCAGCAAATTTTACATTTTAAAGTATAAAAGAATTCTTATTGTTTCATTATTTCACCAAGGTATTGAAATTTTTTAATAATCTTTCTTCATTTTATTTAATCTTACTTTATATCTCTCATAAATTGAGTTAATTTGATTCATAAAAGCTAAACCAAAAATCTCCAATCTAAGACCATAGAGGAGCAAAAAGATTAGAGAAGATCTTATAAAGTAAAAGAAAAAAGAAAGAAGAAGAAAGCTATGATAACTTTTAAAAAATTTTATCGGGGTTAAATTCTCTTCTTCCTTTTGACTTCTACAACCGACTTGTAAAATTTCAATTCCTTTATCCATCTATTTTGGTGATTTTCTGAAAAATTATCCTTTTTTTGTATTGAGCTGATTTTTTGAACCTTCAATTGTTGAGTTAGTGAGTTTGATAAATTTTTAATTTTTTTTAGATCTGACCTCTATATATAGTTGCTTTTGTTGAGTTTTATTTTTGGAAGAGACTGATCAAATTGTGTTTAAAGGTTAGATATTTTTAATCATCTATATGACTTCGCTACTGTAGTCTGCAGGAGTTATATTTCTATTACTATAGCTAGCAATTATTTACATAAGCTTTTAAACAATAAGAAGCCTGTTAAAGGTATAATAACAGATTGTGTCTATTACTATCAAACTTTTTTTTACCCCGGACATGAATATAGAAGCAAATATTCCTCATTAAATATGATTACATTAAATATAGATAGCTAGGTTCCATCCAGAAAATCACAATGGAATGATTTTTCCTTCTTATTTTGGGATAGTGAACGTTCCTCCTCTAATTCTATGTATACTAGTATTGTTGCATGCATTAGTCCACAGTTTATGGGTTATCTAATTTTTTCCCATAATGATTTGTATTATTTTTTTTGGTGTAATGGTGGTAGGATATACATTGAAAGTCAATGCCATTTATTAGACCTATGAATTAAAATCTGAAGTATATGTTAATTGAGTATTTGTGCTTAGTTTTTGCTACTGAAATTACTAAAGGTACAATTGAAATTTTCTTTAAAAATCTAAACGGATATCTCTTGAAGATCAATTCAAATTCGGTATGCCTATGGTAAAAACGTAAAGACCTTAAAAATCTTATCAGCCTTTAATATGCCCAATCAATCATGACAAGAAGACGAGAGGTAACAAATTTTTGACATGGCTTCAAGGATGTTGTGTCGGACGACCCACTTAGGAACATGATTGGAGTGAAACTTCTATAATCCCAAAGACATATCAAGCCATAAAAATACAACATAATTGAATCCAGGTATAGTATATAGTAAACTCTAGCTATGCACGTGATCTAGAAAAGGGTAAAAGACATTACTTCTCAGAGTAAAGCATTCCTTTCAAGTTGTTAAGACGGATACCCATATTGTAGTTCTTGTTTTGTTGGTTCAAACATTTATGCATTTGAAATTTTCAACTTGTAAGTGCCATTTTACATGTCATAAATGGAATTTAATATGAATTAAGGGTTCGGTTGTTAGCCCATTTCATTTGTACGTAAATTTGATTTTGATTTACTATACAATAAATTATTTGCTTACATTCAGCAGAGAAGTGTGGATAGATTTCAAGTTAAACTGCAAGTTGTAAATGCTTTCTGGACTAACATTGGAATAAAAGTATAGTTTTAAATTGAACCCTATCACTTTGGTATCCTGATTTATTATAAAGCACCTGAGGAAATTATTAATTTATTGAAATATTTTTTCCCTTCAAGTACATATAATTAGTTGATTTTTTGTGCAATCATGACATATACTCCCTTGTATTTTATTTTAATAATTTCATTTGGGCCATTTAAATGGGGGAACATTTATATGATATATGTAATGCAAAAGAGAGGAGTGGACTTTCTACAAGAAAATATCAAGTTAAAGCTAGAATATCAATTCACCTTTTTTTTCACCTTTCTATTGTTCCTTTTACCAATAATTATTTATTTATTAAAAAATTTTAATATTTCATGTTGACATTTATTTGATTCTTCTAAAATTTAAAATATTAACACTTCCAGAAAGCAGAAGGCAAAATAATAAAATAAAATCAAAGATGATTGATTCAAGGATGAATGATAATATGTTACTATCATTTTCTTTTTCTCAATTTACGTTTGTTACTATGTAATTGCATATGTAAGGTATATATCACTGTAGTTCTAAAGGCTGATAGATTTTCTTCATATTGTAGATATTGTATTTTTATGGCTTGATACTATAAAAAGAGAAAGTGTTAGTGCTAACTGATCGAAATAAATTTATATTTGTCATTTATTTAATTTATAAAGTAATTTTGCATGCATATTTATTGTTTAATCTATTTTTTTTACTTTGATTAAATTTATAAAAGTATTTTTTCATAAAGTTAGTTGTTTCAAATAGCCGCGCGAAGCGCGGATACTTTTACTAGTTCATATATATAGGACAACAAACACCAATGCCCACAAATAAATCCTTTCTGCAAATAGGTGAGTTCACATTCTCCATAAATTCTTCTCTTTTTTGTGTTAATGTAGTGATGAATTTTTCTATGAACTTGGCTCAAGTTTTGGTAAAGCATATAGTTTTCTCAGGTTATTTTTTTTTCTGAAAACCAATTTTTGTAAAGCATTTTATTAGGCAATTTTAGTTTTACAATGAACTCTACTTGATTGTTGTGATATATATACATAATGAGCCTGGACTATTTCTTTCCCTGAAGCACAGAGCTATCTGCCTTAACTGATTTGTTTCTTCATTTAGTTCAAGTTGAGAAGGGATCAATAATTTAGTATCAAAGAGGAGACACATAAACACTAGATAAACACATTGAATTCAACAATCTCCTTTGCTCTAAGGATGAAGGACAATGATTATGTGATGGTGAGTTTGATTCTTTTAAAATCTAACTTAATTTGTCATTCAATTTTTCCCCATTTTATTTACTTGTTCACCTTTTTAATTTGTTTATTTTATCTCTTATTTTTATATTAGAGTATAAAATCTATTGATATTAGTATGAGATAGTCTTATCTCAGAAGTACACATACCTTGTGTCACGACCCGGACACAAGTCAGGACCGAGACACGGAACCTAGAGTCACGAATGACTCCAAGTCGACCCATTGCATGAATATGATAACTAAAGCACATACTTCATGTAAAAGCTGATAACTGATAACATGAATAAACGAAAGTATGAATACATATCAACCATATAGAGTCAACACTAACAAAGATGAAACTCTACATATTGTCTGAAAAGCCTCTAACATAACTGAAGAGCTGATGGATAACATCCCCAACCCGCTCACTAAAAGTCTGAAAATGAAAGTAACACAACTCAACAATATGAAGGTCCTCGAAGGATGAGGAATCACAAACAAGAGAACTCGACTAAGTTGTGGAGACTGTCTAGCAGCGAAACTGAGTTTGAGCGTCTGAACTTGTATCATGAAACCATATAGCATAGAGTATGCAGTCAGTACTTGGAATGTACTGAGTTTGTAAGGTAAGTAAAACAGGTTGAGTAAGAATAACTGAAATCATGCACATAACATAAATCATAAAATCATGAGAATAAGGACTGCATGCTGATATCCGAAAATAGGAACAATCATAAACTGAATCTCATGTATTAATAGAATAACCCAAAGCTAAAAATAGAATCATATGTATTGACATAACTGAAATCATAAGTAAAATCTAGTAAACTGATCATTGGGTCAAACCTGCTAAAAACATAATATCATAAGTCATAAACATGCATAACAGAAATCATGAGTAACAATGGGAGACTCGTCACAATCGACACTATCATGATAGAGCTTACGTGATGCCCCAACTATCACATTTAAATGGGCAGAGACATCCAAAGCCTTCCCAGGGCTAAGAACACTACCATGATATTGATATTAAGCTGAAGCCCTTTCTAACGAGGGAAACTCTCTTCAGATGCCCTAAATATATATATATAAACCTACATTGGCACCTAGTTCAGAGACCCGGGGTTTAATAAAACCCTAGCCTACCCCTCCATGTCCCTGACTTTCTTGTTTGCGTATTGCTTATGCGTACTCTGAGCTGCCACCCAATGGTCCTGAATGATTGAACCTTTTCCAAGGTCTCCTTTAACAAATTTGTCCCCCAAGGTCACACCTCAAACGCGTCAAACCACCCGATTGGAGACCTGCACTTCCTCCTGTACAAGGCTTCAAAAGGTGCTATACCAATGCTTTAGTGGTAGATATTGTTATAAGTGAACTCTTCCAAGGGTAAGAATTTGTCCCAATGACCCCCAAAGTCTATCACGCACACCCAGAGCATGTCCTCCAACACTTGAATAGTGCACTCCGATTGCCCGTCTGTCTGAGGATTGAAGGTTGTACTCAAGTCTAACCTCGTATCATACTCTACTGCAAGGTCCTCCAAAAATGGGAAGTAAACTGAGTACCCCTGTTCGATACAATGGAAACAGGTACCCCAAATAACCGAATAACCTCCTTCACATACAGCTTTTCTAGTTTCTGATTTGTAAGTCACCTGGACGAGTAAGAAATCAGCAAACTTAGTCAACCTTTCCACTATGACCGAAATTGAGTAAAAGTTCCCCTAGGTCATGGAAAGACCAATCACAAAGTCCATATCTATCCTTTGCCATTTCCACTCGGGGATAGGCATTCGTTGAAGAACTCCTCCAGGCTTTTGGTGCTCATACTTCACCTACTGATAATTTAAATACTGAGTCATGTACTCCACAGTGTCTCACTTCATCCTCCAATACTGTTGTTTCAAATTATGGTACATATTTGTGACTCCGGGGTGAATGGAGTAGTTTGAGTTGTGAGCTTCGACCAAGAGAGTTTTAATTAGCTCACCAACTCGGGGATCACGCACCCACCCCTTTATTCTCAAGACTCCTTCATCATCTAACATTGTTTCCTTGGCGTCTCCCTGCAGGACTTTATCTCTAATTTTTCCCAGATTTTCATCTTCAAACACTTTGGTTTTGATTTCCTCCAACAGCAAGGATTTAGCCTCCATATTGGCTAACACTCCACTAGCTTCTATAAGCGACAACCTCACTAAGTTGTTTGCCAAGCTCTAGACATACCTGGCCGTCGGCCGTTGAGTAACCTTCAAGCAAGCCAGGCTGCCCATGCTCACTGTCTTTCTGCTCAACGCGTCTGCCACCACATTAGCCTTCCCTGGGTGATATAAGATGGTGATGTCATAATCTTTAAGCAGCTCTATCAATCTCCTTTGCCTCAAATTGAGATCTTTCTGGCAAAATCCATATTTTAAGCTACGATGATCCGTGAATACCTCACATCGATCTTTATACAGATAGTGCCTCCAAATTTTAAGTGATAACACCACCGGTGCTAAATCCGGATCATGCGCGGGTAGTTCCTTTCCTGCACCTTCTGCTGTCTCGAGGCAGACACAATAACCTGTCCTTCCTGCATCAACACAACACCTAATCTAGACCATAAGGCATCACAATACACAACAAAATCTTTACCTTCCACGGTTAACACTAGAATAGGTGTTGTGGTTAGCAGAGTCTTTAGTTTCTGAAAGCTCGCTTCGCATTCCTCAGACCACTGGAAGGGCACATCCTTTTGTGTCAATCTAGTCAATGCCGAAGTGATGGAGGCGAATCCCTTCATGAATCGACGGTAGTAATCGGCCAGCCTCACAAAATTTCATATTTCTGTCACATTGGTTGGCCCTGCCTAGTTTCTTACCTCCTTCACCTACTGTGGATCAACTCGGATTCTCCCTTTGGAAACCACATGCCCCAAAAAGGACACTGATTCCAACCAAAACTCGTACTTGGTGAATTTGGCATACAATTGCTTCTCCTCCAACAATACCAGCATAATCCTTAAATTATTTTCGTGCTCCTGCTAGGTCTTAGAACACACCAAGATGTCGTCAATAAATACAATAACAAAGAAATCTAGGTAGGGTTTGAAAATACCATTCATAAGGCTCATGAACACGGCCGGAGAATTAGTGTGTCCGAATGACATGACCAAAAACTCATAATGCCCATATTTGGTTCGAAAGATTGTCTTAGGAATATCTTCAGCTCAAACTTTCAACTGGTGATAACCTGACCTCAAATCAATCTTTGAAAATATAGTCGCTCCCTGTAACTGGTCAAAATGGTCATCTATCCGAGGAAGAGGTTACTTATTCCGAATAGTTACCTTGTTCAACTGGCGGTAGTTGATGCACATCCACATACTACCATCCTTCTTCTGTATAAATAGAATTGGGGCACCCCACGATGACACACTCGATTTAATAAATCCTTTACTAAGAAGCTCCTACAGTTATTCCTCGAGTTCTCTCAACTCAGTTGGTGCCATTCGGTATGGAGGAATAGAAATGGGCTGGGTTCCTGGTTCCATGTCTATACAAAATCAATATCACAGTCCGGAAGCATGCCAGGAAAATCTGCAGGGAACACCTCTAAAAACTCACAAACAACCGAAATAGACTCTATAGAAGGATCCTCTGATCTAATGTCCTGAACATGCACCAAATACATTGAACAACCTTGCTCTATCAACCTACAGGCATAAATATAAGAGATAAGATTCTTAGGAGTAGGGATACAATTCCCTTTCAACTCCAACCTAGATGACCCTAGACCCAATATAGTAATAGTCTTAACATAGCAATCTAGAATGGCGTGGTAAGGGGACAATGAACTCATTCCCAATATCATATCAAAATCAATCATGTCTAAGATCACTAGGTGCACCAGGGTGTCAAATCCAATGAATTTAATAATGCAATCATGAACAACCCTATCCACTAACAGAGAATCCTCGATAAGAGTGGACACACGAATAGGAGTATTAAGAACATCAAACATAAGATCACGACCCAAAGAAAAATAAGTAGACGCATATGAAAATGTAGAGCCCTGATCAAACAATGCAATAGCCATTCTATCTTTCATGAAGATCATATCTGTGATAATCGTGTTTGAAGCCTCTGCCTCCGGTCTATCAGGAAAAGCATAGAAATAAGCCTGGTTACTAGCTTGAGAACCACCCCAATTGGGTTGTTCCACCCCTCTACCTATCTGGGTGCCACCCTTGCCCACTTGAGAATGTCCTCTTCCATGTTGAATGCCACCTCTTGTAGTTGGCTGACCACCTCGTCCTAGTTGTCGACGATCTGATCTGAAAGCACTACCTCCCCTCTTAGATGGGGTCGAAGCTCAAGGAGCTGGGTGAGGAATAATGTGCCTGCCCTGCTTGAACCTGGGGCACCATAGCGGATGTGGCCATACTTACCACATTCATGGAAGACCTTCTCACTAACCGGCCTCGGAACTGGAACAGAAGAAATAGGATGAGCCCCGAGATCAGAACGAACCATCTAAGTACCCCTAACTGCACCTGACGATCATGGAGCTGTCCCAGGTGGCCCTCTGGCCAAAACCTACAAGGAAAACTAAATAGGGCTCCCAGAGAAACCCTATGGTGTTGGAGCTTTCCCATAAGAACCACTAAAAGAGTCAACTCTCCGAGCCTTCTTCTCGGTATTTTTAGCATAGCCCTCCTGCCTACTCCTTCAACTTACTTCATGTATTCTACTACTTCCTGAAAGGTCTTGCCCAAAGAGACCATCTGCAAAGCTGGTACCTTGAGACCTACATTCAGGCCTTTAACAAACTACTTGATCCTCTCCTCCTCTGTAGGAAATAAGGGTAGAGAATATCTTGACAAGGAGTGAAATCGGGCCTCGTATGCAGAAACTCCTGAGCTCCCCTGCTCAATGGTAGTGAAATCATCCCATCTCCTATCCCTCAGAGTAAGGGGAACATATTTCTCTAGGAATGTGGAGTAGAACTGAGTCCACGTAAATAGTGGCGATCCTGCTGCCCTGCACTCCACGAAATCCCTCCACCAAATCTTTGCATCACCCATCAGCTGGAAGGTGATGAACTCAACACCATACTTCTCTAATTCTCCCATCTTATGAAGCCATTCGTGACAATCTATGATGAACTCATAGGAATCCTCTGCCTCTGTACCATAGAAGGTGGGAGGCTTCATCTTGATGAACCTCCAAAATAGGTCGTGCTCTTGCCCTGTTGATATTGGGCATAATTACATGCCCAAGTGCTATTTTATAACTTAATTTAGTCATGTTTGTTAATTAATTAATTACATTCCCATGTGATTTTGTATAATTCGTGCATGAACTAACCAATATGATTAGCTCTTCATTTTGTAGGTGAAAAATGCTTAGGAGGGAATAAATTGAATGATGCATAAGCAAGAAAGGAGTTGGAAAGACATGGAGTGATAATGGAAAGAAGTAGATAGCCAGTGCCACTCAACGTTCCACGCCGCATGAGCTGCGTGCTCAGCAGCATGCCACGACAAGGCAACAACACTAGGAATTGTCAACTGCCGAGTATTCTATGTGTGCCACGCGATCATGACGTGTGACAGCCTGTGAGAGGCGCGATGGCCTACGTGCCACGCCCGAAGCCCTTGCCCGTGCATTGTCAAGGTGAAAATTCCAGTAAGCTTTTGCGTTTCCTTCACGTCACGGAGGAAAATCAAGGCGTTAGGATCTGTGACACGGATCTAGTTCAAGGCCGGCCAAAAATTGCAATTTTTCCACATAGTATAAATTAAACACTTAGCTCCTAAATTCATTGATCACAAAATTTCTTTAGAATAACGTAAAGGAGTGACGGGAGAAAGGAAGAACTCTATCTAGGGTTCACTAATTTTCATTCTCTTTTATCTATTCTTGTAAGTACTCTACTTGAATCATGTTTTTGAGTATTTGTACGAACATGAGTGGCTAAAACCCTTCCTCTAGGTTTGAGGCCACATGATATGATTGTAAATGCATGAATTCTTTGTGGTTTGAAATTTTAGTTGTTGTTTTGTCTTACATTCTTTATTATTAATGTTTTTATGCTTGATCACCATGAAAACAAACTCCTTAAGCTTAGGAGAAAGCTCGAAAGAGTAACCCTAGGCTAGAACATAAGAATACAGGGAGCAAGTTCTTTTCTTTACGATAGGATTAGCGGTTAGGAAAGAAATTATACCTAATTTGTGTTTCTTGGTTATTAAAATGGGATGAGCTAGACACGGACTTAGAATTGTCACATAACTGCTCGTAGAAGTAGTTGTGAAGATAAGTTAGGTTAAAGGATTAGAGGTACGAAAGTCCATAATCAAGGGAAAAAACTTTGTAAACCACATTCACGCTGTTAAATTGCTCACAAATTAGGACGTCACATCCCTTGTCAATAATGTAGGTGTTAGACTAGTTTGTCATGTTTAGAGGCTCGAAAGACCATGAACATAGCATTTTAATTATGTGAGACAACAACTGAAATTCCCATACTCGAACCATTGTGAATTTTAGCATTGCATGATTATTAGGCCTTAACTCTAGTTGCTTTTTGTATTGTTTCTCGAGTATTTTGTGATCACCCATAGACTTAACTAGAATTTCACAAAATTTCAATAATCAACACTTGTGAAGGTTAATTTTAACACAAGAACTTGATAGTTAGCTGAATTGGTCCAGTCCCTATGGGTTCGACATCTGGCTCTTAAAAAAGAGCCACTGTATTACTTGTACGACCGCATACGCTTGCGCGTGCGCTGGGGCACAATAAGTTTTTGGCGTCATTGCTGAGGACTGGCGAAATTGGTGAATTTCTTGTTTTCTATTAGTGTCTAATTTTCTAAGTGTTGAAAAATAAAATTATTTATTAGTTTTAGATTTCTTTTATTTTTTTTAGTTTGAAACCCTTCTTGACATGACATCACGGAACACAAATGGGTTGAATGGTGGATACTCATATTTTGGTGAGTCTTGTCTGAATTGTGGAGGACCCCACTTGTGGAAGCACTGTCACACTTGCAGTATATGTGGTGGTTAGGATAGCCATTGGGATGGTTGTACATATTCATATTCCCCTCCCCCCAGACCCTACTATAATCCTTCTATTGGTTTTGATGAGTACAGGAATGATGAAAAGAAGGACTTGGAACACTGATCTCTAATAGAAAATATGTTAAAACAAGTCCTTGAGCAGGCAGAAGTGATGAAGAGTAGATGGAAGTAATGGGAGTTCAGACGAAGGAAAATGGCGAGGCCCTAGAGATGACAAGCACCAATTTCATGGAGTTGATGACTGAGGCTAAATCTTGCACTGATTTGCAAGTAACGGTCTTAGCCAATACTCAAGAGGGACTGGAAGGAAAAGAAAAGGGTGAGTTCTCGGAACAAGCTCAATAGTTAGAAGCTCCTGAGAGTCTCCGTGATGGTCTCTCACATATGGCCAATCCATTCATGAAAGGAGAGATAGAGTTCAAACCATTTAACATTCATGTGGAGTCAGATGTTGGGGAGAAGGTGTACACAAGTAAGGAGGTCAAGCACAATGTAGTTTCAGAGTTGAGGTGTATTGTACCCAACTCGAAGCATTTATCGACATTAAGCTTGGTTGACAACCTAGAAATAGAGTCTTCCAAGCTTGTAGAGAAAGGTCTAAAGGAGAAACAAGCCATGTATATTCTGAAATTTGCTGATTCCGAGAGACAAAATGACTTCACTTACGTAAGGTCCAATAAGTGCCAGAGGCGACATCTACTACTTGGTCCTTTCATTTTTTCACCACCACCCCTGGAGCATAAGAGAAAACTGGAGAAGAAATTAGAGTTGAGATTCATATCCTCAAAGTGGAGGAAAAAGTGGTGAAACTTGATGGTCGTGCCGCGACGTAAAATAAGGCGCTGCTTGGGAGGCAACCCAAGGGTACCACAGGTACACTTTTATTTTCATTTTGTGTTGATTTGGTTTGCTTTTGCTTTTTATTGTTGTTGTTGTGGTGATTTAAGCACAAATTTAGGGGAAGTCTGAGTACCCTTAGAAGAGGAAGCTTAGGATCATGGAAGAAGATGAGTGTTGGGTCGATGACCCGCCTATGCAAAAATGAAGAAAAACATGCTGTTAGCTAGGCCTAGAGGCCTCAGGGAGTATTTCTTTAGTATTCTTATTTGATTTTGGGATATAGCATGATTCAAATGTGGGGTGAGGGAAATTTCAAAAGTTTATGCTTAATGAGTCATCGAATGGAGTAGAGACCGAGAAAGGTTCTAATAGGATTTGGGGACTGACACTGAAACTAATAGAAACATAAGGAGACATAAAAGATGACGTAGCCCCTGGATCTAACAATGCATACACATCAAGATAGAATACTCGTAACATACCTGTGACCACATTTGGAGAGACCTCTTGCTCCTGATGAGATGAGAGGGCATAAAATCTATTCTGACGTTGACCACCACTTGCATGAGTGGATGCACCCTGCTGAGCTGAGCGTTCTAGTGGAGCTGTTGAACTGGTGGCTAGGTCACAACCTCTAGTAAGGCCTTATCTGGCTAAATGGCAGTCTCTAAATAGATGTTCGAGCTTTCCACACCCATAACACGCGCCTGAACCTGCTAGGCACTCTCAAGTGAGGCTCCTACCACACCTACCATAAAATGGAGTGTTGGGCTCTCCTAATCTGCTCCCCTGACCTTCGGAGCCTTATGCCCCACCCCTCTAATCACGCTAGGTTTAGATAGAACACTGGCTGATGATTGTGCTGGGGCTGATGACCTCTAGTGGGACTGCTGGCGATGTCATCCACAGGACCTCTACTAAAACAGTCCATAACTCCCTGTCCTGGACCACTTGGCCTCTATCTCTTTCTCCTTCATCTAGTCCGCCTCTATCTACTGGGCGTATATGACCAATTGTGAGAAGTCTCGATCACTTTTCAACATAGCGGTCCTACACTCCTTGACCAACGAGTCTAATACTCTATTCACAAACCTGCTCATACGAGCTCTCTAATCCACAACCATCTCTGATGCATAATTGGGCAGTCGGGTAAACTCCTAGGCACACTCTTGGATAGTCTTGTGGTGCTGCTTCAGGTTGACGAACTCCGCCGCCTTCGCCTCCCTCAACTCCCTAAGGAAGAACCTATCCAAGAAGGTAGCCACGAATTCTTCCCAACTAACTAAAACTGCTCAGACTGCTCTACCATACTTCCACTAGAGGTACCATAGGTAAGTAACCCCCTTCAGCTAATAAGAGGCTAAATCTGCAATCTCCTCTCCGGTCACTCCCATAATCTGGGTGATCTTATGCACCTCCGCAATAAACTCATGCGGGAGCTCATCCACTTTCGACCCCAGAAACTAAGGTGGATTCATCCAGAGAAAGTCTCGAACTCTATCCATCACTGTGTTCCCATTCTTAGGAACATGAGCCACTGCCTACTAATTTACTTGAGCAGTCATTGCCTATGCCAACATTTAAAATGCCACTCTAAACTAGGCATGAGTGACCTACTCGGACATAGGATCTACTGGTGTTGGTGGGGCTTAATGATGCCCGTCTCCATTGCCATTGTCATGACCATTTGCATTGCCATTCCTTCTTACATTCACTCAACATAGAAGCATGTTTCTGCAAATGCGTATAGCACGAGTTAGAGAGATAGAGAAATACTTCATCACACGACATTGATCATGAAAGAAGAAAATTTTCCTAAAAAATCTTGTAGCCTCCTCCCCATAAGTGTGGCGTGCTTCACACCTACGGAAAAGACTTTAATCAACACTTTCAGACACCCTAGGACACTCTAAATCTTTTAATTTTATACCAAGTTTATCACGACCCGAGCTGAGAACTCGGATCGAGATACGGGACATAGAACCATAAATGGCTCCAAGTCGTTCCATGGCATGAACTTAATAACTAAAAACATACATCAAGTGGAATCTGATAACTGAAACATGATAAGTAAAAGTTTGAATAACCTAACAATCAAAAATAGAGTCAACACTCGACAAAGCTGAAAATCTACATAATGTCTGATAAGCTGATGGGACAACATCCCCAAGTAGCTCGCTAAATTTTGAAACTAAGCATAACATAATCAAACGCTAAACTGAATGTCCTCTTAAGATGAGGAATCACCAACTAAGGGAACTAAACTAAACTACGAGAAGCTGGAGTAACGACAAAACTGAGTCTGATCATCCGGACCTGTATCATGAAATGATACAACATAAAGTATGCGGTCAGTAGTTGGAATGTACGAAGTATTCAAGGTAAGTTAAACATGATGATTAAATTTTAACTAAAATCACGCATATAAACAGAAATCATAAGATCATGAGAGTAAGGACTACATACTTAAAACTAATTTTCAAATAAACTGGATAATTTTTATATCAAAATAGTTCCTAAATATAATTATTCATTTATTTCAAGAACTAAAATTAGAAATATTAATAATTGAGGAACGAAAACCAAAAAAAGAACAAAAAAAGGGAAAAAACGTGTACTTTGTTTCTCAACAGTTACCACTTGCTAGAAGTAGTGGTGACAAAATTCAAAATCAAAAATGGATTACAGAGATTCAATATGTATATTTATATAGAGGACAACAAACACCAATACCTACAAACAAATCTTTTCTTCATTAAAAAAGAAGGTGAGTTAACATTATCTATAAGTTCTTCTCTTTTTGTGTTGTTTCAGTGATGAATTTTTCTCAGAACTTCGTTCAAGTTTTTGTAAAGCATAGAGTTTTCTCAGTTTTTTTCCAAGAAAATTAATTTTTGTAAAGTATTCTGTTAAGCCAATTTTTGTTTTACAATGAACTCTACATGATTGTTGTTATATATATTCATACATATAATGAGGCTGAACTATTTCTTTCCTTAAATATTTGTGTCATCCTTAATTGATTTGTTATTTATTTAATTCAAGTTCAGAAGGGATCAATAGTTCAGTAGCAAAGAGGAGGCATATAAATACGAGAGACACACATTGAATTCAACAATCCTTTTTTCTCTTACGATGAAGATCAGTGATGGTGGGTTTGATTCTTTTGAAATCTAATTTAATTTGTTATTCAATTTTTTCCCATTTAATTAACTTGTTCTTTTACATTCAGACCTAGTAAGTGTTACTGCTTCAGGAAGAGATGCTTGATTATTTCTCCCGTCATGAATTTTAAATTATTTTTCATTTGTTTATTTTATCTCTCGTTTGGATATTAGAGCATAACATCTATTGATATGTGTATGATATAGTCACATCTCACAAATACACACGCGCGCGCCCCTTGCTTCTGTAGTAGAATTAATTTTTATTTTGTTCACTAGATTTTGAATTGATGGTCTCATGTATTAATGTTTAATGTTTAATGAGTAGTTCCAAATTTGTATGACTAAATTCTCAAACTAAGTTTGGCATAGGCAAAACAAACCATGATTTGAAAAATTCCTTTTTTTATTTTTTTTGTTTTAATCCATGATGCTCAATCTAAGTTTGGTACGACTAAATACCCCATCTAAGTTTGGCACAGGGAACTAAAATTATTATCCTATTGCAGTCTTTCTAAAGAACCAAGTTCATTTATTCTTTTTCCATGTTTGTAGTATTGATAAAAAGATTTTCATATGTGATATATGCATGATATGTTCTAATTTTTTGTTTATTATAAGGAGAAAGCTTCATGTAGTGATTCAACTCCCAATTAATTGAACTCTTTTTTTCATTATAATTCTTTATTTTTCAACTTTGAACCCATTAGTACAATCGAGGGAAGGTTCTACTTTTTTTTCAGCATGAATTATTAAATTTGGATGAATAATTTGGTGATCTTTCTTTTTTATAATTTCTCAGCATCTTTGGAATGACATTGAAAATGAGAAGGAAAGAAAAGGAGGACTTTAAGAAGATAATGCAGAACGAAAAATCTGATGTCGACAGTGATGTAAAAAGGGAAAGGAGATTATGCAGAATCAAAAATCTGATGTATACAGTGACAGAAAAAAGCAAAAGGGTCAATGTGGCTCTGTCGAGAAGACTATAGTTGACAAAAAACAACAAAAAGACATAAATGATAATTAATTATAAATTATACATCTTACAAACTTATGTCAGTTTCTATTTTTTTCTCTTTTTTGATGGAATGTATTACTGGATGAGGGAGGAAAAAAATGTTGCTGAATGAGGGAGGGAAAAATAGAAGTGGTAGAGGCGTACCCTAAATTTTAAGTCAGCAAGTACAGTGTCCTTTTTGGACATAACTTGCTTGTCATTTTTTTAAAAATAATTTTTGGTTATACATTAGAATTATATCACTCAATTATGTCCAAACGCCTGCTTAACATAAATATATCATGTTATTTTATAAATTTTGGTGAACTTCATATAGAGGAAACTAATAAACCTGGAGCAACTATAGATAGTGATGATGATAAGAGTGGGATTAATGTATTTTTCGTCATCTTTTTCTCTAAACTTAAGCAATCAGGACACTTTACATTCTTATGTCACCCTCATCTTTTATCCTTGAGAATCAATTTGTGTGAAGTGTGCTAAGGAGGATTCGGGACCTCTCTTCATAAATAAAATGATATTGTGCAAAGCCCATCACAAGCAAAATGACTAAAGGTATTACTTACAATAAATCATAAGTTTTAACTTCCTCCGGTTATGCTTGTAGTGAGTTCTCAACATGTTATATATGCAACTTGGCAATGAAGATGTTGGGATTTCCGATCATCAAAATGATATTACAAAAGAAAAAGGGCAGAAGGTACTATTAAAGGACTTAAATTGTTTCCCATTTTCAACAATTTTGGCGGTTAAGTTATTTTATATTCTCTACATTACTTGTGCCTATTGCAAGACTATCCTCCACCGAGGTCAGCGCTTCACCTAAAGGTGAAATAATTTTCACATAGAATTGCATAATTGAACAATCACTCTTAGTGCTTATTGCCTAGTGGGACATAAGTTCTTTAGAAACTAAAGTCATGTGAGACATAATATTGTTTTGCCAGGGCCGTAGTTGTCATGTAAGCACAAATAGTGATTATTCAATTATGCAATTATAGTGCTTACTTCCTAGTGGGACATAATTTCTTTAGAAACTAAAGTTGTCTGTGACATAATATTATTTTTCCCGAGTCGTAGACACCATGTAAGTACTGGAAGTAATTGTTCAATTATGCAATTATATGGTGGCTACGACGATCTGGGAAAATTATATTATATAGTGGATAGAAACCTAGGAAATACAAATATAACTAAGTAACCTCTAAAGCGTCTGCCTACGTCAACATCACTTTCTTAAAAAAATTATTTTTAATGCAGATTAAGTGATTCCTTCTATTGGGGGAGCTAATTCTGTTGACATGCATGCACTGGGGTATCAGCTGGTGATAAGATGTTGCCAATTATAGTTTTATTAGACTATTATTTTATACATACTAATGAAAATAATAGTGGAAGGATATTACAACAGATATTATACATCTATGATAGATACAGGAGCAGGAGCAAATATGTGTAAACATAATTGCCTACCAGAAGAAAAATGGGAAAAATTAAAAACACCACTTATAGTAACTGGATTTAATAACGAAGGAAGTATGATAACACACAAAACCAAAAATACAAAAATACAAATATGGGATAAAATACTAACAATTGAAGAAATGTATAGTTACGAGTTTACTTTCTTCAGCTTTGAGAATTTTATGGTAATGACAAAGGATTTTTAAGCTCCTTTCTATTTATTTTTCCTAGATTTATACTTACCAAACTGTTCCTTGCTAATTTAACTCATCTATTTTTAAAATATAAAACAACCGTCTTCGCCTTTTCCTTTTTTGTTGTTGTACAGTCCATATTTAGTCATATTCCAGATTTCTTAGTCCTCTTGCCGATGAGATTCTATCTCAATGTTAATGATGTAACGACTTTATAGTAGATTGATAATAACAAGCTAAAATATTTTTAGTTAACTAATGTCGTTTGATATAATGAATCATTTTGGTCTAAAAGTTTAACTTTCCAGTGAGTTACACTTTTAAATTAGATGAACATTTATTCACGAGACGCTCCCCCCTTAAAACTGACCCAGTACAATGCCTATCTGCTTCGTGCACCGTAAGGCAATGAATTTTCAATTCATGAGATCCTAGAATAACATAGTAGAGTAGCTTAAATTTAATATTCAGGCTTAGTTTATAGACTTTGATGATACAAAATATAATTTTGTGATTTGCCAATAAGAAGAATAGTTTTGTAACGTGAAAGTTAAAACTAATCCTTCTTGTATATATTATTTTTTCCTTCAAGAAAATCAATATTAAATTTAGTTTGTTATTTTGAAGAAATCCATATTAAATATAGTTTTCTATTACAGTAATAAGACTGACAATTTGATATTTCAACATAGTTATCGCGTGAAACTTTTGGTTCCGTAATTATTAGCTAGTTATTAATAATTATGATTTTGGTCCTTAAAATGTATGATGCAATATATTTAAATTTAAATTAATCAACATATTTATTTTCGGTCACTTTACATAAGAAATATATTATATTTGAATTATTTCTAAAAGTATCAAAGTAGTGAATACTGAAATAATTAATAAGATAAAAGTAACAAATATTATTAGTATGTTCTTGGATATGGCTGTCCAAACAAAGTCACTGGGAAAGTGAGTAATGAGTGAACATGAGAGTTTTCTGTGTTGTAGAGCTTCATAGTAATAGCTAAAGATTAATGAAAATTGCGATGAGATAAAACTGAGGAATCGAGACCCCATGATCATCTAGAGTTGCATGTTGTTCTCGTTTGGTATAATGTAACTGCTGAAAAGAATCCCAAATTCTTGGGAATGATCACAGTCTTGAGCTTATCTCGACCTACAATTGGGATATCCGGAACAATAGGGATTGCAGGTATACACTTTCTGAGGATGTGGACAATTTTAAGGGACCAACTCATAGGTTGAGGCCGGTACCGCCTTTTATGTGTCAAGTTTCATTTGTTTTCAATCTCTATGTGTAATCGTCTAATATGTCCAACTGTTATGTTCGGATTTTGACTCATACAATTCCCCACCCTAAAACTGACCCGATACAGTATATCCCATTTTCTTCATGCATCAAAAGGCAATGAAGTTAAATTCATGAGATCACAACGTAACATAGTGGAGAGCCGCGATTTTTTCTAGACTTAGTTAAGAGATTATAATGATGCAAAACATAGTTTTGTGATTTACCAATACAAAAAATAATTTTATGACATGTGAAAGTTAGAACTAGCTAGCCCTTCTTATATTTGTAATTTTTTTCCTTCAAGAAAATATGTATTAAATTTAGTTCATTATTTTGACAGAGGCTTAAATATAATTATTCATATATCATAAGCAGGAGCGGACCCAAATATATTATTCCGGATGCTCGATCACCTATTGACCCTGGCGCGAACTATATATTCTTATGCATAAATTTCTTACAATTGAGATATAATGGCTGAATAGCACCCACTAATTAAAATGTGGTGTGGGTGAGTTGGTTGAGCGTTGGAGTTAAGGGTCATAGTCGGTGTAGTGTTGAGGGTTTGAAACCATATTAAAACAATTTTAAGAGCTCGTTTTCTCTTTCTTACTTGACTTTTCCTTCTTTTTCTCCAATAAAGCTTGTTCTCTTTTTTTTTTTTTTGTACATTCTTTATTCCTATTCTTCTTCTTTTTTTCTTTTTTCTTTTTACTTTCTTTGTTCACTTTTCTCTTTTAGTTTTTAATTTTTTTTCAGAGCTCCATTTTCTCTTTCTTACTTGACTTTTCCTTCTTTTTCTCCAATATCGCTTGTTCTCTTTCTTTTTTCTTTTGTACTTTCTTTATTCCTATTCTTCAACTTTTTTTTCTTTTTTTCTTTTACTTTCTTTGTTCATTTTTCTCATTTAGTTTTTAAATTTTTTTCTGTAACTATTTTTAATTATTGTGATTGTGTTCAAATAATTTTGCTCTTATATGTTATGCTAGGTAGAAATTTTATGTTAAAAGAAAGGTCAGCACCCATGACTTTATAATTCTAGATCTGCCACTGATCGTAAAGATTAATATCAGAGTTATTAATAGTTGAGTAATGGAATCATAAAAAAGAAAAAAAAGATAAGGTTTGAAGAAAATGTATACTCTATTTGTTTCTCATTGTCTCAATAGTCACGCCTTTTTCGGAAGTAGAATTCATAATCCAAAATGGATTATATATATATATACACACACAACTTCTAAACTAATACAATACCCACAAACCAACCCTTTTTGCAAAAAGGTGAATTCACATGATCAACAATTTCACATTAACTGATGAATTTTTCTTTCTCATTTTTCAGAATTTTCTAGATTTCTAGCATTCTATTAGCCACTTTTGTTTTTTTTTTTTAAAAAAAAGCCTCTGGATGATAAAAATGAAGTGTTTCTTTGAATTTGCTCAGTCTAGATTTTCTGAATCTTTGTTCATCAAAAAAGATATTTTCCTATAGCGAAAGGAGAAGTTTGGTATTCTTGAAGCTTTTCTTCAAAATAGGTAAATGCTAATACTGATTTTTAGGTAAATTTTTTTGGGTATTAGCTGGTGCCAAAGTGTTACCAATTATAGTTTCTTTAATTAGATGGTTGATTTTAATTTTTCAGATTTGAGAATTTTATTGTTAGTTTCTTATTTTTTTCATGATAATATTTACATGATGATTTTTCTGAGAATTTATGGTGAGGAAAAAGGATTTTTAAGCATTTATTGATTATTGGCGTTATTATCTCTCCATGGTTTCCTCTTAATTTTTCTTTTTCAATACGTTTTGGATTGGGCTTGGAAAATTAGCAATAATTAAATGCTCTATGTGGATTGAAGTGCCTATAGACAATGAGTTTGATCTTTGAGGTACTATGGATTTGCCTAGTTTCTATATTGGTTTTCCAAGGGGTGTACTTCAATAACAAACATGGAAGAAGTTGGTAGACAATCAAACTATATTAGTGATATTTTTGCATGATCTTATAATGGAAAAGGGAGTTGAACTGGGTTAAACTATATTTTTGTCTAAGAGATTGACCAGGTTACTTTATCGTTTTTTCTTGAGCCTACTTTGTGGAATGTAAAGAACAGTAAACTAACAAGACCATATTTTTACATGGAAAGCACCCGACTCGCTAGGGTAAAACTCACGATCCATACCTTTATAGGATTTGCCCCAAAATTCATTAAAATTATGTGTCTCAACAAAATTTAGATTTCAAACACTAAAAACCTAAAAGACTACCTCTAATCTCTTGTTTCTACAATCACCAGATGTGACATGGGGACGTAAGAAAGAGAAAGGAAAGGATGGGGTTTCTATCACTTTTGGCATAGCGGGCCCCTAATGTGAGGCTTGTACGATGGGAAATTAGCTTAGTGGTAGAGTGTATCCTTGATAATTGCGTCATTTTTCCTAGGTTATGAGGGCTCTCAGACACATAGATGTTCAATGTGCTCATCGGCGCTTGTACCTGAGATGTGGACCATCCAAGAAACAATAAGATGGCGTACTGTTCAAATCGGGGTTTGAAACCAAACTCCTCCTAACGAGGATAGATGGGGCGATTCGTGTGAGATCCCTTTATCGCTAAGCTCCTTTACAATGTTGGGTAAGCTTTGAGGCCCCTATTAGAGGCTTGGTTCGATCAAGCCGTTGAGTATTGGAAATAGGTTATATACTACCAGTACTTACCGGTCTTCCCCAGTCCCTGAAAGCCCTTGCAAGGACTAGCCCACAACAAACCGCTAAACCATGTGGGTATAGTTATATTCAGATTACAAAATAATTGAAACCTAAAAATCAACTCTAATCTCTCTTACAACAATCAAGAAGAAAGGTGTGACCCCTCAAAGTTACACCTAACTTGAAGCTACTTTTTCTGCAGAAAAGTACCTAAATGATGCTTCTAAGAAAGTTGTAAATAGTACAACTCAATAATAATCATAATACAAAAGGCTAGAATTGAAAGACACTGTGAAAAATGTTCTTTCTTCTGGTCCTTTGTATCAACCTCTGCACTTGAATGGTTAGCTAGGAATTTAAGAATTATCTCCCATTATATGCTTTGATTTCTGCTATTTCACTTAGTAGAGGTGTGTGAGTCTCTTCAATAAAGGGCCTACATATTTATAATAAATCATGAAAGCAAGTTTGTTAAATATAAATACTTTTAGGATAGGGACTAGAAGATGTGATAGTGTTTGAGATGGAGACAAACTCCTATTGGGATTCTTCAAATATTCAGTTTTAAAGGTAAGGTGATGTAATTCAAAAATAGTTAAAAACAAAGTGGAAATAAGAGAAAGTTGAAAAGTTGTCTTTTATCAGTTAACTTATCCCTCATTGGCAAGGAATAGGAAAAGCTAAGTGCTTATATTAAGAAGCATACCCTCTAGCTTATATAGAGTTGAGAAGAGAGACTCTCTCGTGTCGTCGTCATCGCTCGCCTCGGCGTTTATCTTTGAATTTTGATTATAAATTCTTTTGTACCAAATTTATTTATTCCATTTTTCATTAATTACTTTTCTTTTTCTAATATTAATTTGTGCGAAAATCAAAGTTATTCATGAAAAGTTTCCATTTATGAATTTAAATTAAATTAATGACCAGTTACCTTCCCTCCCAATAGGTACCTTTGATGGCTATAAATATTCAGAGGCTTCTCCTCATTTCTATACACAACCGCAAACAAAGTTTATCAATATTCTTTATCCCCTAAAACTTGCATTCGCTTTATTTTTTCCCTGAAACAAAGTAAGTGTCATGTGGTTTACTCCATTTGTTGAGATCACTGAAGTTCTATAATTTTTATTGTTAATATTTTAGAACTGCGCTCGGTGCTATCCTGGAAGAAGTTAATTCATATTCTTCAGCAATTTTGAGGGGATTAAATTCCTTAAATAAACGCAGTTTTCTATGGACTTAGAACTTTTTATTTTTATTTGTTCAACATTTATGCATACTATCCTGAATACAGGAATAACAACTTCTTGCTTCATGCAACTGGACTTATGCAATGTTTAGGAGTCTTATTTCCTGCAATATCCAAGATCTTTTCAAAGACTCCCATATTTCTCTGATTCTTTATTCTAATTCGAGACTCCTTCATTCAGAGTTTTATCAACAATCAAACTCTTTCATGGAACATGGAACTGTTGTATCTGATTCATTTAGTTAAACACCTGACATGTTATTTATTTGGTCAAACCCAACTCCTTGGGCCCAAATTATTTTGTTAATCATCAAAACATAGTAACTCCAACAATGAGGAACTTGGGTTCACAATGTGACATTGTGGCTTCAATGCATTATCATAACTTTGATAAGAGTGTGGAGAATAGTGAAAACTTAAGGCAAGTCGACACCTTAAGTACGACACCCAACTAATTTTCTGCAATGTCATCTTTAACATTTTAAGGGAAAAAAAAAAAGCAAGTCATGTAAACTTAAATGAATTTCTATAATTTTTTAGTGTTTATTTTGAAGACTCCTAATTTCTTTTTGAACTGCATTTATAAAAATAAAAATAAAATAAAACATAAGTCATGTAAATCATTGCTATGATATTTTATCTATTATGTATTATATTATTTTCTAGTGCACAAAGAAATGTGCGCTAGTAGAGTCCGAAAAAGGGAGACACCCCAAGGGGTGTAATGTAGACAATCTAGCTGTGCTAATGCAAGTATTGGTAACTGCTTCCTTGTATTAAACCCGTAACCTATATGTCACGTGCAGACAACTTTGTTGGTAAATATACAAGTGAACGAAAAGATTAATATTGCATGATTTCTAGATTCCTCATGATGTTTGGTCTGTAGAATAAGGGATAACAATGTTGAAATAAAGCATGAAATTAGTTTATCTTGCCTTCGTTTGAATTTTTAATTCCAGAATTAATTGTGTTATTATTAGCATGCCGAATAACACTCATGTGGGTCTCTATTGAAATTATTAAAGATGAAGAGAAGAAAATCATCTACAAGATAAGAAATTACACTTAAAAGTGGCATTATGCATTTAATGGAATATGTCCAATAATTAAAACAATAGAAAAACTTTGAACAATTAGAAGGATTACAGAGAGAGAAAGTTGACTTAAAAATAAAATAAATAAATAAGGTGAACTTCTTCGTAGTTGTTCACACTCAACAATTTTCTTTCTAGGAATTACCTTTTTCTAAAAAATAAGGTTCCCTTTTTTCTCTATCACAGGTTGATCTTACAGTTCTTTCTCAGTGATTTATGTGATGATAGTTTAGGTGGTTTTTTATGTACTTCATCCATTTTTTCATATATTCTTTAAAAGTTTTGATTTGAGTTGTTTTATTTAATCTTCGATTCTTGAGACAGATATAATACTCTACATTCAGTTTGTTCATCAAATTAGTGACGGACAACTTATGTTGCAAAACAGAAAAATCCATCGTTAATCCTATTTAACAACAACTTAGATCGCTTACTTTGTATGTGTATATGTTTTCAGATATGAGGTTTATAAAAGTGCATTTTTTTATTTGCTAGAAAAAGATAATACTCTTAAGTGTATGGTTGGTGTTCTTGAAGCTTTCCTTTAAATTTAAATAGAGTAGCCTGGTTATGTTCTATCTTTCATTTTCTTCTTTCTTTTACCCGTTATCCTAACCTACTTATACAATACATGAAAAAATATGGGAAAACTTATAAATCCTATAGCCTGTCCTGATATAGGTAATCAATCCGTTGAAAGAGATGGCTCACGCTGGTAATACAATTGACATAATCATAAGATCCGTGTATCATCAAGTTCATACATTAGATGTTAATGAGGTACATATTTTTTGTTGATATTATGTTCCTTGGAGCTCTAGTATTGGTCATGTGTTAATTTTCTTTCTTGTTCATGTCTTAATTTTCATTTGTGATGCAGACAAGTGTACGAAATTTGAAACAAAGAACAGCTGTAAGGGATGGGATTCCAATAGAACAACAACATCTAATTTATGGTGGAAGAGTCTTGCAGAATGATCAACTCCTTTCATCATACCGTATCCTTATTTCACTTTATATATCATCTACACTTCAGTAATTATGTGTACCTCTTAGGCATACCGCATGTGTTGACTTTCAGTTGGATCATTGAGTGGCACTATGCAATTGAGTTTTTATCTTGTAAATAGTTGTAAAACATGGTTTCTAGTGGAACTTATGAAGCATTGTTTCATTTTAAGAAGTTAAATTCAGCAGACACGACAATGGTTTAGCTTCGATAAAAATGCAATATCCATCTCAACTATCTTCTTGAATAAAAAGATAAATGTTAAGGGTATATACTTGGCTCTAGTTATTACTACTATTGCATCACAAAAGAAAAAATATATTCTTAGTTATTACCTAGTATTTGTGTTGATGGAAGGTAGCAGGTACAATGTGGAATTGGTCAACGTGCTAGGGCACTCGCCTGGTCTCCATTATTATCAACAAAAAAAACTGTTGGTCTCGTCCAAAAAGGAAATTCTTTCCAAAATATATTGGTTACTGAGGCATTTTTTCTGTGTTTGGATTATTTCATTTCCACATTGGAGACTTAACACTAATTAGATATCCAAAATGGTGATACTTTATATCTGGTTTGCACCCATCAGAGCATGTTATCCTTTGGCAGTCTACCTAGTTTACTTAGTCGCCTAGATTTAATGAACATTCTTTAATATGATGTTGTGTGTAAGTTGTGTTGACAATCTCCTTGGAAAAGTTTCTTATTGTTGTATGTTGTACTTGCTTCATTTAGGTGTTAGTCATAGCCTAGGAGCTAGTAGTCCTCCTAACTCTTTACAGATTTTGTCAGCATACGTACATGGGATAAGACGAGAATATGGTGCAAATGGTCAGTTTTGTTCCTATTTTTCTTCCATTATAAATCAGTGGATCATAGACTAATGTCTTTTCTCTTTGTGTGTTATAATCAAAAACAGGAAATCATATGCATGAGGTGCTCCGAAATACATTTAATTCACCAGTAGAAATCCCAAGAGAAGAACAATTAGCGGGACTGCTATCTTCCACAAGGGATATGCTTATAAATCAAACTTCACAGTGCTTGCTTGTAAGTGGTAGCTCCAGTTATTTCTTTTATTTGAGAGAAATAGTTTTTCATTTTGTGTTCTTCTAAATCCCGTATCTTTCTTTTTAGGCAGATTTAACTTGAAACCTATCTTCCCAGATCTTGTAGATGTATTAGGAAATCCACTAGATATCTATAAGTATTTGACTGTAAAGTCAGTTGTTATGCACATTAAGTTGCGGTTACTACTTTTAATCTATCACTTCATAAATGGAGCTTTCTTAGGAAATCTATGAATATACTTTTTGTAGCTATGTGTAAAAACATATTGAGTTTGTTTTCAGTACCAAACAAGCCTTACTATAATATCATTACCTTAGCAAGACTTAATGTAATCTATTCTCAGGTGGGGGAGAATCTAGAAGCACAGTTACGGGTTCTTGTGAACCCAGTAGATTTTTCAGAATCATGTGTATATATAAATCTACTTAATCTCTAAAAATATTTGACTGTGAACCCAATAGTTATTGCCGTATTAACTTGACATCGTCGTAGGAATTCATAAACTTCAAATTCTTAATCTGTCTCTCTCAGTTCAGCTGAATATTTTGATTGATTTTCTTTTAAACTTCTGTGGAATAGGAATTGGAAGGGAAGCTGCGTCATAATCTAAATGTGGCTGATCCAAGGATACGATTCAGAACCCAGTTGAATGCACAGAGAAGCGGGAGAATATTCTATTATCTAGGTGCATACTTTCTTGAACTTTCTCGGACAATGATGCAAGTAGAATTTGGTGGTAGCAGGGTAGGTTTCTTTGTTCTACTAAGTATGGTATATTTTATCTTATACTTATCTAATCATGTCTGTCGTTGTATTCAGCGTACTGCCACCGTCAATGTTGGACCTTCACTTTATATAACTGATGACTTGCGTCCGAATCCTCTCTCAATCTAGGTAGTATTTAGATTTTTATTTGCTCAAATTAACCTTTGTAAATCCAACATTCTCATCCTTGGCAGGGAGAAGGTTATACGTTTGTCTCGCCGAGGCAGATCAACATTTTGTACAATTTGTATCTTGCTGAGCTGCATCATAGGCAAATTTCAAACAGAAGTTCTTCTCCAACCGAGAGTTTCCAAAATATGTCTTCTCAACTTCAACATGAGCAAGATACTGCAATCATTAGACAACAGAACAACACTGAACTTATGGACGCACTTGGTAAGAAATTAAATAAAATATTCCTTTCTTGAAACTTTCACTTGATATTTCATACCAAAATAATAAACTGACTAGCTCTAACATCTTATCCATAAATATTAACGTGAAATTTTAATGGCCCAAAATAGTATCATCACTTGTCAAGTTTCTTTTCAAGTCATAGCAAAGAAAGTGCAAGATTGTATTCCAGTATAGGGATGATGTGACATTTAGAAAATCCCAAAAATAAAAAATCGTAAAAAGATAAATGATTGAGTGCTGGAATGGGATGAGGCTATATGGACTAATATCTACAGATTCTAAATAGTTATTGTTGTATGGTAGAGATTTTAGCATAGTTACAATATAATTTTCTTCCTGAATATAATTTTCCTGTTGAAGAAACTGCCACACCTGGAGCAACTATAAGGAATGTCACCGGGAACATGGAGACGGATGTTTCTTCTAGACAATCAACTGAAGAATGTAGAAGTACTCATGAATCGTCCTTTGAAGTATGTTTTTATTCCACTTTGAATTTGAAAGTGGTCATCCTGCAACACAGATTGACCTTGAATGTTGTTTTACCCTTCAAAGCATTCAAAGTTTGTGCAGCCTTCCGATGAAAATAATTCAGACTTCTCTTCAGCAAGATGATGTTGCACAAAGCCAACCTCAAACAAAATGGTGAAAGGTACTATTATAGTACTTGAGTACTCCCTCTATTCTAGTTTATGTGATAATATTTAACTAGGCACAAAATATTAAAATGAAAGAAAAACTTTTAAAAATCTTTTATGGCTATAAATTATCTTGTTAAGGGTAAAATGTGATGTTTAGAGTTAACTTGTTAGTACTGAATACAAAATGGTGTTTTTCTTTTTAGAACTGACCAAAAAAGGAAAGATCGTCACATATATTAATTGAAAGACAGAGGGAGTGATATTCTTCCAGTATGCTTAGCACTTAACCATCAGATAATTAATTATTTTTCACATATGATATTTGTTTTGCCAATTAGCTATGCTGAAGTTCGTGTTATTTCACTAGAGAGTTGTCTTTATTTCTGAATTCTGATTGATTATGATAGGTGCTGAAGATATTTTCCATTTAAAAGATTTTTGATTTCTGTTTTTCCCACAGATGGAGTAATGCTTTTGTTGGGATAGTGTTTCATCTGGTTTGAGAATTTCGTAGTTAATTTGTAAATTTATGAAACCAGTACTGACAAGTTTCATCCGTACATGCTTATGGTGGTAACAGAGGATTTTAAGCTTTTTTGCTTATTTGTATTATCTCTTCATGGTTTACTTTTGCTTTTATGGATGCTTTGGTTGCAATACGGACATACATGACTACATTTGGAGTATCTTTGACTAAGATTATAAGTTGATTTGCCCAATGAAATCATTATCAACTCTCTCAAAAAATTTACCAGTAAAATCGCATCTGCAAACATAACAATACCATTTTGTGTCAAAATAAATTATTATCATTAGTACTATAAGTAATATAAGTAGGAGAAGATGAAGTAAGCAAACTATTTTCATATTCATGAAAATCAAAGAGTGCCTTGTTTACAATATCATTATGTTCACATATATCTCTATTGATGTTCATTGAATTTCTCCTATTAACATTAAAAAATATATCATTCTGCCAATACCAAATTAGTCCATAATATTTTCTATTTACACGCCTAACATAGAACAATGCTTACGAACGATTCCTTTGTGCAAAAGGATGAGATTTGAGTTTTTTGTTAGTTGTTCACATTCCAATAGTCAAAAGTTAGTAGAAACATAGACTCTAAATTGTTTTTCAAATTGGATTTGAAATTTTTATGGAAAAACACTAATTTTCAAACTAAAGTAAATAATTTTTATGGGTCCTAAAAAATACTTATTCATATATCATAAGGACTAAAATTAGAATTTATTGATAACTGAGGAGTGGAATAAAAAAAAACATGCACTCTATTTCTCGGTGCCTCAATAGTCCCTACTTTTTAAAAACATAACTCAGAATCCAAAATGAATTACAGAGATTCTTCTCTTTACACGCCCAAAATAGACCAATGCCCACAAATGATTCATTTAATCCAAAGGGCCAGTTTTGAGCGTTTTTTTTTATAAGGTGTTCACATTCCAATAGTCAAAAGTGAGTAGAAAAATAGGTTCTGAGTTGTTTTCCAAATTAAAATACAACTTCAAATTGGATTTGAAATTTTTATGGCAAAACACTAAATTTAAAATAAAGTGAAGAGAACTTTTATGGAAAAACCCTAATTTTAAAATAAAGTGAATTTATTTTTGGAAAAAACACAAATTTTCAAATAAAGTGAATTGAATATTTATGGAAAAACACTAATTTTCAAAATTAAATGAATTAATTTTTTATGAAAAAACATCAATTTTCAAATGAAGTGAATAATTTTTATGTCCAAATGGGTTCTAAATATAATTATTCATTTATTGGAAGGATTAAAATTAGAATTTATTAATAATAGAAGAATAAATACAAAAAACGAAAAAACATGTACACTTGGATTACAGAGATCCAATCTACATATCTATATAAAGGAGGGACTTAGGCCTGCCTACGTGTCATATGTCATATTCTAGGAATCTCATTTATCTTTTTTCCTATATTTTATCCTTTCTTTTCCAGTCTATTCATTAATATTAAAAAAAAAAGTTAACCCAACAGTCACGTTTATTCATCTTGATAATTGACGTCTCTTCCTTTAATAACTTCTGCCAAAAGTACTCGCTTCCTCCTCATCTTCCTTTTCCTCCCTCTCTGCATCTTCTTTCGCATCTTTCCCTATCTCATCTTAAAAAGAGTGAGAGATAAGTTGATACATCAAATTATTTGGGATTGTTGATCAAAAAGAAGTTTTCTTCCAATCCTTTTTACATCAATGGAGAAATATTAGTACAGTAAAAAGAAGTTGAAACAAACTTGGCTGGAACATTGAGTTTATTTTAGGATTTACTACCTCAAAAGAGGATAAGAGACAAAGATTATTCTTCTCGATTAGGAATTTTATCCAAATTTATTCCTCGCCACCAAGGTAAATCTTCTCTTTTATCTTTTTGCGATTTTTGGGTTTTCTTACATATTTAGTTGATGTTTCATTTATCTTCCTCCAATTCCTTTTATATCAATGGAGTAATATATAGTGCAGTAGAAAAATGTTGACACGAAACTTGATTGTAATATTGAATTTATTTTAGAAATTACTACTTCAAGCAAAACCCAAAATGGCATAACCAAATAATTGTCTTGCCAATGATGGATTTCGCGCCATGGAATGAATCAAGGAACTAAGGACATTAGAAGATAATGGATAAGGATTATTCTTCATGATTAGGAATTCTGCCCAAGTTTACTCCTCGCCCCCAATGTAAATCTTCTATTTTCTGTTTTTATAGTTTTTAGTATTTTTTTAATGTTAGTTGATGTTCCATATATATTTAAATTTATATTTTTTAATGTTAGTTGATGTTCCATGTATCTTTAAATTTATATTCTCGAATACATGATTGATTTGGGTTTACAACATACTAAAAAATGCATCTTTTGGTTAATTTGTTGCCTAATTATGAGATTAATTTAATCTTTAAAAAGAATACAAAATTTATATTTTTACACTTGAAGGATTTTAGTAACACCTCTTATTTTCAAATTTTAGGAAAATAAGACGCGAAGATTTGACATACAAAAGTTTTAGGTTCTTCCACCCTTCTATTTCTGATAGACTGCAACCAAATAAAAATGAGTTGGAGTCCTTTAGGAGTTTGGACAGTCCTAATAATAAATATGTATTTAAGAATAAGAAGGATGAGTTTTGTCGAGATACTTAGATTAGAATAATTAGATGCTTAAAACAGTTAATGATACGTTCTACACTTTTTTATACGGATAAGAACATGAGTCTCTCCCTTAAAAATTAATAAGATATTATATATTGGGCAATACTTATCAATCACTTTCATAATAAATATAATAATTATTTATTGTCTATCATCGGAAAAACAGTAAGACTTGGTTATCAATCTTATTCAATGAAATGAAACTTGGCTGTAACATTGAATTTATTTTAGAAATTATTACCTCAATAGAGGATAAGGGACAAGGATTATTCTTCTCGATTAGGGATTCTGCCCAAATTTATTCCTCGCCACCAAGGTAAATCTTGTCTTTTCTCTTTTGCGATTTTTAGTTTCTTTTGGTTAATTTATTTCCAATTTAGGAGATTAGTTTAATCATTAATAAAATATACAAAAATTATATTCTTACACTTGAAAGATTTTAGTAGCACCTCTTCTGTTGGGTTTTTGCGGAAAATAAGACACAAAGTTTTGACATACAAATATTTCACGTTCTTCCACAATGCTGTTTCTGCTAGACTGCAACCACACAATGAGTTGGATCCCTTTAGGAGTTTGGACAGTCCTAACAATAATTATGTATTTAAGAATAAGCGGGAGTGTTTCTTTTGGGTTTTGTCAAGGTACTTACAATTAGAATAATTAGATGTTTAAAATAGTTTCAGGATAAGTTCTACACTTTCTTTTAAGGGTAAGAACATGTCTCACCCCTGGAAACTAAAGAGATATTGTATAGCTGCCACTACTTACCAATCACTTTCATAATAAATATAATAATTATTTTTATTGTCTATCATTAAAAAGACAGACAGACTTGGTTATCAATCTTATTCCACATAATATTTGTTGGTAATTATATAGCACGTGACCTTTGATTTAACCTTGAAAAGAACAGACCAGTGCATTGAGATCCCGCTATGAGTGTGTTCGGGGGAAGTGTCAGATCAAATTGGGTCTTATTTATGCAATATTATTTTACATTATTGCAAGAGGCTATTTCATAACTTGAACCTGTAACCTGGTCATACGACGACAACTGTTATAGTTATGCCAAGACTCGCCCAATGTTAGCTTAAATTTAAAAATCAAAATAAAATTTTGAATTTTAAGAACAACAATAATTTATATATAATCAAGTAAATCTTTTGGTTACAACTTTGATTCGCCTTTATTTTCAAAAATGAATAAAAAAGAGTAACAACGGAATTTGTTTTGGTTTTATGCCATTTTGATACATTAATGAGATGATAAAAATTCATAATATTCTCTGCACTTGCATCTCTTCTTTTCTTGATCAGCTGCACAAAATGGAATGAACTGTGAAATCAAATACTTATGGTACTATATTAGACCTATCACTCATCATTATACTAGAGAATTCTTTTTCTCCTCTTGTTAGAAAAGCAACAAAAATAAGCTAAGTCATTTTTTTTCCTGGCTGTTCTATTCTTAAAAAAAAGCAGAAACCACTTTTACTAATCCTAAAAATTGTGTTTCTTTCTTTAATTTCTCAAAAACTTATTTATTTTAAAATACTAAATATTCTATATAACTCTCTATGTGTTTGTGTACTTGGTCTTCAATTGCACTTACAAAAGAAGAAAAAGAATAATATTGTGTGAACTTTGTCACTGCAGTTATTTTGATGTGAGATGTCATGTCCTTAAACTTTGATGTTGAACAACACATACATACAACAGAGAAGTTCTAACCTTGATTTATAAAGGAGTCACGTGAACTATACGAACTAATATTTTTATTGAAAATATTATCTGGAGTGAACTCTTGATATTTTCTTATATCATTGGTCACCAAGTTCTTCTTACATATTTGCATTAAATTATTACTAGCAGTTAAATTTTGATTATCTCCTTAATATGTGGATTCAAGAGAACTTGATGCTGACATTTGTGTTGGAAAAAAGATTTACATATATAAATAACATGTTTTACCCTTGAAATGAACATGTTACCGAATTTCTATGCTGCTTCTCTTTTCAAGAGGTTCTAAATGACCAACCAAAATTAGTATTCAGCATTGAAGTTGTTCCCTTGAGTTATGGCTAATAGCACTTACTGATTCATTAGCTTAAACTTTAGTAAATCTTGAAATTTCTGTAGTGTTTTCAAATGGAGAAGCTATAAAGTTCTTTTAATCTTCTAGAAAATTGAAAATTGCATGTGATGTACTTTTTGTATCATTTTTTATCCCTATAAGAAAATATATGTTGTTAGTCTAATTAAGTTCTTGGAGATGATATCTCCGTTATATTTCTATACTTCAACCTACTTGAGTTGTGCCAATGCTATATTTCCATAACTTGCTGGTATTCTTAACGTTTGAAGAGTAAAAATAAATTCTTAACCAAAAAATCAAGCATTTTTTGATTGAATTTTCATATTGTATTGAGTTTTACAAAGGTTACCAGTGATCAAGTCACAACCAACATTCATGAGGGTCACAAAGCTATTCAGCAAATTTTACATTTTAAAGTATAAGAGAATTCTTATTGTTTCATTATTTCACCAAGGTATTGAAATTTTTTAATAATCTTTCTTCATTTTATTTAATCTTACTTTATATCTCTCATAAATTGAGTTAATTTGATTTATAAAAGCTAAAGCATAAATCTCCAATCTAAGACTATAGAGGAGCAAAAAGATTAGAGAAGATCTTATAAAGTAAAAGAAAAAAGAAAGAAGAAGAAAGCTATGATAACTTTTAAAAAATTTTATCGAGGTTCAATTCTCTTCTTCCTTTTGACTTCTACAACCGACTTGTAAAAGTTCATGTCCTTTATCCATCTATTTTGGTGATTTTGTGAAAACTTAACCTTTTTTTGTATGGAGCTGATTTTTTGAACCTTCAATTGTTGAGTTAGTGAGTTTGATAAATTTTTAATTTTTTTTAGATCTAACCTCTATATATAGTTGCTTTTGTTGAGTTTTATTTTTGGAAGAGACTGATCAAATTTTGTTTAAAGGTTAGATATTTTTAATCATCTATATGACTTTGCTACTGTAGTCTGCAGGAGTCATATTTCTATTACTATAGCTATCAATTATTTACATAAGCTTTTAAACAATAAGAAGCCTGTTAAAGGTATAATAACAAATTGTTTCTATTACTATAAAACTTTTTTTTTACCTCGGACATGAATATAGAAGCAAATATTCCTCATTAAATATGATCACATTAAATATAGATAGCTAGGTTCCATCCAGAAAATCACAATGGAATGATTTTTCCTTCTTATTTTGGGATAGTGAACGTTCCTCCTCTAATTCTATGTATACTAGTATTGTTGCATGCATTAGTCCACAGTTTATGGGTTATCTAATTTTTTCCCATAATGATTTGTATTATTTTTTTTGGTGTAATGGTGGTAGGATATACATTGAAAGTCAATGCTATTTATTAGACCTATGAATTAAAATCTGAAGTATATGTTAATTGAGTATTTGTGCTTAGTTTTTGCTATTGAAATTACTAAAGGTACAATTGAAATTTTCCTTAAAAATCTAAACTGATATCTCTTGAAGATCAATTCAAATTCGGTATGCCTATGATAAAAACGTAAAGACCTTAAAAATCTTATCAGCCTTTAATATGCTCAATGAATCATGACAAGAAGACGAGAGGTAACAAATTTTTGACATGATTTCAAGGATGTTGTGTCGGACGACCTACTTAGGAACATGATTGGAGTGAAACTTCTATAATCCCAAAGACATATCAAGCCATAAAAATACAACATAATTGAATCCAGGTATAGTATATAGTAAACTCTAGCTATGCACGTGATCTAGAAAAGGGTAAAAGACATTACTTCTCAGAGAAAAACATTCCTTTCAAGTTGTTAAGACGGATACCCATATTGTAGTTCTTGTTTTGTTGGTTCAAACATTTATGCATTTGAAATTTTCAACTTGTAAGTGCCATTTTAGATGTCATAAATGGAAGTTAATATGAATTAAGGGTTCGGTTGTTATCCCATTTCATTTGTACGTAAATTTGATTTTGATTTACTACACAATAAACTATTTGCTCACATTCAGCAGAGAAGTGTGGATAGATTTCAAGTTAAACTGCAAGTTGTAAATGCTTTCTGGACTAACATTGGAATAAAAGTATAGTTTTAAATTGAACCCTATCACTTTGGTATCCTGATTTATTATAAAGCACCTGAGGAAATTATTAATTTATTGAAATATTTTTTCCCTTCAAGCATATAATTAGTTGATTTTTTGTTCAATCATGACATTTACTCCCTTGTATTTTATTTTAATAATTTCATTTGGGCCATTTAAATGGGGGAACATTTATATGATATATGTAATGCAAAAGAGAGGGGTGGACTTTCTACAAGGAAATATCAAGTTAAAGCTAGAATATCTATTCACCTTTTTTTCCACCTTTCTATTGTTCCTTTTACCAATAATTATTTATTTATTAAAAAAATTTAATATTTCATGTTGACATTTATTTGATTCTTCTAAAATTTAAAATATTAACACTTCCAGAAAGCAAAAGGCAAAATAATAAAATAAAATCAAAGATGATTGATTCAAGGATGAATGATAATATGTTACTATCATTTTCTTTTTCTCAATTAACGTTTGTTACTATGTAATTGCATATGTAAGGTATATATCACTGTAGTTCTAAAGGCTGATAGATTTTCTTCATGTTGTAGATATCGTATTTTTATGGCTTGATACTATAAAAAGAGAAAGTGTTAGTGCTAATTGATCGAAATAAATTTATATTTGTCATTTATTTAATTTATAAAGTTATTTTGCATGCATATTTATTGTTTAATCTATTTTTTTTTACTTTGATTAAATTTATAAAAGTATTATTTCATATAGTTGTTTCAAATGGCCACGCGAAGCGCGGATAATTTTACTAGTTCATATATATAGGACAACAAACACCAATGCCCACAAATAAATCCTTTCTGCAAATAGGTGAGTTCACATTCTCCATAAATTCTTCTCTTTTTTGTGTTGATGTAGTGATGAATTTTTCTATGAACTTGGCTCAAGTTTTGGTAAAGCATAGAGTTTTCTCAGGTTATTTTTTTTCCTGAAAACCAATTTTTGTAAAGCATTTTATTAGGCAATTTTAGTTTTACAATGAACTCTACTTGATTGTTGTGATATATATACATAATGAGCCTGGACTATTTCTTTCCCTGAAGCACAGAGCTATCTGCCTTAACTGATTTGTTTCTTCATTTAGTTCAAATTGAGAAGGGATCAATAATTTAGTATCCAAAAGGAGATATATAAACACTAGATAAATACATTGAATTCAACAATCTCCTTTGCTCTAAGGATGAAGGATAGTGATTATGTGATGGTGAGTTTAATTTTTTCAAAATCTAACTTAATTTGTCATTCAATTTTTCCCCATTTTATTTACTTGTTCACCTTTTTAATTTGTTTATTTTATCTCTTATTTTGATATTAGAGTATAAAATCTATTGATATTAGTATGAAATAGTCTTATCTCAGAAGTACACATACCTTGTGTCACGACCCGGACACATGTCAGGACCAAGACACGGAACCTAGAGTCACGAATGACTCCAAGACGACCCATTGCATGAATATGATAACTAAAGTACATACTTCATGTAAAAGTTGATAACAGATAACATGAATAAATGAAAGTATGAATACATATCAACCATATAGAGTCAACACTAACAAAGCTGAAACTCTACATATTGTCTGAAAAGCCTCTAACATAACTGAAGAGCTGATGGATAACATCCCCAACCCGCTCACTAAAAGTCTGAAAATGAAAGTAACACAACTCAACAATATGAAGGTCCTCGAAGGATGAGGATTCACAAACAAGAGAACTCGACTAAGCTGTGGAGACTGTCTAGCAGCGAAACTGAGTTTGAGCATCTGAACTTGTATCATGAAACCATATAGCATAGAGTATGCGGTCAGTACTTGGAATGTACTGAGTTTGTAAGGTAAGTAAAACAGGTTGAGTAAGAATAACTGAAATCATGCACATAACATAAATCATAAAATCATGAGAATAAGGACTGCATGCTGATATCCGAAAATAGGAATAATCATAAACTGAATCTCATGCATTAATAGAATAACCGAAAGCTAAAAATAGAATCATATGTATTGACATAATTGAAATCATAAGTAAAAGCTAGTAAACTGATCATTGGGTCAAACCTGCTAAAAACATAATATCATAAGTCATAAACATGCATAACAAAAATCATGAGTAACAATGGGAGACTCATCACAATCGACACTATCATGATAGAGCTTACGTGATGCCCCAACTATCACATTTAAATGGGCAGAGACATCCAAAGCCTTGCCAGGGCTAAGAACACTACCATGATATCGATATTAAGTTGAAGCCCTTGCTAACGAGGGAAACTCTCTTTAGATGCCCTAAATATATATATATATATATATAAACCTACATTGGCACGTAGTTCAGAGACCTGGGGTTTACATAAACCCCTAGCCTACCCCTCCATGTCCCTGACTTTCTTGTTTGCGTATTGCTTATGCGTACTCTGAGCAGCCACCCAATGGTCCTAAATGATTGAACCTTTTCCAAGGACTCCTTTAACAAATCTGTCCCCCAAGGTCACACCTCAAACGCGTCGAACCACCCGATTGGAGACCTGCACTTCCTCCTGTACAAGGCTTCAAAAGGTGCTATACCAATGCTTGAGTGGTAGATATTGTTATAAGTGAACTCTTCCAAGGGTAAGAATTTGTCCCAATGACCCCCAAAGTCTATCACGCACACCCAGAGCATGTCCTCCAAAACTTGAATAGTGCACTCCGATTGCCCATCTGTCTGAGGATTGAAGGTTGTGCTCAAGTCTAACCTCGTATCATACTTGGTCTGTAAGGTCCTCCAAAAATGGGAAGTAAACTGAGTGCCCCTGTTCGATACAATGGAAACAGGTACCCCAAGTAACCGAATAACCTCCTTCACATACAACTTTTCTAGTTTCTGATTTGTAAGTCACCTGGACGAGTAAAAAATTAGCAAACTTAGTCAACCTGTCCACTATGACCAAAATTGAGTAAAAGTTCCCCTAGGTCATGGGAAGACCAATCACAAAGTCCATATCTATCCTTTGCCATTTCCACTCGGGGATAGGCATTCGCTGAAGAACTCCTCCAGGCTTTTGGTGCTCATACTTCACCTACTGATAATTTAAATACTGAGCCATGTACTCCACAATGTCTCACTTCATCCTACCCCACCAATAATGTTGTTTCAAATTATGGTACATCTTTGTTACTCTGGGGTGAATGGAGTACTTCCAGTTGTGAGCTTCTACCGAGAGAGTTTTAATTAGCTCACCAACTCGGGAATCACGCACCTGCCCCTTTATTCTCAAGACCCCTTCATCATCTAACATTGTTTCCTTGGCCTCTCCCTGCAGGACTTTATCTCTAATTTTCCCCAGATATTCATCTTCAAACTCTTTGGTTTTGATTTCCTCCAACAGCAAGGATTTAGCCTCCATATTGGCTAACACTCCACTAGCTTCTATAAGCGACAACCTCACTAAGCTGTTTGCCAAGCTCTAGACATACCTGGCCGTCGACCGTTGAGTAGCCTTCAAGCAAGCCAGGCTGCCCATGCTCACTGTCTTTCTGCTCAACGCGTCTGCCACCACATTAGCCTTCCCTGGGTGATATAAGATGGTGATGTCAAAATATTTAAGCAGCTCTATCAATCTCCTTTGCCTCAAATTGAGATCTTTCTGGGAAAATCCATATTTTAAGCTACGATGATCTGTGAACACCTCACATCGATCTTTATACAGATAGTGCCTCCAAATTTTAAGTGATAACACCACCGGTGCTAAATCCGGATCATGCGTGGGTAGTTCCTTTCCTGCACCTTCAGCTGTCTCGAGGCATACACAATAACCTGTCCTTCCTGCATCAACACAACACCTAATCTAGACCATAAGGCATCACAATACACAACAAAATCTTTACCTTCCACGGCTAACACTAGAATAGGTGTTGTGGTTAGCAGAGTCTTTAGTTTCTGAAAGCTCGCTTTGCATTCCTCAGACCACTGGAAGGGCACATCCTTTTGTGTCAACCTAGTCAATGCCGAAGTGATGGAGGCGAATCCCTTCATGAATCGACGGTAGTAATCGACCAGCCTCACAAAATTCCATATTTCTGTCACATTGGTTGGCCTTGCCTAGTTTCTTACCTCCTTCACCTTCTGTGGATCAACTCGGATTCTCCCTTTGGAAACCACATGCCCCAAAAAGGACACTGATTCCAACCAAAACTCATACTTGGTGAATTTGGCATACAATTGCTTCACCTCCAACAATCCCAGCATAATCCTTAAATTATTTTCGTGCTCCTGCTAGGTCTTAGAACACACCAAGATGTCGTTAATAAATACAATAACAAATAAATCCAAGTAGGGTTTGAAAATACCATTCATAAGGCTCATGAACGCGGCCGGAGCATTAGTGAGTCTGAATGACATGACCAAAAACTCATAATGCCCATATTTGGTTTGAAAGATTGTCTTAGGAATATCTTTGGCTCAAACTTTCAACTGGTGATAACCTGACCTCAAATCAATCTTTGAAAATATAGTCGCTCCCTGTAACTGGTCAAAATGGTCATCTATCCGAGGAAGAGGGTGCTTATTCCGAATAGTTACCTTGTTCAACTGGCGGTAGTTGATGCACATCCACATACTACCATCCTTCTTCTGTATAAATAGAACCGGGGCACCACACGATGACACACTCGATTTAATAAATCCTTTACTAAGAAGCTCCTATAGTTATTCCTCGAGTTCTCTCAACTCAGTTGGTGCCATTCGGTATGGAGGAATAGAAATGGGTCGGGTTCCTGGTTCCATGTCTATACAAAATCAATATCACAGTCCGAAAGCATGCCAGGAAAATCTGCAGGGAACACCTCTAAAAACTCACAAACAACCGAAATAGTCTCTATAGAAGGATCCTCTGATCTAATGTCCTGAACATGCACCAAATACATTGAACAACCTTGCTCTATCAACCTACGGGCATAAATATAAGAGATAAGATTCTTAGGAGTAGGGCTACAATTCCCTTTCAACTCCAACCTAGATGACCCTAGACCCAATATAGTAATAGTCTTAACATAGCAATCCAGAATGGCGTGGTAAAGGGACAATGAACTCATTCCCTATATTAGATCAAAATCAATCATGTCTAAGATCACTTGGTCCACCAGGGTGTCAAATCCAATGAATTCAATAATACAGTCATGAACAACCCTATCCACTAACACAGAATCCTCGATAAGAGTGGACACACGAATAGGAGTATTAAGAACATCAAACATAAGATCACGACCCAAAGCAAAATAAGTGGACGCATATGGAAATGTAGAGCCCCAATCAAACAATGCAATAGCCATTCTATCTTTCATGAAGATTATACTTGTGATAATCATGTTTGAAGCCTTTGTATAATTCGTGCATGAACTAACCAATATGATTAGCTCTTCGTTTTGTAGGTGAAAAATGCTTAGGAGGGAATAAATTGAATGATGTACAAGCAAGAAAGGAGTTGGAAAGACATGGAGTGATAATGGAAAGAAGTAGATAGCTAGTGCCACTCAACGTTCCACGCCGCATGAGCTGCGTGCTCAGCAGCGTGCCACTACAAGGCAGCAACACTAGGCATTGTCAACTGCCGAGTATTCTATGTGTGCCACACAATCATGATGTGTGACAGCCTGCGAGAGGCGCGATGGCCTACGTTCCACGCCCAAAGCCCCTGCCCGTGCATTGTCAAGGCAAAAATTCCAGTAAGCTTTCGCGTTTCCTCCGTGTCACGGAGGAAAATAAGGGCGTTAGGGTCTGTGACACGGAGCTAGTTCAAGGCCGACCAAAAATTGCAATTTTCCCACTTAGTATAAATTAAACACTTAGCTCCTAAATTCATTGATCAAGAAATTTCTGTAGAATAACGTAAAGGAGCGACGGGAGAAAGGAAGAACTCTATCTAGGGTTCACTAATTTTCATTCTCTTTTATCTATTCTTGTAAGTACTCTACTTGAATCATGTTTTTGAGTATTTGTACGAACATGAGTGGCTAAAACCCTTCCTCTAGGGTAGAGGCCACATGATATGATTGTAAATGCATGAATTCTTTGTGGTTTGAAATTTTAGTTGTTGTTTTGTCTTACATTCTTTATTATTAATGTTTTTATGCTTGTTCACCATGAAAACAAACTCGTTAAGCTTAGGAGAAAGCCTAAAAGAGTAACCCTAGGCTAGAACATAAGAATACAAGGAGCAAGTTCTTTTCTTTACGATAGGATTAGCGGTTAGGAAAGAAATTATACCTAATTTGTGTTTCTTGGTTATTAAAACGGGATGAGCTAGACACGGACTTAGAATTGTCACATAACTGCTCGTAGAAGTAGTTGTGAAGATAAGTTAGGTTAAAGGATTAGAGGTACGAAAGTCCATAATCAAGGAAAAAAACTCTGTAAACCACATTCACGTAGTTAAATTGCTCACGAATTAGGACGTCACATCCCTTGTCAATGATGTAGGTGTTAGACTAGTTTGTCGTGTTTAAAGGCTCGAAAGACCATGAACATAGCATTTTAATTACGTGAGACAACAACTGAAATTCCCATACTCGAACCATTGTGAATTTTGCATTGCATGATTATTAGGCCTTAACTCTAGTTGCTTCTTGTATTGTTTCTTGAGTATTTTGTGATCACCCTTAGACTTAATTAGAATTTCACAAAATTTCAATAATCAACACTTGTGAAGGTTAATTTTAACACTAGAACTTGATAGTTCGCTGAATTGGTCCAGTCCCTATGGGTTCGACATCTGGCTCTTAAAAAAGATCCACTGTATTACTTGTACGACCGCGTACGCTTGCGCGTGTGTTGGGGCGCAACAAGTTTTTGGCGTCATTGCTGAGGACTGGCGAAATTGGTGAATTTCTTATTTTCTATCAGTGTCTAATTTTCTATGTGTTGAAAAATAAAATTATTTATTAGTTTTAGATTTCTTTTATTTTTTTTAGTTTGATACCCTTCTTGACATGACATCACGGAACACAAATGGGTTGAATGGTGGATACTCATATTTTGGTGAGTCTTGTCTGAATTGTGGAGGACCCCACTTGTGGCAGCACTGTCACACTTGCAGTATATGTGGTGGTTAGGATAGCTATTGGGATGGTTGTACATACTCATATTCCCCTCTCCCAAGACCCTACTATAATCCTTCTATTGGTTTTTATGAGTAAAGGAATGATGAAAAGAAGGACTTGGAACACTGATCTCTAATAGAAAATATGTTAAAACAAGTCCTTGAGCAGGCAGAAGTGATGAGGAGTAGATGGAAGTAATGGGAGTTTAGACGAAGGAAAATGGTGAGGCCCTAGAGATGACAAGCACCAATTTCATGGAGTTGATGACTGAGGCTAAAGCTTGCACTGATTTGCAAGTAATGGTCTTAGCCAATACTCAAGAGGGACTGGAAGGAAAAGAAAAGGGTGAGTTCTCGGAACAAGCTCAATAGTTAGAAGCTCCTGAGAGTCTCCGTGATGGTCTCACACATATGGCCAATCCATTCATGAAAGGAGAGATAGAGTTCCAACCATTTAACATTCATGTGGAGTCAGATGTTCATGTGGAGAAGGTGTACACAAGTAAGGAGGTCAAGCACAATGTAGTTTCATAGTTGAGGTGTATTGTACCCCACTTGAAGCATTTCTCGACATTAAGTTTGGTTGACAACCTATAAATAGAGTCTTCCAAGATTGTAGAGAAAGGTCTAGAGGAGGAACAAGCCATGTATATTCTGAAATTTGCTGATTCCGAGAAACAAAATGACTTCACTTACGTAAGGTCTAATAAGTGCCAGAGGTGACATCTACTACTTGGTCCTTTCATTTTTTACCCACCACCCCTGGAGCATAAGAGAAAACTGGAGAAGAAATTAGGGGTGAGATTCATATCCTCAAAGTGGAGGAACAAGTGGTGAAACTTGATGCGTCATGCCGCGATGTAAAATAAGGCGCTGCTTGGGAGGCAACCCAAGGGTACCACAGGCACACTTTTATTTTCATTTTGTGTTGATTTGGTTTGATTTTAATTTTTATTGTTGTTTTTGTGGTGATTTAAGCACAGAATTAAGGGAATTCTGAGTACCCTTAGAAGAGGAAGCTTAGGATCATGGAAGAAGATGAGTGTTGGGTCGATGACCCGCCTGTGCAAAAATGAAGAAAAACATGTTGTTAGCTAGGCCTAGAGGCCTCAGGGAGTATTTCTTTAGTATTCTTATTTGATTTTGGGATATAGCATGATTCAAGTGTGGGGTGAGGGAAATTTCAAAAGTTTATGTTTAATGAGTCACCGAATGGAGTAGAGACTGAGAAAGGTTCTAATAGGATTTGGGGACTGAGACTGAAACTAATAGAAACATAAGGAGACATAAAAGATGATGTAGTCCCTGGATCTAACAATGCATACACATCAAGATAGAATACTCGTAACATACCTGTGACAACATTTGGAGAGACCTCTTGCTCCTAATGAGATGAGAGGGCATAAAATCTTTTCTGACGTTGACCACCACTTGCACGAGTGGATGCACCCTGTTGAGTTGAGCGTTCTAGAGGAGCTGTTGAACTGGTGGCTAGGTCACAACCTCTAGTAAGGCCTTGTCTGGCTAAATGGCAGTCTCTAAACAGATGTTCAGGCTTTCCACACCCATAACACGCGCCTGAACCTGCTAGGCACTCTCAGGTGAGCCTCTTACCACACCTACCATAAAATGGAGTGTTGGGCTCTCCTAATCTGCTCCCCAGACCTTTGAAGCCTTATGCCCCACCCCTCTAATCACGCTAGGTTTAGATAGAACACTGGCTGATGATTGTGCTGGGGCTGATGACCTCTAGTGGGACTGCTGGCGATGTCATCCACAGGACCTCTGCTAAAACAGTCCATAACTCCCTGTCCTGGACCTCTTGGCCTCTATATCTTTCTCCTTCATCTAGTCCGCCTCTATCTACTGGGTGTATATGACCAATTGTGAGAAGTCTCGATCACTGTTCAACATAGCGGTCCTACACTCCTTGACCAGCTAGTCGAATACTCTATTCACAAACCTGCTCATACGAGCTCTCTAATCCACAACCATCTCTGATGCATACTTGGGCAGTCGGGTAAACTCCTAGGCACACTCTTGGACAGTCTTGTGGTGATACTTCAGGTTGAAGAACTCCACCACCTTCGCCTCCCTCAACTCCCTAAGGAAGAACCTATCCAAGAAGGTAGCCACGAATTCGTCCCAACTAACTAAAACTGCTCAGACTGCTCTACCATCCTTCCACTAGAGGTACCATATGTAAGTAACCCCTTCAGCTAATAAGAGGCTAAATCTGCAATCTCCTCTCCGGTCACTCCCATAATCTGGGTGATCTTATGCACCTCCGAAATAAACTCATGCGGGAGCTCATCTACTTTCGACCCTAGAAACTAAGGTGGATTCATCCAGAGAAAGTCTCGAACTCTATCCATCACTGTGTTCCCATTCTTAGGAACATGAGCCACTGCCTACTGATTTACTTGAGCAGTCATTGCCTATGCCAACATTTAAAATGCCACTCTAAACTAGGCATGAGTGACCTACTCGGACATAGGATCTACTGGTGTTTGTGGGGCTTAATGATGCCCGTCTCCATTGCCATTGTCATGACCATTTGCATTGCCATTCCTTCTTACATTCACTCAACATAGAAGCATGTTTCTGCAAATGCATATAGCACGAGTTAGAGGGATAGAGAAATACTTCATCACACGACATTGATCATGAAAGAAGAAAATTTTCCTAAAAAATCTTGTAGCCTCCACCCCATAAGTGTGGCGTGCTTCACACCTATGGAAAAGACTTTAATCAACGCTTTTAGACACCCTAGGACACTCTAAATCTTTTAATTTTATACCAAGTTTGTCATGACCCGAGCTGAAAACTCGGATCGAGATACGGGACATAGAACCATGAATGGCTCCAAGTCGATCCATGGCATGAACTTAATAACGAAAAACATACATCAAGTGGAATCTGATAACTGAAACATGATAAGTAAAAGTCTAAATAACCTAACAATCAAAAATAGAGTCAACACTCGACAAAGCTGAAAATCTACATAATGTCTGATAAGCTGACGGGACGACATCCCCAAGTAGCTCGCTAAATTTTGAAACTGAGCATAACATAATCAAATGCTAAACTGAACGTCCTCTTAAGATGAGGAATCACCAACTAAGGGAACTAAACTAAACTACGAGAAGCTGGAGTAACGACAAAACTGAGTCTGATCATCCGGACCTATATCATGAAACGATACAACATAAAGTATGCGGTCAGTAGTTGGAATGTATGAAGTATTCAAGGTAAGTTAAACATGATGATCAAATGTTAACTAAAATCACGCATATAAACATAAATCATAAGATCATGAGAATAAGGACTACATGCTTAAAACTAATTTTCAAATAAACTAGATAATTTTTATGTCAAAATAGTTCTTAAATATAATTATTCATTTATTTCAAGAACTAAAATTAGAAATTATTAATAATTGAGGAACGAAAACCAAAAAAAAATAAAAAAGGGAAAAAACGTGTACTTTGTTTCTCAAAAGTTACCACTTGCTAGAAGTAGTGGTGACAAAATTCAAAATCCAAAATGGATTACAGAGATTCAATATGTATATTTATATAGTGGACAACAAACACCAATGCCTACAAACAAATCTTTTCTTCATTAAAAAAAAGGTGAGTTAACATTCTCTATAAGTTCTTCTCTTTTTGTGTTGTTTCAGTGATGAATTTTTCTCAGAACTTCGTTCAAGTTTTTGTAAAGCATAGAGTTTTCTCAGTTTTTTTCCTGAAAATTAATTTTTGTACAGCATTCTGTTAAGCCAATTTTTGTTTTACAATGAACTCTACATGATTGTTGTTACATATATATATTCATACATATAATGAGGCTGAACTATTTCTTTCCTTAAATATTTGTGTTGTCCTTAATTGATTTGTTATTTATTTAATTCAAGTTGAGAAGGGATCAATAGTTCAGTAGCAAAGAGGAGGCATATAAACACGAGAGACACACATTGAATTCAACAATCCTTTTTTTTTCCTTACGATGAAGAACAGTGATGGTGGGTTTGATTCTTTTGAAATATAATTTAATTTGTTATTCGATTTTTTCCCATTTAATTAACTTGTTCTTTTACATTCAGACCTAGTAAGTGTTACTGCTTCAGGAAGAGATGCTTGATTATTTCTCCCGTCATGAATTTTAAATTATTTTTCATTTGTTTATTTTATCTCTTGTTTGGATATTAGAGCATAACATCTATTGATATGTGTATGATATAGTCACATCTCACAAACACACGCGCGCGCCCCTTGCTTCTGTAGTAGAATTAATTTTTATTCTGTTCACTAGATTTTGAATTGATTGTCTCATGTATTAATGTTTAATGTTTAATGAGTAGTTCCAAATTTGTATGACTAAATTCTCAAACTAAGTTTGGCATAGGCAAAAAAAACCATGATTTGAAAAATTCCTTTTTTGTTTTTTTTGTTTTAATCCATGATGCTCAATCTAAGTTTGGTACGACTAAATACCCCATCTAAGTTTGGCACAGGGAACTAAAATTATTATCCTATTGCAGTCTTTCTAAAGAACCAAGTCCATTTATTCTTTTTCCATGTTTGTAGTATTGATAAAAAGATTTTCATATGTGATATATGCATGATATGTTCTAATTTTTTGTTTATTATAGGGAGAAAGCTTCATGTAGTGATTCAACTCCCAATTAATTGAACTCTTTTTTTTCATTATAATTCTTTATTTTTCAACTTTGAACCCATTAGTACAATCGAGGGAAGGTTCTACTTTTCTTTCAGCATGAATTATTAAATTTGGATATATAATTTGATGATCTTTCTTTTGGTATAATTTCTCAGCATCTTTGGAATGACATTGAAAATGAGAAGGAAAGAAAAGGAGGACTTTAAGAAGATAATGCAGAACGAAAAATCTGATGTTGACGGTGATGGAAAAAGGGAAAAGAGATTATGCAGAATCAAAAATCTGATGTATACAGTGACAGAAAAAAGCAAAAGGGTCAATGTGGCTCTGTCGAGAAGACTATAGTTGACAAAAAACAACAATAAGACATAAATGATAATTAATTATAAATTATACATCTTACAAACTTATGTCAGTTTCTATTTTTTTCTCTTTTTGGATGGAATGTATTACTGGATGAGGGAGGAAAAAAATATTGCTGAATGAGGGAGGGAAAAATAGAAGTGGTAGAGGCGTACCCTAAATTTTAAGTCAGCAAGTACAGTGTCCTTTTTGGACATAACTTGCTTATCATTTTTTTAAAAATAATTTCTGGTTATACATTAGAATTATATCACTCAATTATGTCCAAACGCCTGCTTAACATAAATATATCATGTTATTTTATAAATTTTTGTGAATTTCATATAGAGGAAACTAATAAACCTGGAGCAACTATAGATAGTGATGATGATAAGAGTGGGATTAATGTATTTTTTGTCATCTTTTTCTCTAAACTTAAGCAACCAGGACACTTTACATTCTTATGTCACCCTCATCTTTTATCCTTGAGAATCAATTTGTGTGAAGTGTGCTAAGGAGGATTCGGGACCTCTCTTCATAAATAAAATGATATTGTGCAAAGCCCATCACAAGCAAAATGACTAAAGGTATTACTTACAATAAAGCATAAGTTTTAACTTCCTCAGGTTATGCTTGTAGTGAGTTCTCAACATGTTATATATGCAACTTGGCAATGAAGATGTTGGGATTTCCGATCATCAAAATGATATTACAAAAGAAAAAGGACAGAAGGTACTATTAAAGGACTTAAATTTTTTCCCGTTTTCAACATTTTTGGCGGTTAAGTGATTTTATATTCTCTACATTACTTGTGCCTATTGCAAGACTATCCTCCACCAAGGTCAGCGCTTCACCTAAAGGTGAAATAATTTTCACATAGAATTGCATAATTGAACAATCACTCTTAGTGCTTACTGCCTAGTGGGACATAAGTTCTTTAGAAACTGAAGTCATGTGAGACATAATATTGTTTTTCCAGGGCCGTAGTTGCCATGTAAGCACAAATAGTGATTATTCAATTATGCAATTATAGTGCTTACTACCTAGTGGGACATAATTTCTTTAGAAACTAAAGTTGTGTGTGACATAATATTATTTTTCCCGAGTCGTAGACACCATGTAAGTACTGGAAGTAATTGTTCAATTATGAAATTATATGTTGGCTACGACGATCTAGGAAAAATTATATTATATAGTGGATAGAAACCTAGGTAAATACAAATATAACTAAGTAACCTCTAAAGCGTCTGCCTACGTCAACATCACTTTCTTAAAAAAATTATTTTTAATGCAGATTGAGTGATTCCTTCTATTGGGGGAGCTAATTCTGTTGACATGCATGCACTGGGGTATCAGCTGGTGATAAGATGTTGCCAATTATAGTTTTATTAGACTATTATTTTATTTTCTTCAGCTTTGAGAATTTTATGGTGATGACAAAGGATTTTTAAGCTCCTTTCTATTTATTTTGCCTTTGAGATTTATACTTACCAAACTGTTCCTTGCTAATTTAACTCATCTATTTTTAAAATATAAAACAACCATCTTCGCCTTTTCCTTTTTTGTTGTTGTACAGTCCAAATTTTGTCATATTCCAGATTTCTTAGTCCTCTTGCCGATGAGATTCTATCTCAATGTTAATGATGTAACGACTTGATAGTAGATTGATAATAACAAGCTAAAATATTTTTAGTTAACTAATGTCGTTTGATATAATGAATCATTTTGGTCCAAAAGTTTAACTTTCCAGTGAGTTACACTTTTAAATTAGATGAACATTTATTCACGAGACGCTCCCCCCTTAAAACTGACCCAGTACAATGCCTATCTGCTTCGTGCATCGTAAGGCAATGAATTTTCAATTCATGAGATCCTAGAATAACATAGTAGAGTAGCTTAAATTTAATATTCAGGCTTAGTTTATAGACTTTGATGATACAAAATATAATTTTGTGATTTGCCAATAAAAAGAATAGTTTTATAACGTGAAAGTTAAAACTAATCCTTCTTGTATTTATTATTTTTTCCTTCAAGAAAATCAGTATTAAATTTAGTTTGTTATTTTGAAGAAATCCATATCAAATATAGTTTTCTATTACAGTAATAAGACTGACAATCTGATATTTCAACATAGTTATCGCGTGAAACTTTTGGTTCCGTAATTATTAGCTAGTTATTAATAATTATGATTTTGGTCCTTAAAATGTATGATGCAATATATTTAAATTTAAATTAATCAACATATTTGTTTTCGTTCACTTTACATAAGAAATATATTATATTTGAATTATTTCTAAAAGTGTCAAAGTAGTGAATACTGAAATAATTAACAAGATAAAAGTAACAAATATTATTAGTATGTTCTTGGATATGGCTTTCCGAACAAAGTCACTGGGAAAGAGAGTAATGAGTGAACATGAGAGTTTTTTGTGTTGTAGAGCTTCATAGTAATAGCTAAAGATTAATGAAAATTGCGATGAGATGCAACTGAGGAATCGAGACCCCGTGATCATCTAGAGTTGCATGTTGTTCTCATTTGGTATAATGTAACTGCTGAAAAGGATCCCAAATTCTTGGGAATGATCACAGTCTTGAGCTTATCTCGACCTATAATTGGGATATCCGGAACAATAGGGATTACAGGTGTACACCTTCTGAGGATGTAGACAATTTTAAGGGACCAACTCATAGGTTGAGGCCGGTACCGCCTTTTATGTGTCAAGTTTCATTTGTCTTCAATCTCTATGTGTAATCGTCTAATATGTCCAACTGTTATGTTCGGATTTTGACTCATACAATTCCCCACCCTAAAACTGACCCGATACAGTATATTCCATTTTCTTCATGCATCAAAAGGCAATGAAGTTAAATTCATGAGATCACAACGTAACATAGTGGAGTAGCCGCGATTTTTTTCTAGACTTAGTTAAGAGATTATAATGATGCAAAACATAGTTTTGTGATTTACCAATACAAAAAATAATTTTATGACATGTGAAAGTTAGAACTAGCTAGCCCTTCTTATATTTGTAATTTTTTTCCTTCAAGAAAATATGTATTAAATTTAGTTCATTATTTTGACAGAGGCTTAAATATAATTATTCATATATCATAAGCAGGGGCGGACCCAAATGTATTATTCCGGATGCTCGAGCACCTATTGACCCTGGCGCGAACTATATATTCTTATGCATAAATTTCTTACAATTGAGATATAATGGCTGAATAGCACCCACTAATTAAAATGTGGTGTGGGTGAGTTGGTTGAGCGTTGGAGTTAAGGGTCATAGTCGGTGTAGTGTTGAGAGTTTGAGACCATATTAAAACAATTTTAAGAGCTCCGTTTTCTCTTTCTTACTTGACTTTTCCTTCTTTTCTCCAATAAAGCTTGTTCTCTTTCTTTCTTTTTTTTGTACTTTCTTTATTCCTATTCTTCTTCTTTTTTTTCTTTTTTTTTTTTTTACTTTCTTTGTTCACTTTGATCTTTTAGTTTTTAATTTTTTTTTTAGAGCTCCATTTTCTCTTTCTTACTTGACTTTTCCTTCTTTTTCTCCAATATTGCTTGTTCTCTTTCTTTTTTCTTTTGTACTTTCTTTATTCCTATTCTTCGACTTTTTTTTTTACTTTCTTTGTTCATTTTTCTCATTTAGTTTTTAAATTTTTTTCAGTAACTATTTTTAATTATTGTGATTGTGTTCAAATAATTTTGCTCTTATATGTTATGCTAGGTAGAAAGTTTGTGTTAAAAGAAAGGTCAGCACCCATGACTTTATAATTCTAGATCCGCCACTGATCGTAAAGATTAACATCAGAGTTATTAATTGTTGAGTAATGGAATCATAAAAAAGAAAAAAAAAAGGTTTGAAGAAAATGTATACTCTATTTGTTTCTCATTGCCTCAATAAGCACGCCTTTTTTGAAAGCAGAACTCATAATCCAAAATGGATTATATATATATATATACACACACACACACAACTTCTAAACTTATACAATACCCACAAACCAACCCTTTTTACAAAAAGGTGAATTCATATGATCAACAATTTCACATTAACTGATGAATTTTTCTTTCTCATTTATTTTCTGAAAATTTTCAGCGTTTTCTAGTTTTATTCCATTATGTTCGCCAATTTTTGTTTTTATTTTTGAGAAAGTCACTAGATGATAAAAATGGAATGTTTCTTTGAATTTGCTCAATCTAAATTTTGTGAATCTTTGTTCATAAAAAAAAGAACTTTTCCTATAACGAAAGGGGAAGGTTGGTATTATTGGAGCTTTTTTTCAAAATAGGTAAATGCTAAAACTAATTTTTCAGTAAATTTTTTTGGGTATTAGTTGGTGCCAAAGTGTTATCAATTAGAGTTTCTTTAGTTAGACAGTTGATTTTTAATTTTTCATATTTGAGAACTTTGTTGTTAGTTTCTTATTTGTTTCAGGATAATCTTTACCCGATGATTTTTCTTGAGAATTTATGGTGAAGACAAAGGATTTTAAAGCATTTTTTGATTATTGGGGATTTTAAAGCATTTTTTGATTATTGGTGTTATTATCTCTTCATGGTTTCCTCTTAATTTTTCTTTTCGAATACAATTTGGATTGGGCTTGGCAAACTAGCTAGTAATAATTGAATGTTCTATGTCAATTAAAGTGCATATAGACAATGAGTTTGATCTTTGAGGTACTATTTATCTGCCTAGTTTCAATATTGGTTTTTCAAGCGGTGTAGTATAACAAACATGGAAGGAATTGGTTAAAAATCAAACAATATTAGTGATATTTTTTGAAGATCTTATAATAGAAGAGGGAGATGAATTGAGTTATACCAAATTTTCGTCTAAGTGATGGACCAGGTTACTTTATCTTTTTTCTTGAGACTACTTTGTGAAATGTAAAGAACAATAATCTAACAAGACCATATTTTTACATGGAAAACACCGGACTCGCTAGCGTTAAAATCACGATATTTACCTTTGTAGGATTTGTCCCAAAATTCATTTAAATAACGAGTCTCAACAAAATTTAGATTACAAATAATTGCAACCTAAAAGACTACCTCTAATCTCTTGTCGCTACAATCACCAGACGTGACGTGGGGATGTAAGAAAGAGAAAGAAAGGGATGTCATTTCTCGTACAATGGGTAATTAGCTCAGTGGTAGAACGTACCCCTAACAATTGCGTTGTTATGCCGGGATTGTGAGGGCTCTCAGCCACATAGATAGTTCAATGTGCTCATCGACGCATGTACCTGAGATGTGGATCATTCACGAAACATTAACTTGGCGTACTGCTCCTGTTCAAATCGGGGTTTGAAACCAAACTCCTCCTCACAAGGATAGATGGGGCGATTCATGTGAGATCCCTCTTTCCCCAAGCTCCTTTACTAGGTTGGGCAAGCGTTGATGCCCTTACTAGAAGCGTGGTTCGATCAAGTCATAGAGTATTGAAAATAGGTTATATACTCCCAGTACTTACCGGCCTTCCCCAGTCCCTGAAAGCCCTCCCGGGGACTAGCCCACAACAAACTACTAAACCATGTGCATATAGTTACATTCAGATACAAAATAATTGAAACCTAGGAATCAACTCCAATCTCTCTTACAACAATCAAGAAGAAAGTTGTAACCCCTCCAAGTTACATCTAACTTGAAGCTAATTTTTGCTCAGAAAAATACCTAAATAATGCTTCTAAGAAAGTTGTAAATAGTACAACTCAATAATAATCATAATACAAAGGCTAGAATTGAAAGACACTATGAAACATGTTCTTTAGTTTGGTCATTTATATCAACCTCTGCACTTGATTGGTTAAACAGGAATTTAAGAATTATCTCCCATTATATGCTTTGATTTCTACTATTTCTGTCAGTATAGGTATGTGAGTCTCTTCAATAAAGGGCCTGCATATTTGTTTAGGGGAGGTTCCATAAATACAACTTTTTAAAACTCTAATTACAAAAATTACAACTATTATTTTAATTACATAATATACAATATATACTTTATACATGATTAAATTGATTAATATTATAAATATAGTTATTTTCTATAAATGACATAAGTATTATTTTCTTTCATAATTTAAGTAGATTAAATATGATAAAAATTTGATGTGTATTATTATATTTAATACCATGCATATACTAAATATGCTAAATATGTATTTTTTTAAAAGAAAATTGTCAATATTATCCTCATATTCATCATCCATAAAATTTTCTTTTAATTTAGTGTTTCACATATAAAGATTATGAACATAACATATATTACACACCATATACTATATATTATTGTTACACCCCGTAAGATTCCCGACACCTAGATGGCCTATTCGCACGTTGGTTGAGCATATTTGAAAGCCATACGTGCTAGGGAAAGGTTCGGGAAAGGATCGGACGAGTAGCCTGTCGAACCATCGCGGAAGGAGCCAGGGAAGAGCACTTCGCGATGGCAGCGTGTCACGGAGGCGGGGCCACCGCGTTGGCTCCGTGACACGTTGAGCCTGTCCAGGCCCAAGTATTTAAATCCCCCACTTTGGTTTTAATCTCATTTCCACCAAATAATTTCCAGAACTCGTGAGGAAACAGAGAGAGACGAAGAGGGTTAATATTATAATCGTTAATTACGCTGCCAAACGTAGTCTAAACTCAAATTAAACTCAGGTACCGAGGTATTTAGCAGTAGGGAGCATTCCTACGGATTTTGTTTCACGAAATACGGCCGACGAATTGTCGAGCTACCGGGCTAAGGTAAGTGGAATTGCTCCAAAACTAGTGTCTATGTGCTCCTAGCCGTAAAGTGAATACTTCTCCCTTCTGGACCTATGAAAAATAGCAAGTTTTCGACCGTATTTCGATAAGCCTAAGTTTAGGCTATAATTATATCGAAAGTGATAATTTCTTTCAGAATAGTGTTGTATTTAGTACTAATTGACGTATATATGAATGCAGTTGGGAGAAATAGCTGGAGTACTGATCGAGCCTCGTCCGACAATCGCATAACATGAGGTTAAGGTATGTGAAGTTGTTCTTCGGCAAGTTAGTGAGCCTTAGCTTGGTAAGTCATAGTAAACTCCGTATTTGAAACTCTCGGAGTTGAATATTGAGAATTAAGTGAGTCCAATAGATTCTGAGTTGCGTTGCCGTATCGTATTCTGTCCGGAAGTTAGTAAAGCATGCACCAAAGGGCGAGTTAGCATTCCAGAATCAGTATAGTTTATTGTATGCTTAGCAAGCATGTTGTAGAATAAAAAGATACAGATTTTCAGAATGAAGGCTAATAAAGTAAAATCAGATAGACAGACAGTTTTATGGCTACAGACTAGCCATTCAGACAGATAGTATCCCGGCTACAGATTAGCGCAACAGTTAAATAAAGATTTCAAAATCAGTATAATATATAAAGAGATTAGAATAAGGAAATCAGATTTCAGATAGCCTTTTTCAGTTATACATGCTTGCTATTTCTATGTGCTATTTGTTTGTTGAGACTTGATGTGGCGTGAGGGCACCTTATTGAGCGTCCTCGCTGCCCCTGGGTTGGTAATCGTGTCGCCCACTAAGCCGGTGGGTTTACGTCACTCCAAGGAGTGGCATGCCGTCCCCAGTTTAGAAGAAGATGGGATGAAGCTTTCCCCATATCAGGCTGATCAACATTACAGTACAGATAGCCATGTTGTGCGCAAGCGCCCAAGGAACAGATACAGATACAGTTACAGTACAGATCTTATTACAGGTGCAGCTCCGGTTTCAGATAGCCCTGAGGAGAGTTCAAGGGAACTAGACCCTATCTGTTACTGTCTGCATAGGAGTCCTCCGGACTCAGACACGGTTATTTATATCGGAGGCTATGGCCCAAGCCGGAGACCCAGGGGGCCGGTAGAGGAGCTCCTAGCGAGCAGATGAGTGGAGTGACTTATTTTTGGTTGGTTTTGACCCGGGTAGGGGTATATAGATTTTTTGCTTTCTTAGCGCCATCCGGCTTATGGGGGTTGATATTGGCTCTTGCTTGCTAAATATATATGTATTTATGTGCTTTATATATATTAGTTAATAGACAGAAGGCCGTCGTAACTACAGACACGCTCCTGCCTATCAGTGCTTAAAGGTTTGATCTAGTTCCTATCAGCTCTTCAGATTCAGTTATCCTCTGCTCACAGACTTGTTAATTATGTTATCTATATTCAGTTGTATTATTTCAGTTGCTTTGCATACTCGGTACCAGTGGTACTGACGCCTAGTGGGGCACTGCATTACTTGCCTACAGGTACTCATAGAACAGGAGGCGATCCCTCGTGACCCTAGCCAGCGCTGAGTCATCAGCTCCTGTCATACGGAGCTTGATATTTCAGAGGTCTATATCATTTCCCTTTTTTTGTACAGTACGGGTAGGTCGGGGCCCTGTCCCGACCATCTTATCAGTATTCCTAGAGGCTTGCAGTCTGTATATATTTCTCTGTGGTCAGTTGAGCCGGTCGTGTGAGGCCGTGCAGTTGTTATGGCTGTTTAGCATTTCAGTTTATGTTGGTCGTGTGAGGCCTTAGTTTGATAGTAGTGGTGACCTTGCTGATCACGTAGTTATTCAGCATTTTATTGTTGGGTTACAGATAACTAGACAGCATGGTGGCATGGTGGCTTGTAAGTATGTTTCTGGTTAGCTAAAGTTTCATACAGGTGGCTATAGGCCTAGCCGGCTGGAGGCTGTATTTACAGCTGTCGTATAGCCCGTTGATTCCTTGAATCTGAGTTAGAGCCAGCCAGGCACCAGATTTGCTTAGGCTCAGTAGTCTAGCAGTTCAGGTCCTAGTAGGGCACCAGGTGCTAGTCATACCCCCCCCCCAAGGTGGGGTGTGACAAACTTGGTATCAGAGCAGGTAGTGTCCCAGGGAGTCTACAAGCCGTGCTAAGTAGAGTCTTGTCTATGGATGTGTTGTGCACCACATACTATAGGCAGGAGGCTGCGAGGCATAATAGGATGGTTACTCTTCTTTCATACTCAGTCGTGCCATAGCACAGTACAGTTTAGGGTCGAGTTCCTAAAACTTATTGTATCCTTTGTCTACAGATAAGAATGGCAGATCAGCGACACCCTGCCACATGTAGGAGGTTAGACACAGCACTAGGAGAAGGCACCAGCAGGATGCCTCAGCTTCAGTCAGGGTCAGCCCGATCTGAGGGCGATATAGAGGCTTCATCACAGCCCTCTCAGCAGTCCCCCTCACATCAGGAGCCATTGGGCACTACACCGCCCCCGATAGCTCCTGTGCCTTCGCCATTAGATCAGGAAGTTCGTAGCGTTGTAGTTATGCTGGCACAAATGATGGCCACACAGCGCCAGTGGGTGCCACTTGTAGCAGCAGAGCCTTCAGGTAGGCCAGGTAGTTCCAGGGTTAGGGAATTTTTGGCACTAGGTCTTCCACAGTTCATTGGGTCAGATCAGGCAGAGGACCCTCAGTACTTTTTAGATCAGATGTAGAGAATTTTCCGGGTTATGCATCTGACCCCTTCAGAGTCTGTTGAGTTGGCAGTGTTCCGGTTGCGGGACATAGCAGTACTATGGTACGAGAGTTGGGAAAGTTCCCAAGGGAGAGATGTTACCCCTCCAACCTGGACTAGCTTCTTGGAGGCCTTCCTGGACCGTTACTTGCCACGAGAGATCCGGTAGGCCCGGATGGATCAGTTTTTGCATCTGGAGAAGGGGGCGAGGAGCGTACGCGAGTATGCTTTACAGTTTGACTCCTTAGCCCGTTATGCTCCAGCATTTCTTGATACTATGCCAGCTAGAGTTCACAGATTTATTATGGGTCTGAACCTGGAATATACTGAGGCATGTATGACAGCTACGTTACGAGAGGATATGGATATCGCCCGAGTACAGGCCTTTGCTTAGATCATTGAGGGTCTTAGACAGCGGCAAAGAATAGTAGACAGACCAGTCAGGAACAGCGCCGCAGAGACAGATCGGACGAGATGCAAAGGGAAGTTCAGAGAGGACCCAGGCCATGACTATCAGACAGGCCTCCTAGACCCCCACCTCCACCACAGCAGCAGCAGCGAGGTAGATCTGCTCGTCGAGGGCAGTCAGAGCCCAGTGGCAGTTCCAGAACAGTAGATTCCCCGCAGCAGAGAAGGGGAGAGCAGAGCAGATTTGCACCCTCACCCTGTCCCTATTGTAATCGACCACACTTCGGAGCTTGTAAATATGGCTCCACTGGGTGTTATATTTGCGGACAAGAGGGGCATCGGATGAGAGATTGTCCGACCAGAGGTCAGGGGAGTAGGGACAGTCAGGACAGTGGATCCGCAGGGCCACGAGCACCAGAAGCCTCAGCGGAGCGTGGGCCTTCAGGTTCAGTAGGCAGAGGCCGAGGTAGATCAGGAGCTTCCAGTTCTGGTACGAGCTCAAACCGTACTTATGCACTACCAGGGAGACACGACTTAGAGGCGTCGCCAGATGTAGTGACAGGTACGATGACTATCTGTTCATGCCCTACTTACGTATTGATTGATCCAGGATCCACTCTGTCATATATTACCCCATTTGTGGCACGAAAGTTCAATATTGCACCAGAATTATTACAGCAGCCCTTTGCAGTATCCACGCCCGTTGGTGACTCTATTATAGCTAGTAGAATTTACCGAGGGTGTACAGTGGAGGTTGCTGACCGCCAAACTACAGTAGATCTGGTAGAACTAGAAATGATAGACTTCGATGCCATAATGGGTATGGATTGGCTAGTGTCGTGCTACGCCAATGTAGAATGTTGGACCAAGACGGTCCGATTCCACTTTCCAAGAGAGGCAGTGCAAGAGTGGAAAGGCAGCACAGCTACTCCAAAAGGTAGGTTTATTTCCTACCTTCAGGCGAGGAAATTGATAACTAAGGGATGTATTTACCACCTAGTCAGAGTTCAAGATGTTCGGGCAGAATCTCCGACACTCCAGTCTGTTCCGGTGGTGAACGAGTTCCCTGATGTGTTTCCAGATGAGTTACCTGGTCTTCCCCCAGAAAGGGAAATAGATTTTTCTATTGATTTGCTACCAGGCACTCAGCCTATATCAATTCCTCCCTACCGTATGGCTCCTACAGAACTCAGAGAATTAAAGGAAGAGCTGAAAGATTTGCTAGACAAAGATTTCATCAAGCCGAGTACTTCACCATAGGGTGCACCAGTTTTATTTGTGAAAACGAAAGACGGCTCACTCAGTATGTGCATAGATTATCGGCAGCTGAATAAAGTTACAGTAAAGAACAACTACCCGCTTCCTAGAATAGATGATTTATTTGATCAATTACAGGGAGCCAGATACTTCTCTAAGATTGACTTGCGGTCCGGATATCATCAGGTTTGGGTACGTGAAAGAGATATTCCTAGAACGGCGTTCAGGACCCGATATGGACACTTTGAATTTCTAGTTATGTCCTTTGGGTTGACGAATGCCCCAGCAGTATTTATGGACCTGATGAATAGTATTTTCAGACCATACCTGGACCTGTTCGTGATCGTGTTTATTGATGATATTCTGGTGTATTCTCGCTCTGAAGCAGATCACTAGACTCATTTACGGACAGTACTCCAGATCCTCAGGGACCGCCAATTATATGCTAAGTTTTCCAAGTGTGACTTCTGTCTTAACTCAGTAGCCTTCCTAGGGCATATTGTGTCGGATGCTGGTATACAGGTTGACAAGCAAAAAATAGAAGCAGTCAAATCATGGCCTAGGCATACCACTCCGACTGAAGTCTGTAGCTTTCTGGGATTAGCGGGATATTACAGGAGATTTATCGAGGGATTCTCTACTATAGCGGCACGTCTGACCAAACTGACACAGAAAGTAGCGAAGTTTCAGTGGACAGAGGCATGCGAGTAGAGCTTCCAGGAGTTAAAAGACAGATTAACCTCCGCCCCAGTGTTAGCATTACCAGAAGGTACAGAAGGTTATTCAGTGTATTGTGATGCATCAGGCGTTGGGTTAAGTTGTGTGTTGATGCAGCATGGTAAAGTGATTGCATATGCTTCCAGACAGCTGAGGAAACACGAAAAGAATTACACTACCCACGACCTGGAGTTAGTCGCAGTGATCCACGCCTTAAAAATGTGGAGACATTACCTGTATGGCGTCCATGTTGATATTTTTACAGATCACAAGAGCCTACAGTATATCTTCACTCAGAGGGAGTTGAATTTGCGGCAACGTCGCTGGTTGGAGCTGTTAAAGGATTATGACGTGAATATTCTGTACCACCCGGGAAAAGCCAATGTTGTAGCAGATGCTCTCAGTCGAAAGTCCATGGGGAGTTTGGTGTATTTACGACCCGAGCAGCGGGAATTGGTCAGGGAGATACATCAGTTAGCTAGCCTAGCCATTTGTGTAGCAGAAATAGAGGACGGTAGAGTGGTAATTCAGAACACCGTCGTGTCATCATTAGTTGTGGAAGTGAAAGAACGGCAGTATGAGGATCTTGACCTGATCCAGCTCAAAGATAGAACCCAGCAGGGTAAAGCGCTAGATTTTCGGATAACTGAGGAAGAAGTGCTGTTATGTAAAGGCCGCCTTTGTGTTCCAGATGTTTCAGGGCTCCGCCAGCAGATTATGAATGAAGTACATTACGCCCGTTATTCTCTTCACCCCGGTGCGACGAAAATGTACCATGATATCAAGGAAAACTACTGGTGGCCAGGTATGAAAATAGAAATTTCTGAATTTGTAGCCTAGTGTCCTAACTGCCAACAGGTAAAAGCAGAACACCAGAAACCCGGCGGTTTGACTCAGGACATAGCTGTGCCTATCTGGAAATGGGAAGCAGTGAATATGGATTTTGTAGCAAGATTACCCCGTACCAGACACATACATGACTCTATATGGGTGATAGTTGACAGATTGACAAAATCAGCTCATTTCCTGCCAGTAAGAACTACCTTCTCGGCCAAAGATTATGCGGAGTTATATATCCTAGAAATAGTCAGGTTGCATGGAGTACCAGTATCCATTATTTCAGACAGAGAAGCACAGTTTACGGCTAGATTTTGGCAGTCATTTCAGAGAGGTCTGGGAACGCAGATTAATTTGAGCACAGTATTCCACCCTCAGACAGATGGACAGGCTGAGCGCACTATTCAGACGCTCGAGGACATGCTAAGAGCGTGTGTGCTAGATTTTTGAGGTAGCAGGGATGAGCATTTGCCGTTAATTGAATTTGCTTATAATAACATCTATCACTCAGCCATTCAGATGGCGCCTTTTGAAGCCTTGTATGGGCGAAAGTGCAGATCGCCGGTTGGCTGGTTTGAAATAGGGGAATTGGCGTTGATTGGGCCAGACATTATTCAACAGTCAGAGGAGAAGGTAAAGCTTATCCGAGAACGCTTACTGACTGCACAGAGCTGCCAGAAATCATATGCTGATGTGCGGCGCAGAGACTTGGAATTTGATGTAAATGACTGGGTATTTCTGAAAGTATCTCCGATGAAAGGGGTGATGAGATTTGGCAAGAAAGGTAAGCTCAGTCCGAGATTTGTTGGGCCTTATCAGATTCGTCGAAGGATAGGCCGAGTAGCATATGAGTTGAACTTACCACCAGAATTGGAATCCGTTCATACGGTCTTTCATGTGTCTATGCTGAGGAAATGCATAGGAGACCCATTTAGAGCAGCCCCAGTTCAGGATATCCAGGTTATGGAGGAGCTGGCCTATGAAGAGGTTCCAGTAGCCTTCTTAGACAGACAGATTCGTAGATTGAGAACTAAGGATATTGCGTCTGTCAAGGTATTGTGGCGTAACAGGAACCGAGAGGAGATGACGTGGGAGGCTGAGGAAGATATGAAAGCTAGATATCCTCACTTATTCCAGGCCTAGTCAGGCGACAGGTATGTCCGTATTATTACTTATGCAGTACCTTGTGGTTGTGCATGTATAAATGACAAAGATTGATGTTTAGCTATCCAGTGAATCTTAAAGTATTGTGTGCAGTACCTGTATTGGACTTTTCTGCATTTTAGGTTTTCAGGATAGTCCATATTACAGGGAAAACTCTGCCGAAATCTTTTTTGAAACAAGTTGAGAAGTCCTTTAGATAAAAGTTTACATTCGAGGACGAATGTTCTAAAAGGGGGGGAGAATGTTACACCCCCGTAAGATTCCCAACACCTAGATGGCCTAATCGCACGTTGGTTGAGCATATTTGAAAGTCATACATGCTAGGAAAAGGCTCGGGAAAGGATCAAACGAGTAGCCTGTCGAACCATCGCAGAAGAAGCCGGGGCAGAGCCCCTCCGCGATGGCAGCGTGTCACGGAGGCGGGGCCACCGCGTTGGCTCCGTGACACGTTGGGCCTGTCCAGGTCCAAGTATATAAAGCCCCCACTTTGGTTTTAATCTCATTTTCCACCAAATAATTTCCAGAACTCGTGAGGAAATAGAGAGAGACGAAGAGGGTTAATATTATAATCGTTGATTACGCTGCCAAACGTAGTCTAAACTCAAATTAACCTCAGGTACCGAGGTATTTAGCAGTAGGGAGCATTCCTACGAATTTTGTTTCACGAAATACGGCCGACGAATTGTCGAGCTACCGGGCTAAGGTAAGTGGAATTGCTCCAAACTAGTGTCTATGTGCTCCTAGCCGTAAAGTGAATACTTCTCCCTTCTGGACCTCCGAGAAATAGCAAGTTTTCGACCGTCTTTCGATAAGCCTAAGTTTAGGCTATAATTATATCGAAAGTGATATTTTCTTTCAGAATAGTGTTGTATTTAGTACTAATTGACGTATATATGAATGCAGTTAGGAGAAATAGCTGGAGTACTGACCGAGCCTCGTCCGACAGTCGCATAACTTAAGGTTAAGGTATGTGAAGTTGTTCTTCGGCAAGTTAGTGAGCCTTAGCTTGGTAAGTCATAGTAAACTCCGTATTTGAAACTCTCGAAGTTGAATATTGAGAATTGAGTGAGTCCAATAGATTCTGAGTTGCGTTGCCATTCATATTCAGTCCGGAAGTTAGTAAAGCATGCGCCAAAGGGCGAGTTAGCATTCCAGAATCAGTATAGCATTCCAGAAGCATGCGCCAAACGCCCAGTGGGGCACTGCATTACTTGCCTGCAGGTACTCATAGACGAGGAGGCGATCCCTCGTGACCCTAGCCAGCGCAGAGTAATCAGCTCCTGTCATCCGGAGCTTGATATTTCAGAGGTTTATATCATTTCCCTTTTGTTGTACAGTACGGGTAGGCCGAGGCCCTGTCCCGGCCATCTTATCAGTATTTCTAGAGGCTTGCAGTCTGTATATATTTCCCTGTGGTCAGTTGAGCCGGTCGTGTGAGGCCGTGCAGTTGTTATGGCTGTTTAGCATTTCAGTTTATGTTGGCCGTGTGAGGCCTTAGTTTGATAGTAGTGGTGACCTTGCCGATCACGTAGTTATTCAGCATTTTATTGTTGGGTTACAGATAACTAGACAGCATGGTGGCTTTATCGGCCCACATAGGTTTTCCCCTTGTAAGTATGTTTCTGGTTAGCTAAAGTTTCATACAGGTGGCTATAGGCCTAGCCGGCCGGAGGCTGTATTTACAGCCGTCGTATAGCCTGTTGATTCCTTGAATCTAAGTTAGAGCCAGCCAGGCACCAGATGTGCTTAGGCTCAGTAGTCTAGCAGTTCAGGTCCTAGTAGGGCACCAGGTGCTAGTCATACCCCCCCCCCTCCCCACCAAGGCGGGGTGTGACAATTATATTATCCATATGTGCATCAATATATTATATTATATAATTGAAGCATATATGTGCATTTGTTTTTAATATTATGCACAATTTTTATTAATAAATTTTTATACTAAAAATTAACACCATACATATACTAAATATGTATTATTATATTTTTTAAAGAAAATATTTATATTATCCTCATATTCATCATCCATAAATTTTCTGTTTACTTTAATCTTTCACATATAAAGATTATGAATATAATATATATTAGACACCATATACTATATATTATATTATGCATATGTGTATCAATTTATTATATTATATAATTGAAACATATATGTGCATCTATTTTTTATATTATGCATAATTATTTTCAATACAAAAATACATTTGATGAACCTTTGGATGAATTCACATTTTATTCAAGAAACTTAAAATATTTCGACAAAATAAAAATAAGCTTTAACAAATCACAGTCGATTTATAAAAAATGAAGAAGAGAGGGATTCTTGATAAATCAAATAAAAATGGAGAAGAAAGAAGGATTTTTGAATTTTTTGAAAAAACAAACATGGAGAAGATAGAGAAATTTTTGGGAAAATAAAAATGAAGAAGAGAGAGGCATTATAGGAATTTTTGATAAAATAAAGATGGAGAAGATAGAGAGATTCTTGGGATTTTTAAAATTTTTGCAAAAAAAAATATGAAAAAGAGAGTATTTTATATTATTTTGTGTATTTAAATTATTATATTAGGTATATAATTTTTTTATATTTAATTAAAATAGATATTTTAGAAAATTAAAAGTTGTACAAAAGGTAATTAAAAAGATAAAATTTTACATAATTTTTATTCATGTAATTTTATTAAAGAAGTTGTAATTTTTGTAATTTTGATTTTTAAAAAATGGTATTTGTGTAAGAAATCCTATTTATATTTATAATAAATAGTGAAAGCAAGTTGGTAATAGAAATACTTATAGGATAAGGACTAAAAGATGTGATAGTGTTTGAGATGGAGACAAACTCCTGTTGGGATGCTTCAAATATTATCTTTTGAAGATAAGCTGATGTGAATTAGAAAATAGTGGAAAATAAAGTGGAGGGAAGAGAAAGTTGAAAAATTGTCTTTTATAAGTGAACTTTTCCCTCATTGGCAAGGAAGAGGAAAAGTTAAGTGCTTATATTATGAAGCATATCCTCTAGCTCATATAGAGTTGAGAAGAGAGACACTCCTCGTGTTGTCATCATCGCTCGCCTTGACTTCGACTTTGAAGTTGGATTATAAATTTTTTTGGACCCAATTTATTTATTCCATTTCTCATTAATTACATTTCTTTTTTCAATATTAATTTGCACGAAAATCAAAGTTATTCATGAATTTGGATTGAAATTTGGATTATAATTTTTTTTTGACCAAAAAAGAGAAGGTTTGTACAAAACCTGTACTCTATTTATTTCTCATTGCCTCAATAGTCATGCCTTTTTAAGAAGCAGAACTCAAAATTCAAAATGGATTATGGAGATTATATATATAACTTATCAAGAAATACAAAACCCACAAATCGACCCCTTTATAAAAAGGTGAGTTCACGTTATCAACCATTTTACATTGACTAATGAAGTTTTCTTTCTCATTTTTCAGAATTTTCTAGATTTTTAGCATTCTATTAGCCAATTTTGTTTTTTTTTTTAAAACAAAAAGCCTCTGGATGATAAAAATGAAGTGTTTCTTTGAATTTGCTCAGTCTAGATTTTCTGAATCTTTGTTCATCAAAAAAGAATTTTTCCTATAGCGAAAGGAGAAGTTTGGTATTCTTGAAGCTTTTCTTCAAAATAGGTAAATGCTAATACTGATTTTTAGGTAAATTGTTTTGGGTATTAGCTGGTGCCAAAGTGTTACCAATTATAGTTTCTTTAATTAGATGGTTGATTTAAATTTTTCAGATTTGAGAATTTTGTTGTTAGTTTCTTATTTGTTTCATGATAATATTTTTATGATGATTTTTCTGAGAATTTATGGTGAGGAAAAAGGATTTTTAAGCATTTATTGATTATTGGCGTTATTATCTCTCCATGGTTTCCTCTTAATTTTTCTTTTTCAATACGTTTTGGATTGGGCTTGGCAAATTAGCAATAATTAAATGCTCTATGTGGATTGAAGTGCCTATAGACAATGAGTTTGATCTTTGAGGTACTATGTATTTGCCTAGTTTCTATATTGGTTTTCCAAGGGGTGTACTTCAATAACAAACATGAAAGAAGTTGGTAGACAATCAAACTATATTGGTGATATTTTTGCATGATCTTATAATAAAAAAGGGAGCTGAACTGGGTTAAACCAGATTTTTGTCTAAGAGATTGACCAGGTTACTTTATTGTTTTTTCTTGAGACTACTTTGTGGAATGTAAAGAACAGTAAACTAACAAGACCATATTTTTACATGGAAAGCACCCGACTCTCTAGGGTAAAAATCACGATCCATACCTTTATAGGATTTGTCCCAAAATTCGTTAAAATTATGTGTCTCAACAAAATTTAGATTTCAAACACTAAAAAATTAAAAGACTACCTCTAATCTCTTGTTTCTACAATCACCAGATGTGACATGGGGACGTAAGAAAGAGAAAGAAAAGGATGGGGTTTCTATCACTTTTGGTATAGCGGGCCCCTAATGTGAGGCTTGTACGATGGGAAATTAGCTTAGTGGTAGAGTGTATCCTTGATAATTGCGTCATTGTGCCTAGGTTATGAGGGCTCTCAGACACATAGATGTTCAATGTGCTCATCGACGCTTGTACCTGAGATGTGGACCATCCAAGAAACAATAAGATGGCGTACTCCTCCTGTTCAAATCGGGGTTTGAAACCAAACTCCTCCTCACGAGGATAGATGGGGCGATTCGTGTGAGATCCCTCTATCGCTAAGCTCATTTACAATGTTGGGTAAGCTTTGAGGCCCCTATTAGAGGCTTGGTTCAATCAAGCCGTTGAGTATTGGAAATAGGTTATATACTACCAGTACTTACCGGTCTTCCCCAGTCCCTGAAAGCCCTTGCAAGGACTAGCCCACAACAAACCGCTAAACCATATGGGTATAGTTATATTCATATTACAAAATAATTGAAACCTAGAATCAACTCTAATATCTCTTACAACAATCAAGAAGAAAGTTGTGATCCCTCAAAGTTACACCTAACTTGAAGCTACTTTTTCCGCAGAAAAGTACCTAAATGATGCTTCTAAGAAAGTTGTAAATAGTACAACTCAATAATAATCATAATACAAAAGGCTAGAATTGAAAGACACTGTGAAAAATGTTCTTTCTTCTGGTCCTTTGTATCAACCTCTGCACTTGAATGGTTAGCTAGGAATTTAAGAATTATCTCCCATTATATGCTTTGATTTCTGCTATTTCACTTAGTAGAGGTGTGTGAGTCTCTTCAATAAAGGGCCTACATATTTATAATAAATCATGAAAGCAAGTTTGTTAAATATAAATACTTTTAGGATAGGAACTAGAAGATGTGATAGTGTTTGAGATGGAGACAAACTCCTATTGGGATTCTTCAAATATTCAGTTTTGAAGGTAAGGTGATGTAATTCAAAAATAGTGAAAAACAAAGTGGAAAGAAGAGAAAGTTGAAAAGTTGTCTTTTATCAGTTAACTTATCCCTCATTGGCAAGGAATAGGAAAAGCTAAGTGCTTATATTAAGAAGCATACCCTCTAGCTTATATAGAGTTGAGAAGAGAGACTCTCTCGTGTCGTCGTTATTGCTCGCCTCGGCGTTTATCTTTGAATTTGGATTATAAATTTTTTTGTACCAAATTTATTTATTCCATTTTTCATTAATTACTTTTCTTTTTCCAATATTAATTTGTGCGAAAATCAAAGTTATTCATGAAAACTTTCCATTTATGAATTTAAATTAAATTAATGACCAGTTACCTTCCCTCCCAATAGGTACCTTTGATGGCTATAAATATTCAGAGGCTTCTCCTCATTTCTATACACAACCGCAAACAAAGTTTATCAATATTCTTTATCCCCTCAAACTTGCATTCGCTTTATTTTTTCCCTGAAACAAAGTAAGTGTCATGTGGTTTACTCCATTTGTTGAGATCACTCAAGTTCTATAATTTTCATTGTTAATATTTTAGAACTGCGCTCGGTGCTATCCTGGAAGAAGTTAATTCATATTCTTCAGCAATTTTGAGGGGATTAAATTCCTTAAGTAAACGCAGTTTTCTATGGACTTAGAACTTTTTATTTTTATTCCTTCAACATTTATGCTTACTATCCTGAATACAGGAATAACAACTTCTTGCTTCATGCAACTGGACTTATGCAATGTTTAGGAGTCTTATTTCCTGCAATATCCAAGATCTTTTAAAAGACTCCTATATTTCTCTTATTCTTTATTCTAATTCGAGACTCCTTCATTCAGAGTTTTATTAACAGTCAAACTCTTTCATGGAACATGGAACTGTTGAATCTGATTCATTTAGTTAAGCACCTGACATGTTATTTATTTGGTCAAACTCAACTCTTTGGGCCCAAATTATTTTGTTAATCATCAAAACATAGTAACTCCAACAATGAGTAACTTGGGTTCACAATGTGACATTGTGGCTTCAATGCATTATCATAACTTTGATAAGAGTGTGGAGAATAGTGAAAACTTAAGGCAAGTCGACACCTTAAGTACGACGCCCAACTAATTTTCTGCAATGTCATCTTTAACATTTTAAGGGAAAAAGAAGCAAGTCATGTAAACTTAAATGAATTTCTATAATTTTTTTAGTGTTTATTTTGAAGACTCCTAATTTCTTTTTGAACTGCAATTTTTTAAAAATAAAAATAAAATAAAACATAAGTCGTGTAAATCATTGCTATGATATTTTATCTATTATGTATTATATTATTTTCTAGTGCACAAAGAAACGTGCGCTAGTAGAGTCCGAAAAAGGGAGACACCCCAAGGAGTGTAATGTAGATAATATAGCTATGCTAATGCAAGTATTGGTAACTGCTTCCTTGTATTAAACTCGTAACCTATATGTCACGTGCAGACAACTTTGTTGGAAAATATGCAAGTGAACGAAAAGATTAATATTGCATGAGTTCTAGATTCCTCATGATGTTTGGTTTGTAGAATAAGGGATAACAATGTTGAAATAAAATATGAAATTAGTTCATCTTGCCTTCGTTTGAATTTTTAATTCCAGAATTAATTGTGTTATTATTAGCATGCCGAATAACACTCATATGGGTCTCTATTGAAATTATTAAAGATGAAAAGAAGAAAATCATCTACAAGATAAGAAATTACACTTAAAAGTGGCATTTTCATAGATTCTTTAAAAGTTTTGATTTGAGTTGTTTTATTTAATCTTTGATTTTTGAGATAGATATAATACTCTACATTCAGTTTGTTCATCAAATTAGTGACAGACAACTTATGTTGCAAAACAGAAAAATCCATCGTTAATCCTATTTAACGACAAATTAGATTGCTTACTTTGTAGGTGTATATGTTTTCAGATATGAGGTTTATAAAAGTGAATTTTTTATTTGCTAGAAAAAGATAATACTGTTAAGTGTATGGTTGGTATTCTTGAAGCTTTCCTTTAAATTTAAACAGAGTAGCCTGGTTATGTTCTATCTTTCATTTTCTTCTTTCTTTTACCCGTTATCCTAACCTACTTATACAATACATGACAAAACATGGGAAAACTTATAAATCCTATAACCTGTCCTGATATAGGTAATCAATCCGTCGAAAGAGATGGCTCACGCTGGTAATACAATTGACATAATCATAAGATCCGTGTATCATCAAGTTCATACATTAGATGTTGATGAGGTACATATTTTTTGTTGATATTAAGTTCCTTGGAGCTCTAGTCTTGGTCATGTCTTAATTTTCATTCTTGTTCATGTCTTAATTTTCATTTGTGATGCAGACAAGTGTACGAAATTTGAAACAAAGAATAGCTGTAAGGGATGGGATTCCAATAGAACAACAACATCTAATCTATGGTGGAAGAGTCTTGCAGACTGATCAACTCCTTTCATCATACCGTATCCTTATTTCACTTTATATATCATCTACCCTTCAGTAATTATGTGTACCTCTTAGGCATACCGCATGTGTTGACTTTCAGTTGGATCTTTGAGTGGCACTATGCAATTGAGTTTTTATCTTGTAAATAGTGGTAAAACATGGTTTCTAGTGGAACTTATGAAGCATTGTTTCATTTTAAGAAGTTAAATTCAGCAGACACGACAATTGTTTAGCTTCGATAAAAATGCAATATCCATCTCAACTATCTTCTTGAATAAAAAGATAAATGTTAAGGGTATATACTTCGTTCTAGTTATTACTACTATTGCATCACACAAGAAAAAATATATTCTTAGTTATTACCTAGTATTTGTGTTGATGGAAGGTAGCAGGTACAATGTGGAATTGGTCAACGTGCTAGGGCACTCGCCTGGTCTCCATTATTATCAACAAAAAAAACTGTTGGTCTCGTCCAAAAAGGAAATTCTTTCCAAAATATACTGGTTACTGAAGCATTTTTTCTGTGTTTGGATTACTTCATTTCCACATTGGAGACTTAACACTAATTAGATATCCAAAATGGTGATACTATATATCTGGTTTGCACCCATCAGAGCATGTTATCCTTTGGTAGTCTACCTAGTTTACTTAGTCGCCCAGCTTTAATGTACATTCTTTAATATGATGTTGTGTGTAAGTTGTGTTGACAATCTCCCTGGAAAAGTTTCTTATTGTTGTCTGTTGTGCTTGCTTCATTTAGGTGTTAGTCATAGCCTAGGAGCTAGTAGTCCTCCTAACTCTTTACAAATTTTGTCAGCATACCTACATGGGATAAGATGAGAATATGGTGCAAATGGTCAGTTTTGTTCCTATTTTTCTTCCATTATAAATCAGTGGATCATAGACTAATGTCTTTTCTCTTTGTGTGTTATAATCAAAAATAGGAAATCATATGCATGAGGTGCTCCGAAGTACATTTAATTCACCAGTAGAAATCCCAAGAGAAGAACAATTAGCGGGACTGCTATCTTTCACAAGGGATATGCTTATAAATCAAACTTCACAATGCTTGCTTGTAAGTGGTAGCTCCAGTTATTTCTTTTATTTGAGAGAAATAGTTTTTCATTTTGTGTTCTTCTAAATCCCGTATCTTTCTTTTTAGGAAGATTTAACTTGAAACCTATCTTCCCAGATCTTGTAGATGCATTAGGAAATCCACTAGATATCTATAAGTATTTGACTGTAAAGTCAGTTGTTATGCACATTAAGTTGCGGTTACTACTTTTAATCTATCACTTCATAAATGGAGCTTTCTTAGGAAATCTATGAATATACTTTTTGTAGCTATGTGTAAAAACATACCAATTGAGTTTGTTTTCAGCACCAAACAAGCCTTACTATAATATCATTACCTTATCAAGACCTAATATAGTCTATTCTCAGGTAGGGGAGAATCTAGAAGCACAGTTACGGGTTCTTGTGAACCCAGTAGATTTTTCAGAATCCTGTGTATATATAAATCTACTTAATCTCTAAAAATATTTGACTGTGAACCCAATAGTTATTGTCGTATTAACTTGATATCGTCGTAGGAATTCATAAACTTCAAATCCTTAATCTGTCTCTCTCAGCTCAGCTGAATATTTTGATTGATTTTCTTTTAAACTTCTGTGGAATAGTAATTGGAAGGGGATCTGCGTCATAATCAAAATGTGGCTGATCCAAGGATACGATTCAGAACCCAGTTGAATGCACAGAGAAGCGGGAGAATATTCTATTATCTAGGTGCATACTTTCTTGAACTTTCTCGGACAATGATGCAAGTAGAAATTGGTGGTAGCAGGGTAGGTTTCTTTGTTCTGTATGGTATATTTTATCTTATACTCATCTAATCATGTCTGACGTTGTATTCAGCGTACTGCCACCGTCAATGTTGGACCTTCACTTTTATATAACTGATGACTTGCGTCCGAATCCTCTCTTAATTCAGGTAGTTTTTAGAATTTTAATTGCTCAAATTAACCTTTGTAAATCCAACATTCTCATCCTTGGCAGGGAGAAGGTTATACGTTTGTCTCGCCGAGGCAGATCAACATTTTGTACAATTTGTATCTTGCTGAGCTGCATCATAGGCAAATTTCAAACAGAAGTTCTTTTCCAACTGAGAGTTTCCAAAATATGTCTTCTCAACTTCAACATGAGCAATATACTGCAATCATTAGACAACAGAACAACACTGAACTTATGGACGCACTTGGTAAGAAATTAAATAAAATATTCCTTTCTTGAAACTTTCACTTGATATTTCATACCAAAATAATAAACTGACTAGCTCTAACATCTTATCCATAAATATTAACGTGAAATTTTAATGGCCCAAAATAGTATCATCACTTGTCAAGTTTCTTTTCAAGTCATAGCAAAGAAAGTGCAAGATTGTATGCCAGTATAGGGATGATGTGACATTTAGAAAATCCCAAAAATAAAAAATCGTAAAAAGACAAATGATTGAGTGCTGGAATGGGATGAGGCTATATGGATTAATATCTACAGATTCTAAATAGTTATTGTTGTATGGTAGAGATTTTAGCATAGTTACAATATAATTTTCTTCCTGAATATAATTTTCCTGTTGAAGAAACTGCCACACCTGGAGCAACTATAGGGAATGTCACCGGGAACATGGAGACGGATGTTTCTTCTAGACAATCAACTGAAGAATATAGAAGTGCTCATGAATCATCCTTTGAAGTATGTTTTTATTCCACTTTGAATTTGAAAGTGGTCATCCTGCAACACAGATTGACCTTGAATGTTGTTTTACCCTTCAAAGCATTCAAAGTTTGTGCAGCCTTCCGATGAAAATAATTCAGACTTCTCTTCAGCAAGATGATGTTGCACAAAGCCAACCTCAAAAAAAATGGCGAAAGGTACTATTATAGTACTTGAGTACTCCCTCTATTCTAGTTTATGTGATAATATTTAACTAGGCACAAAATATTAAAATGAAAGAAATACTTTTGAAAATCTTTTACGGCTATAAATTATCTTGTTAAGGGTAAAATGTGAAGTTTAGAGTTAACTTGTTAGTACTGAATACAAAATGGTATTTTTCTTTTTAGAACTGACCAAAAAAAGGAAAGATCGTCACATATATTAATTGAAAGACAGAGGGAGTGATATTCTTCCAGTATGCTTAGCACTTGTCCATCAGATAATTAATTATTTTTTACATATGATATTTGTTTTGCCAAGTAGCTATGCTGAAGTTCGTGTTATTTCACTAGAGAGTTGTCTTTATTTCTGAATTCTGATTGATTATGATAGGTGCTGAAGATATTTTCCATTTAAAAGATTTTTGATTTCTCTTTTTCCCACAGATGGAGTAATGCTTTTGTTGGGATAGTGTTTCATCTGGTTTGAGAATTTCGTAGTTAATTTGTAAATTTATGAAACCAGTACTGACAAGTTTCATCCGTACGTGCTTATGGTGGTAACAGAGGATTTTAAGCTTTTTTGCTTATTTGTATTATCTCTTCATGGTTTACTTTTGCTTTTATGGATGCTTTGGTTGCAATACGGACATACATGACTACATTTGGAGTATCTTTGACTAAGATTATAAGTTGATTTGCCCAATGAAATCATTATCAACTCTCTCAAAAAATTTACCAGTAAAATCGCATCTGCAAACATAACAATACCATTTTGTGTCAAAATAAATTATTATCATTAGTACTATAAGTAATATAAGTAGGAGAAGATGAAGTAAGCAAACTATTTTCATATTCATGGAAATCAAAGAGTGCCTTGTTTACAATATCATTATGTTCACATATATCTCTATTGATGTTCATTGAATTTCTCCTATTAACATTAAAAAATATATCATTCTGCCATTACCAAATTAGTCCATAATATTTTCTATTTACACGCCTAACATAGAACAATGCTTACGAACGATTCCTTTGTGCAAAAGGATGAGATTTGAGTTTTTTGTTAGTTGTCCACATTCCAATAGTCAAAAGTTAGTAGAAACATAGGCTCTAAATTGTTTTTCAAATTGGATTTGAAATTTTTATGAAAAATACTAATTTTCAAACTAAAGTAAATAATTTTTATGGGTCTTAAAAAATACTTATTCATATATCATAAGGACTAAAATTAGAATATATTGATAACTGAGGAGTGGAATCAAACAAAACATGCACTCTATTTCTCGGTGCCTCAATAGTCACTACTTTTTAAAAACATAACTCAGAATTTAAAATGATTTACAGAGATTCTTCTCTTTACACGCCCAAAATAGACCAATGCCCACAAATGATTATGTTCACATTCCAATAGTCAAAAGTGAGTAGAAAAATAGGTTCTGAGTTGTTTTCCAAATTAAAATACAACTTCAAATTGGATTTGAAATTTTTATGGAAAAACACTAAATTTAAAATAAAGTGAAGAGAATTTTTATGGAAAAACCCTAATTTTCAAATAAAGTGAATTTTTTTTTGAAAAAAACATAAATTTTCAAATACAGTGAATTGAATATTTATGGGAAACCACAAATTTTCAAATAAAGTAAATTGAATATTTATGGCAAAACACTAATTTTCAAAATTAAATGAATTCATTTTTTATGGAAAAACATCAATTTTCAAATGAAGTGAATAATTTTTGTGTCCAAACGGGTTCTAAATATAATTATTCATTTATTGGAAGGATTAAAATTAGAATTTATTAATAATAGAAGAATGAAAACAAAAAACAAAAAAACATGTACACTTGGATTACAGAGATCCAATCTACATATCTATATAAAGGAGGGACTTAGGCCTGCCTACATGTCATACTTCATATTCTAGGAATCTCATTTATCTTTTTTCCTGTATTTTCTCCTTTCTTTCAATCCCTTTTACATCAATGGAGAAATATTGGTGCAGTAAAAAGAAGTTGAAACAAACTTGGCTAGAACATTGAGTTTATTTTAGAGTTTACTACCTCAAAAGAGGATAAGAGACAAGGATTATTCTTCTCGATTAGGAATTTTATCCAAATTTATTCCTCGCCACCAAGGTAAATCTTCTCTTATATCTTTTTGCGATTTTTGGATTTTCTTACATGTTTAGTTGATGTTTCATTTATCTTCTTCCAATTCCTTTTATATCAATGGAGGAAAATATAGTGCAGTAGAAAAATGTTGACACGAAACTTGGTTGTAATATTGAATTTATTTTAGAAATTACTACTTCAAGCAAAGCCCAAAATGGCATAACCAAATAATTGTCTTTCCAATGATGGATTTCGCGCCACGGAATGAATCGAGGAACTAAGGACATTAGAAGATAACGGATAAGGATTATTCTTCATGATTAGGAATTCTGCCCAAATTTACTCCTTGCCCCCAATGTAAATCTTCTATTTTCTGTTTTTACAGTTTTTAGTATTTTTTTAAATGTTAGTTGATGTTCCATATATATTTAAATTTATATTTTTTAATGTTAGTTGATGTTCCATGTATCTTTAAATTTATATTCTCAAATACATGATTGATTTGGGTATACAACATACTAAAAAATGCATCTTTTGGTTAATTTATTGGCTATTTATGAGATTAATTTAATCTTTAAAATATATATATAATTTATATTTTTACACTTGAAGGATTTTAGTAACACCTCTTATTTTTAAATTTTAGGAAAATAAGACGCGAAGATTTGACATACAAAAGTTTTAGGTTCTTCCACCCTTCTATTTCTGATAGACTGCAACCAAATAAAAATGTGTTGGAATTCTTTAGGAGTTTGGACAGTCCTAACAATAAATATGTATTTAAGAATAAGAAGGATGAGTTTTGTCGAGATACTTAGAATTAGAATAATTAGATGCTTAAAACAGTTAATGATACGTCCTACACTTTTTTATACGGATAAGAACATGAGTCTCTCCCTTAAAAATTAATAAGATATTATATATTGGGCAATACTTACCAATCACTTTCATAATAAATATAATAATTATTTATTGTCTATCATCGGAAAAACAGTAAGACTTGGTTATCAATCTTATTCAACGAAATGAAACTTGGCTGTAACATTGAATTTATTTTAGAAATTATTACCTCAATAGAGGATAAGGGACAAGGATTATTCTTCTCGATTAGGGATTCTGCCCAAATTTATTCCTCGCCACCAAGGTAAATCTTGTCTTTTCTCTTTTGCGATTTTTAGTTTCTTTTGGTTAATTTATTTCCAATTTATGAGATTAGTTTAATCATTAATAAAATATACAAAAATTATATTCTTACACTTGAAAGATTTTAGTAGCACCTCTTCTGTTGGATTTTTGCGGAAAATAAGACGCAAAGTTTTGACGTACAAATATTTCAGGTTCTTCCACAATGTTGTTTCTGCTAGACTGCTACCACACAATGAGTTGGAGCCCTTTAGGAGTTTGGACAGTCCTAACAGTAATTATGTATTTAAGAATAAGCGGGAGTGTTTCTTTTGGGGTTTTGTCAAGGTACTTACAATTAGAATAATTAGATGTTTAAAATAGTTTCAGGATAAGTTCTACACTTTCTTTTAAGGGTAAGAACATGTATCTCCCCTGAAAACTAAAGAGATATTGTATACCTGTCACTACTTACCAATCACTTCCATAATAAATATAATAATTATTTTTATTGTCTATCATTAAAAAGACAGACAGACTTGGTTATCAATCTTATTCCACATAATATTTGTTGGTAATTATATAGCACGTGACCTTTGATTTAACCTTGAAAAGAACAGACCAGTGCATTGAGATCCCGCTATGAGTGTGTTCGGGGGAAGTGTCAGATCAAATTGGGTCTTATTTATGCAATATTATTTTACATTATTGCAAGAGGCTATTTCGTAACTTGAACCTGTAACCTGGTCATACGACGACAACTGTTATATTTATGCCAAGATTCGACCAATATTGGCTAAAATTTAAAAACCAAAATAAAATTTTGAATTTTAAGAACAACAATAATTTATATTTAATCAAGTAAATCTTTTGGTTTCAACATTGATTCGCCTTTATTTTCAAAAATGAATAAAAAAGAGTAACAACGGAAATTTTTTTGGTTTTATCCCATTTTGATACATTAATGGGATGATAAAAATTTATAATATTCTCTGCACTTGCATCTCTTCTTTTCTTGATCAGCTGCACAAAATGGAATGAACTGTGAAATCAAAATACTTATGGTACTATATTAGACCTATCACTCATCATTATACCAGAGAATTCTTTTCCTCCTCTTGTTAGAAAAGCAACAAAAATAAGCTAAGTCATTTTTTTCCTGACTGTTCTATTTTAAAAAAAAACAAAAACCACTTTTACTAATCCTAAAAATTGTGTTTCTTCCTTTAATTTCTCGAAAACTTATTTATTTTAAAATACTAAATATTCTATATAACTCTCTATGTGTTTGTGTACTTGGTCTTCAATTGCACTTACCAAAGAAGGAAAAGAATAATATTGTATGAACTTTGTCACTGCACTTATTTTGATGTGAGATGTCATGTCCTTAAACTTTGATGTTGAACAACACACACATACAACAGAGAAGTTCTAACCTTGATTTATAAAGGAGTCACGTGAACTATACGAGCTAATATTTTTATTGAAAATATTATCTGGAGTGAACTCTTGATATTTTCTTATATCATTGGTCACCAAGTTCTTCTTACACATTTGCATTAAATTATTACTAGCAGTTCAATTTTGATTATCTCCTTAATATGTGGATTCAAGATAACTTGATGCTGACATTTGTGTTGGAAAAAAGATTTACATATATAAATAACATGTTTTACCTTTGAAATGAACATGTTATCGAATTTCTATGTTGCTTATCTTTTCAAGAGGTTCTAAATGACCAACCAAAATTAGTATTCAGCATTAAAGTTGTTCCCTTGAGTTATGGCTAATAGCACTTACTGATTCATTAGCTTAAACTTTAGTAAATCTTGAAATTTCTGTAGTGTTTTCAAATGGAGAAGCTATAAAGTTCTTTTAATCTTCTAGAAAATTGAAAATTGCATGTGACGTACTTTCTGTATTATTTTTTATCCCTGTAAGAAAATATATGTTGTTAGTCTAGTTAAGTTCTTGGAGATGATATCTCCGTTGTATTTCTATACTTCAACCTACTTGAGTTGTGCCAATGCTATATTTCCATAACTTGCTGGTATTCTTAACATTTGAAGAGTAAAAATAAATTTTTAACCAAAAAATCAAGCATTTTCTTATTGAATTTTCATATTGTATTGAGTTTTACAAAGGTTAGCAGTGATCAAGTCACAACCAGCATTCATGAGGGTCAAAAAGCTATTCAGCAAATTTTACATTTTAGAGTATAAGAGAATTCTTATTGTTTCATTATTTCACCAAGGTATTGAAATTTTTTAATAATCTTTCTATATTTTATTTAATCTTACTTTATATCTCTCATAAATTGAGTTAATTTGACTTATAAAAGCTAAAGCAAAAATCTCCAATCTAAGACTATAGAGGAGCAAAAAGATTAGAGAAGATTTTATAAAGTAAAAGAAAAAAGAAAGAAGAAGAAAGATATGATAACTTTTAAAAAAATTTATCGGGGTTCAATTCTCTTCTTCCTTTTGACTTCTAAAACCGACTTGTAAAAGTTCATTTCCTTTATCCATCTATTTTGGTGATTTTGTGAAAAATTATCCTTTTTTTTTATTGAGCTGATTTTTTGAACCTTCAATTGTTGAGTTAGTGAGTTTGATAAATTTTTAATTTTTTTTAGATCTGACCTCTATATATAGTTGCTTTTGTTGAGTTTTATTTTTGGAAGAGACTGATCAAATTTTGTTTAAAGGTTAGATATTTTTAATCATCTATATGACTTCGCTACTGCAGTCTGCAGGAGTCATATTTCTATTACTATAGCTAGCAATTATTTACATAAGCTTTTAAACAATAAGAAGCCTGTTAAAGGTATAATAACAGATTGTGTCTATTACAATCAAACTTTTTTTTACCCCGGACATGAATATAGAAGCAAATATTCCTCATTAAATATGATTACATTAAATATAGATAGCTAGGTTCCATCCAGAAAGTCACAATGGAATGATTTTTCCTTCTTATTTTGGGATAGTGAACGTTCCTCTAATTCTATGTATACTAGTATTGTTGCATGCATTAGTCCACTGTTTATGGGTTATCTAATTTTTTCCCATAATGATTTGTAATATTTTTTTGGTGTAATGGTGGTAGGATATACATTGAAAGTCAATGCCATTTATTAGACCTATGAATTGAAATCTGAAATATATGTTAATTGAGTATTTGTGCTTAGTTTTTGCTACTGAAATTATTAAAGGTACAATTGAAATTTTCTTTAAAAATCTAAACTAATATCTCTTGAAGATCAATTCAAATTTGGTATGCCTATGGTGAAAACATAAAGACCTTAAAAATCTTATCATCCTTTAATATGCTTAATGAATCATGACAAGAAGACGAGACGTAACAAATTTTTGACATGGCTTCAAGGATGTTGTGTCGGACGACCCACTTAGGAACATGATTGGAGTGAAACTTCTATAATCCCAAAGACATATCAAGCCATAAAAATACAACATAATTGAATCCAGGTATAGTATATAGTAAACTCTAGCTATGCACGTGATCTAGAAAAGGGTAAAAGACATTACTTCTCAGAGTAAAGCATTCCTTTCAAGTTGTTAAGACGGATACCCATATTGTAGTTCTTGTTTTGTTGGTTCAAACATTTATGCATTTGAAATTTTCAACTTGTAAGTGTCATTTTACATGTCACAAAGGGAACTTAATATGAATTAAGGGTTCGGTTGTTAGCCCATTTCATTTGTACCTAAATTTGATTTTGATTTACTACACAATAAATTATTTGCTCACATTCTGCAGAGAAGTGTGGATAGATTTCAAGTTAAACTGCAAGTTGTAAATGCTTTCTGGACTAACATTGGAATAAAAGTATAGTTTTAAATTGAACCCTATCACTTTGATATCCTGATTTATTATAAAGCACCTGAGGAAATTATTAATTTATTGAAATATTTTTTCCCTTCAAGTACATATAATTAGTTGATTTTTTGTGCAATCATGACATATACTCCCTTTTATTTTATTTTAATAATTTCATTTGGGCCATTTAAATGGGGGAACATTTATATGATATATGTAACGCAAAAGAGAGGGGTGGACTTTTTACAAGGAAATATCAAGTTAAAGCTAGAATATCTGTTCACCTTTTTTTTCCACCTTTCTATTGTTCTTTTTACCAATAATTATTTATTTATTAAAAAAATTTAATATTTCATGTTGACATTTATTAGATTCTTCTAAAATTCAAAATATTAACACTTCCAGAAAGCAAAAGGCTAAATAATAAAATAAAATCAAAGATGATTGATTCAAGGAGGAATGATAATATGTTACTATCATTTTCTTTTTCTCAATTAACGTTTGTTACTATGTAATTGCATATGTAAGGTATATATCATTGTAGTTCTAAAGGCTGATAGATTTTCTTCATATTGTAGATATCGTATTTTTATGGCTTGATACTATAAAAAGAGAAAGTGTTTGTGCTAATTGATCGAAATAAATTTATATTTGTCATTTATTTAATTTATAAAGTAATTTTGCATGCATATTTATTGTTTAATCTATTTTTTTTACTTTGACTAAATTTATAAAAGTATAATTTCATAAAGTTAGTTGTTTCAAATGGCCGCGCGAAGCGCGGATACTTTTACTAGTTTATATATATAGGACAACAAACACCAATGCCCACATATAAATCCTTTCTGCAAATAGGTGAGTTCACATTCTCCATAAATTCTTCTCTTTTTTGTGTTGATGTAGTGATGAATTTTTCTATGAACTTGGCTCAAGTTTTGGTAAAGCATAGAGTTTTCTCAGGTTATTTTTTTCCTAAAAACCAATTTTTGTAAAGCATTTTATTAGCCAATTTTAGTTTTATAATGAACTCTACTTGATTGTTGTGATATATATACATAATGAGCCTGGACTATTTCTTTCCCTGAAGCACAGACCTATTTGCCTTAACTGATTTGTTTCTTCATTTAGTTCAAGTTGAGAAGGGATCAATAATTTAGTATCCAAGAGGAGACATATAAAAACTAGATAAACACATTGAATTCAACAATCTCCTTTGCTCTAAGGATGAAGGACAGTGATTATGTGATGGTGAGTTTAATTCTCTCAAAATCTAACTTAATTTGTCATTCAATTTTTCCCCATTTTATTTACTTGTTCACCTTTTTAATTTGTTTATTTTATCTCTTATTTTGATATTAGAGTATAAAATCTATTGATATTAGTATGAAATAGTCTTATCTCAGAAGTACACATACCTTGTGTCACGACCCGGACACAGGTCAGGACCGAGACACGGAACCTAGAGTCACGAATGACTCCAAGTCGACCCATTGCATGAATATGATAACTAAAGGACATACTTCATGTAAAAGCTGATAACTGATAACATTAATAAACGAAAGTATGAATACATATCAACCATATAGAGTCAACACTAACAAAGCTGAAACTCAACATATTGTCTGAAAAGCCTCTAACATAACTGAAGAGCTGATGGATAACATCCCCAACCCGCTCACTAAAAGTCTGAAAATGAAAGTAACACAACTCAACAATATGAAGGTCCTCAAAGGATGAGGACTCACAAACAAAAGAACTCGACTAAGCTGTGGAGACTGTCTAGCAGCGAAACTGAGTTTGAGCGTCTGAACTTGTATCATGAAACCATATAGCATAGAGTATGCGGTCAGTACTTGGAATGTACTGCGTTTGTAAGGTAAGTAAAACAGGTTGAGTAAGAATAACTGAAATCATGCACAAAACATAAATCATAAAATCATGAGAATAAGGACTGCATGCTGATATCCGAAAACAGGAATAATCATAAACTGAATCTCATGTAAACCCAAAGCTAAAAATAGAATCATATGTATTGATATAACTGAAATCATAAGTAAAAGCTAGTAAACTGATCATTGGGTAAAACCTGCTAAAAAAATAATATCAAAAGTCAGAAACATGCATAACAGAAATCATGAGTAACAATGGGAGACTCGTCACAATCGACACTATCATGATAGAGCTTACGTGATGCCCCAACTATCACATTTAAATGGGCAGAGACATCCAAAACCTTGCCAGGGCTAAGAACACTACCATGATATCGATATTAAGCTGAAGCCCTTGCAAACGAGGGAAACTCTCTTTAGTTGCCCTAAATATATATATATAAACCTACATTTGCACGTAGTTCAGAGACCCGGGGTTTACATAAACCCCTAGCCTACCCCTCCATGTCCCTGACTTTCTTGTTTGCGTATTGGTTATGCGTACTCTGAGCATCCACCCAATGGTCCTGAATGATTGAACCTTTTCCAAGGACTCCTTTAACAAATCTGTCCCCCAAGGTCACACCTCAAACGCGTCGAACCACCCGATTGGAGACCTCCACTTCCTCCTGTACAAGGCTTCAAAAGGTGGTATACCAATGCTTGAGTGGTAGATATTGTTATAAGTGAACTCTTCCAAGAGTAAGAATTTGTCCCAATGACCCCAAAGTCTATCACGCACACCCAGAGCATGTCCTCCAACACTTGAATAGTGCACTCCGATTGCCCGTCTGTCTGAGGATTGAAGGTTGTGCTCAAGTCTTACCTCGTATCATACTTGGCCTGCAAGGTCCTCCCAAAATGGGAAGTAAACTAGTGCCCCTGTTCGATACAATGGAAACAGGCACCCCAAGTAACCGAATAACCTCCTTCACATACAACTTTGCTAGTTTCTGATTTGTAAGTCACCTGGATGAGTAAGAAATCAGCAAACTTAGTCAACATGTCCACTATGACCGAAATTGAGTAAAAGTTACCCTAGGTCATGGGAAGACCAATCACAAAGTCCATATCTATCCTTCGCCATTTCCACTCGGGAATAGGCATTCGCTAAAGAACTCCTCCAGGCTTTTGGTGCTCATACTTCACCTACTGATAATTTAAATACTGAGCCTTGTACTCCACAATGTCTCACTTCATCCTACCCCACCAATAATGTTGTTTCAAATTATGGTACATCTTTGTGACTCCGGGGTGAATGGAGTACTTCGAGTTGTGAGCTTCTACCAAGAGAGTTTTAATTAGCTCACCAACTCGGGGATCACGCACCTGCCCCTTTATTCTCAAGACCCCTTCATCATCTAACATTGTTTCCTTGGCCTCTCCCTGCAGGACTTTATCTCTAATTTTTCCCAGCTTTTCATCTTCAAACTCTTTGGTTTTGATTTCCTCCAACAGCAAGGATTTAGCCTCCATATTGGCTAACACTCCACTAGCTTCTATAAGCGACAACCTCACTAAGCTATTTGCCAAGCTCTAGACATACCTGGTCGTCGGCCGTTGAGTAGCCTTCAAGCAAGCCAGGCTGCCCATGCTCACTGTCTTTCTGCTCAACGCGTCTGCCACCACATTAGCCTTCCCTAGGTGATATAAGATGGTGATGTCATAATCTTTAAGCAGCTCTATCAATCTCCTTTGCCTCAAATTGAGATCTTTCTGAGAAAATCCATATTTTAAGCTACGATGATCCGTGAACACCTCACATCGATCTTTATACAGATAGTGCCTACAAATTTTAGGTGATAACACCACCGGTGCTAAATCCGGATCATGCGCGGGTAGTTCCTTTCTTGCACCTTCAGCTGTCTCGAGGCAGACACAATAACCTGTCCTTCCTGCATCAACACAACACCCAATCTAGACGATAAGGCATCACAATACACTACAAAATCTTTACCTGCCACGACTAACACTAGAATAGGTGTTTTGGTTAGCAAAGTCTTTAGTTTTTGAAAGCTCGCTTTGCATTCCTCAGAACACTGGAAGGGAACATGCTTTTGTGTCAATCTAGTCAATGCCGAAGTGATGGAGGTGAATCCCTTCATGAATTGATGGTAGTAATCGGCCGGCCTCACAAAATTCCATATTTCTGTCACATCGGTTGGCCTTGCCTAGTTTCTTACCTCCTTCACCTTCTGTGGATCAACTCAGATTCTCCCTTTGGAAACCACATGCCCCAAAAAAGACACTGATTCCAGCCAAAACTCATACTTGGTGAATTTGGCATACAATTGCTTCTCCTCCAACAATCCTAGCATAATCCTTAAATTATTTTTGTGCTCATGCTAGGTCTTAGAACACACCAAGATGTTGTCAATAAATACAATAACAAAGAAATCCAGGTAGGGTTTGAAAATACCATTCATAAGGCTCATGAACGCGGCCGGAGCATTAGTGCATCTGAATGACATGACCAAAAACTCATAATGCCCATATTTGGTTCGAAAGATTGTCTTAGGAATATATTCAGCTCAAACTTTCAACTGGTGATAACCCGACCTCAAATCAATCTTTGAAAATATAGTCGCTCCCTGTAACTGGTCAAAATGGTCATCTATCCGAGGAAGAGGGTACTTATTACGAATAGTTACCTTGTTCAACTGGCGGTAGTTGATGCACATCCACATACTACCATCCTTCTTCTGTATAAATAGAACCGAGGCACCCCACGATGACACACTCGATTTAATAAATCCTTTACTAAGAAGCTCCTGCAGTTGTTCCTCGAGTTCTCTCAACTCAGCTGGTGCCATTCGGTATGGAGGAATAGAAATAGGTCGGGTTCCTGGTTCCATGTCTGTACAAAATCAATATCACAGTCCGGAAGCATGCTAGGAAAATCTACAGGGAACACCTCTAAAAACTCACAAACAACCGAAATAGACTCTATTGAAGGATCCTCTGATCTAATGTCCCAAACATGCACCAAATACATTGAACAACCTTGCTCTATCAACCTACGGGCACAAATATAAGAGATAAGATTCTTAGGAGTGGGGCTACAATTCCCTTTCAACTCCAACCTAGATGACCCTAGACCCGATATAGTAATAGTCTTAACATAGCAATCCAGAATGGCGTGGTAAGGGGACAATGAACTCATTCCCAATATTATATCAAAATCAATCATGTCTAAGATCACTAGGTCCACCAGGGTGTCAAATCCAATGAATTCAATAATGCAGTCATGAACAACCCTATCCACTAACACAGAATCCTAGATAAGAGTGGACACACGAATAGGAGTATTAAGAACATCAAACATAAGATCACGACCCAAAGCAAAATAAGAAGACGCATATGAAAATGTAGAGCCCCAATCAAACAATGCAATAGCCATTCTATCTTTCATGAATATCATACCTGTGATAATCGTGTTTGAAGCCTCTGCCTCCGGTCTATCAGGAAAAGCATAGAAATAAGCCTGGTTACTAGCTTGAGAACCACCCCAATTGGGTTGTTCCACCCCTCTACCTATCTGGGTGCCACCCTTGCATACTTGAGAATGTCCTCTTCCATGTTGAACGCTACCTCTTGTAGTTAGCTGACCACCTCGTCCCAGTTGTGGATGATCTGATCTGAAAGCACTACCTCCCCTCTTAGATGGGGTCGGAGCTCAAGGAGCTGGGTGAGGAATAATGTGCCTGCCCTGCTTGAACTTGGGGCACCATAGCAAATGTGGCCATACTTACCACATTCATGGCAGACCTTCTCACTAACCGGCCTCGGAACTGGAACAAAAGAAATAGGATGAGCCCCGAGATCAGAACAAACCATCTGAGTACCCCTAACTGCACTTGACGATCATGGAGCTGTCCCAGGTGTCCCTCTGGCCAAAACCTACATGGAAAACTAAACAAGGCTCCCAGAAAAACCCTATGGTGTTGGAGCTTTCCCATAAGAACCACTAAAAGAGTCGACTCTCTGAGCCTTCTTCTCGGCATTTTTAGCATAGCCCTCCTGCCTACTCCTTCAACTTACTTCATGTATTCTACTACTTCCTGAAAAGTCTTGCCCAAAGAGACCATCTGCAGAGCTGGTACCTGGAGACCTACATTCAAGCCTTTAACAAACTAATTGATCCTCTCCTCCTCTGTAGGAAATAAGGGTGGAGAATATCTTGACAAGGAGTGAAACCAGACCTCGTATGCAACAACTGCTGAGCTCCCCTGCTAAATGGTAGTGAAATCATCCCATCTCCTATCCCTCAGAGTAAGGGGAACATATTTCTATAGGAATGTGGAGTAGAATTGAGTCCACGTAAACAGTGGGGATCCTGCTGGCCTGCACTCCACGAAATCCCTCCACCAAATCTTTGCATCACCCATCAGCTGGAAGGTGATGAACTCAATACCATACTTCTCTAATTCTCCCATCTTATGAAGCCGTTCGTGATAATCTATGATGAACTCATAGGAATCCTCTGCCTCTGTACCATAGAAGGTGGGAGGCTTCATCTTGGTGAACCTCCAAAATAGGTCGTGCTCTTGCCCTGTTGATCTTGGGCATAATTACATGCCCAAGTGCTATTTTATAACTTAATTTAGTCGTGTTTGTTAATTAATTAATTACACTCCCATGTGATTTTGTATAGTTCGTGCATGAACTAACCAATATGATTAGCTCATCGTTTTGTAGGTGAAAAATGCTTAGGAGGGAATAAATTGAATGATACACAAGCAAGAAAGGAGTTGGAAAGACATGGAGTGATAATGGAAAGAAGTAGATAGCCAGTGCCACTCAACGTTCCATGCCGCATGAGCTGCGTGCTCAGCAGCGTGCCACGACAAGGCAGCAACACTAGGCATTGTCAACTATCGAGTATTCTATGTGTGCCACGTGATCACGACGTGTGAAAGCCTGCGAGAGGCGCGATGGCCTACGTGCCACGCCCGAAGCCCTTGCCTGTACATTGTCAAGGCGAAAATTCCAGTAAGCTTTTGTGTTGCCTCCGTGTCACGAAGGAAAATCAGGGCGTTAGGGTCCGTGACACAGAGCTAGTTCAAGGCCGGCCGAAAATTGCAATTTTCCCACTTAGTATAAATTAAACACTTAGCTCCTAAATTCATTGATCACGAAATTTCTTGAGAATAACGTAAAGGAGCGACGGGAGAAAGGAAGAACTCTATGTAGGTTCACTAATTTTCATTCTTTTTTATCTATTCTTGTAAGTACTCTACTTGAATCATGTTTTTGAGTATTTGTACGAACATGAGTGGCTAAAACCCTTCCTCTAGGGTTGAGGCCACATGATATGATTGTAAATGCATGAATTCTTTGTGGTTTGAAATTTTAGTTGTTGTTTTGTCTTACATTCTTTATTATTAATGTTTTTATGCTTGATCACCATGAAAACAAACTCTTTTAGCTTAGGTGAAAGCTCGAAAGAGTAACCCTAGGCTAGAACATAAGAATATAGGGAGCAAGTTCTTTTCTTTACGATAGGATTTGCGGTTAGGAAAGAAATTATACCTAATTTGTGTTTCCTGGTTATTAAAACGGGATGAGCTAGACACAGACTTAGAATTTTCACATAACCGCTCGTAGAAGTAGTTGTGAAGATAAGTTAGGTTAAATGATTAGAGGTACAAAAGTGCATAATCAAGGAAAAAAACTCCGTAAACCACATCCGCGCAGTTAAATTGCTCACGAATTAGGACGTCACATCCCTTGTCAATGATGTAGGTGTTAGACTAGTTTGTCGTGTTTAGAGGCTCAAAAGACCATGAACATAGCATTTTAATTATGTGAGACAACAACTGAAATTCCCATACTCGAACCATTGTGAATTTTAGCATTGCATGATTATTAGGCATTAACTCTAGTTGCTTCTTGTATTGTTTCTCGAGTATTTTGTGATCACCCTTAGACTTAATTAGAATTTCACGAAATTTCAATAATCAACACTTGTGAAAGTTAATTTTAACTCTAGAACTTGATAGTTCGCTGAATGTGTCCAGTCCCTATGGGTTCAACATCTGGCTCTTAAAAAAGGGCCACTATATTACTTGTACGGCCGTGTACGCTTGCGCGTGCGCTGGGGCGCAACAAGTTTTTGGCGTCATTGCTGAGAACTGGCAAAATTGGTGAATTTCTTATTTTCTATCAGTGTCTAATTTTCTAATTTTTTGAAAAATAAAATTATTTATTAGTTTTAGATTTCTTTTATTTTTTTTTGTTTGATACCCTTCTTGACATGACATCATGGAACATAAATGGGTTGAATGGTGGATACTCATATTTTGGTGAGTCTTGTCTGAATTATGGAGGACCCCACTTGTGGCAGCACTGTCACACTTGCAGTATATGTGGTTGTTAGGATAGCCATTGGGATGGTTGTACATATTCATATTCCCCTCTCCCAAGACCCTGCTATAATCCTTCTATTGGTTTTGATGAGTACAGGAATGATGAAAAGAAGGACTTGGAACACTGATCTCTAATAGAAAATATGTTAAAACAAGTCCTTGAGCAGGCAGAAGTGATGAGGGAGTAGATGGAAGTAATGGGAGTTCAGACTAAGGAAAATGGCGAGGCCCTAGAGATGACAAGCACCAATTTCATGGAGTTGATGACTGAGGCTGAAGCTTACACTGATTTGCAAGTAACGGTCTTAGCCAATACTCAAGAGGGACTGGAAGGAAAAGAAAAGGGTGAGTTCTCGGAACAAGCTCAATAGTTAGAAGCTCCTGAGAGTCTCCGTGATGGTCTCACACATATGGCCAATCCATTCATGAAAGGAGAGATAGAGTTCCAACCATTTAACATTCATGTGGGTCAGATGTTCATGTGGAGAAGGTGTACACAAGTAAGGAGGTCAAGCACAATGTAGTTTTAGAGTTGAGGTGTACCCCACTCGAAGCATTTCTCGACATTAAGTTTGGTTGACAACCTAGAAATAGAGTCTTCCAAGCTTGTAGAGAAAGGTCTAGACGAGGAACAAGCCATGTATATTCTGAAATTTTCTGATTTCGAGAGACAAAATGACTTCACTTACGTAAGGTCCAATAAGTGCCAGAGGCGACATCTACTACTTGGTCCTTTCATTTTTTCACCACCACCCCTGGAGAATAAGAGAAAACTGGAGAAGAAATTAGGGGTGAGATTCATATCCTCAAAGTGGAGGAAAAAGTGGTGAAACTTGATGCGTCGTGCCGCGACGTAAAATAAGGCGCTGCTTGGGAGGCAACACAAGGGTACCACAGGTACACTTTTAATTTCATTTTGTGTTAATTTGGTTTGATTTTACTTTTATTGTTGTTGTTGTGGTGATTTAAGCACAGATTTAGGGGAAGTTTGAGTACCCTTAGAAGAGGAAGCTTAGGATCATGAAAGAAGATGAGTGTTGGGTCGATGACCCGCCTGTGCAGAAACGAAGAAAAACATGTTGTTAGCTAGGCCTAGAGGCCTCAGGGAGTATTTCTTTAGTATTCTTATTTGATTTTAGGATATAGCATGATTCAAGTGTGGGGTGAGGGAAATTTCAAAAGTGTATGCTTAATGAGTCACCGAATGGAGTAGAGACTGAGAAAGGTTCTAATAGGATTTGGGGACTGACACTAAAACTAATAGAAACATAAGGAGACATAAAAGATGACGTAGCCCCTGGATCTAACAATGCATACACATCAAGATAGAATACTCGTAACATACCTATGACCACATTTGGAGAGACCTCTTGCTCCTGATGAGATGAGAGGCATAAAATCTATTCTGACGTTGACCACCACTTGCACGAGTGGATGCACCCTGCTGAGCTGAGCGTTCTAGTGGAGCTGTTGAACTGGTGGCTAGGTCACAACCTCTAGTAAGGCCTTATCTGGCTAAATGGCAGTCTCTAAACAGATGTTCGAGTTTTCCAAACCCATAACACGTGCCTGAACCTGCTAGGCACTCTCAGGTGAGCCTCCTACCACACCTACCATAAAATGGAGTGTTGGGCTCTCCTAATCTACTCCCCTGACCTTTGGAGCCTTATGCCCCAGCCCTCTAATCACGCTAGGTTTAGATACAACACTGGCTGATGATTGTGCTGGGGCTGATGACCTCTAGTGGGACTGCTGGCGATGTCATCCACAGGACCTCTGCTAAAATAGTCCATAACCCCCTGTCCTGGACCTCTTGGCCTCTATCTCTTTCTCCTTCATCTAGTCCGTCTCTATCTACTGGGCGTATATGACCAATTGTGAGAAGTCTCGATCACTGTTCAACATAGCGGTCCTACACTCCTTGACCAACGAGTCTAATACCCTATTCACAAACCTGCTCATACGAGCTCTCTAATCCACAACCATCTCCGATGCATACTTGGGCAGTCGGGTAAACACCTAGGCACACTCTTGGATAATCTTGTGGTGCTGTTTCAGGTTGACGAACTCCGCCGCCTTCGCCTCCCTCAACTCCCTAAGGAAGAACCTATCCAAGAAGGTAGCCACGAATTCTTCCCAACTAACTAAAACTACTCAGACTGCTCTACCATCCTTCCACTGGAGGTACCATATGTAAGTAACCCCCTTCAACTAATAAGAGGCTAAATCTGCAATCTCCTCTCCGGTCACTCCCATAATTTGGGTGATCTTATGCACCTCTGAAATAAACTCATGCGGGAGCTCATCCACTTTCGACCCCAAAAACTAAGGTGGATTCATCCAGAGAAAATCTCGAACTCTATCCATCACTGTGTTCCCATTCTTAGGAACATGAGCCATTGCCTACTGATTTACTTGAGCAGTCATTGCCTATGCCAACATTTAAAATGCCACTCTAAACTAGGCATGAGTGACCTACTCGGACATAGGATCTGCTGTGTTGGTGGGGCTTAATGATGCCCGTCTCCATTGCCATTGTCATGACCATTTGCATTGCAATTCCTTCTTACATTGACTCAACATAGAAGCATGTTTCTGCAAATGCGTATAGCACAAGTTAGAGGGATAGAGAAATACTTCATCACACGACATTGATCATGAAAGAAGAAAAGTTTTCTAAAAAATCTTGTAGCCTCCTCCCCATAAGTGTGGCGTGCTTCACACCTATGGAAAAGACTTTAATCAACGCTTTCAGACACCCTAGGACACTCTAAATCTTTTAATTTTATACCATGTTTGTCACGACCCGAGCTGAGAACTCGGATCGAGATACGGGACATAGAACCATGAATGGCTCCAAGTCGATCCATGACATGAACTTAATAACTAAAAGCATACATCAAGTGGAATCTGATAACTGAAACATGATAAGTAAAAGTCTGAATAACCTAACAATCAAAAATAGAGTCAACACTCGACAAATCTCAAAATCTACATAATGTCTTATAAGCTGACGGGACAACATCCCCAAGTAGCTCGCTAAATTTTGAAACTGAGCATAACATAATCAAACGCTAAACTGAATGTCCTCTTAAGATGAGGAATCACCAACTAAGGGAACTAAACTAAACTACGAGAAGCTGGAGTAACCACAAAACTGAGTCTGATCATCCGTACCTGTATCATGAAATGATACAACATAAAGTATGCGGTCAATAGTTGGAATGTATGAAGTATTCACGGTAAGTTAAACATGATGATTAAATGTTAACTAAAATCACGCATATAAACATAAATCATAAGATCATGAGAGTAAGGACTACATGCTTAAAACTAATTTTCAAATAAACTGGATAATTTTTATATCAAAATAGTTCCTAAATATAATTATTCATTTATTTCAAGAACTAAAATTATAAATTATTAATAATTGAGGAACGAAAACCAAAAAAAACAAAAAAGGGAAAAAACGTGTACTCTGTTTCTCAACAGTTACCACTTGCTAGAAGTAGTGGTGACAAAATTCAAAATCCAAAATGGATTACAGAGATTCAATATGTATATTTATATAGTGGACAACAAAGACCAATGCCAACAAACAAATCTTTTCTTCATTAAAAAAGAAGGTGAGTTAACATTCTCTATAAATTCTTCTCTTTTTGTGTTGTTTCAGTGATGAATTTTTCTTAGAACTTCGTTCAAGTTTTTGTAAAGCATAGAGTTTTCTCAGTTTTTTTCTTGAAAATTAATTTTTGTAAAGCATTCTGTTAAGCCAATTTTTGTTTTACAATGAACTCTACATGATTGTTGTTATATATATATTCATACATATAATGAGGCTGAACTATTTCTTTCCTTAAATATTTGTGTCGTCCTTAATTGATTTGTTATTTATTTAATTCAAGTTGAGAAGGGATCAATAGTTCAGTAGCAAAGAGGAGGCATATAAACACGAGAGACACACATTGAATTCAACAATCCTTTTTTTTCTATTACGATGAAGAACAGTGATGGTGGGTTTGGTTGTTTTGAAATCTAATTTAATTTGTTATTCAATTTTTTCCCATTTAATTAACTTGTTCTTTTACATTCAGACCTAGTAAGTGTTACTGCTTCAGGAAGAGATGCTTGATTATTTCTCCCATCATGAATTTTAAATTATTTTTCATTTGTTTATTTTATCTCTTGTTTGGATATTAGAGCATAAAATCTATTGATATGTGTATGATATAGTGACATCTCACAAACACACACACGCGCGCGCTCGCGTGCCCTTGCTTCTGTAGTAGAATTAATTTTTATTTTGTTCACTAGATTTTGAATTGATGGTCTCATGTATTAATGTTTAATGTTTAATGGGTAGTTCCAAATTTGTATGACTAAATTCTCAAACTAAGTTTGGCATAGGCAAAACAAACCATGATTTGAAAAATTCCTTTTTTGTTTTTTTTGTTTTAATCCATGATGCTCAATCTAAGTTTGGTACGACTAAATACCCCATCTAAGTTTCGCACAGGGAACTAAAATTATTATCCTATTGCAGTCTTTCTAAAGACCAAGTCCATTTATTCTTTTTCCATGTTTGTAGTATTGATAAAAAGATTTTCATATGTGATATATGCATGATATGTTCTAATTTTTTGTTTATTATAAGGAGAAAGCTTCATGTAGTGAATCAACTCCCAATTAATTGAACTCTTTTTTTCATTATAATTCTTTATTTTTCAACTTTGAACCCATTAGTACAATCGAGGGAAGGTTCTACTTTTCTTTTAGCATGAATTATTAAATTTGGATGTATAATTTGGTGATCTTTCTTTTTGTATAATTTCTCAGCATCTTTGGAATGACATTGAAAATGAGAAGGAAAGAAAAGGAGGACTTTAAGAAGACAATGCAGAACGAAAAATCTGATGTCGACAGTGATGGGAAAAAGGGAAAAGAGATTATGCAAAATCAAAAATTTGATGTAGACAGTGACAGAAAAAAACAAAAGGGTCAATGTGGCTCTGTCGAGAAGACTATAGTTGACAAAAAACAACAAAAAGACATAAATGATAATTAATTATAAATTATACATTTTACAAACTTATGTCAGTTTCTATTTTTTTTCTCTTTTTGGATGGAATGTGTTACTGGATGAGGGAGGAAAAAAATGTTGCTGAATGAGGGAGGGAAAAATATAAGTGGTAAAGGCGTACCCTAAATTTTAAGTCAGCAAGTACAGTGTCCTTTTTGGGCATAACTTGCTTATCATTTTTTTAAAAATAATTTTTGGTTATACATTAGAATTATATCACTCAATTATGTCCAAACGCCTGCTTAACATAAATATATCATGTTGTTTTATAAATTTTGGTGAACTTCATATAGAGGAAACTAATAGACCTGGAGCAACTATAGATAGTGATGATGATAAGAGTGGGATTAATGTATTTTTCGTCATCTTTTTCTCTAGACTTAAGCAACCAGGACACTTTACATTCTTATGTCACCCTCATCTTTTATCCTTGAGAATCAATTTGTGTGAAGTGTGCTAAGGAGGATTCGGGACCTCTCTTCATAAATAAAATGATATTGTGCAAAGCCCATCACAAGCAAAATGACTAAAGGTATTACTTACAATAAAGCATAAGTTTTAACTTCCTCCGGTTATGCTTGTAGTGAGTTCTCAACATGTTATATATGCAACTTGGCAATGAAGATGTTGGGATTTTCGATCATCAAAATGATATTACAAAAGAAAAAGGGCAGAAGGTACTATTAAAGGACTTAAATTTTTTCCCGTTTTCAACAATTTTGGCGGTTAAGTTATTTTATATTCTCTATATTACTTGTGCCTATTGCAAGACTATCCTCCACCGAGGTCAGCTCTTCACCTAAAGGTGAAATAATTTTCACATAGAATTGCATAATTGAACAATCACTCTTAGTGCTTACTGCCTAGTGGGACATAAGTTCTTTAGAAACTGAAGTCATGTGAGACATAATATTGTTTTGCCAGGGCCGTAGTTGCCATGTAAGCACAAACAATGATTATTCAATTATGCAATTATAGTGCTTACTGCCTAGTGGGACATAATTTCTTTAGAAACTAAAGTTGTGTGTGACATAATATTATTTTTCCCGAGTCATAGACACCATGTAAGCACTATTGTTCAATTATGCAATTATATGGTGGCTATGACGATCTGGGAAAAATTATATTATATAGTGGATAGAAATCTAGGTAAATACAAATATAACTAAGTAACCTCTAAAGCGTCTGCCTACGTCAACATCACTTTCTTAAAAAAATTATTTTTAATGCAGATTGAGTGATTCCTTCTATTGGGGGAGCTAATTCTGTTGACATGCATGCACTGGGGTATCAACTGGTGATAAGATGTTGCCAATTATAGTTTTATTAGACTATTATTTTATTTTCTTCAGCTTTGAGAATTTTATGGTGATGACAAAGGATTTTTAAGTTCCTTTCTATTTATTTTGCCTTTGAGATTATACTTACCAAACTGTTCCTTTCTAATTTAACTCATCTATTTTTAAAATATAAAACAACCGTCTTCGCCTTTTACTTTTTTGTTGTTGTACAGTCCATATTTAGTCATATTCCAGATTTCATAGTCCTCTTGCCGATGAGATTCTATCTCAATGTTAATGATGTAACGACTTGATAGTAGATTGATAATAACAAGCTAAAATATTTTTAGTTAACTGATGTCGTTTGATATAATGAATCATTTTGGTCCAAAAGTTTAACTTTCTAGTGAGTTACATTTTTAAACTAGATGAACATTTATTCATGAGACGCTCCCAACCTTAAAACCGACCCAGTACAATGCCTATCTGCTTCGTGCACCGTAAGGCAATGGATTTTCAATTCATGAGATCCTAGAACAACATAGTAGAGTAGCTTAAATTTAATATTCAGGCTAAGTTTATAGACTTTGATGATACAAAATATAATTTTGTGATTTGCCAATAAAAAGAATAGTTTTGAAACGTGAAAGTTAAAACTAATCCTTCTTCTATTTATTATTTTTTCCTTCAAGAAAATCAGTATTAAATTTAGTTTGTTATTTTGAAGAAATCCATATTAAATATAGTTTTCTATTACAGTAATAAGACTGACAGTCTGATATTTCAACATAGTTATCGCGTGAAACTTTTGGTTCCGTAATTTTTAGCTAGTTATTAATAATTATGATTTTGGTCCTTAAAATGTATGATGCAATATATTTAAATTTAAATTAATCAACATATTTGTTTTCGGTCACTTTACATAAGAAATATATTATATTTGAATTATTTCTATAAGTATCAAAGTAGTGAATACTGAAATAATTAACAAGATAAAAGTAACAAATATTATTAGTCTGTTCTTGGATATGGCGGTCCAAACAAAGTCACTCGGAAAGCGAGTAATGAGTGAACATGAGAGTTTTTTGTGTTGTAGAGCTTCATAGTAATAGCTAAAGATTAATGAAAATTGCGATGAGATACAACTGAGGAATCGAGACCCCGTGATCATCTAGAGTTGCATGTTGTTCTCGTTTGGTATAATGTAACTGCTGAAAAGGATCCCAAATTCTTGGGAATGATCACAGTCTTGAGCTTATCTCGACCTACAATTGGGATATCCGGAACAATAGGGATTGTAGGTCTACACCTTCTGAGGATGTGGACAATTTTAAGGGACCAACTCATGGGTTGAGGCCGGTACCGCCTTTTATGTTTCAAGTTTTATTTGTCTTCAATCTCTATGTGTAATCGTCTACTATATCCAACTGTTATGTTCGGATTTTGACTCATACAATTCCCCACCCTAAAACTGACCCGATACAGTATATCTCATTTTCTTCATGCATCAAAAGGCAATGAAGTTAAATTCATGAGATCACAATGTAACATAGTGGAGTAGCCGCGATTTTTTCTAGACTTAGTTAAGAGATTATAATGATGCAAAACATAGTTTTGTGATTTACCAAACAAAATATAATTTTATGACATGTGAAAGTTAGAACTAGCTAGCCCTTCTTATATTTGTAATTTTTTTCCTTCAAGAAAATATGTATTAAATTTAGTTCATTATTTTGAAAGAGGCTTAAATATAATTATTCATATATCATAAGCAGGGGCGGACCCAAATATATTATTCCGGATGCTCGAGCACCTATTGACCCTGGCGCGAACTATATATTCTTATGCATAAATTTCTTACAATTAAGATATAATGGCTGAATAGCACCCACTAATTAAAATGTGGTGTGGGTGAGAGTTGGTTGAGCGTTGGAGTTAAGGGTCATAGTCGGTGTAATGTTGAGGGTTTGAAACCATATTAAAACAATTTTAAGAGCTCCGTTTTCTCTTTCTTACTTGAGTTTTCCTTCTTTTTCTCCTATAAAGCTTGTTCTCTTTTTTTTTTTTTTTGTACTTTCTTTATTCCTATTCTTCTTCTTTTTTTCTTTTTTTTTACTTTCTTTGTTCACTTTTCTCTTTTAGTTTTTAAATTTTTTTCAGAGATCCATTTTCTCTTTCTTACTTGACTTTTCCTTCTTTTTCTCCAATATCGCTTGTTCTCTTTCTTTTTTCTTTTGTACTTTCTTTATTCCTATTCTTCGACTTTTTTTCTTTTCTTTTTTTTACTTTCTTTGTTCATTTTTCTCGTTTAGTTTTTAAATTTTTTTCAGTAACTATTTTTAATTATTGTGATTGTGTTCAAATAATTTTTCTCTTATATGTTATGCTAGGTAGAAACTTTACGTTAAAAGAAAGATCAGCACCCATGACTTTATAATTCTAGATCCGCCACTTATCGTAAAGATTAACATTAGAGTTATTAATAGTTGAGTAATGGAATCATAAAAAAGAAAGAAAAAAGATAAGGTTTGAAGAAAATGTATACTCTATTTGTTTCTCATTGCCTCAATAGTCACGCCTTTTTCGGAAGCAGAACTCATAATCCAAAATGGATTATATATATACACACACACACAACTTCTAAACTAATACAATACCCACAAACCAACCCTTTTTGCAAAAAGGTGAATTCACATGATCAACAATTTCACATGAACTGATGAATTTTTCTTTCTCATTTATTTTCTGAAAATTTTTAGCGTTTTCTATTTTAATTGCATTATGTTCGCCAATTTTTTTTTTTTTTTGAGAAAGTCCCTGGATGATAAAAATGGAATTTTTCTTTGAATTTGCTCAATCTAAATTTTGTGAATCTTTGTTCATAAAAAAAAAGAACTTTTCCTATAACGAAAGGGGAAGGTTGGTATTATTGAAGCTCTTTTTCAAAATAGGTAAATGCTAATACTAATTTTTCGGTAAATTTTTTTGGGTGCCAAAGTGTTATCAATTAGAGTTTCTTTAGTTAGACAGTTGGTTTTTAATTTTTTAGATTTGAGAACTTTGTTGTTAGTTTCTTATTTGTTTCAGGATAATCTTTACTCGATGATTTTTCTTGAGAATTTATGGTGAGGACAAAGGATTTTAAAGCATTTTTTGATTATTGGTGTTATTATCTCTCCATGGTTTCCTCTTAATTTTTCTTTTCGAATACAATTTGAATTGGGCTTGGCAAACAAGCTAGTAATAATTGAATGTTCTATGTGAATTAAAGTGCATATAGACAATGAGTTTGATCTTTGAGGTACTATTTATCCGCCTAGTTTCAATATTGGTTTTTCAAGCGGTGTAGTACAACAAACATGGAAGGAATTGGTTGAAAATCAAACAATATTAGTGATATTTTTGGAAGATCTTATAATAGAAGAGGGAGATGAATTGGGTTATACCAAATTTTCGTCTAAGTGATGGACCAGGTTACTTTATCTTTTTTCTTGAGACTATTTTGTGGAATGTAAAGAATAATAATCTAACAAGACCATATTTTTACATGGAAAACACCGGACTCGCTAGCGTTAAAATCACGATATTTACCTTTGTAGGATTTGTCCCAAAATTCATTTAAATAACGAGTCTCAACAAAATTTAGATTACAAATAATTGCAACCTAAAAGACTACCTCTAATCTCTTGTCGCTACAATCACCAGACGTGATGTGGGGATGTAAGAAAGAGAAAGAAAGGGATGTCATTTCTCATACAATGGGTAATTAGCTCAGTGGTAGAACGTACCCCTAGTAATTGTGTTGTTATGCCTGGGCTGTGAGGGCTCTCAGCCACATAGATAGTTCAATGTGCTCATCGGCGCATGTACCTGAGATGTGGATCATTCACGAAACATTAACTTGGCGTACTGCTCCTTTTCAAATCGGAGTTTGAAACCAAACTCCTCCTCACAAGGATAGATGGAGCGATTCATGTGAGATCCCTCTTTCCTCAAGCTCCTTTACTAGGTTGGGCAAGCGTTGATGCCCTTACTAGAAGCTTGGTTCGATCAAGTCATAGAGTATTGAAAATAGGTTATATACTCCCAGTACTTACCGGCCTTCCCCAGTCCCTGAAAGCCCTCCCGGGGACTAGCCCACAACAAACTACTAAACCATGTGCATATAGTTATATTCAGATACAAAATATTGAAACCTAGGAATCACCTCCAATCTCTCTTACAACAATCAAGAAGAAAGTTGTAACCCCTCCAAGTTACATCTAACTTGAAGCTAATTTTTGCTCAGAAAAATACCTAAATAATGCTTCTAAGAAAGTTGTAAATAGTACAACTCAATAATAATCATAATACAAAGGCTAGAATTGAAAGACACTATGAAACATGTTCTTTAGTTTGGTCATTTATATCAACCTCTGCACTTGATTGGATAAACAGGAAATTAAGAATTATCTCCTATTATATGCTTTGATTTCTGCTATTTCTGTCAGTATAGGTATGTGAGTCTTTTCAATAAAGGGCTTGCACATTTGTTTAGGGGAGGTTCCATAAATACAACTTTTTAAAACTCTAATTACAAAAATTACAACTATTATTTTAATTACATAATATACAATATATACTTTATACATGATTAAATTGATTAATATTATAAATATGGTTATTTTCTATAAATGACATAAGTATTATTTTCTTTCATAATTTAAGTAGATTAAATATGATAAAAATTTGATGTGTATTATTATATTTAATAACATGCATATACTAAATATGCTAAATATGTATTTTTTTTAAAAGAAAATTGTCAATATTATCCTCATATTCATCATCCATAAAATTTTCTTTTAATTTAGTGTTTCACATAAAAAGATTATGAACATAACATATATTACACACCATATACTATATATTATATTATCCATATGTGCATCAATATATTATATTATATAATTAAAGCATATATGTGCATCTGTTTTTTATATTATGCATAATTTTTATTAATAAATTTTTATACTAAAAATTAACACCATACATATACTAAATATGTATTATTATATTTTTTTAAGAAAATATTTATATTATCCTCATATTCATCATCCATAAATTTTCTGTTTACTTTAATCTTTCACATATAAAGATTATGAATATAATATATATTAGACACCATATACTATATATTATATTATGCATATGTGTATCAATATATTATATTATATAATTGAAACATATATGTGCATCTATTTTTTATATTATGCATAATTTTTTTAATACAAAAATACCTTTGATGAACCTTTGGATGAATTTCACATTTTATTCAAGAAACTTAAAATATTTCGACAAAATAAAAATAAGTTTTAACAAATCACAGTCGATTTATAAAAAATGAAGAAGAGAGGGATTCTTGATAAATGAAATAAAAATGGAGAAGAAAGAAGGATTTTTGAATTTTTTTAAAAAACAAATATGGAGAAGATAGAGAAATTTTCGGGAAAATAAAAATGAAGAAGAGAGAGACATTATAGGAATTTTTGATAAAATAAACATGGAGAAGATAGAGAGATTCTTGGGATTTTTAAAATTTTTGCAAAAAAAATAATATGGAAATGAGAGTATTTTATATTATTTTGTGTATTTAAATTATTATATTAGGTATATAATTTTTTCATATTTAATTAAAATAGATATTTTAGAAAATTAAAAGTTGTACAAAAGGTAATTAAAAAGATAAAATTTTAAATAACTTTTATTCATGTAATTTTATTAAAGAAGTTGTAAATTTTGTAATTTTGATTCTTAAAAATGGTATTTGTGTAAGAAATCCTATTTATATTTATAATAAATAGTGAAAGTAAGTTGGTTAAATAGAAATACTTTTAGGATAAGGACTAAAAGATGTGATAGTGTTTGAGATGGAGACAAACTCCTGTTGGGATGCTTCAAATGTTATCTTTTGAAGATAAGTTGATGTGAATTAGAAAATAGTGGAAAATAAAGTGGAGGGAAGAGAAAGTTGAAAAGTTGTCTTTTATAAGTGAACTTTTCCCTCATTGGCAAGGAAGAGGAAAAGTTAAGTGCTTATATTATGAAGCATATCCTCTAGCTCATATAGAGTTGAGAAGAGAGACACTCCTCGTGTTGTCATCATCGCTCGCCTTGACTTCGACTTTCAAGTTGGATTATAAATTTTTTTGGACCCAATTTATTTATTCCATTTCTCATTAATTACTTTTCTTTTTTCAATATTAATTTGCACGAAAATCAAAGTTATTCATGAATTTGGATTATAAATTTTTTTTGACCAAAAAAGAGCAGGTTTGTACAAAACCTGTACTCTATTTATTTCTCATTGCCTCAATAGTCACGCCTTTTTCAGAAGCAGAACTCAGAATCCAAAATGGATTATGGAGATTATATATGTAACTTCTCAAGAAATACAATACCCACAAATCGACCCCTTTTATAAAAAGGTGAGTTCACATTATCAACCATTTTACATTGATTGATGAATTTTTCTTTCTCATTTTTCAGAATTTTCTAGATTTCTAGCATTCTATTAGCCAATTTTGTTTTTTTTTTAAAAAAAAGCCTTTGGATGATAAAAATGAAGTGTTTCTTTGAATTTGCTCAGTCTAGATTTTCTGAATCTTTGTTCATCAAAAAAGAAATTTTCCTATAGCGAAAGGAGAAGTTTGGTATTATTGAAGCTTTTCTTCAAAATAGGTAAATGCTAATACTGATTTTTAGGTAAACTTTTTTGGTATTAGCTGGTGCCAAAGTGTTACCAATTATAGTTTATTTAATTAGATGGTTGATTTTAATTTTTCAGATTTGAGAATTTTGTTGTTGTTTTCCTATTTGTTTCATGATAATATTTACATGATGATTTTTCTGAGAATTTATGGTGAGGACAAAGGATTTTTAAGCATTTATTGATTATTGGCGTTATTATCTCTCCATGGTTTCCTCTTAATTTTTCTTTTTCAATATGTTTTGGATTGGGCTTGGCAAATTAGCAATAATTAAATGCTCTATGTGGATTGAAGTGCCTATAGACAATGAGTTTGATCTTCGAGGTACTATGTATTTGCCTAGTTTCTATATTGGTTTTCCATGGGGTGTACTTCAATAATAAACATGGAAGAAGTTGGTAGACAATCAAACTATATTAGTGATAATTTTGCATGATCTTATAATAGAAAAGGGAGCTGAACTGGGTTAAACCAGATTTTTGTCTAAGAGATTGACCAAGTTACTTTATCATTTTTTCTTGAGACTACTTTGTGGAATGTAAAAAACAGTAAACTAACAAGACCATATTTTTACATGGAAAGCACCCGACTCGCTAGGGTAAAAATCACGATCCATACCTTTATAGGATTTGTCCCAAAATTCATTAAAATTATGTGTCTCAACAAAATTTAGATTTCAAACACTAAAAACCTAAAAGGCTACCTCTAATCTCTTGTTTCTACAATCACCAGATGTGACATGGGGACGTAAGAAAGAGAAAGAAAAGGATGGGGTTTCTATCACTTTTGGCATAGCGGGCCCCTAATGTGAGGCTTGTACGATGGGAAATTAGCTTAGTGGTAGAGTGTATCCTTGATAATTGCGTCATTGTGCCTAGGTTATGAGGGCTCTCAGACACATAGATGTTCAATGTGCTCATCGGCGCTTGTACCTGAGATGTGGACCATCCAAGAAACAATAAGATGGCGTACTCCTCCTGTTCAAATCGGGGTTTGAAACCAAACTCCTCCTCACGAGGATAGATGGGGTGATTCGTGTGAGATCCCTCTATCGCTAAGCTCCTTTACAATGTTGGGTAAGCTTTGAGGCCCCTATGAGAGGCTTGGTTCGATCAAGCCGTTGAGTATTGGAAATAGGTTATATACTACCAGTAATTACCGGTCTTCCCCAGTCCCTGAAAGCCCTTGCAACGACTAGCCCACAACAAACCGCTAAACCATGTGGGTATAGTTATATTCAGATTACAAAATAATTGAAACCTAGGAATCAACTCTAATCTCTCTTACAACAATCAAGAAGAAAGTTGTGACCCCTCAAAGTTACACCTAACTTGAAGTTACTTTTTCCGCAGAAAAGTACCTAAATGATGCTTCTAAGAAAGCTGTAAATAGTACAACTCAATAATAATCATAATACAAAAGGTTAGAATTGAAAGACACTGTGAAAAATGTTCTTTCTTCTGGTCCTTTGTATCAACCTCTGCACTTGAATGGTTAGCTAGGAATTTAAGAATTATCTCCCATTATATGCTTTGATTTCTGCTATTTCACTTAGTAGAGGTATGTGAGTCTCTTCAATAAAGGGCCTACATATTTATAATAAATCATGAAAGCAAGTTTGTTAAATATAAATACTTTTAGGATAGGGACTAGAAGATGTGATAGTGTTTGAGATGGAGACAAACTCCTATTGGGATTCTTCAAATATTCAGTTTTAAAGGTAAGGTGATGTAATTCAAAAATAGTGAAAAACAAAGTGGAGAGAATAGAAAGTTGAAAAGTTGTCTATTATCAGTTAACTTATCCCTCATTGGCAAGGAATAGGAAAAGTTAAGTGCTTATATTAAGAAGCATACCCTCTAGCTTATATAGAGTTGAGAAGAGAGACTCTCTCGTGTCGTCGTCATCGCTCGTTTATCTTTGAATTTGGATTATAAATTCTTTTGTACCAAATTTATTTATTCCATTTTTCATTAATTACTTTTCTTTTTCCAATATTAATTTGTGCGAAAATCAAAGTTATTCATGAAAAGTTTCCATTTTGAATTTAAATTAAATTAATGACCAGTTACCTTCACTCCCAATAGGTACCTTTGATGGCTTTAAATATTCAGAGGCTTCGCCTCATTTCTATACACAACCGCAAACAAAGTTTATCAATATTCTTTATCCCCTCAAACTTGCATTCACTTTATTTTTTCCCTGAAACAAAGTAAGTGTCATATGGTTTACTCCATTTGTTGAGATCACTTAAGTTCTATAATTTTCATTGTTAATATTTTAGAACTGCGCTCGGTGCTATCCTGGAAGAAGTTAATTCATATTCTTCAGCAATTTTGAGGGGATTAAATTCCTTAAGTAAACGCAGTTTTCTATGGACTTAGAACTTTTTATTTTTATTTCTTCAACTTTATGCTTACTATCCTGAATACAGGAATAACAACTTCTTGCTTCATGCAACTGGACTTATGCAATGTTTAGGAGTCTTATTTCCTTCAATATCCAAGATCTTTTAAAAGACTCCCATATTTCTCTGATTCTTTATTCTAATTCGAGACTCCTTCATTTAGAGTTTTATCAACAGTCAAACTCTTTCATGGAACATGGAACTGTCGTATCTGATTCATTTAGTTAAGCACCTGACATGTTATTTATTTGGTCAAACCCAACTCTTTGGGCCCAAATTATTTTGTTAATCATCAAAACATAGTAACTCCAACAATGAGTAACTTGGGTTCACAATGTGACATTGTGGCTTCAATGCATTATCATAACTTTGATAAGAGTGTGGAGAATAGTGAAAACTTAAGCAAGTCGACACCTTAAGTATGACACCTAACTGATTTTCTGCAATGTCATCTTTAACATTTTAAGAAAAAAAAAAGCAAGTCATGTAAACTTCAATGAATTTCTATAATTTTTTTAGTGTTTATTTTGAAGAATCCTAATTTCTTTTTGAACTGCATTTTTTTAAAAATAAAAATAAAATAATACATAAGTCATGTAAATCATTGCTATGATATTTTATCTATTATGTATTATATTATTTTCTAGTGCACAAAGAAACGTGCGCTAGTAGAGTCCGAAAAAGGGAGACATCCCAAGGGGTGTAATGTAGACAATCTAGCTATGCTAATGCAAGTATTGGTAACTGCTTCCTTGTATTAAACCCGTAACCTATATGTCACGTGCAGACAACTTTGTTGGTAAATATGCAAGTGAACGAAAAGATTAATATTGCATGAGTTCTAGATTCCTCATGATGTTTGGTTTGTAGAATAAGGGATAACAATGTTGAAATAAAATATGAAATTAGTTTGTCTTGCCTTCGTTTGAATTTTTAATTTCAGAATTAATTGTGTTATTATTAGCATGCCGAGTAAGACTCATGTGGGTCTCTATTGAAATTATTAAAGATGAAAAGAAGAAAATCATCTACAAGATAAGAAATTACACTTAAAAGTGGCATTATGCATTTAATGGAATATGTCCAACAATTAAAACAACAGAAAAACTTTGAACAATTAGCAGGATTAAAGAGAGAGAAAGTTGACTAAAAAATAAAATAAATAAATAAGGTGAACTTCTTCGTAGTTGTTTACACTCAACAATTTTTCTTTCTAGGCATTACGTTTTTCTAAAAAATAAGGTTCCCTTTTTTCTCTATCACAGGTTGATGTTACAGTCCTTTTTCAGTGATTTATGTGATGATAGTTTTGATGGTTTTCTATGTACTTCATCCATTTTTTCATAGATTCTTTAAAAGTTTTGATTTGAGTTGTTTTATTTAATCTTTGATTTTTGAGACAGATATAATACTCTACATTCAGTTTGTTCATCAAATTAGTGACAGACAACTTATGTTGCAAAACAGAAAAATCCATTGTTAATCCTATTTAACGACAAATTAGATTGCTTATTTTGTATGTGTATATGTTTTCGGATATGAGGTTTATAAAAGTGCATTTTTTTATTTGCTAGAAAAAGATAATACTGTTAAGTGTATGGTTGGTGTTCTTGAAGCTTTCCTTTAAATTTAAATAGAATAGTCTGGTTATGTTTTATCTTTCATTCTCTTCTTTATTTTACCCGTTATCCTAACCTACTTATACAATACATGACAAAACATGGGAAAACTTATAAATCCTATAACCTGTCCTGATATAGGTAATCAATCCGTTGAAAGAGATGGCTCACGCTGGTAATACAATTGACATAATCATAAGATCCGTGTATCATCAAGTTCATACATTAGATGTTAATGATGTACATATTTTTTGTTGATATTAAGTTCCTTGGAGCTCTAGTCTTGGTCATGTCTTAATTTTCTTTCTTGTTCATGTCTTAATTTTCATTTGTGACGCAGACAAGTGTACGAAATTTGAAACAAAGAATAGTTGTAAGGGATGGGATTCCAATAGAACAACAACATCTAATCTATGGTGGAAGAGTCTTGCAGAATGATCAACTCCTTTCATCACACCGTATCCTTATTTCACTTTATATATCATCTACACTTCAGTAATTATGTGTACCTCTTAGGCATACCGCATGTGTTGACTTTCAGTTGGATCTTTGAGTGGCACTATGCAATTGAGTTTTTATCTTGTAAATAGTTGTAAAACATGGTTTCTAGTGGAACTTATGAAGCATTGTTTCATTTTAAGAAGTTAAATTCAGCAGACACGACAATGGTTTAGCTTCGATAAAAATGCAATATCCATCTCAACTATCTTCTTGAATAAAAAGATAAATGTTAAGGGTATATACTTGGCTCTAGTTATTACTACTATTGCATCACAAAAGAAAAAATATATTCTGAGTTATTACCTAGTATTTGTGTTGATGGAAGGTAGAAGGTACAATGTGGAATTGGTCAACGTGCTAGGGCACTCGCCTGGTCTCCATTATTATCAACAAAAAAATTTGTTGGTCTCGTCCAAAAAGGAAAATCTTTCCAAAATATACTGGTTACTGAGGCATTTTTTCTGTGTTCGAATTATTTCATTTCCACATTGGAGACTTAACACTAATTAGATATCCAAAATGGTGATACTTTATATCTGGTTTGCACCCATTAGAGCATGTTATCCTTTGGCAGTCTACCTAGTCTACCTAGTTTACTTAGTCGCCCAGGTTTAATGAACATTCTTTAATATGATGTTGTGTGTAAGTTGTGTTGACAATCTCCCTGGAAAAGTTTCTTATTGCTGTCTGTTGTACTTGCTTCATTTAGGTGTTAGTCATAGCCTAGGAGCTAGTAGTCCTCCTAACTCTTTACAGATTTTGTCAGCATACCTTCATGGGATAAGACGAGAATATGGTGCAAATGGTTAGTTTTATTCCTATTTTTCTTCCATTATAAATCAGTGGATCATAGACTAATGTCTTTTTCTCTTTGTGTGTTATAATCAAAAACAAGAAATCATATGCATGAGGTGCTCCGAAGTACATTTAATTCACCAGTAGAAATCCCAAGAGAAGAACAATTAGCGGGACTGCTATCTTCCACAAGGGATATGCTTATAAATCAAACTTCACAGTGCTTGCTTGTAAGTGGTAGCTCCAGTTATTTCTTTTATTTGAGAGAAATAGTTTTTCATTTTGTGTTCTTCTAAATCCCGTATCTTTCTTTTTAGGCAGATTTAACTTGAAACCTATCTTCCCAGATCCCGTATCTATAAGTATTTGACTGTAAAGTCAGTTGTTATGCTCATTAAGTTGCGGTTACTACTTTTAATCTATCACTTCATAAATGGAGCTTTCTTAGGAAGTCTTTGAATATACTTTTTGTAGCTATGTGTAAAAACATACCAATTGAGTTTGTTTTCAGCACCAAACAAGCCTTACTATAATATCATTACCTTAGCAAGACTTAATATAATCTATTCTCAGGTAGGGTAGAATCTAGAAGCACAGTTACGAGTTCTTGTGAACCCAGTAGATTTTTCATAATCCTGTGTATATATAAATCTACTTAATATCTAAAAATATTTGACTGTGAACCCAATAGTTATTGTCGTATTAGCTTGAGATCGTCGTAGGAATTCATGAACTTCAAATCCTTAATCTGTCTCTCTCAGCTCAGCTGAATATTTTGATTGATTTTCTTTGAAACTTCTGTGGAATAGGAATTGGAAGGTGATCTACATCATAATCTAAATGTGGCTGATCCAAGGATACGATTCAGAACCCAGTTGAATGCACAGAGAAGCGGGAGAATATTCTATTATCTAGGTGCATACTTTCTTGAACTTTCTCGGACAATGATGCAAGTAGAAATTGGTGGTAGCAGGGTAGGTTTCTTTGTTCTACTAAGTATGGTATATTTTATCTTATACTCATCTAATCATGTCTGACGTTGTATTCAGCGTACTGCCACCGTAAAGGTTGGACCTTCACTTTATATAACTGATGACTTGCATCCGAATCCTCTCTCAATCCAGGTAGTTTTTAGATTTTTATTTGCTCAAATTAACCTTTGTAAATCCAACATTCTTATCCTTGGCAGGAAAAAGATTATACGTTTGTCTCGTCGAGGCAGATCAACATTTTGTACAATTTTTATCTTGCTGAGCTGCATCATAGGCAAATTTCAAACAGAAGTTCTTTTCCAACTGAGAGTTTCCAAAATATGTCTTCTCAACTACAACATGAGCAAGATACTGCAATCATTAGACAACAGAACAACACTGAACTTATGGACGCACTTGGTAAGAAATTAAATAAAATATTCCTTTCTTGAAACTTTCACTTGATATTTCATACCAAAATAATAAACTGACTAGCTCTAACATCTAATCCATAAATATTAACGTGAAATTATAATGGCCCAAAATAGTATCATCACTTGTCAAGTTTCTTTTCAAGTCATAGCAAAGAAAGTGCAAGATTGTATGCCAGTATAGGGATGATGTGACATTTACAAAATCCCAAAAATAAAAAATCGTAAAAAGACAAATGATTGGGTGCTGGAATGGGATGAGGCCATATGGATTAATATCTACATATTCTAATTAGTTATTATTGTATGGTAGAGAATTTAGCATAGTTATAATATAATTTTCTTCCGGAATATAATTTTCCTGTTGAAGAAACTGCCACACCTAGAGCAACTATAGAGAATGTCACCGGGAACATGGAGATGGATGTTTCTTCTAGACAATCAACTGAAGAATATAGAAGTGCTCATGAATCGTCCTTTGAAGTATGCTTTTATTCCAATTTGAATTTGAAACTGGTCATCCTGCAACATAGATTGACCTTGAATGTTGTTTTACCCTTCTAAGCATTCAATGTTTGTGCAGCCTTCCGATGAAAATAATTCAGACTTCTCTTCAGCAAGATGATGTTGCACAAAGCCAACCTCAAACAAAATGGCGAAAGGTACTATTATAGTACTTGAGTACTCCCTCTATTCTAGTTTATGTGATAATATTTAACTAGGCACAAAATATTAAAATGAAAGAAAATCTTTTGAAAATCTTTTACGGCTATAAATTATCTTGTTAAGGGTAAAATGTGAAGTTTAGAGTTAACTTGTTAGTACTGAATACAAAATGGTATTTTTCTTTTTAGAACTGATCAAAAAAGGAAAGATTGTCACATATATTAATTGAAAGACAGAGGGAGTGATATTCTTCCAGTATGCTTAGCACTTGACCATCAGATAATTAATTATTTTTCACATATGATATTTGTTTTGCCAAGTAGCTATGCTGAAGTTCGTGTTTTACTTTTGCTTTTATGGATGCTTTGGTTGCAATACGGACATACATGACTACATTTGGAGTATCTTTGACTAAGATTATAAGTTGATTTACCCAATGAAATTATTATCAACTCTCTCGAAATATTTACTAGTAAAATCGCATCTGCAAACATAACAATACCATTTTGTGTCAAAATAAATTATTATCATTAGTACTATAAGTAATATAAGTAGGAGAAGATGAGATTTGAGTTTTTTTTTAGTTGTTCACATTCCAATAGTCAAAAGTTAGTAGAAACATAGGCTCTAAATTATTTTTCAAATTGGATTTGAAATTTTTATGGAAAAACACTAATTTTCAAACTAAAGTAAATAATTTTTATGGGTCCTAAAAAATACTTATTCATATATCATAAGAACTAAAATTAGAATTTATTTATAACTGAGGAGTGGAATCAAACAAAACATGCACTCTATTTCTCGGTGCCTCAGTAGTCACTACTTTTTAAAAACATAACTCAAAATCCAAAATGAATTACAGATATTCTTCTCTTTACACGCCCGAAGTAGACCAATGCCCACAAATGATTCATTTAATCCAAAGGGCCAGTTTTAAGCGTTTTTTTTATAAGGTGTTCACATTCCAATAGTCAAAAGTGAGTAGAAAAATAGGTTCTGAGTTGTTTTCCAAATTAAAATGCAAGTTCAAATTGAATTTGAAATTTTTATGGCAAAACACTAAATTTAAAATAAAGTGAAGAGAATTTTTATGGAAAAACCCTAATTTTCAAATAAAGTGAATTTTTTTTTTTGGAAAAAACACAAATTTTCAAATAAAGTGAATTGAATATTTATGGAAAACCACAAATTTTCAAATAAAGTGAATTGAATATTTATGGCAAAACACTAATTTTCAAAATTAAATGAATTAATTTTTTATGGAAAAACATCAATTTTCAAATGAAGTGAATAATTTTTATGTCCAAACGGGTTCTAAATATAATTATTCATTTATTGGAAGGATTAAAATTAGAATTTACTAATAATAGAAGAATGAAAACAAAAAACAAAAAAAAATGTACACTTGGATTACAGAGATCCAATCTACATATCTATATAAAGGAGGGACTTAGACCTGCCTAAGTGTCATCCGTCATATTCTAGGAATCTCATTTATCCTTTTTCCTGTATTTTCTCCTTTCTTTTCCAGTCTATTTATTAAGATTAAAAAAAAAAGTTAACCCAACAGTCACGTTTATTCATCCTGATAATTGACGTCTCTTCCTTTAATAACTTCTGCCAAAAGTACTAGCTTCCTCCTCCTCTTCCTTTTCCTCCCTCTCTGCATCTTCTTTCGCATCTTTCCCTCTCATCTTAAAAAGAGTGAGAGATAAGTTGATACATCAAATTTTTGGGGATTGTTGATCAAAAAAAAGTTTTCTTCCAATCCCTTTTACATCAATGGAGAAATATTAGTGCAGTAAAAAGAAGTTAAAACAAACTTGGCTGGAACATTGAGTTTATTTTAGGGTTTACTACCTCAAAAGAGGATAAGAGGCAAGGATTATTCTTCTCGATTAGGAATTTTATCCAAATTTATTCCTCGCCACCAAGGTAATTCTTCTCTTTTATCTTTTTGCGATTTTTGGGTTTTCTTACATGTTTTGTTGATGTTTCATTTATCTTCTTCCAATTCCTTTTATATCAATGGAGGAATATATAGTGCAGTAGAAAAATGTTGACACGAAACTTGGTTGTAATATTGAATTTATTTTAGGAATTACTACTTCAAGCAAAGCCCAAAATGGCATAACCAAATAATTGTCTTGCCAATGATGGATTTCGCGCCACGGAATGAATCGAGGAACTAAGGACATTAGAAGATAACGGATATGGATTATTCTTCATGATTAGGAATTTTGCTCAAATTTACTCCTCGCCCCCAATGTAAATCTTCTATTTTCTATTTTTACAGTTTTTAGTATTTTTTTAATGTTAGTTGATGTTCCATATATATTTAAATTTATATTTTTTAATGTTAGTTGATGTTCCATGTATCTTTAAATTTATATTCTCGAATACATGATTGATTTGGGTTTACAACATACTAAAAAATGCATCTTTTGGTTAATTTTTGCCTATTTATGAGATTAATTTAATCTTTAAAAAAATACAAAATTTATATTTTTACACTTGAAGGATTTTAGTAACACCTCTTATTTTCAAATTTTAGAAAAATAAGACGCGAAGATTTGACATACAAAAGTTTTAGGTTCTTCCACCCTTCTATTTCTGGTAGACTGCAACCAAATAAAAATGAGTTGGAGTCCTTTAGGAGTTTGGATGGTCCTAACAATAATTATGTATTTAAGAATAAGAAGGATGAGTTTTGTCGAGATACTTAGAATTAGAATAATTAGATGCTTAAAACAGTTAATGATAAGTTCTGCACTTTTTTATACGGATAAGAACATGAGTCTCTCCCTTAAAAATTAATAAGATATTATATATTGGGCAATACTTACCAATCACTTTCATAATAAATATAATAATTATTTATTGTCTATCATCGGAAAAACAGTAAGACTTGGTTATCAATCTTATTCAACAAAATGAAACTTGGCTGTAACATTGAATTTATTTTAGAAATTATTACCTCAATAGAGGATAAGGGACAAGGATTATTCTTCTCGATTAGGGATTCTGCCCAAATTTATTCCTCACCACCAAGGTAAATCTTGTCTTTTCTCTTTTGCGATTTTTAGTTTCTTTTGGTTAATTTATTTCCAATTTATGAGATTAGTTTAATCATTAATAAAATATACAAAAATTATATTCTTACACTTGAGAGATTTTAGTAGCACCTCTTCTGTTGGATTTTTGCGAAAAATAAGACGCAAAGTTTTGACATACAAATATTTCATGTTCTTCCACAATACTGTTTCTGCTAGACTGCAACCACACAATGAGTTGGAGCCCTTTAGGAGTTTGGACAGTCCTGACAATAATTATGTATTTAAGAATAAGCGGGAGTGTTTCTTTTGGATTTTGTCAAGGTACTTAGAATTAGAATAATTAGATGTTTAAAATAGTTTCAGGATAAGTTCTACACTTTCTTTTAAGGGTAACTCTTGATATTTTCTTATATTATCTGGAGTGAACTCTTGATATTTTCTTATATCATTGGTCACCAAGTTCTTCTTACACATTTGCATTAAATTATTACTAGCAGTTCAATTTTTATTATCTCCTTAATATGTGGATTCAAGATAACTTGATGCTGACATTTGTGTTGGAAAAAAGATTTACATATATAAATAACATGTTTTACCCTTGAAATGAACATGTTACCGAATTGCTATGTTGCTTCTCTTTTCAAGAGGTTCTGAATGATCAACCAAAATTAGTATTCAGCATTGAAGTTGTTCCTTTGAGTTATGGCTAATAGCACTTACTGATTCATTAGCTTAAACTTTAGTAAATCTTGAACTTTTTGTAGTATTTTCAAATGGAGAAGCTATAAAGTTCTTTTAATCTTCTAGGAAATTGAAAATTGTATGTGAATACTTTCTGTATCATTTTTTATTCCTGTAAGAAAATATATGTTGTTAGTCTAATTAAGTTCTTGGAGATGATATCTCCGTTGTATTTCTATACTTCAACCTACTTACTTGTGCCAATGCTATATTTCCATAACTTGCTGGTATTCTTAACATTGAAGAGTAAAAATAAATTTTTAACCAAAAAGTCAAGCATTTTTTGATTGAATTTTCATATTGTATTGAGTTTTACAGAGTTTACCAGTGATCAAGTCACAACCAGCATTCATGAGGGTCACAAAGCTATTCAGCAAATTTTATATTTTAAAGTATAAGAGAATTCTTATTGTTTCATTATTTCACCAAGGTATTGAAATTTTTTAATAATCTTTCTTCATTTTATTTAATCTTACTTTATATATCTCATAAATTGAGTTAATTTGATTTATAAAAGCTAAAGCAAAAATCTCCAATCTAAGACTATAGAGGAGCAAAAAGATTAGAGAAGATCTTATAAAGTAAAAGAAAAAAGAAAGAAGAAGACAACTATGATAACTTTTAAAATTTTTTATCGGGGTTCAATTCTCTTCTTCCTTTTGACTTCTACAACCGACTTGTAAAAGTTCATGTCCTTTATCCATCTATTTTGGTGATTTTGTGAAAAATTATCCTTTTTTTGTATTGAGCCGATTTTTTGAACCTTCAATTGTTGAGTTAGTGAGTTTGATAAATTTTTAATATTTTTTAGATCTGACCTCCATATATAGTTGCTTTTGTTGAGTTTTATTTTTGAAAGATACTGATCAAATTTTCTTTAAAGGTTAGATATTTTTAATCATCTATATGACTTCGCTACTGCAGTCTGCAGGAGTCATATTTCTATTACTATAGCTAGCAATTATTTACATAAGCTTTTAAACAATAAGAAGCCTGTTAAAGGTATAATAACAGATTGTGTCTATTACTATCAAACTTTTTTTTAACCCGGACATGAATATAGAAGCAAATATTCCTCATTAAATATGATTACATTAAATATAGATAGCTAGGTTCCATCCAGAAAATCACAATGGAATGATTTTTCCTTCTTATTTTGGGATAGTGAACGTTCCTCCTCTAATTCTATGTATACTAGTATTGTTGCATGCATTAGTCCATAGTTTATGGGTTATCTAATTTTTTCCCATAATGATTTGTATTATTTTTTTTGATGTAATAGTGGTAGGATATACATTGAAAGTCAATGCCATTTATTAGACCTATGAATTGAAATATGAAATATATGTTAATTGAGTATTTGTGCTTAGTTTTTGTTACTGAAATTACTAAAGGTACAATTGAAATTTTCTTTAAAAATCTAAACTGATATCTCTTGAAGATCAATTCAAATTCGGTATGCCTATGGTAAAAATGTAAAGACCTTAAAAATCTTATCAGCCTTTAATATGCTCAATGAATCATGACAAGAAGACGAGAGGTAACAAATTTTTGACATGGCTTCAAGGATGTTGTGTCGGACGACCCACTTAGGAACATGATTGGAGTGAAACTTCTATAATCCCAAAGACATATCAAGCCATAAAAATACAACATAATTGAATCCAGGTATAATATATAGTAAACTCTAGCTATGCACGTGATCTAGAAAAGGGTAAAAGACATTACTTCTCAGGGTAAAACATTCCTTTCAAGTTGTTAAGACGGATACCCATATTGTAGTTCTTGTTTTGTTGGTTCAAACGTATATGCATTTGAAATTTTCAACTTGTAAGTGCCATTTTACATGTCATAAACGGAACTTAATATGAACTAAGGGTTCGGTTGTTAGCCCATTTCATTTGTACATAAATTTAATTTTGATTTACTACACAATAAATTATTTGCTCACATTCTGCAGAGAAGTGTGGATAAATTTTAAGTTAAACTGCAAGTTGTAAATGCTTTTTGGACTAACATTGGAATAAAAGTATAGTTTTAAATTCAACTCTATCACTTTGGTATCCTGATTTATTATAAAGCACCTGAGGAAATTATTAATTTATTGAAATATTTTTCCCTTCAAGTACATATAATTAGTTGATTTTTTGTGCAATCATGACATATACTCCCTTTTATTTTATTTTAATAATTTCATTTGGGCCATTTAAATGGGGGAACATTTATATGATATATGTAATGCAAAAGAGAGGGGTGGACTTTCTACAAGGAAATATCAAGTTAAAGCTAGAATATCTATTCACCTTTTTTTCCACCTTTCTATTGTTCCTTTTACCAATAATTATTTATTTATTAAAAAAATTTAATATTTCATGTTGACATTTATTTGATTCTTCTAAAATTCAAAATATTAACACTTCCAGAAAGCAAAAGGCTAATAATAAAATAAAATCAAAGATGATTGATTCAAGGATGAATGATAATATGTTACTATCATTTTCTTTTTCTCAATTAACGTTTGTTACTATGTAATTGCATATGTAAGGTATATATCACTGTAGTTCTAAAGGCTGATAGATTTTCTTCATATTGTAGATATCATATTTTTATGGCTTGATACTGTAAAAAGAGAAAGTGTTGGTGCTAATTGATTGAAATAAATTTATATTTGTCATTTATTTAATTTATAAAGTAATTTTGCATGCATATTTATTGTTTAATCTATTTTTTTTACTTTGATTAAATGTATAAAAGTATTATTTCATAAAGTTAGTGGTTTCAAATGGCCGCGCGAAGCGCGGATACTTTTACTAGTTCATATATATAGGACAACAAACACCAATGCCTACAAATAAATCCTTTCTGCAAATCGGTGAGTTCACATTCTCCATAAATTCTTCTCTTTTTTGTGTTGATGTAGTGATGAATTTTTCTATGAACTTGGCTCAAGTTTTGGTAAAGCATAGAGTTTTCTCAGGTTATTTTTTTTCCTGAAAATCAATTTTTGTAAAGCATTTTATTAGCCAATTTTAGTTTTACAATGAACTCTACTTGATTGTTGTGATATATATACATAATGAGCCTGGACTATTTCTTTCCCTGAAGCACAGAGCTATCTGTCTTAACTGATTTGTTTCTTCATTTAGTTCAAGTTGAGAAGGGATCAATAATTTAGTATCCAAGAGGAGACATATAAACACTAGATAAACACATTGAATTCAACAATCTCCTTTGCTCTAAGGATGAAGGACAGTGATTATGTTATTGTGAGTTTGATTCTTTCAAAATCTAACTTAATTTGTCATTCAATTTTTTCCCATTTTATTTACTTGTTCACCTTTTTAATTTGTTTATTTTATCTCTTATTTTGATATTAGAGTATAAAATCTATTGATATTAGTATGAAATAGTCTTATCTCAGAAGTACACATACCTTGTGCACGACCCGGACACAGGTCAGGACCGAGACACGGAACCTAGAGTCACGAATGACTCCAAGTCGACCCATTGCATGAATATGATAACTAAAGCACATACTTCATGTAAAAGCTGATAACTGATAACATGAATAAACGAAAGTATGAATACATATCAACCAAATAGAGTCAACACTAACAAAGCTGAAACTCTACATATTGTCTGAAAAGCCTCTAACATAACTGAAGAGTCGATGGATAACATCCCCAACCCGCTCACTAAAATTCTGAAAATGAAAGTAACACAACTCAACAATATGAAGGTCCTTGAAGGGTGAGGACTCACAAACAAGAGAACTCGACTAAGCTGTGGAGACTGTCCAGCAGCGAAACTGAGTTTGAGCGTCTGAACTTGTATCATGAAACCATATAGAATAGAGTATGCGGTCAGTACTTGGAATGTACTGAGTTTGTAAGGTAAGTAAAACAGGTTGAGTAAGAATAACTGAAATCATGCACATAACATAAATTATAAAATCATGAGAATAAGGACTGGATGCTGATATCCGAAAATAGGAATAATCATAAACTGAATCTCATGTATTAATAGAATAACCCAAAGCTAAAAATAGAATCATATGTATTGACATAACTGAAATCATAAGTAAAAGCTAGTAAACTGATCATTGGGTCAAACCTGCTAAAACATAATATCATAAGTCATAAACATGCATAAAAGAAATCATGAGTAACAATGGGAGACTCGTCACAATCGACACTATCATGATAGAGCTTACGTGATGCCCCAACTATCACATTTAAATGGGCAGAGACATCCAAAGCCTTGCCAGGGCTAAGAACACTACCATGATATCGATATTAAGCTGAAGTCCTTGCTAATGAGGGAAACTCCCTTCAGATGCCCTAAATATATATATATATATATATATAAACCTACATTTGCACGTAGTTCAGAGACTCGGGGTTTACATAAACCCCTAGCCTACCCCTCCATGTCCCTGACTTTCTTGTTTGCGTATTGCTTATGCGTACTCTGAGCAGCCACCCAATGGTACTGAATGATTGAACCTTTTCCAAGGACTCCTTTAACAAATCTGTCCCCCAAGGTCACACCTCAAACGCGTCGAACCACCCGATTGGAGACCTCCACTTCCTCCTGTACAAGGCTTCAAAAGGTGCTATACCAATGCTTGAGTGGTAGATATTGTGATAAGTGAACTCTTCCAAGGGTAAGAATTTGTCCCAATGACCCCCAAAGTCTATCACGCACACCCAGAGCATGTTCTCCAACACTTGAATAGTGTACTCCAATTGCCCGTCTGTCTGAGGATTGAAGGTTGTGCTCAAGTCTAACCTCGTATCATACTTGGCCTGCAAGGTCCTCCAAAAATGGGAAGTAAACAAGTGCCTCTGTTCGATACAATGGAAACAGGCACCCCAAGTAATCGAATAACCTCCTTCACATACAACGTTGCTAGTTTCTGATTTGTAAGTCACCTGGATGAGTAAGAAATCAGTAAACTTAGTCAACCTGTCCACTATGACCGAAATTGAGTAAAAGTTCCCCTAGGTCATGGGAAGACCAATCACAAAGTCCATATCTATCCTTTGCCATTTCCACTCGGGGATAGGCATTCACTGAAGAACTCCTCCAGGATTTTGGTGCTCATACTTCACCTACTGATAATTTAAATACTAAGCCATGTACTCCATAATGTCTCACTTCATCCTACCCCACCAATAATGTTGTTTCAAATTATGGTACATCTTTGTGACTCCGGGGTGAATGGAGTACTTCGAGTTGTGAGATTCTACCAAGAGAGTTTTAATTAGCTCACCAACTCGGGGATCACGCACCTGCCCCTTTATTCTCAAGACCCCTTCATCATCTAACATTGTTTCCTTGGCCTCTCCCTGCAGGACTTTATCTCTAATTTTTCCCAGCTTTTCATCTTCAAACTCTTTGGTTTTGATTTCCTCCAACAGAAAGGATTTAGCCTCCATATTGGCTAACACTCCACTAGCTTCTATAATCGACAACCTCACTAAGCTGTTTGCCAAGCTCTAGACATACCTGACCGTCGGCCGTTAAGTAGCCTTCAAGCAAGCCAGGCTGCCCATGCTCACTGTCTTTCTGCTCAACGCATCTGCCACCACATTAGCCTTCCCTGGGTGATATAAGATGGTGATGTCATAATCTTTAAGCAGCTCTATCAATCTCCTTTGCCTCAAATTGAGATCTTTCTGAGAAAATCCATATTTTAAGCTACGATGATCCGTGAACATCTCACATCGATCTTTATACAGATAGTGCCTCCAAATTTTAAGTGATAACACCACCGGTGCTAAATCCGGATCATGCGCGGGTAGTTCCTTTCCTGCACCTTCATCTATCTCAAGGCAGACACAATAACCTGTCCTTCCTGCATCAACACAACACCCAATCTAGACGATAAGGCATCACAATACACTACAAAATCTTTACCTGCCACGGCTAACACTAGAATAGGTGTTGTGGTTAGCAGAGTCTTTAGTTTTTGAAAGCTCGCTTCGCATTCCTCAGAACACTGGAAGGGCACATCCTTTTGTGTCAATCTAGTCAATGCCGAAGTGATGGAGGCGAATCCCTTCATGAATCGATGGTAGTAATCGGCCAGCCTCACAAAATTCCATATTTCTATAACATCGGTTGGCCTTGCCTAGTTTCTTACCTCCTTCACCTTCGGTGGATCAACTCAGATTCTCCCTTTGGAAACCACATGCCCCAAAAAGGACACTGATTCCAACCAAAACTCGTATTTGGTGAATTTGGCATACAATTGCTTCTCCTCCAACAATCCCAGCATAATCCTTAAATTATTTTCATGCTCATGCTAGGTCTTAGAACACACCAAGATGTCATCAATAAATACAATAACAAAGAAATCAGGTAGGGTTTGAAAATACCATTCATAAGGCTCATGAACGCGGCCAGAGCATTAGTGCGTCTGAGTGACATGACCAAAAACTCATAATGCCCATATTTGGTTCGAAAGGTTGTCTTAGGAATATCTTCAGCTCAAACTTTCAATTGGTGATAACCTGACCTCAAATCAATCTTTGAAAATATAGTCGTTCCTTGTAACTGGTCAAAATGGTCATCTATCCGAGGAAGAGGGTACTTATTCCGAATAGTTACCTTGTTCAACTGGCGGTAGTTGATGCACATCCACATACTATCCTTCTTCTGTATAAATAGAACCGAGGCACCCCACGATGACATACTCGATTTAATAAATCCTTTACTAAGAAGCTCCTGCAGTTGTTCCTCGAGTTCTCTCAACTCAGTTGGTGCCATTCGGTATGGAGGAATAGAAATGGGTCGGGTTCCTGGTTCCATGTCTATACAAAATCAATATCACAGTCCGGAAGCATGCCAGGAAAATCTGCAGGGAACACCTCTAAAAACAAGCAAACAACCGAAATAGACTCTATTGAAGGATCCTCTGATCTAATGTCCCAAACATGCACCAAATACATTGAACAACCTTGCTATATCAACCTACGGGCAAAAATATAAGAGATAAGATTCTTAGGAGTAGGGCTACAATTCCCTTTCAACTCCAACCTAGATGACCCTAGACCCGATATAGTAATAGTCTTAACATAGCAATCCAGAATGGCGTGGTAAGGGGACAATGAACTCATTCCCAATATTATATCAAAATCAATCATGTCTAAGATCACTAGGTCCACCAGGGTGTCAATCCAATGAATTCAATAATGCAGTCATGAACAACCCTATCCACTAACACAGAATCCTCGATAAGAGTGGACACACGAATAGGAGTATTAAGAACATCAAACAAAAGATCATGACCCAAAGCAAAATAAGAAGACAGATATCAAAATGTAGAGCCCCGATCAAACAATGCAATAGCCATTCTATCTTTCATGAAGATCATACCTGTGATAATCGTGTTTGAAGCCTCTGCCTCTGGTCTATCAGGAAAAGCATAGAAATAAGCTTGGTTACTAGCTTGACAACCACCCCAATTGGGTTGTTCCACCCCTCTACCTATCTGGGTGCCACCCTTGCCTACTTGAGAATGTCCTCTTCCATGTTGAACGCCACCTCTTGTAGTTGGATGACCACCTCGTCCCAGTTGTTGACGATCTGATCTGAAAGCACTACATCCCCTCTTAGATGGGGCCGGAGCTCAAGGAGCTGGGTGAGGAATAATGTGCCTGTCCTGCTGGAACCTGGGGTACCATAGTAGATGTGGCCATACTTACCACATTCATGGCAGACCTTCTCACTAACCGGCCTCGAAACTGGAATAGAAGAAATAGGATGAGCCCCGAGATCAGAACGAACCATTTGAGTACCCCTAACTGCACCTGACGATCATGGAGCTGTCCCAGGTGGCCCTCTGGCCAAAACCTACATGGAAAACTAAATAGGGCTCCCAGAAAAACCCTATGGTGTTGGAGCTTTCCCATAAGAACCACTAAAAGAGTCGACTCTCCGAGCCTTCTTCTCGGTATTTCTAGCATAGCCCTCCTGCCTACTCCTTCAACTTACTTCATGTATTCTACTACTTCCAGAAAAGTCTTGCCCAAAGAGACCATCTGCAGAGCTGGTACCTGGAGTCCTACATTCAAGCCTTTAACAAACTACTTGATCCTCTCCTCCTTTGTAGGAAATAAGGGTAGAGAATATCTTCACAAGGAGTGAAACCGGGCCTCGTATGCAGCAATTGCTTAGCTCCCCTGCTCAATGGTACTGAAATCATCCCATCTCCTATCCCTCAGAGTAAGGGGAACATATTTCTCTAGGAATGTGGAGTAGAATTTAGTCAACGTAAACAGTGGGGATCCTGCTGGCCTGCACTCCACGAAATCCCTCTATCAAATATTTGCATCACCCATCAACTGGAAGGTGATGAACTCAACACCATAATTCTCTAATTCTCCCATCTTATGAAGCCGTTCGTGACAATCTATGATGAACTCATAGGAATCCTCTGCCTCTGTACCATAGAAGGTGGGAGGCTTCATCTTGGTGAACCTCCAAAATAGGTCGTGCTCTTGCCCTGTTGATCTTGGGCATAATTACATGCCCAAGTGCTATTTTATAACTTAATTTAGTCATGTTTGTTAATTAATTAATTACATTCCCATGTGATTTTGTATAATTCGTGCATGAACTAACCAATATGATTAGCTCTTCGTTTTGTAGGTGAAAAATGCTTAGGAGGGAATAAATTGAATGATGCACAAGCAAGAAAGGAGTTGGAAACACATGGAGTGATAATGGAAAGAAGTAGATAGCCAGTGCCACTCAACGTTCCACGCCGCATGAGCTGCGTGCTCAGCAGCGTGCCACGACAAGGCAGCAACACTAGGCATTGTCAACTGCTGAGTATTCTATGTGTGCCACGCGATCATGCCGTGTGACAGCCTGCGAGAGGCGCGATGGCCTACGTGCCACGCCCGAATCCCTTGCCCGTGCATTGTCAAGGCGAAAATTCCAGTAAGCTTTCGCGTTTCGGCGTTAGGGTCCATGACACGGAGCTAGTTCAAGGCCGGCCAAAAATTGCAATTTTTCCACTTAGTATAAATTAAACACTTAGCTCCTAAATTCATTAATCACGAAATTTCTTGAGAATAACGTAAAGGAGCGACGGGAGAAAGGAAGAACTCTATCTAGGGTTCACTAATTTTCATTCTCTTTTATCTATTCTTGTAAGTACTCTACTTGAATCATGTTTTTGAGTATTTGTACGAACATGAGTGGCTAAAACCCTTCCTCTAGGGTTGAGGCCACATGATATGATTGTAAATGCATGAATTCTTTGTGGTTTGAAATTTTAGTTGTTGTTTTGTCTTATATTCTTTATTATTAATGTTTTTATGCTTGATCACCATGAAAACAAACTCGTTAAGCTTAGGTGAAAGCTCAAAAGAGTAACCCTAGGCTAGAATATAAGAATATAGGGAGCAAGTTCTTTTCTTTACGATAGGATTAGCTATTAGGAAAGAAATTATACCTAATTTGTGTTTCTTGGTTATTAAAATGGGATGAGCTAGACACGGACTTAGAATTGTCATATAACCGCTCGTAGAAGTAGTTGTGAAGATAAGTTAGGTTAAATGATTAGAGGTACGAAAGTCCATAATCAAGGGAACAAACTTCGTAAACCACATCCATGCAATTAAATTGCTCATGAATTAGGACTTCACATCCCTTCTCAACGATGTAGGTGTTAGACTAGTTTGTCATGTTTAGAGGCTCGAAAGACCATGAAAATAGCATTTTAATTATGTGAGAAAACAACTAAAATTCCAATACCCGAACCATTGTGAATTTTAGCATTGCATGATTATTAGGCCTTAACTCTAGTTGCTTCTTGTATTGTTTCTCGAGTACTTTGTGATCATCCTTAGACTTAATTAGAATTTCACGAAATTTCAATAATCAACACTTGTGAAGGTTAATTTTAGCACTAGAACTTGATAGTTCACTGAATTGGTCCAGTCCCTATGGGTTCGACATCTGGCTCTAAAAAAAGGGCCACCGTATTACTTGTACGACCGCGTGCGCTGCGGCGCAACAAGTTTGGCGTCATTGCCGGGGACTGGTGAAATTGGTGAATTTCTTGTTTTCTATCAATGTCTAATTTTCTAACTGTTGAAAAATAAAATTATTTATTAGTTTTAGATTTTTTTTATTTTTTTTAGTTTGATATCCTTCTTGACATGATATTATGGAACACAAATGGGTTGAATGGTGGATACTCATATTTTGATGAGTCTTGTCTGAATTGTGGAGGACCCCACTTGTGGCAGCACTGTCACACTTGCAGTATATGTGGTGGTTAGGATGGCCATTGGGATGGTTGTACATATTCATATTCCCCTTCCCCAAGACCCTACTATAATCCTTCTGTTGGTTTTGATGAGTACAGGAATGATGAAAAGAAGGACTTGGAACACTGATCTCTAATAGAAAATATGTTAAACCAAGTCCTTGAGCAGGCAAAAGTGATGAGGGAGCAGATGGAAGTAATGGGAGTTCAGACTAAGGAAAATGGTGAGGCCCTAGAGATGACAAACACCAATTTCATGGAATTGATGACTGAGGCTGAAGCTTGCACTGATTTGCAAATAACGGTCTTAGCAATACTCAAGAGGGACTGGAAGGAAAAGAAAAGGGTGAGTTCTCGGAACAAGCTCAATAGTAAGAAGCTCCTGAGAGTCTCTGTGATGGTCTGACACATATGGTCAATCCATTCATGAAAGGAGAGATAGAATTCCAACCATTTAACATTCATGTGGAGTCAGATGTTCATGTGGAGAAGGTGTACACAAGTAAGAAGGTCAAGCACAATGTAGTTTCAGAGTTGAGGTGTATTGTACCCCACTCGAAGCATTTCTCGACATTAAGTTTGGTTGACAACCTAGAAATAGAGTCTTCCAAGCTTGTAGAGAAAGGTATAGAGGAGGAATAAGCCATGTATATTCTGAAATTTGCTGATTCCAAGAGACAAAATGACTTCACTTACGTGAGGTCCAATAAGTGCCAGAGGCGACATCTACTACTTGGTCCTTTCATTTTTTCACCACCACCCCTGGAGCATAAGAGAAAACTGGAGAAGAAACTAGGGGTGAGATTCATATCCTCAAAGTGGAGGAAAAAGTGGTGAAACTTGATGCGTTGTGCCGCAATGTAAAATAAGGCGCTGCTTGGGAGGCAACCCAAGGGTACCACATGTACACTTTTATTTTCATTTTGTGTTGATTTGGTTTACTTTTACTTTTTATTGTTGTTGTTGTGGTGATTTAAGCACATATTTAGGGGAAGTATGAGTACCGTTAGAAGAGGAAGCTTAGGATCATGGAAGAAGATGAGTGTTGGGTCGATGACCCACCTATGCAAAATGAAGAAAAACATGCTGTTAGCTAGGCCTAGAGGCCTCAGGGAGTATTTATTTAGTATTCTTATTTGATGCTTTGGGATATAGCATGATTCCAGTGTGGGGTGAGGGAAATTTCAAAAGTTTGTGCTTAATGAGTCACCGAATGGAGTAGAGACTGAAAAAGGTTCTAATAGGATTTGGGGACTGACACTGAAACTAATAGCAACATAAGGGGACATAAAAGATGACGTAGCCCCTGGATCTAACAATGCATACACATCAAGATCCAATACTCGTAACATACCTGTGACCACATTTGGAGAGACCTCTTGCTCCTGATGAGATGAGAGGGCATAAAATCTATTCTGACGTTGACCACCACTTGCACGAGTGGATGCACCCTGCTGAGCTGAGCGTTCTAGTGGAACTGTTGAACTGGTGGCTAGGTCACAGCCTCTAGTAAGGCCTTATCTGGCTAAATGGCAGTCTCTAAATAGATGTTCGGGCTTTCCACACCCATAACACGCACCTGAACCTGCTAGACACTCTCAGGTGAGCCTCCTACCACACCTACCATAAAATGGAGTGTTGGGCTCTCCTAATCTGTTCCCCTGACCTTTGGAGCCTTATGCCCCACCCCTCTAATCACGCTAGGTTTAGATAGTACACTGGCTGATGATTGTGCTTGGGCTGATGACCTCTAGCGGGACTGCTGGTGTTGTCATCCACAGGACCTATGCTAAAACAGTCCATAACTCCCTGTCCTAGACCTCTTGGCCTCTATCTCTTTCTCCTTCATCTAGTTTGCCTTTATCTACTGGGCGTATATGACCAATTGTGAGAAGTCTCGATCACTATTCAACATAGCGGTCCTAAACTCCTTGACCAACGAGTCTAATAGTCTATTCACAAACCTGCTCATATGAGCTCTCTAATCCACAACCATCTCCGATGCATACTTGGGCAGTCGGGTAAACTCCTAGGCAGACTCTTGGACAATCTTGTGGTGTTGCTTCAGGTTGACGAACTCCGCCACCTTTGCCTCCCTCAACTCCCTATTGAAGAACCTATCCAAGAAGGCATCCACGAATTTTTTCCCAACTAACTAAAACTGCTCAGACTGCTCTACCATCCTTCCACTGGAGGTACCATATGTAAGTAACACCCTTTAGCTAATAAGAGGCTAAATCTGCAATCTCCTCTCCGGTCACTCCCATAATTTGGGTGATCTTATGCATCTCCTCAATAAACTCATGCGAGAGATCATCCACTTTTGACCCCAAAAACTAAGGTGGATTCATCCAGAGAAAGTCTCAAACTCTATCCATCACTGTGTTCCCATTTTGAGGAACATGAGCCACTGTCTACTGATTGACTTGAGCAGTCATTGCCTACACCAACATTTAAAATGCCACTCTAAACTAGGCATGAGTGACCTACTCGGACATAGGATCTGTTGGTGTTAGTGGGGCTTAATGATGCCCGTCTCCATTGCCATTGTCATGACCATTTGCATGGCCATTCCTTCTTACATTCACTCAACATAGAAGCATGTTTCTGCAAATGCGTATAGCACGAGTTAGAGGGATAGAGAAATACTTCATCGGACGACATTGTTCATGAAAGAAGAAAATTTTCCTAAAAAATCTTGTAGCCTCCTCCCCATAAGTGTGGCGTGCTTCACACCTATGGAAAAGACTTTAATCAACGCTTTCAGACACCCTAGGACACTCTAAATCTTTTAATTTTATACCAAGTTTATCACGACCCGAGCTGAGAACTCGAATCGAGATACAGGACATAGAACCATGAATGGCTCCAAGTGATCCATGGCATGAACTTAATAACTAAAAACATACATCAAGTTGAATCTGATAACTGAAACATGATAAGTAAAAGTTTGAATAACCTAACAATCAAAAATAGAGTAAACACTCGACAAAGCTGAAAATCTACATAATGTCTGATAAGCTGACGGGACAACATCCCCAAGTAGCTCGCTAAATTTTGAAACTGACCATAACATAATCAAACGCTAAACTGAATGTCCTCTTAAGATGAGGAATCACCAACTAAGGGAACTAAACTAAACTACAAGAAGCTGGAGTAACAACAAAACTGAGTCTGATCATCCGGACCTGTATCATGAAATGATACAACATAAAGTATGCGGTCAGTAGTTGGAATGTATGAAGTATTCAAGGTAAGTTAAACATGATGATTAAATGTTAACTAAAATCATGCATATAAACATAAATCATAAGATCATGAGAGTAAGGACTGCATGCTTAAGTTTGAATCTAAAACATGTGTAGTTGTAAGCTAAATATCATATCAGAATAGAATGACCCAAAGCTAAAAATAGAAATCATAGGATTTGTCATAGCTGAAATCGTAAGTAAAAGCTCATAAACTGATCATTGGTTCAAACCTAATTGTAAAAAGAATATCATAATTCATGAACATGAATAACTGAAATCATGAGGAACAATGGGAGACTCGCCATAATTAACACCATCACAATAAAGCTTATGTGATGCCCCAACTATCACACTCAAGTAGGTAGAGCCATCCAAAACCTTGTCATGGCTAGGGATGCCACCATGACATCGATATCAAGCTGAAGGCCCCTTTCAAGTGGGGAAAATGCTCTTGAGAGGTCCCAAATAATATAAAAACCTACGTTGACGCGTAGTTCTGAGACTGGGGAACCTTGAACCTCAAGACTACTCGATGCTAGACACTACTCTCAAATACATACACAGTGCTCCTATGCATAGTCTGAAATCTAAATATGGGGAGTCATGACTCCAGAACATATCATAAGCTGGAGTGGGAGTCTTGACTCCAGAACATATGATAAGCTGATTTTATTTGCCTTGGCTAAATCATGAAAATATCTTAACTTGTGTGGGTTTGCCCAAATCTTAAAATCATGCATACTTGAAATAGACTTCATAAGTCAAAATCATGGATTCATATAGGAGTAATTTATAAATATTCATTTATGCTAGATATCTTATCATACTTGTAATCATAAATCATAAACGTGACTTTTCATAAACTTGCATAATAGGGCATAATTTTCTAAAACTTTAAATCATGAATTTATAATGAATTTGCATATAAAATCTACCCATACATCTTAAAACATGCTTTGGAACATGAGGGGAATTGACTCATATACATATCATAGAGAAATTCATAAAATTGAGTTAAAACCCTATAGGATAATAAACTTGAATTAGAATTTGAATCCATGAACTTCAGAGTAGATAAGATAGGTTATAAATTGTTTTTCAAATTGAAATAAAATGTCAAATTGGATTTGAATATTTTATGAGAAAACACTCATTTTAAATAAGGTGATTAATTTGTATGTTCAAACGTGTCCTAAAAATACTTATTCATATATCATAAGGAATAACATTAGAATTTATTAATAATTGAGGAGTGGAATCAAATAAAACTTGTACTCTACTGGTCGGTGCCTCAATAGTCACTACTTTTCAAAAATAGAAATCAAAACCCAAAATGGATTACAAGGATTCTTCTCTTTACATGCCCAACACCTACATATCAATGCCCACAAACCATTCCTCTATGCAAAAGGGCGAGCTTTAAGTTTTTTCATAGTTGTTCATATTTTGATAGTCAAAAGTGAGTAGAAAAATAGGTTATAAGTTGTTTTCCTTATTGAAATACACAACCTTCAAAATACTATTTTTCAAATAAAGTGAATTGAGTTTTCTATGAAGAAAAAACTAATTTTCAAATAAACTGGATAGTTTTTATATCAAAATAGTTCCTAAATATAATTATTCATTTATTTCAAGAACTAAAATTAGAAATTATTAATAATTGAGGAACGAAAACAAAAAAAAAGGGAAAAAATGTGTACTCTGTTTCTCAACAGTTACCACTTGCTAGAAGTAGTGTGACAAAATTCAAAATCCAAAATGGATTACAAAGATTCAATATGTATATTTATATAGTGGACAACAAACACCAATGCCTACAAAGAAATCTTTTCTTCATTAAAAAAGAAGGTGAGTTAACATTCTCTATATTCTCATTAAAAAAGAAGGTGAGTTAACAAACACCAATGCCTACAAAGAAATCTTTTCTTCATTAAAAAAGAAGGTGAGTTAACATTCTCTGATGTAGACAGTGACAGAAAAAAGCAAAAGGGTCAATGTGGCTCTGTCGAGAAGACTATAGTTGACAAAAAACAACAAAAAGACATAAATGATAATTAATTATAAATTATACATCTTACAAACTTATGTCAGTTTCTATTTTTTTCTCTTTTTGGATGGAATGTGTTACTGAATGAGGGAGGAAAAAATGTTGCTGAATGAGGGAGGGAAAAATAGAAGTGGTAGAGGCGTACCCTAAATTTTAAGTCAACAAGTACAGTGTCCTTTTTGGACATAACTTGCTTATCATTTTTTAAAAATAATTTTTGGTTATAAATTAGAATTATATCACTCAATTATGTCCAAACACCTGCTTAACGTAAATATATCATGTTATTTTATAAATTTTGGTGAACTTCATATAGAGGAAGCTAATAAACCTGGAGCAACTGTAGATAGTGATGATGATAAGAGTGGGATTAATGTATTTTTCGTCATCTTTTGCTCTAAACTTAAGCAACACGGACACTTTACATTCTTATGTCACCCTCATTTTTTATCCTTGAGAATCAATTTGTGTGAAGTGTGCTAAGGAAGATTTCGGGACCTCTCGTCATAAATAAAATGATATTGTGCAAAGCCCATCACAAGCAAAATGACTAAAGGTATTACTTACAATAAAGCATAAGTTTTAACTTCCCCTGGTTATGCTTGTAGTGAGTTCTCAACATGTTATATATGCAACTTGGGAATAAAGATTTTGGGATTTCCGATCATCAAAATGATATTACAAAAGAAAAAGGGCAGAAGGTACTATTAAAGGACTTAAATTTTTTCCCGTTTTCAACAATTTTGGCGGTTAAGTTATTTTATATTCTCTACATTACTTGTGCCTATTGCAAGACTATCCTCCACAGAGGTCAGCTCTTCACCTAAAGGTGAAATAATTTTCACATAAAATTGCATAATTGAACAATCATTCTTAGTGCTTACTGCCTAGTGGGACATAAGTTCTTTAGAAACTGAAGTCATGTGAGACATAATATTATTTTGCCAGGGCCGTAGTTGCCATGTAAGCACAAACAGTGATTATTCAATTATGCAATTATAGTGCTTACTGCCTAGTGGGACATAAGTTCTTTAGAAACTAAAGTCGTGTGTGACATAATATTATTTTTCCTGAGTCGTAGACACCGTGTAAGTACTGGAAGTAATTGTTTAATTATGCAATTATATGGTGGCTACGACGATCTGGAAAAAATTATATTATATAGTGGATAGAAACTTGGGTAAATACAAATATAACTAAGTAACCTCTAAAGCGTCTGCCTACGTCAACATCACTTTCTTAAAAATATTATTTTTAGTGCAGATTGAGTGATTCCTTCTATTGGGGGAGCTAATAATGTTGACATGCATGCACTGGGGTATCAGCTGATGACAAGATGTTGCCAATTATAGTTTTATTAGACTATTATTTTATTTTCTTCACCTTTGAGAATTTTATGGTGATGAGAAAGGATTTTTTTAAGCTCCTTTCTATTTATTTTGCCTTTGAGATTTATGCTTACCAAACAATTCCTTGCTAATTTAACTAATCTATTTTTAAAATATAAAACAACCTTCTTCGCCTTTTCCTTTTTTGTTGTTGTACAGTCCATATTTAGTCATATTCCGGATTTCATAGTCCTCTTGTCAATGAGATTCTATCTCAATGTTAATGATGTAACGACTTGAAAGTAGATTGCTAATAACAAGCTAAAATATTTTTAGTTGACTGATGTCATTTGATATAACTAATCATTTTGGTCCAAAAGTTTAACTTTCCAGTGAGTTACCCTTTTAAATTAGATGAACATTTATTCACGAGACGCTCCCCACCTTAAAACTGACCCAGTACAATGCCTATCTGCTTTGTGCACCGTAAGGCAATGAATTTTCAATTCATGAGATCCTAGAATAACATAGTAGAGTGGCTTAAATTTAATATTCAGGCTTAGTTTACAGACTTTGATGATACAAAATATAATTTTGTGATTTGCCAATAAAAAGAATAGTTTTGTAACGTGAAAGTTAAAACTAATCCTCTTCTATTTATTATTTTTTCCTTCAAGAAAATCAGTATTAAATTTAGTTTGTTATTTTGAAGAAATCCATATTAAATATAGTTTTCTATTATGGTAATAAGCATTACAATCTGATATTTCAACGTAGTTATCGCTTGAAACTTTTGGTTCCCTAATTATTAGCTAGTTATTAATAATTATGATTTTGGTCCTTAAAATGTATGATGCAATATATTTAAATTTAAATTAATCAACATATTTGTTTTCGGTCACTTTACATAAGAAATATATTATATTTGAATTATTTCTAAAAGTATCAAAGTAGTGAATACTGAAATAATTAACAAGATAAAAGTAACAAATATTATTAGTATGTTCTTGGATATGGCTGTCAAAACAAAGTCACTGGGAAAGCGAGTAATGAGTGAACGTGAGAGTTTTTTGTGTTGCAGAGCTTCATAGTAATAGCTAAAGATTAATGAAAATTGCGATGAGGTACAACTGAGGAATCGAGACCCCGTGATCATCTAGAGTTGCATGTTATTCTCGTTTGGTATAATGTAATTGCTGAAAAGGATCCCAAATTCTTGGGAATGGTCACAGTCTTGAGCTTATCTCGACCTACAATTGGGATATCCGGAACAATAGGGATTGCAGGTCTACACCTTCTGAGGATGTGGACAATTTTAAGGGACCAACTCATAGGTTGAGGCCGGTACCACCTTTTATGTGTCAAGTTTGATTTGTCTTCAATATCTATGTGTAATCGTCTAATATGTCCAACTGTTATGTTCGTATTTTGACTCATACAATTCCCCACCCTAAAACTGACCCGATATAGTATATCCTATTTTCTTCATGCATCAAAAGGCAAGGAAGTTAAATTCATGAGATCACAACGTAACATAGTGGAGTAGCCGCGATTTTTTCTAGACTTAGTTAAGAGATTATAATGATGCAAAACATAGTTTTGTGATTTACTAATACAAAAAATAGTTTTATGACATGTGAAAGTTAGAACTAGCTAGCCCTTCTTATATTTGTAATTTTTTTCCTTCAAGAAAATATGTAAATTTAGTTCATTATTTTGACAGAGGCTCAAATATAATTATTCATATATCATAAGCAGGGGCGGACCCAAATATATTATTTCGGATGCTCGAGCACCTATTGACCCTGGCGCGAACTATATATTCTTATGCAGAAATTTCTTACAATTGAGATATAATGGTTGAATAGCATCCACTAATCAAAATGTGGTGTGGGTGAGTTGGTTGAGCGTTGGAGTTAAGAGTCATAGTCGGTGTAGTGTTGAGGGTTTGAAACCATATTAAAACAATTTTAAGAGCTCCGTTTTCTCTTTCTTACATGACTTTTCCTTCTTTTTCTCCAATAAAGCTTGTTCTCTTTCTTTTTTTTTTGTACTTTCTTTATTCCTATTCTTCTTCTTTTTTTATTTTTTTTTATACTTTCTTTATTCACTTTTCTCGTTTCGTTTTTAAATTTTTTTCAGAGCTCCGTTTTCTCTTTCTTACTTGACTTTTCCTTCTTTTTCTCCAATAAAGCTTGTTCTCTTTCTTTTGTCTTTTGTACTTTCTTTATTCCTATTCTTCGACTTTTTTTCTTCTTTTTTTTTTTTACTTTCTTTGTTCATTTTTCTCGTTTAGTTTTTAAATTTTTTTCAGTAACTATTTTTAATTATTGTGATTGTGTTCAAATAATTTTTCTCTTATATGTTATGCTAGGTAGAAACTTTACGTTAAAAAAAAGGTCAGCACCCATGACTTTATAATTCTAGATCCGCCACTGATCGTAAAGATTAACATCAGAGTTATTAATAGTTGAGTAATGGAATCATAAAAAAGAACAAAAAAGATAAGGTTTGAAGAAAATGTATACTCTATTTGTTTCTCATTGCCTCAATAGTCACGCCTTTTTCGGAAGCAGAACTCATAATCCAAAATGGATTATATATATATATATATACACACACACACACACACACACACAACTTCTAAACTAATACAATACCCACAAACCAACCCTTTTTGCAAAAGGTGAATTCACATTATCAACAATTTCACATTAACTGATGAATTGTTCTTTCTCATTTATTTTCTGAAAATTTTCAGCGTTTTCTAGTTTTATTGCATTATGTTCACCAGTTTTTGTTTTTTTTTTGACAAAGTCCCTGGATGATAAAAATGGAATGTTCCTTTGAATTTGCTCAATCTAAATTTTGTGAATCTTTGTTCATAAAAAAAAGAACTTTTCCTATAGCGAAAGGGGAAGGTTGGTATTATTGAAGCTTTTCTTCAAAATAGGTAAATGCTAATACTAATTTTTTGGTAAATTTTTTTGGGTATCAGTTGGTGACAAAGTGTTATCAATTAGAGTTTCTTTAGTTAGACGGTTGATTTTTAATTTTTCAGATTTGAGAACTTTGTAGTTAGTTTCTTATTTGTTTCAGGATAATCTTTTCCTGATGATTTTCTTGAGAATTTATGGTGAGGACAAAGGATTTTAAAGAATTTTTTTATTATTGGTGTTATTATCTCTCCATGGTTTCCTCATAATTTTTCTTTTCGAATACAATTTGGATTGGGCTTGGCAAACTAGCCAGTAATAATTGAATGTTCTGTGTGAATTAAAGTGCATATAGACAATGAGTTTGATTTTTGAGGTACTATGTATCTGCCTAGTTTCAATATTGGTTTTTCAAGGGGTGTAGTACAAGAACAAAAATGGAAGGAATTGGTTGACAATCAAACAATATTAGTGATATTTTTGGAAGATCTTATAATAGAAGAGGGAGATGAATTGGGTTATACCGAATTTTCGTCTAAGTGATGCACCAGGTTACTTTATCTTTTTTCTTGAGACTACTTTGTGGAATGTAAAGAACAGTAATCTAACAAGATCATATTTTTACATGAAAAACACCGTACTCGCTAGGGTTAAAATCACGATCTTTACCTTTGTAGGATTTGTCCCAAAATTCATTAAAATTATGAGTCTCAACAAAATTTAGATTACAAATAATTGCAACCTAAAAGACTACCTCTAATCTCTTGTCGCTACAATCACCAGACGTGACATGGAGATGTAAGAAAGAGAAAGAAATGGATGTCATTTCTCGTACAATGGGTAATTAGCTCAGTGGTAGAACGTACCCCTAATAATTGCGTTGTTATGCCTGGGTTGTGAGGGCTCTCAGCCACATAGATAGTTCAATGTGCTCATCGGCGCATGTACCTGAGATGTGGATCATTCACGAAATATTAACATGGCGTACTTCTCCTGTTCAAATCGGGGTTTGAAACCAAAATCCTCCTCACAAGGATAGATGGGGCGATTAATGTGAGATCCCTCTTTCCCAAAGCTCCTTTACTAGGTTGGGCAAGCGTTGATGGCCTTACTAGAAGCTTGGTTCGATCAAGTCATAGAGTATTGAAAGTAGGTTATATACTCCCAGTACTTACCGGCCTTCTCCAGTCCCTGAAAGCCCTCCTGGGGACTAGCCCACAACAAACTACTAAACCATGTGCATATAGTTATATTCAGATTACAAAATAATTGAAGCCTAAGAATCAACTCTAATCTCTCTTACAACAATCAAGAAGAAAGTTGTGACCCCTCCAAGTTACATCTAACTTGAAGCTAATTTTTTCTCAGAAAAATACCTAAATAATGCTTCTAAGAAAGTTGTAAATAGTACAACTCAATAATAATCATAATACGAAGGCTAGAATTGAAAGACACTATGAAACATGTTCTTTAGTTTGGTCCTTTATATCAACCTCTGCACTTGATTGGTTAGACAGGAATTTAAGAATTATCTCCCATTATATGCTTTGATTTTTGCTATTTCTGTCAGTATAGGTACGTGAGTCTCTTAAATAAAGGGCCTGCATATTTATTTAGGGGAGGTTACATTAATACAACTTTTTAAAACTCTAATTACAAAAATTACAACTATTATTTTAATTACATAATATACAATATATACTTTATACATGATTAAATTGATTAATATTGTAAATATGGTTATTTTCTATAAATGACATAAGTATTAATTTCTTTCATAATTTAAGTAGATTAAATATGATAAAAATTTAATGTGTATTATTATATTTAATACCATGCATATACTAAATATGTATTTTTTTAAAAAAATTATCAATATTATCCCCATATTCATCATCCATAAAATTTTCTTTTAATTTAATATTTCACATAAAAAGATTATGAATATAACATATATTACACACCATATAGTATATATTATATTATGCATATGTGTATCAATATATTATATTATATAATTGAAGCATATATGTGCATCTAGTTTTTATATTATGCACAATTTTTATACTAAAAATTAACACCATACATATACTAAATATGTAATATTATATTTTTTTTAAATATTTATATTATCCTCATATTCATCATCCATAAATTTTCTATTTACTTTAATCTTTTACATAAAAAGATTATGAATATAATATATATTAGACACCATATACTATATATTATATTATGCATATGTGTATCAATATATTATATTATATAATTGAAACATACATGTGCATCTATTTTTTATATTATGCATAATTTTTTTAATATAAAAATACCTTTGATGAACCTTTGGATGAATTTACATTTTATTCAAGAAACTTAAAATATTTTGACAAAATAAAAATAAGTTTTAATAAATCACAGTTGATTTATAAAAAATGAAAAAGAGAGGTATTCTTGATAAAACAAATAAAAATGGAGAAGAAAGAAGAATTTTTAAATTTTTTGAAAAAACAAATATGGAGAAGATAGAGAAATTTTTGGAAAAACAAAAATGCAGAAGAGAGAGGCATTATAGGAATTTTTGATAAAATAAATATGGAAAAGATAGAGAGGTTCTTGAAATATTTGCAAAAGAAATGCATGGAAAACAGAGTATTCATATTATTTTGTGTATTTAAATTATTATATTACATATATAATTTTTTTTATTTAATTAAAATAGATATTTTAGGAAATTAAAAGTTGTACAAAATGTAATTAAAAAGATAAGATTTTAAATAATTTGTATTCATGTAATTTTATTAAAGAAGTTGTAATTTTTGTAATTTTTATTCTTAAAAATGGTATTTGTATAAGAAATCCTATTTATATTTATAATAGATAGTGAAAGCAAGTTGGTTAAATACAAATAATTTTAGGATAAGGACTAAAAGATGTGATAGTGTTTGAGATGGAGACAAACTCCTGTTTGGATTCTTCAAATATTAAGTTTTGAAGATAAGGTGATGTGAATTAGAAAATAGTGAAAAATAAAGTGGAGGGAGGAGAAAGTTGAAAAGTTGCCTTTATAAGTGAACTTGTCCCTCATTGGTAATGAGGAGGAAATGTTAAGTGCTTATATTAAGAAGCATATCCTCTAGCTCATATAGAGTTGAGAAAAGAGATTCTCCTCGTGTTGTCATCATCACTTGCCTCGACTTTGAATTTGAATTATAAATTATTTTGGACCAAATTTATTTATTCCATTTCTTATTAATTACATTGCTTTTTCCAATATTAATTTGCACGAAAATCAAAGTTATTCATGAATTTGGATTAGAATTTTGATTAGAATTTTTTTTTGACCAAAAAGAGAAGGTTTGTACAAAATCTGTACTCTATTTATTTCTCATTGCCTCAATAGTCACGCCTTTTTCAGAAGCAGAAACAGAATCCAAAATGGATTATGGAGATTATATATATAACTTCTCAAGAAATACAATACCACAAAATCGATCCTTTTTGTAAAAAAGTGAGTTCACATTATCAACCATTTTACATTGAGTGATGAAATTTTTCTTTCTCATTTTTTTCTAAAATTTTTCAGATTTTCCTAGATTTCTAGCATTATAATAGCCAATTTTGAATTTTTTATTTTTTGAAAAGTCTCTAGATGATAAAAATAAAGTGTTTCTTTGAATTTGCTCAATTTAGATTTTCTGAATCTTTGTTCATCAAAAAAGAACTTTTCCTATAGCGAAAGGAAAAGTTTGGTATTCTTGAAGCTTTTCTTCAAAATACGTAAATGCTAATACTGATTTTTAGGTAAATTTTTTGGGTATTAGCTGGTGCTAAAGTGTTACCAATTATAGTTTCTTTAATTAGACGGTTGATTTTAATTTTTCAGATTTTAGAATTTTGTTGTTAGTTTCTAATTTGTTTCATGATAATCTTTGCATGATGATTTTTATGAGAATTTTATGGTGAGGACAGAGGATTTTTAAGCATTTTTTTATTATTGGCACTATTATCTCTCCATGGTTTCCTCTTAATTTTTCTTTTTCAATACGTTTTGGATTGGGCTTGGCAAATTAGCGATAATTAAATGCTCTATGTGGATTGAAGTGCCTATAGACAATGAGTTTGATCTTTGAGGTACTATGTATTTGCCTAGTTTCTATATTGGTTTTCAAAGGGGTGTACTTCAATAACAAACATGGAGAAGTTGGTAGACAATCAAACTATATTAGTGACATTTTTGCATGATCTTATAATAGAAAAGGGAGCTGAACTGGGTTAAACCAGATTTTTGTCAGATTGACCAGGTTACTTTATTATTTTTTCTTGAGACTACTTTGTGGAATGTAAAGAACAGTAAACTAACAAGACCATATTTTTACATGGAAAGCACCCGACTCGCTAGGGTAAAAATCACGATCCATACCTTTATAGGATTTGTCCTAAAATTCATTAAAATTATGTGTCTCAACAAAATTTAGATTACAAACACTAAAAACCTAAAAGACTACCTCTAATATCTTGTCCTTACAATCACCAGATGTGACATGGGAACGTAAGAAAGAGAAAAGGATGGGATTTCTCTCACTTTTGGCATAGCGGGCCCCTAATGTGAGGCTTGTACGATGGGTAATTAGCTCAGTGGTAGCATGCACCCCTAATAATTGCATCATTATGCCTAGGATGTGAGGGCTCTCAGCCACATAGATAGTTCAATGTGCTCATCGGCGCATATACCTGAGATGTGGATCATCCACGAAACATTAACATGGCGTACTGCCCCTGTTCAAGCTGGGGTTTGAAACAAAACTCCTCCTCACGAGGATAGATGGGGGCGATTCATGTGAGATCCCTCTATCCCCAAGCTCCTTTACCATGTTGGGCAAGCGTTGATGCCCTTACTAGAGGCTTGGTTCGATCAAGTCATAGAGTATTGGAAATAGGTTATATACTCCCAGTACTTACTGGTCTTCCCCCGTCCCAGAAAGCCCTCCTGGGGACTAGCCCACGATAAACTGCTAAAACATGTGCTATAGTTATATTTAGATTATAAAATAATTGAAACCTAGAAATCAACTCTTATCTCTCTTACAACAATCAAGAAGAAAGTTGTGACTCCTCCAAGTTACACCTAACTGGAAGCTAATTTTTCCTCAAAAAAAAAATGCCTAAATAATGCTTCTAAGAAAGTTGTAAATAGTACAACTCAATAATAATCATAATACAAAAGGCTAGAATTGAAAGACACTATGAAACATATTCTTTAGTTTGGTCCTTTATATCAACCTTTGCACTTGATTGGTTAGACAGGAATTTAAGAATTATTTCCATTATATGCTTTGATTTCTGCTATTTCTGTCAGTATAGGTATGTGAGTCTCTTCAATAAAGGGCCTGCATATTTGTTTAGGGGAGGTTCCTTAAATACAACTTTTTAAAACTCTAATTACAAAAATTACAACTATTATTTTAATTACATAATATACAATATATACTTTATACATGATTAAATTGATTAATATTATAAATATGGTTATTTTCTATAAATGACATAAGTATTATTTTCTTTCATAATTTAAGTAGATTAAATATGATAAAAATTTAATGTGTATTATTATATTTAATACCATGCATATACTAAATATGCTAAATATGTATTTTTTAAAAAGAAAATTATCAATATTATCCTCATATTCATCAGCCATAAAATTTTCTTTTAATTTAGTGTTTCACATATAAAGATTATGAATATAACATATATTACACACCATATACTATATATTATATTATCCATATGTGCATCAATGTATTATATTATATAATTGAAGCATATATGTGCATCTGTTTTTTATATTATGCACAATTTTTATTAATAAATTTTTATACTAAAAATTAACACCATACATATACTAAATATGTATTATTATATTTGTTTAAGAAAATATATGTATTATCCTCATATTCATCATCCATAAATTTTCTGTTTATTTTAATCTTTCACGTATAAAGATTATGAATATAATATATATTAGACACCATATACTATATATTATATTATGCATATGTGTATTAATATATTATATTATATAATTGTAACATATATGTGCATCTATTTTTTATATTATGCATAATTTTTTTAATACAAAAATACCTTTGATGAAACTTTGGATGAATTCACAATTTATTCACGAAATTTAAAATATTTTGACAAAATAAAAATAAGATTTAACAAATCACAGTCGATTTATAAAAAATGAAGAAGAGAGGGATTCTTGATAAATCAAATAAAAATGGAGAAGAAAGAAGGATTTTTGAATTTTTTGAAAAAACAAATATGGAGAAGATAGAGAAATTTTTGGAAAAATAAAAATGAAGAAGAGAGAGGCATTATAGAAATTTTTGATAAAATAAATATGGAGAATATAGAGAGATTCTTGGGATTTTTAAAATTTTTGCCAAAAAAAATATGGAAAAGAGAGTATTTTATATTATTTTGTGTATTTAAATTATTATATTTGGTATATAATTTTTTTATATTTAATTAAAATAGATATTTTAGGAAATTAAAAGTTGTACAAAAGGTAATTAGAAAGATAAAATTTTAAATAATTTGTATTCATGTAATTTTATTAAAGAAGTTGTATTTTTTATAATTTTGATTCTTAAAAATGGTATTTGTGTAGGAAATCCTATTTATATTTATAATAAATAGTGAAAGCAAGTTGGTTAAATAGAAATACTTATAGGATAAGGACTAAAAGATGTGATAGTGTTTGAGATGGAGACAAACTCCTATTGGGATGCTTCAAATATTATCTTTTCAAGATAAGCTGATGTGAATTAGAAAATAGTGAAAAATAAAGTGGAGGGAAAAGAAAGTTGAAAAGTTGCCTTTTATAAGTGAACTTGTCCCTCATTGGCAAGGAAGAGGAAAAGTTAAGTGCTTATATTAAGAAGCATATCCTCTAGCTCATATAGAGTTGAGAAGAGAGACTCTCCTAGTGTTGCCATCATCGCTCGCCTCGACTTCGACTTTAAATTTGGATTATAATTTTTTTTGGATCCAATTTATTTATTCCATTTCTCATTAATTACTTTTATTTTCAATATTAATTTGCACTAAAATCAAATTTATTCATGAATTTGGATTGGAATTTGGATTATAATTTTTTCTTTACCAAAAAAGAGAAGGTTTGTACAAAACCTGCACTCTATTTATTTCTCATTGCCTCAATAGTCATACCTTTTTCAGAAGAAGAACTCATAATCCAAAATGGATTATGGAGATTATATATATAACTTCTCAAGAAATACAATACCACAAAATCGATCCTTTTTGTAAAAAAGTGAGTTCACATTATCAACCATTTTACATTGAGTGATGAAATTTTTCTTTCTCATTTTTTTCTAAAAGTTTTCAGATTTTTCTAGATTTCTAGCATTCTAATAGCCAATTTTGAATTTTTTATTTTTTGAAAAGTCTCTAGATGATAAAAATGAAGTGTTTCTTTGAATTTGCTCAATTTAGATTTTCTGAATCTTTGTTCATCAAAAAAGAACTTTTCCTATAGCGAAAGGAAAAGTTTGGTATTCTTGAAGCTTTTCTTCAAAATAGGTAAATGCTAATACTGATTTTTAGGTAAATTTTGGGTATTAGCTGGTGCCAAAGTGTTACCAATTATAGTTTCGTTAATTAGATGGTTGATTTTAATTTTTCAGATTTGAGAATTTTGTTGTTAGTTTCTAATTTGTTTCATGATAATATTTACATGATGATTTTTCTGAGAATTTATGGTGAGTACAAATGATTTTTAAGCATTTTTTGATTATTGGCGTTATTATCTCTCCATGGTTTCCTCTTAATTTTTCTTTTTCAATATGTTTTGGATTGGGCTTGGCAAATTAGCAATAATTAAATGCTCTATGGGGATTGAAGTGCCTATAGACAATGAGTTTGATCTTTGAGGTACTATGTATTTGCCTAGTTTCTATATTGGTTTTCCAAGGGGTGTACTTCAATAACAAACATGGAAGAAGTTGGTAGACAATCAAACTATATTGGTGATATTTTTGCATGATCTTATAATAGAAAAGGGAGCTGAACTGGGTTAAACCAGATTTTTGTCTAAGAGATTGACTAGGTTACTTTATCATTTTTTCTTGAGACTACTTTGTGGAATGTAAAGAACAGTAAACTAACAAGACCATATTTTTACATGGAAAGCACCCGACTCGCTAGGGTAAAAATCACGATCCATACCTTTATAGGATTTGTCCTAAAATTCATTAAAATTATGTGTCTCAATAAAATTTAGATTACAAACACTAAAAACCTAAAAGACTACCTCTAATCTCTTGTTTCTACAATCACCAGATGTTACATGGGGACGTAAGAAAGAGAAAGAAAAGGATGGGTTTTTTATCACTTTTGGCATAGCGGGCCCCTAATGTGAGGCTTGTACGATGGGAAATTAGCTTAGTTATTGAGTGTATCCTTGATAATTGCGTCATTGTGCCTAGGTTATGAGGGCTCTCAGACACATAGACGTTCAATGTGCTCATCGGCGCTTGTACCTGAGATGTGGACCATCCAAGAAACAATAAGATGGCGTACTCCTCCTGTTCAAATCGGGGTTTGAAACTAAACTCCTCCTCACGAGGATAGATGGGGCGATTCGTGTGAGATTCCTCTATCGCTAAGCTCCTTTACAATGTTGGGTAAGCTTTGAGGCCCCTATTAGAGGATTGGTTCGAGCAAGCTGTTGAGTATTGGAAATAGGTTATATACTACCAGTACTTACCGGCCTTCCCCAGTCCCTGAAAGCCCTTGCAAGGACTAGCCCACAACGAACTGCTAAACCATGTGGGTATAGTTATATTTAGATTACAAAATAATCGAAACCTAGGAATCAACTCTAGTCTCTCTTACAACACTCAAGAACAAAGTTGTGACCCCTCATAGTTACACCTAACTTGAAGCTACTTTTTCCGCAGAAAAGTACCTAAATGATGCTTCTAAGAAAGTTTTAAGTAGTACAACTCAATAATAATCATAAAACAAAAGGCTAGAATTGAAAGACACTGTGAAGCATGTTCTTTATTCTGGTCCTTTTTATCAACCTCTGCACTTGAATGGTTAGTTAGGAATTTAAGAATTATCTCCCATTATATGCTTTGATTTCTGCTATTTCACTTAGTATAGGTGTTTGGGTCTCTTCAATAAAGGGCCTACATATTTATAATAAATCGTGAAAGCAAGTCTGTTAAATATAAATACTTTTAGGATAAGGACTAGAAGATGTAATAGTGTTTGAGATGGAGACAAACTCCTATTGGGATTCTTCAAATATTAAGTTTTGAAGGTAAGGGGATGCAATTCAAAAATAGTGAAAAACAAAGTGTAGAGAAGAGAAAGTTGAAAAGTTGTCTTTTATAAGTTAACTTATCTCTCATTGGCAAGGAAGAGAAAAAAGTGCTTATATTAAGAAGCATACCCTCTAGCTTATATAGAGTTGAGAAGAGAGACTCTCTCGTGTCGTCGTCATCGCTCGCCTCGGCGTTTATCTTTGAATTTGGATTATAAATTCTTTTGTACCAAATTTATTTATTGCATTTTTCATTAATTACTTTTCTTTTTCCAATATTAATTTGTGCGAAAATCAAAGTTATTCATGAAAAGTTTCCATTTATGAATTTAAATTAAATTAATGACCAGTTACCTTCCCTCCCCAATAGGTACCTTTGATGGCTATAAATATTCAGAGGATTCGCCTCATTTCTATACAAAACCACAAACAAAGTTTATCAATATTATTTCCCCTCAAACTTGCATTGGCTTTATTTTTTCCCTGAAACAAAGTAAGTGTCATGTGGTTTACTCCATTTGTTGAGATCATTGAGTCGTCACCAGACCAAATGACTCATTAACTGGATCTTCATCAAAGCTGCATAAAACAATGTAGACAACAGTTGACCAAACGAGTCGTTGCTAGTTGTAACGAATCGTGAGGTCCTCTGTCATGTCTACTGGATCAAAGGCGGATTTAAATTGAGAAAGGTGATAATGACTCACTCAATGAATTATTGGGAGACAAAACGATCCGTTAAATTACCCGTCATGAAGTTACAACAGTTCAAGGACCACAACTCAGGTCATGACTCGCTGGTGACACCATGAGTCGTTTCTTGACTCGTTAGGTCCAAGGTAAGTTTTTTAAGCTCAAGTCAATGTACGAAGGGCAAAATGAGTTGTCTCACCACGTAACAACTTGTTTAGTGGGTCGCTATGTGTTTTTTAGTAGCATCGACCCGACTCAACCCACGCTCAAATAGGGCATATAGTTAATTTTACATGGACAAAACGTCAAATTTTCCATTTAAACCCCTCACCCATTAAAGCCCAGCACCACTACAACTTAAACTTCCCTCTTCTTTGTCTCCCAACCTCATTGATAATTCCTCGAATTTCACTCACAGCATTCAGACACATACACGATCGCACTCTACTCTCTGCTCAAGTATCCAGTGTGTAATCTTCAGTAATTAATCGTGAGTATATTTACATTTAGATAAGATTGTTGTGGACCCATGCCTTGAATGAACTTGAAATTTGCCTGATTAATGTTGTACACTTTTTTATTTTTCTTCAATTTGATAGTAAACCCTAGGTAGCAGGAGATATCAAAAATTTAATTTAACTAGAATATAGTGACAAGCTAAATGAGTTATTGTGTGATTGTGGGATTGAAAATAGCAAGTAGAAATGCAAGATGGGGGTGGATTACCTAACACTCTTGAGCACGACTATGTAATGAGTTGTGGTTCATCTCACAACTCTCTATATGGCTCGTCCTGTGTGAAATTAAACCTGGTGACCAGTGTACCTAACGACCGACATAACGAGTCATCACCTCGGGTAACGACTCATTGTGACCTGTTGTTATGTACATTGTCCAAACATGAAGAAACCAAAGCCTGAGACAATGAATGACCTCACGAGTCATTGCCAGTGGCAACGACTTGTTAAGTCACTTGTTATGTCCACTGAGACTCAGTTTAAAAGTGATTATGTTTCATCTCATCTGGTATACTAACAACTCTTCCACAGGTACAATGACTCCGAGGGGTACACCGAAGAAAGGTCCGGAAGAGAAACAAGGTCCTGAGAGGATTCAACGGTCATACCGTAGACTTCAGAAAGAGCCATCCTCCTCCGATGAGTCAAGTGGCTCGGAGGAGGAATATGAAGTGTCAAAAGAGCAGCTGGTGTAGAGATCAACCAGGGCTAGGGCTCCACGAACTACAAATCCAATAGCCTAGTTGATGCTCCTACTCCACTAGCAAGGGATCCATCGAGCCGTACTGATGAAAATGCCAGGGCTACAGCAGCAATTGCTCCTGAGGGCACCACAGCTAGGCAAAACGCAGAAGTGGTTGATGAATCATATGCTCAGCAAGAGAACTCAAATGATGAACTGACTGAGACCTCGAACACATCAAATGATCAACCATGGAATGTGAGGAGATGGTGTGTTCATAGCATGAGGTCTATCTATAACAGAGACATTACTCCAAATGATAAAGGACATCCAAAGAGGAGCAGCTATGAGGAGCCTAGGCTAGTCACCACGGGGCTTAAGGATCTTCCAGAGCTGCAGGATTTGTTCGACAACTACAGGTTCGGGTGGTTGACCGAGCCATCAGGTACCTATAGCCTGCCTAGTCAGAGAATTCTCTGCAACCTATGCAGCTACACTACATTTTCTGGCATTAGGTCGTCAGGACTGGAAAAAGAGGCTGGCTTTGACTAAAGTGTTCATTTGGGAGACACCTGTGGATATATCTGAGAGGACCATCTCCAGGCTATTGTATGGGCCAGACTATCATGCCTCAATAAAAACAGTCGAGTTCGATCACAGACTATTCGAGCTAAAGAAGGTCAAGATAAATAAGTTGAATAGTGAGGAGCGAATTAGGAAATACACTTAGCTAACTCGGGTCATTGCCACAAGAGGTCCGTTGGTTGAATGGTTGCATGGTACCGAGTCGCAGATCATGAAGGTCACACTAAACTTTCACCCTAAATTTTGGTGGTCACTAGTGCGGCATAGGTTGGTATCAAACAACAACGATAATATTCTCACACCTGACAGAGAGGCATTGGTAGCCAGCATTATAGAGGGATATGCCATCAATTTCTCATGTTACATTGCTGAGGAGATTAGAGAGCGGGCGATAAATGATGGTACTACAATTCCTTTCCCATGTATTATTGATAGACTCTATCAGGAGTCAAAGGTGCTAGAGTTGCCGTCAGTTGACCAAAGGATAGTGGTACGGAAGATTACAGATATAGGGTTGATCAGAGATGAGACAAACCCAGTATCAAGGGCGAGGAGTCAGTCCGCTGCATCCACTGGAGCGACCATATTAGCAGAAGCATTTGGCATCGATATGCAAGCCGATGCTGCATAGTTCACTGATTTGGTGGCTGAGCTTACTGAGGGCAGAGAGTCGGGTAGCCGGCCTGAGCCTATTACCACCAGCTGACACCTCCTCACCTACTGATGTTCCTGAGTCATCATCCACAGCAGCAGCATCTAGACACCTGTTTCTCCTCTATGATCCTCTACAACCAACCTAGTTACTATATCTCATGAATTTTTGGTTGACATGGCTAGGCGGCTAGCTAAGGCCAAAAAGCAGTAGGCACACATGGCTCTACAAGTTAAAGTTTTGATGGAGCAGGTAAAGCCTTGGGTGTCGAAGGAGTTTGAGGCATTATCTAGTTGTATGCATGGTCGATTGGATGCTTTTGAGAGACGCATGGATGAGCACCTTGCACAGTTATAGGCGCTTGAATTGGAAAACTGGTATGCATAGCTAGGAGAACTCAAAGTTGAGGTGCGGGATTTGGCTGCACAACAGGTAGCTGCAATACCTCCACTTGTGCTTCCAATGATAGATGATGATAGCGAAGAAGAATTACCACCTATAGTCAATTTTATCACTGAGGAGCCAGTGACGTAGGATAAGGGTAAGAGGCCGCGTGCGGAGGCCAGTTTTGAGGAGGATGCTTCTCTATTTCATGCTCGGAAATGGGAATGGAGAGAGATGGAGACAGCGCTATAGATATCAAGAGAGGAGGCTCGATAGAGAGCTAAAATTGAGGCAGTGAGAGCTCTGGAGAAGGGATGAGCTCCTTTGGTTATGAAAATGCACCGGGTCAAGCCGGTGACATCGGAGAAGATGTTGGAGGAGTATCTGCACCCTCCATCAACCAAGTAGCATACACCTAGGTCACATAGGTATGTTCCCTATTTCCATAGTTTTGTTTTATATATATATGTGTCTAGGACAACACATGCTTTTCTTGATAGGGGTGGGGAGGGATACCTGTGTATTTTTTGCTGAACATAACCCGAGGGTTTTTCTTGCCAGATATCTTTTCCCTCAGGTGTTCCTTATCTAGTAGAAATGGCACGTTTAGGATTTTATGTTTGTTTGTGTTAGTCGAAAGAAAGTTAGGTGAACTTAAGGCAATCAAGAGCTTAAATTGTTGATTTTTGTTGAACAGATAATTTGATACCCCTCCTAAATTTTTTTATGTTGTGTTAAAATCGATAAGCATGACCTTTGTGAATCTTTTGATGGCATTGAAGCTATGAACATGTTTACCATTTTATGGTTGTGCCTGAACTAGCAGTTAGTAGAAGTGATAATGTTGACCCGTGTTAGGTGTGAGTGAGATCTAGTAGTAATATTTGGTTGTGTGTGTCAATCTAGAAGTTTCCTGGTCAGTCATACCAAGATAGAGGATGGGAATCTAGGAAAGGATCAAAGGCCATTTTCTATTAATGAACCCACTTTAGCCTTAAAGACCTACCAAAAGAAAATAAATATCCCTTGATCCAAATGTTTGAGCTTAAATTGACCTTTCTTTTTGTTTACACCAATTCACCTTCATGCTTTGATTAAAATTGAACTTGTTTTGGCTTTGGTCCCTCCTTAGACACTGTGAACCTACTCAGGCAAATCGCCTAGGTTGAGGGTGGCTATGACATGGGTGATTAAGAAGAGTAGGGTGGAATGAAATTGGGTAATGAAAATGAAAGAGCGGGTGTGGTGTGCATAATGATAGGAAAGAAAGAAATAAAAATGTTGTCAAAGAGAAAGAAAAGAAAAATGTGAAATTAATGAATGCTTGAAGGAAGAGAAACCGCACTCGTAGTTACAAATGAAAATAAAAGAGGAATCAAGTAAAGCAAAAAATGGAGAAAATAGGAAAAAGGTTAAAAGTGGAGTCAAGACGTATGTATTTCCATGGAGGGTTAATCTACTAATCTCATATTTACCATACTCGATCCTGAGCCCACGTTAAAAGCTTAAAAAGTCTTATGGTGATCCTAGTTACCTGTCTGAAAAATGAGGTATTGAAAGTAAAGGCAAGCCTATGGCATTGCATGCACATAGTTAGAATTTCTTTGTGAGAGTGAATGTGTTCTTACCTAGTCCCAAGAGAAATACATTGAAATAATCATAAGCACATGAGTGAGTATGGGACTTCTTTAAGGCGAGAATTTGGTCAACAAAACCGTCTGCAAATTGTTTGGGTCAGTGTTATAGATTTATGTGCATGGTTGCAAGTGACAGTGTTTTGCCATGTTTTGATTCCCCTGTGTCATGATTGAAAAATTTTCATATGCATCTTGATTTGAGTTGGTATGGTAAAGGAGGGGTTAGAAAATTTGATTTGATGAATAATTGTGACTGCCATAAGTTTCCTAGAGTTCTTTTGATTGAAGCATCAAAGTATTTTAGTTTTTTTTGTTTTTTTTCCTAAGGACATACAAAAGTTCTAAGTTGAGGGTGTTGATGTGTTGTGATTTTACGGCACTTCGGCGCTTAAAACATAGAAAATATGCACATTTAGTGTATGTTTAAGTAGGTATGATTCGTTTTGTGTTGAATATTGCAGGAGAACAGGTTCGGAAGTTAAATGGGTGAAGTAAGGCTTAAAACAACTCAAAGGGAGGTTGCTGGTCATGTCACGAGTCATCGTCACTGTGCATGACTCATTGCCAAGGCCATGGGATAGGTTAAACTTTTGAAGCTAAAAGAACAGTGCACTTCACGGATTAAAGGCACGACTAATTACATTTGGTAACGAGTCGTGAAGCCAGCCGTGAAGACTAGGAGAAGGATGCCTGAAGAAATAACCAGTGAAGTAAACGGACAACATCACGAGTTGTTGGCTGACTGAACGACTCGTTGGTAGATCACTGGAAGGAATCGTAGGGTGCACTGTGAAATTGAAGAAACTAGACCACGAGAGGCCTAACAACTCGTGCCCAGACACAACGAGTTGTTAGGTGACCCGTTGCCATGACTGGGCCTAATGCTGAGGACGATTGTTCTTGACGATCACGACTCGTTTGAGGTCCTAACGAGTCGTTACCTAGCCCGTGACACTGATGACCTGAGTTTCGATTTTAATTAGGAAAAGGTTTCTTTGAAATTATAAATACCTTATTTTAGGTTTGTTTTTTAGAAAAGTTTATTATTCTAGTTTTTACGTATATTTTGGTGTTGTGTACTATTATTCTTGGTTCAAGATACAAAGTTTACAACTTTTGTCTTGTGTTTGAGGATCAAAAGCATCATTGGTATTTGTTCATCGATTTTGGAGTTATATTTAATTCACTTTGTTTTCTTCTACGAATCTCTATAAGCTACATTTATGAATTATTCTTTATTTTGTGATTGTGATCATACAAACATGAGTAGCTAAACCTATAACTAGGGTTGTGAGAACCATGATGAATTAACACATATAGGTAAAAATACTTAGTGATTGTTGAATAAAGTTTATGCATGTATTGTGTCTCTCTTTGTTTTGTGTGATTCTTAACGGTTGCAAACATTAGATATTGTATTCTTATTCACCGGACCAAGGGGATAATAAATGGGAAAAAGAGTTTAACAACGGAGATTTGAGGCTATCAACCCTCATCTAATAGCTAGACCTTGTCTGGGAATAGCTAATCCGATATTAAGGGTAAGGGTTAGTTAAGCATACACCCGTATATGGACCAAGTTGCGTGGTGATAATCATCTAGATAAGGGGACCAACCATTTAGGTGAGTTTAACTTACCAATATTGCATGCTAAACACCAGAATAGATCACTAGTATAAAACCTTGTGGTTATGAAGTCATAGGGAATACAATCCTAGCCACCTTGTTAATTGAATACAACCAAAATTGACGTAATAATCTTTTAGTTTCTACTTTTTTTCATTATTTTATTTTACAAAACTTCCCCCATAGGAAATAAATAAGCCGATAGTAATAGCTATTCACATTAACTTATGTTCTTTCCATATTCCCTTTGTGAGAGACCTCAACCTCTATGTTGGGTTCTATATTTGACATCGATCACTTTATATCTCAATTGTGAGGTGTAATTTGGGCGATATCAGTTGCTTTATTGAACGACAGACGTTGAAGGTGACCTCTTCTTTATTTAGTCTGATCTTTAACTAGATATCCTCCACATCTATTAAGCCCTCCCAGTAGCAAGGAATTATCACCCCACAATGATGGGGACCTCATAATCAACCTTGGAATTAAGGATCACGAAGTCTGCTGGGAATATAAATCTATCAAATTTGACAAGCACCTCGAACAGGATCCTTACAAGCTTCTTCACAGTTCTGTCAGCCATCAGAAGCCGCATGATAGTTGGTGCGGGGGCTCCTAAGCCCAACTGCTTAAACACAGTCAATGGCATCAGATTTATGTTTGCTCCCAAGTTACGGAGTGCCCTTGCAAACTCAACATCGCCAATTGTGCATGGAATGGTAAAAGCACCTAGATCTTCCTTTTTCTAGGCCAGGACCCGTAAAGCTATGGCACTACAATGGTGTACATTATCAATGGGCTCATAGCTCATGGACCACTTCTTCGTCACAAGGTCCTTCATAAACTTAGCGTACCCTGGCATTTGTTCCAACTCCTTGACCAATGGTATGTTTACAAATAACTATTTGAGCATTGACAAGAATTTTTGAAACTTACCATTCTCCGCCTTCTTCTTCATTCTTTGGGGAAACGGTGGCGGTGGTCGCGGAATAGCCTTGTAAATTTGCATTGTTCCTTGTTCAACTTCAGGCCCTTTTTAACCAATTGGGGCCTCAGGCAACTCAACATCCTCATTATGTTCCTTCTCAGTGACATTGTCCTCATCTTTAATCATGCTCTCTTTCTGCCCTTCATCTACAACCGGTAGGGGGGGTCAACAATAGTCTTTCCACTTCTAGTCATCACAGCCATACAGTGACCATCATTCTTTGGATTTTGAACTATGTTGCTAGGTAGAGTACCCTTTTGCCTAGGGTTCATAGATGTTGACAGTTACCTTAGCTGTTGTTCAATCTGCTTAATAGCCGCCGCATGTGACTTCACTCTCTGACCCATGCTTGATATATCACAACGAATGTCTTTCAATTGGTAATATGTGGATCTCACCTTTTTCAATATCTTAGCCATCATGCTCTCTAACTTTGATTGTCCAACGTCCCCCTTATGTGCATTAGGAGGCACGTACACTCCAACTCGGTCATTGTGGTAGCCATCATTCCTTCTCCAGTCTCCTTCGCGCTCACGACCTCAGCTTCTATCTCTGTAGCTATTTCGGTTATAGTTGTCTCTATATTGGTCCTGACCTTGCTTTCTAGAACCTTGGCGACAAGTGTCTTGTCCAGACCCTTGAGTGTTGGCTCGGAAACCCGCTACTTGATTGTCCAAGAAGTTTGACTCCTCCATGGAATCTAAGTGGTCTGGCCCTGGCTCCTGTTCCTGTGTCCCCACTATGTTCACCTTTATGGCTCTAGCTCCCATGATGTGCATAGTAAGCAAATCCAACGATGTGCGCATATGAGCCAGCTCCTGGTCACGCTCTTCTTCTTTCCTATGTTAGTCTGCAGTCAAACCAATAGCATATGTATCGACCGTTATGTCTACCTCCCGGGTGTGCCATTATCTGTTTGTTTTTGTCACTCTATCAAGAATGGTGGCGACTTGCTCCCAGGTGTGACTCATTAGTGCTCCTTCGCCACTACGTCTGCTACAGCTTTGGTACTGTTGTTTAAGGACCTATAAAAGATTTCCAACAAACTATCATCTGGAATCTTATGGTTTGGGAATTTTGTCAATTTCTTCTTGAACCTCAGCCAGGTTTCATGAAGTGCCTCAGTTTTAAGTTTTTGGAAGTTATAAATTTCGTCCTTGAGCTGTAGCACCCTGGAGGGTGGGAAAAATCTCTCTAAGAAAGCATTGTTGAGCTCCCTCCAATTGGTTATGGAGTCGTTGGGCAACTCTGATAACCATAAAGTGGCCTTTCCTTGACAGAGAAAAGGGGACAAGTCTGTGTCTGATGGCATCTTGGCTAACTTAGGGCAACCTGTACGCCTTGCGTATTCCCACTAAGTTCATCAAGTGCAGGTTAGCATCGTTAGTTGTATGACCATTGAACACCCCTTTCATGTTTAGCAACTGAATCATGGTGTTCGTGTTGTCAAATTTGGCCCCAGCAAGTAGTGGTGGTGGTGCAATTGCTCCAGTTGACCCGACTTAATTCATGTTGGGTCATCTTCATCGAAGAACTAAGGGCATATCTTAGTCCTCTATTTCCCCTCTTATGTCGACCAACATTCACGATCAAGCATCCTTCGCATCCTGAAGTGCAGCTTTCCGAGCTAGCTCGGCTTGCCTAGCTTCTTAAGCTATGCGGGCATCGCTTTGCTCTTGATTTTCAATCCTTCATAGTGTTCATTCAAGTTCAAGATCCAATGGAATCAGGGGGTTTCCACTCTGATGAGTACTTGGCATTCACCAAGAAACAACCTATGTATATCCAAATACAAAAAGAAAACACAGTTTAGGAAATAACAACTAAAAGTAAAATACAAGAAATTAATCTAATCTTAGTCGTATTCCCCGGCAATGATGCCACTTTTTGATAATGCTCAAACTCACACTTCTTGACTAAGTATGAAGCAGACGTTGTCAATAATGAACCAACTAAGAGGTTGGGGTCGAATCCACAGGAAACAGGGTAATATCTATACTATTGCCGGTAAGTGAACTTTTTGGTGACTTATCTCTAATTTGGGGGTTTTAAGAAAACAATGAAAAAACAAATATTATAATTGAGATTTAAATCAAGATATGAAAATAACTAGGGTAATTGTTCCCCATGGGTTCATAACTACTTCGGGCATACATACGTGATCAATCCTAATGCTTACTTGTAGAACTGATAACTAAGGTTCACCCAAACGACTGGTTCGTCCCTATTGGATGACTATACTTAATCACCTGGTCAGGTCTCATGAGCAATTTCAAACTAAACATTACCAATATGTTCTAAATTTAACTATCCTGCAACCAGAGCTCAAGTTAATACAATGGTTGTAAAGCTCAAGGCTTTGTTGTAATTCTGTTTTCCTAATATCTACTTCTCTGGATTCATGCAAGTAAAGAATTCAGGCAAGTCCTAACGTTATACACCATTAAGAAACATTTAAACATAAAGAGAATACAATACAAGCTTGTCGCATTGGTTTTGAATCACTTTGTGCAACCCTATTTTGTTAATCCACCATTGTTCTCACAACACCTAGTTGTGGAGGTTTTAGCCTCTCATGGTTGTAATATTGTAATTTGCATTCATAGTAAAACACATAATTAAATACTTACAGCAGCAATTGGATGGAAATTAGATTTGATTATTTAAGAACAACCATAAGAACAATGTAAGAAATCAAGAATTTGATGCCATGAATTGCTCCTCAACACTTGTTAAAAATTCACAAAAATAACTATTCTCAAGTCTCTAACTCAATTCGTTCCTCCCCTCACTAAAATAAAACATAAAGTGTATTTATATAGACATTAGAAACCTTTTCCTAAGCTAACGGGGAGTTTTCCATAGCTGGTGCCAACTGTGCCAGGATTTGTCCTACGACCCATAGCAGGATTGTATGGGTCGTACCTGCTTTCCGTTAGTTTTTGGCTGCTGGAGATTTGGCTAAGTGTTGGCATACTGATACGACTCACACCTTCATCCTACGAGTCGTACATTTCTTCTGTGGTTTGGACCTGAGAACTCTCATATCTTCTGAAATTCTTCACGAGTGTTGTGGTACGACTTGCACCTTCTTGCCACGACTCGTACTATCTATAATGCCTGAAGTTCTTCCAAGTACTGAAAATGTTCTGATGTTTACCACGGCTCCTAGTACGATTCATACATTGGTGCTATGGTTCGTGAGTCCATCCCTACCAGGAGTCTTCCTTTATGCAATTTCTTCTGAACATTTCCACAACTCCAGTTACGGCTCGTAGCATTGTGGTATGACTCATACAAAGAGTTTTAGGTTGCTTTCATCCCAATTCAACCTTCTAACTTTCATCACGGTTCTCAGTACGACTCGTATTGAGACTGGTACTTTGGATGATTTTCTCCATTTTAAGGCTTCTTTTGCACATCTTTGCTCCAACACTTATTTTTTCTGAAATCAAAGTAAAAGTGCCTTATATCCATATAAACACACCTAAGTCCATGCTATTTTCTAATTTTTAAGTATCGAAAGTGCTGTAAACTCACAACACATCAGTCTTGATTGTGGAAATAAGTCTATTAGTAAGAATAGAGTTAAGATTCTTAATTATGATGACATGATATATCAATGATTAGTGATCTTTATTTAATGGATAACCAGCCTTGTTAATATTATATTGACTCAATAGTGAAACCCTTGGTAGCTGAAATGAACTTTGGGGATGGAAATTTCTATACGGAATGTGTAAGGGGTTAATATAGTTTAAAAGGGTGTGTTGGAAAAGGGAAGGTTCCAGTGATACTGAGCTATTGCTTGGATAGGGCACCACTGCAGCGAACAAATTTCTACTATCACGAGACCGCTGTAGCAGGCGAGTAGCTGCTGCAATGAGATAAAAAAATAAAATATAGGTTAAGGGTGGATGGCTTATGTCCTTAGGAAAATGATATCAATATTGTTTGAGTTATATTAATTGATGAACTGATTTATGAAACTTAATAGGATATAGATGTACGTCGGAATTGATGAATTGATTTAAATTTGATAGAATATAATTATAGATCAGAATTGTTGTTTAGAATTAGTTAATCGATTGCATATTTATTCTATACTATTGCATTAACTAATCTTAGTCGACCAATGATATCTACCAAGATGTGTGGTATACTGATACTACTTTGCTACACCTTTGTTGGTGTAGGTTTGTGACAGGTGATTGTAGTCTCATGATTGACATAATGATACTCAGCATCAGTTTTGCATTCTCTTGGCCGGTAAAGTTATGTCCTTTCTTTATTTTCAGTATTCTGAGTAGATATCTTGTACTTGTCTAAACTAGATCATGGGAGAGTTATGATTTTGGAAACTTTTTATTGTAAAGACTTGTCTAAACAATTTAAGTAATTGATTTGTTATTTTATGTATTGATTGTGTCAATAAAAATAAGGTTTATTGTTTAAAAGTGTTGTTTAAAAAGATTGGGGGGTTTCTTCTATCGAATTAGAGTCGATGTAGGTGCCCGCACAATCCTCCAAAATGGGTCGTGTCAAGTTGGTATTAGAGCATCCAGGCTACCACTCTGACAAGTACTAGAGCAATGTCGAGTTGAGAATTGTGGATTTCTGTGTAGACATCTATATCTAATCATTAGGGTGCTATGAGGCATTTCGGAAATTCTTCTTTATTTCTTTCCTGTTGTGTTGTCCGAGTGTAATTACTATCTGGCTTAAATCCAATTGGTATCTCAGAGGGATCAATTGGTATCTATGAGATTCGAATCGGTATCTGGTGACACAAACCGTGTTATGGCTTGAATGGAAGTGTACAGACATAATAGTAGTGCACGAGGGATGAGTTATTTTGAAAATAGTTTTTGCCTAGCGAGTTTCACTACAATGAGTCTGCTATAGCGAGATGTAGTCCACCGTAGCAGATTTGCTGCAACAAAAATGTGACCACTACAGCAGACTGGCATTAAGCAGAATCTGATTCACCTATATTGGAAAAAATTTCAGCTAAAGCGGTGAACAGAGTGTAAAAGTCATGCGGAAATGCTATCTTATATATTAAAGGTGGCCAAATATAAGGCCATTGTTATTCGAATGCCGAAAAAGTAGGCATGCATATTAAAAATAGGAATTTAAAAAATATTCAAAAAAAGAGAAAAAGGAAACAAATTGTTCAACAAGCCCAAACGAGGGAAATCAACAAGATGAACTAAGGGGAACTGAGGGAAAGAGAGGTACATCACAGCCATGCCTAACTAGAAGCCTCGTCACTATTTCCACCGAGCTCGTCAGACTGCTCTCCCTCTAACTTGCTGAGGAAGGAGAACTCCTAGCTATATTTCCTGGACACCTGAGGCATCTTAGCGTAGGGAGAGAGGGTCTTGAGAGTCTTCTTCATCCCCTTTCATAGGCGGAAAAACATCTTTTCTCGGGAGCACCACTTCTTCTTCTCTACTTCCAAATCCTCCCAGAGCTCTACATGGGCTTGGGCCAGAGATGCAATGGCCCCTTGCAGTCCCTCAAGGTCCACAACAGCTGCATTGGATGTCCTTTCACCTAGGGGTGGTCTGGGAGACCCACCTAACTATTCTCGCATGGTGGATAAATGCTCCTCCATCCGCTCAAAGGGGCCGACAGGCTTGGAAGGGCCAGCCCACTACCACCCTGACCCTCGATGTCCTCATTATAGGATGGCCTTCCTATTTTTCCTCCCCCTCGCAGACACACCCTTTAACCTTAAATGGTCGAAAGGCACGTCGCACTCTATAATATGGTCCCCCACCTTCCGGGACACTTTTTCCCGAGTGTATAGCATAGTGATGAGGGAGGGGAAGGGCAAGCTTGAGAAACTCTTTGCGGTGAAGTACCTTTATTCCTCTGCAATCTGCGCCCCCATATTGACTGGCATCAGATCCAGAATACAGGCCACCACCAGTGCCCGATGGTAGGTTACATCACTAACATTAGTAAAAGGGAGAATCCACCATGAAATGAGGTTCATCCACCTCCGAGCCTCAGTGGTAAAATGAGTACCCTTGAAGCTAGTGCAAGTGATGTCCCAATTCACCGAGGCCCTATCGTGCTCCACTACCATCTTATTCACCAGTCACTGCAAGTTACCGTCAATGTCCTCGGCCCAAAATTTTTCTTTTGCGGGATTTGGTAACCCCAATACCTCATTGATAGAGGCAATACCGATGCTAAAGGTTACCCCCAAAACATAGATGGTCGAGTCCAGGAGGGACCAATACACCGCGGGGAGATGTGATAACTCTTAAATTACACTCTTTAAGAAGTATAGTGCAAACTTGTCAATAAAGAGCCCAACTAACGTTAGGGTCGATCCCATAGGGAACATGGCCAGGATATAGACTAATACTTGTATTCACACATTTACTTCAATTATTTCCTAAAGGGGGTTTTAATAGAAAACAATATGGTGACAATGTTAGAATGTTGTTACTATCAAAGTTATGCAATTAACAAGGGAAGTGTTCCCCATGGATTCCTAACTAGGTCAGATTAGTACACTCGTGATCTATCCCAATACTTAACCTGTAAAACGAATAAACTATATTCATCTAAATGATTGATTCGTCCTTATTAGATGACTCCATTCAATCACCTGGTTAGGTCTCATGAGCGATTTCACTTTAACTTTTATCAATAGTTCCAAATTAACTTTCATATGACCTCAGCTCAAGCTATTCAATGAAACTTACTTTCAAGGCTTTGTTGTTCTTCTCTTTTCCAAATCTCTACTTCTCTAGGTTCAATCAAGAAGAGAATTAAGGCTATTCCTAACATAGCGCATTGTTAAGAAACATCAATCATGAAGAAAACAAAAATAGAGGCATTCATATTGGTTTAGAATCACTTTATGTTATCCCTAATTTGTTATTCCATCATGCTTCCCACAACCCTAATTATGGAGGGTTTAGCTATTCATGATTGCAACAAATAAATCAGATTTCATGGAAGGAAATATAATTAAGCACTTACAATGTTGATGGAAGAAAAATCCAATACTTAATACACAATCAAACTTGTGGAAATAAAGAACAATGAAGAATTAGGTCAAAGTATTCGTGTATCTGCTATTCAAGAAGTTAGGAAACCCAAAGACTTATTACAATGAAAAAGTATCGGTTCTCTCTAGGGAAAATAACCTAAAAGTATTTATACAATTAATGAAATCCTTTCCTAAATTGATAGGGATTCTACCGCCAAGTTTTCCTAAGAGTCGTAACATGCTACTGCGGGTCATAGGAATCTTCCGTAGTAAGAGTCCGTAGCTTCTATATTCTCAGGTACTGGAGGTTGGTATAACTCATACAATGGTACTACGAGTCATAGGAGCTTGTCGTGGCTTGAACTTCTAAAATATGGCATCTTTGTTGTTTCTTATACAAGTCCTTTATACAATTCGTACCATGCTGACATGACTCATGCAATCCTTTCATGCCCTAAATTTGCCAAGTGTCCAACCCCCAAAATATCACCACGAATCCATTAGTACGATTTTTACCTTGCCATTATGACTCGCGGTTTCCACTCATACCATTGAATTTTGCAGATGAACCTTTTCTGTATCTCATGTTGCGGCCACTCAATATGGCTCGTACAACCAATTGTAGGATAAATATGCACTTATTCACTTTCTCAGAAGTCATGCTACGAGTGTCAAGTACGACTCATACCAGGATGGTATTGGCTCGTACTGAGACCTGCAACAAGCCTTTCTCTGCATTGTGTTATCTCCTTTTCTAAAATCCAACTTCAGACTTGATTTCCTAGAAAACAAAGTAAAAGAACCTCATATCTATATAAACACAACTAAGACCAAGCATTTTTCATATGTTTTAAGCGTCGAAAATGTCGTAAATCTACAGCACCTCAACACCCTCAATTTAGAACTTTTGCATGTCCTCAGGCAAACAAAAACACTACTATAACTACAATATTTAACTAGAAAGTAAAACAGAAGACCTACAACCAACAATATCAGAATTTTCACACATGACCATTGTTAAGTACTTACCCGCTTTTCCTTCAAACACTCAAAAGTAGGAATGCTATGTAAAAATGCAACTACAACTCATGACACAAAGAAATCTAGAAATGGCATCAAACTATTAACATAAAACTAAGCAATCACCAATGCTATTTATACAGACAACTGGCAGGATGCAATACAACCCATATACCTATATATATATATATATATATATATATATATATATATATATATATATATATATATATATATATATATATATATATATATATATATATATACCAAGACTATTAAGAAAAAGCTCCTAATGTCACCAAGAAGTTACAAATACTGCATAAGTGATACCATAGACTTGCCTTTGTTTTCTCTACTCTGGTGTTTCAGATAGTAAAGTTAGGATCACTATAGGACGTTCATTGGTTTGTAATGTAGGCTTAGGGATGTGTGTGATACATATGGAAAATAGTGACTAACCCTCCTTGGTAATACACAACTATTGGCTTCACTTTTAACTTTTTCCCCCTTTCTCCATTTTATTCAGCTTTCAACTAGTGGGTGTGGTTCCTTTTTCATTTTTCCTTATTTTTCTTTTGATTTTTTCTTTTCTTTTTCTTTCAAACCATACCTTACCTTTTATTGACTAGATTTTCCTTTTCTCCTCCTCCTTATTTATGCACCCATACAATAGCCCCCCTCAACTTAGGCATTTTTCTTGAGTTGAGGTTCACAATGTCCAAGGATGGACAAAGGCCAAAAAGGTACATTATAAATAAAATAAGAAAGGTGAATGGGATAATCAAAGAAAAGGGTCAACTTTAGGCAAAAACATGGGATCAAGGGATTGTTTCATTTTGTAGGGAAATTTAAGCTAAAGGTGGGCTAAATCAAAAACAACCTATGATCCTTTCCTAACCAACTATCCTATGACCTAGGCAAACTGATTTCTAGATCACCTACAAACCATTAAACTAGGTAAGAACCTCACCCACACATGGTACAGAGTTGCATCACACTACCTATCTGGTTCATGCACAGGTACACTATAATTAATCATGCTAATCTATCAAATTCCATAAAAAGATCCACATTGGTCATGTTTTGCAGTAAACAAACACAGCTAATCACACAAATTATAAAAAAGGGTCATTCTTTTTCCAAAAATTTCAAAAACCAAACACATGTGCATTTTATTGGATGTTAAGTACTCCTAAGATACTTCTAGTTAAACAAACAAACAAATCCTAAAATACCAATTTTACTAGATACCATGTCCGAGAAAAAATAAACACGGCAACAAAAACCCTCGGACGAATCAAAATTAATGGATACACCCTTCCCCCCTCAAAAAACATGTTTTGTCCCCAAAGTAGTGAAATGAAAACATGGAGAGGGATATACATGTGGGTATTCAGACTTCACCAGCTCTTGCATGGATAGATTCAGTATTCACTGATGCTCTATACTTGGGGTACACAGTTTGACTCAAGCTAAATTTTGTGGGTGCATATGCCTGGAGGGATGTCGATAATGTTAGCAATAGACCAACCAAGTGCCTTCTTGGACCTTCTCAGCACTAATACCAGGGCCTCCACTTGCCACTCTATAAGGTCTGCAGAAATAATTACTGACAAAGTACTGTTCTCCCCTAAGAATACATATTTTAAATGTGAAAGTAGAGCTTTAAGCTCCAAGACTGGTGGTACTTCAACTAAAGGTTTTGCTAGAGAGGTTCCACGATTCTTTAGATCAAGGTCAAACTTCTTTGGCTTGAAGTTGTAGGACCCATTCCATCTAGTGCATTTACCATCTCTTTGTACTCTTGGACATCATCCTTATGAAATTTCATAAGTACAGCTGCTAGTGTCTCGACACCCAGCCTCTCCTCTAGGGGCACTAGAAACCTCTTATCATCCATACGGCTAGTCACATAGGTTGCTCTCAAGTTAGGAAACTTCTATTATTCAGAGGGGTTGGCCCTTTCTGCACTATAGCCTGAATATAACAAAAATAAAACAAAAACATAATGAAGAAACAAAGACTAAATGTTAAATACAAACGATTATTCTAATCCTAAGCCATATTTCTCGACAATGGCTCTATTTTTGATAACGCTCAAATTATACCCTTGAAGAAGTATAATGCATACGTTATCAATAGAGAACCCAACTAAGGTTAGGGTCAATCCCATAGGGAATATGGTCAAGATATAGAGTAATGTTAGTATTCACACATTTAGTTCAGTTATTTCCGAAAAGGGGTTTATAGAAAATAATATGGTGATAATGTTAAAATGTTGTTGTTATCAAAGTTATACAATTAACTAGGGAGTGCTCCACATGGATTTCTAGCTAGGTCAGATTAGTACACTCGTGATCTATCCCAATAATTAACCAGTAGAACTGATAAACTATGTTTATCCAAATGAATGATCGAAACTATTAGATCACTCTACCCAATCACCCAGTTAGGTCTCATGAGTGATTTCACTTTAACTTTTATCAGTAGTTCCAAATTAACTTTCTTGCAATCGCAGCTCAAGCTATTTAATGGAACTTACTTTCAACGCTATGTTGTTGTTCTCTTTTCCTAATCTTTACTTCTCTAGGTTAATGCAAGAAGAGAATCGGGGATAGTCCTAACATTGCACATTATTAAGAAACATTAATCATGAATAGAAGAACAATACAGGCATTCATATTGGTTTAGAATCACTTTATGTTAAATGTTAACCCTAGTTTGTTATTCTTCCATGGTTCCCACAACCCTATTGTGGAGGGTATAGCTATTCATAATGGCAAGAAAGAAATCAGATTTCATGGAAGAAAACATAATTAAGAACTTATAATGTTGATAGAGGAAAAACTCAATACTCAATTACATAATCAAACTTGTGGAAATCAAGAACAATGAAGAATTATGTCAAAGTATTCATGTATTTTCTCTCCTAGAAGTTAGGAAACCCAGAGACTACGATTACAATGAAAAAAGTATCGGTTCTCTCTAAGAAAAATAACCTAAAAGTATTTATATAATTAATAAAACCCTTTTGCTAAATTGACAAGGATTCTTCCACCGAGTCGTCCTACGGTTCGCAACATACTGCTACAAATTGTAGGAAGCTTTCATAGTAAAAGTTTGCAGCTTCTATCTTCTCAGGTACTGGAGGTTGGTACAACTCATACAATAGTACTAAGATTCGTAGGAGCTTTTCGTGGCTTGAACTTATGAAACCTGACATCTCTATTATTACTCATACGGGTCCTTGCTATGATTCGTACCATGCTGGCACAAGTCATGCAATCCTTTCATGCCCTGAATTTTGCCAAGTGTCCAATCTTGTGAATCTCACCATGAGTCCGTTAGTATGATTTGTGCCTTGCCATCACGACTTGTGGCTTCCACTCGTACCACTGGATTCTGTAGATGAACCTTTTTGGTATCTCATGTCACGGCCACTCAGTATGTCTCGTACATAGATGGTATGGCTCGTACTATCAATCATAGGATGGATCTGCACTTATGCACTTTCTCTGAAGCCATGCTACAGTGTTAGGTACGGCTCATACCAATATGGTACAGCTCGTAATAAGACCTGCAACAAGCCATTTCCTGCACTATTTTATCTCCTTTTCCAAAAATTCAGCTCCTGAACCTAATTTCCCTAAAAACAAAGTAAAATAACCTCTTATATGTATAAACACACTTAAGAACAAGGAATTTTCCAATGTTTTACGCATCAAAAGTGCCGTAAATCTGTGGTACATCAAGGTGGGCATAAAATACCCTCACCCACTGCTCGTTCATCAAGTAGTGCTGCATGACCAGTGATCCACACCCATCTCCTGAAGGCGAATGTAGAACTCCAGGGATTTTTCTGTCATGTCCGTCATTATGAAGCCTCGCTCATGCACAAACCCGCTCTCCCCTTGCTTGATGTAACTCCACTGACATTGGTCAGAGGAAAATCAAATATAGCTGAAAGAAGTACTGCTGGAACACAAGGTAGCAGTAGTAGCCTATAAAAGTAGGTGCATTAGCCAGATTATTCAATAAAGAAAGAACAAGAAAATAAGTGCAAAGAGAAATAGGGGTAGGGTAGTATTCTAGCTAAGCGTGACCGCTGCCTCAGATGGCTTTTCGCTGCAGCGAGTCTGCTTTAGCCGAATAGTGATCGCCACAAAGGTTCCATTGCAGCAAAAGTAGTCTTCCCCAGTAGACCTTCGACCCCAACAATGGATGTCAGACTTCTAACCTCCATTTTTCCCTAATTTTAGTTTAGATCGGGAAAGAGAAATGTGCACCCAAATCTCATAACACATTATTCAACCCAGTAACACTCGGATCCAAGCCCAAAGGGCTCAAAAAAGTCAAACCATCACCCCACCCAAAACCCCTCAAAATCTAGTGCAAAACCCCCCTATGAAATATATTAAATGGCACGCAGAGATTGATGTGAAGTACTTAAGAATGTAATGGAAGTAGCATGTTTTGGAAAATCTACCCCAATAATGCAAAAGAAAGAAACTACCCTCCCCACCCCAACACTAACTCAAAACCGCGCATAAGGGCATGAAGACACACTCATTCTAGAGTAAATAAAGTAATAAAGTTGTAAGTATGATGAATACCTGATAGAAATAAGTAGAATTGCCAAGGTTAGAGAGGATGTTCCAAAAAGTTAGAAGGGAATTGTGGGAAAGGAACCCATAAACCGCCTATTCTGCTCCTTAAATTGATCTTTGGACTCACAGCAGTGGACCAATTCATGTTATAGTGAGACCGTTGTGGCAAAAAGGAAGTCACTGCAGTGGAATGGTCTAATCTAGTAATAGTTTCGACATTTCAGATATCTCTAAGGGTCATAATCTGTCCCAAGTCCTTGATAAAGAAGGTCCTATAGGTGACTATAATAATGTAGAAAGTTGTATGAGTGGTGAGATGTGGGTAGATGTTACAAAATAAGAAATATGAAAGACGAGGGTGATAAGTGTAGGACCGCAGTATAATCTCGTATAGATTTTTAACCACGATAAAATAGAAGTCCTTGCACATCATGTGGAGTTGTTCAGGGATGAACAATTATTTAGTTATTAACTGATGTAATGATCCGTTCAATCATTATAGGGAGTTGATAGTGTAGGCTTGAAAAATTTTATGGGTTTATATTTTGGAAATAAAATGGTTGATATCTAGTAATTTTAAATACTGAGTTAAGATTTTATAGGGGGTCCAGGCGAGTAGACCGCTGCAGCGGGCATCTCCTCGCCATAGCGAGACAACTGCAGTGGAAAAGTCATAGCAGCAGTGGATGATGCATACCAAAACTCTGAGTTTTAGTCTATTTCAATGATCTAGTTCCTATTTGAAGAAGGATTAGTTATTAAAAACACCCTCACGTAATATTTTGATATTCTATCCAAGAAAGGAAAGGGGGCTTAAAGGGAATAAGATTCCACCATTCTCTCCAACTACTTTCTTCAAGAAATGGTAGACTTGGTTCAAGAACAAAGGATCAATTTTATAGTAGCAACTTGGCACCCAGGTAGGTTATGACTTACATTTGAGTTATAATTTGATTAGTAACTTGGATATGTGTGTACAATTGATGTACAATTGATGGGTATACATTGATACTGTCATGACCCGAACGTACACCCAGATTATAGACACGGAACAAGGAACCTCGAGGAACCCCAAGTCGACCCATGGCATGAGCATACAACTAATCCCAATAACATGAGTAGAAGACTTAGCATAAAAAGAACATAATCACGACATAATAGAAGGAAAAGCAAAACTAGACTTATACAATATGGCTGATTACAAATTGTAGTCTAAAAAGCCTCTAATCATGAAAGACGGGTTGATGGGACAACTCTCCAACTAACCCAACAATCCAAAAACCGAAGAAAAACATAGAATACGAACATATTTCCCTCAAAACATGAGGACTTACCAAGTACATTGAGAGAAATTCCAAGACAATCTATGGGTGAGGGTGAGCTTGAGAACTGGGGCCTGTATCATGAAACGATACATCATAGAAAGTATGTGATAAGTACGTGGAATGTACTAATATGCAAGGTAAGTAAAACGGACATTTAAAACATATATAAAGTTCATAAATGATCATAAGAGTAGGGCATCATGCTCGTATCATAAATCATCATAACATGTCATAAGGCTCAAGGTTTTCAAAATGTTCGTAACGTAACATAATCATGATCATAATAAAAGAGTTTTACTTAACATGACTTGAGCCAGCATACATAATCATAACATGCATAAATCATGAGGAACAGTGGGATATTCTCTTAACCAACATACCCCATATGAGCACACATGAAGCCCGAGTTGTAACCCTAGTCGGGAGGGTGTCCGTACCTTGCCAAGGGTCGAACCATGAAAGTGTGATATCACCATGAAGAAAGGGCCATTTGGGCTGGGGATAGTCATGAAAGGGGTCCCAACATACCTTTCGGTGGCACGTAGTTCATGAGATCCGGAGCTTAACATGAGCCCCGAACCTACTTGGTGTTCAATACTACTCCAAAACATATATAGTGCTCATAGTCTAACATGCATGAATTCACGGGATAGTTAAATCATGATAATCATAAACATGCTTGAATATACACGAACTAGCCATGACATGAGGCCCGTGAGTTGGCCAAAACATGGTTCATGAATCATAAAGTTCATACATACTTGTAAATCATGCATATAGCTTGAAATTCATAAAATCATGATGGGTAATTGATAAAATCCAAGGTTTAACTCATAATTCATGCTGGGCTTGTAAATATCATTATAGGAAGGTAGATCATAAATATATTCATCATGAGTTATGCATAATTAGACTAAATTCAAAAGAAATTGAAATCGACAACAATTATAAATAATTTCAATCAAAAGAGCTTATAAAAACCCTTAAAGTATGATAAGATCCAAAAATCACAAAGCCCATTAACAATCATTAGCTTTTATATAAATCTACTTCAAAACCTCATAAATTTTGATAGAATTTTCATGAAATCGTAGCGTATTGGCATGGGTGTGAAAGGAATCACCCATTAATAGCCTTACATACCTGGGATATCTGATTATTAACTTCCCTTGATTACCCAAGAATGAAATTGGAAGAATTGAAAAGAAGAGCCTAGATTTTCCTTAGATTGCCTCTCACTATTCTTGCATGCATGAATGAAGAGAAAACTGAACTTAACTCTTTTAAATTTCCCTGTTCATAACCCAAAACGGTGTAGTTTTGGTCTTAGGATCTTAGAAAATTACGAAAATACCATTACTATTTCACAGAAAATAACTGCCTGGTGACGCTAACGGGTGACCTGACGATTCGTTACATGCCCAAATGATCCGTCACATTGCCCGTCAAGTACACTATCTAAATTGATCACTGGGGGTCCTAACGAATGATATAATGACTCGTTAGGAGTGGCCATGAGTTGTGGCCACCACTCATCAAGTACACTGCCTTCCTTATGCCAATTATTCAAAATTCCACCCAACGACTCATACCACGACTCATTGCAAGACATGACCAGTCGTGGTCTCCTTCCGTTAAGCCCACTGCCTTGCCTTTTCTATTTTTATTATACCTCCTCCCCACAGATGACCTAACGACTCATGGTTTCTGACGATGAGTCATTCCCAAGATCGTGGGGTCTGCTTTTTCCTTATTCTCTCAGGCCTCCCCACGAGTCACCTGATGACTCGTGGGTTCTCCTCACGAGTCGTCCAACGACTCGTCCTATGCCTGCAACTCAGATTTTCAATTTTCCCCATTTCAACTCCCGAGTCCGATTTTTGAGTTCTCGAGGTATTACAATATCTCCCCTTTGGGAACATTCATCCTCGAATGTTAGAAACACACAGAAACAAGCAATCATCACACTCAAATACTAATTATTTAAACCTAAAACTGACGGAATGACTGCCTCCGAAAAGAACCACATATCTTAACTAAATTCGGACATCACATACATCTATCATAACATAAATCGAACTTGTGCACATGAGCTGAACATGAAAACTGATTAGAGAATTAGGGCAACAGCTGATACCTCGAACTGAAACTGATTTGGTAGGTAACAGGTGAGGGTATTTAGCCATCATTGCCGCTTCGGCTTCCTGCGTTGCTCCCTCAACACGTTGGTTTCTCCATAACACCTTCACTGAAGCTACTTCTTTGTTCCTCAGCCTCCGAATCTGACGATCCAAGATTGCAACTTGAATTTCCTCGTGACTGAGGCCATCTCTCACATCAACACTATCCATCGGAAATACTAAAGCTGGATCACCAAAGCACTTTTTCAAGAGCTATACATGAAAGACGGGATGAACTAAAGATAACTCTGATGACAAGTCCAACTCGTGTGCTACCTTACCAATTCTTCTCATAACCCTGTAGGGACCAATATAGTGGGGACTGAGTATCCCTTTCCTTTTGAACCGCATGACTTCCTTCATGGTAGATACCTTCAAGAACACCCAATCGTCTACATCAAACTCCAAAACTCATCTTCTCACATCTGCATATGATTTTTGACGACTCTGAGCGGTTTTGCGCCTATCCCTTATCATCTGAACATTCACCATTGCCTCATGAACCGAATTAGGTCCTATTATATCAACCTCACCAACCTCAAACCATCCGATGGGCGATCTACACCTCTGCCTATAAAGAGCCTCGAACGCTGCCATTTGGATACTCAAGTGATAACTATTATTATAAGCAAATTCGATCAAGGGAAAATGATCATCCCAGCTATCTTTGAAATCCATCACACATTCTCTCAACATATCCTCGAGATTCTGGATTGTCTGTTCCGCCTGACCATCCGTTTGAGGATGAAATGCTGTGTTGTGCTTAACTTGAGTCCCAAGCCCTTTTTGGAAAGACCGCCAAAACTGACAGGTAAACTGAGATACCTCGGTTTGAAATAATAGACAAGGGAACTCCATGAAGTCTAACCAACTCCTAAATATACAGTTTGGCATAATCATCCGCTGAATCTATGGTTTTGACCGGTAGAAAGTGTGCAGCCTTAGTCAACCTTTCTACCACCACCCAAATAGAATCATACTGTCGGAGAGTACGAGGTAGGCTGTAATGAAATCCATATTAATCTCTTCCCACTTCCAACTGGGAATGCTAATATCTTGAAGTACGCTTCTCGGCCTGTGATGCTCAACTTTCAGTTGCTGACAGTTCTGGCACTTGGCTACAAATTCTGCAATATCCTTCTTCATGTCGTTCCACCAATATATTTCTCGAAAATCATGATACATTTTGGTGGCACCCAGATGGATGGAGTACATGTACCCGTGTGCCTCATGCAATATCCGTTCCCTCATATTATCCACATTTGGAACACATAGACGACCCTGGTACCGCAGCACCCCATCTCTCCCTTGAGAGAAAAACTCCACCTTTTTACTCTGAACGACTTCCTTCAGCTTTACCAACATCGGATCCTAATTTTTCCTAGCATCCACATCCACCACCAAGGACGATTCTGATCAGTTTTGCACAACAACGCCGCCATCAATCGAGTCGATCAATCTAACTCCCAACCTCGCAAGTCGATGGAAATCCTTCACCAAATCCTTCTTTTCCTCATCCACGTGGGACACACTTTCTATAGAGAGTCTACTAAGTGCATTCGCAACCACTTTAGCCTTGCCCGGGTGGTAAAGAACACTCATGTCGTAGTTCTTTAGTAAATCCAACCACCTCCTTTGCCGGAGATTGAGATCCTTCTATGTGAACACATATTGCAAGCTCTTGTGATCCGTAAATACATCCATGTGGACCTCATACAAATACTGTCTCCATATCTTCAATGCAAACACCACCGCAGCCAGCTCAAGATCCTGGGTCGGGTAATCTCATGGATTTTCAACTGTCTCGAGGAATACGCTCTTACCTTCCCATGCTGCATCAACACACACCCAAGTCCAATTCTGGAAGCATCACAACATACTACAAAACCATCGGTACCCTCGGGTAGGGTCAACACTGGTGCTGAAGTGAGTCGGGTCTTGAACTCTTGGAAGCTTTTCTCACAAGCCTTCGACCATTGAAACTTCACCTTCTTCTGAGTTAACTTGGTCAAAGGTGTCACAATAGATGAGAAACCCTCAACAAATCTCCGGTAGTAACCCGCTAAGCCCAAAAAGCTCTTGATATCTGATAGGTTCACCGGTCTGGGCCAATTCTTCACCGCCTCGATTTTCTAAGAATCCACTCTTATGCCCTCACTCGACAACACATGGCCCAAGAACGTGAGTCTAGCCATTATTCACACTTGCTAAACTTAGCATACAACTAATGATCCTTGAGAGTTTGAAGCTCTACTCTCAAGTGAGTGGCATGTTCCTCCTCGCTCAGAGAGTATATAAGGATTTCATCGATGAACACGATCACGAACATGTCCAGATATTTCTTGAATACCCTGTTCATCAAGTCCATGAAAGTTGCGGGGGCATTGGTTAGTCCAAAAGGCATAACAACAAATTCATAGTGACCCTACTGAGTCCTGAAGCGGTTTTCGGAATGTCACTTTCCCGAACCTTGAGCTGGTGATACCCGGACCTGAGATCTATTTTTGAGAAATATCTAGCGCCATGAAGTTGGTCAAACAAGTCATCGATCCTGGGTAACAGGTACCTATTCTTGATGGTGACCTTGTTCAACTGCCAATAATCAATACACATGTGAAGGGAACCATCCTTCTTCCGGACAAATAACACCGTTGCACCCCAAGGAGACTTGCTTGGCCTAATAAAGCCCTTGTCTAGCAGGTCCTTCAACTAATCCTTCAACTCCTTTAGCTTAGTTTGAGCCATCCTGTAGGGAGGGATGGAGATAGGCTGCATATTGGGCAATAGTTCAATATGAAAATCAATTTCCTTCTCCAGAGGGACACTTGGAAAATCATTGGGGAAAACCTCTGGATATTCACACACCACAGGAACTGACTGAATAGTCGGGGTTTCAAACTCAACATCCTTAACCCTAACTAGGTGATATGTGCAACCCTTAGAAATCATCTTCCTAACCTTAAGATATGAAATAAACCAACTGGCGGGTACAACTGAATTTCCTTTCCACTCCAAAACTGATTCACCCAAAAATCAGAATTTCGCCGCATGGGTCCTATAATTAATCAAAGCATAACATGCAAACAACTAGTCCATACTCAAAATGATGTCAAAGTCAGTCATGGCCAACTCTACTAAGTCCGCGGAGGTAACCTTATGCAACACTGTGATGGGGCAATCTCTATACACCCGCTTAGGTACAACTGATTCACCGAATGGGGTGGGGATGGAGTACGGTTTTGACAAAATTTCAGGGCTAACTCCAAAACTACTAGCAATATAAGGTGTCACGAAAGACAAAGTAGCTCCTGGATCAAACAAGGTATAAGCATCAATATGGAAGACTTGTAACATATCGGTGACCACATCTGGCGAAGCCTCCTACTCCTAGCGGGACACTAGAGCATAAAACTTGTTTGACGCTGACCGTCTGCTGAACTAGTGGAGGCACCCTACTGAGGAGGTCGTGCTGCTGGAGCGGTAGAACTGGTTGAAGGGAAATATCTGAATCTGTTTATGGGTTTGCCACACCCGAAACAAGCATCCGCGCCGACCAAGCACCTCCGGGGATGATTCTTGCCGCACTTTGCAAAAATTGGAAAAGTGCGCTCCACCTGCATGCTACCCTGATCACTCGAGCCTGAAGCCCTACTCCTATGATCTCCCCTAAACCTGGATGGCGTGCTGGCTAATGATGGAGCTGGAGCGATAGACCTGTGCTGAGACTGCTGATGTGGTCCACCCCTTTCCTGGCCTGAAAAACCCCATAACTATCGGTCCTGGCCCTCTTAGCCTCTATCTGCCTCCTGTAGACTGACTACATTTGCTGCGCATGTAATACAATACGGGGAAAATCTATGTCTTAGTGAATCATGGAGATTCGGCAATCCTTTTCAAAATAATACGCCAGCCCATGCACAAAACGGCTCACCCGGGCCCTCTGATCCACCACCAACTTCGGAGCATACTCATATAGCCGGGTGAACTCCAATGCCTACTCCTGGATAGACATATTACCTTGCTTCAGATTAACGAACTCAACTGCCTTGAGCTCTATTCGAGTGTTCGTGGGTATATAAAACGACACGCAAGTGCACGTGGTCGAACAAGTAGTAAGTGGCTTTAGTAAGCCAAGTATCGATCCCACAGAGACTTGGATGAAGTGCAATCTGCTCAAGTGTGCTATATTTTACTTCTAAAAATGCAGACAACAGTGTAACCAAGAGTTTGATGGTTTGTTTTATAATTTTTATACTAATTCTACAAAGATTATATAAATTGAGTCTGAACTATGAATGAGAGCATGCCGAGGTTAAACGAACATGTAATGAAATTGATTATCATCATAATTTGGTTAATCTTTTCCTCCAGTTGCTAGCCAAGAACTATTTCCAAGAGATTAAAACTCTCGTCTTTAACCTCACTTAAGAATCATGAACCATCCACCTACATTTCTGTGATTAAATGCAATTCATGTTCTAGCCATATGAATCCGGTTCCTAAATTGACTAATACGACTTTCAGGTATATTTCTATCCTAAAAGCGAATCAATACTCAATTTTCCCAAACCAAGTAAAGAACATATCCTATTAATTCACAACTTTCCAATTTCTTGCTCTCTCGAGTGAAACCAGACTTTTTAGATGAACATTAACGTAGGCCACACATTAATGCAGTAAGAACAAGAATTTATAGAACAACATGGAAGAAAAGATGAAAAACCAAAGAATCAATGATCAAATTTCATCACAATTGTTCATAACCTCAGCAAGAAGAGGAATTGGCCACTCATTTGTGGATTAAACATCTTAAAATGAGTGTTAATCATACAAGCAATTGAATTCAAGAAGAAAGAAAGAGAGAAAAAACCCTGATATTTTCGTCCCTCAACTGCCTGTAACCCACGTCCTTGCTCCACCAAATCAGAATATTGAAAAATGAACCTAAGTGTTCTATTTATACTGCTGGGAATTTTTCCCGGAATAACGAGCAATGTGTCACGGAGTGCATCGCGGAGCACTGCCTCTGTGACATGCTACGGATGCGGACACTCACTGGAACTGGGGGTCTAGGAATTAAAGCTCAACATGGCACGACGTGCAATGCGGAGCCAAGCCACCGTGCCACGGACCAGACGCGGACCTCCTCTGGAATTTGGGCATAATTTCCCTATCCAGGCAGAAGGCCTCCGCGATAACAGCGTGTCACGGCTCCATCGCGGAGTCCCTTTAATTCATGTTGTCCAATGCCTTGTTCCTTGCTCGCATCCAAGTCCAACCCCGATATCATCCAACATGCCTTTTAGCTTCCCGAAATTACATTTTACCTGCAAAACAATGCTAATCATGTCGGTTAGTATAAATTCACATTTTATTACTAATTACATGAGAATGTATACACATTGGTAGATAAACAAGGCTAAAATGGTTCTTTTGAGTATCACTTGGGCATATAAATTTGCCCAAGATCACTTACCCCACACTTAAATCCTTGTTCGTCCTCGAACAACAATCCTACACTTCATGCAATTTACATCCCAACCTCGCTACTTTGGTTCGACAATTTAGGCTACGGTCATACCGATTATTCAAAACAGCAAATCATCAAGAAAACATGCATGGTCTTATCAATGCAATGACCTTCAATACATTAAGACCCCCTAGACTTTAAGAATCGACTCTCGCTATTGGCATACTCATGCAAATCAGCTGATCAAGATATCCGACACGAAGATTAATCTTTCATCAAGCATGTGCCCTCACAACACAAGAGAATCTTCCCCTTTTTTCTCATATGACTCACAAAAATTCAAGCAGGGGAATGTAAAAACGATTTCGCTCTCTCTCCCAAAAGAATTCACATGCATCGTGTCATGACCCATAAGCTTGCCCTTAGTGTATTACTCCACTAATATAAAGAAGTGCAATGTAAGATCACGTAGGACTTTAACGGGTTGTAATGGAAGCTATGGAACTAGTAAATATTGGATTAGCCAATAATAGCCACTAGCATCCTTAAGCGCCTTTTCAACACATCCCATCAACTCATGGACATTGTTTCTTTTTTTTCCCATCATCCCATTGTTGATTCTTTTCTTTAGTATGACCCATCCTATTAAGCACACTTGACACAACAACAAAGATTATTCATGCACCTTCATTATCGTTTATTTATAGCAAGTGCACCTTCAACCTTTTCTTTTCTTCTATCACTCTGCTTTTCTTTTTCTTTTCACCATTCTCACTCTTTGACACTTCAGGAGAATGATTTTCTCTTCTTAAGCGCTTAAGAGTTTTGTATAGACTTTACGGCTAATGAAAAGAAGGAATTAAGCTCGGTTTACACTTTATGACAAAAGAAAAAAATAATAGGCTAACGGCTCAACGGGCTGACTAGGGTATACAATCAAGGTGTGTACGATAAGGAAAAATAGAAACTCTCGGTTAAAACAAAGAAATGCCTACATCCTTTCCTACAGTACACCTCCTTCATTTCGTTTTGTACACACACCACGCAAGTTCTAGACACTTCACAATAGCATGGAATATCAATACCTCACTTCACACTTTTTGCACATGCTCAATTCAAGATGTATTCACAGACTCTTCAATCAGCTAATTACAGGAATTTAAACATTAAGCCTCAATCACACTGAATCGAACTCTATGGCCTAGGTATCTCAACATATTTACAAAGTTGCATGCTTTCATACGAATCACCTTTGCATTTTAAATATCATGTACAACACGCAACCAGAATTTTGCAACCATAGAGTAACTACAGGTTTTGGGATGCAACACACCAAAGAAAAAAACTGAAAAATAATTGAAAAAAAAATCTACTCCTAAAGACTACATTTCCCTTAAGACGATCGTCATCCATCCATCATAGGGAATGGTCACTACTATGACTTCGGTTCAATGGGACCATTCTCAGTAAAAGAACCGAAAACAAACGCCGAGAAACCCAAGAATAAAAAAAATGTTGAAAATATCGATAATTTCGATAGAAAAAAATATGTACAAAATATTTTAAAAATTTTAAAACTATCGGTCATTTCGATAACAAAAATATGTACAGAATCAGAATCAGCTAGCAACACTCAGCAACACACATCAATTTCACATAAATTCAAAAGCAGAACAACAACTTAAAAATTCACAACTCATAGGGACAAACAAATTTTCACATACACGACAACAGAATATAGCATACATACAAAACAGCCCAGCCCAGCACCTAACTACTCCCACCCCACACTTATCTCTAACACTGTCCCCAGTGTTCACAAAAATTAAAATAGCACAAAATTGGGTGGTGGAACTCCCTGATCAGTCAAAGTATTCCACTTCTTCGTCGGGTGTTGCTGCTTCATCTCCCATGTCCGAGTCGCCTCCGTCGTCATCATCGGACTCCACATCGGAGTCCTCCCAACGTGTCTCCTCATCTGTGGGGACATCATCATCTGTGGGCTCTACAAATGTTGGCCCCACTCGGCATAGAGCCCTGGCGTTTTCGCCGAAGGGGTAGTTTAGCTCGAGCTGCCATAGCTCCTCCTCTGTCGCCGGCCTCCCACCTATCCTCAGCTGGAGCATCTGCATCCCATACATCCAAGCCATATACTGGTCGTCACGAGCATGTCGCTCGCCAAGTGTAAGCACTGGCCCGTGGGTGGTGTCGGGAGCCTTAGTTTTAGTAACATCTAAGGCCCGCCGCTCCATCTGCGGGATATAGTCAAGGGCCTCCTCCTCGACATCTAGGCCTCTGAGGAAGGTGGTGAGTAGTCCACCAAAGCCATACCTGTGCCCCTGGTGCAATCGGGCTCTCTTCATGGCGGAGATGATTACTGCCCCCACATTGATCTCCAACCCTTTCATCAGGGCGTACACCAGGCATACACGATCTCGGGTTACATCTGTCATAGGTACCCCCGGGATTAGGCATGAGCAGACTATCTTCAGCCAAATTCGGGCTTCCCTGTTCATCTGTGAATATGGTAAAGTCTGGTGGTAGCCTCTCTCTTTGTGTTTGCTCCATCTAGCTGTCGATCGGGTCCCACACAATGTGCGTCTTATGTCCATATATGGTGGGGTAATGTTCAGCTGTCGGAGTACGTGGGCGTCTGTGTCCCGCACTCCTATGACGGCATTGAGGTGGTGGGGCTCCAAGGTGACTATTTGCCCTCTGATCTTGATGGTGTGACTTCTGATTGTCGGGTTCCAATTGGCATAAAATTCCCGAACCAAGTGCAAATTACATTCCTTGGGCTCCTCAAAAATGAAATTGAGCCCAGCTGCCTCGATTCGGTGGACCATCCTAGGGAACTCCTGTGCCAATGGTTCCCGTGCTATATGCTCCTCGGGGAAATATTTGTTTTCTTTGTGCTTTGCGTACCACTTTTTCCCCTCATCAGTCACCCATCTCGTTCCGTATTGGCGGCGTTGGCCGCGTGGAACTGCTGGTGCTGCTGGGACTGCTGTGCCCAGTCTGATTCGCTTCCTTCCGGCGCCCGAAGTTGATGCGCCTTTTCCTTTCTCTTGCTTGCTTGCCATTTTACCTGTCAACCCACGTAAACAAGATCAATGTTAAGCTAATGGATATTAACTTCGGCTAAGGTCGGGTTAAGCTAGGTTACCCCACACTTAGTCCTTAGCTACAGTTACAACACTACGACAAGATTATCTTTATTTACACACAATAACCAACTATACAATCATGCTTAGTGCGTTCGAAAAATTCAACGGTATATCTTCTGCGTACTACTCAGACTTCATATAGCTAATCACAATCACTACCATCGCTAACATTTTACCCATCGCACTTAGCAAAGAAAAACAAAGAAAAAAAAACAACAACAAAAATTTATCTACACAAACCTATACAACCAACCAAATTCTTCCAAATTTCAACATTCCCTTCACCCGAGAATCCGTCGTTCTATTAACATCCTAACAATTTGTACATCGACTCATCTCATTCAACATTTACATCCCGGCATGAAATTCACAATTTCAATCCATTTTCAATTTCAAATTCAACATACAAGCCTTAGAATTGATATTATCAAGCAAATTCGATTAATTTATGCAATCGACAAGTTCAACCAATCATAACGACATTACGAACATTCATCAACAACAATTAACTCAAATTCATGATTAATTACTATGTAGGGCAATTTAGCTCACCTCCCATGCTCAATATCGAAGAAAATCGACAAGAATTGAGAGGAAATCGGAAAACATACCTTGACTTTGAAGAATCGAAGAAAACTTGTTGAATTTCTTGCCTTACTCCGTGTCACGTTGATGGGGGATGGGTTTTGGGGGTTTGGTCGTGGAGAGATTAAAAAATGAGGGAAAAGGGAGGGTTTTCGGGGTTAAAAAGTAAGGAAATCGCGCGGGTCACCCCGCAACCCGGTGTGACCCATCGCGATATACAAGGCTCCGTGTCACGGAGTGCATCGTGGTGCACTGCCTCCTTGACACGGAGCCATCGCGAGATTGTTCTAGAAATTTTTAAAATTTTCGGATTATACCCAACGTGTCACGGAGGTAACGCGGAGGTCCCCCTCCGTGACACGGAGCTGTCTCCTCAGCTCACTGTTTGCCACTTTTTATTAATTTTACATACCTCGACTTTTCCTTCGCGATTCCATGCATATTTTCCTCCGTTTGACCTGAAATTCATCTCACTATACAAAATTGGTTAGAATTATAGGTTTCACTCTAAATACAAACAAAACAAAAACTAAAACAAAATTTTTTTATAGTAAATCAAGAAAAGAAAAAGAAAAGGAAAAGAAAAATCTATTTACACTTTACAAAAAAAAAAGAAAAATTTTTCACGGGTTGCCTCCCGTGCAGCGCCTGGTTTACCGTCGCGGCTCGATGTCGTTAAGCTCAGTTGTCCGCTAGGGTGATGGACGATTTCTCTCGATCACCATCCTCCCCCCAGTAGTGCTTACACCTATCCGGTGGTTTTCCCAACAACTCCCGTCAATCCTTAATCTTCTCATCATCGCCTTGATCAATCACATTGATCACCGAGAGTTCTTCTTGCACCATCGGGAGCTTGGGTGCCTTGTACACATCGAACACCTCCACCTTGTCGTGTGCTCACATTATTAGCTGCCCCGCAGCTACGTCAATTAGTGCTTTCCCAGTTGCCAAGAAGGGACGTCCCAAAATAAATGGGACTTCTGCGTCTGGTTCAAAATCCAGCACGACAAAATCTACCGGGAAAATTAGGGAGCCAACTTGCACCAAAACGTCCTCTACAATGCCATTAGGTCTGGCTAAGGATCGATCCGCCAACTGCAAGATTACCGTTGTGGGTCTAGGACTCCCTAGACCCAACTTTCTGAATACCGAAGATGGCATCAAATTTATGCTCGCTCCCAAATCACACAATCCACGAGCTCGAATGCTCTGCCCAATAGTAATCTGGATAGTAAAACTCCCAGGGTCTTTTAGCTTTATGGGCAGTCTATTTTGAATCCGGGAAGTGCACTCCTCCGTTAGAGCCACTGTAGTATACTCAGTCAACCGACTTTTGTTTGCCACGATGTCCTTTATATACTTAACATATTTCGGCACTCCCTGCAAGACATCAACAAGAGGTAAGTTAATATGTACCTGTTTCAGCACCTCCATAAATTTCTTGAAACACGCCTCCTCCTTGTGTTTCTTTAGTCATTGAGGGAATGGGGGTGGAGGTCTTTCTGATTCAGCTTCCTTAGTCTTCCCCCTTTCAGTATTGTGCTCCCTCTCAACTTCTGCTGCTCCCGACTGTTGAGGTGGTCTTTCTGGTTCCACCTCTTTCAGCTGCAAACCACTCCTTGTGGTCACTTCATTTACCTACTTGGGATTGGGATCCGTGTCGCTCGGCAGTCCTCCTCTAGGCCTTGTGTTTTGGGCACTAGCAAATTGCCCAAATTGATATTCAAGCGCCTTGGTAGCTAACTGGTTGTTTTTCACTTCGGCTGCCAATTTCACATAGTCAGCCTACAATTGAGCTTGGTAAGCTATCATGGTCTTGAACATCTCCTTAATGCTGGGTGATGGTGGTGGAAGAGGTGCATTGTTGTTTCTGAATTGTGCTTGATAATTCTGCTGCCCTCCTTGGTTCCTTTGCACACCCTGACCCGAACTTTGGCCCTGATGGTTGTTGCTACCCCATGAGAAATTAGGGTGATTCCTCCAATTGGAGTTGTACCTACTACCATACTGTTGGTGGTTCCTTTGTGCATTACCCACAAAGTTTACCGAGTCAGGATTGGTTCCACAACACTCAGCTGAGTGCTCACTGCTTCCACACACTTCACACCACATCTGCTGTACTGCATTAACTGGGGCTTGAGGCTGGTTCAATGTCATGTTGCTGAAGTGGGTGTTAAGTTGATTTTCCAATGCAGCTATCTGTGCAGCGATAGCTGTAAACCCATCCACTTCTAGCACTCCTGCTGCTTTCCTTGTCCCGCCTCTTGATGAATCAGCATTCCATTCTGGATTGCCCTGCGAAATACGGTTCAACAAGGTATATAGCTCCTCATAAGTTTTCTCCAGCGCTTGCCCTCCAGCTGCTGAGTCTAGCAATATTTTTGTGTGGGGTTCCAAACCCTCTATAAAAGTGTGCACCAGCACATCATTGTACTGGTGATGATGAGGATAATCCCGCAACATAGATTTGAATCTCTCCCAGGCCTGATATAAATTTTCTCCCTCTCTCTATTTGAAACTTAGAATTTGACTTCTAAGTCTTGCTGTTTTACCAGAGGGAAAAAACCGTATCAAAAACTTTCGTGCAAGATCATCCCATGTAGAAATAGAATTCGGTGGCTCAGCTTTCAACCACCTCTTGGCTTCTCCCAATAATGAGAATGGGAACAATGTAATCCGGACATAGTCTGATGACACTCCAGCGGGTATGTAAGTGTCACTTATCTCCAAAAAATTTTGGAGATGCTGCTGTGGATCTTCATGAGGGAGACCGGTAAACTGCCCGCTAGTGTGCAGCAACTGCACCATATTTTTTTTAAGTTCAAATCTCCCTCCTGGCTCAGGTTTGCGGATACTAGATGTAAAATTATTGGCATGTGGGATTGCCACCTCGCGAACCGGCCGAGCTACTACTTCTTCGGGCACTAACACTGCCCGTACTACCGGTGGATTCTGTTGTTGCTCCATGATCGTCTGTCTGAGCAACTGCAGCTTTCTTTGTAGAGCTTCTCTCCGTTTACTGTGCAATACCCTTTCTGGCTCTATATACGATTCCACCAGCTCCTTGTCTCTTGCCAGTGTTCAACAATAATTAAGTCTGCAAAATACAGGCTAAGACCAAGTTGTCAACACTAAGAAAATAAAAATACAGTAAATTAACACTTAAAACAAATTCACCAATTGCCAAGTCCCCGGTAACGGTGCCAAAAACTTGTTCGGGTGTTCGTGGATATATAAAACGACACGCAAGTGCACGTGGTCGAACAAGTAGTAAGTGGCTTTAGTAAGCCAAGTATCGATCCCACAGAGACTTGGATGAAGTGCAATCTGCTCAAGTGTACTATATTTTACTTATAAAAATGCAGACAATAGTGTAACCAAGAGTTTGATGGTTTGTTTTATAATTTTTATACTAAGTCTACAAAGATTATATAAATTGAGTCTGAACTATGAATGAGAGCATGCCGAGGTTAAACGAACATGTAATGAAATTGATTATCATCATAATTTGGTTAATCTTTTCCTCCAGTTGCTAGCCAAGAACTATTGCCAAGAGATTAAAACTCTCGTATTTACCTCACTTAAGAATCATGAACCATCCACCTACATTTCTGTGATTAAATGCAATTCATGTTCTAGCCATACGAATCCGGTTCCTAAATTGACTAATACGACTTTCAGGTATATTTCTATCCTGAAAGCGAATCAATACTCAATTTTCCCAAACCAAGTAAAGAACATATCCTATTAATTCACAACTTTCCAATTTCTTGCTCTCTCGAGTGAAACCGGACTTTTTAGATGTACATTAACGTAGGCCACACATTAATGCAGTAAGAACAAGAATTAATAGAACAACATGGAAGAAAAGATGAAAAACCAAAGAATCAATGATCAAATTTCATCACAATTGTTCATAACCTCAGCAAGAAGAGGAATTAGCCACTCATTTGTGGATTAAACATCTTAAAATGAGTGTTAATCATACAAGCAATTGAATTCAAGAAGAAAGAAAGAGAGAAAAAACCCTGATATTTTCGTCCCTCAACTGCCTGTAACCCACGTCCTTGCTCCACCAAATCAGAATATTGAAAAATGAACCTAAGTGTTCTATTTATACTGCTGAGAATTTTTCCCGGAATAACGAGCAACGTGTCACGGAGTGCATCGCGGAGCACTGCCTCCGTGAAACGCTATGGACGCGGACCCTCACTGGAACTGGGGGTCCAGGAATTAAAGCTCAACGTGGCACGGCGTGCAACGCGGAGCCAAGCCACCGTGCCACGGACTAGACGCAGACCTCCTCTGGAATTTGGGCGTAATTTCCCTATCCAGGCAGAAGGCCTCCGTGATAGCAGCGTGTCACGGCTCCATCGCGGAGCCCCTTTAATTCATGTTGTCCAATGCCTTGTTCCTTGCTCGCATCCAAGTCCAACCCCGATATCATCCAACATGCCTTTTAGCTTCCCGAAATTACATTTTACCTGCAAAACAATGCTAATCATGTCGGTTAGTATAAATTCACATTTTATTACCAATTACATGAGAATGTATACACATTGGTAGATAAACAAGGCTAAAATGGTACTTTTAAGTATCACTTGGGCATATAAATTTGCCCAAGATCAAGCTCCCTCATCTCCTGAGGGAAGAAACGATCCATAAATGCAGTGTGAAACTCATCCCAACCTGTCGGGCCTGCACCCACTACCCTAGCATCTCTCTATTGCTTAAACCATATGTGAGCTACCCCTTTTAGCTGATAGGAGGTCAACTCAACACACTATCCATTGTTCACCCCCATAATCTGGGTGATCTTCAAAATTTCCTCAATGAAATCGTGGGGGTCCTCGTCCACCTTCAACCCCATGAACTCAGGAGGGTTCATTCTCAAGAAATCCCTCACCCTAGCTGCCGCCGCATTCCCATTCTGAGTGAAATACACCACTGTCTGATTCTGAACCAGGGCAGTCATGGCCTGTGCCAACATATGAATCACTTCCCTAAACTCAGTTGGCTCTGCGTGCTCCTAGTGAATGAGTGGGGCTAGCTGATGCTCCCTACCATTTGCACCCTCATGTTCATTACCATTACCATTTTTTCTGGCGTTCACTCGACATGGAGGCATGATGCTGCAAACATGAATAGCATGAATTAGAAGGGTAGAGGACTTTCATTGCACAACCTAGATCATGAAAGAAGGGAATATTTCCTAAATGTCTAATAGCCTCTTCGTCATAAGTGTGGCGTGCTTCACACCCATGACAAAAACTCTACTTAACGCAGCTTTCAGACTCCCTAGGACACTTCAAACCTCTGGCTCTGATACCAAGTTTGTCATGACCCGAACGTACACCCGAATTGAAGACAGGGGACAAGGAGCCTCGAGGGACCCCAAGTCGACCCATGGCATGAACATACAACTAATCTCAATCACATGAGTGGAAGACTTAGAATAAAAAGAATGTAGTCATGGCATAATAGAAGGAAAAGCTAAACTAGACTCATACAATACAATTGATTACAACTTATAGTATAAAAAGCCTCTAATCATGAAAGACGGGTTGTTGGGACAACTCCCCAACAAACCCAACAATCTAAAAACTAAATAAAAACATAGAGTCCGAACATATAGCCCTCGGAACATGAGGACTTACAAAGTATGCTGAGAGAAACTCCAAGACAATCTACGGGTGAGGGTGAGCCTCAGAAATGGGGCCTGTGTCATGAAATGATACAACATAGAAAGTATACAGTCAATGCGTGGAATGTACTGAGTACGCAAAGTAAGTAAAAAGGACATTTAAAACATATATAAAATTCATAAATGATTATAAGAGTAGGTCATCATGCTTGTATCATAAATCATCATAACCTATCATAAGGCTCAAGGTTTTCAAAACGTTTGTAACATAACATAATCATGATAATAATAAAAGAGTTTTACTAAACATGACTTGAGCCAACATACATAATCATAACATGCATAAATCATGAGGAACAGTGGGAGATTCTTTTAACCGACATACCACATATGAGCACACATGAAGTCTGACTTGTAACCCTAGTCGAGAGGGTGTCCATACCTTACCAAGGGTCGAACCATGAAAGTGTGATATCATGATGAAGAAAGGACCATTTGGGCCACAGACAGTTGTTCGGGGCTTTTTAAATGACTACACGCAAGTGCACGTGGTCGAACAATGAGTAAAATGGCTAAAGTAAGCCAAGTATCAATCCCACAGGGACTGGACCAAGGTAATAATCGAATCAAGCTAATAAACTCTAACTCTAATAATGCAGACAATAGTTTCATGAAGATTTTGGGAGTTTGTTTCCTAATTAATACTAATCTAAAACAAATGTACAAATTGAGTCTGAACTATAGTAATGAGCATGCTGAGGCTAAAATAACATGCAGGGAAGCAATTTATTGATACTAGTCGGTTAATCTTTCCATTGGTTGCTAGTCAAGAATTATTGCCTATGGATTAAAACTCTCGTATTTAACCCAACTTAAGAATAATGAACCTTCCACCTACATTTCTGTGATAAAAAGAAATTCATGTTCTAGCCATACGAAACTGATTCCTTAATTGACTAATACGACTTTCAGATATATTTCTATTCTGAAGGTAAATCAATTCTCAATTTTCCCAAACCAAGAAGAGATCATACCCTACCAATTCACAACTTTCCAATTTCTTTCTCTTTCGAGCGAAAACCGGATTTTTTTAGATGTACATTAACATTGACCAAACATTAATGCACTAAGAACAAGAATTGATAGAACGACCATGGAAGAAAAGATGAATAACCAAGATGATCAATAATTACATTCCACTACAAATGTTCTTAACCTCAGCAAGAAGTGAATTTAGCCACTCATTTGTGGATTAAACATCATCAAATGAGTATAAATCATTCAAACAATTGAAATAAAGGATAAAGAGACAGAGAAGAACCCTAAGATTTTCGTCTCATCAACTGCCTATAACCCACATCCTTGCTCAACTAAGTCAGAATAATTAAAAATAAACCTTAGTGTGCTATTTATACTAGTGGAAATTTTTCCCGAAATAACAAGGAACGTGTCACGGAGTGCATCGCGGAGCACTGCCTCCGTGACACGGCACAAACGCGGACCCTTACTGGAATCCGGTCCTCCAGGTAATTATGCCCAACGTGCCACGGCGTGCAACGCGGGGCTTGGCCAACGTGCCACGGCACCAACGCGGACCTCCACTGGAAGTTGGCCAATTTTAATCATCTGGGGCAGAATGCCTCCGCGATGGTAGCGTGACACGGCTCCATCGCGGAGCCCCTTAATTTGCTGCATTTCCTTGGTCTTTTCCATTGCTCGCTTCCGAGTCCATTCTGGATTTCTCCCAACATGCACCTTAGCTTCCTAAAATTACATTTTTCCTGCAAAACAACACTAATCATGTTGGTTAGTATAAATTCACCTTTTAACTACAAATCACATGAAAATGTACAAATATCTATGGATAAACAAGACGAAATGAAGCATTTGAGTATCACTTGGGCATATAATTCTACCCAAGATCACTTACCCCACACTTAAAACCTTGTTCGTCCTCGAACAATAATCTCACATCTCATGCAATTGACACCCAATTATAGCTACTTTGGCTCGACAATTCAAGCTACGATTCTACCGATTATTTAACATAGAAAATCATCAAGAAAACATGCATAGTCTCATCAATACAGTGACATTCAACAAATTAAGACCTCCTAGACTCAAGGATCGACTCTCGATCTCGAAAAACTTATGCAAATCAGCTGATCAAGCATCCGCCACGAAATTCAATCTCTCGTCAAGCATGTGCCCTCACAACATAAGAGAATTTCCCCCTTTTCAATCATATGATCTCAAAAACATTACATGCAGGGGCATATGAACACGATTTCGCTCTCTCTCCCAAAGAATTCACATGCATCATGTCATGACCCATAAGCTTGCCTCTAGTGTATTAATCCACTAATATAAGGACGAGAGATGTAAGATCACGTAGGACTTACCGGGTTGTAATGTAAGCTAAGGAACCAGTAAGTACTGGGCTAACCAATAATAGCAACTAGCATCCTTAAGCGCTTTTCAATACATCCCACCAACATTATGGGCATTGTTTCTTCCTTCATCCTTCCACTCTTGAAGTCTTTCTTTATTTTTATTCCCATATCTTTAAGCACATTCAACTTAATAACAAATATTAGTTATACATCTTCATTTTATTAAATTCGGCCAGTGCACCCTTGACCTTTTCGTTACTTTCACCACTTTCGCTTTTCCTTTCTTTTTCACACTTTTCACTCCTTGACACTGTGGAAAAATTATTTTTCTTGAACGCTTACAATTTTTGGATCAAATTCATGGATAATGAAGGGGTTAAGCTCGGTTTGTACCTTTTCGTCAAAAGAAAAAAATAGGCTAAAGGCTCAATAGGGCTAACTAGGATGTAGTATCAAGGTAGGTATGATAATGGAAAAACTTATGGTTAAATCAATGAAATGCCTACATCCTTTCCGACAATACACATCCTTCATTTTGTTTCATACACACACTAGGCAAGTTCTAGATACTTCACAATAGCATGGAAGAATCGAAACCTCACCTCACACTCATTGCACATGCGCAACTCAAGACTTATTCACAGACTCTTCAATCAGCTAATTACAAGAATTCAATATTAAGCCTCAATCACACCGAATCGAATTCTATGGCCTAGGTATCTCAACCTGTTTCACATTTTCATGCTTTCATACGAATCATCTTTGCATCTTAAATATCATGTACAACACGCGACAAGAATTCCAAACCATGAAGTAGTGACACGAAAGAAAAAAATAAAAGAAAGAAAAAAACTACTCCTATCGACTACATTTCCCTTAATATGGTCGTCATCCATCCATCATAGGGAATGGTCACTATTTGCGACTTCGGTTCAATGGGACTATTCTCGGTAAAAGCACCGAAAACAAAGGTCGAGAAACCCAATCATAAAATTTAAAAAAACTCAACAAAAATTTTAAAAAAATATCAATAATTTCGATAGAAAACAAAAATATTTACACAACCAGCTAACAACATCTCAACACAGCACACAACAGATTAACATTCATTACACACCGAATTACAATACACACATACTCACAAAATCACAGGGTCACAATTTTCACAATTTTTTCACAGGCATAACAACAGAATATGAACATAAACAACATAAAGAACAATAAAACAACTAGCACCTAACTACTCCCACCCCACACTTAAACTGAACACTGTCCCCAGTGTTCATCAAATTCAACATAGCACAGAAGTAGGTGGTGAAACTCCCTAATCAGTCGAAGTATTCAACTTCTTCGTCAGGTGTTGTTGCCTCGTCCCCCATATCTGAATCGCCCCTGCTATCCTCATCTGACTCAACATTTGAGTCATCACGGCGTGTCTCCTCGTCTGTGGGGACATCATCATCAATGGGCTCCACAAAAGCTAGTCCCACTCGGCATAGAGCCCTGGCATTTTCTCCAAAGGGGTAATCTAGCTCGAGCTGCCACAGCTCATCTTCTGTTGCTGGCCTCCCGCCTATTCTCAACTGCAGCATCTGCATCCCAAACATACGGGCCATATATTGATCATCCCGAGCATGTTGCTCAGCTAGTGTGAGAACTGGCCCGTGAGTGGTGTCGGGTGCCTTAGTTTTGGTGACGTCCACGGCACGCCTATACATCTGCGGAATGTAGTCTAGGGCCTCCTCCTCGATGTCAAGGCCCCTCAGAAATGTGGTCAGCAAGCCACCAAACCCATACCTGTGCCCTTGATGCAAACGGGCTCTCTTCATGGCGGAGATGATCACCACCCCAACATTAATCTCCAGCCCTTTCATCAGGGCATAAACCAAGCACACACGATCCCGTGTGATATCTGTCATGTGCACCCCCGGGGTCAGGCAGGAACACACAATCTTAAGCCAAATCCTGGCTTCCCTGTTCATTTGAGAGTAGGGCAGCATCTGATGGTAGCCCCTCCCCTTATTCCTGCTCCACCGCGCTGTCGATCGGGCTCCACACAATGTGCGTCTGATGTCCGCATATGGTGGAGTTATGTTCAGCTGCCGGAGTACATGGGTGTCTGTGTCTCGCGCCCCCAAGATTGCATTTAGGTGATGAGGCTCAAAGGTGACAACCTGCCCCCTTATCTTGACGGTGTGACTGCGGAGTGTTGGGTTCCAGTTTGCGTAGAACTCCCGAATCAAGTGAGATTGCACTCCTTGGGTTCTTCAAAGATGAAGTTCATCCCGGCAGCGTCAATTTTTTGTACGATTCTGGGGAATTCTTGTGCAAGTGACTCCCTTGCAATGTGCTCCTCAGGGAAGTATTTGGTCTCCTTGTGCTTTGTGTACCATTTCTTTCCTTCGTCCGTCACCCATCGGGTTCCGTATTGGCGGCATTGGCCGCGTGGAACCGCTGGTGCTGTTGGGACTGTCGTTCCCAGTCTAATTCTTTTTCTCCCAGCGCCTGATGTAGATGCGCCCTTTCCTTTGTCTTGCCTGCTTGCCATTGTTCCTATCAAATCAAATAAACAGTCCCAATGTTATTCAAATTGGAATTTATCTTCGACCGAGGTTGGTTTAAGTTAGGCCACCCCACACTTAGTCTTCAGCCACAACTACAATAGTTCGGCAAGACATTCCTCTTTTTTTTAAAATTTTTTTTAAAAAAAAATCTCAACATGCCTCGTGCATTCAGATAATTCGATGAAATAAATTCTATGTACTACTTAGACTTCGTACACAGCTAATCACAATATCACCATCGATTCCATTACATCACATAGCACTTAGTAAAAATTTTCTCAACAACCACAACCTATGCAATTCATCAATTTCATTCTCCCGAAAATCCATTATTTATTTAGCATATTCACATTAAGCACAACACAATTCACCTCACTCAACATGCACAACCCCAAAATTTTTCATATTTCAACTACATTTGGTTCCTTCGTATTCAAATTCTAACCCTATCTACAAATTTCACAAAAATTCGATCAAGCATGTATTTATCGAGTTCATACAATCAGAATGATACTACGAACATCAATGAACAATAACTTAAATGAATTCAAGCTCAATTTACAATTAAGGCAAGGTGTACTCACCTCACATGCTCAAGATCGAAAAATTAGTCAAGAATTGAGATGGAGTTAAAGAACATACCTTTAATTTGATGAAATTGAAGAAAAGTTGAAGAAAACTCGTGCCTAGGTCCGTGTCACGTTTGGGAAGGGGGGATGTTTGGGTGATTGTCGCGGAGGGGATGAGAAATGAGAAAAAAACGAGGGAAATCGGGGTTAAAAAGGAGGATTTTCACGTGGGTCACCCGGTGACCCGGTGTGACCCGATGCGAATAACACCTCAATGTGTCACGGAGGGTAACGCGGAGCACCCCCTCTATGACACGGAGCCAATGCGGAGGTGTTCTGGAATTTTAAAAATTCCAAAATTATACCTCAATGTGTCACGGAGGTCAACGCGGAGGCCCTCCTCCGTGACACGGAGCCATCGCATAGGCTCACTGTTTTACCACTTTTTATTATTTTTCTCACCTCGATTTTTCCATTGTGATCCTTTGCATTTTTACCCTCCGTTCAACCTGAAATTCATCTCACAACAACAAATTGGTTATAATTCATAGGTTTCAACATAAAACACAATTTTTATTTTTCTATTTTTCTCTTTTCTTTTTTTTCTTTTCTACTAATTCTACTCAAGTATTACAACAATTTCACGGGTTGCCTCCCATGCAGCGCCTAGTTTACCGTTGCGGCTTGACGTCATTGAAGCTTAGTCATCCTCTAGGGTGACGGACGTCTTCTCTCGACTACCGTCCTCACCCTAGTAATGCTTACATCGCTGCCCATTGACTAAGAACGTGGCACTTCGACCTGCTTGCCACAACTCCAGTTTTGGGGGGTCCTCCATCGATAGTTTTCCCATTAGATCTTGCGAATCAACCATCTTAGCAGTATCTGCTTGATCAAGCACGTTGATCGCTAAAGGTTCCTCATACACGACCGAAAGCTTCGTGGCCTTGTACACGTCAAATACCTCCACCTTGTCGTGTGCCCGCAATTAGATGCCCTGCAGCTACATCTATCAGTGCTTTCCCGGTCGCCAAGAAAGGATGTCCCAAAATAAATGGTACTTCCGCATCCAACTCAAAATCCAACACGACAAAGTCTACCGGGAAGATCAGGGAGCCCACTTGCACCAGCACGTCCTCCATAATGCCATCTGGTCTGGCCAAAGAATGATCCGCTAGTTGCAAGATCACTGTTATTGGTCTAGGACTGCCTAGCCCCAATTTCTTGAATACCGATGTTGGCATCAAGTTAATGCTCACTCCCAAATCGCATAATCCGCGAGCTCGGATACTCTGCCCGATTGTAAGTTGAATTGTAAAGCTCCCATGGTCTTTGAGCTTTGTGGGCAACCTATTTTGTATCCGGGAAGTGCACTCCTCTGTAAGCGCCACCGTAGCGTACTCTGTCAACCTACTTTTGTTCGCCACGATGTCCTTGATATATTTTGCGTACTTCGGCACTCCCTGCAAAACATCAGCAAGAGGTAAATTAATGTGTACCTGTTTAAGCACCTCCATGAACTTTTTGAAACACGCTTCCTCCTTGTGTTTCTGTAATCTTTGAGGGAATGGGGGTGGTGGTCTTTCTGGTTCAGCATCCTTTTTCTTCCCCCTCTCATCACTTTGCTGCCTCTCAGTTTCTGCTGCTCCCGACTGTTGAGGTGGTCTTTCTGGTTCCACCTCTTTAAGCTGTAAACTACTCCTTGTGGTCACTGCATTCACTTGCTTGGAGTTGGCATCAGTGTCACTCAGAGTTGTTGTAGTTGTTGCCATACTGTTGGTGATTATTTCTTTGTACATTACCAACAAAGTTCACTGAATCAGGATTTGCACCACAACATTTAGCTGAGTGTTCATTACTGCCGCACACTTCACACCAAATTTGCTACACTACATTCACTGGGGCTTGAGACTGATTCATGCTCATATTGCTGAAGTGGGTGTTGAGTTGATTCTGTAATGCAGCTATCTGTGCAGCAATAGCTATAAAACCATCCACTTCTAAGACTCCTGCTGCTTTCCTTGTTCCCCCTCTTGAAGAGTCCGCATTCCACTCTGGATTTCCCTGCGAAATACGGTTTAACAAAGTATACAGCTCCTCATAAGTTTTTTCTAATGCTTTTCCCCCAGCTGCTGAATCTAGAAAAATTTTTGTGTGGGGTTCCAAACCCTCTATAAAAGTATGCACCAGCATATCATTGGATTGGTGATGGTGAGGACAATCCCGCAACATAGATTTGAATCGTTCCCAAGCTTGATACAGATTCTCCCCCTCTCTTTGTTTAAAACTTAGAATTTGACTTCTAAGTGTTGCTGTTTTACCGGATGGAAAGAACCGTATAAAAACTCTTCGTGCAAGATCATCCCAAGTGGTGATGGAATTAGGTGGCTCAGCTTTCAACCACCTCTTTGCTTCTCCCAAAAGTGAAAATGGGAACAATGTAAGACTGACGTAATCGGGTGACACTCCAGCGGAGATGTAAGTGTCACTTATCTCCAAATAATTTTGGAGATGTTGTTGTGGATCCTTGTGAGGGAGACCTGTGAATTGCCCACTGGTGTGCAACAATTGCACCATATTCTGTTTAATCTCGAACCTCCATCTTGGCTCGGGTTTGCCAATGCTTGATGTAACATGGTTAGCATGTGGGATTGCCACTTCGCGAACCGCCTAGCTACCATTTCGTCGGGCACTAACACTGCCCTTACAAGTGGTGGATTCTGTTGTTGCTCCAGGATTGTTTGTCTGAGCAACTGCAGCTTTCTCTCTAGAGCTTCTCTCCTTTGACGATGGAATTTTCTTTCTGGCTCTAAGTATGAGTCCACCAGCTCCTTGTCGCTTGCCAGTGTTCAACAGAATTCGATATCTGCAAAATACAGGCTAAGATCAAGTTGTCAGCACAATATAGAAATCGTAAACTAACACTTAAGAAAATAATTTTTACCAATTGCCAGTCCCCGGCAACGGCGCTAGAAACTTGTTTAGGGCTTTTTAAATGACTACACGCAAGTGCACGTGGTCGAACAAGTAGTAAAATTGCTAAAGTAAGCCAAGTATCGATCCCACAGGGACTGGACCAAGGTAATAATCGAATCAAGCGTTAATAAACTCTAACTCTAATAATGCAGACAACAGTTTCCCGAAGATTTTGGGAGTTTGTTTCCTAATTTATACTAATCTAAACCAAATGTACAAATTGAGTCTGAACTATAGTAATGAGCATGCTGAGGCTAAAATAACATGCAGGGAAGCAATTTATTGATACAAGTCGGTTAATCTTTCCTTTGATTGCTAGTAAAAAATTATTGCCTATGGATTAAAACTCTCGTATTTAACCCAACTTAAGAATCATGAACCTTCCACCTACATTTCTGTGATAAAAAGAAATTCATGTTCTAGCCATACGAAACTGATTCCTTAATTGACTAATACGACTTTCAGATATATTTCTATTCTGAAGGTAAATCAATTCTCAATTTTCCCAAACCAAGAAGAGATCATATCCTACCAATTCACAACTTTCCAATTTCTTTCTCTTTCGAGTGAAAACCGGATTTTTTAGATATATACTAACATTGGCCAAACATTAATGCAGTAAGAACAAGAATTGATCGAACAACCATGGAAGAAAAGATGAAAAACCAAGATGAATAATAATTACATTCCACTACAAATGTTCTTAACCTCAGCAAGAAATGAATTTAGACACTCATTTGTGGATTAAACATCATCAAATGAGTATATATCATACAAACAATTGAAATAAAGGAGAAAGAGATAGAGAAGAACCCTAAGATTTTTGTCTCCTCAACTGCCCGTAACCCACGTCCTTGCTCAACTAAGTCGGAATAATTAAAAATAAACCTAAGTGTGCTATTTATACTAGTGGAAATTGTTCCCTGAATAACAAGCAACATGTCATGGAGTGCATCACGGAGCACTGCCTCCGTGACACGGCGCAAACGCAGACCCTTACTAGAATCCAGTCCTCCAGGTAATTATGGCCAACGTGCCATGGCATGCAACGCGGGGCTTGGCCAACGTGCCATGGCACCAACGCGGACCTCCACTGGAACTTGGCTAGTTTTAATCATCCGGGGCAGAATGCCTCCGCAATGGCAGCGTGACACCGCTCCATCGCGGAGCCCCTTAATTTGTTGTATTTTCTTGGCCTTTTCCACTGCTCGCTTCCGAGTCCATTCCCAATTTCTCCCAACATGCACCTTAGCTTCCTAAAATTACATTTTTCCTGCAAAACAACACTAACCATGTCGGTTAGTATAAATTCACCTTTTAACTACAAATCACATGAGAATGTACAAATATCTATGGATAAACAAGACAAAATGAAGCATTTGAGTATCACTTGGGCATATAATTCTGCCCAAGATCAACAGTCATTAATAGTGTCCCAATATACCTACGATGGCATGAGTTCACGAGATCCGGGGCTTAACCTGAGCCCCGAACCTACTCGTGTTTGATACTACTCTAAAAACATATATAATGCTCATAGTATAACAGGCATGAATTCATGGGCTAGTTAAATCATGATAATCGTAAACATGCTTGAACATGCGCGAGCTAGCCATGACATGAGGCCCGTGAGTCAGGCAAAACATGGGTCATGAATCATAAAGTTCATACATACTTGTAAATCATGCATATAGCTTGAAATTTATAAAATCATGATGGGTAATTGATAAAATCCATGGTTTAAATCATAATTCATGATGGGCTTGTAAATATCATTATAGGAAGGTAGATCATAAACCGATTCATCATGAGTTATGCATAATTAGACTAAATACAAAATAAATCGAAATCAAAAATAATTATAAATAATTTAAATCATAAGAATTGATCAAAACCCTTAGAGTATGATAAGATCCAAAAATCACAATGCCCATTAACAATCATTAGCTTTTATATAAATCTACTTCAAAACCCCATAAATTTTGATAGAATTTTCATGAAATCATAGAGAATTGGCATGGGTCCAAGAGAAATCACCCATTGATAGCCTTACATACCTGGGATATCTGATTCTTAACTTACCTTGATTACCCAAGAATGAAATTGGAAGAATTGAAGAGTAGAGCCTATAATTTCCTTAGATTGCCTCTCACTATTCTTGCATGCATGAATGAAGAGAAAACTAAACTTAACCCCTTTAAATTTCCCTGTTCATAACCCAAAACGACGTAGTTTAAGCCTTAGTATCTTAGAAAATTATGAAAAGACCCTTACTATTTCACAGAAAATAACTGCCAAGTTACCTAATGGGTGACCTTACAATTCGTTACATGCCCAAACGACCTATCACCTTGCCCGTCAGGTACACTATCTAAACTAATCACTGGGGTCCTAACGGACGACATAACAACTCATTCGTGGCCACCACTCGTCATTTACACTGCCTTCCTTATACAAATTATTCAAAATTCCACCCAATGAATCATACCACGACTCATTGCCAGACATGACGAGTTATGGTCTCCTTTTATTAAGCCCACTTCCTTGCCTTTTCTATTTTTCTTATACCTCCTCCCCACAGATGACCTAAAGACTCGTGGTGTCTGACCACGAGTCATTCCCAAAGCCATGGGGACTCTTTTTTCCTTATTCTTCCAGGCCTCCCCACGAGTCGCTTGATGACTCGGGGGTTCTCCTCACGAATCCTCCAATGACTCATCCTGTACCTATAACCCAGATTTTCAATTTTTCCCATTTTAACTCCCGGGTCTGATCTTTGAGTTCCTGGGATATTACAGATACAAAATTTGATAAATACTCGTATAAGATCATAGTAATAGTGGTGAAATAACCTGAATAACAAGAAGAGTTAGAGGTGATGATACATATGTATAATTAATGATGGTTGGTAGATTCTTGATAGTATAATCTAGACAGTATGTTCTTGGGTGTAGATTCTTGGTTGTGGTAAAATGTAAAGATGGGTACTAGCATGGAAATTGTAGTAATGAGTTGTCAAATAAAGCACAGAGCTTGGAAGAATTTAATTATCGAGTGACATATGAAATTGATAACGAAATAAGAACTAAGATAGAGAGGGCAAAGTAACCGGAAGGAGTTGTATCTGAAGTATGGTGGTATGATAGTTGGGGTATTCATGATGAATACTGTCCTTGAATAGAAAAGTGTCATGAGATAAAATCAACAAATAATTGGGAGTGGGAAACGATGTATGTGTACCGAAATATAATTATAAGTATATGTAACACCCCAAAAGCTCAAAATCAATCGGGGACTTAAATCAGAAAATCTGGAAAACTATAGAAATATTGCAGAATGACCAACCTGACGAGTAGCTAAGGGACCCAACGACTCTTCAGGTCAACCGTGAGATGGAGGCCAAGAATTTATACCTGTATTCTTAATGAACGACACCATGAGTCGTTATCAAGCCCTACGACTCGTTAAGTCGCCCGTGGTCATGCTGGAGTTTAGAAATTTGAGAAAATTATAGTGTACTTGAAGGAAGGTCACCACGAGTCGCCTTCTGCAGTAATGAGTCGTCAGGTCTTCATTTTCGGTCCTTTCTAACCTTCTTACTAGTGTACCTGATGGACGAAACAATGAATCATTCCTAGTCATGACGACTCGTCATGTGCTCGTCAGGAGTCAGTAGAAATTTTTCCAGTGAACTTGATGGGAGGACCCAACAACTCGTTGGACCCAATAACGAGTCGTTGGGTCACCCGTTAGGGACACTTGAAAATTTTTCCCAGCGAATCTCTAAGGGCTATTTAGTAATTTTCTATCCTCCCAAGCCCTAAAATATGTCATTTTGGCTACATGTTCAGATATTTTAGTGGGGAAAAGCGGTTCATTCCTCATTCCCCACTCTCAGTTCTCAAGAAATCATCGAAGTCTCTTCTCAAAAACTCTCAAGTAAATTCTAGGGTTCCTCACCAACTTCAGTCATTCAAGCTTCTTTATCTGGAGAAATTTAGCCAGGTATTGGGGTTTTAGCAAGGGGATTGTCCTTCCCTTGCGTCCCCAAAGTCCTCCTCAATTTCTTCTATAAGTTTTAAGCCCTGAGCTTTTAAGTATGAGAAGCATTCATGTTTATTTTCACTGATTTCCCTCGAAATGATGTTTATACTTATTGTTAATATAATCTTCATTAGTTCCTCATCAAATTGTCAGTATTATTACAAAAGTGAATTTGAGCCCTAATTTTTTTAGTAAGGGTTTTTACTTGTCAAATTCCCACTAGTGAATGAAGAATGCTTTGGGTTGAATTCCCAGAATTTTCTTTCTATTTGTATGTTTTGGGTAAATATCCCATGAATCAGAATGACTTTTGTATGTTGAACTAAATTCTCTATTATCTTCTTAGTATTTTAGTCAGTTAGAACACAGAACTGTATCAGTCTAGTCTCAGTCAGAATCATATCACTCTAGTTTCAGTTAGATTTTAGCAACCTCAGTGTTGTCCAGAAAATGTCAACTGATCAGTTTGACTCCAGTTTAGTTTTGAGGTGTCAGTGGTGCCTCCCATATTTCAGACTCAGATTTAGATTTCAGTTATTTGGTCCATTAGGCGGTTATGAAATTCAGTTATAGCTCTGACCATCCCTGGGACCCCAGTTCAGTTATTAGTTGTTCTGTAGACGGTTACGACGCTTCCAGATAAGCAGCTCTAACCAGTCTTAGAACCTAGTTTTCAGAATCTAGTCCGATAAGGCTCTTAGGGTACATGAAGTTATTCGTCCCTGACTAGTCTTGGGTCCTAGTTTCAAGCTATCAGCTTAGTAGTTCAGTTTAGGTTGTCCAGTGGGAGTAGAACTTAGCACTGAGCGGGCTGGGGTTCCAGCGCAACCAGGGTCCCAGAACTACGTTGCCAACGTAGGTTATAGTATTTCTGGCTTGATTGGACCTGGATACTTTTTTATCACCAATTCATTCCTTTATACCCTGGCAAGGTATATTGGGTCCTCCGGTGGGGTGTATACATCAGACCCCATGTCTAGCTCACGTGGTTAAATGTCGATTATAGACTCTCCAACTAGTCAGTCTAGTCCAGTATCAAAATATACAGCTAAGTTCATTACAGTATCTCAGAGTTAGTGTTTCAGACATAGGGCATGTCCTTGACCATCAGCTAGGGTCATCTTGACCATTTAAGATTACATCTATAGTTCAGTTTACCTGTTGGTCATGGAATGTCATTTCAGTCCAGACTTTATATTTAGTATGTTTCTCCCACTTACTCAGTACATTCAAAGTATTGACGCATGCTTTTCATGTTGTATCATTTCATGATACAGTTGCAGGTTCTTAGATTTAGCACAGCTAGTTACTTCAGTTTCAGAGCACTCCATTTCAGCAGATCAAGGTGTGAGTCCTCATCACTCGAGGGCCTTGTTTATTTACTTTAGTTGGATTTGGTTTTGTATAGACTTAGAGTTAGCTGGGGTCTTGTCCTAACAACTCCTCAGTAGTTGGCCTTCAGACCAAACTTGTCTTTCAAAAATGAAATTCAGATATATTATTTCTTTCTCTATTTTCAGTCTTTACATTTTCTTAAATTGATAAATCTGCTATTTAAAACTTTCGATGTGCATGTTTACTCAGAATGCAAGTCTATGATAGACCAGGGGTTGACTTGGGGTCACTTATGACTTCAAGTACCGTGTTACGTCTAGGGTGTAGCTCGGGACGTGACAATATATTAATAACTTATGTGTCTACAAGTGCACACCTAATTACCCATACCTCTCTGTAATTATAATTTGTAATTACAAGAAATTAGACTGTGACTCTATCTCTTACATGTATTGAGAAACTGATAAACATTCTTGAATGGTCTTCGGACAATGATTGTTAATAAATTATGGTGGTATAACTATGTTTCTTGAAACGAGTTCTAGATTGATTAAACTATGAATATTATTCATGAATTGAAAGTGCAATTTTGATAATCAATATGTACTTGTAATTTATCCTATGTGATGGTTGTTTGAGAGCATGATGAAATATGTTGATGAATGTTGGGTACATCCTTACCCCAATATGAGAGGATCATTCCCTAGGTGAGCCATTGGGCAAGCTGTTATGTGTTGATTGGGGGATGATTGAGGAATGCACCATTCTTCTGAGATGAGTGACTTTTGCCCGAGGTGAGCATCCGAAGAGCGATTATTATATGAATGGCTCGTACTCGAGGTGAGCATTCGGGAAAGTGGTCGTGATATGAGTGTCTTATGTCCGAGATGAGCATCTGGATAAGAAGATAAGTGGAAGATGGTACCACATCGATACAGTACATAGATTTCTAGAGTCCCCTACAGAACATGATAGGGAGGCAGAAATAAGAAACTCTAGCATGTATATACAAGTTTTTAAATATGTGACAGACATATAAATATACAAATATGGTACGTGATATACCGACATGATTCGGGTATGATTTGAGATATACAGAGATGAAATGAGATATACTAATGTGATATGTGATGATTTGAATATGGTACATATGTGTACTGAGTGAGACGAATGGGGTGCGGATATGTACATCTATCCGTGTCTCGAGGGTGGAAATGATTCCATCAAATTGATTGATTATTTTATAGTGAATAATTTACTTGTATTGGCGTGATGGTAGTTGAGGATTATATATCAATATATTTACACATATTATATGATTAGTCGTGATGATTTAGCTGGGTATGATTTGTTTGACTTAAGTTAGTGTTATCATTAGTTACTCATGCTGGACGTTAAGTTGGTGTTGTCGTTAATTCCTCGTGATGGACGTGCGTGTAAATAAGCTTCATGTTGGGTTGGTCCTGACTGTGGAAATAAGTATGTTAATAAGAATAGAGTTAAGAATCTTAATTACCATGACATGATATATCAATGATTAAGGATCTTTAATTAATGGATACCAACCTCTTAATATTATGTTGAGTTAATAATGAAACCCTTGGTAGCTAAAATGAACTTGGGGGATGAAAATTCCTATACGGAATGAGTAAGGGGTTAACATAGTTTAAAAGGGTGCGTTGGAAAGGATGAGGTGCTAGTGATACCAAGTTACCTCTTAGACAGGGCACCGCTGTAGCAGGAAAATTTTCGTTCTCACGAGACTGTTGTAGCAAGTAAGTAACTGCAGCAAGCAATGAGATAAGAAATAGAATATGGGTTAAGGGTGGATGGCTAGTGTCCTTAGGAAAAGCAACATGAATATTTTTTGAGTTATATGAATTAATGAACTGATTTGTGAAACTTAATAGGATATAGATGTATATCGAAATTGATGAATTGGTTGATGAAATTTGATAGAATATAATTGTAGGTTGGAATTGTTTTTTTGAATTGATTAATCGATTGCATATTGATTCTATAGTATTGCGTTAACTAATGTTAGTCAGCTGATGATATCTACCAGTACGTGTGGTGTATTGATACTATCTTGTTACATCTTTTTGGGTGTAGGTTTGTGACAGGTGATTGTAATGTCATGATTGATGTGGCGATACTCAGCATCAGCATCATCCTATGCATTCTCTTGACAAGCGATGCAGCGTCCTTTCTTTAGTTGTCAGTATTTCGAGCAGAGCTTTTTTATCTCTCTTGAATAGATCCTAAGAGAGTTATGGTGTTGGAAAATTTTAATTGTAAAGACCTATCCAAATGATTTAAGTAATTTATTTTTTATTTCATGTATTTACGGTGTCAATAGAAATGAGATTTATTGTTTAAGAAAGTGTTGTTTTTAAAAAAAGGGTTCTCCTGTCTAACTAAAGTCGATGTAGGTGCCTGCATGATCCTCCAAAATGGGTCATGTCAAATCCAATTCAGAATTTTTTTCAAAAGTTCAAGTATGAGGTATATTTATATTATTTTACAACTATACTTTAGATTATATGATAATTCATTTCACCGTATGTTATTATATATATACATATATGTGTGTGTGTGTGTGTGTTTTACATACTACATATACTAGTTTACTCATACATACATATACACTTTTATTATTTATAATCTATATATTAACATATATTCACAAATATTTGCATTCCCAGATCACATGGTGCATGTCGCGACCCGAACGTACACCCGGATCGTAGACACGGGACAAGGGACCCCGAGAGACCCCAAATTGACCCATGGCACATGAATACATCTAATATCATTTAAATAAAGCGAAATACTTAACATAAACATAGCAGAAATGTAAACATAGCATAACACCAGAAATACTAAGCGTACACATGAGCTGAATACTACACATTGTCTGAAAGCCTCTACTACATACGATGGGTTGATGGGACAACATCCCCAACTAGCCTGAACGACATTGAAACATAAGATAACATAAAAGTCTGTCAAACAGCCATCAGAACATGAGGACTCACCAATAAGCTGAGAACGTAAGCTGAGATGGGCTAAGGATGAGGATGAGCCTGAGATCCAGACCTTGTATAATGAAACGATACAGCATAGAAGGTATGCGGTCAGTGCGTGGAATGTACTGAGTATGCAAGGTAAGTAAAATGGGAATTTAAAAGTAAAACAAAACTCATAAGTAACGTAGGAAAAGGACATCATGCATATATCACAAACTTCGTAAGAAAACATAAGGCTCAAGGCTTTCAAATCATTTATAAAGCATTCATAACCATAATCGTAAGTAAACATTATCAAAACATAACTTGAGACAATTAACATAAATATAACAATGCATAAGACATGCAGAACAATGGGAGGACTCGTCATAACCGACACCATCATGGTAGAGCCTTTCATGATGCCCTAACTATCTCACTCAATTGGGAAGAGCTGGCCCTGACTTACCAGGCGAGGGTCATGCATTAGGCGTGATATCTCATTTAAGGGGATCATTATCAATACAACACATCATTAGAAACCCACGGTTGCACGTGGTTATGATACACTGACATAGTCCTTTGAACGTCGGGCTGCTCGATCCTAGGCACACTCCCAAAAACATGCATATAGGCTCATACATAAATCAATAACATCATGCATTAAGATTTATTGGCTAAATATAACATTTATCATCATTAATCCCCTTTAAAACATGCTTAGCCAAGAAGCATATGCCCTTTTCATCGGCCAACATCATAAATCAATAAATCATGCAATTCGCTTCATAAATCAGAAATCATTCTTTAACATGTGGGGATTGCCCAATACTTCATCATATTCAATTCTTTCAAAATATGCTCATAAACATGGGTAACTTGAATTCATGCTTTTCCGTCATCAATAAATTAAAAATATTGCATATTCATCATAAATCATAACTTTCATGAACTTTCTCAAATGGGCATTTTGGATTTAAAAGATTGAAACATGATTTGAAAGAAAATAATATAAAACTTGCCCATCATACATAATTCAATAATTAAAACTCCATTAAATCAAACCCATAGAGAGAAATCACATTTTCATACACTTGGGTAAAACCCCATAGAACTTGAATAGGAGGATTCATGATTTAAATTGAAATTTGGGCATGGGTGAGGAAGAATTTCGCCCATTCTAAAACCCTACATACTTGGGGATGGGCTGATTTTGAAGTTCCGTAAATGCCCACAAAGAAATTGAGGGAAACTTGGGGAAGAAGACCTTGAATCTCCCAAAAATCTCTCTAAGCTTCTGCATGAGAATAGGCATGCATAAAGGACTTAACTCACCTTAACACACTCATAAAAATACACAGAATGACGTAGTTTAAGGTCTCAAAGCATGAAAAAGTCGAATATGCCCTTAATGAACCTTCCCTGAAATCTGGCCTGATGGAACCCATGAGTGGTACCAACGGGTCATGGGAACCACCAACGACCCCTCATGTCCCTCGTTGAATGGACTGCTGAATGCCTTCTCTCCAAACTAACCAATGGACGGACAGGACGATTCGTCCTCTGAAACCACGGTCCGTTACACCGTCCGTTGTTTTCTTATCATAAGATCTGAACCCCCTTACCACGAGCCTCACCATGACTCGTGGTGCCTTCCAATTAGTCGTGGTCTCAACTCGTCACCTCCACTGGAAATTCTTAGCCTCCAACAACGACCACAACCAACGACCTGTGGTTTCTACTAACGGGTCATTAGGTCTCCCATTGTTTACCATGTCGCCTAGCTTGACCCTAACCACGATCGCAAAGGACGGCCCGTTGTATCCCACAACGGGTCGTCATACCTCTCATTTTTTCCACTGTCACCAACCTTTCCCTAACCAACGACACCTTTCAACGAATCGTAGTTTGATACCACGAGTCTTTTTGAGGTCCATCCTGTGGTATTTGCCAGTTTTTATGCACTTTTCAAATTACACTCCCAGGTCTATTCTTAGGCCTTCCTAGGGTATTACAATATCTCCCCCTTGGAAACATTCTTCCTCGAATATGGGAAACAAGCAGCAAACAGAAACATACAATTTTTCACAGCTACATATTGATCATTTTAACTGAAATTTTCATGGAATGACTACCTCCGAACCAAACCACATAGCTGAACTGATCTCATGCTTCACATACACATAAAAGAAACTAGCACACATGAGCTGAACATAAAAATTAAATGGGATCGTAGAGTAGAACTGATACCTCAAGTCGGAACTAAGCCGGTAGAGAACAAATGTGGGTATCTAGCCATCATATCCAATTCGGCTTCCCATGTAGCTCCCTCAACATGTTGATTTCACCATAAGACCTTAAATGAAGCTACTTCTTTGTTTCTCAACTTCTGAACCTGACGATCCAAGATTTCAATGGGAATTTCTTCATAACTGAGGCTGTCTTTTACCCCAATGCTATTTACCGGGACCACCAAGGCTGGGTCACCCAAACACTTCTTCAAAAGTGACAGATGAAAGACGAGATGAACTGAAGATAACTCCGATGGAAAGTCCAACTCATATGCCACCTTACGAACTCTCCTCATAACCTGGTAGGGGCAACATAACGGGGACTGAGTTTCTCTTTCTTTCCGAACCGCATGACTCCCTTCATGGGAGATACCTTTAGGAATTTCCATTCGTCCACATCAAACTCCAAATCTCTTCTCCTTACATCAGCATACAATTTCTAACGGTTTTCAACCGGTCCCTTATCAACTGGACCTTCACCATCGCCTCGTGGACAGCACCTGGCCCTATCAAAACTGCCTCGCCAACTTCAAACCATCCGATGAGAGATCTACACCTTCACCCATAGAGTGCCTCGAATAGTGCCATCTGGATACTAGACTAATAACTGTTATTATAAGCAAACTCGATCAAGGGAAAATGATCATCCCAACTACCTTTAAAGTCCATAACACATGCTCTCAACATATCCTCAAGAGTCTGGATTGTTCGTTCCGCCTGGCCATCCGTTTGAGGATGGAATGTTGTACTGAGCTTAACTTGAGTCCCATGTCCCTTTTGGAAAGAACGCCAAAATTGGGAGGTAAACTGAGTACCTCGGTCTGAAATAATAGACAAGGGCACTCCATGAAGTCGAACCAACTCCCGAATATACAACTTAACATTATCATCCGCCGAATCAATGGTTTTGACCGGTAGAAAGTGTGCCGCCTTAGTTAACCTGTCTACCACCACCCAAACGAAATCATAGTGTCAGCGAGTATGAGGTAGGCCTGTAGTAAAATCCATATTAATCTCTTCCCACTTCCAAGTGGGAATGCTAATATCCTGAAGTACACCTCCCGACCTTAGATGCTCGACTTTCACTTGCTGACAGTTTGGACATTTAACTACGAACTCCATAATATCCTTCTTCATACCATCCCACCAATAGATTTTTCTCAAAATTCCCAATACATCTTCGTGGATCCCGGATAGATAGAGTATCTAGTACCATGTGCCTCATGCAATATCTGAACTCTCAAATTATCAACATTCAGAACACATAATCGACTCTGGTATCGTAGCACCCCATCTCCCCCTTGGGAGAAAACCTCCAGCTTTTGACTCCACACTTCTTCCTTCAGCTTTCTCAAAGTCGGATCCTCGTGTTTCCTAGATTTAACATCGACCACCAAGGATGATTCTGACCCGTTATGTACAACAACACCGCCACCGGTTGAGTCGATCAATCTAACACCCAGTCTTGCAAGTCGGTGAACATCTTTCACCAACTCCTTCTCCCCATCATCCATATGGGATACACTCTCCATTGAGAGCCTACTAAGTGCATCCTCAACCACATTTGCTTTGACCGGGCGTTAAAGGACACTCATATCGTAGTCCTTTAGTAACTCCAACCACCTCCTTTGCCGAGGATTTAGATCCTTTTGTGTGAACACATATTGCAAGCTCTTGTGATCCATAAATACATCCACGTGGACCCATACAAGTAATTCCACCATATCTTTAACGCAAACACCATCGCGGCCAACTCAAGATCATGGGTCGGATAATTCTTTTCATGGACCTTCAGTTGTCTTGAGGCATATGTTATTACCTTCCCATGTTGCATCAACACACACCCCAGCTTGGCTCTTTAAGCATCACAATATACAACAAAGTCATCATTACCCTCGGGCAAAGTCAACACAGGTGCTGAAGTGAGTTGGGTCTTCAACTCCTGGAAGCTTTTCTCACACTCCTCTAACCATTGGAACTTTATCTTTTTCTGAGTCAACTTGGTCAAAGGAGCCACAATAGATGAGAAACCCTCCACAAACCTCCGGTAGTAGCCAGCTAGACCCAAGAAACTCTGAATTTCTGAAGGATTCACCAGTCTAGGCCAATTCTTCACCGCCTCAATTTTATAGGAATCTATCATTATGCCTTTGCTTGATACCACATGACCCATAAATGCCACCGAGACTAGCCAAAATTGAACTGCATATAGCTAACGATCCTTGAGGGTCTGAAGTACTACCCTCAGGTGAGCAACATGCTCCTCCTCGCTCTGTGAGTATATCAAGATGTCGTCAATGAACACAATCACGAACATGTCCAAATATTCCTTGAACACCCTGTTCATTAGATCAATAAAAGCTATAGGGGAATCGATTAATCTGAATGTCATAACAACAAATTCGTAGTGACCATACTGAGTCCTGAAAGCGGCCTTTGGGATGTCACACTCCCGAACCCTGAGCTGGTGATACCCGAACCTAAGATCAATCTTGGAGAATCACTTAGCACCCTGAAGATGGTCAAACAAATCATCGATCCTGGGTAAGGGATATTTGTTCTTGATGGTAACCTTGTTCAACTGTCAATAGTCAATACACATGCGAAGGGAACCGTCCTTCTTTCGAACAAATAGAACTGGTGCACCCCATGGAGACTGGCTTGGTCTAATGAAGCCCTTATCCAACAGATCCTTTAGCTAATCCTTCAATTCCTTTAGCTCATCTAGAGCTATCCTGTAGGGAGGAATAGAGATAGGCTATGTATCGGGTAATAGATCAATATCAAAATCAATTTTCCTCTACGGAGGAACACCTGGCAAATCATCGGGAAACACCTTTGGATATTCGCACACCATTGGAACTGATTGAATAGCGAGGGTGTCGGATTCCACATCCTTAACCCCAACTAGGTGGTACATGCAACCTTTGGAGATCATCTTCCTGGCCTTAAGATAGAAAATAAATCGACCTGTTGGTACCGCTGAACTACCCTTCCACTCCAACACTGACTCACTCGGAAAATGAAATTCCACCATACGGATCCTACAATTAATAGAAGCATAACATGCAAACAACCAATCCATGCCAAGAATAATGTCAATGTCAGTCATGCATAACTTTACAAGGTCTGCGGAGGTAACCTTATGCAACATAGTGACCAGGCATTCTCTATATACTTGTCTAGCTATGATCGAATCACCAATAGGGGTCAAAACTGAAAATGGTTCTGACAAAGTCTCGAGACTAACTCCAAGGCTACTAGCAATGTAAGGAGTCATGAAAGACGAGGTAGCTCCCGGATCTATCAAGAAATAAACATCAATATGAAAGACATGCAACATACCAGTGACCACGTCTGGCAAAGTCTCCTACTCCTGGCGTGAAGCAAGGGCATAGAATCGGTTTTGGTGTTGTCTTCCACCTCCGCTAGTTGATGCACCCCGCGGAGTGGAACAGGCTGGACCTGCTGCTGTCCTGGTGGTCTATGCACGACCCCTGTCATCAGCCTATCTAGCATATAGGCATGCTCGGCACATGTGCCCAGACCTACCACACTCATAGCAAACATCTGAACCGCGCAAGGACTCCCTGGCATGACTCTTGCTGCACTTCCCACAGGCTGGAGAGGTATACTCTAATTGGGTGCCTCTCTGATCCCCCTATCCTAAGCCCTGCTCCTCTTATTACCCCTGGGTTTAGAGGGAACACTAGTTGATGATGGTGCTGGGTCTAGTGATTTCTGCTGAAACTGTGGATGGTAGCCATCACCAGACCTCTGATGCGAAAACCCACGGCTATCTATCCGAGCCCTCTTTGCCTCCCTCTCCCTCGCATGAGCCGCCTCCATTTGTTGTATGTACAACACTATGTGAGGAAAGTCCATATCCCGGTGGAGCATAGAAGTCCTGCAATCCTTGTCTAAATAACTAGCCACACCATGAATGAATCAGCTCACCCCCGCCCTCTGATCCATCACTAACTCTGGGGCATACTTTGACAAACGAGTGAACTCAAGTGAATACTCCATCACTGACATCTTTCCTTCCTTGAGGTTCACAAACTTAATTGCTTTTAACTCCCTCATTTCCCGAGGGAATAACATGTCGAGAAAGGCCATATGGAACTCATCCCAGCTGATAGGGCCCGCTCCCGCTGTCCTGCTATCCTTCCATTGCTTGTACCAAATATCAGCGACCTCTTTTATCTGATAAGAGGGCAAGTCCACACACTCCCTATTTGTCACCGCATAACCCGAGTGACCTTCAAGATCCCTTCGATAAACTGTGTGGATCCTCTTCCACCTTTGACCCCATAAACTCAGGAGGGTTCATCCTCAAGAAGTCTCTAATCCGAGGCATCGCTGCATTGTCATTTTGTGGGACCTGCGCAACAGCCTGCTAGTTGACCTGAGCGGTCAAGGCTTGCGCCAACATCTAAATAGCCACCCGAAACTTAGCGTGCGCAGCTGGCTCTAGTGCCTGGGGCTCCTGAACAGTTGGGGCTTGTTGATTCCCATGGTCATTGTCATCTCTGTGGCCTTCATCATTTCCATTCCTCCTTTCATTCATTCTTCTAAGAGTCATAATTCTGCAATCGCGAATCGCATGAATTAGAAGGATGGATAGACTTTTCATTGCACGACATAGAACATGAAAAGAAGGGAACATTTCCTAAACGTCCAGTAGCCTCTCTATCATAGGTATGACATGCTTCACACCCATGAAAAAGACCCTACTTAATGCGGCTTTCGGACATCATAAGACACATCAAACCTATGGCTCTGATACCAAGTTTTTCACGACCCGAACGTACATCAGGATCGTGGCCACATGACATGGGACCCCGAGAGACCCCAAGTCAACCCATGGCACATGCATACATCTAATCTCATTTTAGTAAAGAAGAATACCTAACATAAACATAGCATAACACTATAAATACTAAGTGTACACATGGGATGAATACTATACATTGTCTAAAAGCCTATACTACAAACGATGGGTTGATGGGAAAACATCCCCAACTAACCGGAATGACACTGAAATATAAGACAACATAGAAGTCTATCAATCAGCCCTCGGAACATGAGGAATCACCAATAAGCTGAGAACGTAAGCTGAGATGGGCTAAGGATGAGGATGAGCCTGAGATCCGGACCCTTTATCACGAAACGACACAGCATAGAAGGTATGTGGTCAGCACGTGAAATGTACCGAGTATGCAAGGTAAGTAAAACGGGGATTTAAAATTAAAACAGAACTCATAAGTAACGTAGGAGAAGGACATCATGCATATATCATGAACTTCCTAAGAAAACATAAGGCTCAAGGCTTTCAAATCATTTATAAAGTGTTCATAACCATAATCGTAAGTAAAACATTATAAAAACACAACTTGAGCCAATTAACATAAATATAACAATTCATAAAACATGTCGAACAATGTGAGGACTCGTCATAACCGACACCATCATGGTAGAGCCTTTCACGAAGCCCCAACTATCTCACTCAAGTATGCATAGCCGACCCTGGCTTTCCAGGCGAGGGTCATGCATTAGGCATGATATCACATTTGAGTGGATCATTATCAATACATCATGTCATTAGAAACCCAGTGGCACATGGTTGTGAGACACCAACGTAGTCCTTCGAACGTCGGGCTTCTCAGTGCTAGACACGGCTCCCAAAAACATCCATATAGGCTCATACGTAAATCAATAACATCATGTATTAAGATTCATTGGCTAAAATATAACATTTATCATCATTGATCCCCTTTAAAACATGCTTAGCCAAGAATCATAGGCCCTTTTCATCGGCCAACACCATAAATCAATAAATCATGCAATTCGCTTCATAAATCATTCTTTAACATGTGGGCATTGCCCAATACTTCACCATATTCAATTCTTTCAAAATATGCTCATAAACATGGGTAACTTGAATTCATGCTTTTCCATCATCAATAAATTCAAAATATTGCATATTCATCGTAAATCATAACTTTCATGAACTTTCATCAAATGGGCATTTTAGATTTAAAAGATTGAAACATGATTTTAAAGAAAATAGTGTAAAACTTGTCCATCATTCATAATTCAATACTTAAAACTCCAAAACCCATAAAGAGAAATCATATTTTCATGCATTTGGGTAAAACTCCATAGAACTTGAATAGGAGGATTCATGATTTAAATCTTAGCATGGGTGAGGAAGAATTTCACCCATTCTAAAACCCTACATACCTGGGGATGGGCTGATTTCGAAGTTCCTTGAATGCCCACAAATAAATTGAGGGAAAGTTGGAAGAAGACCTTGAATCTCCCAAAAATCTCTGTAAGCTTTTGCATGAGAAGGAACATGCATAAAGGACTTAACTCACCTTAACACACTCAGAAAAATACACAAAACGATGTAGTTTAGGGTTTCAAAGTATGGAAAAGTCGAATATGCTCTTAATGAACCTGCCCTGAAATCTGGCTGGATGGAACCCACGAGTGGTACCAACGGGTCGTGGGAACCACCAATGACCCATCATGTCCCTCGTTGAATGGACTGCTGAATGCCTTCTCTCAAAACTAACCAATGGACGGACAGGACGACTCATCCGCTGAAACTACGGTCCATTACACCGTCCGTTGTTTGCTCATCATAAGATCTGAACCCCCTTACCACGATCCACACCACGACTCATGGTTCTTTCCAACAAGTCGTGGTCTCAACCCATCACCTCCACTAGAAATTCTTACCCTCCAACAACGACCACAACCAACGACTCGTGGTTTCTACTAACGGTTCGTTGGATCTCCCGTTGTTTACCCTGTCGCCCAACTTGACCCTAACCATGATTGGAAAGGACGGCCCGTTGTATCCCACAATGGGTCTTCATACCTCTCGTTATCTCCACTGTCACCAATGTTTCCTTAACCAACGACAGCCTTCAACGACTCATGGTTTGATACCACGAGTCGTTTTGTGGTCCGTCCTGTGGTATTTGCCTGTTTTTCTGCACTTGTCAAATTACACTCCCGGGTCTATTCTTAGGCCTTCCTGGGGTATGGCAATGCATCTATTATTTCACTCACGTTCATATTCGTAGACTAGTTTTCCCACATATAACTTGTCTTCACATATACTACATATACTATTTTATATATATACACACACACACACACACATATATATATATATTTATAAGTAACTCATATATTCGCTTAGGCATATATATCTTGTCTCACATATATATATATATATATATATATGTATGTATGTATGTACACACACACTATTTATAACTATTTTAAATATATCAGTTTTTTACATTACATATATTGTGTATGTCAAACATATACCATTTTCATATATATATATATATATATATATATATATATTACTTGTACTTTTTACATGCACCATAGATTTTCAATTATAATATTAGTTTAAATTACTTTATCACATTCTTCACACTTTATTCAAACTACCACCTTTTCAATGTATGTATATCTTGTATATCATAAGTATATCGCTCTCGTATATTGTATGTATATCAGTTATATATTTTATATACCTCATACTTTTTTTATTGTTCTCAACACTATCTCTTTTTTTAATCACTTCTTTTAAACACCTTTTTAATAAGTTATAATTAAAATAAATTATTTTTCAAGTGTATCTTAAATTAAATTTAAGAACTGTTTTCGGATAGGCTCCGAGGGGTGCCTAACACCTTCCCTTTAGAGTAAATAAAGCCCTTACCAAGAATTTTAATGCAGACTAAAACAAAGTTTACATATTTTACAAATGATTTTCCTCATAACTTAGATGGATACTATAAACCTTTTTAAAACTAGGTAGAAGAGTCGAACGTTGCAAACATATTTTGACCAGTTCAAAACAAGGGCACGATAAAATGACGACTCTATTGGAGAACTTAGGCTTTAGGTTTTGACCTTAGAAGATTTAGTTTAAGATTAATGTTTGGGGATGATTGTTCAATTTTTCCTGCTTCTTGTTTTTGTAATAACATTTTATGCCTACTATTTTCTCCCTATTATTTTTCTGATATACACTTCTTTGTTTGAAAGGAAAAAAGCCAAATCTAAATTTGTATTTCTTATTTGATTGAAAGACACTACGTGTTACTGCTTTTCCTACACTATCATTTGCACTTACTGTCAATTCTTTGGTCGTACACCACACACGTTGTAGTTCACGCGAGGAGCTATCTTTACACTCCTCCAGACCTTCTTTAGATTCTCTAGTTTCAGAATTGGTACATTTAGTTTTACTACGTACCCTCTTGCAGTTCTTCAGTCCTACTTTAGTAATTCAAAGTAAAACTCTTACTCTAGAAAAAACAAGTCATGTTGCATTCACCTTAGATAGGACAATCCGAGGCATTAACGCTGTAACTAGGAAGCCGCACTTTTATCAATAGGTTTTGTATGTAATGACCTATGTTATGTGAGAATTGATTTAGATTATCCAGGTATTAAACACTTCTGGATTCATAACAAATGGCTTGACCTTCTTTAAAGTTTCAATCTTGTCTAGGTGGAGTTTTTTCAAAGCTCTACTAACATTTAACTCTTTTTTTTTGGTTGACAAATGAAGAGTATTGTGAAGACTCCCTTCATTCGACATCTCTTTCAAATCAATAGAAGTAGAGATTTCCAAAACTCTACCTACATTTGACACTTTATCAATTATCACTCTTTTCTACTAATTGAAAAACGCAGACTAGTATCAACGTTTAATTCACTCTTTATAGTCGACGCATGTTGAATATAGTCAAAACTCTGCCTCCATTTAACATCCATTTCAGGACAACGATGTGGAGTATCATTAAATCTCCACCAATATTTTCTTTTCAATCTACAAACATGGAATGTTGTTAATGCTTCACTTACATCTGAGATCCTTTGTTATAAAGTACTTCCTTACCAATTATTTAGCCTCTTTATATACATCTTTTCCATAGGCTCCTTTGACCCACTCCATCGTCTATACCAAATGTAAGCGCAACATCTCTTTGTACCATATTAGAATCATTATGGCTTCCTTCGGACTTGCTTCTTTTGATGTATTTTAAGTTATTCTATTATCTAGGAAAGATCTAGAATTGTTTTGAATACGAGACATGCCAAAACCAGAATTAATCTATTATTAATTTGTATGAAATGTAGGTCTACCTCTAGGAAAAGAAGCCCAATGCACATTAGGACACGTCTTCTTGACAGTTTTGTATACTTAACCCAACATGCTAGATGCATAAGTATGTTTTCCTATCACCTAAACTAATTTTTTGCCCTTTGTTATTTTTTACAATTATTTTATTTTTATTCGCGATAGTGGTTGATTGTGTTGATCGATAGAACTGACTGAATCACGCTAGGAATGATTAACACTGAGGACATTGACCTGACCAGCAGTGTTCTGGCACTAACAAATGTAGCAGAAAATTTTATAAGAAGAAATGACATAGAAAAAGATGAGTGTATAGCTCTTCTAGAGTGAAAACTCAAGATACTAAGAAGAGAACTACATTGAGATGGGAACCTGATTCACTCAACCGTGAGTAATCTACCATGCCTTCTCCATTTTTCCCCACTAGGATCTCCTATACCTGAACACTTTCCACCAACACAACCACCCACTTCCACCATAGACTTAGCATATCCATTATCCCCGTTCACATACACCTATCAATCAGTGAAATCCTCTTCATTGCACCCTATATATAACCCATTGTTTCATAGTTATCAAGATCCCTCACATCCCAATATCGTCACCTCTATTCACCATCCAAACAACACCTTTCACAGAAGAACACTGCTATCTTTCAATAATGACACGATCCCCCAATGTGTATGACTGAGACACAGACTTTCTCTATACCAATTACTACCAGATTACCAATGAATATAAGGAAGAGAGAGAAAAGTGAATACAATATTTCCTGAACAAGCTCCGTCATTTAAAACGAGAAATCAAACATCTCTACGAAGCTTGAAGCAATGAAAGTTTGAACTATTAAGATTTAAGAATCCATCCAAACATTGATGTGCTAGCTGGGTACAAGCCACCAAATTTTGACTTATTTGATGGAACAGGTGAACCTCGTGCTCAGCTAAGAGCATATTGTGATAAATTGATAGGGATCAGCAAAAATGAGAAACTCATAATGAAGTTGTTCATTAGGAGTCTATCTAGTGAGGCTCTTACTTGGTACACCAAACAAGATTCCCATCATTAGCATGAATGGAACCATATTGTTTAAGATTTTATGGCTTATTTCAAGTTTAACAAGGAGGTCACGCCCAATTAATTTTCCTTTGTTAATATATGAAAGAAGCCTCTGAGTCATTCCGTGAATACGCTCAATAATGGAGGTCTAAGACTGAAAGAGTTCAACCACTAATGGACGAGAGTGAATTGACAAAGTATTTCATCCGTAGTCACTAAGGGGTCTGCTTTGAAAAGATGATGTCCATGATAGGATAAAAGTTTGCCGATTGTTTCAAAATGAGGGTTTTCATAGGTAGGAATTAAGTCTATAAAAATCTGATCAATAGACAAGTTGAGAAAAAATATTCCACAATGTCCATTGAATAGGCCAAGAGGAAGAAAGAAGAGGTATCCATTATGACGCCACATTACTCAATACAGTGACTTTCCCAATACTTTAGAATCCTAAGAACCAACAAATTCCAATATCAACACCCAACCATCATGCCTACAATATACAACAAAATTACCCTCAACCCGAGCTCTCACATACCTAAACCAACCGTGGCCATATTTACCAGTCCAATTTCTAGTTCACCAAAACTGTTCACTTTTGACATCAAGATAAAATCCAAAACACAACTGTACTCAAGTGGTTGAACTATTAGCACAATTGTTTGAGAGATTAAAGGCTGCTAACTACTACAACCTGAGCCAGGGGATATTCCTAATCCACTACTTGGATTGTTTGATAAGAAAAAATATTATGCATTCTATTCCAACATTCAACGACACAACTCTGAAGATTGCAATAGGCTAAGGCATCAAATTGTATATTTCATCACAGTTAGGGGCAATGTAGTGCATTGCAACGCAACCACATATGACTAATAAACCAATCATGGAAATAGATGAATGAATAGAAGAGGCTACTACATGAGAAAATACCATCATTCACACTAAGATAACAAGTCCCTTACATGGTTGATAAGGCACTCTACATAGAAGCGTTAATTTTAATAGGTGATAAACTTTTAAGTCAATCAACTCTAATGTCATCAAGAAGTTTTTATATTCGAGAACAATCAAGCTTTTTTACACTTTATTGTAATATGCATTTTTGTTGTAATAAAACTACGTGTTGTCCTGATATCTCATGGTGAGATACAAGGCAACTCTTATCAGGTTTGGTCACACCTTTGGAGTATCAACATTCCCCTTTATAATTGAAACTACATGAGACCTAATTTTCCTGGAAGGGATATGTAGACAACCTATATAAGGTCAGTTCTGTTAGAACAAAAATTTCCTTTTCCCCTCTAACTCTAATATGAAAATTAGAGTATAAGTCGACAAAGCCTAGGATAATTTGGAACGTTGAATCAAAATATCCAGAAATATGCCCAGGAGTCATCAAGAAAGTGTAATACCCTAAGAACACAAGGATCAGACCCGAGAGTCAAACGGGAAAAATCTAGAAAATATTGCAACAGTTGCAGAATGGGTCACTGAACGACTCGTGAGGAGGCCTAACAAGTTGTCAAGTGACTCGTGGGGAAGGCCTGAGATGATAAAATACTCTATATCCTCATGGGTGATGTAACAACTCATGGTCAGTCACCACGAGTCATCATGTTAGTCGTGGGAAGGTCCTACAGAAAGATAGTAAAGCTTATCCAATGTATTTAATTGATGGTACCTAACGAGTCAGCATCAGTCTTAAGGACTCGTTAGGAGGGCTGTTAGCAAACCAATTGAATTTTCATGAATGATGAGGCAGTGTACTTGACGGGTGAACCAACAGATCATATGCCCTGGTGACAAGTCGTCAGGTCGTCCGTTAGAACCCCCCTAACAATTATTTTCAGCAACTTCAGTAAGGGCTTTTTCGTAATTCCTAAGTTCTAAGGGCCTAAACTACATCGTTTAAGGCTTGTTTTAGTGGGTTTTAAGCAGGGTAAAACCTATCCTAAGCCATTATTCTCCTTCATGCAAGTTTGAAGGTTTAAAAAGGAGATTCAAGGCAAAATCTCAAGGTTTCCATTGGATTCTCAGGTTAGGCTATTAGAGAAGTGTTAAAATCATCCGTCCCAGGTATGTAAGGCTATGAGTGGGTGCTTCCTTCCACACCCATGCCCATTCCCTATCAATTTTGATTGGTTTTTGATGATCAAGTATGGGTTTTCATTTATTTGCATGATTCTTACATTTCTACTCATGGGTATGATTAAATGGAGTTGACATTGGTGATTTACTGAGCTTGGGTGGATTCTAACTTAAATTCTTTTATAAAATTGCCTTTCTAAAATTGAATCTAAAACGCCCATGTGTGGGTAGTTCCTAATAGAGTGTGATGATGATAGAGTAGATGATGAAAAGCACGTTTCCAACCTTACCCATGATTTTGATGATGTTTTCAAAAGAAGATTAAATGGACCCTAGTATGATGAAGCTTTAGGTGGTGCCCAATGTTGAGTATAAATGATGATTTTTCTTGAATTGTCTTTATTACCTCGTTTTGGAGTGAAATCTCTCAAATTATAATGTTTTCAAAAGAATTGAATGGGTTCAAGCATGATAAAGCTTTGGGTAATGCCCACATGGTTATCTCGAATGATGAATTTCCCGAGTCAAGCTTACCACATTGTGCGAAGCAAATCCTCCCAACTTCTACACTTTAGCTTGTGGTATGTTTTGAAATAAATCATCGCAAATGCATGATTTCATTATTGAGCTTTGTCAAGGGACAATGTTGATATTCATTTTTACATGATGTCGTGTCTATGCATGATCTCATTATTGAGCTTTGTCAAGGGACAATGTTGAGCTTCATTTTTACATGATGTCGAGTCTACACATGATTTCATCTTGAGCTTCGTCAATAGACAATGTTGAGCTTTGTTATATATGATGTAGAGCACTGCATGTTTTTGGGAGAAGATTCTAGCACCAAGCGGATTAAGGGTCATTCACCCTACGCCCCAGAACTACGCACCAATGTAGGTTGCTACTACTATATTATTTTTGGGACCTCCCTTGTGAGCTATCCCCTGCCCTAATTGGGCCCTGATCTTGATATCGATATCATAATATCGTCCATAGCCATGGAAAGGTTATGGATGGCTCTATCCACTTGAATGTGAAAGTCGGGACCACATAAGTTGTATCGTGGTATGTTGGTTAAATGACGAGTCTCCCACCATCTTATATAATTCTGGATTTTCATACTCATTGTTCATGGTTTCAATTGCATACATGCATGTTCTAAAAGGAAGGTTTGACTCATGTTCAGCTTCTCCATAAATGTTCTGCTTTAGCTTTGAGTCATTCGAGACAGTTGGTGTTTTGAGTTAAGAGTCATATATTGTGAAAAGATCATGATTTCTGAAATAATGCATGCAAGCACTACCATTAGCATTCTGATAACATGTTTTATTTACACATTGTTTTTAAATAATTTATTTTCGATACATGAGAGGTTTTACTTACCTTGCATACTCGATACATTCCACGTACTGACCACATACTTTCTATGATGTATCATTTCATGATACAGGACTCGGTTCGCAGCTTCAATCAGATCTTAGCCAGCTCTCCAGAGTCTTTATCAGCCTAGGAATGGTGATTCTTCATCTTTCGAGGAATAGATTCCCAGTTTCATGTAGTACTTCAGTTTTAGTATTATTGAGTTAGTTGGGGTCTTGTCCCATCAACTCGTTCAGAGTAGAGGCTTTCAGACTTATGTTTATATAGCTTTGGATTTTATCCTGTTGTGCTATTGCGTGAGACATCCGCTGAGTTTACATTTATGTTTTCTTTATGTTTATCAAATGAGTTAGTTAAATGCTTATGCCATGGATCGACTTGGGCTCTCTCGGGGTCCCTTCTCCCGTGTCTATGATTCGGGTGTATGTTCGGGTCGTGAAAAAAAGCCTCTCCTAAAGATTGGGGCAAACTTTGTAGGACACTCAATGTAACCCCCAAAAGTTCCCAAGATTAAAATCAAGATCTGGAATGTGCTCAGCAGAAAAATCTGCAAAAATGCCTCAGAATGACTCATCCAAAGAGTCGTTGGTCGCTCTAATGACTCGTTAGAGGAAGTCGTTGGAAAGGTTTCAGAAAATGGTTCCAAGTTTTTTGATGCCATGAGAGGAAAGAACGAGTCATTGTGTGAAACAATGACCCATTAGATGCAATCGTGGTAAGTTGTAGTTTGGACTTCTTAGAGGGGACGAGTCAGGTGACGACTCGTCAGTTGCCGTAACGGGTTGTCATGAAGAGTTATTAGTTGGAGTTTAGGGTTCCAGGGTCAGTGACGACGAATGGTTACAATGGACCCTTTCAGCTAACAATGACCCGTCGTGTCGATCATTGGAAGGGACTTAAGGGTTGGTCCAGTGGGGACGACGGAAGCAATTGACGAGTCGTTGGATTATGTAACGACTCATCGTGTCAATCGTTGGAGGGATCGCAGGTTGAGGAGGAAGTAGTGTCGATGGGAGGTGGTGACGAGTTGGTGGATGAAGTAATGACTCGTTTTGTTAGTCGTTGGTTGAGGAAGCAGAAACTAAGAAGTAGACCCCCAGAAGCAAATGATGGTCACTCAACGAGTCATGGTGAGGACCAACGACTCGTGGTGAGGGTCGTGGTCGCAGATCGGGCAGATTTTAAAGTTTTTCCCAAGAGTATTTTGGTAAAGTCCTATGCTCCAAGTTCCTAAATGGGGTCGTTTTGGGCATTTTAAGGGACCTTTTTAGGGGTTTTACAGCCTAACCTCTCTTTCCCTCAACTCTCATTCCTCCCCCTCTCAACATTAAGAATTCAACTAAGATTTTCTTCAAGGCTTCAAGGGTTTAGTTCAAGTGGAGATTCCTTGAATCAGGTACGTGAGTTTTTCAACAAGGATATCCTTCCATCCTTGTTCCCCAAACTTTTTATTTAAAACTCGAATCTATTTTTCTATAGAAGCATGATCTAGGGTTTCGATCTTTGGGTGATTTATTCTATGTCTTCTATGAATTCTAAGAACCATTAGGAATAAAAGTCATTTATGTTTATGGGATTATTTTTAATATCATGAATTGTGTATTCAATAGTGAAAATTCATGATTATAGAATTTCCTCCATGAGATAACTTGTCACTTGATTGGGATTTTGTTATTATTCACTTGATTATATCAAGACTTGTATCCATGTCCAAAATATGTGAAGATCATAAGAATTCCCTTAAAAACTAGAATATATGATTTGATAGATATGTTGAGATAAGATTCGAACTTATGGGATTGATCAATATGAAGCATGTATATGTTTTCATTATGATTTTGTTGTAGATGTTTTGGGTAAGAGGTGAACCTATTATAATGGCATGATTATCAAATTTTCTTTATGAATTACACTATATTCCGAAATGGGGTCCATGAAATCAACATATGCTTCTACCCTGATCTTGTTGTACATGTTTAAGGTATGAGCTTTTTGTAAATGTAGGATAAATGAATCAGTGTATACATGTTAAAGTATGAATTGGACCTATGGATCCTACATGACTCTATTTTATACGTCGTATGTTATGAACATGGAGCTTGAATGTTGTGGAGGTGTGTAAAGTATGATCTGAATCTATAGATGTTCGTAAATGTAAAATATGTGGATTAAATGATGATTTGGTACCATGACAATATGAACTATGAAAATAAAGCATGAGAATGATACTTCAGTCTTTTGGGCCTGTTGTTAGTGGAAAGTAGCCTTAATCCTTTCTAAATGAATACAGTATGATGAAACCAGTAAATGCTCATGTTTCTGAATAGTTGTAGTAGCGTAAAATAGATTAATAATGTTAGATTCATACTTCTCATGTTCTTGTACAGTTAGGGACTCCCCATAGCCAAGAATGTTTCCCTTAGATAAGTCAGGGACTCTCCATAGCCGAGAATGTTTCCCTTAGATTAGCCAGGGACTCTCCATAACTGAGAATGTTTCCTTAGATCAGCCAGGGACTCTCCATCGTTGAGAATGTTTCCCTTAGATCAGTTGGGACTCTCCATAGTAGAGAATGACTCCCTTATTTATGTTATCAGTTTGGCAAAGTTTTGTAAAGTTCAGACTTCAGTTTAAGACAGATATTGCATAATGCAATCTTGGTTTTCAACAGATATCCAGTACAGTGTATGATATTATCTTCAGTTTCAGCTGTCATTATATGTTCAGTACATGACCTTTACGCATGAGTTTGATATGTGTATGTGACTTAGAAGAGGGTTGTTTCATTCTAATTTAGTTATATGTCGATGTACTCAGTTTATTCTCTTCTCGTATACTTGTATGTTTGGTTTATTTACATTTTCCACATGCTTAGTACATTCCAAGTATTAACAACATACTTTATGTTCTATATCATTTCATGATATAGATTCAGGTATCCAGACTCACCCCCGCAGGTAGACACGCTCCTTCTTCCATCTCTGTGGATTGTGGTGAGTCTTTATCTCTTGAAGACGAGATCTATGTTTCTTATTTTAGTTATATTTCAGTTTTCAGACTTCAGGAGTTAGCTGGGGGTCTGTCCTAGTAGCTCATCAGTTTAGTAGAGGCTTTCAGACATGTGTAATCAAATTCAGTCTATGTATTAAAGTTTTGTTGGATTATGTCTTTAAGTTTTAAATTTGACTCCTTACAGTTAGCTTCGGTCAGTTACGTTTATGTTAGCTATTTCTTTTGCTAAGTGTTACGCTATGATTACACCATGGGTCGACTTGGAGCCCTTTCGGGGTTCCTTGTCCCGTGTTATAGCTAAGGTGTGAACTCGGGTAGTGACAAACTTGGTATCAGAGAAAAGGTTTAGAGTGTCCTAGGGTGTCTGAGAACTGCGTTAAGTAGAGTCTTCTTCATGAGTGTGAAACGCGCCACACTTATGACAAAGAGGCTATGAGACATTTTAGGAATGTTCCCTTTTCTTCATGATTCTTATCGTGCGTAGAGTATGAAACTCTAATAGTTCCTCCCCTGACTCGTGCTTTATGAACTCGCAGATAATGCCTACGAGAAGAGCGAAAGGAAGGAGAAATGGTAGTGGCCGCCAGCAAGCACCACCAGCCCCGGCGAACACAATGGACAACTATATTACTCATGCTGAGTTTCGGGCAACCCTTAATATGTTAGTGTAGGCCATGACCACCCAGATTAATCAACAAGCAATGGCTCATGTTCTCCAGAATGGGAATGTAGCTGCAGCAAGGGTAAGAGGCTTTCTTCGAATGAATCCACCCGAATTCTTTAGGTCAAAGGTGGATAAGGACCTATATGAGTTGTTGGAAAAGATCCAGAACACCACCCAAATCATGGGGGTGTTGGGAAATGAGAGCACAAAATTAGCCTCCTACCGACTGAAAGGAGTCGCTTATATATGGTTTTGCCAGTGGAGAGACAGTCGGGGAACTGGAGCAGCCCCCGTAGGTTGGGATGAATTTATGACTGCCTTCCTGGATAGGTTTTTCCTTAGGGAGTTGAGAGAGGCAAAGGCGAAAGAATTCATCAACTTGAGACAGAACAACATGATTGTCTAGGAGTACGTGTCGAAGTTCACCCAGTTATCCAAGTATACACCGGAGATGGTAGCTGACCAGAGGGCCTTAGTGAGCAAGTTCGTGAATGGAGTGTCAGACTCCTTGGTTAAAGAGTGCAGGACTGCCATATTGCACACGGATATAGATTTTCCACGTTTGGTGATATTCACTCAACAAATAGAAGTGGAACAGGTGAAAGAAAAAGAGAGAGAGGCCAATAAGGCCAGGACAGGAGATCCAAAGTTTTCCCCTCAGAGGACGATGGTGGACATCGCTCACATTCCCAGAAGAAATCATCATTCCCAACACTTTTGACTGTCAGTGCTCCATACAAACCCAGGGTAAAGGAGATTATGTATCCGTTGTGTACCAACTATGGGAAGCACCATTTGGGAGAATGCATGGACGGCTCGGATACTTGTTTTTGGTGAAGCAAGTTGGGCCATAAACACTGAGATTACGCAGTGGCTAAGCAAGGGGAGAGTAGATCCTCGGCCACCTCTTCAGTAGCTCCGATAGCTCGTACATTTTAGCAGGATGCATCATCTAGTTCAGGTGATGGACGATGTCAAAACTACTCCTATGTCGTAGCAATACACCAGGATAAAGGCAAGTCACCAGTAGTAGTCACAAGTATGTTGTGAATTTTGTGTTAATCCTTTCATGTTCCTAGCCCCAAAACCCCAGTCTTGAATAAGAAGCACTATAATGGTTGCTGAGAAGAGATTATCGATGTGTGATGTGAATAGTAGTGAGTGTAAGGCTTGCAGTGAAGGTTAGAGGTGAAACAGAAGCTAGGAGTTAGTGATTTAACCCCGACCTTAAGAAAGATTTAGGAGCCTTTGAATGACGGCTTTAAGCTAAGGGGAGATGGTAAGTATGTGCGGCAAGTCGAATCTTGAGAATGCTAATAGGGGTGTTCCAGCGCTAGCAATGGCGGTATGTCAACCTCTTTAGGTTTAGACAGCCTCTCTTGTATTTCAGTTGAAGCTAAGTTATACTCATCCCTATGTGTATATTTCCAAAATTTCAAGGTAACCTCTTCAGGCAGCGATGCCAGTATTACTCTACAAATCCTTAAGGCTCATCTTCATGTTATGAATTATCTATGTGTGTCAACTCCTGTCTTCCAGTATGATCAACTCAAACTCAGTCTTCAGAAGTTGCTTTAGTAGCTCGGTAGAATAAGGTTATCTCTTGTGTGTGCTTAGTTATAGATGTCATGAATGGCTCGTCATGAGTCCTTTACTTTCAGTTAGACCAGATATCGTGAATTCTAACCCGGTAACAGAAAGCGATTTGAGAATGAAGGCTTAGTCTGTATCAGCTTAGTGTCAATAAGAGGGAAAGAATCCTTCTCAGTGCCTACCTAGTTCCATGTTAGTTTCATGTTTTTCAGTCCCTCTTGTGCCCTAGTATGTATGTATGATTTAGATGTTCAGTTCAGATATGTAAGATCATCCAGAGTTAGATACTCCATTTTTTCAACTGTAATTGATCAGTTTTGTGATTTCAGTTCCATCCATATCCTTTCAGTATGTTTAGCCAACATTCGAGTACGAATGTTCCCAAGGGGGAGATATTATAACACCCCAAAAGTTTCCAAGATTAAAATCAGGATTTGCAATGTGCTCAGAAGAAAAATCTGCAACAGTGCCTCAGAATGACTCATCCAATGAGTCATTGGTCACTCTAAGACTCGTTAGAGGAAGTCATTGGAAAGGTTTCAGAAAATGGTTCCAAGTTTTTTGATTCCACGAGAGGAAAGAATGAGTCATTGTGTGAAACAACGACCCGTTAGATGCAATCGTGGTAAGTTGTAGTTTGGACTTCTCAGAGGGGATGATTCCGGTGACAACTCATTAGTTTTCGTAAAGGGTTGTAATGAAGAGTCGTTAGTTGGAGTTTAGGGTTTCGAGTTAGTGACGACGGATGGCTACAATGGACCTTTTAAGACAACAATGACCTGTCATGTCAATCGTTGAAAGGGACTCAAGGTTTGTCCCAGTGGGGATGACGGAAGGAATTAATGAGTCGTTGGATCAAGTAAGGACTCATCGTGTCGGTCGTTGGAGGGATCACAGGTTGAGAAGGCAGTGGAGTCGACCTGAGGTGGTGATGAGTCGTTGGATGAAGTAATGACTCATCCTGTTGGTCAATGGTTGAGGAAGAAAAAACTGATAAGTAGACTCTCAGAACCAAAGGATGGTCACCACGAATCGTAGTGAGGACTAACGACTCGTGGTGAGGGTCGTGGTCGCAGATTGGGCAGATTTTAAAGTTTTTCCCAGGGGTATTTTGGTAAAGTACTATGCTCCCAGTTCCTAAATGGTATTGTTTTAGTCATTTTAAGGGACATTTTTAGGGGTTTTCTAGCCTAACCTCTCATTCCCTCAACTCTCGTTCCTCCCCTTCTCAAGATTAAGAATTCAACTAAGATTTTCTTCAAGGATTCAAGAGTTTAGTTCAAGTGGAGATTCCTTAAATCAGGTATGTGGGTTTTTAAACAAGGATATCCTTCCATCCTTGTTCCCCAAACTTTTTATTTAAAACTCAAATCTCTTGTTCTAGGAAAGCATGATCTAGGGTTTCGATTTATGGGTGATTTCTTCTAAGTATTCTATGAATTCTAAAATCCATTAGGAATAAAAGTCATTTATGTTTATGGGATTATTTTTAATATCTTGAATTGTGTATTCAATAGTGAAAATGCATGATTATAGAATTTCCTCCATGAGATAGCTTGTCACTTGATTGGGATTTCATTGTTGTTCACTTGATTATATCAAGACTTGTATCCATGTCCAAAATATGTGAAGATCATAGAATTCCCTTAAAAACTAGAATATATGTTTTGATAGATATGTTGAGATGAGATTTGAACTTGTGGGATTGATCAATGTGAAGCATGTATATGGTTTCATTATGATTTTGATGTAAATGTTTTGGGTAAGAGGTGAACATATGATAATGGCATGACTATCGAATTTTTCTTCACAAATTAGAGTAAATTCCAAAATGGGGTCCATGAAATCAACATATGCTTCTATCCTAATCTCGTTGTACATATTTAATGTATGAGCTTTCCGTAAATCTAGAATAAATGAATCAATGTATACATGTTAAAGTATGAATTGGACCTATGGATCCTACATGACTCTATGTTTGCATAATATGTTATGAACAAGGAGCTTTAATATTGTGGAGGTTTATAATGTATGATCTGAATCTATAGATGTTCGTGAATGTGAAATGTGTGGATTAAATGATTATTTGGTACCATGATGATATGAACTCTGAAGATAAAGCATGAGAATGATACTTCAGACTTTTGGGCTTGTTGTTAGTTGAAAGTAGCCTTAATCCTTTCTAAATGAATACAGTATGATGAAACCAGTATATGCTCATGTTTCTAATTAGCTGTAGTAGCGTAGACCAGATAAATAATGTTATATTTGTACTTCTCACGTTCTAGTACAGTCAGGGACTCTCCATAGCCGAGAATGTTTCCCTTAGATCAGCTAGAGACTCTCCATAGCTGAGAATGTTTCCCTTAGATCAGGCAGAGACTCTCCATAGCTGAGAATGTTTCCCTTAGATCAACCAGGAGCTCTCCATAGCTGAGAATGTTTCCCTTAGATCAGTTGGGACTCTCCATAGCAGAGAATGACTCCCTTAGTTATGTTATCAGTTTGGCCCAGTTTTATATAGTTCAGACTTCAATTTAAAATAGATATAGCATAATGCAATCTTAGTTATCAGTAGATATCCAGTACAGTGTATGATATTAGCTTCAGTTTCAGCTTTCATTATATGTTCAGTACATGACCCTTACGCATGAGTTTGATGATGCTTTAGAATATGAGTTCCAAATAAAAGTTTCATGCTGATATGTGTATGTGACTCAGAAGAGGGCTATGTCATTCTAATTTAGTTATACGTCGATGTACTCAATTTATTCTCTTCTTGTATACTTGTATGTTTAGTTTATTTACATTTTTCCGCATGCGAGTACATTTCAAGTACCGACTGCATACTTTATGTGCTTTATAGTTTCATGATATAGATTCAGGTATCCAGACTCAGCCCTGCGGGTAGACACGCTCCTTCTTCCATCTCAGCGGATTGTGGTGAGTCCTCATCACTCGAGGATGAGATCTACATTTCTTATTTCAGTTATATTTTCAGTTTTCAGACTTTAGGAGTTAGCTGGGGGCTTGTCCCAGCAGCTCATCAGTTTAGTGGAGGCTATCAGACAAGTGTAATCAGATTCAGTCTATGTATTAAAGTTTTGTTGGATTATGTCCTTAAGTTTTAAATTTGAATTTGACTCCGTACAGTTAGCTTCTGCTCAATTATGTTTCTGTTAGTTGTTTCTATTGCTAAGTGTTATGCTATGATTACGCCATGGGTTGACTTGGAGCCCTTCTGTGTTACAGCTTGGGTGTGAACTCGGGTCGTAACACTCAAAAAATAAGCAAAGACAAAAATTTAATTTAAGACAATGAAAATACATTCAACTCAAAGGTATTACCTCAATGTTGTTTGTTCCAAACAAAATTACTCGTGAATCCATGATAAGGATGAAAATCAATGATGGAGAATTTCTCCAAGCCAACATTGATTAAATCTTATTATGAAGACAAGGTGACAAGTAGAAAAGCATGCACGTAGAAGAACACTAGTCAACATGAGAGGCACTCTAGCCACTCAAACTCAAGGTTCCATCCCTAAACTTGACAGCTCAACCCAAAATATCTCTGGTAGCATATCACCTCACCTTACCTCCTGTCCGTAGGATTTCTCCAATTAATTTTGATGAAATATTTCAAACCCAATCGCTCCTAGAATTATGTCAAGGATCAATGTACAACTAGCTATGATTACTTTATTAATTGAAAATGCCATCAAAATCGGCCAACAATGCGACCACTTAGAAGACTTAGAAAGTATCCAAATATTAAAGACTGTCGAGGGTGCTCTCGAGAAGTATTCATTGTTTACACTATGAAGATTTTTTCATATACCCAGATTATGTGCCTACACAAGGATTTAAGTTACCAAGATCGCATGCAAGGATAGCAGGTTCAACGTGTCCACAGTTTGATCCTTCTAAGCATTTCTCTCGTGATAAAGACCATGACACAAAAAATAAGTAACCTTAATACATAATTTTCAACACTTCATCGACGCCAATAGGTTGAAAAAGCATCAATCAAAGAAAAGGACACTCAATCCTAACCACTAGAAGTAAGGGGAAAACGATCGAGTGTTGAAGATTCCTCATGTAAGAGAAAAGACTTTAAAGGTGAGCTTATCATAAAAATTAGCTTTACGATTCTCCACCCACCCGCTCTTCTTCACTTTCACTTGTAATTTTTTCACGACTCGAACATAGGCCCGGATCGAGACACAGGACAAGGAGCCCTGAGAGACCCCAAGTCGACCTATGGCATGAACATACTTCTAACTCAGTCAAATCAAGTGGAAGACTTAACATAATAAGCATAACGAAAGTCTAAACATAACATGACATCGACATCAAAATTCACATAATACATGATAAGCTTATTACTACATACAGTCTGAACACCTCTACATAACTGATGGGTTGATGGGACAACACCCCCAACTAACCGACAAGTCTGAAAGTTGAAAATACGAAGATATCTAATAGCAAATGGTCCTCGGGAGATAAGGACTCACCACTAAGCTGGATGCTAACTCCAGAACTAGCTAATGGCGGGGCTAAGTCTGAAGATCGGAGCCTGTATCATAAAATGATACAGTATAGAGTATGCGGTCAGTACGTGGAATGTACCAAGTATTCAAGGTAAGTAAAGACGCTTAATAAGTAAAATCATTTAAGACATACATAATATAAAACATGAACAAAATAAGAGTCTGAGAGTAGGGCTTGCATGCTATCTTCTGAAATCTTGATCTGAACAAAATAACATCATAACTGAGTCGAATGACCCAAAGTTGAAATCAAATAATCATAAATAAAACTGATCATTGGGCCAAACATATTTTAGAACATATATAGATATCATGACTGATAAACATGCATAACTGAAATCATGAGGAACAATGGGAGACTCGTCACATAACTGACATTACCATGTAGAGCTTATGTGGTCCCAACTATCACACTCACAGTTGTATCTAGTACTTTCTGTTTTAGACTTTAGTGAGTTAGTTGGGGTCTTGTCCCATCAACTCGTCAGTAGTAGAGGCTTTTCATACATGGTATGTAATTAGCTTCGGTCTTGAGTTATGTATTCCGATGTTATGAGATTATTAAACTTCCACTATGTTATTTATGTTGATCTTCAACTTTAATATGATTGATTTAGATGTTATGTTCATGCCATGGGTCAACTTGGAGCCTCTCAGGGTTGCTTGTCTCGTGTCTCCATCCAGGCCTATGTTCGGGTCATGACATAAAGATATAACTAGAGATGTTGAGAAGGATGCACCAGCATAAATTCTTATTGAGGAAAGTGAAATTCCTCCCAATCAAAAGGAAGCGGTGGTGATAGGTCAAAATAAGGGGGGAGAGATCCCAAATGTCATTTTTCTTGTTCCTAAACTTCCTCCTCCAATCCTGTAAAGATTGAAGAAGAAGATTGATGAATGGAAGTTTTGTAAGTTCCTGACTATGCTGAAAGCAATTATCGATGAACATCCCTTTGGTTGAAGCTCTTGAACAAAGGCTCAATTATGCAAAGTTCATGAAAGATCTTATCACCAAGAAGAGAAGGTTAGGTTTTGATACCATGGAGGTCACGCACTATTGTAGTCCGATTGTGAGCAGCATATTGATGCAAAAGAAGGAGGATCTAGGAGCTTTCACTATCCCTTGCACCAATGAGGTTTATTGTCACGATCGAAACATAGGTCCGGATCGAGACACGGGATAAGGAACCCCAAGAGGCTCCAAGTTGACCCATGGCATGAACATAACTTCTAAACTCAACATAATGATGTGGAAGTCCAATCATACATTATCTGAGAATCAGCTAATGATAGGGTTGAACCTGAATGTCTGAGCCTGTATCATGAAATGATACAACATAGAGTATGTGGTCAGTACTTGGAATTTATTGAGTATGCAAGGTAAGTAAAATGAATAGCTAAAATACATAAGAGTTCATAAGAGTAAGATAGCATGATCATAAAATAAATATCATAATGTAAACATAAGGGATCAAGGTTTTCAAACAATTTGTAAACCAGTCATAATCATAATCATAAGAGAAGACGTTATAAAACATAACTTGAGCCAAAGTAACATGAACATAACCATGCATAAATTATGAGGAACAATGGTAGGACTCGTCCTAACAGACACCGTCATGATATAGCTTACATGATGCCCCAACTATCTCGCTCAAGTGAGCAGAGTCGTCCTAGGCTTGCCAGGAAAGAGACGTGCATTATGTGATATCACGGGGATCCATTAAAATTTATATATCTATACCTATGGTGGCATGTAGTTCTGAGACCACGGGGTTTACTTGAATGCTGGGTCTACTTGATGCTAGATACTGCTCCCAAAAACATGCACATGAGGCTCATATCATAATCATAAATCATTCATGAAGTTCATGGCCAATTACATCATAACATACTTGATCATACTTGAAATACATGATTTGCCATGAATAAGGGTCTGTGAGTCAGCCAAGAGTCATAAATTCATAAATCATGAAATTCATGCATACTTGTAAAACATGTATATACGTGATATTCATAAATCCGTGATGAGTACTTGAAGAGAATTCATAACATAAATCATAAATCATAATTTACACTTGATAGGATCAAAATCATAATAGAATCATAACTTGACATTTCATGAAACATGCATAATTGGGCATAATTCAATTAAAATTTGAAACTATAAATTGATAATCGAAATAGTTACAAAATCTGCCCATAGATCATAAAACATGATTCAATATATAAAGGAAATTGATCCATAGATAAATCATAGAGAATTTCATAAGAATTAGAATCACCCCATAGATCATGAAATTTGAATTTAGAATTGAAATCCATGGAATTGAGAAGGATTTAGGGTATGAGAGTGAAAGGAACTCTCATTCATATCCCCACACACTTGGGTAAATCAGATTTACAATTCCTCTTGAAATCCCAAAGGAAATTAAAATGAAATTGGAGAAATTCTTCAAGCTTGTTCTCCAAGAAAGAGCTCTAAGTTGCATGCATGTAGAGGAAATTCTTAGAATTGGTTTAACGCCCTTAAAACCCTGCTAACGGAGCTTAAAACAATGTAGTTTAGGACCTTAGGACTTAGAAATTATGAAAATACCCTTAATGAAATGCCTGAAATTTCTGCATTGCCAGTGACCATGAGGCCTTCAAAGATTCGTTCTTTGCTCCAAGGGGTCATTACCTTACTCGTAGTTTCACTCCATTTTCCAAACTCGGGTCTTCCACCATGACTGGACAGGATGATTCATTACTAGCCTTATTGACTCGTCGCTTCCATCCGTCGTCACCATTGCTCGCTTCTTGGAAATCCTCCCAACGAAAACTTACCATGACTCGTTGTCTCTTACAACGAGTCATACCGTGACTCGTGTTGTCCACCTTGACAAGGACCACCCTCACAACGACCTCCTTACCATGACTCATTATATTAACCAACAGGTCATCCTTAGACACGTTACTCCCAAGTCTAGTTCTGCAGACCCTCATTACAAGTGCCACTAATGGGTTGTTAGACCCACCAAAGTCGTTTTGAGTGAAATCTTAGATTTTTCTGCTATTTTTCATTTCAAATCCCGAGTATAGTCTTAGGTACTTCTGGGGTATTACAATATCATCCCCTTGGGAACATTCATTCTCGAATGTGAATGAACATAATAAAAAACTAGGGAAACATAACTGACATTCACATACTGAACTTCTAAGGCTGAAAACTAACGGAGTGACTGACTCTGGACTGGAATACATGACTGAAATGAATTCATGAATTACACATGCATACATTAACATGAAAGAAACTGAGACACAAGAACTTAACATGAAACTAAATAGAGTACCAGGGAGGAAACTGGTACCTCAAGCTGAAATTAAGTTGGAAGGGAATAGATGCGGGTATTTAGCCATCATATCTGCTTCAACTCCCATGTAGCTCCATTGACATGTTGATTCCTCCACAAAACCTTTAATGAGGCTACTTCTTTGTCCCTTAGCTTCTGAACCTAATGATCAAGTATTTCCACCAAAACTTCCTTATAGCTGGGACTATCCTTCACACGCACACTCTCCACCGGAACAACGAAAGTTGGATCACCCATGCACTTCTTTAAAAGCAACACATGGAACACTGAATGCACTGAAGCCAATTCGGAGGGCAACTCTAATTCATATGCCACCTTGACAACATGCCCATAATTCGGTATGGGCCAACATAACGAGGATTCCACTTCCCTTTCTTTCCGAATCTCATCACTCCCTTCATGGGAGATACCTTCAGAAACACCCAATCATCAACTTAAACTCAAGCTCCCTCCTCCTAACATCCATAGGACTTTTGATGACTCTGAGTTGTTTTCAACCTTTTCCTTATAAACTGAACTTTCTCCAAAGCCTCATGAACTGAATCTGGTCCTATGAATACAGCTTCACTAATTTCGAACCAACCAATAGGCGATCTACATCTCCGCCCATAAAGAGCCTTAAATGGAGCCATCTGAATGTTGGAATGATAACTATTGTTATATGCAAACTCAGTGAGAGGTACATGGTCATCCCAAATACCTTTGAAATCAATCACACATGCTATCAACATTCCTTCTGACCACCTTTCTGCGGGGTGAAAAGTTGTGCTAAGCTTAACCTAACTACCAAGTCTCTTCTGAAATGATCTCCAAAACTGGGAGGTAAACTGAGTAACTCTATTGGATATGATGGACAAGGGCACTCCATGCAACCGAACTAACTCCTAAATGTACAACTTAGCGTAATCCTCCGATAAATCGATAGTTTTGACTGATAGAAAATGAGTTACTTTAGTTAACCTATCTATAACCACCCAAATAGAGTCATACTGTCAACGAGTGCGAGGCGACCCTGTAATGAAATCCATATTGATCTCCTCCCACTTCCAAGTAGGGATACTAATATCTTGGAGCACACCTGTAGGTCTTTGATGTCCCACTATCACCTGTTGACAATTCGAACACTTATCCACAAACTCTAGTATGTCCTTATTCATGCCACTCCACCAATAGATTTCCCGTAAATCACGGTACATCTTTATGGCACCTTGATGTATAGAATATCTGGAACCATGAGCCTCGTGCAACATCCAATCTCTCAAGTTATCAACTCCTGGTACACATAAATGACCTTAATATCATAGTACCCCATCTCCCCTTTAGGGGAAGACCTCCACCATCTGGTTTTGAACGGCTTCTTTCAACTTTATTAAAATAAGATCCTCGTCTTGTCTAGCTTTAGACCTCGTTCACTAAGGAAGATCCTGATCTATTTTGAACAATGACACCACCATCTGTCGATTCAACGAGACAACTCCTAGCCATGCAAGCCGATGCACCTTCTTCACTAACTCTTTTCTCTCCTCATCTATATGGGACAAACTCTCCATAGAAATTCTGCTAAGAGGGTCTACCACCACATTGGCCTTACCCGGATGATAAAGGACACTCATAATCTTTCAAAAGCTCCAACCACCTCCTCTAACATAGATTCAAATCCATTTAGGTAAACACGTACCGTAGACTTTTGTGGTCCGTAAATGATGAAGGGTACTTATGCATCTCTTAGCCATATTTTGCCCATACTTTACTATGTTTTAAGAACAAATTATGTATGTTTGTATGTGTTTATGTTATATATTTGTGAAAACAGCTAACACACATAATTAGATCCTTTCAAGATAAAAATGATGGAGTTGGATGTATTTGAGGCTTTTGGAATGAATTTGAAGAAGATGGAACGAACAAAGTAGGATCAAGGCCAAAACAGTGCACTGCTACGCCCGCGCGACCAGCAGTGCGAGGCGCCAGCATTTTAGTGCTACAACATGTGCGACGCGACACAACATTGGCGTGATAGCATGCGCGAGGCACAGCCCATCCAATGCGATGGCATGCACGGCGCTCCAAGGGTGTTCAACGACCAAAAGTCAAACCCACATCAACTAAGAAAAGGAGCTATAAGTCCAAATCAAATCCTTGAAGGAACAAGAAAAGCATCAATCTACTATTTTAAATACCCTTTTATTTTTATGTAATAGAGACACAATTGACACAACTACCACAATTAACACGATACAAGCGAAGCAAGTTGTAAAGTTTTATTTCACAAAATACATTGAGATACATATTGTTGAATTGTTCTTCCGTGTTTTTTGGCAATAATCAAGTGAGTTTCTTTCAATCATTGCTGTAAGTTTTAATTTATGCTTTTGTCTATGAATGCTATGAATTTACTTATAATTATGAGAGGCTAAAGCGTCCACAACTAGGATTGTGGGAACCATGGTGAATTAACGAACTAGGGTTTGCACGACGTGATTCTAAACCATTACTAAATGCTTGTATTGTATTCTCTTCATCTTTAAATGTTTCTTAGCGGTGCGCAATATTAGGACTTGCCTGAATTCTCTGTTTGCTTTAGCCTAGAGAAGTATAGATAGGAAAAGAGAATTATAACAAAACCTTGGTCTTTATGATCATTGTATTAATTTGAGTTGTCGTCGCAGGATAATTAAATTTGGGACATAGTTGTCACACCCCACCTTGGGGGGTATGAAGGGCACCTGGTGCCTGCTAGACTCTGGGCTGCTAAACGGTCCAGCCTGAGCACATCTGGTGCTTTGGTTGACCCTGGCTCTATTTTAAGAAACGAACCGGCTATATAGTGGCTGTAAATACAGCCTCCAGCCGACTGGGCCTATAGCCACCTGTACTGTCTCATCAGCTAACCAAAAACATACTTACAAAGGGGGAGCCTATGCGGGCCGACAAGGCCACCATGCTGTCTAGTTATCTGTAACTTAACAATAGAATACTGAAAAATTACGTGACCGGCAAGGTCACCACTACTATCAGACTATGGCCCCACACGGCCAACATAATCAACCAAACATATATATACATGCACAGCCCCACACGACCAGCTCCACTACCACAGGGAAGCATCAGACTGCAAGCCTCTAGGAAGTAATAATAGAATGGTTGGGATAGGGCCCTGACCTACCCAAACTGTAATAAAAAAGGAAATAGGAGCAACCTCCGACTATCTAGCTTCGGAGGATAGGAGCTGATAACTCTGCTGACTGGATCACGAGGGATCGACTCCTCGTCTATGTGTACCTGCAGGCAAGCAATGCAGCGCCCCCACGGTCGTCAGTACCACAGGTACTGAGCATGTAAAGCAAATTGAAATATACAACTGAAATGAGTAACAACTATAACATGACATATAAGTAGGAAGTAGCTGAATCTATCTGGCTGAGGATAACTGGGGAGAGTTTAACTATTCTGTAACTAAACTGGCATACCTGACGACGTGTCGTCCTACTGTCTATCAATATCCAATAGCACATATAGATATACATATAAATACATACAATACCTGACCGACCCCCATAAGCCGGAAGGTGCCAACCAACAGAACAATCTATTTACCCCTACCCGGGTCTAAACCAACCAAAAATAAGTCACTCCACTCATCTGATAACTGTGAGCTCCTCCTACCAGCCCCCTTGGGTACGTAGCTCAGGCCTTGGCCTCTGACAATAAACCGTGTCTGAGTCTGAAGACTCCTACCTCTGGGTGCAAGTGCTCAACGGGGTAATCTGTTGCTCTATCTGTGACTGAAACTGCCCCTGGGTGCAAGCACACAATAGGGTAATTTTATAAAAAAATCTGTATCTGAAACTGCCCTCGGCCACAAGCACACACAGAGTAATCTGCCCCTGTAAACAGGGTAATCTGGCTCTGCGCAGAGCAAACTGAACTGCCCCTGCAAGCAGGGTAATCTGGACCGTATTATCATGGTGGTCGTCCATCATCGTCCTCTATGCGGACGGCATCGCCAGCTGGTGGCGGTATCTGAATCTGGTATCGACACAGGTATAACCCAGGGGCGGTGGGGATGCTAAAGGGTGCCCACATGCCATAACAAGTCTCAACATGAAAAACATATACACAGCAAGCATGCTCAAATGAAAAATTCTAATCCTATTCTCTTCTTTTATTTCAAGGCCAGTCCATATTAAACAACTAATGCTATATCCTACTTTACACTGTTTCTAATTGCTGGACTAACTGCTACCTGGCCTTTACTGTTTATCTGATTATTGTTACCCGTGATCTGAAGCTATATCAGTTTCTAGAGCCATATTTGTTTCTAGAGCTACATCTGTATCTGGAGCTATTTTTATATCTGATTACTAATCTGATTATATCTGGATATAACTCGATAACATAGAACATGCCATCTATAACTGGATATAGCTCAATAACATAAGATGTGCCATCTATTACTGGATACAGTCTCAACAAATGTAGTACATACTATCTGTAATCTTGCTAATTCATTATACTACTTCTACAACTTCCATTCTGGATATTACGTAAGAACATGCTGAGCTACTAGCTGATACCACATTACTATCTAAAATTATCTGACTATCCGTTATTCTGATTATCGCATGATACGTAATGATATACTAGCATGCTTGCTGGAAATTGTACTAAAATCGTTCATGTACGCTGGGTATCTGTCAATAGCCTTTATTCTATTTATTTTCTAGACTGTACTTCCTGGCTTGCCGAAAGAATAGCTTTACATACCTGGTTTCTGAGTACCCGACTGACCGATGTGATTTTCGTCGGTACTTCTGCTGTTTCTCCCAACTACATTCATATACATGTCAATTAGAACCAAATACACCAATATTCTGAAAGAAAACGTCACTTTTGATATATTTATAGTCTAAACTTTGGCTTATCGAAATACGGTCAAAAACTTGCTATTTCTCAAAAGTCCAGAAGGGAGAAATATTCACTTTAAGGCTAGGAGTATATTGACACTAATTTGGATCAATTCCACTTACCTTAGTTCGGTAGCACGATGATTCGCCGGCCGAATTTCGCAAAACTAAATCCGTAGGAATGCTCCTTACTACTTAATACCTCGGTATCTAGAGTTAATTTGAGTTTGGACCGCGTTTGACGGCGTAATCGAGCGATAATTTATCAACAAACTTCGCACCCTCTGTTTCTCTTCGAGTATTTATGAAATGAACCAAAGTGGAGGTTTTATATACTTGGGCCTAGACAGGGCCAACCTGTCACAGAGGCAACGCGGAGGCTCCACCTCCGTGACACGTTGCCATCGCGGAAGGGTTCTGCCCTGGCTTTTGCGATGGTTCGACAGGTTTCTCGTCCGGTCTTTTCCCGGGCCTTTTTCTAGCATGTATGGCTTTCAAATACTCTTAACCAACACGCGAATAGGCCATCTATGTGTCGGGAATTTTACGGGGTATAACAATAGTGATAACGGTTAAATTGAAATTGCTTATGAGACCTAACCTGATGATTGGTTATAGTCATCCAATAGGGATGAACCAGTTGTTTGGATGAACCCTTGTTATCAGTTCTACAAGTAAAGTATTGGGATAGATCACAAGTGTAAAACCCAAAGTAGTTAAGAACCCATGGGGAACACTTACCCTAGTTAATTGCATTAATTTGGAATTGACATTCAATTTCTTTACAATATTACCTATTACTTTTACAAATTCCCCCCTTTAGGAGATAATTGACTAAAAATCTTAAATACTAGCATTTTTCTATATCCTTCCATATTCCCTAATGGATCGACCCTAACCTCTTAGTTGGGTTCTTTATTGACAACGACTACTTCATACTTTGTCCGGAAGTGTGAGTTTGAGCGTTATCAGTAAACACATCTAGATGGACCCCATACAGATAGTATCTCCAAATCATCAAGGAAAATACTACCGCCTCCAATTTGATGTTGTGAGTCGAATAGTTCTTTTCATGGACCTTTAGCTGACTAGAAGCATAGGCTATAAATTTACAGTGCTACATTAGTACACAAACAAGACTGATCCTCGAAGCATCGCAATATACCACCAACCCATCAATATCCTCAGGTAAGGTCAACACTGTTGCTGAGGTGAGTCGAGTCTTCAAATCTTGGAAGCTCTTCTCATAAGCCTCCGACCATTGAAACTTCACTTTCTTTCGGGTCAACTTAGTCAACGGTGTCATAATGGATGAAAACCCTTTGATAAACCTCCCATAGTAACCAGCTAAACCAAAAAAACTCCTGATATCCGAAGGATTCACTGCTCTAGGCTAATTCTTCACCACTTCTATCTTCTGGGAGTCCACCTACACACCCTCACTTAACACCACATGACCCGAAAATGCTATCGAGTTTAACCAAATATTACACTTGTTGAACTTAGCATATAGCTGATGATCCTTCAGAGTCTGTAGCACCACCCTCAAATAAGTGGCGTGCTCCTCTTTACTCCGAGAGTATATGAGAATATCATCTATGAACACAATCACGAACATATCCAAATATGGCTTGAACACCCTGTTCATCAAATCCATAAAAGATGAAGGAGCATTTGTTGGTCTAAAAGACATAACTACCAACTCATAGTGACCATATTGAGTCTTGAAGACTGCCTTCGAAATGTCACACTCTCGAACCCTGAGCTGATGGTATCCAGATCTGAGGTCTATCTTTGAAAAACACTTAGCACCCTGAAGCTGGTCAAACAAATCATCAATCCTGGGGAAGGGATACCTATTCTTGATGGTAGCCTTGTTCAATTTTCAATAGTCAATGCACATCTGAAGGGAACCATCCTTCTTTCGAACGAAGAAAACTGGTGCACCCTATGGGGATTTGCTAGGTCTGATGAAACCCTTGTCTAAAGAGATCCTTCAACTGCTTCAACTCCTTTAGCTCAGTTGGAGCCATTCTGTAAGGATGAATAGATATAGGCTGCGTATCGGGAAGAAGTTCAATACTAAAATCAATCTCCCGCTCAGGGGGAATTCCCAGTAAATCTTTTGGAAATACTTCTGGATAGTCGCACACTATGGGAACTGACTGGATAGTTGGGGCTTTGGATGTAACATCCTTAAACCTAACTAGATGGTACACGCAACCCTTAGAAATCATCTTTCTGTCGTTAAGGTAGGAAACGAAGCGACCTATAGGCACAGCTGAACTACCCTTCCACTCTAGGATTGGCTCACCCAAAAACTGAAACTCTACCGCACGGGTTCTATAATTTACTGAGGCATAACATGCATTTAACCAATCCATGCCAAAGATAACATCAAAATCTATCATGGCTGGCTCTATTATGTCTGCTGAGGTGACTTTCTGAAGGACTGTGACAGTGCAATTTTTATATACCCGTCGAGCTATAACTGAATCACCAACTGGAGTAGAGACTGAGAAGGGTTCTGATAGGATTTCGAGATTGACTCTGAAACTACTAGCAACATAGGGCGTCACAAAAGATAAAGTAGCCCCTAGATCTAATAATGCATATACGTCAAAGTCGAATACTTATAACATACCGGTGACCATATCTGGTGAATTCTCCTACTCCTGTCGGGATGCAAGGGCATAAAATCTATTCTGGCATTGTCCACCACCTGCACTGGTGGATGCACCCTGCTAAGCTGGGACTGCTGCTGAGCTGGTAGCCTGAGCACAACCTCTACTATCACATGTCTAGACAAGGTACACTCCTGCTGCATGTCGCTGGATCTACCACACCGAAACTAGATATATAATCCCATCAAGCACCCTCCTATATGACTCTTGCCACACTTTTCGTAGGTCAAAAAGGTATGATATATCTGCATGCTCCTCTAGCCCCTAGAACCCGAGGCGCTTCTCGTCTAATCACCTCACGGTCTAGATGGAGCACTAGCCAATGATGGCGTTGGAGCTTATGACTTCTGATGAGACTGCTGGCGATGTCCGCTTCCTGATCTCTGCTGAGAGAACCCATAACTGTCTGTCCTAGCCCTTTTGGCCTCCCTCTCTCTTAGATGCACCGCCTCCATCTGCTAGGCGTATAAAACCAATCGAGGAAAGTCAATGTCCTGATGAAGCATAGAGGTCCTACAATCCTTAACCAGGTAGTCCGCTACTCTATGCTCAAACCTGCTCACCTGAGCTCTCTGATCAATCACCAACTCTGGTGCATATTTGGACAAACGAATGAACTCCAAAGAATACTCCTAGACGATCATATTATCTTGCCTTAGGTTCACAAACTCAGCTACTTTAATCTCCCTCATCTCGCGAGGGAAGAACCGATCCAGAAATATGGTATGGAACTCCTCCCAACCAATGGGGCCCACTCCAACTATCCTGCTATACTTCTATTGCCTAAACCAAATATGTGCAACCCCTTTCAACTGATACTAGGCTAAATCTATGCACTCCTACCCAATCACGCCCATGATCTAGGTGATCTTCAAATCTTCATCAATAAACTCATGCGGATCCTCACCCACCTTCGATCCGAGAAACTCTAGAAGGTTCATCCTCAGAAAATCTCTGACTCTCTCCGCTGCGGCATTCCCATTTTGAGGGACATGCTCTACCGTCTATTAGTTGACTTGGGCGGTCAAAGCCTGAGTTAACATTTGAATGGCAACCCTAAACTCTGCATGAGCCACCTGCTCGGGCACTTGATCCTCAGTTGGTGGGGCCTGCTGGTACCCATCCCCATTGCCATTCTTGTGACCATTTCCATTTCCATTCCTTCTTCAATTAACTCGACGAGGAGGCATGATTTTACAAATGCGTACAGCACGAGTTAGAAGGATAGAAAGACATTTAATCGCACAACATAGATCATCAAAAAAGGGAACATTTCCTAAATGTTTCATAGCTACTTCATCATAAGTGTGGCGTGCATAACACCCATGAAAAAGACTCTACTCAATGCGTCTTTCAAACACCCTAGGACACTTCAAGACCTAATGCTCTGATACCAAGTGGGTCACGACCCGAACATAGGCCCAGATTGTGATACAGGACAAGGAACCCTAAGAGACTCCAAGTCGACCCATGGCATGAACATAACTTCTAAACTCAACATAATGATATGAAAGTCTAATCATACATTATAGAGGGATTCTGAAAAACATAATAACATCTAAAATCTAAATGCGTAACCCAATTCTAAAGATGAATACGTACAATGTCTGATAAGCCTCTACATATTGACGAGTTGACGGGACAAGACCTAACTAACTCTCTAAGGATTGACACTGAAAAAACTGAACATAACTGGAAAAGGTCCTCAAAGGATGAGGACTCACCAACTCTGGCTGAGGGATGCAAACTCTGAGAATTGGCTCATGGTGGGGCTGAACCTAAATGTTCGAGCCTGTATTTATGAAACAATACAACATAGAGTATACGGTCAGTACTTGGAATGCACTGAGTATGCAAGGTAAGTAAAATGGACAGTTAAAATACATAAGAGTTCATAAGAGTAGGACAACATGATTATAAAGTAAATATCATAATGTAAACATAAGAGCTCAAGATTTTCAAACCATTCGTAGACAAGTCATAATCATAATCATAAGAGAAGACTTTAGAAAACATAACTTGAGCCAAAGTAACATGAACATAACCATGCATAAATCATTGAGGAATAATGGAAGGATTCGTCTTAACCGACATCATTATGATAGAGCTTACATGATGCCCCAACTATCTCGCTCAAGTGGGCAGAGCTGTCTCAGGTTTTCCAGGCAAGGGACGTTCATTATATGATATCATGGGGATCCATTAACGTTTGTATATGTATATACCTATGGTGGCACAGAGTTCTGAGACCACGGGGTTTACCTGAATGTCGGGTCTACTCAGTGCTAGACACTGCTCCCAAAAACATGCACATGAGGCTCATATCATAATCATAAATCATTCATGAAGTTCATAGCCAATTACATCATAACATACTTGATCATACTTGAAATACATGATTTGCCATGAATAAAGGTCTGTGAGTCGACCAAGAGTCATAAATCCATAAATCATGAGATTCATGCATACTTGTAAAATATATATATATATATATATATATATATATATTCATAAATTTGTGATGAGTACTTGAAGAGAATTCATAATATATATCATAAATCATAATTTACACTTGATAAGATCAAAATCATAATATAATCATAACTTGACATTCCATGAAACATGCATAATTGGGCATAATTCAATAAAAATTTGAAACTATAAATTAATAATGGAAATTGTTATAAAATATGCCCATAGATCATAAAACATGGTTTGACACATGAAGAAAATTGATCCATAGATAAATCATAGAGAATTTCACAAGAATTAGAATAACCTATAGATCATGAAACTTGCATCTAGAATTCAAATCGATGGAATTGAGAAGGATTTAGGGCATGAGAGTGAAAGGAACTCTTATTTATGACCCCACATACTTCGGTAAATCAAATTTACATTTCCTGTAAAAAGCCCAAAGGAAATTGAAAAGAAATTGGAGAAATTCTTCAAGCTTGATTCCAAGGAAGAGTTCTAAGTTGCATGCATGGAGAGGAAATGCATAGAATAGGTTTAACACCCTCAAAACCCTGCTAACTATGCTTAAAATGATGTATTTTAGGACCTTAGGTCTTAGGAATTATGAAAATACCCTTAATAAAAAGTACAAAATTTCTGCACTACCAATGACCACAAGGCCTTCAACGATTTGTTCTTTGCTCCAATAGGTTGTTACCTTACTCATGGTTTCACTCCATTTCCAAAATCAGGTCAACCACCACGACTGGACAAGACGAGTCATTATTAGCCCCAACGACTTGTCGCTTCTGTCCGTCGTCACCACTACTCGCTTCTTGGAAATCCTCCCACCGAAAACTTACCATGACTCATCGTCTCATATAATGAGTCGTACCAAGACTCATGCCAGCTACCTTTACAAGGACCACCCTCATAATGACCCCCCTTACCACGACTCATTATATTAACCAACGAGTCATCCTTAGACCGGTTACTCCCAAGTTTACTTTTGCAGACCCTCACTACAAATGCCTCCAATGGGTCGTTAGACCCACCAACGACCCATACGATAAGTCGTTCTGAGAGAAATCTCAAATTTTTCTGCTATTTTTTATTTCAAATCCCGAGTCTAGTCTTAGGCACTTCCGAGGTATTACATTTATCAATTTTCTAAGGCTCTTTGTTATGTCAGAGCTAGTATAAACCATTTACAGCTTGCTAATTATAAGAATTTCGGTCTTGGTGCCCTATTTCCGACCATTATGAGGTTATTTATGGCGGATAGAATGATGTAGAGACCCGTAGGCATTCTCTATGATGTCCTTGTCAAGGTAGATCAATTTATTTTCCGTACCAACTTTGTAATCTTATATTATGAAATTGATTTTGAAGTCCTAATTATTTTGGGGAGACAGTTCTTAGCCATGGGTAGAGCAGCGGTGGATGTGGATAGTGGGGAACTCAAATTTCGAATGAATGATGAAGAAGTGAGTTTCCATGTTTGCAAGTCAATGATGTAACCAAAGGATATGAGTATGTTCTTGGAAATTGATACTATTGATGAAGTCCTAGATGGAACCATGGAGAGTGATCATGTAGGGGAAGTTTTGGCGGCAATCCTCATGAACTTTGATGTTAATGCATATGGTGACTATGGGGAAGTAATGAATGCACATGTGGGCGCAAGATCCTACTCTTTTGCTCCAAAGAGGCTCAATCTTCATTTATTGAATAGAGAGACTCCTCCCACAAAGTCGTATATATTGAACCTCTGCATTGGAGCTCAATCCTCTCCCCACTCATTTGAAGAATACCTTAGGCCAAATGAGACACTACCGGTGATCATATCAGTGGTCCTTCTTGAATGGCAAATGGAAGCATTGTTATCGGTCTTGAGAACATACAAGAAAGCTATTGGTTGGTCCATAATGTACATTATTGGGATACCCCTAGGTATTTGTACACACAAGATCAAACTTGAAGATGAATGCACTCCTAGTATTGAACATCAATATCAATTGAACCCTCCCATGCAAGAGGTAGTGAAAAAGGAGATTATTAAGTGGTTGAATATCACTGTAGTATATCCCATCAATAGTAGCTTATGAGTTATCCCCATCTAATGTGTCCCAACGAAAAAGGGTGTGACCGTGCTCCCAAACGAAAAGAATGAATTTGTTCCTATGATGACTGTTACCGAATAAAGGGTGTCATGGATTATCGAAAACTCAACCAATGGACCAAAAAGAATCATTTCCCAATGTCATTCATGGATCAAATGTTTTCTAGGCTTGCAATAAGAGCCTTTTATTAAATCTTATATGGGTACCTAGGATACAATCAGATTACTACTACCCTGTAGACTAAGAGAAGATCACTTTCACATGTCCTTATGGGAACTTTTATTTTAAAAGAATCTCGTTTGGGATGTGCAATTCTCAGACCACTATCCAACACTGCGTGATAGCCATTTCTCCGACATGGTGGAAGAATCCATTGAGATATTTATGGATGATTTTTCTGTGGTTGGAGATTCTTTTGATGAATGCTTGAAGAATTTGGGTCCTGTGTTGAAAAGATGTACGGAGACTAACTTGGTCTTAAATTCGGAAAAGTGCCACTTCATGGCGAAAGAAGGCATTGTTTTGGGATGCAAAATTTTTAAAAAGGAGATTGAGGCTAATCAAGCCAAGGACGAGGTCATCTCAAAATTGCCTCCCCCCACTACTGTGAAAGGTGTTAGAAATTTCCTTGGACATACTAGGTTCTATCAGCAGTTCATTACAGATTTCTCCAAAATATCTAACCCAATGTGTATGTTGCTAGAAAAGGAGGCCAAGTTTGTATTTGACGATGCTTGCCTCAAGGAAATTGAGTGTTTGAAAGAAAAGCTCACTTCGGCACCTATAATTATGGCTCCAAATTGGCCCATACTCTTTGAGTTAAAGTGTGACTCTAATGGAGTAGCTTTAGGGGTTATGTTAGGTCAAAGGCATGAAAAGATCTTTCATCCAATCTACTATGCAAGAAAGTTACTAAATAGGGCTCAAATTAACTACACTGTCATGGAGCAAAAGTTTCTTATGGTGATGTATGCCTTTGAAAAGTTTAGAGCATATTCATTGGGCAACAAGATGAACATTCACATGGGTGCAGGCAAGGAAACTCTAAAGGGAGGTCCCAATAGATATATATACACACCTATATTGGTGTGTAGTTTTGAGATCCGGGGTTTACCTGAACCCCTGGCCTACTCCTACTCGGTGCTAGACAGTACTCCCAAAAACATGAAAGGTGCTTCCAGCATTTTCCAACAAAGCTAAAATCATAATTACATGCATAGTCTGAAATATAAACATTTGGGAGTCTCGGCTCCAAACATATCATAAGTTGAATGTGGGAGTATTGACTCCAAACCATATGGTACGCTAATTTTATGAAGCTGAGCTAAATCATGAAAACATGCTTAACCTGTGGTGGTGTGCCAAAATCATAAAATCATAAAATCATAGATTCATACATGGGTAGTTTTTAAACATTCATTCATGCTAGATATCTCATCAAGCTTTAAATCATGAATTATAAACTTAACTTTTCATAATACCTGCATAATGGGGCATAATTTTCTAAAACTTGAAATCATAAATTTATAATCACTTTTGTAATACCTCAAAAGTTTCTAAGACTAGATGAGAGTAATGGAAATAAGTTCAGCAGAAAAATCTACATTTTTTGCTCAGTACGACTCAACCTACGAGTCGTAGGTTAGTAGTACAGGTCATAGAAAGACCTATGGATCAGGTCAGAGATTTCTTTCCCCAGACCATGAGTCCCTACTATGAGTCGTAGTATATGGGTACGACCTGTGACCAAGAGTCGTAGCAAGTCTTCGGAGTTATCTAGTGATTGATTGTTCGGGTGATGGTATGGCTCGTATGATGGTGTTACAGATCATAGTAAGATTCATGGAAATATTCATAGGGTTGGAGGTTTTGTATTTGTTCAGTAAGGGAGGATACCACGAGTCTTAAGAGGATTGTATGACTCGTGTTACGATTTGTGACAGCTGACAGAACAGTTTTTCTGTGAATTCATTAAGGGTATTTTTGTAAATTAAGCTCCTAAGTCCTAAACTACATCTTTTTAATCCCTAAAATAAGTGTATTATGGGATTTTAACCTATGCTAATTCATTCAACTCTCATGCATGCAAGGTTAGAGGGTTCTATTGAAGATCAAGCCTAGAATTCCTCCAATTCTCCTCCAAATCTCTTGGACTTTCAAAGACAAGTTGAGAATCAGTTTTACCCAAATATGTAGGGCCATGAATGAGAGATTCCTTTCACTCTCATGCCCAAATTTCTCCTCAAGTTCATGAATTCAAGTGTTAATCCAAGTGTATGATCATATGGTGTTTTAATCGATATTTATGAAATTCTCTATGATTTTCATATGGGTCAATTCCCTTTATGTTTCAAAGAATGTATTAAGATTCATGGTCATATCTTATGTAGTAATTGATTACAAATTCATGATTTCAAAGTTTTAAAATATTATGCCCAATTATGCAAGTTCATGAAAAAGTTAGTCCATGATTGATTATTTCAAGTATGATGAAGTATCTAGCATGTATTTATGTTTATGAATTACCCATATATGAATCTATGATTTTGACTAGTGAAGTCTAATTCAAGTATGCATGATCTTCAGATTTTGGGTAATCGCACTCAGATTTAGCATGTTTTCATGATTCAGTTCAGTTTTATAAATCAGCCTACCATAGGGTTTTAGAGTCTATACTCCCCTATTCAGCTTATGGTATGTTTGGAGTCGAGACTCCCTGTATTCAAATTTCAAATTATGCATGTAATTTCTTTATTAGCTTCATTGAAAAATAATGGTTTCAGCTTCGTTGAAAAATGATGAGGAGCATTTTGCATGTTCTTGAGAGCAATGTCTAGCACCGAGTAGGCTAGGGGTTCATAAAAACCCCATGACTCAAAACTATGTGCCAACGTAGGATTTCACGTATTACTTTGGGACCTCCCTTGTGAGCTTTCCCTGCACCAAATTAGTCTTCAGCTTGATATCGATATCATGGTAGCACCCTTTGTTATACCCCGTAGAATTCCCGGCACCTAGATGACCTATTCGCACGTTGGTTAAGCATATTTGAAGGCCATACATGCTGGAGAAAGGCCTGGGAAAAGATCGGACGAGAAACCTGTCTAACCATCGCGGAAGGAGCCGAGGCAGAGCCCCTCCGCGATGGCAGCGTGTCACGGAGGAGGGACCTCCGCGTTAGTTTCGTGACACATTGTCCTTGTCCAGGCCCAAGTATATAAAGCCCCACTTCGGTTTTAAATGATAAAAACATTTATAAACTTCCAGAAAACAGAGCAAACCAGCAGAGGGAGAAAAGGAACGAAGGAGATAATATAATATTCGACCGATTACGCTGCTAAACGTTGTCCAAACTCAGATTAACTCCAGATACTGAGGTATTTAGCAGCAGAGAGCATTCCTACGGATTCAGTTTCGTGAAATACGGCCGACGAATCGTCGAGCCACTGAGCTAAGGTAAGTGGAATTGCTCTAAATTAGTGTCTATGTGTTCCTAGCTGTGGAGTGAATATTTCTCCCTTCTGGACCTCTGAAAAATAGCAAGTTTCTGGTCGTCTTTTGATAAGCCTAAGTTTAGGCTATAAACTATATCGAAAGTGACGTTGCCTTTTAAAATAAAGTTGTATTTAGTATTGATTGACATATTTATGAATGCAGTTGGGAGAAAATAGTTGAAGTACCGGCCGAGTCTCGTTCGACAGACGAATAGTTCAAGGATAAAGTATGTAAAGCTAGTTTCCTCGGCAAGTTAGTAATCTTGGCACAGTACAGTAATTTAAAAGCTGGTAGAATATTCAGAAGTCATGTGTTATGCTTATTGTGAATGTTGGTACGGTATTAGAAGTATCGAGTTATAATTTGCGCAAAACTTGCTAGCCGATATAGATCCTAATACAAGTGTTAGAATCTGCACAGTATGCTTAGTATGTGATGTGACACAGAATGTTAGGATATCATTGTATTCAGCTAAAACCCAGTAAAGCAATGTAATATCTGTAAGACATCTCAGAAATAGAACGATAAGTTAAAGTGAAGCTAGAAAGCATATTAGAACTAGTAAATCATGTTACTATAGAAACTCAGTATACAGCATGGTTTTCAGCAGAAATACTATATCCTGTTCAGTACTAGCCCCAGAACAGTCTGGCAGGAGACTATATTCATATATATATATATATATTTACCAGCCTCAGCACGTATTAAATACGTACAGATTACTATCACTAGTTCAGCATGTAATATATACGATACTTTACCCCTATTAGCCTCAGCATGTGAGATATGCAGATAGTATTACTAGTTGAGACCGTTGTATTATTTGGGGTTGGACTACCTAGCATCCATGACCGCCCCAGTGTTGATAGTTGTATCGACTCGTCCTCCAGAGGACGAGGATACGTCACTCTACAGAGTGGCATGCCGTCCCACAGGGGACGAAGATGGGATGCCAGTTTTCCCCATTTTATGCCTTGGTCGGCTTTTACACACCCCTGTCGAGCGGATACACCCGGGTGTTGATTCAGGAGTCCTTCGGACTCAGATGCAATTATAGTCAGGGGCTAAGCGAGCCCAAGTACATACCTAGGGGATCGGCAGGACGCTTACAGGGTTTATAGGAGATGGGATGACGGGGTAGGGGTATAGATTCTGTGCTGGTTGTACCTCCCGGCTTATAGGGGCCGGGTAAGGTTTGTGTGTGCTAGGTTATGTTATGTTATGCTACGCCATGTTACGATAAATACGAGTAGATCAGCAGCAGAGTGATACGTCTCCAGGTACGACTCCTATTCCTTCCAGTATAAATGAGGGAAGGTATGACTTACATTATCAAACAGTTAATCAGTTCTCCCTACTTCAGTTTCATCAGTTACATTGTTGTTTTCAGATTTTGTTTTCAGTTATTGCTTTACATACTCAGTACCAGCGGTACTGACGCCCGGTGGGGCACTACATTACTTGCCTGCAGGTACTCATAGACGAACAGGCGATACTACGTGATTCCTGTCAGCGATCGAGTATTCAACTCCTGTTATCCGGAGACTGAATTCCAGAGGTGTATTTCAGTTTCTTTTGTTGTATAGTACGGGTAGGTCGGGGCCCTATCCCGATCATTTCTATTGCTATTCCTAGAGGCTTGCAGTCTGTATATATCTCCCTGTGGTCAGATGAGCCGGTCGTGTGAGGCCGTACAGTTGTATAGCTGTTAGTACTCTTTCTTTCTTTTATGTTGGTCGTGTGGGGTCATAGTTTGCCAGTAGTGGTGACTTTGCCGGTCACGTAGCTTTATAGACTTCATGATTGAGTTATAGATAACTAGACAGCATGGTGGCCTTGTCGGCCCGCATAGGTTTCCCTGAATTGATATGTTTCTGGTCAGCTGTTAGTACAGGTACAGAAGGCTATAGGCCAATGGGCCGGGGGCTGTGTTTACAGCCGTTATATAGCCCTTTGTTTCCAGAAATGTGAGTTAGAGCCAGCCAGGCACCAGATGTGCCCAGGCTTAGCAGTCCAGCAGTTCAGGTTCTAGTAGGGCACCAGGTGCCAGTCATACCCCCCAAGGTGGGGTGTGACACCCTTTTCCCTGGAAAGGCTTTGGACGGCTCTGCCCACTTGAGTGTAATAGTTGGGATCACGTAAGATCTATCGTAATTATGTCGGATATATGACGAGTCTCCCATTATTCCTCATAATCTTAGTTATGCATGTTTATCAGTTATGATGTTATGTTTTCAGTAGGTTTGACCCAATGATCAGGTTATCAGTTCTTACATATGAATCTCAGTTTCAGCATTGGGTCATTCTATTTAGTTATGAGATCCAATTTATGTCTATTCATGTTTTTAGATATCAACATGCAGTTTTTACTCAGAATCTTTTGATGTTATGATTTATCATGTACATAATTTCGGTATATAATTATTCATCGGGTTTTACTTACCTTGCATACTCAGTATATACCAAGTACTGATTGCATACGCTATGCTATATCATTTCATGATACAGGTCCTAGTGGTCAGGCTCAGACGTGTCATTAGTTCAACCCTCATTCCTGCTCAGACCCTGCTTGGGGTGATTCCTCATCCTTTGAGGAAATCTATGTTTCAGTATTGTCAGGTCAGTTTGTTTTAGATTTAAATATAGTTCGGGGCTTGTCCCAGCATCTCATCAGTTAGTAGAGGCTTTCTCGACATAGATTTGTGTATTCAGCTTCGGATTCAGTGTTATGATATTTCCGTTGGATAGACATTTTGTTATTCAGACTTTCGTAATTTCATAATTTAGTTATCAGTTTTGTTTGTGTTGGCCTTAGTTATCATGTTCATGCCATGGGTTGACTTGGAGCCTTTTATGGTTCTAGGTTCCGTGTCTAGATCCTGACCTATGTTCGGGCCATGAAAAACTTGGTATCAGAGTATTATGTTTTAAAGTTTCCTAGGGTGTCTGAAAGTAGCATTAAGAAGAGTCTTTTTCATGGGTGTGAAGTGCGCCACACTTATGACGAAGAGGCTATGAAATGTTTTAGAAAATTTTCCTTCTTTCATGATCTATGTCGTGTGATGAAGTATCTCTCTATCCTTCTAACTCGTGTTTTACGCATTTGCAAAATCATGCCTCCATGCCATATGAATGGAAGAAGGAACGGGAATGGAAATAGCCATGAGGATGCAATGGAGATGGGTATAAGCAAGCCTCACCAGCCCCAACAGATCTTGTGCCCGAGAAGGTTGCCCATGCTGAGTTAGGGCAGCCATCCAGATGTTGGCATAAGCGTTGACCGCTCATTTCAATCAGCAAACAGTGGCTCATGTTTGCTAAGATTGGAATGCAGTGGCGGCTAGAGTCCGGGACATCCTCATGATGAACCCACCTGAGTTCCTTGGGTTGAGAGTGGATAAGGACCTACACGAGTTCGTTGAGGAGATCTAGAAGATCACCCAGATTATGGGGGTGATAGAAGAGGAGTGTCCAGACTTAGCCTCCTATCAGTTGAAGGGGGTCACTTATATATGGTATCAACAGTAGAATGATAGCTAGGGAATCAGAGTAGGTCCCGTCGGTTGGAACTAGTTTCTCACCACATTCTTAGATGAATTCTTTCCCTAGGAGATGAGGTAAATCAAGGCAGTTGAGTTCGTGAATTTGAGACAGACCAACATGATCGTCTAGGAGTATACTCTAAAGTTCACCTAAATGTCCAAATATACACCGGAGATGGTGGCTGATCAGAGGGCTATGGTGAGTAGACTGGTGATTGGAGTAGTGGACTATTTGTTAAGGACTTCAGGCCTTCATGCTAATCAGGACATTGACTTCTGCCGATTGGTCTTGTATGCCCAGCAGATAGAGGTTGTGCAGATGAGGGAGAGGGAGATGGAGAGAGAGGCCAAGAGGGCTAGGATAGAAAGTTTGGGTTTTTCCAACAGAGGTCTCGTGGCGGACACTGCCAACAGTCCCACCTGAGATCATCAGCCCCAACGCCATTATCAGCCAGTGTGCCATCCAAGTCTAGGCGCGATCATAAGGGAAAGACATCAGGCTCTCGAGGGGGAGCATGTCAATAGAGTCCAGCATTCCAGCCTATGGAAGGTGTGGTAGGAGGCACACCAGTTAGTGCTTAGCAGGTCTAGGGGCATGTTTTGGGTACAGGAAGCCCGGCCACATGTTCAGAGATTATCTAGTGGCCAGACAGGGCCATGGTAGAGATTTTGACTAGTTACCAATTTAGCAGCTCCACTAGCATGCTCAGCCCATCATGGTACATCCACTAGTGCAGGTGGTGGTTAGCGTCGAAATAGGTTTTATACCCTTTCATCAAGTCAGGAGCAGGAGGATTCCCCAGATTTGGTCACTGGTACGTTACGAGTATGCTATCTTGATGTTTATACATTAAATATCTAGGAGAAACTTTATCTTTTATGATGCCCTGTGTTTCCATAGTTTTGGAGTCAGTCCTAAAATCCTATTAAAACCCTTCTCAGTCTCTACTCCAATCGGTGACTCAGTTATAGCTCGACTAGTATACAAAAATTTTCCTATCACAGTTCTTCAAAAAGTCAGCTCAGCTGATCTAGTAGAGTTAGACATGACTGATTTTGATGTTATCTTTTATATGGATTGGTTTCATGCATGTTATGCCTTAGTAAATTGTAGAACCCGTACAGTAAAGTTCCGGTTTCCGGGTGAGCCAATCCTATAATGGAAGGGTAGTTCAGTTGTGCCTGTAGGTCACTTCATTTCCTAACTTAACGCCAGAAAGATAATTTCTAAGGGTTGTATTTACCATCTAATTCAGGTTAAGGATGCTACGTCGGAAACCTCGGCTCTTCAGTCAGTTCCTATAGTGTGTGAGTATCCAAAGGTTATCCTAGATGATCTACCAAGAGTCCCTCCCGAGCAGGAGATTGACTTTTGTATTGACATTATTCTCGATACGCAACCTATATCCATTCCTCCACATAGAATGACTCCAATCGAGCTGAAGGAGTTGAAGGAGGAGTTGAAGGAGCAGTTGAAGGATCTTCTAGATAAGGGATTCATCAGACCTCACAAGTCTCTGTGGGGTGCTCTAGTTCTCTTTGTTCTAAAGAAGGATGGTTCCATTCGTATATGCATTGACTATCGACAGTTGAACAAGGTTACAATGAAGAAAAAGTATCCCCTTCTTAGAATTGATGACTTGTTTGACCAACTTCAGGGTGCAAAGTGCTTCTCTAAGGTAGACCTCAAATCTGGGTATCATCAGCTCAGAGTTAGGGAGAGTGACATTCCGAAGATTGCTTTCAAGACTCGGTATGGTCACTACGAGTGTGTGGTTATGTTTTCTAGATTAACAGATGCTCCTACACCTTTTATGGATTTGATGAACAGGGTGTTCAATCCATAGGTGGTCATGTTCATGCTCATCTTCATAGAAGACATTGTCGTATACTCTCGGAGTGAGGAGGAGCATGCCGCTCATTTGAGGGTTATGCTACGGACTCTCAAGGATTTCCAATTGTTTGCTAAATTCAGCAAGTGTGAGTTTTTGTTGGATTCAATAGCATTTTGGGGCATGTGTTTTCAAGTAAAGGTGTGCATGTAGACTCTGAAAAGATAGAAGCTGTAAAAAAATTGGCCTAGACCAGTTAATCCTTTGGATATCAGGAGTTTCTTAGGTTTAAGTAGCCATTACAGGAGGTTTGTTGAAGGATTTTCATCCATTACAACACCTTTTACTAAATTGACTCAGAAGAAATTTAAATTTTAATAGACGGATGCCTTTGAGAAGAGTTTTTAGGATTGACTCGACTCACTTCATCCCCAGTGTTGACCCTACTTGAGGGTAAAAATGGATTTGTTGTGTATTATGATGCCTCTAGAGTCGGTCTTGGTTGTGTGTTGATGCAACATGGTAAGGTCTTTGCGTATGCCTCTATACAGCTCAAGACTCATGAGAAGAATTACCCAATGCATGACCTAAAATTGGCGGCGACGATGTTCGCGTTGAAGATTTTGAGACACTATTTCTGTGGGGTCCATGTGGATGTATTCACAGATCACAAGAGATTAAAGTATGTGTCCACACAGAAGGACCTGAACTTGCGGCAAAGGAGATGGTTAGAGCTACTCAAGGACTATGATATGAGTGTCCTTTATCATCCAGACAAGGCCAATGTAGTGGCGGATGCCCTTAGCAGATTGTCTATGGAAAGTGTTTGTCATGTGGAAGATGGAAGGAAAGAATTGGTGAAGGATGTACATCATCTTGCACGATTAGGAATTCGTCTCATGGATTCGACAGATAGTAATGTCATTGTCCAGAATGGTTTAGAATCTTCTTTGGTGACTGAGGTCAAGACTAGGCAAGTTGAGGATCCTATTTTGGTGAAGTTGAAGGAGGCGATTTAGAATCAGAAGGTAGAGGTCTTCTCCCATGAGGGAGATGGTGTACTTCGACATCAGGGTCATTTATGTGTTTCAGATGTCAATGACTTGAGAGAGCATCCAGGTGCCACAAAGATGTATCATGATCTACGAGAAGTCTAATGGTGGAATGGCATAAAGAAGAACATAGCGGAGTTTGTGGCTAAGTGTTTGAATTGTCCGCAAGTGAAAGTGGAGCATCAAAGAACAGGAGGTGTGCTACAAGACATCAGTATCCCCACTTGAAAGTGGGAAGAGATCAATATGGATTTCATCACAGGGTTACCTTGCACACATCAATAGTATGACTCTATTTGGATGGTTATGGACATATTAACGAAAGAAGCCCATTTTATACCGATCAAAACTATCAACTCTGCGGAGGATTATGCTAAATTATACATTCAAGAGTTATTTCGGTTGCATGGATTTCCCTTTTCAATCATTTCAGACAGAGGTACTCAATAAACCTTGCAGTTTTGGAGATCGTTTTCAAAAGGACTTGGTACTCAGGTCAAGCTTAGAACATCTTTTCACCCATAGATAGATGGTCAGGCTGAGCAGACCATTTAGACTCTCGTTGATATGTTGAGAGCATGCGTGATCAACTTCAAAGGTAGTTGAGATGATCATTTAACTCTTATCGAGTTTGCCTACAACAACAACTACCACTCCAGCATTCAGATGGCTCCATTCAAGGCTCTTTATGGGTAGAGATGTAGATCATCTATTGGTTGGTTTGAAGTAGGTGAGGCTACATTGATAGGGACAAATTCAATTCATGAGGCTATGGAGAAGGTTCAACTTATAAGGGAGAGTCTAAAAATGGCTCAAAGTCGTCAAAAGTCCTATGCTGATGAGAGGAGGAGAGAACTGCATTTGAAGTTGATGATGGGGTGTTTTTTAAGGTGTCTCCCATGAAGGGAGTGATTAGGTTTGGAAAGAAAGGGAAGCTAAGTCCCCGATACGTTAGTCCCTATAGGATTGTGAGACGTGTTGGCAAGATAACCTATGAGTTGGAGCTACTAGCGTAGTTGGCTTCGGTACATCTAATTTCCATGTATCATTGTTAAAGAAGTGTGTTGGTGATCCAACTTTGTTTATCCCGGTGGAGAGCATAGGTGTGAGGGATAACCTTAGCTATGAGGAGGTACCAGTTGAGATCCTTGATCGTCAGGTTCAGAAGTTGAGGAACAAAGTAGTAGCTTCAGTGAAAGTCTTGTGGAGGAATTAGCTTGTTGAAGGAGCTACGTGGGAGGCTGAAGCAGATGGCTAGATAACTGCATTTATTCCCTTCCGACTCAGTTTCAGCATGAGGTATCAGTTTCCTTCTTAGTACCCTATTTAGTTTCATGTTTAGTTAATGTCTCCAAGTTTCCTTTATGTCAGCGCATGTATGTGTAATTAATAAATTCAGTTTAGTCATGTATATCAGTTCCGAGTCAGTTACTTCGCTAGTTTTCAACTCTCCATAGGTTCAGCATTTGAGATTTCAGTTCCTTTCCCAGCTTTTCGGTATGTTTAGTCTATATTCAAGGATGAATGTTCCCAAGGGGAGATATTGTAATACCCCAAATTTCCTAAGACTAGATGAGAGTAATGGAAATAAGTTCAACAGAAAAATCTGCATTTTTGCCTCAGTATGACTCAACCTACGAGTCGCAGGTTAGTAGTATGGGTCGTAGGAATACCCGTGGATCAAGTCAGAGATCCTATTCCCCGGACCACAAGTCCCCACTACAAGTCATAGTATGTGGGTACAAACCATGATTAGGAGTCGTAGCAAGTATTTAGAGTTATCCAGTGATTGATGGTACGAGTAATGGTACGACTCGTAGGATGACATTATGGATCATAGTAAGATTCATGGAAATATTCAGAGGGTTGGAGGTTTTGGACTTGTTCAGTACAGGAGGATACCACGAGTCTTAAGAGGATCGTATGACTCATGGTATAATTCGTGACAGCTGACAAAATAGTTTTTCTGTGTTCATTAAGGGTATTTTCATAAATTCTAAGCTACTAAGTCCTAAACTACGTCATTTTAAGCCATGAAAAAAGTGTATTAGAGGATTTTAACCTATTCTAATTCATTCAAATCCCATGTATGCAAGGGTAGAGGGTTCCATTGAAGATCAAGCCTAGAATTCCTCCAATTCTCCTTAAAATCTCTTAGGCTTTCAAAGTCAAGTTGAGAATCAGTTGACCCAGGTATGTACGGCCATGAATGAGAGTTTCCTTTCACTCTCACGCCAAAATTTCTACTTAAGTTCATGAATTCAAGTGTTAATACAAGTGTATGATCATATAGGGTTTTAACCCAAATTTATGAAATCCTCTATGATTTAATTATGGGTCAATTCCTTTCATGTTTCAAAACATGTTTTAATATTCATGTTCAGATCTTATGTATTAATTGATTTCAGGTTTTAAAAGATTATGCCCAATTATGTAAGTTCATGAAAAATTTAATCTATGATTGATGATTTCAAGTATGATGAAGTGTCTAGCATGTATTTATATTTATGAATTACTATAATACCCCGAAAGTGCTTGAGAATAGACCCGAGGGTTAAAAGTTGAAAACTGATGAAATGTGGAAAATTGCACAGAGTCCATGGTACGACTCATGGTATCAAACCACGGGTCGTTGTATGCATTCGTTGGTTAGGGAAGGTTGGGTGGTAGTGGAGACAGTGGACGACACAATGACTCGTTGTTGGGAACAACAAGTCGTTGTCAACACGCGTTGGAGGAGGCTGGGCTCAACAGGTGGCATATAAAGGGTCTTCCTAAGACTTGTGGTGGGTTGTAACGACTTGTTGTACCGGTCGTTGTTTGGGTGCAAGAATTTCCAGTGTATGTGACAGATCGTGACCACGACTCGTTGGAGGAAACAATGAGTCGTGGTGAGGCTCATGGTAAGAAGGTTCAGCTTTTGTGAAAGGTAAACAACGGTTGATGTAATGACCCATTATTTGGAGGATGAGTCATCCTGTCCATCCGTTGTTCATTTCCAGAGGCAAGTCTCAGCAGCGCAACCAACAAGCAACAGAACGGGTCGTCGTTCGTTCAACGACCCGTTGATTCCGTCCGTTGGTCCAACCTGGACAGTTTTCAGGGCAGATGCATTAAGGGTATTTTTGACTTTTTCACGCTATAAGACCCTAAACTACGCCATTTTATCTTATGAAAGGTGGGTTTTTAGGGGGATAATTTATTCTAAGTCCTCATTCATGCATGCAAGAACATAGAGAGGTAATCAAAGGTGATTAAAGGCTTTTCTCTTCAATTCGTCCAATTTCCTTCTTGGGCATTCAAGGGAAGTTTAGAACCAGTTATTCCCAGGTATGTAAGGCTATCAATGGGTGATTTCTTCCACACCCATGCCCATCCTCTATGATTTTTACATAAATTTTATTAAAAACTCATGGGGTTTTGAAGATGACTTATATAAAAGTCTAGTGATTTGATAATGGGTTTTTTGATTTTAGAATCTCATCATAATCTATGGGTTTTGATCAATTTTAATTATTTAAATCATTTATAATTCTATCAATCTTGATTTCTATGAAATTAAGCCACATTATGCAAGGCCCATGATAAATCGATTTATGATCTACTATTTCTATTGATGATATTTACAAGTCTAGCATGAATTATGATTCAAATTATGGATTTATGATATTAACCATCATGATTTTATGAATTTCAAGCTATATGCATGATTTACAAGTATGTATGAACCTTATGCATCATGAATTATGTTTTGGCTGATTCACGGGCCTTGTTTTATGGCTAGTTCACGTATGTATAAGTATGTTTATGATTATCATGATTTAACTAGCCCATGAATTCATGCATGTTATACTATGAGCACTATATATATTTTGGGAGTAGTATCGAACACCGAGTAGGTTTGGGGCTCAGGTTAAGCCCCGGATCTCATGAACTACGTGCCACCTTAGGTATGTTGGGACCCCTTTCATGACTTTCCTCAGCCCAAATGGCCCTTTCTTCATGGTGATATCACACTTTCATGGTCCTACCCTTGGCAAGGTATGGACACCCTCCCGACTAGGGTTATAAGTCAGGCTTAATGTGTGCTCATATGGAGTATGTCGGTTAAGAGAATCTCCCACTGTTACTCATGATTTATGCATGTTATGATTAAGTATCTTGGATCAAGTCATGTTAAGTGAATCTCTTCTCTTATGATTATGATTATGTTAGCATTACGAATGACTTGTGGTGTGGCAAACCCGGACACAGAGTTAGAGATTGCCCTTAAGCCAGATCTAGGGTCGGTGGAGCCCATGTGACAACAGCCAATTCTGCCGCTCCAGCAGCACGTCCCCCCTACAAGGTGCCTCTACTAGTTCAGAAAGCGGTTAGCGCCAAAATAGGTTTTACGCTTTAGTGCCCCGCCAGGAGCAAGAGGCTTTGCCAGATTTGGTCATTGGTATATTGCAAGTCTTCCATATTGATGCTTATGCCTTGTTAGATCCAGGAGCTACTTTGTATTTTTTGATCCCTTATATTGCTAGTAGTTTTGGAGTTAGCCCTGAAATCCTATCAGAACCATTCTCAGTCTCTACTCCAGTCGATGAATCAGTTGCAGCTAGGCGAGTGTATAGAGGTTGCCCCATTACAGTATTGCATAAGGTAACCTCTGCAGACTTAGTAGTGTTGGCTATGACTAACTTTGACATCATTTTGGGCATGGATTGGTTGTTTGCATGTTATGCTTTTATTAATTGCAGGACCCGTGCGGTGGAATTTCAATTTTCGAGAAAGTCAGTTTTGGAGTGGAAGGGAAATTCAACTGTACCAGCCGATCGATTTATTTCATATATTCAGGCCAGGAAAATGAACTCTAAGGGTTTCTTGTATCACCTAGTTAGGGTTAAGGATGTGGAGTCTAAGACCCCGACTATCTAGTCAGTTCTGGTAGTGTGTTAGTGTCCTGAGGTTTTTCCCAAGGATTTGCCAGGTGTTCCTCTTGATAGGGAAAATTATTTCGGCATTGATCTCTTACTCGATATGCATCCCATCTCTATTCCTCCCTACAGGATGGCTCCATCTGAGCTAAAGTATTTGAAGGATCAATTGAAGGACTTGTTAGATAAGGGCTTTATTAGACTAAGCAAGTCTCCATGGGGTGCACCGGTGTTATTTGTCCAGAAGAATGATGGTTCCCTTTGCATGTGTATTGATTACCGGCAATTAAACAAGGTCACCATCAAGAATAGGTACCCCTTACCCAGGATTAATGACTTCTTTGACCAGCTTCAGGGCGCCAGATGTTTCTCAAAGATAGATCTCAGGTCCGGGATCACCAGCTCAGGGTTCGAGAGAGTGACATCCCGAAAACTACTTTCAAGACTCGATATGGTCACACCGAATTTGTTGTTATGTCTTTTGGACTAACCAATGACCCTGCATCTTTCATGGACTTTATGAATAGGGTATTCAAGCAATATCTATACATGTTTGTGATCTTGTTAATCGATGATATCCTTATATACTTTCGGAGCGAAGAGGAGCATGCCACTCATTTGAGGATAATGCTACAGACTCTCAAGGAACGCCAATTGTATGCAATGTTCAGTAAGTGTGAGTTTTGGTTGGACTCAGTGGAATTTTTGATCCATGTGGTATCGAGTGAGGGCATAAAGGTAAATTCTCAGAACATTGAAGCGGTGAAGAATTGGCCCAGATCGGTGAATCCTTCAGAAATTCAAAGTTTCTTAGGCCTAGCTGGGTATTACCGAAGATTTTGAGGGCTTTTCATCAATCGCAGCACCATCAACAAGGTTGACTCAGAAAAAGGTGAAGTTTCAATGGTCGGAGGCTTGTGAGAAAAGTTTCCAAGAGCTGAAGATTCGACTCACTTCAGCACCAATGTTGACCCTACCCGAGGGTACAAATAGTTTTGTGGTATATTGTGATGCTTTGAGAGTCTGACTCAGATGTGTATTGATGCAGCGAGGAAGAGTAGTAGCTTATGCCTCCCGACAGTTAAAGGTTCATGAGAAGAATTACCCGACCATGATCTAGAGTTGGCAGCGGTGGTGTTCGGATTGAAGATATGGCGACATTACTTGTATGGAGTCCACGTGGATGTATTTATGGATCACAAGAGTCAACAATATGTGTTCACGCAGAAGGACCTCAATCTACGGAAAAGGAGGTGGTTAGAACTACTCAAAGACTATGATATGAGTGTTCTTTACCACCCGGGAAAGGCTAATGCGGTAGGGGAGGCACTTAGTAGGCTCTCTATGGAGAGTGTGTCCCACGTGGAGAAAGAAAAGAAAGAGATCGAAAAAGATGTTCATCGACTTGCAAGGTTGGGAGTGAGGTTAGTCAACTCAGCCGACGGTGGTGTTGTTGTGCAGAATGGATCAGAATCATCCTTGTTAGTTGATGTCAAATCTATGAAAGATGAGGATCCGATTTTGAGGAAATTGAAGGAAGATGTGCGGAGTCAAAAGGTGCAGGGTTTATCCCAACGGGGAGATAGTGTGTTTCGATATCAGGGTCTTCTGTGTGTTCCAGATGTTTATGATATGAGAGGTCGAATATTTCATGGGGCACATAATACAAGATATTCTATTCATCTGGGATCCGCGAAGATGTATCAGAACATACGAGAAATCTATTGGTGGGATGGCATGAAGAAGGATATTACAGAGTTCGTACCCAAATGTCCAAATTGCCAAATAGTAAAGGTCGAACATCAAAGGCTGGGAGGAGTACTTCAAGATATTAGCATGCCTACTTGGAATTGGGAAGGTATTAATATGGATTTCATTACAAGTCTACCTCATACTCGCCGACATTATGATTCCGTTCGGGTGGTGGTAGATAGGTTGACCAAGGCTGCACACTTTCTACCAGTCAAAACCACGGATTCAGCAGATGATTATGCCCAATTGTATATTCATGAATTGTGTTGACTTCATGGAGTGCCCTTGTCTATTATTTCAGACTGAGGTACTCAGTTTACCTCCCAGTTCTGGCGGTCTATTCAAAAGGGGCTTGGGACTCAAGTTAAGCTCAACACAGCCTTTTATTCACAAACGGATGGCCAAGTTGAATGAACAATCCAGACATTCGAGGACATTTTGAGAGCATGTGTGATGGATTTCAAAGGTAGTTGGGATGATCATTTTTCCTTGATCAAGTTTGCTTCTAATAACAGCTATCACTCTAGTATCCAGATTCCATTTGGGTGGTGGTAGATAGGTTGACCAAGGCTGCACACTTTCTACCAGTCAAAACAACCGATTCAGCAGATGATTATACCCAATTGTATATTCAGGAATTTTGTTGACTTCATGGAGTGCCCTTTTCTATTATTTCAGACTTAGATGCTAAGTTTACCTCCCAGTTCAGGCGGTCTATTCAAAAGGGGCTTGGGACTCAAGTTAAACTCAACACAATCTTTCATCCACAAATGGATGGCCAAGTTGAATGAACAATCCAAACTTTCGAGGACATTTTGAGAGCATTTGTGATGGATTTAAAAGGTAGTTGGGATGATCATTTTCCCTAGATCAAGTTTACTTATAATAACAGCTATCACTCGAGTAACTAGATGGCACCGTTCGAGGCTCTTTATGGACAAAAGTATAGATCGCCCATTGGATGGTTTGAGGTTGGAGAGGTAGCTATGATAGGGCCTGATTCGGTTCATGAGGCCATGGTGAAGGTTCAGTTGGTAAGGCACAGGCTGAAAATCGATCAGTGTCATCAAAAGTCATATGCTGACGTGAGGAGAAGAGATTTGGGGTTTGAGGTAGGCGACTGGGTATTTCTAAAGGTATCTCCCATGAAGGGAGTCATGCAGTTCTGGAAAAAAGGAAAATCAGTCCCTGCTATGTTGGTCCCTTCTAGGTCATGAGAAGAGTTGGTAAGGTAGCGTATGAGTTGGACTTTCCCTCAGTGTTATCTTCTGTACATCCCGTGTTTCATGTGTCACTTTTGAAGAAGTGTTTAGGAGATCCAGCTCTAGCAGTCCCGGTGGACAGCGTTGGTGTAAAAGATAGCCTCAACTATGAAGAAGTCCAGTGGAAATTTTGAATCATCATGTTCGGAAGCTAAGGAATAAGGAAGTACCTTCAGTTAAAGTTCTATGGAGAAATCAACAAGTGGAAAGAGCTATATGGGAAGTCGAAGCGGATATGATGGCTAGATACCTGCATTTATTCTCTACCGGCTCAATTCTGACTTGAGGTATTAGTGTTGCTCATGGTATCTATTTAGTTTTCATGTTCAGTTCATGTGTTCAAGTTTCTTTATGTGTATGAATGTGTATGTGAAGCCTGAGATCAGTTCAGCTATGTGATATGAATCGAATGCAGTCATTCCGTAAAGTTTCGGTTGAAATGATCAGTATTTTAATATGATAATTGCATGTCTTTGTTTCTTCTTATTTCCTACATTCGAGGACTAATGTTTCCAAGGGGGAGATATTGTAATACCCCGAAAGTGATTGAGAATAGACCCGGGGGTTAAAAGTTGAAAATTGCTGAAATAGGGAAAATTGCACAAAACAGGCCATGGAACGACTCGTGGTATCAAACCACGGGTCATTGTATAAAGTCGTTGGTTAGGGAAGGTTGGGTGGAAGTGGAGACGACAGATGACACAACGACTCTTTATTGGGAACAACAAGCCATTGTCAGTAGGCGTTGGAGGAGGCTGGGTTTAATAGATGACATACAATAGGTCTTCCTAAGACTTGTGGTGGGTTGTAACCACTTGTTGTACCTGTCATTGTTTGGGTGCAAGAATTTCCAGTGTATGTGACGGATCGTGACCACGACTCGTTGGAGGAAACAATGAGTCGTGGTGAGGCTCGCGATAAGAAGGTTCAGCTTTTGTGAAAGGGAAACAACGGTTGATGTAATGACCCATTATCTTGGAGGATGAGTCATCCTGTCAATCCGTTGTTCAGTTCCAGAGGAAAGTCTCAGCAATGCAAACAACAAGCAACAGAACGGGTCGTCGTTCCTTCTAACGACCCGTTGGTTCTGTCCGCTGGTCCAACCTGGACAGTTTTCAAGGCAGATTAATTAAGGGAATTTTTGACTTTTTCACGCTATAAGACCCTAAACTACGTCATTTTATTTTATGAAATTTAGGGGGATAATTTATTCTAAGTCCTTATTCATGCATGCAAGAACATAGAGAGGTAATCAAAGGTGATTAAAGGCTTTTCTCCTCAATTCTTCCAATTTCCTTCCTGGGCATTCAAGGGAAGTTTAGAACCAGTTATTCCCAGGTATTTAAGGCTATCAATGGGTGATTTCTTCCACACCCATGCCCATCCTCTATGATTTTTACAAAAAAATTATTAAAAACTCATGGGTTTTGAAGATGATTCATATAAAAGTCTAGTGATTTGATAATGGGTTTTGTGATTTTAGAATCTCATCATAATCTATGGGTTTTGATCAATTTTTATTATTTAAATCATTTATAATTCTATCAATCTTGATTTCTATGAAATTAACCCTAAGTATGCATGACCCATGATAAATCGATTTATGATCTACAATTTCCATTGATGATATTTACAAGTCTAGTATGAATTATGATTCAAATTATGGATTTATGATATTACCCATCATGATTTTATGAATTGCCAGCTATATATGATTTACAATTATGTATGAACCTTATGCATCATGCATTATGTTTTGGCTGACTCGCGGGCCTTGTTTCATGGCTAGTTCACGTATGTATAAATATGTTTATGATTATCAAGATTTAACTAGCCCGTGAATTCATGCATGTTATACTATGAGCACTATATATTTTTTGGGAGTAGTATCGAACACCGAGTAGGTTCGGGGCTAATGTTAAGCCCCGGATCTCATGAACTACGTACCACCTTAGGTATGTTGGGACCCCTTTCATGACTTTCCCCAGCCCAAATGGCCCTTTCTTCATGGTGATATCACAGTTTCATGGTCCTACCCTTGGCAAGGTATGGACACCCTCCCGACTAGGGTTATAAGTTAGGCTTAATGTGTGCTCATATGGAGTATGTCGGTTAAGAGAATCTCCCACTGTTCCTCATGATTTATGCATGTTATGATTATGTATCTTGGCTCAAGTCATGTTTAGTGAAGCTCTTCTCTTATGATTATGATTATGTTAGCATTACGAATGTCTTGAAAACCTTTAGCCTTACGTTATATTATGATGTTTATGATATGAGCATGATGTCCTACTCCTATGATAATTTATGAGTTTTATATATATTTTAAATGTCCATTTTACCTATCTTGCATACTCAGTACATTCCATGTACTGACGGCATACTTTCTATGTTGTATCATCTCATGATACAGGACTCGGCTCTCAGGCTCACCCTCCTCAGTTGTGCTTCAGAGATTGTTATCAGTGTAGTTGGTGAGTCCTCGTGTTCTGAGGGCCATATGTTCCTACTCTATGCTTTTCTTTCAGTTTCAGAAATTGTTGGGTTAGTTGGGGTGTTGTCCCATCAACCCATTTTTCGTGATTAGAAGCTTTTCAGACTACGTGTTGTAATCAGCCGTTGTGTATGAGTCTTATACTGGTGTTCTCCTTTATCATGTCATGATAACGTTTTCCTTATGCTAATACTTTCGCTCATGTGATTGAATTAGATGTATGCTCATGCCATGGGTCGACTTGAGGTCTCTTGGGGCTCGTTGTCCCGTGTCTACGATACGAGTGTACGTTCAAGTCATGGAAAACTTGGTATCAGAGCCATAGGTTTGAAGTATCCTAGGGTGTCTGAAAGCCGCATTAAGTAGTGTCTTTTTCATGGGTGTGAAGCGCGCCACACTTAATGGCGAAGAGGCTACTAGACATTTAGGAAATGTTCCCTTCCTTCATGATTTATGTCATGCGATGAAGGTCCTTTGCTCTTCTAATTCATTCTATTCACATTTGCAACATCATGCCTCCACTCCGAGTGAATGCCAAAAGAGATGGTAACAGTAATGATCATAACGGCGCCAGTGTGTGAGGAGTATCAGCCAGCCCCACCCGTTCACGAGGAGCACGCACTAGAGCCAGCTACCCACACTGAGTTTAGGGCAGTGATTCAGATGCTGGCACAGGCCATGACTGCCTAGGTTCAAAATCAAACGGTGGCGCATTACCCTCAGAATGAGAATTCAGCGGCAGCTAGGATGAGGTATTTCTTAAGAATAAACCTTCCTGAGTTCATGAGGACAAAGGTGGACAAGGACCCACATGATTTCATTGAGGAGATTCTGAAGATCACCCAGGTTATGGGGGTGAACAATGGGAAGTGTGTTGACTTGACCTCCTATCAGCTAAAAGGGGTGGATCATATATGGTTTAAGAAATGGAGAGATGCCAGGGCAGTGGATGCAGGCCTAATAGGTTGGGAGGAGTTCCACGCGGCATTTATGGATCAGTTCTTCCCTCGGGAGATGAGGGAGCTCAAGGCGGCAGAGTTTGTTAATTTAAAACAGTGTAGAATGTCTATTCAGGAGTATGCCTTGGAGTTCACCCGGTTATCCAAGTATGCTTTGGAATTGATGTTAGATCAGAGGGCTCGAGTGAGTTATTTTGTGCACGGGGTGGCGGATTACTTGGACAAGGGCTGCAGGATCACCATGCTTCATCAGATATTAACTTTCCCCATATTGTATTGCATGCACAACATATGGAGTTGGTCTGCCGGAGGCAGAAGGAGGCCAAGAGGGCCAGGACCGACAGCTATGGGACTTCTCATATCAGGACGAGGGGTGGACAGCATCAGCAGTCCCAGCATAGGTCTATCGCTCCAGCTCCATCATCGACCAGCACGCCATCTAGGTTCAGAGGAGTAGGGCTTCAGGTTCGAGGGATCAGGGTAGTATGCAGGTGGAGCACACTTTCCCAGCCTATGCAAAGTGCGGCAAGAATCATCCCGGGAGGTTCTTAGTAAGGGCGGATGCTTCTTTCATATGTGCCAAACCCAAACATAGAGTCATAGATTGCCCTTCAGCCAAATCAGGGGTCAGTGGAGCCCGTGTGAAAGAAGCCAGTTATGCCGCTCCAGCAGCACGTCCCCCTCAACAAGGTGCCTCTACTAGTTAAGCAGGCGGTCAGCGCAAAAACAGGTTTTATGCTTTAGTGTCCCGCCAGGAGCAGGAGGCTTTGCTAGATATGGTCACTGGTATATTACAAGTCTTCCATATTAATGCTTATGCCTTGTTAGATCTATGAGCTACTTTGTATTTTATGACCCCATATAACTCTAGTAGTTTTGAGTTAGCCCTGAAATCCTGTCAGAACCATTCTCAGTCTCTACTCCAGTCGGTGAATCAGTTGTAGCTAGGCGAGTGTATAGATGTTGCCCCATTACAGTATTGCGTAAGGTCACCTCCGCAGACTTGGTACTGTTGGCTATGACTGACTTTGACATCATTTTGGGCATGGATTGGTTGTTTGCACGTTATGCTTTGATTAATCGTAGCCCGAGCGGTGGAATTTCGATTTCTGGGAGAGTTAGTTTTGGAGTGGAAGGGAAATTCAATTGTACCAGCCGATCGATTTATTTCATATCTGAAGGCCAGGAAAATGATCTCTAAGTGTTTCTTGTATCACCTAGTTAGGGTTAAGGATGTGGAGTCTGAGACCTCGACTATCTAGTTAGTTCCGATGGTGTGTGAGTATCCGGAGGTTTTTCCCAAGGATTTGCCAGGTGTTCCTCTTGATAGGGAAGTTGATTTCGGCATTGATCTATTACTTGATACGCGTCCCATCTCTATTCCTCCCTACAGGATGGCTCCATCCGAGCTAAAGGAGTTGAAGGATCAATTGAAGGACTTGTTAAATAAGGGCTTTATCAGACCGAGCAAGTCTCAATGGGGTGCATCGGCGTTATTTGTCCAGAAGAAGGATGGTTCCCTTCGCATGTGTATTGATTACCGGCAATCGAATAAGGTCACCGTCAAGAATAGGTACCCCTTACCCAGGATTAATGACTTGTTTGACCAGCTTCAGGGTGCCAGATGTTTCTCAAAGATAGATCTCAGGTCCGGGATCACCAGCTCAGGGTTCGAGAGAGTGACATCCCGAAAACTACTTTCAAGACTCAGTATGGTCACACCAAATTTGTTGTTATGTATTTTGGACAAACCAATGCCCCTTCATCTTTCATGGACTTTATGAATAGGGTATTCAAGCAATATCTAGACATGTTTGTGATCTTGTTAATCGATGATATCCTTATATACTTTCGGAGCGAAGAGGAGCATGCCGCTCATTTAAGGATAATGCTACAGACTCTCAAGGAACGCCAATTGTATGCAATGTTCAGTAAGTGTGAGTTTTTGTTGGACTTAGTGGAATTTTTGATCCATGTGGTATCGAGTGAGGGCATAAAGGTAGATTCTCAGAAAATTAAAGCGGTGAAGAATTGGCCCAGATCGGTGAATCCTTCAGAAAATCAAAGTTTCTTGGGCCTAGCTGGGTATTTCCGAAGATTTTGGGGGCTTTTCATCATTCGCAGCACCATCAACAAGGTTGACTCAGAAAAAGGTGAAGTTTCAATGGTCGGAGGCTTGTGAGAAAAGCTTCCAAGAGCTGAAGATTCGACTCACTTCAGCACCAATGTTGACCCTACCCAAGGGTACAAATAGTTTTGTGGTATATTGTAATGCTTTGAGAGTCTGACTCGGATGTGTATTGATGCAGCGAGGAAGAGTAGTAGCCTATTCCTCCCGACAGTTAAAGGTTCATGAGAAGAATTACCCGACCATGATCTAGAGTTGGCAGCGGTGGTATTCAGATTGAAGATATGGCGACATTACTTGTATGGAGTCCACGTGGATGTATTTATGGATCACAAGAGTCTACAATATGTGTTCACACAGAAGGACCTCAATCTACGGCAAAGGAGGTGGTTAGAACTACTCAAAGACTATGATATGAGTGTTCTTTACCACACGGGAAAGGCTAATGCGGTAGGGGAGGCACTTAGTAGGCTCTCTATGGAGAGTGTGTCCCACGTGGAGAAAGAAAAGAAAGAGATCGAAAAAGATGTTCATCGACTTGCAAGGTTGGGAGTGAGGTTAGTCAACTCAGCCGACGGTGGTGGTGTTGTGCAGAATGGATCAGAATCATCCTTGTTACTTGATGTCAAATCTATGAAAGATGAGGATCCGATTTTAAGGAAATTGAAGGAAGCTTTGCGGAGTCAAAAGGTGCAGGTTTTCTCCCAACGGGGAGATAGTGTGTTTCGATATCAGGGTCTTCTGTGTGTTCCAAATGTTGATGATATAAGAGGTCGAATATTGCATGAGGCACATAATACAAGATATTCTATTCATCCAGGATCCACGAAGATGTATCAGAACGTACGAGAAATCTATTGGTGGGATGGCATGAAGAAGGATATTACAGAGTTCGTACCCAAATGTCCAAATTGCCAAATAGTAAAGGTCGAACATCAAAGGCTGGGAGGAGTACTTCAAGATATTAGCATTCCTACTTGGAAGTGGGAAGATATTAATATGGATTTCATTACAAGTCTACCTCATACTCACCGACATTATGATTCCATTTGGGTGGTGGTAGATAGGTTGACCAAGGCTGCACACTTTCTACCAGTCAAAATCACGGATTTAGCAGATGATTATGCCAAATTGTATATTAAGGAGTTGGGTTGACTTCATGGAGTTCCCTTGTCTATTATTTCAGATCGAGGTACTCAGTTTACCTCCCAGTTCTGGCGGTCTATTCAAAAGGGGTTTGAGACTCAAGTTAATCTTAGCACAGCCTTTCATCCACAATCGGATGGCCAAGTTGAATGAACAATCTAGACTTTCGAGGACATTTTGAGAGCGTGTGTAATGGATTTCAAAGGTAGTTGGGATGATCATTTTCCCTTGATCAAGTTTGCTTATAATAACAGTTATCACTCTAGTATCTAGATCGCACCGTTCGAGGCTCTTTATGGACAAAAGTGTAGATCTCCCATTGGATGGTTTGAGGTTGGAGAGGTAGCTATGATAGGGCCTGATTCGGTTCATGAGGCCATGGTGAAGGTTCAGTTGATAAGGGATAGGCTGAAAATCAATCAGAGTCATCAAAAGTCATATGCTGATGTGAGGAGAAGAGATTTGGGGTTTGAGGTAGGCGACTGGGTATTTCTAAAGGTATCTCCCATGAAGGGAGTCATGTGGTTCGGGAAGAAAGGAAAACTCAGTCCCCTTTATGTTGGTCCCTTCCAGGTCTTGAGAAGAGTTGGTAAGGTAGCGTATGAGTTGGACTTTCCCTCAGAGTTATCTTCTGTACATCCCGTGTTTCATGTGTCACTTTTGAAGAAGTGTTTGGGAGATCCAGCTCTAGTAGTCCCGGTGGACAGCGCCGGTGTAAAAGACAGCCTCAACTATGAAGAAGACTAGTGGAAATATCGGATCAAGTTCGGAAGCTAAGTAATAAGGAAGTACCTTTAATTAAAGTTCTATGGAGAAATCAACATGTTGAAGGAGCTACATGGGAAGCCGAAGCGTATATGATGGCATACCTGCATTTATTCTTTACCGGCTCAGTTCTGACTTGAGGTATTAGTGTTTCTTTATGGATCTTTTTAGTTTTCATGTTCAGTTCATGTTTTCAAGTTTCTTTATGTGTATTAATGTGTATGTGAAGCATGAGATCAGTTCAACTATGTGATATGAATTGGAGGCAGTCATTTCGTAAAGTTTCGGTTAAAATGATCAGTATTCTAATATGATAATTGCATGTCTCTATTTCTGCTTATTTCCTACATTCGAGGACTAATGTTTCCAAGGGGGAGATATTGTAATACCCCGAAAGTGCTTGAGAATAGACCTCGGGGTTAAAAGTTAAAAATTTCTGAAATGGGTAAAATTGCACAAAACGGGCCATGGAACGACTTGTGGTATCAAACCATGGGTCATTGTATGCAGTCGTTGGTTAGGGAAGGTTGGGTGGAAGTGGAGACAACGGATGACACAGCGACTCTTTATTGGGAACAACAAGCCGTTGTCAGCAGGCGTTGGAGGAGGCTGGGTTCAACAGGTGGCACACAACGGGTCTTCCTAAGACTTGTGGTGGGTTGTAATGACTTGTTGCACCAATCATTGTTTGGGTGAAAGAATTTCCAATGTATGTGACAGATCGTGACCACGACTCATTGGAGGAAACAATGAGTCGTGGTGAGGCTCGTGATAACAAGATTCAGCTTTTGTGAAAAGGAAACAACGGTTGATGTAATGACCCATTATCTTGGAGGACGAGTCATCCTGTCCATCCAATGTTCAGTTCCGGAGGCAAGTCTCAGCAGTGCAAACAACAAACAATAGAACGGGTCATCGTTCCTTCTAACGACCCGTTGATTCCGTCCGTTGGTCCAACCTGGACAATTTTCAGGGCAGATTCATTAAGGGAATTTTTGACTTTTTCACGCTATAAGACCCTAAACTACGTCATTTTATCTTATGAAAGGTGGGTTTTTAGGGGGATAATTTATTCTAAGTCCTCATTCATGCATGCAAGAACATAGAGAGGTAATCAAAGGTGATTTAAGACTTTTCTCTTCAATTCTTCCAATTTCCTTCTTGGGCATTCAAGGGAAGTTTAGAACCAGTTATTCCCAGGTATGTAAGGCTATCAATGGGTGATTTCTTCCACACCCATGCCCATACCCTATGATTTTTTACAAAAATTTTATTAAAAACTCATGGGATTTTGAAGATGATTTATATAAAAGTCTAGTGATTTGATAATGGGTTTTGTGATTTTAGAATCTCATCATATTCTATGGGTTTTGATCAATTTTTATTATTTAAATCATTTATAATTCTATCAATCTTGATTTCTATGAAACTAAGCCTAATTATGCATGACCCATGATAAATCGATTTATGATCTACTATTTCCATTGATGATATTTACAAGTCTAGCATGAATTATGATTCAAATTATGGATTTATGATATTACCCGTCATGATTTTATGAATTTCAAGCTACATGCATCATTTACAAGTATGTATGAACCTTATGCATCATGAATTATGTTTTGGCTGACTCACGGGCCTTGTTTCAGGCTAGTTCACATATGTATAAGTATGTTTATGATTATCATGATTTAACTAGCCCATGAATTCATGCATGTTATACTATGAGCACTATATATATTTTGGGAGTAGTATCGAACACCCAGTAGGTTTGGGGTTCAGGTTAAGTCCTGGATCTCATGAACTACGTGCCACCTTAGGTATGTTGGGACCCCTTTCATGTCTGTCCTCAGCCCAAATGGCCCTTTCTTCATGGTGATATCACAGTTTCATGGTCCTACCCTTGGCAAGGTATGGACACCCTCCCGACTAGGTTTATAAGTTGGGCTTAATGTGTGCTCATATGGAGTATGTCGATTAAGAGAATCTCTCACTGTTCCTCATGATTTATGCATGTTACGATTATGTATCTTGGCACAGGTCATGTTAAGTGAAGCTCTTCTCTTATGATTATGATTCTGTTAGCATTACGAATGTCTTGAAAACCTTGGGCCTTACGTTATATTACGTTGTTTATGATATGAGCATGATGTCCTACTCTAATGATAATTTATGAGTTTATATATATTTTAAATGTCTGTTTTACTTATCTTGCATACTCGGTACATTCCACGTACTGACCGCATACTTTCTATGCTGTATAAGTTTCATGATACAGGACCCGACTCTCAGGCTCACCCTCCTCAGTGGTGCTTCAGAGATTGTTATCAGCGTAGTTGGTGATTCCTCGTGTTCTGAGGACCATATGTTTAGACTCTATGCTTTTCTTTAAGTTTCAGAAATTGTTAGGTTAGTTGGGGTGTTGTCTCATCAACCCGTTTTTCATGATTAAAAGCTTTTCAGACTACGTGTTGTAATCAGCCGTTGTGTATAAGTCTTGTACTGGTGTTCTCCTTTATGTCATGATAACGTTTTCCTTATGGTAAGATTTCTGCTCATGTGATTTAATTAGATGTATGTTCATGCCATGGGTCGACTTGGAGTCTCTCGGGACTCCTTCTCCCGTGTCTACAATCCGGTGTACATTCTGGTCATGACAATTACCCATATATGAATCTATTATTTTAACTAGTGAAGTATCATTCAAGTATGCATGAGCTTCATATTTTGGGTAATCTCACTCATATTTAGCATGTTTTCATGATTTGGTTCAGTTTTATACATCATCTTACCATATGGTTTTGGAGTTTATACTCCCCTATTCAGCTTATGGTATGTTTGGAGCCAGGACTCCCCTTATTCAGATTTCAGATTATGCATATAATTTCATTATCATCTTCATTGAAAATTGATGGTTTCAGCTTCGTTGAAAAACGATGAAGGGTATTTTGCATGTTTTTAGGAGTAGTGTCTAGCACCGAGTAGGCGAGGCATTCATGAAAACCCCGTGTCTCAAAACTACATGCCAATTCACATTTTACTTTGGGGCCTCCCTTGTGAGCTTCCCCTGCCCCAATGTAACACCCCGAAAGTTTCTAAGAACAGACCCTAGACTTAAAGAAAGAATTCAGAAGGAGAGCAGAAATTTCACCTCAGAACGAGTCATGGTACGACCCGTTAGGTGAATCCACGAGTTGTGGTAAGACTCGTGGCAAGTAGTCAATGAATTCCTGATCAGAGCTCCGATGTAACGACCCATGTCATGACTCGTTAAGTAAGGAGACGTGTCATGGGGTTCCCTGTAATGAGCAGTAGCCTGAAAGTCCAATCTCCAAGGGACGACAGACATGATGACTCGTTGAGCTTAGTAAAGATTCATCTTGAGAGTCGTCAAAGGGAGGTTCAGAATAAAGGTTTTAGTGGCAACGGATGGATACGATGACTCTTAGATAGGTAACGACTTGTTAAGTCGGTCATCGAATGAATGCCGGAAATCAAAAGGGGGTCCCGAGGCAGTAGTTAAAAGGAAGAAGGAACGAGTTTTCGTGCACCTAACGATTCATTAAGTGGCCCATGGGATAGAGGAGATTAGTAAAGGAGGAATTTTTCCAGTGTTGACGACAAGTGGACAAGACGAGTCATCCAGTGATGTAACGACTCGTCCAGTCCTTCGTGAGGACTGGTAGTGTTAATTTTCTTGCGTTTTTCCAAGGTTTTTTCGTAAAATCCTATGCTTTTAATTCCTAAACTATGCCATTTTGAGTATAAGATAGGACGTTTTTAAGGGTTCCTCCTAGCCTAACTCCTCATTCCACCAAAATACACTCCCAAACTCTTCTTCCCCTCCTCTCTCAAGACTCAAGGATCTTCTAGGGCTTCAAGGTTCAAGTTCAAGTGGGGGATTCATTCTAATTGGGTATGTGGGTTTTCAACAAGGACATCCTTTCATCCTTGTGCCGCAAATTTTTATACTAAAACCCCAAATCCTTTTATTCTAGAAAAGCATGTTATAGGGTTTCATTTTATGCATAAATTCTTATACGTTCTCCCCCAATTCTAATACCCATTATGATTGATAGTTATGTATGCTTGTGAAATTACTTCCAAGATCTTGAATTATGTATTTGATATGGGAATAGCATGATCATAGAATTCTCACCATGAGTTAGCCTAGAATTTCAAGCGTGATTTCGTTAATTATTCACATGCTCTTATCATGAACTTGTATCCATGTCTAAAGTATATGTAGATCATATGGGTTCTTGCAAATCTAGAACATACTTTGTAATATATTTGTTGAAGAATGAATAGAACTTATGGGCTTTGATGAATGTGAAGTATGTACATGTTTGCACTATGATTTGGGGTACGTGTTAAAGTATGAATTTGACCTATGAATCTTACATGAAGCTAGGGTATACGCCACATGTTATGAATATGGGATTTAAATGTTGTGGATATGTTTAAAGTATGATATAATCGATGCTTAATAAATGTAGAATGTATGATTTAAATGATGATTCGGGACTATGATGATATGAATTATGATGATAAAGTATGAGAATGATCCTTCAAACTTTTGGACTTGTTGTTAGTACAAAGTAGTCTTAATCAACTCTAAATGAATTCAGTATGATGTAATTAGTTCAACACTCGTGTCTCTAACTAGATGAAGTAGCTTAGAATAGATAAATGACATCAGATTATTGTCCTCCATGTTCCACCATAATCAGGGATTCTTTATAGCAGAGAATGTTTCCCTTAGTCAGTCAGGGATTCTTTATAGCAGAGAATATTTCCCGAGGTCAGTCAGGGATTCTCTATAGCAGATAATGTTTTCCTTAGTCAGTCAGGGATTCTCTATAGTAGAGAATGTTTTCCTTAGTCAGTCAAGGATTCTCTATAGCAGAGAATGTTTTCCTAGGTCAGTCAAGGATTCTCTATAGCAAAGAATGTTTCCCTTAGTCAGTTAGGGATTCTCCATAGCAGAGAATGTTTCCCTTAGTCAGCCAGGGACTCTCGATATCAGAGAATGTTTCCCTTAGATAGTCAGGGACTCTCTATAGCAGAGAATGTTTCCCTTAGACAGTCAGGGACTCTCTATGATATCAATCACGGCTTCGGTTCTCAGTATATGTACAATACATGACCTTTATGCATCAGTTTGATTATACTTCAGTAGATGTTTTCAAATAAAAGCTTCATGTCAATACATATATGTATCTTAAATAGGGTTGTTGTATTTTCTTTCAGTTTTATGTCCAGTAATGTATTCAACTTACTTACTTCTTATATACTTGCATGTTTTAGTTTATTTACGCTTCCCGCATACTCAGTACATTCCAAGTAATGACCACATAATTTATGTGCTATATCATTTCATGATATAAATTTAGTTTTTCGGACTCAGCCACGTGGTTAGATACGCTCCATTCCCGTCTCAGCTGCTTGTGGTGAGTCCTCATCTCTCGAGGACGCTATCTATGTTTTCTATTTCATTTATGTTTAAATTTTTAAACTTGTAGGAGTTAGTTGGGGGCTTGTCCCAGCAACTCATCAGTGTAGTAGAAGTTTCCAGACTTGTACATCAGATTCAGCTTTGTATTAGAGTTTTTATTAGAAATGTTCTTATGGATTTAAGTTAGAATATTTCAGTTAAGCTTCCGCTCAATTATGATTTTTGATAGTTGTAATGCTGATAGTGATATGCTATGATTAATCCATGGGTTGACTTGGGGCCTCTCGAAATTCCTTGTCTCGTGTCTCGATCCGGGCCTATGTTCGGGTCGTGACACCCAAATGGGCCTTCAGCTTGATATCGATATCATGGTATCACCCTTAGCTTTGGAAAGACTTTGGAAGGCTCTACCCACTTGAGTGTAATAGTTGAGATCACGTAAGCTCTATCGTGATTGTGTCGGTTATATGATGAGTCTCCCATTGTTCCTTATGATCTCAGTTATACATGTTTATCAGTTATGATGTTATGGTTTCAAGCAGGTTTGACCAAATTATTAGGTTATTAGTTCATACATATGAATCTCAGTTTCAGCTTTAGGTCATTCTATTCAGTTATGAGATCCAGTTTATGTCTATTCATGTTTTCAGATATCAACATGCAGTTTTTACTCTCAGAATCTTATGATGTTATGATTTATGATGTATATGATTTCAGTATATACTTATTCAGCTGGTTTTGCTTACCTTACATACTCAGTACATTCCAAGTACTGACTGTATACTCTATGTTGTATCATTTCATGATACAGGTCCTAGCAATTAGGCTCAGATGCGCCATTAGTTTAGCCCTCATTCCAGCTCAGACCCTGCTTGGGGTGAGTCCTCATCCTCTGAGGACATCTATCTTTCCGTATTGTCATGTCAGTTTGTTTTAGATTTAGAGATAGTTGGGGGCTTGTCCCAGCATCTCATCAGCTAGTAGAGGCTTTTCGGACATAGATTTGTGTATTTAGCTTCGAATTCAATGTTATGATATTTCTGTTGGATAGACGTTTTCTTATTCAGACTTCTGCTTTTCATAGTTTAGTTATCAGTCTTTTTTTTGTGTTGGCCTTAGTTATCATGTTCATGGCATGGGTTGACTTGGAGCCTTTTATAGTTCTAGGTTCTGTGTCTAGATTCGGGCCTATGTTTGGGTTGTGAAAAATTTGTATATAATAAATCTGCCCATATAAAACATGTTTTGGAACATAAGGGGAATTTACCCATAGATATATCATAGAGAAATTCATGAAATTGGATTAAAACTCTATAAGATTATAAACTTGAATTTAAGACTTGAATTCATAAACTTGAGAAGAAATTTGGGCATGAGAGTGAAAGAAAACTCTCATTATAGCCTTACATACCTGGGTAATCTGATTCTCAACTTGTCTTTTAAAAGCCCAAGAGAATTGGGAAGAATTGATAGAACTTTTAGATTGATCTTCCAAGGGAATTCAAAACTTTGCATGCATGGGAAAGCCTAATGACTTGACATAGGCTAAACCCTCTTAAAACACTCCTTTTAAAGCTTAAAACGACGTAGTTTAGGACTTAGGAGCTTAGAAATTATGAAAACACCCTTAATAATTCGCCTGGAAAAGTGATCCTGCCAGTCCCAACAAGGGACCTAACGAGTCATTGGGTCCACTGACAACTTGTAGTCCTCACTCATTGCCATTATTGGACTCTTCCCTGCAATATGAACTTCCTAACCAATGGAGGAATCGACGGGTCGTTAGGTGAAAGGATGACTCGTCGCATGCACTCATCGTCACCACTAGAAGTTCCATCCTCTTTTCTTAGCCACCCTGGCAATGACCCACTTGACGAGTGTGAAGTGACACCATGACTCATTCCTTCACCTGTTAAGTCTCCTAGAATGCCAACTTACTTAGCACACAACGGGCCTATTAATGACTCATTGGTTCACACAACGATTTGTCAAACCATCCGTAATGACCCCCTGACAACGACTCTTCGCCAGCCTCACACCTCTTTATAGGTCACTCAATGATCAATCAAGTGACCTGACGAGTCATTTTGTGACCTGGTGCAGATTTTCCTAATTCTTATGATTCAACCCTCAGTTCTGATCTTAGGGACTTTCGGAGTATTATATTATTGAGGTGAACTAGTATGCATCTATTGAATCGACTCTCCTTCCTTCATGGAAAACATCTCATATTGTGTAGTCAACATGTCTACCTTGGACTGCTTGACCTGACTAGTCCCTTCATGAGCTGTTCTGAGGTAGTCCCAAATTTCTTTTACTGATTCACATGCTGAGATTCTGTTATATTCATCTGGCCCTATTCCACAGACTAACAACTTCTTAGCTTTGAAGTTCTTCTCAATTTGCTTCCTTTCACTTTTCACAAATTCTTTCCTAGTTTTTAGAACTAATGTGGTAGTTTCTCCCTCTTTGACAGTTTTAATGGGAACATATGGTCCATCTAGAATGATATCCCAAAGCTCTCTGTCTTCTGCCATAATGAAATCATGTATACGAGTCTTCCACCATCCATAATATTGACCATTGAAACGAGGAGGCCTTGTCGTTGACTATCTCTCTTCAAGATTTGGTGGAGCTATCATCCTTGCAGGATCCTTCCTAGGTGTTAACCTTTTAGAAAGAGCCTGCTCTGATACCAATTGATGAGTTGAAAGAGTCCACCAACTGGTCCTTAGAGTGATATCACACAGAACCACAATAACTAGTCCATATATGAAATAAATAAGGGGACACATGACTTTTACGTGGAAACCTCCTTGCTCAAGAGAGGAAAAAACCACGACCTACCTCGTAGGATTTCACAACCATCTTCATTAAAACTAAGGAATGGTGATTGCAGACTCAAACACCACCTAAGATTAAACTCATAATCCCAACCCCCTTGAAGTAACTATACTACAAGGCTACAATGCAATAACTCTATTGCATATTCTCAGCCAGCTAACTTTAGCTAGTACATAACAACCGCCTCTAGCTATTCACTCAACTAACTCTAGTTAAAGAACACTCCCAAAACATAAGAACAATCATAAGAAGAAATAACTACACAAGCTTCATATTGAAGAGTAGGTGTACATTTTGAATCAATACAAGAGCTTAAAAGCAACCTAGACTAAGAGAATATTCAGATTCTCTAGGAGCAGATGCCTCGTTGCTTTTAGAGCTTTTGTTCTTGTTTTCACGGCGATAGTGAGAAAAGAGCAAGAAAAGAGAAGGTTCTTTTCTAATTCCCAAAAACTAAGTTTTGAAAGGTGTCTCAAAGATATAAGCATAAGAGAGTCAAACCGTAAGTCCAATCCCATTGGTTGAGTACACTGACCTCCCGCTGCAACACAACTGCAGTTCCACTAACAGACACAGAAAATAGTACGCTTTTACAGCTGTAGCTTTTGTCTATCATCAGGTGCACATATCAAATACGAACCTGGTCCCTTCATAGTTTGTCTATCAACAAAACCAAGGATACAACATAACTGTTACCTCAACCGAAAGATGTTTTTCAATAAAATTGATAAAATCTTATCTAAGATCAACAATGTCTCAAAAGGGATTGAGATTTAGCTATTTTATTTATTGAAAAGAAATTGTTAGAACAAATTGATTATAAAACAGTAATTAATGACTTCACATCCTAAAAAAACTTAAAAAAGTACACTTCAAATAAAAATATATATGACGATATTTACTTTTCAAAAAAAGAACAAAAATTAGGACATCTTTCTGAATTTTGACTTTAAACCCCACTCTTATTGAAGCGGCCTGAAAACAAATTCTTAAAAACATTTATTCTCAGATATGCTCCATCAACAGCATCCAATGCACAATATTATTGAGTAAAAGTTCTGTTTTTACAAGAGCTAGATCTTTGTATTACACATTCTGCAGCTAGATCTTTGTATTACACATTCTGCCAAGTGCTAAAATAACAGACAACATAATGCACGTGAACATTAAAGTTTGCAGAGGACAGAGCAATAAACTTCAAACTTCATCTTTTTGGAACCCATTCATTAATCAGACCTGTTACTCCACTAGCAACCTCCTTAACGATAGCAGATTCCAACAGTCGGCCGGCCCACTTCCTTTTTGAGTTCCATTAGCCAGCAACTCTTTCTCATTCAAGTAGCTAGAAGGGACATGTCTTAACTTAGCTACCTTGGCCTAATGTCAATTTACATTTAGCTATCTTATGTACAAAAGAGTTAAGAAGAAAGAAAGCAGTTGATGTGTCTGGTCAATAACATCAGGAAAATGTAGAAGAGTTGGCACTCATTCTACTTGGCGCTGGAGTATTTCCTCTTGACTGATTGCGCTTTGTTGGGACCAACACACCACTGTTATTCTCCAACTCTTCATGGTCATCTTCATCATCACCTTTAAAAACAGGGTGCAAGTAAGCATTTTGAAGGTAGTCTTTCAAGTTAAGATTGGATTCTTTTGCTCGTTCTAAACTATCTTTCCTCCTTGCTTCCTGAAATCCAACAAGACCAAAGTATCCCTTTCAGAGAAAAATAAAAAAATACTAATGAAATCTAGCAATTACATTTGAGATCAACACAGTTAAAATCTTCATCCAGAGAAAATAATACACGTAAATGGGAGCTCAGTACTATATGTGGATTTTTCTCAAGAAGCAACATATTTATATTTGTAGTAAACAATAAGGGAGCATCAAATTGTAAACTTCTTGTACACACCTGCAGTGGATATCTGGTGAAAGCTGGTTCATAACGTCCTTTACAGAAGAAGTGAAAAGAGATAGTCAGTACTGGAAGGGCAATAAGGAAAGGTGCTGCTTGAGCAGCACGTTTTGTACTTAGCAACCCCAGTAAAGATAGCTGAGAGAAGACCAGAGCAAATATTATACGGCCATGAACATCTGGCCAGAATGCTGCTGCACTTTCATACTTTTGATTGTATACATTTATAATCTGCATAATATCAGAAAGGAACCCATCAGGAAAACTAAATAGGGAGTGCTGATATACTTTATATAACAAGGACTCCAGTTGATAATGCATATAAAACGGTTTCAAGTGACCAGCAAAATCTGAAAAACCAAATCCATTATCAATTAAGAAGACTTAAAAAGCGAAAAGACAACCTGATGACGGAACACAAGATACGCAAGGCCAAAGAACACCAGTATGAAAGGAAGCAGAAATGGCGTGACTACAGTATAGGCAAGGCCCAACAAGAAGTATAATTGTATCTGCGGTTCTCCAGTGTTGAAATCAATGCTTCCAGGATCCATCGCCTTTTCTCTATCCCTTTCAGTTTTTACCAAGAAGAAGTTCTTCAAATGGAAGATTATTAGTGGCTTCAACCTTAGGATCTCTCCAGCAATACCGGCCCACCCGTCAACCATTATGTAAGTTATGAAGAAAGTTGCTTTTATTGGGATAGCAACACCGATTGTTTTAGGGATTCTGCAGCAAAAGACAGAATCTTTTAGTGTTTAAGAAGCATAGTATTCAAGCAAAGAGATAAAGAAGATCAGGAAAGTTGCAAAAAAAAAAAAAAGAAAAGCTAGTACTATCATGAATGGGATAACACACTTCAACGCGAACACCGTAGCATAATTTGAAGGAATCAGGGGTTTTCAATAGATATTAGAGGTTTAATTCCTCATTTAAATGCTAGACATGCTAAGACACAATGACAGTTTCTGCCATGTTTCAGGACATGCTATTAGCAAACAAAGAAAAAGATTCCTATTTTGCTGCTATCCAATTCATAACTATCCATTTCAATGTTCTGCTCTGACACACTAAATTATCAGGACCATTATATTTTCTTTTACAGACTACTGCCAACCTGGCAGGAGATGGATATGTATTCTTACTAAATAACCTATCAAGTACTCAAAACGCCTAAAAGTTGAACCTCACCTCTGTCAAACCTATGTCAAGTGGTAGAACCAAGATATTCACAGAGGGAGTCAAAATATTAAAAAAGTATGCATACAAAAGTATCCAAGGGATTCAACATATAGTATATATACAAAATAAAAAAAAATTGACCAATCTATCCAGTATAATTTCTGGTGAAGGAGTGTCAACGACTCCCCTTGGACAACAGTAGCTCTGACCTACCTATGTCCATATCCAATAATCACACCCATGGCTATGTAACATACTTCTAGTGCTAGAAACTGACTGCACTTTAGTTCATGCTGGTCACAGACAATCTCATGAACTGGAGTGGTGATTGGGATAATAGGAAGAGCTAAAATGCATGTGGCATGCATTCTCAATAATCAATAGGTAAGAATCTCCTTGTTACAGCAGGACAAAGCCACTTGTTACAGAAGAAACCTAGCACAATATCAATTGTCTTCTATTAAGCCACACCTCACAAGGACTAAAGGAAATACAAGAACTGAGGTTCCATAACAGCGATATGCCTTCCATCAAGCATGCAAGAAACTATTGTATTAATGTGGGGTACAAATTAAATTCCTTCCAAAGGTTTCTACTGATAAGTGGGGCCATCTTCATTTTTACAAAATGACCATATGAATCTTAATGGAAGCAACTACCCTATGAATGGCAGGATTCATATTGGAGTATTTCAATCTATTTCATTGGGTGGATGTTCTAAGAAAGCTAACATTTGAACACGGACATTATGCAGTTTCTTCTAATTTTATGAAACTAACTATAATAGACATGGAAGAAAACGATAATCCTACTTTGGAGATCATTCAACCTGCATAAGAAGCAGGCTGTCTGTAAGTAATCTCCATTTTCCAACTGATTCCTTTGTAAAAGAAATCAAGAGTAATAAGAAATGCAGTAATGCCACTTCAACTTACTCATTTGCTGACTGATGAATAAAAGTATTTAGCTGATCAAATGCAGCTCCTGCAATTATGCTCCCAAGAAACACATTCACAAAGTTAAAGATGTAGTATTTAGATGCAGATCTTCTTTCCAGAGCTGAAATACTTCCCCAGCCCTCAAATTTGGACATCAGCATCAGTATAGTTGGCAAAACTATGAGAAATATCTTCAAAGCGATCCCAGGTAGAAAACCTTGGATAAATGACTTGATGAAAGGTCTGCACAATAGATTGGTAGAATTATTGGTACAAAGACTTAAACATAAATGGATAACAATATCTGCTGTGTGGGAGCACAAGTCTAACAGTCATGCTTGACACGAAGCACTAACTCAAACAACATAATATTCATTTTCATAATTACCGAATAGAATGGTGGGAAATAAGGATAAAAAGATCTATTTAGTAGACCATTCATTAGTTACTACTTCACCTCTGATCTATGCTATGCCATGTCGATCTTCATGGCTATGATAGATAACTGATAACCTACACTGTCGGAGCAGTTTTGTTTTTCAAAATTTTTGGGTCAGGAGATTGAATCGCCAACATATCATTCTCCTCTCTAGAAATATACTTCCTAGAAAGGAAATGTCATTTAGCACTTCTTAGGTTGCTAGACTTCTGTCAAGCAACACTTCTGTAAATAATGGTACTATCAGCAGAAGTGGTTAAGACTCCATATTTGCTAAAAAGTGACTAATACTCTCTTAAATGTACAGTAAAGACAATGTGCACTACTAAGCCGTCCTATGCATCATTACGAAGCATACCCTAAGATACCAGATCATTTGGTTTTCTTCCAAAATTAGATACTGGACAATTTGGTTTACTATCAGAACTAGCTTTTCCACCATTCTGAGAAATTTATGAAAATAGACGAACAGAAATATCATAGGATGATAGAAGGCAAATTAAAATGTTAAAAATGGGAGATAGTGGATGCTGACTCTGGAATAAGTCTATAATGTGGCTTACTCACATGTCAATGATAACTTTTAGGAATGGCACTCTTTTCCTGATCCCCTCGATACTTGCAAGAGTTTGGACAAATGTGATGGGAATCATGAAGAAGAATGTAAGGAAAAAGAACGCAACACCGATTATGAGCCTCCTAATTGTTAAATACACATAGGGAATCGCCAGGTTTTTCCAATATACATCACGCGGCTCTGGAGCCCAGTCAGTTAACCACAAAGTCGGATTTCTTGATTGCTGAGTTTGAGCACAAACAGCAGCACCCCACCGTGTTTTGAATGAGACAAATGCCGCCGGCATGATAGATTTTGGGTCATTTTTGACACGCTCTCTCTCTTCAGCTATCTATAAATAAAACCAGAACTTAAGACATTGGTAAAATGAAATCTAATCTATAGTAATAGCAATAAGAAAAGAATAGAGGTAAAAAGCTCGAAAGTTAAATGATTGATCTATAAGATATATATATATATTATTTATATATTTATTTATTTTTACTTATTTATTTATTTATTATTTTTTTTGTGCAAAAAAACAGAAAGGCATGGATGCCTGAAAGCACCGAATCTTCTAAAAGTTTCGAGTCTTTTAAGAGTTTTTTTGTTCTAACCATATAAAAGCATTTGGTATCTATGGACCGTATGATGTCAAAAATAGTGGATAGAGGATTATTGAAGACAGTTTCAGGTGTTCTTTGAGAAATATGTTGAGGTCAATCAACATGCCAGTTAGCAAAGTTAACCCAAGATCTGTTACCTCTTTCGCTAGTCTTTCAACTTCAGCAGTCTGATAGTTGATCGCATCCACTTTATTTCCACAAAGGCCAAGGAAATGAGTCTGCAAGTTCGAGAAGGAAATACAAGTACAAGTTAGGCTTGAGGTAGACAGAGAATTAGCGGAGCATCCTAGAATATTCTAAGATATCCTGAAAGAGAATCTCAGAGCATCATAGAGTGCTTTAAGATATCCTGAAAGAGAAATAAATCATCTCCAAAGCGATGGACTAACTCGACTATACATCCATACCTTCATCATGGGCCGTTTTGATTGATCTCTAGAATACTTTAGATGGTAATAATCAAGCCAATTTTGCTTACTGTTCTTCTCCTTGACCAATTTTGCTAGTTTGTTGGCATTGTAAACAACCTGCAGCACAAACCAACTAAATGAATAAAGATAATTAATTTTGATTTACAAAAAAAAAAGAAGTTAGAACTGCAATTAACAATTTGAAACAAATTATCCTATTAATTGTAATATCTGACATAAAAGTGACTCCTCCAGAAGGGAAAAGATAATACATTAATGACCATACACTGCAAGCATGAAATTGAAAAGTTAGTTCTTCAACCCAAAAGTGTTTCTGAGGAAGAGGTAACAAGCTTTTAGAAATCGACAACTTGTGATAAATGAAATTTCCAGAAGTGGTATAGATTATTGTTTAAACATATACCATCCTTATTGGATGGTTAAACATTTTGTTTCCTTGCCTTTACCAGTTATAAATACATCTAGATCCATGAAGAACCACGATCTACCAATTTATTTTGTTCCCACGCCATACTCCGCCGGCTCCAATGGCACACAATTTCTGTAATAGCAATCAGAGCGCAACATCTTCCAACACAGAACTACTTATGTCTCCATGCCTGGACCGATAAGTTCTTAGCCTCCAGCCACGTCCATCTTTTGACCCAAAAGAGATGAACATTTTTATCTATATCTACCACTTGGAATGGATTTCAACCATAACCTAGACCACCTAAAATCCTCACTAGACTAATCTGTGGTTGTGCATGAAAACAGTAGGAAAGGGTCCGGAAGAACTGAATTTTACTCTCTAGAACATTCATCTGTATCAAAAGGAATCATTCCATCTTCTATTCTTCCTCCATTTTTGAATTATATTTATCTTTTTTCTTCAAAGATACCACATTAATGTTTTCAAATAGTAATCCTGTTCTTCTTCGACGTGTTTATTAGCGATAATATCTCAAGATGACAAGTAATCACAAGATACAATGACTAACCAATATCTCAAAAGAGAAGCTAAATATGCAAAGTCAAACGCTTACAGCTCAAAAGAATCTTAACCCCATTTATATACATTTTTTTAAAAAAGAAAAGATCAATGATATGACACAGTTCTGTTCACAGCTAAGTTGTTCTTACCTAAATTAGAGTGTTCACGAGACAACGAAAGGATATATCTCTTTATCAATTATTTTGCTTCCAAGAAGCATATAACATGCATTGCATCAAGTACAAACCTGATTTGTGATGTAATGATCTGTATGATTAACCATGAAAAAGTGCTCAACACATTCACTGACTGATTCATCAGTGTCAGGTGGAACGTTTCTGACAAGGACCTGAAAACAATCTAGTTTTAGCTCAATAAATGATGTAAAAAAGTTTTCTATCAGACATTGTTCAACATTGGAACTGGAAGTTGATATTACCACTACCCAATAAAACTGGTCAAAAGACATTAGCAATTGTAGTATTTGAATAATGAGAATCATGATCACTTCGGAGATGTTCCTAATAGAGCGAGTCAGAACCGTTATGTGTGAAGAGATCTAAAACAGTGCTCCTACACTTAGTGATACTAAGAAAAAGACTTGCACAAGTTAAACCGATGCAAGTATATTCTCTGAACTCTACTGTTGAATAATTTAGCCCATGCATCAACTTTCTTCTGATCAAGGAATTGAACCAAGAGTTAGAAGAAATCCATCACATTCAACTTTTACAAATTATGGCTAGAACTTGAAAATTAATCAAGCTATCACATCAATAGCATGAGTATCATAAAGTCCATTTCAGAGAAAGACCAAATGTTAAATTCCACCTTTACGGAACCAAATATTAGAAGAGAAGAAGTATGATGCAAAGAAAATAAGTTCGCCTTGGTAAAGTCGATTAAGAAGATTCAAAAGGTCTTTGCACATATTAAGCAAAATCAAACAAACTGTACATATCATGAATGTTGATTCACAAAGTACAGTTTCAATATTTGAACTTTCATTTCTTGAAGTTTGAACAGTTATGAACAGTCAAGATCTTTTTTTTTTTTAAAAAGGCTACCTGTTACAAATCTATCTACGCATCAATTGTTATATTTATCAGTTCATGCAAGATAAAATTGTTTTCTACCTTTTAAACACTAAAATCAGAATGGGAACTCATAAATTGTTAATTCTGAATAATTTCATATTTCTGTTTCACATACTGTGAATTGATCAGGGCGACGTTTTTCAGATGCAAGAAACTGCAACCTCATAGCTGCAACTGTTGCATACTCCTTTTGTAAGGCATAGCATGTCCAAACTGTCGAGGCATAGGCCATGATGATATGAGCCCAAAACCTGAAAAGATCCCCTTCAATACAAGTCATTACAGAAAACAGTTTATATAGCTTGTGAAGATAAAGCAACCAAACATATGGCAATGTACTGTAAATAAAGTTAACAATGAATTTTTAATGTGAAATCTGGACTCCAATCCACACAGGAAATGAACCTCCTTGTCCTTTTTATTTATTTTTTTCCTTTCATATCAACTGATCCTCATAATGTTCACAGTGTCATGTTGACAAGTACCCAAGGAGGGGAAACAACTTAAAACACCAACTATGATCTTCTTGTTAACAAAGGAAGTAGGTGATGTGATCCAAAAAAGGTGACTCTATTGACATGAAGCCAACTAAACTTGAAGTGAAGACTTCTAAGAAGCCAGGAGAAACTTGACTAATCAGAAGGAAAAAGAATAAACATAAAATACTTGGTAAAGCAAAGAGAAAGGAACATCCATTTTGAAACAATGAAAAGATAACCTCCCTGACCTGGCTTTCCATAGCCTAGTAAAATCAGATAGACATGACAGAGGAATTTTAATTACTGCAGTGAGATATGACGTAAAAAGTTTGAGCTTAAAATATAGGAAAGACACAAGACTTTGGTGATGTATAACATAATAGGATATTGGAATTACAATTTGATAAACTTGATTCTACTGCACCAAAGTCCATATATAAATACTCAAAACAGCTTCTAATTGTTTGGAATAATAAGAATAGCCTTGTAACATAATTAGACAATCATATACATTTTTCCTGAAGTGGTGTGGACATAGAAGGCTACAGGTTTAAAACCTACAACCAAAAATAATGCTGTATTACATAAGTAAGCATCAGAACAAGAACTTGGTAACAATGAGTCTATTGCATCCAATAATTGAAATTCAAAAGAAGAATTGCCTAACCTCTGTGATCCGACTGGAAGATTTGAAATGGAAAGCTTATCAATGTTACTGTAAGTAAACCCGGACTTCACAAGAGTGCTATTTGTCCAATTAACAGGCACTAGAACAGAAAAAGCAAGCAATGTAATAGGAACAAATATTTTTAGCCTGCAAATCAGAAGCCATAAATGTCATCAGATATTCAGTTCCTAAGTATAACTCAAAATTCAGCCAAGGAAATACCCTTCTTTGCAACAGAAAAAAGGAAGATCTGGATAGTATAAATTATAAAAGATTAAACTAGTCCTGTATTGTAAATGTTTTTTTAAATTGAAATTTCACCAGGCCCTCTTTCATAAGAAAGGGGAAAGAGAAAGAATACATCTTCCTCATCTCCCACCCTCCTCCTCATCCCTTTCCCCAATCAGAAGAAGAAGAGATTATTATATGCCTTGCGATTTAACAAGATTTAAGCCAGAAATATTGTGATAACCACATAGAAAAGGTTATAGATACAGTACGTTTAGGTAGAAAGATGTGAGAAATTAAAGGGTCGTGATGAATGCAACCAAATGGCTTCTTCAGAAGAGAAGTAATGTTTCTTTTCCGTTGTTTCACAGTTTTTAGTTTCTTATTAGAAGTATCCTATTAAAGGTAGAGCTTCATAAAAGGTGAACATCCATTCACATCAGTCAATATCACACGTTAAAGGAGAAGAAACTATTTTGGCATTTTCATAAATGGATTTCTTCCTGTGAGGTTTTGTCTTGGAAAAAAAACTACTATAGTTCTTTCTATTGCATGCTACATTAAATGGTTTGGAATTGTAAAAGACCTTGCTATAGACATTCAGTGCTCAAAAACACTGAGCTAATATTGGCTGGAATTTAACGGGAAAAACCAGAAGCGTTCTGTATTAATAAAAGGCAACTTCACTGGCACAAATGTATATAGTAGTATCTGAAGGAAGAATCAATTATGCTGCATATAAGCAATGCCTCAGTTCAAAAAACTAAATCTATTCGCATTGTCGCCTATAATATCTACAGAAGTCTCTTAGTTCATAAGGTTATGTGACATAATAGAAACTAAGATAAAAAGACTTAAAGTGTTTCCCTTTCATAACATGATGCGTCTTTCCCACTACTGAAAGATGAAATAAAAGTCACTAAGCATGTACTCCCTCCATTTTGATTTGTTTGTCTTAGTTAGACTCGACAGGGAGTTTAAGAAAAGAAAAAAGACATTATAAAACTTATGGTCTAAATATGCCCTTCAATCCAAATTGAGTTACTACTTTTTAAACGGACTAAAAAGGAAAGTAACATAAACAAAGTGAAATTGAAACGGCACGATATATGTTTGAAACAAATAATATAGGAGTAGTAATTACGCATACCCTAGCAAGTAGATCCGTAAATAAACAGCAGAGTCCAATCCTGCATGATCAATGAGCTCAAGTTCAGGCATTGTGAGTGCATCCGGTACCCAATTGAGAAACCTTATATATGCCCTCCAATCCAAATTAACAACTTTATTAACAAAACCACCAGATTGCAGTGGATCGTTTCTCAGACCCTTAAGATACCATTTTGGGAAGTAAACTCTGTCATTGAGTGGTTGAAGCCGCAGAATTGCAAATGCCAAAAGGAAAATAAGTGCAGAGAGAATATTTATCGCTGCAGAAACTCCTATATCTCCCAGTGTTGCCATCTTCTACCTGTAAATGAAACATATAAATCTCCTACTTGTGTGATTAATCAACTATGCCTCAATCCTAAATTAAACGGGGTTGGTTAATGAGATAATGAAATTCCATTACACAAGTCTGAAAATCTTCCACTATATATGCATGTATGTTACAGAGAAGTAGCACTAGTAATTATTATAGTTGAATCATCTTTCTTTTCTTTTCTTTTTTTAACTAATCACCATAGGAACAGAGAAGTCGGAAAAGAGAACAACTTAGAGTCATTACACGCATGCTTACAAATTAAGAAAATTATAACTGACTTTTCAATGTGATTCATTATGGAAACACAAAACACTGATCATGGAAACTGAAAGTTGCATGGGAAGAAAAATAATCATACAGTTTGTGAGTTGTGATGACTTGGCAGTTGGCGCTTTAGGAAATTCGAAAGTTAAAAAGAAAAAATATATATATAAAAAAAGAGGAAAACCAAAGATGATGGAGAAGCACAGAGAGAGGAGAAGGTAAACAGTTGGCGACCATAGAATATAGGGATTACTTCACACCTCAACGAAAGCCAAGAACATTCCCCAAATTCTTTCTTTATTCTTCCACTTTAACTAAAACACAAGCCAAATACTTTCATTTTTTCACAAATAAACATGCTACCATCTTCTCTTACCATAAATACATTGCTGTGACTTAATTATTCAAAAATATCTACTAAACTTAACAGAAGAACACTTAATTATATTTATATAACTCAAAAGTCCCGAATACCTATTTTAACCTCTAATCTATGATCTTTTTAAAATATTATAATACTGTTTTTCTCCTTTGTTATATATATTATTAACTTAATTACAGAGCAAATAAATTTTTATTTATAAAGTAAAAAAATAAAAAATAATTTTCAAATATATATAATAATGTAATATAAAATAATTAAACATGAGTTTGAAACATATATATGTCTCTGTTTTAAATAATATTTATATTACATGTATGGAATAATTGTTCTGTTTGGGGCGGAACTAGAAGAGAAAAAGAAAGCATAGGAAGTTTCAAGTTTGCCATATGGATTTTTTTGGCTTAAATTCTGCTATATATAATATAATTCTTCCAATTTTATTTTATGCAAAGATGTCATTATTTAGAGAGTCAAATAAATCTTTATTTGACTATGGACAGTGAAGCTTTCCTATATTTTCTATTCTCTTCATTTCTCTAATTTCGTATTTGAATAAGAGACATATATCATAATTAAAAATTAAAAAATAAAAATTAAAAATTTAATTATTCAAACTAAAATTTAAACTATAATTAAAATAACAAATATTTTCTTTATTTTCTCTCAAAAAATTTAACAACTCCATAATTCTAGCTAAAATATCACCACTATGCATATATTTAACAGTCTCGTCTCTTTACATATTTTACCAAGAGGTCTTCTTTTTCAATTTTTCATATTTAAATATTCGATGTGTATTCGAATATAAAATCTTTAATATTTTTAAAATAAAATTTATATATTAAAAAATAATTTTAAAAAATATTATAAATCAAATTAATTAATAACTTTAAAATTAAAAAATATTTTAAGAAATTATAGTTAAAAAAATATTATTTAACTATTCAAATAATAATTAAAACAAATAAATTACAGAGATAAGATTTTTATTATGGGTCTCTTTTAAACTTTAGGAGTATCATTTAATTATAATAAATTACTCCCTCTATTTCATAATAAATGGTGTTTTTAGTTTGAGCACATCTTTTAAGAAATTTACTCATTCCTAGAAAGAAAAATTTATTTTTACCCACTTATTCCTAATAAATATTTTGAAAAAGATGTAACTCTTTAATATTTTCTTGATTATGTAAAACTCTCATCATTTAAATAAGGATAAAATTGAAAGAATATCATTAATGTCTTCTTAATTACGTAAAACACCACTTATTTTAAAACAAAATCAAAAAATTAAAACACCACTTATTTCTATACTGTTTCATTTATTTGTATCTGAAAGATTTAGAACATCAATCGGGCTCGACGAAATGTTCCGAAGATTCCAGAAAAGAAAAGAAGATTATGATCTGAGCCTCTGGTTCTTTTCTTTATTCTTTTTACATTACTAATCAAGTATAAATTTTTTAAACATGACATCTAATAATATAATGGTAAATTCCACTTTACTTGTCCGGTTGATAATTAAAAAAGAGAGGAAAGAAAAGAAAAATATTATATGCAATTTGTATAGCCAATTAAGAAATGATGTAAATATATATATTACACCTGAATTCTGATGTTGCACCTAATTTCTTGATTTGTGAAACATAATGTCACCTTAGAAATTAAAATGAATTTTTTTTTAAAGAGCTAATAATAGTAGAAAGAATATCTTTCCAATTAGCAATAATTGAATTTAAACCTAAGACGCTAATATTCCAATTATGATTTTTTAATATAGTAACTGTGAACTATTAATATTGATAATTAATACTAATAATAATTCATACACTTTTAGAAAGCACCTAGAATTTGCAACCACTTCCTAGGAAGAGTAATGCTATTGTCTAGGACTCAAGCTAGTTAAAACCAAAAAAGAAAAAAAAACATTAATTACAATTGCCTGAAAAGACAGTATTACTAAACAGATAACAAGTATCACACCCTATAAGCTCTCTTTGTACTATGCAGTATAAAATTTTATTATGATATTTTGATAATTAAACTATCTCTATAAAGACATATCACAATTTAGCTCATCAGCTGGGAGTCGATCATAACCAAATGAGAAGACGTCACGTTAATATTATTTATTTTTAAAATGGTATAGTTAAATTTATATACGTAGTTTAAATACAAGCGAGTTGAATTGACCAAATAATAGAATTATGATGAACTAGCTTGTAAAAATCAGTAAAACTGATGATTAATCAAATATGAATCAAAAGATAAGGCAGAATTACCTTGAGTTACGAGGAAGTTGGTTGACAATGACACTTGAGAATGTAATATAGAATGTAAAGAATTTGAGAGTTTTACACAATACAAGTGTGAGAATGAAATTTTGATGCCCACTAATTAGAAAGTAAGTCCTTTTTTATAGTTAAGTATCAAGGCAAAAGATCCACAAAATATGTCTTCTTAAAGCTTACAAAAAAATTATTAATTGCTCATTATCACTATTAACTGTGAAAATGATCCTGGGGTCTTTGCGTAACGGCTGAACATTTGAGTTACTCCAAATCGATACGCATATCGAACCTGGTACACTCTAGATCTAGATGGGCACTTGTCAAAACACCGGATGCAGATGGTAGTGTATCGAGTTCCTTATGAACCAAGGTCGTTTTATCGGTCTCTCTAATGCCATATGTGGTGATTCATTGCCAACTTGTCATATTTTCCACGTGTATTCTTCTAATTCACCATCTTTTGAATTCAGATTATACCTCGTGCACAGATAGTCCCCCTCGCTTTTTGGATATTGGTTAAGTTGTATCCGAAAAGCAAAAGAGTTTTCTACTTCTTTGGGGAAAAAATATAAAAAGACCTCTGATGCCATTGATTAAACGAGCGTCACTTCACATTTAATGAACCTGACACGTGGCTTCGATGGATTGGTCCCCGTTACGTATTTTCCTTTTGAAATGGTGACTTTTTCCTCTGTTACGACCTGAATATAGGCCCGAATCGAGACGCGGGACAAGGAACCCCGAGAGGTGCCAAGTCAACCCATGGCATGAACATAACATCTAACTCAAACATATTAAAGCAGAAGATCATCATAAATAACATAACGGAAGTCTGAACATAACATCACATTTGAATACATACATAAGTCTAAAGCAAAATACAACTATGTCCGAAAAGCCTCTAATACTGACGAGTTGATGGGACAAGACCCCAACTAACTCACCATAGTCTGAAAACTGAAACTACTGAACATATCTGAATAGAAAGGTCCTCGAAAGATGAGGAATCACTAACTCCGATCGGGAAGTACTAAAGTTGGGAATTTGGCTAGCAGCGGGATGGAGTATGGATATCGGAGCCTGTACCATAAAATAATACAACATAGAGTATGTGGTCAGTACGTGAAATGTACCGAGTATTCAAGGTAAGTAAAACTGCTAAGTAAGTAAAATCATAAATCATGCATATTATAAAACAAAATCAAGATAAGATTCTCAGAGTAGGGCTTACATGCTATTTTCTGAAATCATGATTTGAACATAACTGAACATCATAACTGAATCGAATGATCCAAAGCTAAAAACTGATAATCATAAGTAAAACTGAATATTGAGTCAAACTTCCTGAAAACATAATATCATGATTGATGTACATGCATAACTGAAATAATGAGGAACAATGGGAGACTCGTCATATAACCGACATTACCACGATAGAGCTTACGTGGTCCCAACTATCACACTCAAGTAGACAGAGCCGTCTAAAGCTTTTTCAGGGCTCAGGACGCTACCATGATATCGATATCAAGTTGAAGGCCCCTCGGGGAAGGGGAAGCTCACAAGGGACATCCCAAATAATCTGAACATACCTACGTTGGCGCGTAGCTCTGAGCCATAGGGTTGAATGACCCTTAACCTACTCGCTGCTAAAAACTACTCCCAAAAACATGCATATGCTCTCCATCATTTTTAAATGAAGCTGAACCATCGTCTAGAGATGAAGCTGACTCATAACATACATATATAAATATGAAATCATAACATGAGGAGCCTTGGCTCAAACCATGCCACAAGCTGAAAATAATGGGAGTATAGACTCCAAAACCATGTGGTAAGCTAATTCATAAAATCATAAAAGTATACTTGATTATATGGGCTTGCCCAATACTTACACATGCTTGAAATCAACTTGATTCACTTTGAAAACATGAATATATACATGGGTATTTCAAATATCATACTTTCTTCATAAACATCTCATCATACTTGAACACATATCTCATGGATCTCAACTTTCATGAACTTTCATGGATGGGCATCATACTTTAGAAAACTCGAAAACATAATTTGTAATATAAAACATTTTAAAATCTGCCCATTTATCATAATTCAACATTCATAACATGCTTAGATCATACCTATGATAGAACTTAGAGAATTCACATATTTGGGTTAAAACCCCATATATTCATCAATAAGGATTTCATGAAATAAGAGGGATTGGGCATGGGTGTGGACTATTGAACCCATTCATAGCCTTACATATCTGAAGAATAATGATTTCACAACTTTCTTGATTTCCCAATGATAATTAAGGAAGAACTTTGAAGAACTAGACTTGATTACATCTCAACCCTTCTAAGCTTGCATGCATGAATTAGGATATGCATAGAATGACTTAGCCCTTCTTAAAAAAACTATTCCGTGCTTAATACGACGTTGTTTAGGCCTTTGAACATAGAAATTACGGAAAAGACCTTAATAAATTTGCAGGAAAATATACACTGCTAGTCCCAACGAGGGACTAACGACTTGTGGTCTGGGGGATGACTCGTCATCTGTTATTCGTCACCTGCACTGCCAAAAACCTTCTGAGGGTCACCACCGGGGACCCCACGACTCGTGTTGTACCCGACGAATCGTGGTGACAACCCGTTAGGTACACTGCCCCTTTTTCCTACATCCTTCAACCACCTTTGACCACGGGTGACCTAACGGATCATGGGGCTAACCACGAATTATGGTCGCCCCCGTGGTCACCCCAAACCTGAAATTTCCAATCAAGTCCCAACCTTTCCCCATGAGTCACTTAACGACTCGTGGTGTTCCTGAAGGGTCATTGGATGACTCGTCCTGTTACCTGGTGCAGAAAATTCTGTTTTCTCCATTTCAACTCCCGAGTATGATCTTAGGGTTTTTGGGGTCTTACATCCTCATTTAAACACCACCATTTCCTAGTACTTCCAAACTTTTTTGAAAGCTACTCTTCCTCATCTCAACCTTTGTTCTCCTCCTGCCCCATCCTTGTCTTCCAGACGTGATTTATATATCTTCTTCCCCACCTTCCCCTTTAACACTATTGATAAATAATCCCTCTATGCAACACTTTAATGAAGTTTTGATTTCAAAGAGAATTTCTTCATCGATCCATCGAAAAGAGAATGCTTTTATTAGTGGTTATTTTGGAGGATATCGGTGAAGAAACATTAGCCACCATCATTCTTTTGAAAACCCTTCTTATTTTCCAGTGATAGCCAAGGCCATGGCCATGGTAAAACGGTCTCCCTTGTATGAAAATAGATTATATCTGGAACAAAGAGGTGGAAATTAGTGTAGTACCTAAAGGTATGTGAATCGTGCATTACATCAATGGCTCCTCTTTGATTTAAACATATTCCATTACTATCAGTTTTGAGATTTTTGTTCTCAGGATTATAGAAGATCTTCTGTTTAGATATCAGGTTTGCTTTACCCAACTTTTTCCTCAAGTTTGAAGGCTTATCAGGTACATTCAATGCTTGGCTGACTGGGCTGGCTTAGATTTTTCCATGGAACATTTGCTCCATTTTTACTCTTCTTGGTTATTTCAAGGCGGAATTATGCATCTGATTTCTTGAGGAAAACTAGGCTTGATCTCCAGTACTGAGGACGACTTTGACCAAGGGTGGTACAATAGGTTTGTGGACATCTCCACAGAACAGTTGCACTGATTGGTACCTCTCCCTTTCCCAAAATTATGGAAACTTTACTATAACAACCTAGCCTTTCTATCTTTTGATTTCTCTCTAACATAAGTTGTCTCTTCTGCTCATAACACATTCTTTATATAACTTATCAATTTTCCCCCATTAGAATACCCGATATTGCGGACTGTATAAAAGCAATTCTTCAAGTTTCCACCAAGAAATATAGGGCATGGAAATCCATGTTTCCTAATTTGTCCAAGGGAAAAAATCATGGAACTTTTTTATAGGCATTTTTTTCCAATTTCCTACCTGTCGAAACCAAACTTCGGAGACGCCTACAGTTTTGTACAACAAGAAGCCTGCGATCTAGCCACTTCCTTCACATGAGATAATGACCATTAACATAAAAAACCTTGCGACCAGTGTTTTTTCAAGCAAAGGACAAGATTATCTAGAGCAACGAAAAAAGGAAAAAGAGTTTCAAAACATGTGGACTCAAATACTAAGGGGATCAATTCTCACCCACTCTGATACCGCTATGTTACACAAGTCCAGAAGAGGATGTCACCTAAAATAGTGCGGGTGAGAGATGAAAATAAGGAAGAAGAAGAGAGCAGGATTTTGGCTGCAGGTGCATCTCAGCCTCCTAGAACTCTGAAGGCAAATAATGATCTAGGAAGGCATTAGCAAAGTTGGACCACTTGGTTGGAGGTGCATCTTGGCCTCTAGACTTCACCCAGCTTTCATACCATAATATCACTATCCCCCGTAATCTGATTGTAGTTAACTTTGTGGCTGAATTGAAGTAGCATACATAACCCTGAAGATATGATAAAACTGATCAACAAAATATTGTGGGTCTTTGTCCCAGATAACTTTGGAGTGTTCAATGCTATAAATTCTCAAGTTTTGGAACTTTATAATCTCTCGCTAAACTATTCATCCCCTAGTAATCCAACTCTTGACTACCTAGATACGGTCCTCATCAGTAGCTATACCGCAGTTGTCAAGTCCTGATCTACTACAATTGTAGGTGGCTCTGAAGGCTTTGCAACCCTTGTTACATCCCTGGCCCTTGGAGCATCCTCAATGCTCGAAGCATTCCTAGCTGGTGTACAGGTGCATGAGGTGGGTTAGTGGCTTCATCCTAGGCCTTAGAAGATCTGTTTCTATGTTTTACCCTGCTGGTATCTTTACCTGCCACTATATTTAGCTACTGACCAACTGTTGTTTTATGTTTCACAAATATTCTCTACACAAATTAACAAGCATGAGTCTGACCCCACTCCAATGACTTCAGACTTATCACACAATTTTGATAAAAAGAAGGGTAACAATCTTAAATGTCCTGTAGCCACCTGCTTATAGGTACGTTGCACAATGAACACATAAATAAAACTCTCCTAGACATGGCTCAGAGATTCCTTAGGACACAACTTGCTTTGATACCAAGTTTGTCACACCCCAAACCTTGGGAGGTGTGATCGACACCCAGTGCCGCACCTGACTAAACTAACCATTCCACTATCTATCAACAACTATCTAGAGCTAATAAGTCTTGACACCATAGTAATACAAACCAGTAGAACAATGATTCTATAGGTGTCACATGCATGACCCGGAAGATTCTCTACATCTGATCTAGGAAATCCTGGGGGTCCTCTGCCTGATCTAATCCTGTGAACTGTGGGGGACCCAATGCCAAAAATTCCCTGACCCTCGAACTGCCAGATCCACCTAATGGCTCTACTGTTACAGGTGGCACTGACTGGTGCTGAGTAGCCATCATTTGTGCCAATATAACAACTGCACTGCGAACCTCCTGTTCGGATGGTGTAGGTACAGGAGCTATCGGAGGCGGTGTTGTTCCGAATGGCACCTGGTGAGATGGGGACTGCTGAGAAGGCTGTGATGATGCCTCTATATCGCCCTCAGATCGGGATGATTCTAAATGAAGCTGGGGCATCCTGCTGGTGCCTTCTCTAGTTATGGTATCCAACCTCCTACCTGTAGCAGGGTGTCGCTGGTCTGCCATTTTTATCTGTAGACAAAGAATATGATAAGTTTTAAGAACTCGACCATATATTGTACTGTTCTATGGCATAACGGAATATGAAGAAAGAGTAACCATCCTATCATGCCTTGCAGCCTCCTGCCTATAGTATGTGGTGCACAACACATTCATAGACAAGACTCTACTTAACACGGCTTGCAGACTCCCTGAGACACGACCTGCTCTGATACCAAGTTTGTCACGCCCCGCCTTGGGGGGTATGACTGGCACCTGGTGCCCTATTAGGACCTGAACTGCTAGACTACTGAGCCTAAGCACATCTGGTACCTGGCTGGCTCTAACTCAGATTCATGGAATCAACGGGCTATATAACGGTTGTAAATACAGCCTCCAACCGACTGGGCCTATAGCCACCTGTACTATAACAACAACTAACCAGAATCATACTCATATAGGGAAACCTATGCGGGCCGACAAGGCCACCATGCTATCTAGTTGTCTCTAACTCAATATATTGAATACTGAACATCTACGTGACTGGCAAGGTCACCACTACTATCTGAATATGGCCCCACACGGCCAACACAATCAATAACACTAAACAACTAAACAAATTCACGGCCCCTCATGACCGGCAAAACTAACCACAGGGAGATATATATATACACAATCTGCAAGCCTCTAAGAATACTGATAAGATGGTCGGGACAGGGCCCCGACCTTCCCATACTATATAACAAAAGGAAATGAAATACACCTCTGAATATCAAGCTCCGGATGACAGGAGCTGATGACTCTGCGCTGGCTAGGATCACGAGGGATCGGCTCCTCGTCTATGAGTACCTGCAGGCAAGTAATGCAGCGCCCCAGACAGGCGTCAGTACCACTGGTACCGAGTATGCAAAGCAAACTGAACATGACTGAGTATAAACAACAATGCTAGTAAATTCTGAATAGTAGAAAGTATCTAAAACAGTCTGAACTAGCAGGATCTGGAATAGGCTTATCTGTCTGAAGGTAAGGTAGAATCATACCTGTCGTCATGGCGACCTGCTGTCTATCAACTAATAGATATCATGTATATACATATATATATAACACACAAGAACCTATACCAGCCCCCATAAGCCAGAAGGTGCCAACCAACACACAATCTATATACCCATACCCGGGTCAAAACCATCCAAAAATAAATCACTCCACTCGTCTACTAACTACGAGCACCTCTACTTCCCCCCTGGATCCCCTTGTAAACTGTAATCTGTATCTATAATCTGCCCCCTAGGCGCAAGCGCACAACAGGGTAAGCTATACTGCTATGCTGATCAGCCTGATATGGAGAATGCTCCATCCCATCTTCGTCCTACTGCGGACGGCATACCACTCCTTGGAGTGGCGTATCCCCATCCTCACGGTGGGTCGACACAGTTACCAACCCAGGGGCGGCGAGGACGCTCAAAGGGTACCCTCATAACACAAATAGGTCTCAACAAACAATAATCACATGTAGCAAGCATGTTTAAACTGAAAATACTATATGTACTCTGATTTCTTATTCTGAACTCTTTTCTGTGTTATACTAATTCTCATACTGAACTATACTGTATCTAAGATATTATTTGACTATCTGATTATATTGTAACTGAGGTATCATCTGCCTATCTGATATTGCTTTACTAACTTTTATTTTGAATCTATATCACAACATTATAAACATGCTTGCTAGATTCAAAACACACTTGCTAAACTCATACTGGACTCAATTCTCGACTTCTGAATTCTTTATTCTATACGTCACGCTATCTACTGTATTGGATTACTAACTTGCTGAAGGAATTAGCTTTACATACCTTCGCTTCAGATTTTCCGACTAATTGGCGTAGTTCGGTCAGTATTTCTGCTATTTCTCCCAACTGCATTTATATATATATATATATCAATTAGAACTAAATACGCTAATATTTTGGAAGAAAATATCACTTTCAATATATATATAGCCCAAACATTGGCTTATCGGAAAACGGTTGAAAACTCGCTATTTCTTGAAAGTCTAGAAGGGAGAAATACTCACTTTAGATCTAGGAGTATATTGACACTAATTTGGAGCAATTCCACTAACCTTAGCTCGGTAGCACGGCAATTCGCTGGCCGAATTTCATGAAACTAAATCCGTAGGAATGCTCCTTACTGCTTAATACCTCGGTATCTGGAGTTAATTTGAGTTTGGACCGTGTTTGACGGCGTAATCGGAAGGAAATTATCAAGAAACCTCATCTCCCTCTGTTTTCCCCTCGACCTTACTGGAAATTATATGAAAAGTAACTTTAAAACTGAAGTGGAGGGGCTTATATAGTTGGGCCTGGACAGGGCCTCCGTGGCACGTTGCCATCGCGGAGGGGTTCTGCCCCGGCTCCTTCCGTGATGGTTCGACGGATTTCTTATCCGGTCTTTCCCTGGGCCTTTTCCTAGCATGTATGGCATTCAAAAACTCTTAACCAACATGCGAATAGGCCATCTACATGTCGAGAATTTACGGGGTGTAACAATATAAATATGAAGCTCAACAATGTCATTTCGACAAAGCTTTAAATGAAGTCATAGTTAGACTCAACATCATGTGAAATAAAGCTTAACGTTGTCCTTGACAAAGCCTGACAATAATATACATGTCAGTTAAGGATTTATGCATAAAGAAGGCTTTACTTTGAAACATACCACAATCCAGAATTCATAATAAGGTTAAAAGGGAAATTCCATCTCAACCGTGTGGTAAGCTCATGTTGGGGAAAAATCACAATTTGATATCATCATATGGGAATCACCTAAAGCTCTACCATACTTGGGTCCATTTAATTTTCTTTGAAAACATCAACGAATACATGGGCAATGTTGGAAACATGCCTCTTATCATCTACTCCATCATCATCATATTCTACTATGAACTATCCACACATAGGCATCTTAGATTAAATTTTTGAAAAACAATTTTGTAAAAGAAATCAAGTTAGAATACGCCCAAACTTGGTGAAAAGTCAATATCAACTCAATTTAATAATACCCATGAGTAGAGATGTAAGAATCATATAATTGAATGAAACCCCATAGTTGATCATTGCAAACCAACCACAAATTGATAGGGAATGGGCATGGGTGTGGAAGGAACCACCCACTTATAGCCTTACATACCTGGGATTGAAGAATTCTAACTCTTCCAAATTTCCCAGCTGAGATTTCCCATTAGAAAACCTTGAGAATTCACCTTGATTCTTCTCCTCAAACCCCCAACCTTTCATGCATGAAGTAATGGCCTAAAATAGGTTTTTCTCTACTAAAAACCTCTGTTACGAGCTTAAAACGATTTAGTATAGGCCCTTAGAACTTAGGAATTACGAAAAAGCCCTTACTGAAATCACTGAAAATAACTGTCAGGGGGTCCTAAGGGACGAACCGACGACTCGTCACCAGGGCTCACGATCCGGTGGTTCGCTCATCAGGTTCACTGGATAAATGGTCTGCCGGGGCTCCTAACGAGTGACATGACGACTCGTCCCCAGCAGCCATGGCTTGTTGTCACCTCTCGTCAAGTGCACCAAATCAATTTTCCAATCTTTCTCTAGAACCACCCCATGACTGACATGAAGACTCATGGTGTCTGACCACGAGTCGTTACATCGCCCTTCGGGACCTTGAGTCCCTCATCCTTCCAAGCCTTCCCACGAGTCACTTGACGACTCGTGGGGCCTCCTCACGAGTCGCTTAGTGACTCATTCTGCAACTGCTGCAACATTTTTCAGTTTTACTCCGATTCACTTCCGAGTCCTATTCTTTAATTCTTGGGGTATAACACATAACTCATATACGTGTAGTGTTTTATTTGATACAGATTTTGAATGAGGAAACTTCCAGGGTGCTTTCTGCCCCTTCTACTTACTATCAGTCTTTAGAAGCTTTCACTCAGTTTACTTGATTCATTACATATTCAGTACATATTGTACTGACGCCCAACGATGGGGCGCTGCATTACCTGCCTGCAGATTTAAACAGACAGAGTTCAGGATCTTCAGTAGCAGCTGCTCAGAGTCAGCAATTTGGCCAGCTCCTTTCATTTAGAGTTGCCAAGTTGTAGAGATTACAGTCTTGCAGTTATATAGCATTTGGGTAGCCGGGGCCCTGTCCCGACCACTATTTGTATTCTAAGAGGCTTGCAGACTATGGTATCCAGTTAGTTAGCTGTTGTTGGCCATGTGGGGCCCATGTATGTCTTATTTAGGTGTTAGCCGTGTGGGGCCTAGTATAGCTGCTTATTTTCCTTTTTACTATAACTAGACAATATGGTGGTCTTGTCGGCCCGCATAGGATCCCTATTGATGTATGTTGGCTGGGTTAGCTGTTTTATTTTACAGGTGTTGTGTGGCCTTGTCAGCCCGAGGCTGTGTTTACAGCCAAGATATAGCAGTTTGTTTTCTTAAATTTGAGTCATTGGTAGGCACCAGAGATGCCTATGCCCAAGCCAGGTCAGCGCAAATTCCAGAGTGGCATTAGGTGGGGCATGACACATGCCCATGAATCTTGAAACAACATTAGAAACATGAATAGATTTTATTCATGATAGTTAGTTAGAGAATTTCACAAATTGGTTTGAACCCCCATATATTCATCAACTTAGAATTCCAAGAATTTGAAGAGGATTTTGACATGGGAGTGATGGAATACTTCCATTCATAACCCTACATACCTGCGTACTTTGATCTTACACTCTCCCTTGAAAGCCCAAAGGAATTTGAGAAGAAATTCGGAAATTCTAGGCTTGATCGTCAATTAGAAATCCTCTAGTTTGCATCCATGGGGAGGGAATAGGTTAGAATAGGTTAAGCACCACTAAAACCCTCCTAACTGAGCTTAAAATGACGTAGATTAGGACTTAGGACCTTAGGAATTATGAAAACACCCTTACGAAAATGCAAGAAAATACACACTGGCAGTCGCCACAAGGGACACCACGAGTCGTGGTGACCCACTCATTGGGAACACTACCTAAAATCAACATCCAAACCTACTCCAGACCACGGCCAACTCCACGAGTCGTGGAGTCACTTCACAACTTGTGGTGCCTCTCGTGGCATCTCCGGGAAATTATACCTTGAACTATTGACTACTTGACCATGATTCACTTAACGAGTCATTACCCTAACCAGGACTCATTGCTTTTCTCATGGTAATACCCTTACCACGGGTTCCTGCCAAAATCTCCATTCACTTCACGAGTCACTTAATGACTTGTGCAGTCTCCTCACGGGTCACAGGATAACTCATCCTGTGACCTGGTGCAGAATTTCCTATTTTCTCTACTTGAACGCTCGGGTATGATCTTAAGGGCTTGTCACGACCCGAGCATAGACCTGGATCATAGACACGGGACAAGGGACCTCGAGAGACCCTAAGTCAACACATGGCATAAGCATTCACTAACTCATTCAATAAACATGAAGAAACAAAATCATAAACTCACGGAAATCTAAATTGACATAACAATAGAAAGAACTTCTGAAGCTGAATACATGCCTAAGTATGATATGCCTCTAATCTGGACGAGCTGATGGGACAACGCCCCCAACTAGCTCAACAGTACTAAAATGGAAAATACAACCAAGATAACTTAAAATCTAGTCCTTGAGAGATGAGGACTGACCAACCAAGCAGGTACTATCCCTGATAAGCGACTGCGAACGAGGTTGGGCCTGAGAACTGAATCCTGCATCACGAAACATTGCAGCATAGAAGGTATGTGGTTAGTACATGGAATGTACCAAGTATGCAAGGTAAGAAAAACTAATTTGATAACATAAATCATTTAAAACCATTCATACATATAACAAGCTTTTTAAGAGTAAGTAGAAGACTACATGCATTCATTCTGGAATCATACTCTTATCATAAAGAGTTCATGCATAGTTTGAAAACCTCATAACTGACTTGATTGACTCAACGATAAAACATAACATTTATATCAAAAGCTGAACAATGAGTCAAACCTTGCATCTTGAACACACATTCATAAGATAATTATCATGAGTAATGTATATGCATATTCGAATGATATAGACAGTGGCAGACTCGTCACTTAACCGACATACCACGATAGAGCTTACGTGGTCCCGACTATTACACTCAAGTGGGAAGAGCCATCCAAAACCTTGCCAGGGCTAGGGACGCTACCATGATATCGATATCAAGATGAAAAGGGCTGTTCTGGCCTGGAATAGCTCACAACGGAGGTCCCAATAATATTATAGAATCAACCTATGTTGGCGCGTAGTTCTGGGGCGTAGGGTTATCGACCTTTAGCCCGCTCAGTGCTAGACTCTTCTCCCAAAACATGTAATGATCTACATTGTATAAATACGAAGCTCAACAACATCTAGTGACGAAACTCAACATGAAATCATGCATAAAATCAACAACGTATGAAACGAAGTCCAACATTGTCTATTGACAAAGCTCATTATGAAATCATGCATACACTAGACATCATATAAATATGAAGCTCAACAATGTCATTTCGACAAAGCTTAGAATGAAATCATACTTAGACTCAACATCATGTGAAAGGAAGCTTAACATTGTCCTTGACAAAGCTCGACAATAACATGCGTAACAATTAAGGATTTATGCATAGAGAAGGCTTTACTTTGAAACATACCACAAGCTAGAATTCATAATAAGGGTTAAAGGAAAATTTCATCTCAACAATGTGGTAAGCTCATATCGGGAAAAATCACGATTTGAAACCATCATTTGGGCATAACCCAAAGCTCTACCATACTTAGGTCTATTTAATTTTCTTTCAAAACATCATCAGAATCATAATGTTGGAAACATGCCTTTCATCATCTTATCATCATCACATTCTATTATGAACTACCCACACATGGGCGTTTTAGATTCAATTTCTTGGAAAAATAATTTTGTAAAAGAAATTAATTTAGAATCCGCCCAAACTCAATAAGTCATCAATATCAAATCAATTTAATCATACACATGAGTAGAAACGTAAGAATCATGCAATTGAATGAAAACCATACTTAATCATCACAAACCAATCACAAATTGCTAGGAGATGGGAATGGGTGTGGAAGGAAGCACCTACTAATAGGCTTACATACCTGGGATTGAAGAATTCTAACCCTTCCTAATTGCCCAGCTGAGAGTCCAACTGGAAACCTTGAGAATTTACCTTGATTATTCTCCTCAAACACCTAGCCTTTCATGCATGAAAGTAATGGCCTAAGATGGGTTTTTCTCTGCTAAAAACCCTCTATTACGAGCTTAGGACGACGTAGTATAGGCCCTTAGAACTTAGGAATTACAAAAAGCCCTTACTAAAATTGCTGAAAATAACTGTCAGGGGGTCCTAACGGATGACCCGACGACTCATCTCCAAGGCTCACAATTCATTGGTTCGCTCGTCAGGTTCACTGGATAAATGGTATGTTGGGGCTCCTAAAGAGTTACATGACGACTTGTCCCCAGCAGCCACAACTTGTTGCCACTTCCCATCAAGTGCATTGGATCAAATTTCTAGTCTTCCTCTAGAACCATCTCAAGACCGACATGATGACTCGTGGTGTCTGACCACGAGCCGTTACATTGCCCGTGGGGACCTCGAGTCCCTCATCCTTCCAGGCCTTCCCACAAGTCACCGGAAGACTCGTGGGGTCTCCTCACGAGTCGTTTAGTGACTCTTTCTGCAACTGTTGGAACATTTTCCAGTTTTTCTCCGATTCACTTTCAGGTCCGATTCTCGAATTCCCGGGGTTGTACACTTGTCATTTGTGGTATTGCACAAATCTAATGGTCATGCATAGTTGAAATAGTCTTCCTTGATCGAAAATCATAGATTCATACATGGGTCATTTGTAAACATTCATATATGTTGACACCCAATTTTGACCGACCTGCGCTAAATATGCTGCTTATATATGTATATATTTGTTTATTTATTTTACGCAAAAATTCGACTTACTTTTGTATTTTTAAAATAATTTATTGTCATAATATTGTAAAAATTATTTCAAGTTACGTGTGTATGACTCATATTATTTTTAATTTTTGATATTAAATAATTATATCGTATGTAATATATTTCGTATTAATAGGTGCCCTTATTTTGAAATATATTCTTTATTTAATAAATTATTTACCTAATTTTACTAAGTTTTACAAATTTATTTGACTAATAATATTACTCTAATTTATAAATTATTTTTGTTAATAATATGATTTCTATAATATTTGATGACTTGATTTTATATTTTAGTCATTAAATTTTTCGTAAATATAATAATTTAATTATATGATATTTACATAAGTATACTTAAATTTAGGATTTATTTATTTATATAATTTTCTTATAATTTAAACTATTTTATTATCTATTTATTAAATTATTTAAAAAAGTAGTATGTTTATTTAATAGCAGCAAAAATCCAATTTCAATCAATTTATTTAAATTATAGCCATTTTCTATTCAATCTCATACAATTTATTTCAAATCTGGCCACTTTCTATTTAATTTATTTCAATTTTAGCCACTTTTGATCAATTTTGGCTATTATTTAAATTAAATTTCAGCCAAATTAATCCCTACCCGTTTTTGACCCATAAACCGACCCAATACGCTAATTAATCCTAGCCGTTCTTTATCTTTAATCCTACGGTTGGGATTAAATCCCTAACATTTCCTTATTTAATTACCTACCCCCCCAAAACCCTAAACTACTTTCATTTCTCCCCTCTCTCTCCATGCAGCCGCCGTCTCCCCTCTCCTCAATCCCTCTCCTATCTCCAACCACCGTAATTCACCATTAACGCCGGTGAAACCTTCACCAAATATATTACCATCTTCGTTTCACCACACCGGCGAAACCACACTCCTCCTCTACTCTTACCACTAGCTACCGCCGGAAAAATCCCCACCATACCCCATCGCTCCGGTCACTTTCTGACCGATAGATCGGACAGATCTGCGATCTGTCCGTATATTTTTACTTTATTTGTCGTTTTTTTTAATTTTATTTTTTTTATTTTATTTATGTATATATGTATATAATAAATATATATATAATATATATATATATATAATAATAATAAATAATAAATTTTAATATGTATGCTGACAGCAATGCTCGTTTGAAATATTTCAATTACTACTTTTGTTTTAGAATATCGTAGAAGCGTCTAAATATTTATACGACTTTTGTTTCTGCCGTGATGAAATATCCCTGCGAAAATAATTGTTCTACATGTTTCAGTCACTGTTCTTGTTAAATTTCATCTATTGGATTTTATAAGTTTTTGTGCATGTATAGTTGTATATGTAACCACTATTATTGCATGTCTTCTTTGCCTTCTTGATCTCTAAATTGCTATTGATTATGCAAGTTTTTTTTCTTCTTTCGTACTGTGCTATAAGTTTCTGCAATTAGTATTAATTATATGGATTATCTGCAAGATCATTTCGTACTTATTTATAATTGGCAAATTTCAACTGTTACATGCAATTGAAAATATACTAATTTGTATTTCTTTCTGTCTGCTATAATTGAGTATTTGAGAGCTTTGATATGTGTTATTTAAGTTAAGTTTTTATTTTTGTATTTAATTTATTTAATCATAATTTAATTAAGGAAGGTATATCCTCTGATTGATTCTTCATTATTCACCTTTTCCTAATTGGATAACTTTAATATGATCACTTGTTTATGGTAAATATTATATATGATTTCAGTTTTTTTTTTAAATTAAAGAAAAGGATCCCCTAATTATCTCCGCTGATTTTTTTTTCTCCTTCAGTTCTTCCAACTAGATGAATATAAACAAGCTCCTTCCCTTTAAAAAAAAAGGAGGAGAAGAAGAAAAAGTTCACCTTTCGGAACGAGATGAACAAGACAATTATTCCTTCTCTTTTCTTTTAACACTCAACTTTGCTTTCTTTTAACACTGAACGAGGCAACTTTGCTTTCTTTGACATTTGAACACTCTTAATTTTTCTTTCCTCTTGAATACTCAAGTAGACTACTTCTTTTCCCAATTTGCCCTCACTGGTTAGTCATTTTAACTATGCATATTTGTTTATTACTTAGATTGTTCATAATTTATGTTTAAACATGCAATTTTATTTGGTTTATCATCTGTTAGATTTTAGGAAAAGTATTGATCTTTAAAAGTTATTCATGTTGTAACACCACTGTTTTGTTGGCACATTGCTCTTTTGTATCCTTGCATGCATATCGTCTATCTTAACCTTTAATCAGGTATCATTTCATTTCGGAAATCCGTTGGAGAGTCGTGGAGATAAGAGAAGACCATAAATTAGTTTAATATTATTTTTTTTATTCACATGTTGTATCTACTTATTTACTTATTTTATCAGCTTGTAACAAGTGTAATAAACACTCCCAATAGTGAAAAGGGGTCTATGGGGGTGGGGGTTTGTATGCTTTATTTATTTATTTTTTCTTAAGTATTAGCTTCACCTAGAGAGCATGTTCCTAGGATTTTAATAAAAGCGGCAATAGAAATCATGCCTATAGGTCCAAACGAATACATCTTGAAAATGTCTTACAATTGAATCCTCGAAATACTTGCTCTTGGAATCGTTTTAATATGTAACCCATGTGACACTAGAATTCATGCATTTAGGATTTTTGAATAAAATAAACGGCTAACATTTATAGGTATTTATAGTTAGTTAATTTAAAAGATAACCGCATAAGCCATACATCTCTTAATTTTATAATTTGATTGATTCTGCTTGAAAGAATATTTTTCTTTGTTTTATCATGAATTAATTTATTATAAGTTCTGTGTGAATAACTAATAAAATCTGTCTATGCTATTTGAAATTGCCAGCCTTTTAGGAACTAGCCAAAATGCTGAAATTTGATCAATCATAGAAATATTATTGAGAAAATATTTAGGTAACCTGACTGTTAGAATAAATAATTAAGTATTGCTGCATCCACTGTGTCAAAAGTTATTCATAGTTTGATATTAAAATAAAGTCATCATATTTGCATTAGAGATTATGTTATAGGATTCAATTCATTTTTAGAAGTCACACTTGTAGGTTTAGAAGAGGCTTACCTGGAACCTTTTATGCTAAGTGTTTTACTTATCTACTTGTTTGTATTTTGTTTAATCGCCTTTAAACACAATCTAAGAATTTTAGAACCAAAACTCCTAATTTAGTAGTCCATTGCCTCTTGGACATTAGGATTGGGACGGGTAGGCACTTATTAGGGCGATAGTCTTTTTCATTTAGACTACTTAGGATTAATAATAATTAAAATAACTAGGTGGGTAGACGGGAGATGATGAAACAGACAAGCTATTGCTGACTTCTCGAATGAAGCGCACGTCAGCTTTGTAAATACAAAGCAATCTACTACTCCCATTTTTTCTAATTTCATTTTTTAAAAGAAGCTTTCAAAGATTTAAAACTTCTTTTATTATGTTGGAATATTAATATGTTTTATTATAAAAGAAAATTTTTGTTAAAAATATACATATATATATATACATGATTTTCATAAAATATATTTTCAAGTTATATATATACACGTATATATGTTATTTTCTTCAAACTATATTGATTTTAAAAAAATAGAATAGATGGGAGTAGTATCGAATTGAGCCCATTTTTTAGCCTTGTCAATACCTGATCCCACCCTAAGTTTAGCTTTAGAATTCGCTAATTTAGTATGTATGTTACTATTTTATTTATGCTTAGTAATTCACCGACTTTATTTGGTCATTTAGTAAATACCCCCCATTTAATGAGTACGGTCGGGAATCACATTTGTGGACCTCGAAAGGTGCCTAACACCTTCCTTTCGAGGTAACTAAAGCCCTTACCCTACTCTGGTAATCTTAGCAAATAAAAGCTTAGAACGGTGCCCTAACGCACCTCAAATTCGTTAGGTGGCGACTCTTCTTTTCCACCCTTAAGAGTCCTCAAAGTTGGGTCCCGCTTTCCGCGAGGGAAAAATGGGGCGCGACAGAATGGCGACTCTGTTGGGGATTCTTAGGTTTTAAACCATTACGTGCTTATTTAAATGGGGTTTAATTAAGTGCTAATTTGCTAAGTGTTCAATTTACTCTCTTATTTTTGACTTTATCATGAAGTTACTAACCGTTTTCTTTGTTTTCTTATTGTTTATTATTTTCTTATGTAATTGTTAGTACATAAATTGTTGTAAGTTTCTTTTATTTAACTTGCATACCGTTCATACTTCCCCCACTTGGGAATTTCACACTTTCACACACAATAACGGTTGCGTGGTTTCACGGTCGTTCACTATTTTAAACACCTCGGGGATTGTCTTATGATTTGGTCGATCAGCGGTGCGTCGACAGTTATAAGCTTCCTCACTCTCGAGTTGTCCGCTCGAGGGAACCGTGTCATACCCACTCATACTCCTAGAACTTGACCATGTACGCCTTTATTAAGGCATGTACATATCTTCAAACTTAGAAAAATCGCGACGTCCATGGTACGTCAAGATTAAATAGAAAAACTTGCCCTAAGTCCAAAGAGATTTACAATCTCAAAAAGGACATCATTATATCTTTTGCATTTTTTATTTGGGAAATCAATATGTCTAAATGTTGACTATTTGCTCCTTAGGTTGAAACTAACCTTTTATTATGCAGGTTGGTCCATGTCTTAAACAATGAAGTGACCGAAAATGGAAGGGCATTTCCATTTAGATTATAGATTTAAATTTTTGTAATCTTCATTTTCTCATAATATCTTGTTATGTAAATGAAGAAATTTATTTATTCATTTGTATGTATTTGGGATAATAATGGAGCAAATAGAATGATACGTTATGACATATCTGATTTCCAAAAATACGTTAGGCCTACCTCTGGCACAAAAGAGGTCCCCAAATTAGGAAAACGTATAAATGTGTTTATTTTTTTATTTTACTATGTGAAATGTATTTAATGTGTTTATTTCATCGACTACATGTCATGCTTCAGTTTTTCTGTTTATTATTTATCTTGGTTCCCTTCCTAAAATCATGCTTCTATCAAGCCTCGCGTCATTTTCGTAAGTTTTCCTACGGCATCCTATCAAGCCTCATATCCTCGAAACAATCTTAGTCATGCCTATTCGCTTCCTCAAAAATCATATACGATATTCTCATAACGCTATAGCAGCTCCTTCAAATCAAGCTATACCGCAAAAATCGTCCAACATGTTTCATCATTTACCTCCTATAGTTACATCCAGCACGTCTTACGCTCCAAGAGATCATACCCTAAGCCCCATTTATATCAGACTTCTCCGGTCACCCATCGCTTTGGAGATTCGAACTACGTCTGACCTGATTCCTTTTTGGATACGTAGGCAGCCCATTTTGGGTTCGGTCTCAATCAAATAAATTTTTTTTCTCCTCATATCCCAATCAAATACCCTCCTCCACTTGCACTCCAAAGACTTTTTGTTTCAAAATCCTCTGATTCAACAATCTCGCAAGCCTGCGAGACCCCGAGCAAGTTCATCTGAGCAGTCTACTCCTTTGGGTGAATCTATAATCCAATTAAAAGACTTAATTCAAGCATTGATTGATGCCAAGGTGATCCACCCGAGTTAAACTCGATGCCCAAAATTATCCTCAACTTTATCTATTCTTTATTCGAAAACCTTTCATTTCTTGCAATTCTAAACTACGTCTGACCTGATTTCCCATTTAAGAGGGATACGTAGGCGCCCTTATGGGGTTCGGTCTATATCTCAATAAAATTTCCTTTCTCCTTTCCTTTTCCAACTGGGGCAGAATTTTTGAGGGGACCTCAAAAATTCACAACTTTGAGTCATCTGCAAAAGGAGTCTATGTATCTTCTAAACTGGGGCAGATTTTTGAGAGGACCTTAAAAATTCAATAGATCGAGCGTTTCTACGCAACTGGGGCAGAAATTTTGAGAAGGATCTCAAAATTTAATCAAGACTCAGTCAAACCAAGGAATTGATTCCCAAAGAGGACATCTATGGAAAGACGTGACTTCCATTCTAATCATCAAGATCATGAGATCGGGATAGCATCGGACAAATGAAGGCACAAATCAGCCTTTCCCATTTTAATCTGATGATTTTTTTTTGAGCACAGGATGCCACAGGTACCAAATTTGCAATCATGCTATGCATCATCTGGATTCATTATCAACTGCAGCGTTAAGCTCCTGGAAGTTTGTCCACTAACGGGGTTAAGCGCTACCCTCTTAGTAAGTTACTCAAAGCTAAACGCTTTTTATTTGAAACTAACTATCAATATGATGATTATTAAGGGTTAAGCACTACCCTAAAATTTATTTTCAAGGGCTAAGCATTGTCCTAGGGTTAAGCATTACCCTAAATTTTATTTCCAAGGGCTAAGCATTGTCCTAGGGTTAAGCACTACCCTAAATTTTATTTTCAAGGGCTAAGCATTGTCCTAGGGTTAAGCATTACCCTAAATTTTATTTCCAAGGGCTAAGCAATGTCCTAGGCTTAAGCATTATCCTAAAATTTTCTTTTAAGGACTAATCATTGTCCTACGAGTTAAGCACTACCCTCTGATCTTAAAGGCTAAACATTGTCTCCTAAATTTTGATTTGATTAAGCGCTAATTGTTAGCTACTTCATGCTTATTGGCTAATCATTTATCCAAGTTTTTGAAGCTTGCAGGCTACTGTTGCGTTCTTCTCATGTTATTTGATTGAATGACTATCACGTCATTTTCAAGCTCCCACGCTCTTTGATATTCTTATGCTACTCTCTGCTATTTTTAACATATTATCCTCGTGCTACTCTCATTCTTGTGATGTTAGATAGTCAAGCTTTACCCCAAACTTTTAAACGCTAAGCATAGTTCTACCGTTTTACGTTGTTTGGGTAACGCACTACCCTTCCAAAATTATCTGAGCCACGATTCGTCCTCGGAGTCTATACGTTGTGATAGTTACCTCTGCCCATCACTATTTATTTATGTTTCCACTTTTGAGCCTATATTTGCATTTTAAGCTCGTGATATACATCTTATACAGGTTTGAGCCCGTGATTATTTACATACATATGAGCCTGTGACATTCATTTATATACATCTGAGCCCGTGATATATATTTGCATATGCATTTGAGCCCTTGATATATATTTGCATATGCGTTTTGAGCCCGTGATATACATTTTGCATATGCATCTTGAGCCCTTGATATACACTTGCATATGCATTTTGAGCCCGGATATACAGTTTGTATATGCATCCTGAGCCCGTGATATACATTTGCATATGCATTTGAGCTCTTGATATATATTTACATATGCATCTTGAGCCCTTGATATATAGTTGCATATGCATTTTGAGCCCGTGATATACATTTTGCATATGCATCTTGAGCCCTTGATATACATTTGCATATGCATTTTGAGCCCGTGATATATATTTGCATATGCATTTGAGCCCGTATATACATTGTGCATATGCGTTTGAGCCCTGATATACATCCATATATGCATCCGAGCCCGTGATATACATTTTGACATATGCATCTGAGCCCGATATTTGCATTTTAAAGTCGTTTATGCATTTGAGCCCTGAATATACATTTTATACATACATTTGAGCCCGTGATATGCATGCATTTGAGCCCGTGGTATATATGCATTTTTGAGCCCGTTATTTGCATTTTGAGCTCTGATATACATTTGAGCCCGTGGTATATATGCATTTTTGAGCCCGTTATATGCATTTTCGAGCCCGTTTGTGCATTTAAGCCCGTTATTCGCAGTTCGAGCCCGTTGTTGCATTCTAAGCCCCGTGACTTATTTGCATTGAGCCCGAATAAACTGGAGTTTCTCGATTGAATTATCGAGACTCTCGAGCAATTTACTTTCCTTGAATTAGCATTTCTTCCACTCATCCGAAGGCGTCATAGTCTAAAGGCGTCATTTTCATGGCCTGCAGACATCATGTCATGGCCTAAGGAATTTTACTCTTCAGCTTATCATGCTCCTAAGGCGTCATAGTCTAAAGGCGTCATTTTTCATGGCCTGCGGACATCATTTCATGGCCTAAGGAATTTATTTTGCGTATCATGGCCCGAGACATCATGGTTTGGAGACATCATTCATTATCTCTAAACAAACTTTCATTGTCTAAAGGGAACGTGCATCATGTTTAAATTTTCAGCATCTGTTTATTTTATGAAAATATTTGATGCGCATACTTTAGTTATTCACGCGAGCTTTGAAGAAATCATCGAGCTACGAATGATAGTGCCTCCCTTCTATTTTCTTTCGAACCGAATTCCCACCTGTCTATTTTTGTAATGCACTCGAAATCATGACGATTTGTGCTATTTCATCCTTATCCAAGCCTCGTGTTGTCAATTTTTAGGGATCTCTTTCGTCCCTAAGATTCAGAACTACACGCGGCCTGATTCTCGTGAAACCCGAGATATGTAGGCGACTTGAAACTGAAGTCTCGGTCGCGATATCTTCATGACTTTATTTCCTTTTATTTTGCCTCCCCGAAATTTTTCCTTCGGTCGGACAAAATTGGCTACTAAGTCAACGTTCTTTGCTCAACAATTCATCCTTCATTCCCGAGCAAAGAAGGGGCAGCTGTTGACACCCAATTTTGACCGACCTGCGCTAAATATGCTGCTTATATATGTATATATTTGTTTATTTATTTTACGCAAAAATTCGACTTACTTTTGTATTTTTAAAATAATTTATTGTCATAATATTGTAAAAATTATTTCAAGTTACGTGTGTATGACTCATATTATTTTTAATTTTTGATATTAACTAATTATATCGTATGTAATATATTTCGTATTAATAGGTGCCCTTATTTTGAAATATATTCTTTATTTAATAAATTATTTACCTAATTTTACTAAGTTTTACAAATTTATTTGACTAATAATATTACTCTAATTTATAAATTATTTTTGTTAATAATATGATTTCTATAATATTTGATGACTTGATTTTATATTTTAGTCATTAAATTTTTTATAAATATAATAATTTAATTATATGATATTTACATAAGTATACTTAAATTTAGGATTTATTTATTTATATAATTTTCTTATAATTTAAACTATTTTATTATCTATTTATTAAATTATTTAAAAAAGTAGTATGTTTATTTAATAGCAGCAAAAATCCAATTTCAATCAATTTATTTAAATTATAGCCATTTTCTATTCAATCTCATACAATTTATTTCAAATCTGGCCACTTTCTATTTAATTTATTTCAAGTTTAGCCACTTTTGATCAATTTTGGCTATTATTTAAATTAAATTTCAGCCAAATTAATCCCTACCCATTTTTGACCCATAAACCGACCCAATACGCTAATTAATCCTAGCCGTTCTTTATCTTTAATCCTACGGTTGGGATTAAATCCCTAACATTTCCTTATTTAATCACCTACCCCCCCAAAACCCTAAACTACTTTCATTTCTCCCCTCTCTCTCCATGCAGCCGCCGTCTCCCCTCTCCTCAATCCCTCTCCTATCTCCAACCACCGTAATTCACCATTAACGCCGGTGAAACCTTCACCAAATATATTACCATCTTCGTTTCACCACACCGGCGAAACCACACTCCTCCTCTACTCTTACCACTAGCTACCGCCGGAAAAATCCCCATCATACCCCGTCGCTCCGGTCACTTTCCGACCGATAGATCGGACAGATCTGCGATCTGTCCGTATATTTTTACTTTATTTGTCGTTTTTTTTAATTTTATTTTTTTTATGTATATATGTATATAATAAATATATATATAATATATATATAATAATAATAATAAATAATAAATTTTAATATGTATGCTGACAGCAATGCTCATTTGAAATATTTCAATTACTACTTTTGTTTTAGAATATCATAGAAGCGTCTAAATATTTATACAACTTTTGTTTCTGCCGTGATGAAATATCCCTGCGAAAATAATTGTTCTACATGTTTCAGTCACTGTTCTTGTTAAATTTCATCTATTGGATTTTATAAGTTTTTGTGCATGTATAGTTGTATATGTAACCACTATTATTGCATGTCTTCTTTGCCTTCTTGATCTCTAAATTGCTATTGATTATGCAAGTTTTTTTTCTTCTTTCGTACTGTGCTATAAGTTTCTGCAATTAGTATTAATTATATGGATTATCTGCAAGATCATTTCGTACTTATTTATAATTGGCAAATTTCAACTGTTACATGCAATTGAAAATATACTAATTTGTATTTCTTTCTGTCCGCTATAATTGAGTTTTTGACAGCTTTGATATGTGTTATTTAAGTTAAGTTTTTATTTTTGTATTTAATTTATTTAATCATAATTTAATTAAGGAAGGTATATCCTCTGATTGATTCTTCATTATTCACCTTTTCCTAATTGGATAACTTTAATATGATCACTTGTTTATGGTAAATATTATATATGATTACAGTTTTTTTTAAATTAAAGAAAAGGATCCCCTAATTATCTCCGCTGATTTTTTTTTCTCCTTCAGTTCTTCCAACTAGATGAATATAAACAAGCTCCTTCCCTTTAAAAAAAAAGGAGGAGAAGAAGAAAAAGTTCACCTTTCGGAACGAGATGAACAAGACAATTATTCCTTCTCTTTTCTTTTAACACTCAACTTTGCTTTCTTTTAACACTGAACGAGGCAACTTTGCTTTCTTTGACATTTGAACACTCTTAATTTTTCTTTCCTCTTGAATACTCAAGTAGACTACTTCTTTTCCCAATTTGCCCTCACTGGTTAGTCATTTTAACTATGCATATTTGTTTATTACTTAGATTGTTCATAATTTATGTTTAAACATGCAATTTTATTTGGTTTATCATCTGTTAGATTTTAGGAAAAGTATTGATCTTTAAAAGTTATTCATGTTGTAACACCACTGTTTTGTTGGCACATTGCTCTTTTGTATCCTTGCATGCATATCGTCTATCTTAACCTTTAATCAGGTATCATTTCATTTCGGAAATCCGTTGGAGAGTCGTGGAGATAAGAGAAGACCATAAATTAGTTTAATATTGTTTTTTTTATTCACATGTTGTATCTACTTATTTACTTATTTTATCAGCTTGTAACAAGTGTAATAAACACTCCCAATAGTGAAAAGGGGTCTATGGGGGTGGGGGTTTGTATGCTTTATTTATTTATTTTTTCTTAAGTATTAGCTTCACCTAGAGAGCATGTTCCTAGGATTTTAATAAAAGCGGCAATAGAAATCATGCCTATAGGTCCAAACGAATACATCTTGAAAATGTCTTACAATTGAATCCTCGAAATACTTGCTCTTGGAATCGTTTTAATATGTAACCCATGTGACACTAGAATTCATGCATTTAGGATTTTTGAATAAAATAAACGGCTAACATTTATAAGTATTTATAGTTAGTTAATTTAAAAGATAACCGCATAAGCCATACATCTCTTAATTTTATAATTTGATTGATTCTGCTTGAAAGAAATATTTTTCTTTGTTTTATCATGAATTAATTTATTATAAGTTCTGTGTGAATAACTAATAAAATCTGTCTATGCTATTTGAAATTGCCAGCCTTTTAGGAACTAGCCAAAATGCTGAAATTTGATCAATCATAGAAATATTATTGAGAAAATATTTAGGTAACCTGACTGTTAGAATAAATAATTAAGTATTGCTGCATCCACTGTGTCAAAAGTTATTCATAGTTTGATATTAAAATAAAGTCATCATATTTGCATTAGAGATTATGTTATAGGATTCAATTCATTTTTAGAAGTCACACTTGTAGGTTTAGAAGAGGCTTACCTGAAACCTTTTATGCTAAGTGTTTTACTTATCTACTTGTTTGTATTTTGTTTAATCGCCTTTAAACACAATCTAAGAATTTTAGAACCAAAACTCCTGATTTAGTAGTCCATTGCCTCTTGGACATTAGGATTGGGACGAGCAGGCACTTATTAGGGCGATAGTCTTTTTCATTTAGACTACTTAGGATTAATAATAATTAAAATAACTAGGTGGGTAGACGGGAGATGATGAAACAGACAAGCTATTGCTGACTTCTCGAATGAAGCGCACGTCAGCTTTGTAAATATAAAGCAATCTACTACTCCCATTTTTTCTAATTTCATTTTTTAAAAGAAGCTTTCAAAGATTTAAAACTTCTTTTATTATGTTGGAATATTAATATGTTTTATTATAAAAGAAAATTTTTGTTAAAAATATACATATATATATATATATATATATATATATACATGATTTTCATAAAATATATTTTCAAGTTATATATATACACGTATATATGTTATTTTCTTCAAACTATATTGATTTTAAAAAAATAGAATAGATGGGAGTAGTATCGAATTGGGCCCATTTTTTAGCCTTGTCAATACCTGATCCCACCCTAAGTTTAGCTTTAGAATTTGCTAATTTAGTATGTATGTTACTATTTTATTTATGCTTAGTAATTCACCGACTTTATTTGGTCATTTAGTAAATACCCCCCATTTAATGAGTACGTCCGGGAATCACATTTGTGGACCTCGAAAGGTGCCTAACACCTTCCTTTCGAGGTAACTAAAGCCCTTACCCTACTCTGGTAATCTTAGCAAATAAAAGCTTAGAACGGTGCCCTAACGCACCTCAAATTCGTTAGGTGGCGACTCTTCTTTTCCACCCTTAAGAGTCCTCAAAGTTGGGTCCCGCTTTCCGCGAGGGAAAAATGGGGCGCGACAATATATACTAGATATCTCATCTTACTTGAAATCATAAATTATAACCTTGACTTTTCATGAACTTGCATAAAATTGGCATAGTTTCCTAAAATTTGAAAACATGAATTTGTAATTAATTATTATAGAAAATCTACCAATGAATCTTGAAACATGCTTTGAAATATGAAAGGAATTGACCCATAAACAAATCATAAAGCATTTCATAAATTTTTGTTAAAACCCCATAGGATCATACATTTGAATTAACACTTCATCTCATGAACTTGAGGAGAAATTAGGGTATGAGAGTAAAAGAAAACTCTCATTCATGGCCATGCATACTTGGGTAAACTAATTCTCAACTTGACTTTGAAATCCTAAGATATTTGGAGGAGAATTGGAGGATTCTAGGCTTGATCTTCAATGGAACCCTTTAAACTTTCATTCATCGGAGTTGAATGAATTAAAATAGGTTAAACTCCCATAATACACTTCTTTCATAGCTTAAATCGGTGTAGTTTAGGACCTAGGAGCTTAGGATTTATGAAAATACCCTTAATGAAAATTTTAGAAAATAAGCATTGTTAGTCGTCACGACTCATACCACAAGTCGTACCATGAAGTGATGACTCGTGGTCACCTCCTGTTGTCACCACTAGTCGTAGGACTGGTTTCTGAGGATCAAATCACGGGCACCTACAATGAGTCTTTACATGTCACCACGAGTTGTGAGGTCACCCATCGTCACTGAGCCTCCACAGTCACTTTTTCTAAAAATTTCTATGGATTATACACCACGACTCATGGTTACCTAACACGGGTTGTAACACCACTCATGAAAACCTGTCCATACACAGAAACTCCAAACCACAACCCTTATCATGACTCACTATTTCCCACAATGAGTCGTACCACTATCCATCCTTTCCAGCCCTAGTATCCCAGTGTCTCACCATGAGTCCTGACCACGAGTCATACCCACGCACCACGAGTCGTGGTGCGACTCACGTTTTGGGTATCCAACTTCTGAATTCCACCATGAATCCATCCCACGATCCTTTACTTCCCACCACGACTCGTACACGAGTCATTCTGAGGTAAAAATGTAAAATTTTCTTCTGAACTCATTTTCAATCCTCTCATCTAGTATTAGGAACATCTTTGGTATTACACATATCATGCCCAAGCCAATGTTGATATATCCTGTATCATATGTGTATATATGTACATCTGTCACACATTTGTATATCGGTACACACATGTTAGAGGGTCTTATTTCTTCCTTTCCAGTCATAACCTACAAGGGGCTCTAGAAATACAGGTACTATACCAGTATGGTACCGCTCCAACTCCTCTACTCACTCGGATGCTCACCTCAAACATGAGCCACTCATATCACATTACTCTCCTAGATGCTCACCTTGGTTATGAGTCACTCATATCCAATTATTTATACATATGCTCATTCACACTCATAAATCTGTAGGGATGCTCTCTGCTGCTAAATACCTCGGTATCTGAGGTTAATTTAGGTTTGGACTGCGTTTGGCAGCGTAATCGGACGAAATTATATTACCCTCTTCGTTCTTTTTCCTTTCTCTGGTTTTCCTCTCTGTTTTTTGGAAATTTTATGATTTAAAACCAAAATAAACTGAAGTGGGGCTTTATATACTTGAGCCTGGACAAGGCCAACGTGTCACGGAGCCAACGCGGAGGCTTCACCTCCATGACACGCTGCCATCGCGGAGGGGCTCTACCTCGGCTCCTTCCGCGATGGATCGACAGGTTACTCATCCGGTCTTTTCCTGGGCCTTTCCCTAGCACGTATCGCTTCCAACAATGCTTGACCAACGCACGAATAGACCATGTACGTGCCGGGAATCCTACAGGGTATAACACTTTTTTATCGGCCAACATCATCAATCGATAAATTATATAATTTGTTTCATAAATCGTAAGTCATTCTTCAACATATGGGCATTGCCCAATACTTTAACATACTCAATTCTTTCAAAATATGCTTATAAACATGGGTAACTTGAAATCATGCTTTTCCATCATCAATGAACTCAAACTATTGAATATTCATCATAAATCATAACTTTCATAAACCTTCATCAAATGGGAATTTTAGATTAAAAATGATTGGAACATATATTTAAAGGAAATAATATAAAACCTGCCCATTATTCCTAATTCAATAATTAAAACTCAATTAAATCAAACCCATAAAGAGAAATCACATTTTCATGCATTTGGGTAAAACCCCATGGAACTTGAATAGGAAGATTCATGACTAAATTCAACATTTGGGCATGGGTATGAAATGATTCACCCATTCTAAAACCCTACATACCTGGGGACAGACACTTGGTTCTTAATTTCCCTTGAATGCCCAAGATGGAAATTTGGAGAATTTGAGGAAGAACACTTGAATCACCTTATACTCCCCTCTCTAACTCTTGCATGCATAAAATGAATCTTAACATGGACTAATCCCCCTTAAAAGACCCTATTCCAACCTTAAAATGACGTAGTTTAGCACTTATAAGTTTAGGAAATTACGAGAAGGCCCTTACTAATTCGCAGAAAATAACTGCCAGGTGACCCTAACGGGCGACTTGATGACTCGTCAGGATGGGCAACGACTCGTCGTGTTGCCCATCAAGTACACTGCCTCAGCCTCAGTTAAAATTCTCTAGGCTTTCTCACGACCCACCTCACGAGTCGTTGGGACTGACCATGACTTGTGGGTCCCATTCATTAGGTACACTGGTAAGACCTCCTATTAAATCCTCAACCTCACCCCATGTTAGACCTGACGACTCGTGGTAGCTGAGCAAAAGCTGTTCCCACAGCCGTGGGCGACCCCAATTCCTCAGCCCAGTCCAGCCTTCCCACGAGCCACCGAATGACTCATGGGGTCTCCTCACGAGTCGTCTAACGACTCATCCTGCACTACTACAACATTTTCCAGATTTTCCCCATTTGACTCCCAGGTCTAATCCTTGGGTTCCCGGGATATAACAATATCTCCCCCTTGGGAACATTCGTCCTCGAATGTTAGAAGCATGCAGAAAATTTAGAAACAAGCAATCACCATATACAAGTACTGATCATTTAAGCCTAAAACTGATGGAATGACTATAACCGAAAAGAACTACATAGTTGGGCTGAATTCCGACATCTCATACATATACCACATCATAAAACAAACATGTACGCATGAACAGGACATGAAAACTGCTTAGAGGTTTAGGGAAAGAACTGATACCTCAAACTGAAACTGAGCTGGTAGGGAACAGGTGTGCGTATCTAGCCATCACATCTGCTTTGGCTTCCCATGTAGCTCCTTCAGCATGTTGATTTCTCCATAATACTTTAACTGAAGCTATTTCTTTATTTCTCAACTTCCGATCTAATGATCCAAGATTTCAATGGGAATTTCTTCATAACTGAGGCTGTCTTTTATGCTAATGCTGTCTACTAGGATTACAAAGGTTGGATCACCCAAACACTTCTTCAAAAGTGACACATGAAAGACGAGATGAACTGAAGATAACTCTGATGGCAAATCCAACTCATATGCTACCTTCCCAACTCTTTTCACAACCCGGTAGGGACTAACATAGAGGGGACTGAGTTTCCCTTTTTTTTCGAACCGCGTGACTCCTTTCAAGGGAGATACCTTTAGAATTACCCATTCATCCACATCAAACTCCAGATCCCTTCTCTTCACATCAGCATATGATTTCTGGCAACTCCGAGCAGTTTTCCACTTGTCCCTTATCAATTGAACCTTGACCATCGGCTCGTGATCCGAATCTGGCCCCATCTTAGCTGCCTCACCAGCCTCAAACCATCTGATGGGAGATCTACACCTCCGCCCGTAAAGAGCCTCGAACGGTGCCATTTGGATACTAGAGTAATAACTTTTATTATAAGCAAACTCGATTAAGGGCAAATGATCATCCCAACTACCTTTGAAATCCATAACACATGGCCTCAGCATATCCTCGAGGGTCTATATGGATCATTCTGCCTGGCTGTCTTTTTGTGGGTGGAAGGTTGTATTGAGCTTAACTTGAGTCCCAAGTCCTTTTTGAAAAGACTTCCAGAACTGGGAGGTAAACTGAGTACCTCGGTCTGAAATAATAGACAAGGGCACACCATGAAGTCGAAACAACTCTCGAATATATAACTTGGCATAATCATCCGCTGAATCCGTGGTCTTGACCGGTAGGAAGTGTGCAGCCTTTGTTAACCTGTCTACCACAACCCAAATGGAATCATAGTGTCGCCGAGTACTAGATAGGACTGTAATGAAATTCATGTTAATTTCTTCTCACTTCCAAGAGGGGATGCTAATATCTTGAAGTACACCTCCCGATATTTGATGCTCGACCTTCACTTGCTTACAATTTGGACATTTACCTACCAACTCCACGATATCCTTCTTCATACCATCCCACTAATAGATTTCTCGCAAGTCCCGATGCATCTTCGTTGATCCTGGCTAGATAGAGTAAATGGTTCTATGTTCCTCATGCAATATCCAAACCCTCAAATTATCAATGTTCGAAACACATAGTCGACCCTAGTATCGTAGCACATCATCTCCCCCTTGGGAGAAAACCGACACCTTTAGACTCCGAGCTACCTCCTTCAGCTTCCTCAAAATTGGATCTTCATCTTGCTTAGATTTGACATCAACCACCAAGGATGATTCTGATCCATTCTGCACAACGGCACCACCATCGGTCGAGTCAACCAATCTAACCCCCAATCTTGCAAGTCGGTGGACATCCTTCACCAACTCCTTCTTTCCCTCATCCATGTGGGACACACTTTCCATAGAGAGCCTACTAAGTGCATCCGCAACCACATTAGCCTTGCCCGGGTGGTAGAGGACACTCATGTCATAGTCCTTTAGCGACTCCAACCACCTCCTTTGCCAAATATTTAGATCTTTCTGTGTGAGCACATATTGCAAGCTCTTGTGATCCGTAAATACATCTATGTGGACCCTGTACAAGTAATACCGCCATATCTTCAATGCAAACATCACTGCGTCCAACTCAAGATCATGGGTCGGATAATTCTTTTCATGAAATTTCAGTTGTCTCGAGGCATATGCTATTACCTTCCCACGCTGCATCAACACATATCCCAGTCCAACTCTCGAAGCATCACAATCTACAACAAAACCTCAGTACCCTCGGGTAAATTCAACACTGGTGCTGACGTGAGTCGGGTCTTAAACTCTTGGAAGCTTTTCTCACAACCATCCAATCATTGGAACTTCACCTTTTTCTTAGTCAAATTGGTGAATGGGGCTGCAATTGATGAAAAGACCTCAACGAATCTTCGGTAGTATCGTTCCAAGCCCAAGAAACTCTGAATTTCTGAAGGATTTACCGGTCTGGGCCAATTCTTCACCGCCTTAATCTTTTGGGAATCTACCCTTATGCATTTGATTGATACCACATGACCTAGAAATGCCCCGAGTTTAGCAAAAATTCACACTTATTGAACTTTGCATATAGTTGACGATCCTTGAGGGTCTGAAGTACTACTCTCAGGTGAGCGGCATGCTCCTAGTCGCTCTGTGAGTATATCAAGATTTCATCAATGGACACAATCATGAACATGTACAAATCTGCCTTAAACACCCTGTTCATTAGATCCAAAAAAGCTGCAGGGGAATTGGTTAGTCCGAAAGACAAACAATCATTTGGAGTGACCATATCGAGTCCTGAAAGCGGTCTTCGGGATGTCACTCTCCCGAACCCTGAGTTGGTGATACCCAGACCTGAGATCAATCTTGGAGAAGCACTTGGCACCTTGAAGTTGGTCAAATAAATGAGAGATCCTGGGAAAGGGGTACCTATTCTTGATGGTAACCTTGTTCAACTATCGATAGTCAATACATATGTAAAGGGAACCATCCATCTTTCGAACAAACAGAACTTGTGCACCCCATGGAGACTGGCCCGGTCTAATCAAGCCCTTATCTAGTAGATACTTTAACTGCTTCTTCAATTCCTTTAGCTCGGCTGGAGCCATCCTGTAAGGAGGAATATAGATAGGCTGTGTATTTGGTAATAGATTAATACCGAAATCAACCTCCCTCTCCGGAGGAACACTTGGAAAATCATCGGGAAATACCTTCGGATATTCACACACCATCAAAACTGACTGAATAGTCGTGGTCTCAAACTCCACATCCTTAACCCTAACTAGGTGGTACATGCAACCTTTACAAATCATCTTCCTGGCCTTAAGATAGGAAATAAATCGACCTATTGGTACCGCCAAACTACCCTTCCACTCCAAAACTGACTCTCCCAAAAAACAAAATTCCACCGTACGGGTCCTAAAATTAATCGAGGCATAACATGAAAACAACCAATCCATACCAAGAATAATGTCAAATTCAGTCATGGCTAACTCTACAAGGTCTACGAAGGTAATCTTATGCAACACAGTGACCGGGCATCCTCTATATACTCGTCTAACTATGACCGAATCACCAACAGGGGTCGAAACTGAAAACGATTCTAACAAGGCTCAGGACTAACTCCAAGTCTACCAGCAAGGTAAGGAGTCACAAAAGACAAGGTAGCTCCCGGATCTAGGAAGGCATAAACATCAATATGAAGGACACATAACATACCAGTGACCACATCTGGCGAAGCCTCCTGCTCCTGGCACGAGGCAAGGGCATAGAAGTGATTTTGGCACTGTCCACCACCTCTACTAGTCGATGCTCCCTGTGGAGTGGAATGGGCTAGAGTTGCTGCTGTCCAAGTGGTCTATGCATGACCCCTATCATCACCCTGTCTAGCATATGGGCATGCTCGGCGCATGTGCCCAGGTCTACCATACCCATAGCAAACATCTGAACCAAGTAGGCACTTCCAAGTATAACTCTTGCCACACTTCCTGCAGGTTGGAGGGGTATACTCTAACTGGGTGCCCCTCTGATCCCTTGACCCTGAAGCCCTGCTCTTCTGATCACCCTTGGGTCTGGATGGAACACTAGTTAATGATGTTGCTGGGGCTAGTGATCTCTGCTGAAACTATGGATGGTAGCCACCACCAGACCTTTGATGTAAAAACCCCTAGCTATCCGTCCGAGCCCTCTTTGCCTCCCTCTCCCTCATATGAGCTGCCTCCATCTTTTGCGCATACAACACTATGCAAGGAAAGTCCATATCCTAGTGAAGCATGGAGGTCCTGCAATCCTTGTCTAAATAACCAGCCACACCATGAATGAATCGGCTCACCCGCGCCCTCTGATCCGTCACTAACTATGGGGTGTACTTTGACAAATGAGTGAACTCAAGTGAATACTCTAGCACTGTCATCTTTCCCTGATTGAGGTTCACAAACTCCACTACTTTCAACTCCCAAGGGAAGAACCTGTCGAGAAAATCCATGTGGAACTCATCCCAACTAATAGGGCCCGCTCTCGCTGCCCTGCTATGTTTCCATTGTTTGTACCAAATATGAGAGACCTCTTTTAGCTGATAAGAGGCCAATTCCACACATTCCCCATTTTTCACCCCTATAACTTGAGTGACCTTCAAGATCCCTTCAATGAACTTGTGTGGATACTTGTCCACCTTTGATCCTGCAAACTCCAGAGGGTTCATCTTCAAGAAGTCTATAATCCAAGCCACCGCTGCATTGCCATTCTGTGGGACCTGCGCAACAGCTTGCTGGTTCACCTGAGCGGTCAAGACTTGCGCACACATCTGAATAGCCACCCAAAACTCAATGTGGGTAGCTGGCTCTGGTGCTTGGGGTTCCTGAACCAGTGGGGCTTGCTAATGCCCGTGGTCATTGCCACCTTCGTGGCCTTCATCATTCCCATTCCTCCTTCCATTCATTCTTCTAGGAGCCGCAATTCTGCTATCGCGACTAGCACAAATTAGAAGGATGGAGGGACTTTTCATCGCACAACATAAAATTATGAAAGAAGGGGACATTTCCTAAATGTCTAGTAGCCTCTTCATCATAAGTGTGACGCGCTTCATACCCATGAAAAAGACTGTACTTAACGTGGCTTTCAAACACCCTAGGACACTTCAAACCTATTGCTCTGATACCAAATATGTCATGACCCGAACGTACACCCGGATCGTAGTGTCACACCCCACCTTGGGGGGTATGACGGGCACTTGGTGCCTGCTAGACTCTAGGCTGCTAAACGGTCCAGCCTGAGCACATCTGGTGCTTTGGCTGACCCTGGCTCTATTTTAAGAAACTAACCGGCTATATAGCGGCTGTAAATACAGCCTCCGGCCGACTGGGCCCATAGCCACCTGTATAAAACTTCAACTAACCAGAAACATACTTACAAAAGGGAAACCTATGCAGGCCGACTAAGCTACCATGCTGTCTAGATATCTGTAACTTAATAATAGAGTACTGAATAACTACGTGACCTGCAAGGTCACCACTACTATCAGACTATGGTCCCACATGGCAAACATAATCAACCAAACACATATATACATGCACGGCCCCACACGACCGGCTCCACTACCACATGAAGCATCAGAATGCAAGCCTCTAGGGAGTAATATTAGAATGGTCGAGACAGGGCCCCGACCTACCCAAACTGTAATCCAAAAAAAGAAATAGGAGCAACCTCCGACTGTCTAGCTCCGGAGGATAGGAGCTGACAACTCTGCTGACTGGATCACGAGGGATCGACTCCTCGCCTGTGTGTACCTGCAGGCAACCAATGCAGCGCCCCCACGGGCGTCAGTACCACAGGTACCGAGCATGTAAAGAAAACTGAAATATACAACTGAAATGGGTAGTAACAACAACAAGAAATACAAGCAGGAAGTAGCTGAGTCTATCTAGCTGAGGATAACTAGGGAGAGTTTATTTATTCTGTAACTAAACTGAGCGTACCTGATGACGTATTATCCTACTGTCTATTAGTATCTAATAGCACATATAGATATACATATAAATACACGCAATACCTGATAGACCCCCATAATCCGGAAGGTGCCAACCAACAGAACAATCTATTTACCACTACCCGGGTCTAAACCAACCAAAAACAAGTCACTCCACTCATCTGATAACTGTGAGCTCCTCCAACCGTCCCCCTTGGGTACGTAGCTCAGGCCTTGGCCTCTGACAATAAACTATGTCCGAGTCCAAAGACTCCTGCCTCTGGGCGCAAGTGCACACGGGGTAATCTGCTGTTGTATCTGTGACTAAAGCTGCCCCTGGGTGCAAGCACACAATAGGGTAATTTTATAAAAATCTGTATCTGAAACTGCCCCCGACCACAAGAGCACACAGAGTAATCTGCCCCTGTAAACAGGGTAATCCGGCTCTGCGCAGAGCGAACTGAACTGCCCCTGCAAGCAGGGTAATCTGGATCATATTATCATGGTGGTCGGCCATCATCGTCCTCTAGGCGGACGGCATCGCCCAGCTGGTGGCGGTATCTGAATCTGGTATCGACACAACTATAACCCAGGGGCAGTGCAGATGCTAAAGGGTGCCCACATGCCACAACAAGTCTCAACATGAAAACACATACACAACAAGCATGCTCAAATGAAAAATACTAATCATATTCTCTTCTTTTATTTCAAGGCCAGTCCGTACTACACAACTGATGCTATATTCTGTTTTGCACTGGTTCTGATTACTGGCTAACTGCTACCTGACCTTTATCTGTTAATCTAATTATTGTTATCCGAGGTCTAAAGCTATATCAATTTCTAGAGCCATATCTGTTTCTGGAGCTATATCTGTATCTGGAGCTATATCGGTGTCTGGAGCTATTTCTATATCTGATTACTGATCATATCTGGATATAACTCAATAACATAAAATGTGCCATCTATAACCAGATACAGTTCAAAAAATTTAATACATATTATCTGTAATCTTGCTAATTCATTATACTGCTTTTACAACTTCCATCCCGGGTTTTACGTAAGAACATGCTGAGCTACTAGCGGATACCACATTACTATCTGAAATCGTCTGACTATCCATTATTCTGATTATTGCATGATACGTAATGATATACTAGCATGCTTGCTGGAAATTATACTAAAATCGTTCTTGTACGCTGGATATTTGTTAATAGCCTTTATTCTATTTATTTTCTAGACTGTACTTCTTGGCTTGCTGAAAGAATAGCTTTACATACCTGGTTTCTGAGTACCCGAGTGACCGATGGGATTTCCGTCAGTACTTCTGCTGTTTCTCCCAACTACATTCATATACATGTCAATTAGAACTAAATACACCAATATTCTGAAAGAAAATGTTACTTTCGATATATTTATAGCTTGAACTTTGGCTTATCGAAAGACGGTCTAAACCTCGCTATTTATCGAAAGTCCAGAAGGGAGAAATATTCATTTTAAGGCTAGGAGTATATTAACACTAATTTGGAGCAATTCCACTTACCTTAGTTCGGTATCACGATGATTCGCCGGCCGAATTTTGCAAAACTAAATCCGTAGGAATGCTCCTTGCTGCTAAATACCTTGGTATCTGGAGTTAATTTGAGTTTGGACTGCGTTTGATGGCATAATCGGAAGGAAATTATCAAGAACCCTTCATTCCTCTTCCTCTCTGATTTTCTCTCTATTTTCACTAGAAATTATAAGAATTTTAACATTTAAACCGAAGTGGAGGGCTTTATATACTTGGGCCTGGACAGGGCCAACGTGTCACGGAGCCAACACGGAGGCTCCACCTCCATGACACGTTGCCATTGCGGAGGGGCTCTGCCCCGGCTTCTTCCGTGATGGTTCGATAGGTTTCTCGTCCGGTCTTTTTGCGGGCCTTTTTCCAGCATGTATAACTTTCAAATACTCTTAACCAACACACGAATAGGCCATCTATGTGTTGGGAATTTTACGGGGTATAACATTCTCCCCCCCTTAAGAACATTCGTCCTCGAATGTAAACTTCTATCTAGAGGACTTCTCAACTTACTCAACTTGTTTCTAGAAAAATTTTGGCAAAGTTTCCCCTGTAATAAGGATTATCCCAAAATCCTGAAATGCAAAAAAGTCCCATACAGGTACTCCACATACTACTATAGTATTTAAATGACAGATTAAAATAGACCTTCTCATTTATATATACTATAAGGCACTGCATAAGATAACAATATTAATATACCTGTTTCCTGACTAGGCTTGAAATAAATGAGGGTATCTGGTCTTCATATCTTCCTCCGCCTCCCAAGTCATCTCCTCTCAGTTTCTGTTACGCCAAAATACCTTGACAGACGCAATATCTTTAGTTCTCAATCTACGAATCTGTCTGTCTAAGATGGCTATTGGAACCTCTTCATATGCTAACTCTTCTGTGACCTGGACATCCTGAATTGGAACAACTGTGGAAGGGTCTCCTACGAACTTCCTCAACATAGATACATGGAATACTGGGTGAACAGACGCTAACTCTGGAGGCAAGTTCAATTCGTATGCAACTCGGCCTATTCTTCGCTGAATCTGATATGGCCCAATGAACGTCGGGCTAAGCTTGCCTTTCTTGCCAAATCTCATCACCCCTTTCATCGGAGACACTTTCAAATATACCTAGTCATCCACTGCAAATTCTAGATTTCTGCGCCGCATATCCGCATAAGACTTTTGGCAGCTCTGAGCAGTCAGTAGGCGTTCCCTGATAAGCTTCACCGCCTCTTTTGACTGACGAATAATAGCCGACCCAATCAGCACTGTCTCCCCCACTTCGAACCAGCCGACGGGTGATCTACATTTCCGCCCGTATAATGCTTCAAAGGGCACCATCTGGATAGCTGAATGATAACTGTTGTTATAGGCAAATTCAATCAACAGTAGATGCTCATCCCAGCTACCCCCAAAATCTAGTACACACGCTCGTAGCATATCTTCAAACGTCTGGATAGTTCGTTCTGCTTGCCCGTCTGTCTGAGGATGAAAGGCTGTACTTAAGTTAATCTGTGTCCCCAGACCTCTCTTAAGCGACTGCCAAAACCTAGCTGTAAACTATGCTCCTCTGTCCGAAATAATAGAAACTGGCACTCCATGTAATCTAACTATTTCTCTAATATATAATTCGGCATAATCCTCGGTCGAGAAGGTAGCTTTCACTGGCAGGAAATGAGCTGATTTTGTCAGCCTGTCAACTATCACCCAATTAGAATCATGTCTATGTCTGGTATGGGGTAATCTTGTTACAAAATCCATATTTATCGCTATCCCATTTCCATAAAGGCACAGCTATATCCTGCGTCAGACCACCCAGTTTCTGGTGTTCTGCTTTCACGTGCTGGCAGTAGGACACGTAGATACAAATTCAGCTATTTCAACTTTCATACCTGGCCACCAGTAGATGTCTCTGACGTCGTGGTACATTTTCGTTGCTCCTCGATGGAGGGAATAGCGAGCATAATGTACCTCATGTATGATTTGCTGGCGAAGCCCTGAAACATTCGGGTCACATAGGCGGCCCTTACAACGCAACACTTCATCCTCAATCACTTGGAAGTATGGTTCCTTACCTTTCTGAACTCTACCTCTGAGCTGGACTAAGTCAGGGTCCTCGTACTGCCGTTCTTTTACCTCCGTAAGTAACGATGACACAACAGAGTTCTGAATCACTACTCTATTATTTTCTGTCTCTACTACTCAAATGGCTAAACCAGCTAGCTGATGAATTTCCTTGGCTAACTCCCGCTTCTCGGGTCGCAAATACGCTAAACTCCCTATTGAATTACGGCTGAGGGCATCTGCTACTACATTAGCTTTCCCTGGGTGGTAGAGAATATTTACGTCATAATCTTTCAGCAATTCTAACCAACAACGCTGCCGCAGATTTAACTCCCTCTGTGTGAAAATGTACTGCAAACTTTTATGATCTGTAAAAATGTCTACATGAACGCCATACAGATAATGCCTCCAGATTTTCAGATCGTAGATTACTGCGGCCAGTTCCAGGTCATGGGTCGGATAGTTATTTTCGTGCTTCCTTAGCTGTCTGGAAGCATAACCAATCACCTTACCATGCTGCATCAACACACAACCCAGTCCAATGCCTGAAGCATCGCAATACACAACATACCCATCTGTTCCCTCTAGTAATGCTAGTATTGGGGCGGAGGTCAATCTGTCTTTCAATTCTTGAAAACTCTGCTCACATGCCTCCGTCCACTAAAATATTGCTGCTTTTTGTGTTGGCTTTGTCAGAGGTGCTTCTATAGTGGAGAATCCTCCAACAAATCTCCGGTAATACCCTGCTAAACCCAGGAAACTGTGAACCTCGATTGGAGTGGTAGGTCTGGGCCATGTCTGACCGCCTCTATTTTCTATGTGTCCACCTGTATACCTGCATCTGACATGATATGCCCCAAAAAGGCAACTGAGTTCAGCCAGAACTCACACTTAGAAAACTTGGCGTACAACTGACAGTCTCTAAGGATCTAGAGTACTGTTCGTAAATGGTTCTGGTGATCTGTCTCTGAACGAGAATATACCAGAATATCATCGATAAATACTATCATGAACAGATCCAAATACGGTCTGAATATGCTGTTCATCAGGTCCATAAACACCGCGGGAGCATTCGTCAGCCCAAAAGACATGACTAGAAATTCAAAGTGACCATATCTGGTCCTGAAAGCAGTCTTTGGAATGTCCCTCTCACGAACTCAGACCTGGTGGTATTCGGACCTCAGATCTATCTTAGAGAAAAATCTGGCCCCCTGCAACTGGTCAAACAAATCTTCTATTCTAGGGAGCGGATATTTGTTTTTAACCGTTACCTTATTCAGCTGCCGGTAGTCTATACACATACAGAGTGAGCCATCTTTCTTTCTTACAAACAGAACTGGCGCACCCCACGGGGAAGTACTAGGCTTGATAAAGCCTTTGTCGAGAAAATCTTTTAACTGCTCTTTCAACTCTCTAAGCTCAGCTGGTGCCATGCGATACGGGGGAATGGATATAGGTTGCGTCCCAGGCAACAAGACAATTACAAAATCTATCTCCCTTTCGGGAGGGATACCAGGCAACTCATCTGGAAATACGTCAGGGAATTCATTGACCATTGGAACAGACTGAAGAGTCGGAGGTTCCACCCGAACGTCCTGGACTCTAACTAAGAGGTAAATACATCCCTTTGCTATTAATTTTCTCGCCTGAAGGTAGGAAATAAACCTACCTTTTGGCATAGCCGTGCTCCCTTTCCATTCTCGCACTGCTTCCCCCAGAAAGTGAAATCGGACCGTCTTGGTCCAGCATTCTAAGTTGGCATAGCATGGCACTAACCAGTCCATACCCATAATGGCATCAAAGTCGACCATCTCAAGTTCTATCAAGTCTACTGTGGTCTGGCGATCAGCAACCTCTACCGTACATCCCCGGTAAACTCTCTTAGCTGTAATCGAGTCACCGATCGATGTAAGCACTAAAAAGGGCTGCTGAAGCAATTCTGGTTCGATACCCAACTTCCGTGCCACAAATGGTGTAATATATGACAAGGTAGACCCTGGATCAATTAATACATAAACAGGGTATGAGCAGATAATCAATATACCTGTGACCACGTCGGGAGATGCCTCTGAATCTTGCCTCCCTGGTAATGCATAGGTACGGCTGGGGCCTGCACCTGAGCCAGAGACTCCTGATCTACCTCGGCCCCTATTTGCTGAACCTGAGGGTCTGCGCCCTGCTGAGGCTGCTGGAGCTCGTGGCCCCACGGATGTTCTATCCAGACTATCTCGGCTACCCTGCCCTCTGGCCGAACAATCTCTCATTAAATGCCCTTCTTGTCCGCAGTTATAACACCTTGATAATCCTTGCTTGCAGGCTCCAGAATGGGGTCGGTAGCATATAGGACAAGGGGTAGGTGCAAATCTATTCTGTTCTGCCCTCCACTGCTGAGGTGATGCTACTGTCCGTGAACTGCTACCGGACTCTAATAGACTCCGGCAAACAAATCTGCCTCTCTGCTGCTGTACCGGAGGTACAGGTCTGGGTGGCCTATCTGAAAACCGTGGTCTCGGCCCCCTAGGGGTTTCCCCCTGAATCTCAGCGGGTCTGTTTCTACGGCGCTGCTCTGAAGTCGCCTGCCTGTTGCCCCGCTGCCGCTATCTCAGGCCCTCAGTTGTCTGTGCGAAGGCCTGTACCCTAGCTATGTCCATGTCCTCTCTCAAGGTAGCCATCATGAACGTCTCTATGTAATCTGAATTCAGGCCCATAATAAAGAGATGGACTCTGGACGACATGGTGTCCACAAACGCTGGAGCATGGCGGGCTAAGGAGTCGAACTGTAAAGAATACTCACGGATGCTCCTGGCCCCCTGCTCTAAGTGTAAAAATTGGTCCAGCCGGGCCTGTCTGACCTCCCGGGGTAAGTAGTGGTCCAGGAAGGCCTCTGAGAAGCTGGACCAAGTAGGAGGGGCTGCATCTCGTCCCCGAGATCTCTCCCAACTTTCGTACCACAAAACAACAGTATCCCTCAACCGGAGCACTGCTAATTCCACTTATTCTGCTGGGGTTACGTGCATGACTCTAAAGATTCTCTACATCTGGTCCAGAAAGTCCTGAGGGTCCTCCGCTGAATCTGACCCTGTAAACTGAGGGGGTCCCAATGCCAAAAATTCTCTAACCCTGGAACTACCTGGCCCACCTAGGGATTCTGCTGCAGGTAGTACTGGCTGACGCTGAGTAGCTAGCATCTGGGTCAACATAACCACCGCACAACGTAGCTCCTAATCAGATGAAGTGGGTGCAGGAGCTGTGGGAGGCGGTGCTGCCTCAAATGGTGTCTGGCGAGGCGGAGACTACTGGGAGGGTCGAAATGACACCTCCGTATTGCCCTCAGACTGAGCTGAATCTGGCTGTAAGTGAGGCATCCTACTGGTGCCTTCGCCTGCCTCTGTATCTAATCTCTTGCCTGTAGCAGGGTGTCGCTGATCTGCCATAGTATGTGTAGACAAAGAGGGTGGTAAGCTTCAAAAGAATCAACCCTATACTGTACTGTGCTATGGCACAACTGAGTATGAAAGAAGGGTAACTATCCTATTATGCCTCGCAGCCTCCTGCCTATAGTATGTGGTGCACAACACATGCATAGACAAGACTCTACTTAGCACGGCTTGCAGACTCCCTGGGACACGAACTGCTTTGATACCAAGTTTGTCACACCCCACCTTGGGGGGTATGACGGGCACCTGGTGCCTGCTAGACTCTAGGCTGCTAAGCGGTCCAGCCTGAGCACATCTAGTGCTTTGGCTGACCCTGGCTCTATTTCAAGAACCTAACCGGCTATATAGCGGCTATAAATACAGCCACCGGCCGACTGGGCCTATAGCCACTTGTATAATACTTCAGCTAACCAGAAACATACTTACAAAAGGGAAACCTATGCGGGCCGACTAGGCCACCATGCTGTCTAGTTATCTGTAACTTAATAATAGAGTACTGAATAACTATGTGACCGGCAAGGTCACCACTACTATCAGACTATGGCCCCACACGACCAACATAATCAACCAAACACATATATACATGCACGGCCCCACACGACCGGCTCCACTACCACAAGAAACGTCAGACTGCAAGCCTCTAGGGAGTAATAATAGAATGGTCGAGATAGGGCCCCGACCTACCCAAACTGTAATCCAAAAAAAGAAATAGGAGCAACCTCCGACTGTCTAGCTCCGGAGGATAGGAGCTGACAACTCTGCTGATTGGATCACGAGGGATCGACTCCTCGCTTGTGTGTACCTGCAGGCAAGCAATGCAGCACCCCCAAGGGCATCAGTACCACAGGTACCAAGCATGTAAAGCAAACTGAAATATACAACTGAAATGTGTAACAACAACAACATAAAATACGAGCAGGAAGTAGCTGAGTCTATCTAGCTGAGGATAACTGGGGAGAGTTTATTTATTCTGTAACTAAACTGAGCGTACCTGATGACGTATCGTCCTACTGTCTATCAGTATCTAATAGAACATATAGATATACCTATAAATACATACAATACCTGACCGACCCCCATAAGCCGGAAGGTGCCAACCAACAGGACAATCTATTTACCCCTACCCTGGTCTAAACCAACCAAAAACAAGTCACTCCACTCATCTGATAACTGTGAGATCCTCCTACCGCCCCCCTTGGGTACGTAGCTCAGGCCTTGGCCTCTGACAATAAACTGTGTCTGAGTACGAAGACTACTGCCTCTGGGCGCAAGTGCACACGGGGTAATCTACTGCTGTATCTGTGACTGAAACTGCCCCTGGGTGCAAGCACGCAACAGGGTAATTTTATAAAAATCTGTATCTGAAACTGCCCCTGGCCACAAGAGCACACAGAGTAATATGCCCCTGTAAATAGGGTAATCTGGCTCTGCGCAGAGCGAACTGAACTGCCCCTGCAAGCAGGGTAATCTAGATCGTATTATCATGGTGGTCGGCCATCATCGTCCTCTAGGTGGACGGCATCGCCCAGCTGGTGGCGGTATCTGAATTTGGTATCGACACAGCTATAATCCAGGGGCGGTGGGGATGCTAAAGGGTACCCACATGCCACAACAAGTCTCAACATGCAAATCACATACACAACAAGCATTCTCAAATGAAAAATACTAATCATATTCTCTTCTTTTATTTCAAGGCCAGTCCGTACTAAATAACTGATGCTATATTTTGTTTTACACTGGTTCTGATTGCTCGCTAACTGCTACCTGGCCTTTATCTGTTTATTTGATTATTGTTATCCGAGGTTTGAAGCTACATCAATTTCTAGAGCCATATCTGTTTCTGGAGCTATATCTGTATCTGGAGCTATATCGGTGTCTGGAGCTATTTCTATATCTGATTACTGATCTGATCGTATCTGGATATAACTCAATAACATAGAACATGCCATCTATAACTGGATATAGCTCAATAATATAAAACGTGCTATCTATAACCGGATACAGTCTCAATAAATCTAATACATACTATCTATAATCTTGCTAATTCATTATACTGCTTTTACAACTTCCATCCCGGGTATTACGTAAGAACATGCTGAGCTACTAGCGGATACCACATTACTATCTGAAATCGTCTGACTATCCGTTATTCTGATTATTGCATGATACATAATGATATACTAGCATGCTTGTTGGAAATTATACTAAAATCGTTCTTGTACGATGGATATCTGTTAATAACCTTTATTCTATTTATTTTCTAAACTGTACTTCCTGGCTTGCCGAAAGAATAGCTTTACATTCTTGGTTTCTGAGTACCCGACTAACCGATTGGATTTCCGTCAGTACTTCTGCTGTTTCTCCCAACTACATTCATACACATGTCAATTAGAACTAAATACACCAATATTCTGAAAGAAAATGTTACTTTCGATATATTTATAGCTTGAACTTTGGCTTATAGAATGACGGTCAAAACCTCACTATTTCTCGAAAGTCCAGAAGGGAGAAATATTAACTTTAAGGCTAGGAGTATATTAACACTAATTTGGAGCAATTCCACTTACCTTAGTTCGGTAGCACGATGATTCGCCGGCCGAATTTCGCGAAACTAAATCCGTAGGAATGCTCCTTACTGCTAAATACCTTGGTATCTGGAGTTAATTTGAGTTTGGACCGCGTTTGATGACGTAATCGGAAGGAAATTATCAAGAACCCTTCGTTCCTCTTCCTCTCTGATTTTCTCTTTGTTTTCACTAGAAACTATAAGAATTTTAACATTTAAACCAAAGTGGAGGGCTTTATATACTTGGGCCTGGACAGGGCCAACGTGTCACGGAGCCAACGCAGAGGCTCCACCTCCGTGACACGTTGCCATCGCGGAGGGGCTCTACCCCGACTCCTTCCGTGATGGTTCGACAGGTTTCTCGTCCGGTCTTTTCCTGGGCCTTTTTTTAGCATGTATAACTTTCAAATACTCTTAACCAACACGCGAATAGGCCATTTATGTGTTGGAAATTTTACAAGGTATAACACATAGACACGGGACAAGGGACCCTGAGAGACCTCAAGTCGACCCATGGCATATGTATACATCTAATCTCATTTAATCAAGCGGAATACTTAGCATAAAATATATCGGAAACATAAACATAGCGTAACAACTGGAAGTACTGGGCATTTACATAAGCTGAGTTCTACATCCTAACTGAAAGCCTTTACGACATACAATGGGTTGATGGGAAAATATCCCCAACTAACCCGACCAAAACTAAAACATAAACGACATTGAAGTATATCAAACGAAATTGGAACATGAGGACTCACCAATAGCTGAGAGCGAGAACTGAGATGAATTAAGGATGAGGATGAGCTTGAGATCCAAATCCTGTATCATGAAATGATACAACATAGTAAGTATGAGGTCAGTATGTGGAATGTACCGAGTATTCAAGGTAAGTAAAAAAGAACATTTAAAGTAAAATAAACTCATAAATAAACATAGGAGAAGGACATCATGCTGGTATCATAAACTTCGTAAGTAAACATAAGGCTTAAGACATTAAAAACTGTTCATAAATCATTCATTATCGTAATCGTATGTAAACTTAATCAAAACTTAACTTCATCTAATAACATAAATATAACAATTCATAAGACATGCGGAACAATGGGAGGAATTGTCATAATCGACACCATCATGGTAGAGCCTTTCATGATGCCCCAATTATCTCACTCAAGTGGGCAGAGCCGACCCTGGATTGCCAGACGAGGGTTGTGTATTAGGCATGTTATCACATTTGACGGGATCATTACCAATACAATATCTATAATATTAGAACGCATAGTGGCACATGGTTATGAGACATCGGCGTAGTCCTTTGAACATCGGGCTGCTCGGTGCTGACACAGCTCCCAAAAATATGCATATAGGTTCATATATAGATCAATAACATCATGCATTAAAATTAATTGGTTAAAATTAACATTTATCATCATTGATCCCCTTTAAAACATGCTTAGCCAAGAAACAAAGGCCCCTTTTCATCAGCCAACATCATAAATCGATAAATTATATAATTCGTTTCATAAATCGTAAATCATTCTTCAACATGTGGGCAATGCCTAATACTTTACCAAACTCATTTTTTTCAAAATATGCTCGTAAACATGGGTAACTTGAAATCATGCTTTTCCACATCAATGAACTCAAAATATTGATTATTTATCATAAATCATAACTTTCATAAACCTTCATCAAATGGGCATTTAGATTTGAAAAGATTGGAACATAATTTTAAAGGAAATAATATAAAACCTACCCATCATTCATAATTCAATAATTAAAACTCAATTAAATCAAACCCATAGAGAGAAATCACATTTTCGTGCATTTGGGTAAAAATCCATGGAACTTGAATAGGAGGATTCATGAATAAATTCGAAATTTGGGCAGGGGTGTGAAGGATTCACCCATTCTAAAACCCTACATACCTGGGGACACTTGGTTCTTAATTTCCCTTGAAAGCCAGAGATGGACGGAGAATTTAAGGAAGAACACTTGAATCACCTTCTACTCCCCTCTCTAACTCTTTCATGCATAAATGAGGCTTAACATGGACTAATACCCCTTAAAAGACCCTGTTCTGACTTTAAAATGACGTAATTTAGGACTTAGAATTTTAGGAAATTATGAGAAGGCCCTTACTCATTCGCAGAAAATAACTGCCAGGTGACCCTAACGAATGACTTGATGACTCTTCAGGATGGGCAACAACTCATCGTGTTTCCCATCAAGTATACTGCCTTAGACTTAGTTAAAATTCTCTAAGCTTGCTCAGGACCCATATCACGAGTTGTTGGGACTGACCATGACTCGTGGGGTCCCATCCGTTAGGTACACTAGTTAGAGCTCCTATTAAATCCTCAACCTCACCCCACGTTAGACCTGATGACTCGTGCTAGCTGACAAAGAGTCATTCCCATGCCCGTGGGGACCTCAACTCCTTAGCGCAGTCCAACCTTCCCACGAGCCACCTGAGGACTTGTGGGGTCTCCTCATGAGTCGTCTAACGACTCGTCCTGCATTGCTTCAACATTTTCCAGATTTTCCCTATTTGACTCCCGGGTCTGATCCTTGGGTTCCCGGGGGGTATAATAACTATGTTGCTAGTAGTTTCAGAGTCATACTCAAAATCCTATTAGTACCCTTCTTAGTCTCTACTCCAATCGGTGATTCAGTTATAGCTCGACGGGTATATAGAAATTGCCTTGTCATAGTACTTCAGAAAGTTATCTCATTAGATTTAGTAGAGTTAGCCATGACTGATTTTGATGTTATCTTCGTTATGTACGGGGTCCATGTAAATGTGTTTATGGACCAGAAAAGTCTATAATACGTGTTGACCCAAAAAGACCTGAATCTACGTCAGAGAAGTCGGTTGGAGCTTTTGAAGGATTATGATATGAGTGTGCTTTATCATAAGGGTAAAGAAAATGTGGTGGTCGATGCTCTTAGCAGGCTTTCTATGGAGAGTTTGTCCCATGTAGATGAGGAAAGAAAAGAATTAGTGAAGGATGTGCATCGGTTTGCATGGTTAGGAGTCCGCCTTATTGACTTGGCAGATGGTGGTGCCATTATTCAAAATGGGTCAGAGTCATCCTTAGTGACTGAAGTTAAAGCTAGGAAAGGCAAGGATCCTATTTTTGTAAAATTGAAGGAGGCCATTCAGAATCAAAAGGTAGAATTCTTCTCCAAAGGGGGAGATCATGTGCTTCAATATCAGGGTCGCTTGTGTTTACCAGGTGTTGGTGATTTAAGAGAACGGATGTTGAACGAGGCTCATCGTTCCAGATACTCTATACATCCAGGTGCCACCAAGATGTACAGTGACCTATGGGAAGTCGATTGGTGGAGTGGCATGAAGAGGATATAGTAGAATTTGTAGTTAAGTGTCTGAATTGTCAACTGGTGAAAGTGGAACATCAAAGACCTGGAGGTATGCTCCAAGACATTAGCATCCCTACTTGAAAGTGGGAGGATATCAATATGGACTTCGTTACCGGTTTGCCTCACACTCGTCGACAGTATGACTCTGTTTGGGTGGTTGTAGACTGGTTGACTAAGACAACTCATTTCCTATCAGTCAAAACTACCAATTCGGTGGAGGATTATGCTAAATTATACATTTGGGAGTTAGTTCGGTTGAATGGAGTGCCCTTGTCCATCATATAAGATAGAGGTACTCAGTTTACCTCCCAATTTTGGAGATCATTCCATAAGGGACTCGGTACTAAGGTAAAGCTTAGCACAATATTTCATCTGCAGACAGATGGTCAAGAAGAGTGAACCATTCAGATTCTTGAGGTTATTTTGAGAGCGTTTTTGATTGATTTCAAGGGTAGTTGAGATGATCATTTGTCTCATTGAGTTTGCATATAACAATAGCTACCATTCTAGCATTCAGATGGCTTCGTTTAAGGCTCTTTATGGGTGAAGGTGTATATCACCTATTGGTTTGTTTGAGGTCAGTAAAGCTACATTGATGGGTCCAGTTTCAGTCCATAAGGCTATGGAGAAAGTGCATCTAATAAGGGACATGTTGAAGACAACTTAGAGTCGCCAAAAGTCCTATGCGGATGTGAAGAGGAGGGAGCTTGAGTTTGAAGTTGATGATTAGGTGTTTTTGAAGGTATCCCCCATGAAGGGATTGATGAGATTTGGAAGGAAAGGGAAACTTAGTCCCCGTTATGTTGGTCCATACCAGATTGTGAAACAGATTGTCAAGGTAGCATATGACTTAGAGTTTCCCTCAGAATTAGCTTTAGTTCATCTAATTTTCCATGTATCACTCTTAAAGAAGTGTTTGGGTGATCCAACTCTAGTTGTTCTGGTGGAGAGTATAGGTGTGAAGGATAGACTTTGCTATGAGGAGGTTTCAGTGGAAATACTTGATCGTCAGGATCGAAATCTAAGAAAAAAATAAGTAGCCTCAGTAAAGGTTTTGTGGAGGAACCAGCAAGTTGAGGAAGCTACATGGGAAGCCGAAGTAGATATGATGGCTAAATACCCGCATTTATTCCCTTCCGGCTCAGTTTCAACTTTAGGTATCTGTTTCCTCCTTAGCATTCTATTCAATTTCATGTTCATCTCATGTACCCCAGTTTCTTTTGTCAATGAATGTAGGTATGATTCAGGAATTCAGTTCCATCATGTAGTTCAGTTAGGAGTCAGTCACTCTGTCTATTTTCAACATATGTGTTTAGTATTTGAGTATGACAATTGTATTTCTCTACTTTTCAGTATTTTTTCCCACATTCAAGGATGAATGTTCCAAAGGCGGAGATATTGTAATATACTGAAAACCCTAAAGATTAGACCCGGGAGTTAAAATGGAGAAAACAAGATTTTCTACACCAGGTCACAGGATGAGTCGTCCAGTGACCCCTTGGGTGCGCCACGAGTCGTTAAGTGACATGTGGGGAGGAGGTTGGACATGGTTGAATCTATGAGTTTTGAGGTGACCACGGGTGTGACCACGAGTCATGGTAAGCACCATGATTCGTTGAGTGGTCTGTGGTCAAGAGTTGATTGAAGGTTGAATGTTTTTTTGGCAGTGTCCCTAAAAGGTTGTCATCATGGGTCGTAGGTTACACCACGAGTCATGGTGTCCCTCGTAGTGACCAGTGGTGATGAGTTTGTAGTGTAGACTATGAGAAGAGGATCACGAGTCGTCCAGTCCCTCGTTGGGACTGGCAGTGTGTAATTTCTTGAGAATTTATTAAGGGATTTTTCATAATTCCTAAGTTTGTAAGGCCTAAATTACGTCGTTGTAAGCTCAAAGTGGTATGTTTTATGAGGGGTAAGTTCATTCTAGGCCTATTTACTTCCAAACATGCAAGTCAAGATACTCCTAAGGGTGATCAAGCCTAAATTCCTCAAGTTCATCCCAAAATCTCCATTGGGCAATCAAGGGAGTTGTGAAATCAAATTTCTACAGGTACGTAGAGTTATGAATGGGTGTATTCATCCACACCCATGCCCAATCCCTCTTCAATTCATGACATTCTAGTTGATGAATATATGGGGTTTTACCCCAACATGTGCATTCTCTATGTTTCAATCATTGCTATGTTCTAAGCATGTTTATAATGTTGAATTATTATTAATGGGCATAGTTTACAATGTTTTCAATTATAAATTATGTTTTCAAGTTTTATAAATTATGATGCCCATCCATGAAAGTTCATGAAAGGTAAGATCTATGAAATATGTATTCAAGCATGATGAGATGTATATGAGGAAAGTATGATTTCGAATTATCCATGTCTATGTTCATATTTTTCGAATGATCAATTCTATGTCAAACATGTTTAAGTATTGGGAAAGTCCATATGATCAAGTATGTTTCATGATTTATCTAAATTTTTTGTTATTACCTTACCACATGGATTTTGGAGTCAAGACTCCCATTATTTTCAACTTGTGGTCTGGTTTGAGCCGAAGACTCCTCATGTTATGATTTTAGATTTGTGCATGTATTGTATGAGTCAGCTTCATCAGTAGACGATGGTTCAACTTCTTTCTAAAATGATGGAGAACATATACATGTTTTTGGGAGTAGTGTCTTGCATCGAGTAGGCTAAGGGTCAGTCAATCCTATGACTCAGAACTATGCATCAATGTAGGTATGTTCAGATTGTTTAGGACCTCCCTTGTGAGCTTCCGCTACCACCAAGGGACCTTCTGCTTGATATCGTTATCATGGTAGCATCCTTAGCCCTGGAAAAGCTTTGGACATCTCTGCCCACTAGAGTGTGATAGTCAGGACCACGTAAGCTCTATTGTGGTAATATCAGTTATATGACGAGTCTCCCATTGTTCCTCATGATTTCAATTATGCATGTTCATTAGTAATGTTATTATGTTTTCAGCAGGTTTGACCCAATGTTAAGTTTTATTCATGATTATCAGCTTTCATCTTTGGGTTATTCGATTCAGTTATGATCAGATCATGATTTCAAAAAATAGCATACAAGCCCTACTCTCAAAATCTTATCTTGATTTTGTTTCATAATATGCATGGTTTATGATTTTACTTATTTAGCGGTTTTTATTTACCTTAAATACTCAGTATATTCCACATACTGACCACATACTCTATGCTATATATTGTTTCATGATACAGGCTCAAATATTCAGGATCAGTCCCGTCATTAGCCAGATCTGCAACATTAGCACTTTTCAGCCAGGGTTGGTGAGTCCTCATCTTTTGAGGTCCCTTCTTTTCAGTTGTATTTAGTATTTTCAATTTTAGACTATAGTGAGTTAGTTAGGGTCTTGTCCAATCAACTCGTTAGTAGTAGAGGCTTTTCAGAGATAGAATGTAATCAGCTTTGGACTTGAGTTATGTATTCTAATGTTATGAGATTATTAGACTTCCACTATATTAATTATGTTGATCTTCCGCTTTATTATGATGGAGTTAGATGTTATATTCATGCCATGGGTCGACTTGGAGCCTCTTGGGGCTCTTTTTCCTGTGTCGCAATTCGGGCCTATGTTCGGGCTGTGATAGAAGACCATCCAAATATATTAATCAAATCATAGATACCCAAGATATTAATCATAGTCCCACCCCTCATGATTTAAAATTATGGTTACCTAAAAGTATGAGAAATAAGATATACATCCATGTTCACTCAATGGTATTAAAACTTTTACGCTCATATTTATGTATTTTTACGTTGTAGTCCATTTATGTTATTTATTGGTTCATCCTTATGAACTTTCTCTATTTAGGGACAATATTCTTTATGAGAATCTCATCTATCAAATCACTCTTATTTAAGGATACAACTGCTCGCAGTAACTCTCCTTATCTATCGTAGTTATTAACTCATTGCCAATTTCATGATCACACTATATTCAAGTTCTTCCTCTTTTGTCCTTAATTATATAATTCCATCAAAATTTCATATTAATACCCATCTTTATACTTATAATAATCAGAAGCATACAATTAGGATTACCCCACCCGGATATACCGTTAAGAACCTACCGTTAGAAACAACAATCTAGAACATGCTACCTAGAGCACACAACCAATAATCTAGCATCAAAAGTTCTATGCATAATAATTATGGAATAATATTATCACTTCTTTCTTTCCTTGTTATTTGAGCTATTCCTCTATCTTTAACTATTCCTTATGGTTTATACTAATCGCTCTCAGCATAATAGTTCTTTATTTTATAGATTGATAACATTTCAATATTACACACATATATGAGTTAATAATCGAAGTATGATGCAAAGGTAAGCCATAACCTACTTGAGTGTCAAGATACTACCAAGAAGCAATGGATCTTCAGTCCTTGCACCGAGCCTAGCATTTCTTGAAAGAAATCATCAAGGAGAATAGTAGAATCTTGCCCTTCTCTAGCGACCCTATTCTGTTTCGCTACTAGAATTACCAAAATTTATTTCTAGGGAGTTTTTAATAACTAATCCTTGTTACAATAGAATCTAAATTTTAAAAGTGAAAAAAATACAGAGATCTGGACTGCATCTTCCGCTATGATGATGTGTGCTCCGCTGCAGCAGTTCCGCCATGGAGATGAAGTACCCGCCATAGAGGTCCTGTCACCTGGCCCACAAAAGTTTGTAATGCCACCTCTTTAAATAAAATACAACTATTACTTTCATCCGTAATAGAAAATAACACCAGGCCTCTATAGATTTTAAATTCTTGTGATAATATTTTCAAGGTGCTATAACAATCGGATGGATCATTACGCCATGTAAATTATGGATTACCTTTGAGTTAGACGTTGATTAGTAACTCGCATACGTGTGTACAGTTGATGTAAAATTGATAGGTTTACATAGATATAGAATTTGATGAATATTCATATAAGATCGTAGTAACAATTGGGATAATAACCCGAATAACAAGAAAAGAAGGAGGTGATGAACCCAATGCTATAATTAATGATGGTGGATAGATTCTTGATATTATACTCTAGATGGTATGGTCTTGGGCGTAGATTCTTTTTTTGTTGTAAAAAGGAAAGAAGGGTACTAGCATGGAAATTGTAGTAACGAGTTGCTGGATTAAATACAGAGTTTAGAAGAATTTAATTATCGTGTGGCATATGAAATTGATAACAAAATATGAACTACGATATAGACAAAGAAGAATCCATAAGGAGTTGTATCTCGAAGTAGGGTGAAATGGTAGTTGGGGTATTCATGATGAATACTTTCCGTAAATAGCGAAATCTCATGAGATGAAATCAACATATAATTGGGAGCAGGCAACAATGTATGTCTACCAAAATATAATTATAAGTATTAATATACCTTATGTGTCTACAACTGCACACCTAATTACCCACTCCTCTCAGTAATTATAATTTGTAATTACGAGAAATTGGACTGTGACTCATGTCTTATATGAATTAAGAAATTGATAAACATGCTTGAATGGTCTTCAAATAGTAATGGTAATATAACTTATAGTGGTATAACTATCTTGCTTGAAAAGAGCTCTAGATTGATTAAACTATGAATATTATTCATGAATTGAAAGTGTAATTTTGATGATCAATGTGTACTTGTAATTTATCCTATGCGATAACTGTTTAACAGCATGACAAAATATATAGATGAATGGCGGATAATACATCCTTACCATGAGATGAGAAGCTCGTGCCCTAGGTGAGCATTTGGGCAAGTGGTTGTGTGTTAATTGAGCGATGATTAAGAAATGAACCATTCTTCTAAGATGAGTTGCTCATTCTTGAGGTAAGAATTCAGGAGAATGATTATGATATGAATGGCCCACACCCAAGGTGAGCATCTGGGTGAGTGGTGTGATATGAATGGCGCGTGTATGAGATAGTCATCTGGCTGAGAAGATGTGTAATGACCCATATGTAATTATGTGGGAATGAGCTTAGGACATCCTAACTAGCCTAGGTGGTGCATAGAAAGTAGTTACTAAGGGAGATAGCGAAAATTTTGATTCTAAGGAGTAGGTTGAGAGAAGGATGTGGGAGCTACTCGTTACGGGGGACCGCTGCAGCGAGACTGTTGTGATGGTCAGAGTCCCGCCGTAATGGATTTGGAGAATAACCGTTCGATCTGCCATAGCGGCATCCTAATCGCCATAGCAGGTCTACTGCAGTGGACGATGGGAATCAGAAAGTGGGTTTTAAGTGAGATTTTAGGGGTTATATCCTATTATTTCCCAAAGCATAAACTCCCAAGAGCTAGAGGCAATTTTCCCCTAGAGTAGTCAATTTCCCTTCTCAAGCTAACAAATTCGATTTACTCTATCTATGGTTTAATTACTTAACACCTAGGAATCAAGGGGAGCCTCCAATGGTGATTTTGCTAGCTAGAGAACCCTAAGCTGGTATAACTAGCACTAAATCATGGGGAAACTAATGGGTGATGACTCTAAATTTAAAAAGGGAGTAATGATAACTTCCTAATGCTTAGTTCTTATAGAAAATGGTTCATGTGGAAATAAGACCATGCGTAGTTCTTATAGAACATTGTTCGTGTGGAAATTAAGACTTTGACCTCAAAATTGCCTTAAAGAGGGTTTGAAAGAATAATGGTTAAGAATTGAGTAATGGGAAATGAGGTGGATTGTGATAATAGGTAGAATGGGGAGGGTTTGAATTCCCAAAACCCTTGTTTAGTAGTAGACTATTGAATTGTGTTAATTTTTTATATTTAGGCTTTGAGCATTCAAAAGCATTGAGGAAAAGCAAGGCTCAAGTAGGGTGATTGTCATTTGAATCTTCCAAATCGAGGTATGTTATGGATTAGAAGGAGATAGACTTTTCATAATGGTATGCTTAGATGTGGAACTATAATCTATATGTTGTCTCTAGATCTTAACTATTTCAATCTTTCTTGCGGAATTCCTTGATTTAGTGATTTTAATATGTTATGGTTATCTGTGTAATGTGGAACAAAGTGTATATGTTGTTCATGACCTCTGTACATGCTGAGAATGATTGAATTGTCTAAAATGGGGTAAGTTAATGGGGGTAGAACGAGACCTCCTAAAAGTCATAGCGACGGACTAATGATAATATATGTACTATGAGAATGAATATGGATAATATTAATATCCTGAGATGAGTGGCTTGTGCCCAAGGGAAGCATTCGGGTGAGCAATGATTGACTTAGTGGCTCATGTCCGAAGAGGGATACGAGTATATTAGTGCGAGCGGGTACCATGCCGGTGTAGTATATAGATTTCTACAGTCCCTTGCAGGCCACGACTGGAATGACAGAAATAAAACCCTCTAGCATGTGTGTACATTGATATTAATGACAAAGTGTTTATGGTGAGGTGATGGAGGCATGTTCCTGGCATGTCACCATTTGTTATGTTATTGATGTATGGAAAGAATTGTGAGATTTAGACTGAATATGTGTATTTAACTTAAATGAACTTGTGTTCATGTGCTTGTCGTCTGAATTTTTGAGGCTTGCAATGACTTGCTAGATGGAATATTTAAAATAGAATTAGTGATTGAGTTGTGAAGTCTTTGAGAATGACTCATTATATACCTTATGTGGTTACATGATATCTATCTGTATTGATGACTGTGGCATACGTCGATGTTTATAATGATGTATAGGTTGTAAAGAACTATTAAAATATTGACGGTGTAGAAAAGTTGAGTTACTGTCAAGCATTACAGCTACTGTGGGGCTACAGCGATAGCCCAATCCAGTGAGCAAGCCAGTTCACGCCTGAGTAGATTTAAATTCCTGAAATGTGTATGGTTATGTATGAATGATGTTATGGACTAATTGCACATTGTTTTCTATATGTATGTGTGTTCTTATGTAAGGTCGGTTGATGATGCCTACCAGTGCTGTGATTCCTACTGACGCTATTCTTGCACTTCTTTTTTTGAGTGCAGAATCCGATCTCGGAAGTTCCTCCCAACCTCACCTTTAGAGCAGCAACATACTAATTGATAGGTGAGTGATGTAGGATGTGTTGTTCTACTCCTCCTCCAAAGATGTCTATCGTCCAAACATTTGCAGTTTATTTATTTTTAATTCAAATCTATCTTAGACATGTGTATAGACGTCTAAAGTGCAAACACAATAAGATTCTTGGAATACTTTTTTGGAGTTGGTTTTTGATTTCCTTAAGTTATTTTGTTGAATTGTTCCTTTATTTCAAAAGGTGTTATACTCTTTTTGGATGTTGGGGAAATAGTGGGAATTGGTTGTTTTGCCTTTCGGGGGTTTGTGTGGGTGCCAATCATGGCCATTCAGGTCATGACAAAGTTGGTATCGTAGTTCTAGGTTTTTCGATCTCTTGCACTAAGACAGGTCTAGTAGAGTCTCACGGATCATTACGGAGACATCCGTAACTTATCTTCGAGAGGCTGCAGAACTTTAGGAAAACTCCCTTTCCTTGTCATGGAATTACTTGATTCCAATTGGTATCTGGTGGTCCAAATTGGTATCTAACAAATCTTCCTTATTTCACTCATAGATGGTAAGAACATGTGCAGGTAAAAATAGAGAGAGAGCACCCAAGCCAGCAACAGCAGTCGCAGTTCGTAGTAGAGGACGGGGCCGAGGTTGTAGGCGGAGGCAAGTCGCTGTCAGAGGAGGGGCTCGTGCTCCTGCTTCAATTTGAGAGAGGTCAGATCTCTTGTACCACCGACAGTCCAAGAGAGAGTGGCTATAGATGTGGAGGATCCAACCTAGGGAGAGGTTGCAACCGCTCCAGCATCCTCCGAAGTCTAGACCTTTTGAGTGGCCTCGTGGGTAATGGGGCAGTGCCAACAACTTCTATTGGGAAGTAGTCAGGAATATACCATGCAACTGCTATGGCTCCTCGTATTGATGATATGTCAGAGGTTGTGATGTTTTTGAGGCCGGTAGTTGGACTGGTAATGACTGGGGAGGAACATGACTTGTTCTGGATATTCACCAAGATGAAGCCTACCACTTTCTATGGTATAGAGGCTAAGGATGCCTACGAGTTTATAATTGATTATCATGAGAGGCTCCATAAGATGGGGCGGTGGAGAAGTATGGGGTGGAGTTTGTCACCTTCTAACTGATGGGTGATGCTAAGATCTGATGGAGGGCATTTATAGAGTGCAGACCAACAAGGTCACCACCATGGACCTGGAACCTGGTCTACTCCACCTTTAAGAGAAGTATGTACCCCATAACCTAAGAGATAGGAGGCAGGATGAGTTCACCACCATCGAGCAGGGGAAATCTTCAATCGCAGCATATGAGGCCCAATTTCATTACCTGTCCAGGTATGCTCTGCCCTTACTACCCACAAAGGAAGAGAGGATCAGGCGATTTGCAAAAGGCCTAAATGTGGGGCTTTAGCTATCACCCCTTCAGGTGGTTTCTATAGGTAAAACCTTTTAGGAAGTAGTGGAGTATGTTCAGAATATGGAGGGGGTGAAACAGGAGGGATACACAAAGAATACCAAGAAGAAGGCTCAGAAGGTTGGTTCTTACAGTGGCTCTTTTGCCAGGGCCCTGGTACCTCAGGGCTACCCAAGACGTCGTGTTCTATCAGCCATGCAGGTGTTAGTTGGGGGTCCGTCAAGGACCACTCCATGATAAGCGTGCATTCAGAGGTACCCAAATAATTTTCTCAGACTTCGGGGCTCGTCCTATTTCTTCGGTTCTGACACTGAGATCGATGATTGAGAAGGTGTGTCATGAGTGCAGAGAGTATGGCCATATTCGTTGATGGGGTCCCATATTTGGACAAGGTGGGCAGGTTATACCGCATCCAGCTCTTCGAGTTTTATCCCCTGTTGAGAGAGGAGGGAGTGCATTCAGAAAGGATCGCCTCCAATTAGGAAGGGCAGTCAGCCAGTGGTTAGAAGTGGCACCCAGACTAGTAGAGGAGGTTCTCAAACCAGACGGGTTGGTATTTCAGTATGGTAGATTGGTTGCACAGCCAACAAGGTGGTTCGAAAGTAGGTAGTCAGGCTCCCTTCTACACATTCCTGGGTAGGCCCAAGGTAGAGGCTTCCGAAATTGTTATCACATGTACTATTTTTGTGTTTGAAAAATTGGCTATCAATTTGTTTGATATAGGTTCTACTTTTTCCTATGTGTCTGCTTATTTTGCTTCGGAATTAGATATTTATTGTGATGTACTTGATACTCATATCCATGTGTCTACTCCTTTTAGGAAATCTATGGTGGTAGATTTGGTTTGTCATGAGTGGATTTGGTTTGTCATGATTGCATCATTGACTTTATAGGGTTTGATACTCTAGTAAATTTAGTGATCTTAGACATGGTAGATTTTGATGTGATTCTGGGGATGAGCTGGTTATCTCCTTACCATGCCATCCTAGATTGCTATGCTAAGACCGTCACTATATTAGGCCTAGGGTCTTTCAGGTTAGAGTAGAAACGAAATTGTAGCCCTGCTCCTAAGAAAATCATTTCTTATATTCATGCTCGTATATAGATAAGCGGGGGTGTTCAACATATCTAGCTCATATTCAGGACATCAATTTCGGGGGTCCTTCCATAGAGTCGATCCAAGTAGTTTGTGAATTTTTAGAGGTATTCCTTCGGATCTTCTTGGCATGTTATTGGACCGCGATATTGATATCTGTATAGATTTAGAGCCAGACTCGACCCATCTCTATTCTACCATACATAATGGCACCAACTGAGTTGAGAGAACTGAAGGAGCAGTTCTAGGAATGGCTTATTAAGGGGTTAATCAGGCTGAGTGTCTCTTCATGGGGTGCGCCGATCTTGTTTATGAAAAAAAAATACGGTAATATTTGGATGTGCATTGATTACCGCTAGTTGAATAAGGTAACAAATCCGAAATAAATATCCTCTTCCTCGAATAGTTGACTTGTTTGATCAGTTATAAGGAGCAACAGTGTTCCCCAAGATCGACCTGGAATTGTGCTATCATTAGCTGAAGATTCGTGCTGAGGAAATTCCCAAGATAACTTTTCAAACCAGGTATGGACATTATGAGTTTCTAGTCATGTCCTTCGGACTCACTAATGCTCAAGCAACATTCATGAGCTTGATGATTGGTATCTTCAAACCTTATCTTAATTCATTCATAGTCATTTTCATTAATGATGTCTTGTTATACTCTAAGACTAAGCAGGAACATAAGAATCATTTGAGCATTGTGCTGGGGTTGCTGAAGGAGAAATAGTTGCACGCCAAGTTCACTAAATGTGAATTTTGGCTGGAGTCGATATCTTTTCTGGGCCATGTGGTTTCCAAGGAGGGGATTAAGGTGGACCTACAGAAGGTTGAGGTGGTTTAAAATTGGGCTAGACCTACTACGATGACTGAGATTTGAAGTTTTTTGGGGCTGGCTAGTTACTACAGCCAGTTTGTGAAGGAATTTGCATCCATTGCCTCGGTATTAACAAGGTTGACTCAGAAGGATATGCCCTTCCAATGGTCCAAGGAATATGAAGTGATCTTTTATAATCTCAAAACCTTGCTAACCACGGTGCCAATCCTAGCCCTATCGGTGGAAGATAAAGATTTTGTAGTTTATTGTGATGCCTCACGGTATGGGTTAGGTACCGTGTTAATGTAGGAGAGACATGTTATCGCTTATGCATTGAGGCAGTTGAAGGTGCATGAGAAGAATTACCCCACACATGACCTAGAGTTTGCAGGGTGGTATTCGCCCTGAAAATCTGGAGGCATTACCTGTACGGGGCCCATTGTGAGGTATTCACAGACCATTGCAGCATGCAATAGGTGTTATCCCAAAAAGATCTCAACCTGATATATAGGAGATGGATGGATATTCTTATAGATTATGATGTGATGATCCTATATCACCTAGGGAAGGCAAACGTGGTGGTCGATGCCTTGAGCCGAAAGGCAGTAAGGGTGGGAAGCTTAGCTTATTTGGAAGCTAGTAATAGTCAATGGCCAAATAAGTCCAGACACTGGCGGATAGCCTGATGAGACATTCATTGATGGAAATAGCTGGAATCCTAGCCAGCGTAGAGTCTATCACTACTGGAAGAGATAAAAGTCATATAGTTTGAGGATGCAATGCTGAATAAGATTCGAGACAGGTTCTACGCGGGGAGGATAAGGAAGCGATGCTAGATGATGAAGGGGTCGTAAGGATAAAGAGATGTGTGTGTGTTCCCTGGGTTAATGAGCTAATTAAAACCATCCTTGTAGAGGCTCACAACTCGAGGTACTCCATCCATCGGTTACTAAAATGTACTATAATTAAAAGCGGCATTATTGGTGGTGCAGGATGAAGAGGGACGTTGTTGATTATGTCGCCCAGTTTTTGAATTGTCAACAAGTGAAGTACGAGCACCAGAAGCTAGGGGAAGTACTTTAGAGGATTCCCGTCCTAGAGTGGAAATAAGAGAGGATAGCAATGGACTTCGTGGTTGGTCTTCCAAAAACATTGGGGAAGTTTGACTCCATTTGGGTCATTATTGACACACTAGCTAAGTCTGCCCACTTTCTACTTATCCAAGTAACTTATAATGCTGAGAGACTAGCCAAGATGTATGTGAAGGAGGTGATTCGGTTGCATGGGGTGCTAGTTTCGATCATGCCAGATGGGGGTACTCAGTTTACCTCCTATTTCTGGAGGACTTTGATGGCAGAATTAGGCACCAGATTAGACTTGAGTATTGCTTCCATCCGCAGATAGACGGGCAACTAGAAAGGACCATCTAAGTGTTAGTGGACATGCTCTGAGCTTGTGTGATAGATTTTGGTTGGGATAAATTCTTACCCTTGGCGGAGTATTCTTACAACAACAATTATCATTCAAGCATTGACTTGGTGCCATTTGAAGCTCTGTATGGGAAGAAATGCAAGTATTTAATTGGATGGTTCGATGCATTTGAAGTGAAATCTCGAGGCACTAATTTTCTTAAAGAGTCCGAAGAAAAGGTGCAGGTAATTCAAGAACGTCTAGTAGCTACTCAAATTAGGCTAAAATAGTATGCAGATAGGAAAATGAGAAATATGGAGTTCATGGAGGGGGTGCAAGTGTTGCTCAAGGTATCCCCACGAAGGGAGTAATGCAGTTTGGTAAGTGGGGAAAGCTTAGCCTAAGATACATGGGCCATTTGATATTCTCTGATGTGTGGGAGAAATGGCTTATGAATTAACACTACCGCTAAGACTATCATGAATACATCCCACTTTTCATGTTTCCATGTTAAAGAAATACCATAGAGATGGGTTGTATGTATACAAATGGGACTCAGTGTTGCTAGATGAGAATTTTTTTTATGATGAAAAGCCCATGGCGATAGTATATAGAGATGTTGGGAAGCTAAGATCAAAGAAGATTGTAATAGTAAAGGTTCGGGGGAAGATCTTCCCATAGAGAAGGCCATATGTGAGACTGAGTCTGACGTGCAGATCAAATACCCCAAATTGTTTGAGGCATTTAGTATGCCCTCTTTCTTGTTTTTGTAGGTCGTTCAGGGATGAACAGTATTTTAATTGTTATCTGATGTAATGACCCGTACGTCACTACGAGGGGAATAATCTTAGAACACCCTAACTAGCCTAGGTGGTGGATACAAAGGTGTTATTAAGGGAGATAGTGAAAATTTTGATGTTCAGCAGTGGGTTGAGAACAGGATGTGAGAGCTACTAGTTATGGGGGATGGCTGCAGCGAGACCTTCATGACGGTCGGAGTCCCGCCGTAACAGATCTGGAGAATAACCGTTGGATCCGACGTAGTGGTGTCCCGACCACTATAGCAGGTCTGCTGCAGCTGTAAGTAGAATTGCTGCAGTGGACGACGGGAATAAGAAAGTGGGCTTTTAAGTGGGATTTAAGAGGTGATGCCCCATTATTTTCCAAAGAACGAACTCCTAAGAGTTAGAGGCAATTTTCCCCCTAGAGTAGTCAATTTCCCTTCTCAAGGTAAGAGACTCAATTTACTCTATCCGTGGTTGATTACATTACACCTAGGAAACAAGGGGGGACCTCTAATGGTGATTTTTCTAGAAAGAGAACCCTAAGGTGGTAGAATTAGGGTTGAATCATGGGCAAACAAATAGGTGTTGATTTTAAGTTAAGAAAGGGAGTAATGATCACTCCTTAATACATAGTTGTTATAAAATATGGTTTATGTGGAAATTGAGACCTAGAACTAGGAGAAATTGAGACTTTAACCTCAAAATTATTTAAAAAGAGTTTGAGGGAATAATGGTTAGTAATTTAGTCATGTAAAATGAGGTGGGTTGTTATAAGGGGTAAAACGGGGAGGGTTTGAATTCTCAAAACCCTTATTTTATTAGTAGACTATTCAATTGTGTTAATTTCTTGTTTTTAGACTTTGAGCATTTGGAAGCATTGAGAAAAGCCAAGGCTCCATTAGGGTGATTGTCATTCAAATCCTCCAAATTGAGATTGGTTATGGTTTAGGAGTTAGACTTTTCATAATGGTATGCGTAGATGTGGAACTATAATGTGTATGTTGTCTCTGGATCTTAAGTGTTTTAATCTTTCCTGTTGATTCCTTGATTGAGTGATTTCAATGTGATGTGGTTATTTGTATGATGTGGATAAATTGTATATGCTGGTCATGGCCTTTGTACTTGTTAGGAATGATTGAACCATCTAAAAAGGGCTAAGTTAATGGGTGTATAATGAGACCTCCTAAAAGTCATATCAATGAACTAATAATAATATATATACTATGAGAATGAATATGGATAATATTAATATCATGAGATGAGTGGCTTATGCTCGAGGGGAGCATCCGGGCGAGCAATAACTGACTGAGTGGATCGTCTACGAGGAGAGCACTGGAATGAGCATATGAGTGGGAGTGGGTACCACACCGATATAGTACATGGATTTCTAGGGTCCCCTTCATACCGTGACTAGAAGGGAAGAAATAAGATCCTCTAGCAAGTGTGTACATAGATGTCAGTCTGAGTGTTTATGGTGATATGACGGAGGCGTGTGCCTGACATGTCACCATTTGTTATGTTATTGATGTATTGTAAGAATTGTGAGATTTAGACTGCATATGTGTATTAAACTGAAATGAACTTGTGGTCACGTGCTTGTCATCTGAATTGTTGAGGCTTGCAATGACTTGTTGGATGGAATATTTAAAACAGAATTAGTGATTGAGTTGTGTAATCATTTAGAATGACTCATTATATACCCTATGTGGTTACGTGATATCTATCATTTATTGATTATTGTGGAATAGGTGGATGTTTATAATGATGTATAGGTTGTAAAGAGTTGGTGAAATATTGATTGTGCAGCAAAGTCGAGTTACTGCCATGCAGTACTACTGCAGCAGGACTTATTCCACCACAGCGAGACCGTGGCAGCTGTCAAGCGACCGCTACTGCGATAGCCCAATCCAGTGAGCAGGCCTATTAGCACCTAAGTAGATTCAAATTCCTGAAATTTGCATGGTTATGTATGAATGATTTTCTGGACTTATTGCACATTGTTGTCAATATATATGTGTGTTATTATGTAAGGTCGGCCGATGATGTCTACCATTACAATGTTTTGTACTTACGCAACTTCTGCACTTCTTTTTTTGAGTGTAGAATCTGATCCCAAAATATCCTTTCAATGTCACCTTTAGAGCAGCAGTAGACTAATTGAAAGGTGAGCGAAACAGGATGTGTTGTTCTACTCCTTCTCTAAGGATGTCGCTTGTTCGGACATTTGTAGTTTATTTGTTTTTGGTTTAAATCAATCTTAGACATGTGAATAGGCGTCTAAAGTGCAATGACAATCAGGTTCTGCGAATATTTTGTAGGAGTTGGTTTTTGATTTCCTTAAGTCATTTTGATGAATTGTTAATTTATTTCCAAAGGTGTTGTAGTCTTTCTGAGTGTTGGGGAAATAGTTGGGATTGGTTGGTTCACCCACTAGGGATTTTTGTAGGTGACAATCACGACCGTTCGAATTGAGACTAGATGTCTGGATTTATGGAGTCCCTGCAAGTCATGAATGGAAAGGTAGAAAAAGAACCTCTAGCATGTATGTACATGTACTCATATTTGTGGCAGACGTACAAATATAAGAATGTGGTATGTGATATATCGACATGATTCAGGTATACGTTGAGATATACAGAGATGACATAAGATATACTGATGTGATACAAGTATGATACATGATGATATAGATATGGTACAGATGGGTACTGAGAGAGATGGATGAGGTTTGAATATGTACATGTATCCATGTCTCGAGGTGGACATGATTCCATCAAATTGATTTATTGTTTTATAGTTAATAAGTTACTTGTGTTGGCATGATTTTTGTTAAGGATTCATTATATATCAATATATTTACGCATATTTTATGATCAGTTGTGATGATTTGGCTGGGTATGATTTATTTGACTTAAGCTGGTGTTATCATTAGTTCCTCATGATGGACGTGCGTGTTAATAAGCTTCGTGCTGGGTTGGTCATTGATAAAGGTCAAACTCAAACTTCCTAACAGAGTATTAAGCAGACATTGTCAATAAAAAACTCAACTAAGAGGTTGGGATCGAACCCAGAGGGAATAGGGTAAGATCTAGACTAATTTCGGTAAGTGAACTTGTTGGTGAGTTATCTCCAATTTGGGGGTTTCTAGAAAACAATGAAAGAACAAAGATTATAATTAAGATTTAAATCAAGATTTGAAAACAACTAGGGTAGGTGTTCCCCATGGGCTCATAACTACTTCGGGTATACACAAGTGATCAATCTCAATGCTTACTTGTAGAACTATTAACAAAGGTTCATCCAAATGACTGGTTTGTCCCTGTTGGATGGAAATAGTCAATCACCGCGTAAGGTCTCATGAGTGATTTCAAACTAACTGTTATCAATATGTTCCAAATTTAACTATCTTGTGACCACAACGCAAGTTAATACAATGATCATAAAGATCAAGGCTTTGTTGTAATTCTCTTTTCCTAATCTTTAGTTCTCTAGGTTCAAGCAAGTAAAAAATTAGGGCAAGTCCTAACATTGTACACCATTAAGAAACGTTTAAACATGAAGAAAATACAATACAAACATGTCGCATTGGTTTTAAATCACTTTTGTGCAACCCTAGTTTGTTAATCCACCATGGTTCCCACAACCCCTAGTTGTGGAGGATAGCCTTTCGTGGTTGTAAAATTGTAATTCGCATGCATAGACAAACACATAATTAAATACTTACAGCAACAATTGGAAGGAAATCAATTTTTTTAAGAACAACCACAAGAACAATGTAAGAAATAAAGAATTTGATCCCAAGAATTCCTCCTCAACACTTGATAAAAATTCACAAAAATAACTATTCACACATCTCTAACTCAACTCTGTCCTCCCCTCGCTAAAATAAAACATAAAGGAAATTTATACAAACATTAGAAACCTTTTCATAAGCTAACAGGGAGTTTTCCAGATCTGGTGCCGACTGTGCCACGATTTGTTCTACAACCCGTAGCAGGATTTTGTGGGTCATACCTACTTTCCATTAGTTCTTGGCTTCTACAGATTTGGCTAAGTGTTGGCATGTTGATATGACTCATACCTTCATTCTATGAGTCGTACATTGCTTTCGTGGTTTGGCCCTGAGAACTGTGACATCTTCTGGAATTCTTCATGATTGTTGTGCTATGACTCGTACCTTCTTGCCATAACTCGTACTATCTGTAGTTCTTGAAGTTCTGCCAAGTACTGAAAATCTTCTGAAATTTAGCACAGCTCTTGGTACAATTCGTGCATTGGTGGCAAGGTTCGTGAGTCCATCCATTCTAGGATTCTGCTTTTGTGCAATTTCTTTTGGACATTTCCACGACTCTAGTTACAACTCATACCATTGTGGTACGGCTCGTACTGAGAGTCTTAGGTTGCCTTCTTTCCAATCCAGTTACAACTCATACTCACATATATAGCAAAATATATGTCATGGGACTAAACAAGCGAGACTCTCACTCTCACAAGAAGTTCCAAATACTGTATATTGGATACCATAGGCTTACCCTTATTTTCTTTAATTCGGTCTGTTAGATGGTTAGGTTAGGATCACTATATGACTTGCTTTGGCTTGTAATGTAGGCTTTCAGGCTCGGTAAGGTAGATATGAAATCTTTTGAGTGACTAAACCCTTCCTTAGCACTACATACATGTGGCTCCATTCTTCTCCTTTTTCTTTTAACTTTTTCTACCCTTTTTACTTTTTCCACTTTTTCCTCCCTTTTCACCATTTTTTATACACTTGTATGAGTGTGGTGTGTTTTCAAAATTTTCATTCATCATTAACTTTTTGATTTTTTTTTAAAATTTTTCTTTCTTTTTCTTTTTCTTTTGTCACACCACACTTTATTTTTTCACCTTTTTTCTTTTCTCTTATTTTTTCACCTTCCCATTATTTATGCACCCCTACTTTAGCCACCCTCAACTTAGGCGTTTTGCCTACATTGAGGTTCACAATGTGCAAGAAGGGACCAAGGCCAAAACAGGTTCATTATAAAAATGGGTACAGATAATTGGTTGATCAAAGAAAAATGATCTATTCAAGGCTCCAAAATTTGGATCAAGGGAATCATATGATTTCGATAGGGTTGTTTAGGATAAAAATGGGCTCAACAAAAAGGTTTTATGATCTTTTCCTAACCAACCATCCTAAAACCTATGCAAAGACCAACCAGACAAGTTCTAGATCCTCTACATAGTATTGAACTAGGTATCAGACCTCACTCACTCATGGTACATGATTCATATTCAATCTACCTTCTCATTTTATTCTTGGATTTTGTATATTCAATCTACCTTCTCATTTTATTCTTGGATTAACAACAGCTGCACATGCTAATATGTTAAATGACACAAAAAGATAAATAGAAATCATGCTTTGCAATCAACAAGTACATAGCTAACCCTCAAAAATTTTTTAAATAGGGTCAAATTTTCAGAACTTCAAAACTAGTGCAACTTATTGACCGAGTACTCCTAAGTTTGTTTCTAAATAAACAAGAATACAAAAATAAAATAAAATCTCAAACATGTCGATTCTACTAAATAGCATGTCTGATGGAAAAGAAACACAGCAAGAAAAACCTCGGATGAATCAAAATCCCAAAAAAATACAAGTACACCCCCTCCCCTTTTTAAAAAGAATGTTTTGTCCCCGAAGCATAGAATTTAAGCATAGAGGGAAGGGAACATACCTACGGCTCTCTAAGCGCTCCTATCATCCTATGGAGGAGGTGCCTCCGCTGCAATCGTGGCACTGACGGTGGCCAGTGCACTCAGTGGTGGATCAACAGGGGGAGTGGCTACCCCCTCAATAGTCTCGGCTGTCTTTGTGGCCTCTGGAATGGTTGGGGCTAAATGTGGCTCGCCTAAAGTTCCCTGCCACTAGCAAGCTTATTCTGGGCCATGGTGGAGCTACCTGCTCCTCTAGCTCGTTCCTGCAGCTCTGATAAGTGTGCACCATGAGTCTGCAGGCTCTCTACTCGTGCCCTCTTACATTCCCTTTTCTCTCTCTTCTTTCTCTTTCTAGAGGTCTCATCTCCAACATCCTCAGAGACCCTCTTCTTCTGTTTAGGTTTTGCTGCTGTTGTGGGGTCCTGGTAGGCCGCCAGATCAAGCTCCTTATTTATATCTACATCAAGGTCAGGAAGAGTGGGGGCTGCCATGACTGCCTGCTGTCGTGATGATAGCTTGGTCACATGGCTCCTAAGAGCCCCCAACTCCTCATGGATCCTTCTTGTATCCGTCTGCTCAACCATGCGCATATTGAATCGACTCTCAAATCTGTCAAGCTAAGAATGCAAGGCCTGTGCAGTTGTCTCAATCTCGGCTTTCACCCAGGGCTTGACATTCTCCATCATTGATTATATCTTTCTTTTGACCATGATCAGTCTTTTGGCCAACTTCTGGAGAAAATCCTAGAGCACTAGGACGTATCTTGTTGGGATCTAACTGGGGAGGCTGGTGTGTGGTGCAGCAGAAGTGCTGGGAGCTGGATCTAAATAACTGACATCTATAGCCAGTGTCTCGCCCTTCTCCTGTGAGGTGGGGCAATTCACCTATGCTCCCCCAATAGGTCAAGTCAGTGGAATGGCAGTGGATGGTCGAGCTTCACTCACCGGGTTCATTTCATCCCAGATCAAGTCAATATATGTTATCCGTTGTCCTCTAATCAATCGCTCCTCACCCCGGCGCACTGTGATGCATGCCTTTCTGCATAATTTGAAGACAAGGCTCGGCAATAGGATAGTATTGCTCAATCCCATGGCCCAATCTCGCACATCCTCTACAATGACCCTCGGAAGGTTTATGGGATATCTGGACATGATAGATGCCACCAGAGCTACTCTATCCGCACTGAAGGTATTGTCATTGAACGTTGGTGCCAATTGAGGGTGCACTAACATCCAGCAGGCCTTTGCTATAAATTTGAGAGAATTCTTCGTAACTTGCTTTCCACTAATGACCCACTCTGCTTCCTCTTTTCCATAAGTAATAGTGCCGGAAAACCACTGTATCTGCCTCCTCCACCTTGTACTCATATTCTGGCATAGCATGTGGAGCTATAAACTGGGGCCCATATAGTATCCGAGCAATGGTGCGCTCGGATATGTCGACCTCTTAGCCTCTGACCAGGACGCTTTTCAGTTTGGGCTGATCTTTCAACTTTTGCCCCTCTTTGGTCATCTGCATCATAGTTGCTAAATAGTTGGCGTATAATTCCAGGACAATCTAGAGTGTACTTGATTAGATCCTTGCCCATCCACTCGAAGCCGTAGAAACTGAATATCTGCTTCATCTCCTCCACCATGTTCAATGAATTTGTGAGGATCCGCATCTCTTCTTGAATGTTGCACCTAGGTTTGTTTTCGACAGTGAGAACAATGCACTACTTATATATCTCCTTATCTCCTGGAACTCTCCACCGAATAGTATGGTTCTCCCTAGGCAGAGTCTGCTCCTGCTAAGCATTTGGTGCCTCCTTCTTTAAACCAGCACCGCTACCTATCTCTATGGATTGGGTCTGCTTGGACCCGTCTTCTGCATTAGAGTCACTTGCTGACTCTTGAGCTCTTTCCTCATCTCCCTCCTCAGACTGGGCAGCTCTGGTAGATGTGGCAGTGGCCGCCACGACTTGGGCTTTGACCCTTGCCTTAGTGGTTTGGCTTCCATTAGTGTCCGATGATCGACCCTATACTCCTCTACTGAACCACTAGGAGAACTACTTTCTTGATCATATTTGGAGGTTTCATCAGGTAGAGTCCTCCGTGTAGTTTCCTTTGATGCTTTGCACTTCATCGTCATTGTACCTATAGAGCTAGAGGGTCAGAATTCCATAACTAAGAAAAAGAAAGCAAGAACTAAGTACTCTAAAGTTTATCACGGGTCAATAGTATGGGTCATACCTTGGAGGTATGATTCATATTGAGACCCGTAATGTCTCAGATCAGTGCTACGCCTTTGCGGTATGACTCGTACTGTGGAGGTACAGTCCGTACCATGAGTCGTATAAGGATACCCCTGGTCACCAATTTTATTTAATTTTTCCATGACTCAAGGTATGAACCGTAAGTCGATACCAAGATTCTTAGGATGGATTGTACTGTCACTTGTAGACTTGATCCTTTCTAGATTTTTGGCATGACTGCCAGGTACGACTCATAGTAGTAAACCACGAGCCATAATAGGATTTGTACCTTGTGTATTTTCAAATTTGGCTTGGGACAGTCTCAACAAGCCATCCTATGAGTCGTAGTGTGTGCCCACGAGTCGTAAGAAGGCTTGTGAAGCCAGCCCCAACCTCAATTTTGGTTCAGTTTATAGGGAGTTCTATTTTATAGTTTGGGTACTAAGAATTCCCAGGTCTAGGCATGTAATTTAACCCATTTGACAACCACTCATTCCTCCCTTTCTTAATCACTACCCATAGCTTAATTTTTAATGGATCAATGCACAATTTCATCAAATACGACTTCTTTCCCAGTCACACAAGGCTCAGTCACACCCCTAGTCATTGTCTTTTTCGAATTTTTCAAGGAACACAAGAACTCATAAGGGGTTTAGCATAGTTACATCAAGCATACATGTTTTATCAAATTCAAAGAAATATATTTACTTGATAATTGCTTACTTTGACTGGCAGTCAGAAATTAAGGGTTGGAAGTTGGGTTTCTTGGTGTTGACTGAGAAAGAACTTGCTCGATTGATATTTGATTTTGTGTTACGAGTGTGAGAGAGTCATGAGTTTGGGTTGTGGCTTCAATTTTAAGAGCATAGGAGAAGGGTATAGTTTGTTTTGAGTTTAAATAGGTTATAGGGAAGATTTGAAAAATTTGGGATGAGTCTGGTATTTTTAGAATTTTTAACCCACCACGACTTGTCCCTTGGACCCGTAATAGAGAGATTGAAAAACGTACCTCTTGACCTATGAGCGCATCCCATGACTCGTACAACAGGGGTACGATTCGTACAATGACTCATAGGTCTTTGCTATTTACTGTGGTCCACGCCTTGCATAGAATATAGGCATAACAAGTACTACGATACGTACAATTAAGTTATGAGTCGTAGGACTAATTGTACCCTAAACTCATGCACTCTGATACTCACCATGACTCGTGCTATGACTCGTACAACCCTCTCATGGGTCATACTGAGAACCGTAGCACCTACCTCTTTAGCAATTTTTCTGCTACCCATTTTTGTTTTCCCTGCACAGAAAAAATCATTAGTTAATTCACTTGGGTTGCCTCACAAGAAGCAATTCATTTAACGTTGCATCACAATGCAGGTGGGTCGGTTACTCAGAATTCACCAAGAAACCACTTGGGTTGCCTCCCAAAAAGAGCCTAATTTAACATCGCGGCACGACGCAAGTCTCTTGACTACTCAGACTTCTTCAAGGAACTCAGATTCATATTCTATCACTGAGACCACTCTATATTCCTTCGGTTGCTAATGTGCCATAATTTTACGGCACTTTCGATGCTTAAAACCAAGAAACTACGCACATTTCAGGTATGTTTATGTAGGTATGATGCATTTTGTGTTGGATATTGCAGGAAAATAGGTTCGGAAGTGAAATGGGCGAACTAGGGCTTAAAACAACTGAAAGGGAGGCTGCTAGTCATGCCACGAGTCGTCGTCACTGTGCACAACTCATTGCCAAGGCTGTGGGATAGGTTTAAACTTTTGAAGCTAAAAGAACAGTGCACCTCATGTACTGAAGGCATGACTCATTAAATCTGGTAACAAGTCATGAAACCATTAGTGAAGATTGGAAGAAAGATGCCTGAAGAAATAACCAGTGAAGTTAACGGATGACATCACGAGTTGTTGGCTGACTAAATGACTCATTGGCAGATCACTGGAAGGAACCGTAGGGTGCACTGGAAGAAGCTAGACCATGAGAGGCCTAACGACTCATGCCCAGACACGAGTCGTTTGGTGACCCGTTGCCACGATTTGGCCTAATGTATAGGACGACTGTGCTTGACAGATCATGACTCATTTGCAATGCTAACGAGTCATTACCTAGCCCGTGACCACTGATGACCTGAGTTCCAGTTTTAATTAGGAAAAGGTTTCTTTGAAACTATCAATACCTTATTTTAGGTATATTTTCGAGAACAGTTTATTATTCTAGTTTTTACGTATATTTTTGTGTTGTGTACTATTATTCTTGGTTTAAGATACAAAGTTTACAATTTTGTTCTTGATTTTGAGGATCAAAAGCAACATTGGAATTTGTTCATCAGTTTTGGAGTTATATTTAATTCACTTGGTTTTCTTCTACAAATCTCTGTAAGTTGCAATTATGAATTATTCTTTATTTTGTGATTGTGATCATACAAACATGAGTAGATAAACCTATAATTAGGGTTGTGGGAACCATGATGAATTTACACACATAGGTAAAAATACTTAGTGATTCTTGAATGGAGTTTATGCATGTATTGTTTCTCTCTTCATTTTAAGTGATTCTTAACAGTTGCAAACGTTAAATATTGTCTTATTCTTATTCACCAGACCAATGGGATAATGAATGGGAAAAAGTGTTTAACAACGGAGATTTGAGGCTATCAACCCTCATCTAATAGATAGACCTTGTCCAGGAATAGCTAATCTGATATTAAGGGTAAGGGTTAGTTAAGCATACACCCGTATACGGACCAAGTTGCGTGGCGATAATCATCTAGGTAGGGGACCAACCATTTAGGTGAATTTAACTTACCAATATTGCATGTTGAACACATGAATAGATCATAAGTATAAAACCTTGTGCTATGAAGTCATGGGGAACACAATCCTAGCCACCTTGTTAATTGAATACAACCAAAATTGACGGAATCATCTTTTAGTTTCTACTTTTGTTCATTATTTTATTTTTCAAAACATCCCCCATAGGAAATAAGTAAGCTGATAGTAATAGCTATTCACATTAACTTAAGTTCTTTCCATATTCCCTGTGGGATCGACCTCAACCTCTCAGTTGGATTCTATATTTGACATCGACCGCTTTATATCTCAATTATGAGGTGTAATTTGGGCGACGCCAAATTTTGGCATCGTTGCCGGCGAATATGGCTAAGGCTTTAGTTAATTGTTTTTGCTTTTCTGTTGGTTCTTATTTCCTTTTTATTTTTCTTTTGTTGTTTTTGTTTTAACAGGTTTTAGGTTCGTGCATGACCAATACTAGGAGCCAAGGAAAATCCTTTGTTCCAACTGATCATGAACTTGAGAAGACACTAAGGACTCTAAGAAGAATGGCCAACCTACAACAATAGGAGACAGTGGACCAAGCCACAGCGAGAATGTTGGTTGAGGAGCAAGCTCGGGCTAGAGATCGTGAGTTAGCTAGAGAAACGTCGAGCTGCCGAAGAAGAACAAGATAGAAGGCATAGAGGTCCAGAACAACAGAGACATCAGTATTTAGATGAGGAGGATGACGCTGATATGTACGAAGCCGGTGCCACTGGAGCTATTGTCCCTCCCCCTTTGTCTTCCAGGGAAAAGTTTGATGTTACCAGTGCTATGATCCAACTGCTCAACATGAAGGGAATATTTGCGGGTCATGCAACTGATGATGCCCATACTCACTTGACAAATTTCATGGTTATCTGCAAGCCATACAAACAACCAGGAGTGAGCCAAGATGCAATCAGACTAAGGTTATTTCCCTTTTCACTAGGGAGTGAGGCAATGATGTGGTTGGCTGAGCTGCCAAATGATTCTATCACTACATGGGGGGAGCTTAAGAGAGCTTTTCTTGAAAGATTCTTCCCACCTTCCAAAGCATTATAGCTAAAAGATGAGATATATAACTTCAGGAAATTGAATTTAGAGGCACTTCACAAGACATGGCTGCATTTCAACAAGAAGCTCAAAAAGGGTGCCCAACCATATGATTCCAGATAATACATGATTGGAGATCTTCTATAGGTCTCTGAATGCTAACACCAAAGCGGTGGCTGATACCATCTCTGGAGGAACCTTTATGAGTCACACCTATGCGGAATCTGCTGAGTTACTTGACTGAATCACCAAACCAACCGCGCTTAGCACACAAGAGAGTCAGAGATTCCGGCTGGTTCTTATGCGGCAGGTATGTCTACAGAATAGAGAAGAAAGGATGAAGAAAGAGATCAAGATATTGTTGAGATAAAGACCACTATGGGGTTGCTTGCTAAGCATCTAATGGGAGCCAGAGCTGAGAAATTTAATGTTGTGGGTTCTCAGAGCAAGGCCCCGAGAAATGATGGAGGTGAATCTGAATCTGAGGAGGGAGCTAACTACCTGAATGATCAAAGGGCAGGTTTTCGGACCAACACCCAAGGGTCTAACCAAGACTTTTGGCGTCAAGGTCAAGGTAACCAAGGTCAGAACTTTTACAAGGATAAATATTAAAACCAAGGCCAGTACAGAGACAATGGAGACTGGAAGAAGTGCGAGGAGTATAAGAATGATAGAAGCGGTCTATATGTTCCTCCAAGGAACCGTGAGCCAGAGTCTAGTGGTTCAAGGATTGAAAACATGTTTTCCAAGGTACTTAAGCAGATGGAGACAAAGATAGCCATTTTAAGGAGCTCTACGCTGATATTTCTGGTATGAACCAAAAGGTGGAATCACATGTCGTGGCCATTAAATAGATTGAGCAGAAGCTAAGTTAGATATCTTCTACAATGAATCAGAGGCAAAAAGGCACACTTCCCAGTAACACAGTGCAAATCTTAAAAATGACAATCATTGCATGGCGGTCACTACTAGGAGTTGGAAGGGGACAGTTGATCCTCCTAGGTCGGTTGTGATTGATGAAACAGAAGAGCCCATATCGATTAATGATGATAGGATAGAAGATTCTGAGGATCCAACGTTGGTTGGAGATTTAGTGGTAAAGATGGCTCCTAGTAATGCAAAGGAGCATAGATCTGGCAATGAGAAGGAGAAGGAGACACAACAAAAGTTCACACCGATCCCTAGACCTCCTCCTCCTTTTCTACAGCAGTTGAAGAAAAAGGTCGAAGATGGGAAGTATCACAAGTTCATCTCCATGTTGAAGCAATTGTCCATGAACATCCCATTAGTTGAGGCACTTGAGCAGATGCCTGGCTATGCAAATTCATGAAGGACCTAGTCACTAGAAAGAGGACTGTGAGTTTCGAACTTGTAGACAATTTTCACCATTGTAGTGCAATAGCATCTCGTTCTATTATTAAGAAAAAGGAGGACACTGGGGCATTCACCATACCATGCACTATTGGAGCCTTTAATTTTTATAAGGTATTATGTGATCTTGGTGCTAGTATTAATTTGATTCCATTAGCATTTTTCAGACAATTGGGCTTTGGAGCCCCTAAACCGACTACAATGCGACTTTTGATGGTAGATAGTACGGTGAAGAATCTGGTGGGAATTCTATATGATGTTCTAGTGAAGGTGGAGTCCTTCATATTTCCAGCCGATTTTGTCATCCTGGACTATGAAGTTTATTTTGAGGTCCCTATTATCTTGAGGCGACCATTCCTCGCCACCGGATGTGCTCTTGTAGATATGGAGATTGGACAACTTAAATTCCGGTTGAACAATGAGGAAGTGACATTCAATGTATGCAGATCCATGAAGCAACCAAGTGATATGAGGGTGATCTCCGTAACTGATGTAGTGGAACTTAAGTTCCCAATTCTGCCTATGGAGGAGTTATTGATTCTTGATGAATTAGCAGTAGTTTTGATGGATATTGGTGCTGAGGAGATCCATGGGAGTGAGGAGATTGTTAATGCATTTGCTGGAATGGGTTCATACATTTATTCTCCAAAAAAGATTGATCTAGACTTAAAGAATCAGGTGACCCACCAGCCAAGCCATCTATTGAGGAGCCTCTATTATTGGAGCTCAAGGCACTCCTGTCTAATTTGCAGTATGTATTTTTGGGAGTGGGTAACACTTTACCGATCATTATTGCAGCTGAATTGGAGGAATGGAAAGTGGAGGCTTTGGTCTCCATTTTAAAGAGATATAAAAAAGCTATCGGGTGGACCATTGAAGATATTATTGGAATCCCAGCAAGAATTTGCACTCACAAGATCCAACTAGAGCCAGATTATATTATGAGTATTGAGCATCAGCGTAGGTTAAACCCACTTGTGCAAGAGGAGGTCAAGAAGGAAATCATCAATTGGTTGGATGCAGGTGTGGTTTATCCTGTTGCAGACAGTAAATGGGTGAGCCCAATCCAATGTGTATCAAAAAATGGAGGAATCACGGTGGTCCCAAATGCTAACAATTAGCTCATTCCTCTAAGACCAGTCACCGGTTGGAGAGTATGCATGGATTACAGGAAGTTGAGAGGTTGGACGCAAAAATATCACTTTCCGATGCCATTCATGGACCAGATGTTAGACAGACTTGCAGGCAAAGGATGGTACTGCTTCCTTGACGGTTATTCAGGGTACAATCAAATTTCTATAGCCCCCGAAGACCAAGAGAAGACCACATTCACATGCCCTTATGGTACATTTGCTTTTAAGAGGATATCGTTCGTGTTATGTAATGCACCCACCACTTTTCAACGTTGCATGATGTCCATATTTTTTCACATGGTGGAAGACATCATTGAAGTCTTTATGTATCACTTTTCGTGGGTGGGAGATTCATTCAATGATTGTTTGGCTCATCTGAGCAAGGTGCTGCAGAGATGTGAAGAGACCAACTTGGTGCTTAACTGGGAAAAGTGCCATTTCATGGTCAAGGAAGGTATAGTGCTCGGCCACAGGATTTCTTGTAAGGGTATTGAGGTTGATAGAGTTAAGATTGATGTTATTGCCAATTTACCACCTCCAATTTCTGTCAAAGGTGTTCGATGTTTTCTAGGTCATGCAGGATTTTATAGAAGATTCATCAAGGACTTCTCGAAGATTGCACATCCTTTGTGTAAATTCCTTGAGAAAGAGGTAAAGTTTGTTTTTCATGAGGCATGTCTGAAGGATTTTGAATGCCTTGAAGAGAGATTGACCACTGCCCCTATTATAGTGGCACCTGACTGGTCTTTGCCTTTTGAGGTTATGTGTGATGCTAGCGGTGTGGAGTTAGGAGCTGTGTGTTCAGTGCTATGGTGACTACATGCAAGTGCACGTGGTCGAACAAGTAGTAAAGTGGCTTATTTCAAGCCAAGTATCGATCCCACATGGACTGAACTACGGTATTAATTAACTTAAGCATCAGTGAACTCTATCTTTATGAATGCAGACAACCAAATAAATAATGTTTTGAGAGTTAAAGTTTACTACGTGATAAAAATTTAAGTTAAGATTATAATTTGAGTCAGAACAATAGCGATGAGCAAGCTGAGGTTAAAGCAAACATGCAGAGAAGCAACTTATCAATTCAATTTAGCTAATCTTTTCTTCAGTTGCTAGTCAAGAATTATTGCCTATGGATTGGATCTTTCGACTCCTATCCAATTTAAGAATCATGAACCTTAATCTACATTTCTGTGATAAAAGAATTTCATGCTCTAGCCATACATAACAGATTCCTTAATTGACTAACAAGACTTTCAGATATATTTCTATTCTGAATCTTTTCTCAAGTTTTTTTACAGCTAAGAAAAGATCATATTCTACCAATTCACATCTATCCAATTTCTTTCCTTTTCAAAATCAAAATTGGATTTCTAGATATACATTAACATTGGCCAAACATTAATGCAGTAAAAACAAGAATTGATAGAACAACCATTGAAGAAAAGATGAAAACTGAAAGGATCAACAATTACATTCCACTACAATTGTTCTTAACCTCAGCAAGAAGTGAATTTAGCCACTCATTTGTGAATTAAACATCCTAAAATAAGTAGAATTCATACAAACAATTGAGATTAAAGAGAAAGAGAAAGAGAAGAACCCTAGAATTTTCATCCTCTCAACTGCCTGTAACCCACATTCTTGCTCAACCAAGTCAGAATGTTTAAAATAAAACCTAAGTGTGCTATTTTTACTCTTGAGAATTTTTCCCAGAATAACAAGCAACGCGACACGTAGTGTATCGCAGAGCACTCCCTCCGTGCCACAGGGGTATCGTGGACCCTCACATGAATTCGGCTACCAGGCAAATGCACCTCAACATGGCACGGCTTGCATCGCGGAGTCTTGCCTCCGTGCCACGGTGCTATCGCGCACCTTCACTGGAACTTGAGGTTCTAGGTAATTACACTCAACGTGACACAGAGTGCATCACGGAGCACTGCCTCCGTGTCACGGAGGTAATGCGAGCCTCCACTGGAATTTGGCAAAATTAATTCATCCGAGGCAGAATGCCTCCGCGATGGCAGTGTGACACGACTCCATCGCGGAGCCCTTATTTTTGCTGCTCTCCCATGTCATTTTCCACTCCTTGTTTCCAAGTCCATTCCCGATCTTCACCAACATGTATATTATCTTCCCAAAATTTCCTTTTACCTGCAAAATAACACTAATCATGTTGGTTAGTATAAATTCACATTAACTAAAAATCACATGAGAATATACATAACGATATATAAACAAGTCGAAATGAAGCATTTGAGTATCACTTGGGCATGCAATTCTGCCCAAGATCACTTACCCCACACTTAAAACCTTATTCGTCCTCGAACAATACTCTTACATCTCATGCAATTGACACCCACACATAGATAATTTGGCTCGACAAGCTACGGCTATACCGATTATTTAATATAGCAAATCATCAAGAAAACATGCATGGTCTCATCAACACAATGAAGTACACCACATTAAGACCTCCTAAACTCAAGAATCGATTCTCGATCTTGGCGAACTCGTGCAAATCAACTGATCAAGACATCCGACATGAAATTTAATCTCTCTTCAAGCATGTTCCCTCACAACACAAGAGAATTACCCCATTTGCCATCATATGATTTCCAAAGCACTACATGTAGAGGTAAATGAATACGATTTCGCTCTCTCTCCCAAAGAATACACATGCATCATGTCATGAACCATAGGCTTGCCTCTAGTGTATTACTCCACTAATATAAGGACGCGTGATGTAAGATCACGTAGGACTTAATGGGTTGTAATGTAAGCTAAGGAACTAGTAAATACTGGGCTAACCAATAATAGCACTAGCTTCCTTAAGCGCTTTTCAATACATCCCACCTTCACTGCGGGCATTGTTTCTTCCTCCATCCTCTCATTCTTGAAATTTTTCTTTTTTTTTGTTCCAATTTCTTTAAGCACACTCGACTTACTAGCAAAGATTAGTCATGCATCTTTATTTTTTTTAAATTTCAACAAGTGCACCTTTGACCTTTTCTTTAATTTTCACCACTTCTGTTTTCCTTCCTTTTCACAATTCTTACTCCTTTACACTGTGGGAAAATTATTTTTCTCGAGCGCTTAAGAGTTATGGATCAAATTCATGGCTAATGAAAAGAAGGGATTAATCTCGGTTTGTACCTCTTAAAAGAAATAAAAAAGGCTAAAGGCTCAATGGGGCTAACTAGGATATACATTCAAGGTAGGTATGATCAGGGAGAAACTTTCGGTTTATTCAAAGAAACGCCTACATCCTTTCCTACAATACACATTCTTCATTTCGTTTAGTACACACACCAGACAAGTTCTAGACACTTCACAATAGCATGGAATAATCGAAACCTCACCTCGAACTCATTTCACATGCTCAACTCAAGACATATTAACATACTCTTTAATCAGCTAATTACAAGAATTTACTATTAAGCCTCGATCACACCGAATCGAACTCTATGGCCTAGGTATCTAAACATGTTTACACATTTTCATGCTTTCATACGAGTCACCTTTGCATCTTAATATCATGTACAACACGTAACAAGAATTCTGAACCATGGAGTCGCGACACGTTTGGGAAACAAACAGAAGAAAGAAAAGAAAGAAAAAAAACTACTCCTATTGACTACATTTCCCTTAAGACAGTTGTCATCCATCCATCATAGGGAACGGTCTCTATCTACGACTTTGGTTCAATGGGACTATTCTCGGTAAAAGCACCAAAAACAAAGGCCGAGAAACCCAACATAAAAGAAATTTAACAAAAAAATTTTGATAGAAAAAGATAAAAATTATAATATGAAAAACATTTACACAACACAACCAACAGTAGCTCAACACAACACACAACAGCTCAACATTCATTACAACACCAAATTAATTACAGAACACACAACACAGAGTCGCAAGGTCACATTTAGCACAGGCACAACAGAAAAACAAAACATAAACAAAGCAGCTGGCACCTACTACTCCCACCCCACACTTAAACCGAACACTGTTCCCAGTGTTCACATAATTTCAACATATCACAAAGGTTGGGTGGTGAAACTCCCTGATCAATTGAAGTATTCAACTTCTTCATCAAGCGTCGTTGCTTCGTCTCCCATATCAGAATCGCCCCCGCCGTCCTCGTTTGACTCAACATCTGAGTCCTCCTGGTGTGTCTCCTCATCGGTAGAGACATCGTCATCTATGGGCTCCACAAATGTGGGCCCCACTCTGCACAGAGCCTGGGCATTCTCATCGAAAGGGTAGTCCAACTCGAGCTGCCAAATCTCATCCTCTTTTGCCGGCCTCCCGCCTATGCGCAACTGCAACATCTACATTCTGTACATGCGAGCCATGTACTGATCATCCTGAGCATGTTGCTCGGCTAGTGTGAGCACCGGCCCATAAGTAGTGTCAGGTGCCTTGGTTTTAGTGACATCCAAGGCACGCCTGTCGGTCTGTGGGATGTAGTCCAGGGCCTCCTTCTCAATATCATGGCCCCTTAGGAACATGGTAAGCAGACCACCGAACCCGTATCTATGCCCCTGATGCAGTCGGGCTCTCTTCATGGCGGAGATGATTACCACCCCAACATTTATTTCCAGTCCCTTCATCAGGGCATACACCATGCACACTCTATCCCAGGTGACATCTGTCATGTGCACCCCTGAGATCAGGCAGGGACACACAATCTTCAACCAAATCCGGGCTTCCCAATTCATCTGAGAGTAAGACAATGTTTGATGGTAGCCCCTCTCCTTGTGCCTACCCCACCTGGCTGTCGATCGGGCTCCACATAAGGTGCTTCTGTGTCCTCATAGGGTGGAGTGATGTTTAGCTGCCAGAGTACATGAGCGTCTGTGTCCCGCGCCCCCAGGATTGCATTCAAGTGATGGGGCTCAAAAGTGACAACCTACCCCCTGATTTTGACGGTGTGACTGCGTAAGGTCGGGTTCCAGTTGGCATAGACTCCCAGATAAGATGGAGATTGCACTCCTTGGTCTCTTCAAAGATGTTAAGCCCAGCGGTGTCAATCCTATGTACAATCCGCGGGAATTCATGTGCCAGCGGCTCCCATGCTATTTGCTCCTCCGGGAAGTATTTGGTTTCTTTATGTTTAGCATACCACTTCTTCCCCTCATCAGTCACCCATCTGGTTCCGTATTGTCGGTGTTGGCCTCTAGGAACCGCTGGTGCTGCTGGAACTGTTGTTCCCAATCTGACCCTTTTTCTGTTGGCGCCCGATGTGGATACGCCCTTGCCCTTGTCTTGTCTGCCTGACATTGTTCCTGTACATTCAAACATACAGTCCCAATGTTATTCAAGTCATAATCAGCTACAACTAAGGTTGGGTGGAATTGGGGCACCCCACACTTAGTCTTTAGCCGCAATCAAAACAATTCGACAAGACATTCATGCTTTTGCCATTCTTATCATTCAACATGCTTAGTGAATTTACATAAGTCGATGGAACAATTACTATGTACTACTCAGACTTCGTATGATGAATACAAACTTCTTCATCGATTCAATTGCATCATCATAGCACTTAGCAATTTTTCAATAACCTATGTAATTCTCCTATTGCATTTTCCCGAAAATCCCTCTTCTAACTTAGCATATTCAACATCAATCACAATATATTTCACTTCACCCAACATGCACAACCCAATTTTTTTTAACATTTAAAAGAATTTAGTCATCTTGCTATTCCATCATCAACCCTAGCTATCAATTTCGCAAGAATTTCAATCACACATGCAATCATTGAGTTCATATACTCACAACGATACTATGAACATCATTCAATCATAACTCAAGTAAATTCAAGCTCATTTCTCACTTAGGGCAAGGTTCAATCACCAAACATGTTCAAGAATTGAAAATTTGAGAAAAAATGAGGTAGAGTTCAAGAACATACCTTTAATTTGATGAAATCAAAGAAAACTTGAAGGAATTCGATCCTTAGGTCCATGTCACATTGGGGGAGAAGGGGATTTTGGGTGTGGGTCGCGAAGGGGATGGGAAAGTGGGAAGAAATTTAAAGAAATTGGGGTTTAAAAGTTAATTTTCACACGGGTTACCCGGTGACCCGGTGTGACCCGACGTGAAATAACACTCAACATGTTACAGAGTGCAATGCAGAGCACTGCCTCCGTGACACGGAGCCATCGCGCCAGTGTTCTGTATTTTAAAAAAATCTGAAATAGGCCTCAACGTGTCACGGAGGGTAATGTGGAGGCCCTCCTCCGTGACACGGAGCCATTGTGCAGGCTCACTGTAATGTGCCAATTTTTATTTTCTCGCCTCGATTTTTTTTCCTTTGCGCTTCTTTGCATTTTTGCCCTCCGTTCCACCTGAAAATCATTTCACCACAAGAAATTGGTTAGAATTCATAGGTTTCAACGCAAAAATTTTTATTTTTGTTTTTCTTTGTTTTTCTCTTTTATATATATATATATTTCAAATAGTTCTACTCGTCTATTACAACACATTCACGGGTTGCCTCCCGTGCAGCGCCTGATTTACCGTCTCGGCTCGACGTCATTCATGCTCAATTATCCTCTAGAGTGATGGACGTCTTCTCTCTAATGACGTCCTCACCCCAATAATGCTTACATCGTTTCCCACTTACTAAAAATGTGGCACTTCTATCTTCTTGCCACAACTCCACTGCCCCATGTGGGGTCATTCTCACCACTTCAAACGGCCCTGACCATTTGGACCGCAATTTGCCTGGAAAAAGCGTCAGTCTCGAATTAAATAGCAACACCTTCTGCCCTGGCTCAAGGATCCGATGCACTATATTCCTATCGTGCCACCTCTTCGTTTTCTCCTTGTAGCATTTGGCACTTTCATAAGCATGCCATCGAAACTCATCAAGTTCGCTGAGTTGCATCAGCCTCTTCTTTCCTGCTAGCTCCGGGTCCATGTTCAACTTTCTCACGACCCAAAAAGCTCGATCTTCTAGCTCCACAGGCAGATGACACGCCTTTCCATAGACCAATCTGTGCGGAGAAGTCCCAATGGGCGTCTTGTACGCAGTTCTATAAGCCCACAACACATCATCAAGTTTTCTTGACCAATCAATTCGTTGTGCATTCACTGTCTTCTGTAGAATCTACTTTATCTCTCTATTCAACACCTTCACTTGCCCACTAGTTTGGGGATGATACGTTGTTGCTACCTTGTGGCGCACCCCATACTTAGCTAGCAAATTCTTGAAACTTGCATTTACAAAATGAGCCCCTCCATCACTGATAATGGATCGGGGTGTCCCAAACCTGGTGAAAATATACTTTTTCACAAATTTTGTTACCACCTTGTTGTCATTCCTGGGGAAAGCTGTTGCTTCAACCCACTTGGATACATAATCAACAGCTACCAAGATGTAACGATTACCAAATGATGGTGGGAACGGGCCCATGAAATCTATTCCCCATACATCAAAGATCTCCACTTCTAATATCTGCTACAGTGGCATCTCCTGCCTTCTACCAATTGTGCCTGTTCTTTGAAATCTATCACACATTTTTACATATGCCATAGAGTCTCTAAACAGTGTAGGCCAAAAGACACCTGACTGTAGCACCTTGTGCGCTGTCCGCTCGTCTCCGTGGTGCCCTCTATACAATGATGAGTGACAACTCCTCAATACTTCTGCAATCTGTCTCTCTGGAATGCATCTTCTCATCACCTGATTCGATCCCTACTTAAACAAGTATGACTCATCCCAAATGTAATACCTGCAATCATGTCTCAACTTCTTTCTTTACTGAGCCGTAGCCTCCGGTGGATAGACTCCACTCACCAGCAAATTCATAATGTCTGCATACCAAGGGATTTCAGCTTCCCTTATTGCCAAGAGCTGCTCATCCGAGAACTCTTCCTTGATGCTGTCACCTTCCTTCAGATGCAACCAGCTTTCCAATCGCGATAGGTGATCTGCCACTTGATTCTCGCTCCCCTTTCTGTCCCGAATCTCTAGGTCAAACTCTTGTAACAACAGTATCCATCTGATCAGCCTGGGCTTTGCATCCTTCTTGTTAAACAAATACCGAATCTCTGCATGATCGGTATACACCACTACTTTAGAACCCACCAAGTAGGACCTGAATTTATCAAACGCGAACACCAATGCTAGCATCTACTTTTCCGTGACTGTATAATTGACTTGGGCTGCGTCAAGTGTTTTGCTTGCATAATGAATTGAATGAAAAATTCTATTCCTCCGCTGCCCCAATACAACTCCTACAGCCACATCACTTGCATCACACATTAAGTCAAACGGTTGCTCCCAATCCGGAGAAATGAGAATAGGTACTTCTATCAACTTCTGCTTCAACTCCTCGAATGCTTTAACATAATCCTCATCAAACTCGAACTTCACCTCTTTTTCGAGCAACTGGCATATCGGTCTAGAAATTTTAGAGAAGTTCTTGATGAACCGTCAGCAGAACCCTCCATGTTCAAGAAAACTGCAAACACCCTTCACTGACACATGTGGTGGTAGCTTTTCAATCAGTTCAATCTTTGCACGATCGACTTCCAACCCCTTGCAGGACACCTTATGGCCAAGGACGATACCCTCCTTGACTAAAAAATGACATTTCTCCCAATTGAGTACAAGGTTGGAGTCTTCATATCGAGCTAGCACCCTGTCAAGATTCTGCAAACATGTAGCAAATGAATTACTGAAAATAGAAAAATCATCCATAAATACCTCGACGAAATCTTCCACCATATCGTGAAAGATCGCTGTCATGAATCTCTGGAATGTGGCGAGTGCATTGCATAGACCAAATGGCATCCGCCTGAAAGCATATGTCCCATAAGGACATGTGAAAGTGGTCTTCTCCTGGTCCTCCAGTGCTATTGCTATTTGGTTATAGCCAGAATATCCATCAAGGAAACAATAATATTCTTGACCTGCCAACCTGTCCAATATCTGATCAATAAATGGGATAGGATAATGATCTTTCCTCGTGGCCTCATTGAGCTTTCTGTAGTCCATGCAAATTCGCCAGCCTGTGACTGTACATGTAGGAATCAGCTCATTCTTCTCATTGGTGACCACGGTCATCCCTCCTTTCTTTGGGACACACTAAATGGGACTGAACCATTCACTGTCTGAAATGGGATAGACCACACCTGCATCAAGCCACTTGATCACTTCCTTCCTAACTACATCCTTCATCACCAGATTCAACCTCCGCTTATGTTGTACAGTTGGCTTTGCTCCTTCCTCCATAAACATTCAGTGTGTGCAAAAGGATGGATTGATTCCCCTAATGTCTGACATTTTCCACCCCATTGCTTTCTTCCTCCTCTTGAGAACCACCAATGCATCCTTTACCTGTGCCTCCATTAGTTTCGCAGAGCTGATGACTGGCAAGGTGTCATCTTCCCCCAAAAATACATACTTCAGATGTGGAGGCAATGTCTTCAACTCCAGTTTTGGTGCTTCCTCAATTAATGATTCTGGCAATGGTTCTAAGGACCTCATCAATTGCTGAAAGTCTTGCTTCCTGAGAAACCATTTTGGTTCGTTCAACATCTGCACCATCTCATACGTATTCCTGTCTCCAAAATGATCAGAGCCCATCAAATCTCTCTCCAATGGATCTTGAGAATCAACAATCTGAAGAATTGCTTCCTGGTTTAGCACATTGATTGCTGATAGCTCCTCATAAATGGCCGGAAGCTTCATGGCCTTATACACATCAAACACCTCAACTTTATCATGCGCTCGCATGGTTAGCTGCCCGGTAGCTACATCAATCAACTCTCGCTCGGTTGCCAAGAAAGGACATCCCAAAATAAATGGAACTTCCGCATCCAGCTCAAAATCCAAGATAATAAAATCTACCGGGAAAATGAGGGAGCCCACTTGCACTAGCAGATCCTCCACAATACCATCTGGTCTGGCCAAAGAACGGTATGCTAGCTACAAGATCACTATAGTTGATCTAGGACTGCCCAGCCCCAACTTCTTGAACACCAATGTCGGCATTAAGTTTATGCTTGCTCCCAAATCACATAGTCTGCAAGCTCGGATACTTTGCCCGATTGTGATCTGAATGGTAAAGCTCCCAGGGTCCTTGAGCTTTGTTGGCAACCTGTTCTATATCCGGGAAGTGCACTCCTCAATAAGCTCCATCGTAGCATACTCCGTCAATCTGCTTTTGTTTGCTACGATGTCCTTGATATACTTTGCATATTTCGGCACTCCCTGCAAAACATCAACCAAAGGTAAATTAATGTGTACCTATTTCACTACCTCCATGAACTTCTTAAAGCAAGCTTCTTCCTTGTGCTTCTTTAATCTTTGAGGGAACGTGGGTGGTGGTCTTTCTACTTCAGCTGCCTTTTCCTTTCCCCTCTCATCATCATGTTCCCCGTCTTTTTCCACTGCTCTTGATTGCTGAGGTGGTCTTTCTGGTTCCACCTCCTTGAGTTGTAGTCCACTTCTTGTGGTCACTGCATTTACCTGCTTGGGATTTGGGTCAGTGTCACTTGGTAGTCCTCCTCTGGGCCTAGTGTTTTGAGCTCCAGCTAGTTGTCCAAACTGGTACTCCAACGCCTTTGTAGCTAACTGCTGATTTTTCATGTCTACCGCCAATTTCACATAATTAGCCTGCATTTATGCTTGGTTAGCTATAAGTGTTTTAAACATGTCCTCAATGCTTTTGGGTGGTGGGGGAGGTGCATTGTTTCCTCTGTATTGCGACTGAAAATTCTGATGCCCCCCTTGATTTCTTTGCACACCTGATTCGAACTCTGCCCTTGATGGCTATTACTACCCTAAGACAAATTCGGATGATTCCTCCAATTTGAGTTGTAATTGTTTCCATACTGTTAATTATTATTCCTATGGACGTTCCCAACAAAGTTTACTGAATCTGGATTTGCACCACAACACTCAGCTGAGTGTTCATTACTCCCACATACTTCACACCATACCTGCTGCACTACATTGATTGGGGCTTGTGCTTGATTCAAGCTCATACTGATGAAGTGGGTGTTGAGTTGATTTTGCAATGCAGCTATCCGGGCAGCGATAGCTGTAAAACCATCCACCTCAAGGACTCCTACCGCTTTCCTTGTTCCTCCTTGTGATGAGTCCGCATTCCACTCTGGATTTCCCTGTGAAATACGATTTAACAAAGTATAAAGCTCCTCATAATTTTTTTCTAATGCCTGTCCCCTAGCTGCTGAGTCTAGAAATTTTTTTGTATGTGGTTCCAACCCCTCAATGAAAGTATGCACCAACACATCATTGGACTGGTGATGGTGAGGACAATCCCTTAACATTGATTTGAACCTTTCCCAAGCTTGATACAGATTCTCACCCTCTCTTTGTTTAAAACTTAGAATCTGGCTTCTAAGTCTTGCTGCTTTCCCAGATGGAAAGAATCGTATCAAAAACTTTCTTGCAAGATCATCCCAAGTGGTGATAGAGTTAGGTGGTTCATCTTTCAACCACCTCTTTGCTTCCCCCAATAATGAAAATGGGAATAATGTAAGCCTCACGTAATTGGATGATACTCCAGTTGGGATGTAAGTGTCACTTATCTCCAAAAAGTTTTGGAGATGTTGTTGTGGATCTTAATGAGGGAGACCTGTGAATTTCCCATTGGTGTGCAACAACTGCACCATGTTTTGTTTATGCTCAACCCTCCCTCCCAACTCTTGTCTGCGAATAATAGATGTAACATTGTTTGCATGTGGGATTGCCATTTCGCAAACCGGCCTTGCTGCCATTTCCTCGGGCACTAAAACTGCCCTCACTAGTGGTGGATTCTGTTGTTGCTCCAGAATTGCCTATCTTAGCGACTGCAGCTTCTTCTCTAGAGCTTCCCTTCTTTGATGATGAAATTGTCTCTCCGTCTCTATATATGAATCCACCAACTCCTTATCTCTTGCCAGCGTTTAGAAGAATTCAATATCTGCAAGAGATAGGCCAAGATCAAGTTGTCAGCACTTATATAGAATTTGTAAACTAACACTAAGAAAATAAATTTACCAATTGCCAGTCCCCAGCAACGGCGCCAAAAACTTGTTCGGTTCTGTGGTGACTACACGGCAGTGCACGTGGTCGAACAAGTAGTAAAGTGGCTTATTTCAAGCCAAGTATCGATCCCACAAGGACTGAACTATGGTATATATTAACTTAACCGTCAGTGAACTCTATCTTTATGAATGCAGACAACCAAATAAATAATGTTTTGAGAGTTAAAGTTTACTACGTGATAGAAATCTAAGTTAAGATTATAATTTGAGTCTGAACAATAGTGATGAGCAAGCTGAGGTTAAAACAAACATGCAGGGAAGCAATTTATCAATTCAATTCAGCTAATTTTTTCTTCGGTTGCTAGTCAAGAATTATTGCCTATGGATTGGATCTTTCGACTCCTATCCAATTTAAGAATCATGAAACTTAATCTACATTTCTGTGATAAAAGAATTTCATGCTCTAGCCATACATAACCGATTCCTTAATTGACTAATAAGACTTTCAGATATATTTCTATTCTGAATGTAAATCTTTTCTCAAGTTTTTTTTACAGCTAAGAAAAGATCATATCCTACCAATTCACATCTTTCCAATTTCTTTCCTTTTCAAAATCAAAATTGGATTTCTAGATATACATTAACATTGGCCAAACATTAATGCAGTAAAAACAAGAATTGATAGAACAACCATTAAAGAAAAGATGAAAACTGAAATGATCAACAATTACATTCCACTACAAATGTTCTTAACCTCAGCAAGAAGTGAATTTAGCCACTCATTTGTGAATTAAACATCCTAAAATAAGTAGAATTCATACAAACAATTGAGATTAAAGAGAAAGAGAAAGAGAAGAACCCTACAATTTTAGTCCTCTCAACTGCCTGTAACCCACATTCTTGCTCAACCAAGTCAGAATGTTTAAAATAAAACCGAAGTGTGCTATTTATACTCTTGAGAATTTTTCCCGAAATAACAAGCAATGTGGCATGGAATGTATCGCGGAGCACTCCCTCCGTGCCACGGGGGTATCGCGGACCCTCACTGGAAGTCGGCTACCAGGTAAATGCACCTCAACGTGGCACGACTTGCATCACAGAGCCTTGCCTCCTGCCATAGCGCTATCGCGCACCTTCACTGGAACTTGAGGTTTTAGGTAATTACACTCAACCTGACACGGAGTGCATCGCGGAGCACTGCCTCTGTGTCATGGAGGTAATGCGAGCCTCTACTGGAATTTGGAAAAATTAATTCATCCTAAGCAGAATGCCTCCACGATGGCAGCGTGACACGGTTCCATCGCGGAGCCCTTATTTTTGCTGCTCTCCCATGTCATTTTCCGCTCCTTATTTCCAAGTCCATTCTCGATCTTCACCAACATGTATATTAGCTTCCCAAAATTTCCTTTTACCTGCAAAACAACACAAATAATGTTGGTTAGTATAAATTCACATTTAACTAAAAATCATATGAGAATATACATAACGATAGATAAACAAGTCGAAATGAAGAATTTGAGTATCACTTGGGCATGCAATTCTGCCCAAGATCACTGTGTAGGGTTAAAGGCGTGAACAGATTTTCCATCCAATTTATTATGCTAGCAAGGCTGTAAATGCAGCTCAAAAAAATTATACCGTGACAGAATAGGAGTTGTTGGATGTAGTGTTTGCATTTGAGAAGTTTTAGGCACACTTGCTTGGAACTAAGGTGATAATCCACACAGACCATGAAGCTCTGAGATATCTAATGGAAAAGAAGGATGCTAGCCATGGTTGATTCAATGGGTTCTGCTGCTACAATAGTTTGATTTTAAAGTAAAATACCGGAAAGGTACTGAAAATCAGGTGGCAGATCACTTATCAAGATTAGAACCTGATGCAGTACTTCAAAAGGAACATGACATAGATGATGCATTCCCAGACAAGCAGGTTCTAGCGTCCTCACAAGATCTCATCCCATGGTTTGCAGACTTTGCTAATTATCTAGTGAGCTATGTTTTACTGGAGCACTTATCTTTTCACTAGAGGAAGAAGTTTATGTCTGACGTGCAGAAATTTTTCTGGGATGAGCCCTACTTATATCGGATATGTGCTGATGGGGTGATTCAAAGATGCGTACCCTAGATAGAGATGTCGAGTATATTGGAGGCGTGCCACTCTTCTCCTATTGGAGGCCACCATAGCGGGATTCGCACAACCCACAAAATTCTGCAATGTGGGTATTATTGGCCAACCATTCACCATGATGCACATGGTTTTACAAAGGCATGTGATGCATGTCAAATGCAAGGAGGCATATCACGGAGGCATGAGCTTCCTCTTACTCCAATCATGGTCATTAAGCTATTTGATGTATGGGGCATTGATTTCATGGGCCCATTTGTAAGCTCAAATGGGATGAAATACATACTTGTTGCTGTTTTCTATGTTTCAAAATGGGCGGAAGCAGTTGCGCTTCCAAATAATGAAGGGAAGAGTGTCACGACATTCTTGAAGCGGAATATATTTGCTAGATTAGAGACTCCTAAAGCCATCATTAGTGATGGGGGTTCACACTTTTGTAATAATAGGTTGTTTCACTCTTTATTGGAGAAATATGGGGTAAAACACATGGTGGCAACACCCTATCAGCCGCAGTCTAGTGGGCAGGTTGAAGTCACAAACTGGGAGATAAAGACTATCTTGGCAAAGACTGTGAATGTAAACCAGACAGATTGGGAAAGAAATCTAGATGATGCTTTATGGGCTTATAGAACGGTATTCAAGACTCCCATAGGTATGTCTCTGTATCATCTTGTGTATAGAAAAGCATGTCATCTTCCGGTTGAACTTGAGCACAAAGCTATGTGGGCACTCAAGAAGCTGAATTTGGACTGGAACGAAGATGCAAACTTGTGGCTTGATCAGTTAAATGAGCTTGATGAATTTCAGTTGAAAGCCTATGAGAGTTCTGAAATTTACAAATTAAGGATGAAAATTAAGCATGCCCGGAAGATTAAGAAAACAGAATTCAGTCCGGGTGATATGGTGATACTATTCAATTTTAGGCTGCATTTGTTTCCTGGTAAGTTGAAGTCTAAACGACTGGACCTTTTTGAGTGGTCCAATTATCCTCCCATGGGCAATTGAACTAGAAAACCATGAAGGAAAGCGATTTAAAGTGAATGGTCAGCGGATGAAAGCTTATTTGGAGAAAAGTGAAGAACTCAAATTTGTAGACCTTTGGACCCTAAGTGAAGCCTGAGTAACTTGGGCGAATTGTGTCATGCCGCGATATTAAATCAGGTGCTGCATGGGAGGCAACCTATGGTGGTATTTTGGTGAAGTCTGAGTAATCAAAATACCCGCATCATGCCGCGACGTTAAATCAAGCGCTTCTTGGGAGGTAACCCAAGTTGTAAATATAAGAAAAATATAGTGTTTACGTGTGTTGATGTGTGCAGGTGATTAAGATAGGAAATTTGAAGTTAAAACCAAAAATCTAAACTTTAGTTTCTGGTGCCAAAAAGCACATAGGTATCTCAACATGTTTAACACATTTGCATGCTTTCATAGGAATCACACTTGCATCATAATATCATGTACAACACGTAACAAGAATTCCGAACCATTAATTAGAGATACGTTTGGGAAACAAACAAAAGAAAGAAGAAAAAAAAGAAAAAAACTACTCCTATAGACTACATTTCCCTTAAGATGGTCGTCAACCATCCCTCATAGGGAACAGTCGCTATCTACGCCGTTGGTTCAACGGTACTATTCTCGGAAAAAGCACCGAAAACAAAAACCGACAAACCCAACACAAAAAAAATTTCAACCAAAAAAAAATTTCGATAGAAAAAGATAAAAATATAATTGAAAAAATATTTACACATCACACACAACAGCAGCTCAACACAACAACAACTTACGATTCATTACAACACCAACATTAATTACAGAACACCGAACACATAGTCACAGGGTCACATTTATCACAAGCACAATAAACATAAACAAAACATAAATAAAACAGCTAGCACCTAACTACTCCCACCCCACACTTAAGCCAAACACTGTCCCCGGTGTTCACATAATTGCAAAATATCACAAAAGTTGGGTGGTGAAACTCCCTGATCAATCAAAGTTTTTAACTTCTTCATCAGGTGCCAATGCTTCATCTCCCATATCAGAATCGCCCCCGCCGTCCTCGTCTGACTCAACATCTGAGTCCTCCCGGCGTGTCTCCTCATCGGTAGGGACATCATCATCCATGGGCTCCACAAATGCGGGCCCCACTCGACATAAGGCTCAGGCATTTTCGTTGAATGGGTAATCCAACTCGAGCGACCATAGCTCATCCTCCATTGCGGGTCGTCCTCCGATGCGCAGCTGCAACATCTACATCCCGTACATGCGGGCCATGTACTGATCATCCCAAGCATGTCGTTCGGCTAGTGTGAGCATCGGCCCAAAAGTAGTGTCAGGTGCCTTGGTTTTGGTGAAATCCAAGGCACGCCTGTCGATCTTAGAGATGTAATCTAGGGCCTCCTTCTCAATATCGTGGCCCCTCAGGAACGTGGTAAGCAGACCACCGAACCCGTATCTATGCCCCTGATATAGTTGGGCTCTCTTCATGGCGGAGATGATCACCGCCCCAACATTGATTTCCATCCCCTTCATTAGTGCGTACACCAGACAAACTCTATCCCGGGTGACATATGTCATGTGCACCCCCGGGATCAGGCACGAACAAACAATCTTCAACCAAACTCGGGCCTCCCTGTTCATCTGAGAATAGGGCAATATCTGATGGTAGCCCCTTTCCTTGTGCCTACTGATCTTGGGCAGATTTATATGCCCAAGTGATACTCAAAAGTATCATTTTCGCCTTGTTTATTGTGCAATGTGTATATATTTTCATGTAATTGGTAATAAAATGTGAATTTATACTAACCAACATGATTAGCATATTTTTGTAGGTAAAATATGATTTAGAGGAGCAAAAATGCATGTTGGAACAATATCGTAGTTGGACTTGGATGTGAGCACAGAAAATACATTGGAATGCACAATGTAAAGGGGCTCCGCGATGGAGCCGTGCCACGCTACCATTGCCGAGGCACACTGCATGGAGGATGAATTAATTTGGCAATTTCCAGTGAAGCCTCGCGATAGCTCCGTGGCACGGAGGCAAGCCTCCGCGTTGCATGCCGTGCCACGTTGAGGCTATATTCCCGGACCCTGGATTTCAAGTGAGGGTCCGCGTCTACGCCGTGTCACGGAGGCAGTGCTCCGCGTTGGCCTCCGTGACACGTTGCTTGTTATTCTGGGAAAAATTCCCAGTAGTATAAATAGAACACTTAGGCTTATTTTTAATAAAGGCAGAATTGGTGGAGCAAGGACGTGGGTTACAGGCAGTTGCAGGACGAAAAAGCTAAGGGTTTTTCTCTCTTTCTTTCTTCTTTCAATCAATTGTATGTATGATTAACACTTGTTTTAGGATGATTAATCCACAAATAAGTGGCTAATTCTCTTCCTTGCTGAGGTTATGAACAATGGTGATGAATTTTGATTATTGAATTGTATGGTTTTTCTTCTTCTTCTTCTATATTGTTCTATTAATTCTTGTTTCTACTGCATTAGTGTGTGGCTGACATTAATGTACATCTAAAAAGTCCAATTTCACTCGAGAGAGCAAGAAATTGGAAAGTTGTGAATTAATAGGGTATTGTTCTTAGCTTGATTTGGGAAAATTGGGTTTTGATGTGCTTTCTTGATAGAAATATACTTGAAAGCTGTATTAGTCAATTTAGGATTCGGAATTGTATTGCTAGGTCATAAAATTGCATTTGATCACAGAAATGTAGACGAATGGTTTATGATTCTAAAGTGAGATTAAATACGAGAGTTTTAATTTCTAGGCTAATGTTCTTGGCTAGCAACAGGAAGAGAAGATTAACCAAATTATGATTGTAATCAAGTTCATTACTTGTTCTTAACCTTGGCATGCTCATATCCATAGTTTCAATTCACAGTAAATAGTTGTTAATAGTTTTAGTATATAATTTATAAACAAAAATTATTTAACTTTTGGTTACGTTGTTGTCAGCATAACTAGAAGTAAGCTAGAATATAGTATACTCAAGCAATTTTACTTATCTAGAGTCTCCTTGGTTCGATACTTGGCTTACTTAGCCACTTTATTACTTGTTTGACCACGTGCACTTGCGTGTCGGTTTTAACACCTACCAAACCAGCCGAACAAGTTTTTGGCGCCGTTGCCGGGGAGACTAGGCAATTGGTGAAATTGTGTTAAGTGTAAATTTATTGTATTTTTGTTTTATTTTCTTAAGTGTTGACAACTTGGTCTTAGCCTGTATTTTGCAGACTTGATTTCTGTGAACACTGGCAAAGGACAAGGAGCTGGTGGAATCTTATACAGAGCCTGAACGTGAATTTCATAGTAAACGCAGAGAAGCTCTACAAAAGAAGCTGCAGTTGCTCAGACAGTCTATTATGGAGCAACAAAATCCACCGGTTGTGAGGGCAGTGTTAGTGCCCGATGAAGCAGCAGCAAGGCCGGTTCACGAGGTGGCAATCCCACATGCCAATAATGTACATTCAAGTATCCGCAAACCAGAGCCTGGAGGGAGATTTGAATTAAAACAGAACATGGTGCAACTATTGCACACAAGCGGGCAATTTACCGGTCTCCCTCATGAAGACCCACAACAACATCTCCAGAATTTTTTGGAGATAAGTGACACTTATATACCCGCTGGAGTGTCACCTGATTATGTTCGGCTCACCCTATTTCCGTTTTCCTTACTTGGTGAAGCCAAGAGGTGGTTAAAAGCTGAACCACCAAATTCTATATCAACGTGGGATGATCTTGCATGAAAGTTTTTGATAAGATTTTTTCCCTCTGGTAAAACAGCCAGACTTAGAAGTCAAATTCTAAGTTTCAAACAGAGGGAGGGAGAAAATTTATATCAAGCCTGGGAAAGATTTAAATCCATGTTGCGGGACTGTCCTCATCATCATCAGTCCAATGAGGTGTTGGTACACACATTTATTGAGGGTTTGGAACCCCATACTAAAATTTTGTTAGACTCAGCAGCTGGAGGGCAAGCGCTGGAAAAGACTTGTGAGGAGCTGTACACTTTGCTCAACCGAATTTCACAGGGCAATCCAGAATGGAATGCAGATTCATCACGAGGTGGAGCAAGGAAAGCAGCAGGAGTGCTTGAAGTGGATGGATTTACAGCTATCGCTGCACAGATAGCTGCCTTCCAGAATCAGTTAAACAACCACTTCAGCAATATGAACTTGAACCAGCCTTCAGCTTCAGTCAATGCGGTCCAGCAAATGTGGTGTGAAGTGTGTGGTAGCAGTGAGCACTCAGCTGAGTGCTGTGGAGCAAACCCAGATTCTGTTAACTTTGTGGGCAATGCACAAAGAAATCAGCAGCAGTTTGGTAGCGGCTACAACTCAAATTGGAGGAACCATCCAAATTTTTCATGGGGTAGCAACAACCAACAAGGCCAAAGTTCGGGTCAGGGTATGCAGAGAAATCAAGGAGGGCAACAGAACTACCAATCTCAATTCAGAAATCACAATGCCCCTCCTCCACCACCATCACCGAGCATTTAGGAGATGTTCAAGACTATGATCGCTAATCAGGTGCAATTGCAGGCTGACTATGTTAAATTGGCAGACGAAGTGAAGAATAATCAATTAGCGACCAAGGCTCTTGAGTATCAATTTGGGCAATTTGCTAGTGCCCAAAACACAAGGCCCAGAGGAGGACTGCCTAGCGACACGGATCCTAATCCGAAGAAGGTAAATGCAGTGACCACGAGGAGTGGTTTGTAGCTGAAGGAGGTGGAACCGGAAAGACCGCCTCAAAAGTCAGGAGCAGCAGATGTTGAGGGAGAGCAACTTGTGGATAAGGGGAAGACCAAAGAAGCTGAATCAGAAAGGCCTCCACCCCCGTTCCCTCAACGACTCAAGAAACACAAGGAGGAGGCGTGTTTCAAGAAATTTATGGAGGTGCTTAAACAGGTACATGTTAATTTACCTCTTGTTGATTCCTTGCAGGGAGTGCCAAAATATGCCAAATATATTAAAGACATCGTGGCCAACAAAAGTCGTTTGACTGAGTATGCCACGGTAGCTTTGACGGAGGAATGCACTTCCCGGATCCAAAATAGACTGCCCACGAAGCTGAAAGTCCCTGGAAGTTTTACTATCCAGCTAACTATCGGGTAGAGTATCCGAGCTCGTGGATTATGTGATTTGGGGGCGAGCATAAATCTGATGCCATCTTCGGTATTCAGAAAGTTAGGTCTAGGGAGTCCTAGACCTACAACCGTAATCTTGCAGTTAGCAGACTGATCCTTAGCTAGGCCGGATGGCATTGTTGAGGATGTGCTTGTGCAAGTGGGCTCCCTCATTTTTCCGGTTGATTTTATTGTTCTGGATTTTGAACCAGACGCTAAAGTCCCATTTATTTTGGGACGACCCTTGTTGCCAACCGAAAAAGCATTAATCGACGTGGCTGCGGGTCAACTTACAATGCGAGCACATGACAAGGTAGAGGTATTTGATGTGCTAAAAGCCATGAAGCTGCCAGCTATAAATGAGGAGCTTTCGGAAATTAGTGTGGTTGAACATGGAGAAATTGGGCAGGTTATTGAATCTCAAGACCCATTGGAAAGAGCATTGACGCATTCTGATCATTTTGGGGATAGAGAAGCTTGTCGATTGGTCCAATTGTTGAATGGAGCACCTAATCATCCGAGGAGATAGGAATTTCAGTCATTGATGAGATCTTTAGAGCCTTTGCCGAAACCATCCGTTGAGGAGGCACCGAAATTAGAGCTGAAAGAATTGCCTCCCCATCTAAAATATATCTTTTTGGGGGAGGGGGAGACGTTACCAGTTATCATCTCTGCAGACTTAACGGAGGCACAGGAAAAGGCAGCATTGGGTGTCCTCAGAAAGAGGAAGAAAGCAATGGGTTGGCAAATGTCTGACATTCAGGGTATCAATCCAGCTTTCTACACACATAGGATATTCATGGAGACAGGAGCCAAACCAACCGTTCAGGCACAACGGAGACTTAATCCAGCAATGAAGGATGTGGTAAGGAAAGAAATAATCAAGTGGCTTGATGCAGGTGTGGTCTACCCAATTTCAGACAGTGAGTGGGTCAGCCCCGTTCAATGTGTTCCTAAGAAAGGGGGTATGACTATAGTCACCAATGAGAAAAATGAGTTGATCCCTACTCGAACCGTCACAGGCTGGCGGATTTGTATGGACTACAGAAAGCTAAATGAAGCCACGAGGAAAGATCATTACCCCATCCCTTTTATTGATCAAATACTTGATAGGTTGGCAGGACAGGAGTATTATTGCTTCCTTGATGGGTACTCTGGCTATAACCAAATAGCCATAGCTCCTGAGGATCAAGAGAAGACTACTTTCACCTATCCTTACGGGACATATGCTTTCAGGCGGATGCCATTTGGGCTATGCAACGCACCCGCCACATTCCAGAGATGCATGATGGCTATTTTCCATGACATGGCTGAGGATTTTGTTGAGGTATTTATGGATGATTTTTCTGTTTTCGGTAATTCGTTTGCTACTTGTTTGCAGAATCTTGACAGTGTGCTGGCTCGATGTGAAGAATCCAACCTTGTGTTAAACTGGGAGAAATGCCACTTCTTAGTGAAGGAGGGGATTGTCCTGGGTCACAAAGTATCTAAAAAGGGGTTGGAAGTCGATCGTGCTAAGATCGAGGTTATTGAAAAATTGCCACCACCAGTGTCAGTGAAAGGTGTACGCAGTTTTCTGGGATATGCAGGATTCTACAGAAGGTTTATCATAAACTTTTCCAACATTTCTAGACCACTATGCAGACTGCTAGAAAAGGAGGTAAAGTTTGAGTTGAACGATGAGTGTGTTACAGCATTTAAAAAGTTGAAGCAGAAATTGATAGAAGCACCTATACTTACTTCTCCTGATTGGGAACAACCATTTGAGCTGATGTGTGATGCCAGTGATGTGGCTGTGGGAGCCGTATTGGGACAAAGGAAAAATAGAGTTTTTCATTCTATTTATTATGCAAGCAAAACACTGAATATTGCTCAGAGCAATTACACAGTCATAGAAAAGGAAATGCTAGCTCTGGTGTTTGCATTTGACAAATTCAGGTCCAAATTGGTGGGTTCGAAAGTTATGGTGTACACCGATCATGCAGCTATTCGGTACCTATTCAACAAGAAGGATGCTAAGCCCAGATTGATTAGATGGATTTTATTGTTGCAGGAGTTCGACCTTGAGATCAGAGACAGAAAGGGGAGCGAGAACCAAGTAGCAGATCACCTATCACGACTGGAAAGTCGGTCGCATGTGATGGAAAGTGATAACATAAATGAAGACTTCCCAGATGAGCAACTCTTGGCAGTGGGAGAAGCTGAAGTTCCCTGGTATGCAGACATAGTCAACTTGCTAGTGAGCGGAGTCTACCCACCTGAAACAACCGACCAGCAAAGAAGGAAATTGAGGCATGACAGCCGGCATTATGTATGGGATGAGCCATATTTGTTCAAACAGGGACCAGATCAAGTGATGAGAAGATGCATCCCAGAGAGTCAGATAGCAGAAGTGTTGAGGGGCTGCCATTCTTCGTTGTATGGAGGGCATCACAGAGGTGAGAGAACAGCGCACAAGGTTCTACAGTCAGGTTTCTTTTGGCCAACACTGTTCAGAGATTCTATGGCGTATGTCAAAATGTGTGATAGATGTCAGCGTACAGGATCAATTGGCAGAAGACAAGAGATGCCTTTGCAGAATATACTGGAAGTTGAGCCCTTTGATGTATGGGGCATTGACTTTATGGGTCCATTCCCACCGTCATTTGGTAATCGTTACATCTTGGTGGCTGTAGATTATGTATCAAAATGGGTGGAAGCAATAGCTTGCCCCATAAATGACAACAAGGTAGTAACGAAGTTTGTGAAAAAACACATCCTCACAAGGTTTGGGACACCCCGAGCAATTATCAGTGACGGCGGGGCTCATTTTGTCAATGCAAGTTTCAAGAAATTACTAGCCAAGTATGGGGTGCGCCATAAAGTGGCAACAACATACCACCCCCAAACTAGTGGGCAAGTAGAGGTGTCAAATAGGGAGGTGAAGCAGATTCTCTAGAAAACGGTGAATACACAACGGAATGATTGGTCAAGCAAACTCGATGATGCGTTGTGGGCCTACCGAACTGCTTATAAGACACCGATTGGAACGTCACCATACCGATTGGTCTACGGCAAAGCATGTCATCTCCCGGTGGAATTAGAGCACCGAGCTTTCTGGGCTGTCAGAAAGCTAAATATGGACTCAGAGCTGGCGGGCAAAAAGAGACTAATGCAGCTCAGTGAACTTGATGAGTTCCGCTGGCATGCCTATTAGAGTGCTAAGTATTACAAGGAAAGAACCAAAAGATGGCATGATAAGCATGTAGTGCATCGCATTTTCGAGCCGGGACAGAAAGTTTTGTTCTTTAATTCGAGATTAAAGTTGTTTCCTGGTAAGCTAAGGTCTAAATGGTTGGGACCTTTTGAAGTGGTAAGAATGACCCCTCACGGGGCCGTAGAACTGTGGCAAGAAGATCGGAGTGCTACGTTCTTGGTAAATGGGCAGAGATGTAAGCACTATTGGGGGGAGGACAATGATCGTGAAAAATCGTCCATCACCCTAGTGGATAATTGAGCATAAAGGACGTCGAGCCGCGACGGTAAACCAGGCGCTGCACGGGAGGCAACCCGTGAAAAATATTTTTTTGTTTTGTTTAGTAAAGTGTAAATAGTTTTTATTTTAATTTTTATTTTTCTTGATTTGGTACAAATTTATCATTTTAGTTAGTATTTTTCATTTTAGTTAGGGAAATCTATTAATCTAACCAATTTTGTTTAGTAAGGTGATTTTCAGGTCAAACGGAGAGAAATGTGCATGGAATCGGGAAGGAAAAGGCAAGGTATGAAAAAATGAATAAAATGAATAAAATGAAGAGACAGTGCACTGGGGCGTTGGCTCCGTGTCACGGAGGAAGGGCTCCGCGTTACCCTCCGTGACAGGTTGAGGTTAAATCTGGATTTTTTAAAAATTCCAGAGAGCCATCGCGTTAGCTCCGTGTCACGGAGGAGGGGCTCCGCGTTACCCTCCGTGACACGTTGCCCTATATTTTGTGACGGGTCACACTGGGTTGCCTGGTGACCCGCGTATTTTTCTTCATTTTAAACCCCGAAAAACCCCTTTTCCCCTCATTTTCTCTCTTCTCCGCGACCAAACACCCATATTTCCCTCCCCAACCAACGTGCCACGCTATTAAGCAACCAAATTGTCGAGTTTCTTCGGTTATTCAACGTAAAGGTATGTTTTCCTCGTCTCTCTCAAGTTTTTTGGCGATTTTAGTCGAATTTGAGCATGGGAGGTGAGATAAATCACCCTAATTAGCAATTTAGCATGAAATTGAATTATTCTTTGATTGATGAATGTTCGGAATGTTGTAATTAGCGTTTGAACTTGTCGATTGCATGAATGATTCGAATTTGATTGCAAAATTGATTTCTAGGGCTGGGGTTGTTAAAATCGAATTGGGTAACTTGGTAGATTGGTGAATTATATGCCGGGGTGTGTTTGTGAATTGAGATAAGTCGTTGTAAATATTGTTTGAAGGTAATAGACGACGAATTCTCTGTTTTTGGGGAAAATGTAAAAATGGTTCAAATTGGTTTGGTTATTTGGATTTGTATGTATATAGAATTTGTGTCGTTGTTTTAGTTGCTAAGTGCGATGGTTGAATTGCTAGCGATGGTAGGATTTGGATTAGCTGTATGAAGTCTGAGTAGTATGCTAAAAGTTATACTGTCGAATTTTTTTTTTGTGAACGCACTAAGCATAAATTGTGTAGTTGTTTGTGTTTGGGTTGTAAATAAAGTAATCCTTGCCGTAGTATCGTAAAAGTAGCTAAGGACTAAGTGTGGGGTAAACTTAGCTTAACCCGACCTTAGCCGAAGCTAACATGTATTTAGCTTGACATTGTGCTTGTTTATTTATGTTGACAGGTACAATGGCGAGTAGGCAGGATAAGGGTAAAGGTGCATCTACTTCAAGCACCGGGAGAAAACGAATGAGATTGGGCACAGCAGTCCCAGCTGCACCAGCTGTTCCGCGCGGCCAACGCCGCCAATACGGAACGAGGTGGGTAACCGATGAAGGGAAGAAGTGGTACGCTAAACAAAAGGAGAATAAGTACTTCCCTGAGGAGCATATTGCACGGGAACCACTAGCACAGGAGTTCCCCCGTATTGTGCAGAGAATCGAGGCAGCTGGGCTCAACTTCATATTTTAGGAGCCCAAGGAGTGCAACCTACATTTAGTCCGGGAGTTCTATGCAAATTGGAACCCGGCCATCAGAAGCCACACAATAAAAATCAGAGGGCAGATTGTCACTCTGGAATCCCAGAAATTAAATGCCATCATTGGAGCATGGGACACAGACGCCCACGTTCTCCGCCAGCTGAACATCACCCCACCATACGCTGATATCAGACGCACTTTATGTGGGGCTCGATCCACAGCCCAATGGAGCAGACATAAGGAGAGGGGTTACCACCAGACTCTGCCGTATTCTCAAATGAACAGGGAGGCCAGAATACGGCTGAAAATAGTTTGTTCGTGCCTGATCCCGGGGGTGCACATGACTGATGTGACCCGGGACCGAGTGTGCCTGGTGTATGCCCTGATGAAAGGGCTAGATATTAATGTTGGGGAGGTCATCATATCCGCCATGAAGAGAGCCCGACTACACCAGGGCCACAGGTATGGGTTTGGCGGAGTTATCACCACCTTCCTCTGGGGCCTCGACGTCGAGGAAGAGGCTTTGGACTACATCCCGCAGTTGGAGCGGAGGGCCCTTGATGTGACCAAAACCAAGGCCCCCGACACCACACACGGGCTAGTGCTGACACTGGGTGAGCGACATGCTCGTGACGATCAGTACATGGCACGGATGTTTGGTATGCAAATGCTTCAGCTCCGAATTAGTGGGAGACCAGCCACGGAGGATGAATTATGGCAGCTGGAGCTGGATTACCCATTTGGCGAGAATGCCAGAGCTTTGTGCCGAGTGGGGCCAGCCTTCGTTGAGCCCACTGACGATGATGTCCCCACGAATGAGGAGACACGTCGGGAGGACTCCGATGTGGAGTCCGATGACGACGATGGAGGTGACACGGACATGGGCGATAAGGCAGCAGCACCGGATGAATAATTCGAATATTTTGACTGATCAGGGAGTTCCACCACCCGAAATTTTTGTGATTTTTAATTTTTGTGAACACTGGGGACAGTGTTCGATTTAAGTGTGGGGTGGGAAGTAGTTAGGTGCTGGGGCTGGGCTGATTTGGGCTGATTTGCTGTATGTTCTTCCTTTGTTTTGTATGTATGTTTATGTTTCCCTGTGGTTGTGAGTGCAAACTGGTTTGTATCTGTATAGGTACATATTTTTTGTGGTAATTGACGTGTGTTGTGAAATGTTGTGGTTACTAGCTGGTACAAATTTTGTAAATTTTGTAAATATTTTTTTTCTTTATCGAAATGATCGATATTTTTGCAAAAATTTTGCAAAACTATTTTGTACATATTAAAATATTTTGTAAATATTTTTCCATCGAAATGATCGATGTTTTGCAAAAATTTTTTGATTTTTATTTTTGGGTTTCTCAGAGTTTGTTTTTGGTTCTTTTACCGAGAATAGTCCCATTGAACCGATGTCATAGTTAGTGACCGTTCCCTATGATGGATGGATGACGACCGTCTTAAGGGAAATGTAGTCGGTAGGAGTAGTGATTTTAATTTGTTTTCAGTTTTTTTCTTTGGTGGATTGCATCACGGAACCTGTAGTTACTATATGGTTGTGAAATTTTGGTTGCGTGTTGTAACTGATATTCAAAATGTAAAAGTGATTCGTTTGAAAGCATGAAATTTTGTAAATATGTTGAGTTACCTAGGCTGTAGAATTCGTTTCGGTGTGATTGAGGCTTAATTTTTGAATTCATGTAATTGGCTAATTAAAGAGTCTGTGAATGCATCTTGAATCGAGCATGTGCATGAAGTGTGAAGTGAGGTATTGTTATTCCATGCTATTGTGAAGTGTCTAGAACTTGCCTGGTGTGTGTACAAAACGAAATGAAGGAGGTGTAGTGTTGGAAAGGATGTAGGCATTTCTTTGTTTTAACCGAGAGTTTCTATATTTTTTTCTTGTCATACTCTACCTTTTTATGTGACTGTATACCCTAGTCAGCCCGTTGAGCCTTTAGCCGATTATTTCTTTCTTTTGTCCAAAATTGTATAAACTGAGCTTAATTCTTTCTTTTCATTAGCCGTAAAGTCTATACAAAACTCTTAAGCGCTTAAGAAAAGAAAAATTTTTCCGAAGTGTCAAAGAGTGAGAATGGTGAAAAGAAAAAGAAAAGTAGAGGGAGGAAAGAAAAGAAAAGGTTGAAGAGGCACTTGCTATAATGAAATGATAATGAAGGTGCATGAAAACCCTTTGTTGTTGTGTCAAGTGTGTTTGATGAAATGGGCCATACGAAAGTAAACAAGCATGAATGGGATGAGAGGAAAAAGAAAAGAGAGAAACAATGTTCATGAGTTTATGGGAATGTGTTGAAAAGGCGCTTAAGGATGCTAGTGACTATTATTGGCTAATCCTATATATACTAGTTCCATAGCTTTCATTACAACCCATTAAAGTCCTACTTGATCTTACATTGCATTTCTTTATATTAGTGGAGTAATACACTAAGGGCAAGCCTATGGGTCATGACATGATGCATGTGAATTCTTTTGGGAGGGAGAGTGAAATTAATTTCTACATGCCCCTACTTGAATGTTTGTGTGTTGAATGAACATAAAGGGGAAGATTCTCTTGAGTTGTGAGGGCACATGCTTAATGAAAGATTGATTTTCGTGTCGGATATCTTGATTAGCTGATTTGCATGAGTTTGCCGATATCGAGAGTCGATTCTTGAAGTCTAGGAAGTCTTGATGTATTAAAGGTCATTGCATTGTTAAGACCATGCATGTTTTCTTGATGATTTACAATATTGAATGATCAGTATGACCGTAGCGTAAATTGTTGCACCATAGTGGCGAAGGTTGGGATGTAATTTGCATGAGTTGTGTATGTGTTGTTCGATGATGAACAAGGATTTAAGTGTGGGGTAAGTGATCTTGGGCAGATTTATATGCCCAAGTGATACTCAAACGTATCATTTTCGCCTTGTTTATTGTGCAATGTGTATACATTTTCATGTAATTGGTAATAAAGTGTAAATTTATAGAAACCAACATGATTAGCATTTTTTTGTAGGTAAAATATGATTTAGAGGAGCGAAAATGCATGTTGGAACAATATCGTAGTTGGACTTGGATGCGAGCACGGAAAAGACATTGGAATGCACAATGTAAAGGGGCTCCGCGATGGAGCCGCGCCACGCTACCATCACGGAGGCACACTGCATGGAGGATGAATTAATTTGGCAATTTCTAGTGAAGCCTCGCGACAGCTCCGTGGCACGGAGGCAAGCCTCCGCGTTGCATGCCGTGCCACGTTGAGGCTATATTCCCGGACCCTGGATTTCTAGTGAGGGTCCACGTCCACGCCGTGTCACGGAGGCAGTGCTCCGCGTTGGCCTTCGTGACAAGTTGCTTGTTATTCCGGGAAAAATTCCCACTAGTATAAATAAAACACTTAGGCTTATTTTTATTAAAGGCAGACTTGGTGGAGCAAGGACGTGGGTTACAGGCAGTTGAGGGATGAAAAAGCTAAGGGTTTTTCTCTCTTTCTTTCTTCTTTCAATCAATTGTATGTATGATTAACACTTGTTTTAGGATGATTAATCCACAAATGAGTGGCTAATTCTCTTCCTTGCTGAGGTTATGAACAATGGTGATGAATTTTGATTATTGAATTGTATGGTTTTTCTTCTTCTTCTTCTATGTTGTTCTATTAATTCTTGTTTCTACTGCATTAGTGTGTGGCCGACATTAATGTACATCTAAAAAGTCCAATTTCACTCGAGAGAGCAAGAAATTGGAAAGTTGTGAATTAATAGGGTATTGTTCTTAGCTTGATTTGGGAAAATTGGGTTTTGATGTGCTTTCCTGATAGAAATATACTTGAAAGCCATATTAGTCAATTTAGGAACCGAAATTGTATTGCTAGGTCATAAATTGCATTTGATCACAGAAATGTAGACGAATGGTTTATGATTCTAAAGTGAGATTAAATACGAGAGTTTTAATCTCTAGGCTAATGTTCTTGGCTAGCAACAGGAAGAGAAGATTAACCAAATTATGATTGTAATCAAGTTCATTACTTGTTCTTAACCTTGGCATGCTCATATCCATAGTTTCAATTCACAGTAAATAGTTGTTAATAGTTTTAGTATATAATTTATAGACAAAAATTATTTAACTTTTGGTTACGTTGTTGTCAGCATAATTAGAAGTAAGCTAGAATATAGTATACTCAAGCAATTTTACTTATCCAGAGTCTCCTTGGTTCGATATTTGGCTTACTTAGCCACTTTATTACTTATTTGACCACGTGGACTTGCGTGTCTGTTTTAATACCTACCGAACCAGCCGAACACCTACCCCACCTGGCTGTCGATAGGGCTCCACATAAGGTGCGTCTGATGTCCGCATAGGGTGGAGTGATGTTCAGCTGATGGAGGACATGAGCGTCTATGTCCCGCGTCCCCAGGATTGCATTCAGATGATGGGGTTCAAAGGTGACAACCTTCCCTCTGATTTTGATGGTGTGGCTGCGTAAGGTCGGGTTCCAATTGTCATAGAACTCCCGGATAAGATGGAGATTGCACTCCCTGGGTTCTTCGAAAATGAAGTTCTGCTCAGCGGTGTCAATCCTGTGTACAATCTGCGGGAATTCCTGTGCCAGTGGTTCCCGCGCTATATGCTCCTTCGGGAAGTATTTGGTTTCTTTATGTTTGGCATACCACTTCTTCCCCTCATCAGTCACCCATCTGGTTCCATATTGTTGGCGTTGCCCTCTAGGAACTACTAGTGCTGCTGGAACGGCTGTCCCCAATCTTACCCTCTTTGCTGGCGCCCGATGTGGATGCGCCCTTGCCCTTCTCTTGTCGGCCTGATATTGTTCCGATACATTCAAACATACAGTCTCAATGTTATTCAAGTCGTAATTAGCTACAACTAAGATTGGGTTTAATTGGATCACCCCACACTTAGTCTTTAGCCGCAATCAACACAATTTGACAAGACCTTCATTATTTTTCCATTCTTAGAATTCAACATGCTTTGTGCATTCATATAAGTCAATGGAACAATTACTTTATACTACTCAGACTTTGTACAATGAATAAAAATTCTCCATCGATTCAATTACCTCATCATTAGCACTTTGCAACTTTTTTTTTACAACAACCTATGTAATTCTCCAATTACATTCTCCCAAAAATCCCTCTTCTACATTGGCATATTCAACATCAATCACAATACATTTCACTTCAAAAAACATGCACAACCTAATTTATCAACATTTTCATGCATTTTGTCTTCTTCCTATTCAATCCTCAACCCTAGCTCACAATATAGTAAGAATTTCAATAATCATGTAATCATTGAGCTAATCTATTAACAATGATACTATGAACATCATTCAAGCATAACTCAATTGATTTCAAGCTTATTTCTCACTTAGGGCAAAGTTTCATCACTAAACATGTTCAAGAATCAAAATTTTGATCAATACTAAGGAAAACTTCAAGAACATACCTTTACTTCAATGAAATTGAAGAAAACCCGAAGAATTTTGATCACTAGGTCCGTGTCACATTGGGAGAGAAGGGAATTTTGGGTGTGGGTCGCGGAGGGATTGAAAGAATAGAAAAAAATGAAGGAAATTGGGGTTTAAAAGAGGTTTTTTGCGCAGGTTACCCGGTGACCCTAGGTGACCCGATGCGAAATACACCTTAACGTGTCACGGAGGGTAACGTGGAGCACTGCCTCCGTGACACGGAGCCATCGCGTAGGTATTCTATAATTTAAAAAAAAATCCGAAATACCTTCAACGTGTCACGGAGGGTAACGTGGAGGCCCTCCTACGTGAAACGGAGCCATCGCATAGGCTCACTGGAATGTGCCAATTTTTATTTTCTTACCTTGATTTTTTTCCTTTGCGCTTTTTTGTATTTTTGCCCTTCGTTCCACCTGAAATTAATTTCACCACAAGAAATTGGTTAGAAATCATAGGTTGCAAAGCAACAATTTTTATTTTTCTTTTTCTTTGTTTTTCTTTTTCTCTTTTTTTTTCTTCAAATAATTCTGCTCTTCTATTACAACATAGTCACGGGTTGCCTCCCGTGCAGCGCCTGATTTACCGTCGCGGCTCGACACGATACATTCTCAATCATCCTCTAGAGTGATCGATGTCTTCTCTTTAATAATGTCCTCACCCCAATAATGCTTACATCTTTGCCCATTCACCAAAAATATGGCACTTCTATCTTCTTTCCACAACTCCACTGCCCCGTGTGGGGTTATTCTCACCACTTCAAATGGCCCTGACCACTTGGACCGCAACTTTCCTGGAAAAAGCTTCAACCTTGAATTAAATAACAACACTTTCTGCCCCGGCTCAAAGATCCGATGCACCATATGCCTATCGTGCCATCGTTTAGTTTTCTTCTTGTAGCATTTGTTACTTTCATAGGCATGCCATCGAAACTCATCTAGTTCGCTGAGTTGCATCAAACTTCACATCTTTTTCTAGCAACCGCCATATCAGTCTAGAAATTTTCAAGAAGTTCTTGATGAACCTTCTGTAGAACCCTGCATGTCTGAGAAAACTGTGAACACCCTTCACTGACATTGGTGGTGGTAGCTTTTCGATCACTTCAATCTTTGCACGATCGACTTCCAACCCTTTGCATGACACCTTATGGCCAAGGACGATACCCTCCTTGACTGAAAAATGACATTTCTCCAAGTTGAGCACAAGGTTAGAGTCTTCACATCGAGCTAGCACCCTGTCAAGATTCTGCAAATATGTAGCAAACGAATTACTGAAAACAGAAAAGTCATCCATAAATACCTCGACAAAGTCTTCCACCATATCATGAAAGATCGCCATCATGCATCTCTGGAATGTGGCTGGTGCATTGCATAGACCAAATGGCATCCGCCTGATAGCATATGTCCCATAAGGACATGTAAAAGTGGTCTTCTCCTGATCCTCTGGAGCTATGGCTATATGATTATAGCTGCAATATCCATCAAGAAAACAATAATATTCTTGACCTGCCAACCTGTGCAAAATCTAATCAATAAATGGAATGGGATAATGATCTTTCGTCGTGGCCTCATTGAGCTTCCTGTAATCCATGCAAATTCGCTAGCCTGTGATTGTACGGGTGGGAATCAACTCATTCTTTTCGTTAGTGACCACAGTCATCCCTCCTTTCTTTGGAACACAGTGAACTGGGCTAACCCATTCACTGTCTGAAATGGCATATGCCACACCTGCATCAAGCCACTTGATCACTTCCTTCCTAACTACATCCTTCATCACTGGATTCAACCTCCGCTGATGTTGCACAGTTGGCTTGGATCCTTCTTCCACAAAAATCCTGTGTGTGCAAAAAGCTGGACTAATTCCTCTGATTTCCGACATTTGCCATCCCATTGCTTAATTGAATTGAATTTAAGCTTAATTTCTACTTAGGGCAAGTTTTGCTCACATCACATGTTCAACATCGAAAAATTCGACACGAATTGAGATAGAGTTGAAGAACATACCTTGAATTCGATGAAATGAAGAAAACTTAATGAAAATGTGTGCCTAGGTCCATGTCACGTTGAGGGAGAAGTGGTTTTTGGGATGTTTGTCGCGAAGGGGATGAAAAGTGAAGATTTAGCATGGGTCACCCGGCGACCCGGTGTGACCCGTCGCGAAATACACTTCAACGTGTCACGGAGGGTAACACAGAGCATGCCTTCCGTGACACGGAGACATCGCGTAGGTGTTCTGGAATTTGTAAAAATTCCAAAATTACCTTCAACGTGTCACGGAGGGTAACACGGAGGCCCTCCTCCGTGACACGGAGCCATCGCGTGGGCTCACTGTTTTGCCACTTTTTATTATTTTTCTTACCTCGATTTTTCCTTGGTGATCCTTTGCACATTTATCCTCTGTTCAACCTGAAATTCATCTCACAACAAGAAATTGGTTAGAATTTATAAATTTCACATAAAATACAAACTTTGTTTTTATTTTTGTATATTTTTGTCATTTTTTTCTCTTTTCTTTTTTTTCTACGAAAACTATTAAAATATTACAAAAATTTTCACGGGTTGCCTCCTGTGCAGCGCCTGGTTTATCGTCGCGGCTCGACGTCATTAAGCTCAGTCATCCTCTAGGGTGATGGATGTTTTCTCTCGACCACCGTCCTCACCCCAGTAATGCTTACATCGCTCCGGTGGTTTCCCTAACAACTCCCGTGACCTAACGTTCTGGACAACATCAGCTCGATTAATCACGTTTATCACCGAGAGTTCCTCGTACAGGGCCGGAAGCTTGGTGGCCTTATACACATCAAACACCTCCACCTTATCGTGTGCTCGCATGGTTAGCTGCCCTGCAACTATATCAATAAGCTCTTTACCGGTTGCCAAGAAAGGACGTCCCAAAATAAATGGGACTTCCGCGTCTGGCTCGAAGTCCAGCACAATGAAGTCTACCGGGAAGATGAGGGAGCCCACTTACACCAGCACGTCCTCCACAATGCCATCAGGTCTCGCCAAGGAACGATCTGCTAATTGCAAGATCACTGTTGTTGGTCTAGGACTCCCTAGACCCAACTTCTTGAATACCGTTGACGGCATCAAGTTAATGCTCACTCCCAAATCACATAATCCGCGAGCTTGGATACTCTGCCCAATTGTAATTTGTATTGTAAATCTCCCAGGGTCCTTGAGCTTTGTGGGCAACCTGTTTTGTATCCGGGAAGTGCACTCCTCCGTAAGAGCCACCGTAGTGTACTCAGTCAACCTTCTTTTATTCGCCACGATGTCCTTAATATACTTTGCGTACTTCGGCACTCCCTACAAAAAATCAACAAGAGGTAAGTTAATGTGTACCTGTTTAAGCACCTCCATGAACTTTTTGAAACAAACGCCTCCTCCTTGTGTTTTTTTAATCATTGAGGGAACGGGGGTGGTGGTCTTTCTGGTTCAGCATCCTTTTTCTTCCCCCTCTCATCACTTTGCTCCCTCTCAGTTTCAGCTGCTCCCGACTGTTGAGGTGGTCTTTCTGGTTCCACCTCTTTAAGCTATAAACCACTCCTTGTGGTCACTGCATTCACTTGCTTGGGGTTGGGATCAGTGTCACTCGAAAGTCCTCCTTTAGGCCTGGTGTTTTGGGCTCCAGCAAATTGCCCAAACTGGTACTCCAACACCTGTGTAGCTAACTGATTGTTCTTTACCTCGGCTGCCAATTTCACGTAGTCAGCCTGTAATTGAGCTTGGTTAGCTATCATTGTCTTGAACATCTCCTCAATGCTGGGTGATGGTAGTGGAGGAGGTGCATTGTTGCTTCTGTATTGTGACTGATAGTTCTGCTGCCCTCCTTGATTTCTCTGCACCCCCTGACTCGAACTTTGCCCTTGATGGTTATTGCTACCCCAAGAGAAATTCGGGTGATTCCTCCAGTTGGAATTGTAGCTGTTGCCATACTGTAGGTGGTTGTTTCTATGTACATTACCAACAAATTTCACTGAATCAGGATTTGCTCCACAACACTCAGCTGAGTGTTCACTACTCCCGCATACTTCACACCAAATCTGCTGCACTACATTCACTGGGGTTTGAGACTTGTTCATGCTCATGTTACTGAAGTGGGTGTTGAGTTGATTCTGTAATGCAGCTATCTGTGCAGCAATAGCTGTAAAACCATCCACTTCTAGGACTCCTGCTGCTTTCCTTGTTCCTCCTCTTGATTAATCTGCATTCCCCTCCGGATTTCCCTGCGAAATACGATTTAACAAGGTATATAGCTCCTCATAAGTTTTCTCCAATGCTTGTCCCCCAGCTGCTGAGTCTAGCAAGATTTTTGTGTGGGGTTCCAAACCCTCTATGAAAGTATGCACCAGCACATCATTGGATTGGTGATGATGGGGACAATCCCGCAACATAGATTTGAATCTCTCCCAGGCCTAATAAAGATTCTCTCCCTCTCTCTGTTTAAACCTCAGAATTTGACTTCTAAGTCTTGTTGTTTTACCGGATGGGAAGACCCGTATCAAGAATTTCTTTGCAAGATCATCCCACGTGGTGATGGAATTAGGTGGCTCAGCTTTCAACCACCTCTTAGCTTCTCCCAAAAGTGAGAATGGGAACAATGTAAGCCTAACATAATCTGATAACACTCCAACGGGGATGTAAGTGTCACTTATTTCCAAAAAATTTTGGAGATGTTGCTGTGGATCCTCATGAGGGAGACTTGTGAATTGCCCGCTGGTGTGTAGCAATTGCACCATGTTTTGTTTAAGCTCGAACCTCCCTCCTGGCTCAGGTTTGCGGATGCTAGATGTGACATTGTTAGCATGTGGGATTGCCACCTCGCGAACCGACCTAGCTGCCATGTCCTCAGGCACTAACATTGCCCTTACAACTAGTGGATTCTGTTGTTGCTCCAGGATTGTTTGTTTGAGCAACTGCAGCTTTTTCTCTAGAGCTTCTCTCCTTTGACGATGAAATTGTCTTTCCGGCTCAAAATATGAGTCCACCAGCTCCTTGTCTCTTGCCAGTGTTCAACAGAAATTAGTATATGCAAAATACAAGCTAAGACCAAGTTGTCAACACTAAGAAGAAATAGTAAACTAACACTTAAGAAAACAATTTTACCAATTTCCAGTCCCCGGCAACGGCGCCAAAAACTTGTTCGGTGATTTCGGTATAACTACACGCAAGTGCACGTGGTTGAACAAGTAGTAAAGTGGCTCAAGTAAGCCAAGTATCGATCCCATAGAGACTGGACTAAAGTAACAATTTGCTCAAGTGTCAATAAACTTTAACTCTAAAATGCAGACAATAGTGTGAAGAAGATTTTGATATTTTGTTTCCTAATTTTATACTATGTCTAAAACGAATAAATAATTTGAGTCTGAACTATAAGTATGAGCATGCTGAGATTAAATGAACATGTAGAGAAATACATTATCGATACAATTTGATTAATCTTGCCTCCGGTTGCTAGTTAGGAATTATTGCCTATGGATTAAAACTCTCGTGTTTAACCCAACTTAAGAATCATGAACCTTCCACCTACATTCTGTGATAAAACGAAATTCATGTTCTAGCCATACAAACCGATTCCTTAAGTGACTAATACGTCTTTCAGGTATATTTCTATCCTGAAGGTAAAACAATCCTCAATTTTCCCAAACTAAGAAAAGATCATATCCTATCAATTTACAACTTTCCAATTTCTCGCTCTCTCGAGTGAAACCGAACTTTTTAGATATACATTAATGTTGGCCACACATTAACGCAGTAAGAACAAGAATCAATATAACAACCATGGAAGAAAAGATGAAAAACCAATTTATCAATAATCACATTTCAATACAATTGTTCTTAACCTCAGCAAGAAGGGGATTTAGCCACTCATTTGTGGATTAAACATCGTTAAATGAGTGTTAATCATACAAGCAATTGAAATAAAGAAGAAGGAGATAGAGAAAAACCCTGAGATTTTCGTCCCCTCAACTTCCTATAACCACGTTCTTGCTCCACCAAGTCAGAATTATTAAAAATGAACCTAAGTGTTCTATTTATACTAGTGGGAATTTTTCCCGGAATAACAAGCAACGTGTCACGGAGTGCATCGCGGAGCACTGCCTCCGTGACACGCCACCAACGCTGACCCTTACTGGAATCCGGTCGTCCAGGAATTAAGGCCCAACGTGGCACGACATGCAACGCAGGGGTAGGCCAATGTGCCACGGCCCCAACGCGCACCTTCACTGGAATTTGACATATTTTAAGCATCCAGGCAGAAGGCATCCGCGATGGCAGCGTGACACGGCTCCATCGCGGTGCCCCTTTAGTTCGTGCCTTCCTTGTGCTTTTTCCCTTGCTAGCTTCCGAGTCCAATCCCGATCTCTCCCAAGATGCATCTTAGCTCCATAACTTTATATTTTTCCTTCAAAACAACGCTAATCATGTTGGTTAGTATAAATTCATATTTTATTACAATTCACATAAGAATGTACAAACATCGATCGATAAACAAGGTAAAATGACACATTTGAGTATCACTTGGGCATATAAATTATCCCAAGATCAGCAAGATCACTGTAGTTGGTCTAGGGTTGCCCAGCCCCAACTTCTTGAACACCAATGTCGGCATCAAGTTTATGCTTTCTCCCAAATCACATAATCCGCGAGCTCGAATACTTTGCCCAATTGTAATCTGAATGGTAAAGCTCCCAGGATCCTTGAGCTTTTTCGGTAACCTGTTCTGTATTCGGGAGGTGCACTCCTTAGTAAGCGCCACCGTAGCATATTCCGTCAATCTGCTTTTGTTTGCTACAATGTCCTTGATATACTTGGCATATTTCGGCACTCCCTACAAAACATCAACTAGAGGTAAATTAATGTGTACCTGTTTTAGCACTTCCATGAATTTCTTAAAGCAAGCTTCTTCCTTGTGCTTCTTTAATCTCTGAGGGAACGGGGGTGGTGGTCTTTCTATCTCAGCTGCCTTTTCCTTCCCCCTCACATCATCATGTTCCCTATCTTTTTCCACTGCTCCAGATTGCTGAGGTGGTCTTTCTGGTTCCACCTCCTTAAGTTGAATGCCCTCCTTGTTGTAACTACATCGACCTTCTTGGGATTTGGGTCAGTATCACTTGGTAGTCCTCCCCTGGGCCTGGTGTTTTGAGCTCCAACTAACTATCCAAACTGATACTCTAACGCCTTTGTAGCTAACTGCTGATTTTTCATATCAGCCGCTAATTTAACATAATCAGGCTGCATCTGCGCTTGGTTAGCTATAATTGTTTTGAACATATCCTCAATGTTGTTGGGTGGTGGAGGAGGTGCATTGTTTCCTCTATATTGAGACTGAAAATTCTGATGCCCCCCTTGATTTCTCTGCATGCCCTAATGCGAACTCTGTCCTTGGTGGCTATTACTCCCCCAAGAGAAATTCGGATGATTCCTCCAATTTGAGTTGTAACTATTGCCATCTGTTGATTATTATTCCTCTGGACGTTCCCAACAAAATTTACTGAGTCTGGATTGGCACCAAAACACTCAGCTGAGTGTTCACTACTCCCACATACTTCACACCATTCCTGATGAACGACATTAACTGGGGCTTGTGCTTGATTCAAGCTCATACTGCTGAAGTGGGTGTTGAGATGATTTTGCAATGTAGCTATCTGTGCAGCAATAGCCGTAAAACCATCCTCCTCAAAGACTCCTGTAGCTTTCCTTCTTCCTCCTCGTGTTGAATCCGCATTCCATTCTGGATTCTCCTGTGAAATACGGTTTAACAAAGTGTAAAGCTCCTCATAAGTCTTCTCCAATGCCTGCCCACCAGCTGCTGACTCTAACAAAATTTTAGTATGTGGTTCCAAACCCTCAATGAATGTGTGCACCAACACATCATTAGACTGGTGATGATGAGGACAGTCCCTTAACATCGACTTAAACCTCTCCCAAGCTTGATACAAATTCTCACCCTCTCTGTTTGAAACTTAGAATCTGACTTCTAAGTCTGGCTATCTTCCCAGATGGAAAGAATCGTATCAAAAACTTCCTTGCAAGATCATCCCAAGTGGTGATAGAATTAGGTGGTTCAGCTTTCAACCACCTCTTTGCTTCCCCCAATAATGAGAACGGGAATAATGTAAGCCGCACATAGTCGGATGATACTCCAGCGGGAATGTAAGTGTCACTTATCTCCAAAATGTTTTGGAGATGTTGTGGATCTTCATGAGGGAGACCTATGAATTGCCCACTGGTATGCAACAACTGCACCATATTTTGCTTAAGCTCGAACCTCCCTCCTGGCTCTGGTCTACGAATACTAGATGTATCATTATTTGCATGTGGGATTGCCACTTCGCGGACCGGCCTTGCTGCTATCTCTTCGGGCACTAAAACCTCCCTTACAAGTGGTGGATTCTATTGCTGCTCAAGAATTGCCCGTCTTAGCAACTGATGTTTCTTCTCTAGAGCTTCCCTTCGTTGACGATGAAATTGTCTCTCTGGATCTATAAATGAATCCACCAACTCCTTATCTCTTGCTAGTGTTCAGAAAAATTCAGTACCTGCAAGAGAAAGGCTAAGATCAAGTTGTCAGCAATTATATTGAATTTGTAAACTAACACTAAGAAATTAAATTTACCAATTGTCAGTCCCCGACAACGGCGCTAAGAACTTGTTCGAGCCAAAACTACATGCAAGTGCATGTGGTCGTACAAGTAGTAAAGTGGCTTTATTTCAAGCCAAGTATCGATCCCACAGGGACTAAACTACGGTATTAAGTAACTTAAGCATCAGTGAACGATATCTCTATGAATGCAGACAACCAAATAAATAATGTTCTATGAGTGAAGATCATTAAGTAATAAGAATCTAAGTCAAGATTATAATTTGAGTCTGAACAATAGCAATGAACAAGCTGAGGTTAAGGCAAGCATGTAGGGATGTAATTTATTAATTCAATTCAGCTAATCTTCTCTTCGGTTGTTAGTCAGGAATTAATTGCCTATGGATTGGATCTTTTCACTCCTATCCAATTAAAGAATCATGAGACCTTATTCTACATTTCTGTGATATAAGAATCTCATGCTCTAGCCATACATAATTGATTCCATAAATGACTAATAAGACTTTCAAATATATTTCTATTCTTAACGTAAATCAATTCTCAATTTTCTCAACTAAGAAAAGATCATATCCTAGCAATTCACATATGTCCAATTCCTTTCCTTTTCAGAATCAAAATTGGATCTCTATGATATACTTTGACATTGGCCAAACATTAATGTAGTAAAAACAAGAATTGATAGAACAACCATGGAAGAAAAGATGAAAACTAAAATGATTAATAATTACATTCCTCTACAATTATCCTTAACCTCAGCAAGAGGTGAATTAGCCACTCATTTGTGAATTAAACATCTTCAAATAAGTAGAATTCATACAAGCAATTGAAATTATAGAGAAAAAGGAAGAGAATAACCCTAGAATTTTTGTCCTCTCAACTGCCTGCGACCCACGTTCTTGCTCAACAAAGTCAGACTGTTTAAAATAAACCTAAGTGTGCTATTGATACTATTGAGAATTTTTCCTGGAATAACAAGCAACGTGGCACGGAGTGTATCACAGAGCACTACCTCCGTGCCACGGTGCTATCGCGCACCTTCACTGGAACTTGAGGTTTCAGGTAATTACACTCAACATGACACGGAGTGCATCACCGAGCATTGCCTCCGTGTCACGGAGGTAACGCGACCCTCCACTGGAATTTGACATATTTTAATCATCCCAGGTAGAATGTCCCCGCGATGGTAGTGTGACACGGCGCCATCGCGGAGCCCCTATTTTTGCCAACTTCCCCCCCAACTTCCAGTTCTTTCTTCTGAGTTGATTCCCGTACTTCACCAACTTGTATATTAGCTTCCAAAAGTTCCTTCTACCTACAAAACAACACTAATCATGTTGGTTAGTATAAATTCACATTTATTTAAGAATCACATGAGAATGTACACATAACAATAGATAAACAAATAGAAATGAAGCATTTGAGTATCACTTGGGCATGAAATTCTGCCCAAGATCAAGTATTCCTCTTTTTGGGATTAAGATAAATGTAAGTTCATGCCATGGGTTGACTTAGAATCTCTTAGCGCTCCTTTTTCCGTGATACTATTCAGGTCTACATTCAGTTCGTGGAAACTAGGATGGCCCAATAGAAATGAAAGATGGGGCAACAGAGAGCAAAATCGAGAGGGAGACCACTATCATCAAAGTTAAAACCCATATGTTCCTCCTCCTAAAGCTGAGAATACCCAAAATCAGCCAGGTGTAAGCGATGCAGGTAGCTCAAAAATTGAAGAGATGTTAGCAAGAGTCCTCAATAAAGTGGAATCAACTAACAACAGGGTCAAAGAATTGAAAAGGGAGGTGTCTAACCTTTCCTCGACGGTGAGCTTTCAGTCAGCCTCCATTAAGTATTTGAAAGCTCAAATGAACCACTTGTCTGCTCAAATGAACCCCTGAATGAAGGGAACACTCCCAAGTGATACAATGCCCTACATTCAACAAATTCATCAACAAGTTCAGCAAATTATCCATTAATATACAATTAGTGGATGCCCTACTTCAAATGTCCGAATATGCTAAACTCATGAAGGAGCTATTGACAAAGAATAAGGTAGTAGATGTGGGCACCGGGGAGACAACGCACCACAATAGTGCGATGATGATGAGCAATCTTTCCCCAAGGGGAGAAGATCCAGGTGCCTTTATGATTCCTTGCACTATTGGGTTATGTGTTTTTAAGAAAGCCCTTTGCGATCTTGGCGTAAGAATAAATCTAATGCCTCTTATCATTTTCAAGAAATTGGGGCTCGGGAACACCAAATCTACATCAATAAGGCTATCAATGGATGACTGCTCCACAAAGAAACCCGTGGGTGTGCTAGAGGATGTATTGGTGAGGATGGATAAATTCATTCTACCAACTAATTTTGTGGTTCTTGATTGTGAAATGGACTTAGAAGTGCCATTCATTCCGGGGAGACCATTTCTCACCACGATGTGGAGCTAGGTGAGCTCAAGTTCTGAGTTGGAAGTGAAGAGGTCACCTTTAAGGTGTGTCCATTAGTTGAAACTCCAGATAACTGCAAAGTTCTTGGAGTACTTCATTAGTAGAATGAGGAGAGGGAGTGGAGATGAAAGAGGCTAATTTAGAAAATGATCCTTTGAAGAAAGATTTCTAAATGAGAAATACGTCGTTCCACGACATTAACTAAGGCGCTCCTTGGGAGGCAACTGATGTGCTGTGGGTTTGCAGTACATTCGATGCTCAAAACATAGAAAATAGCATGGAATTAGGTGTATTTATGTGTATTTGAGGTACTTTTCCTTTTGTTACAAGATAAAAAAGTGTCAGAACTAAAAATTGCAAAAGATAGCTTAAAAAGTGCAAAATGGGCAAAAAGTGCAGACCACAGTACGGATCGTAAGAAGGACCTACAAGTCGTACGGATGGCCGTGAGAAGTTACTGGAATTTATGGTTGAGAAGATGTGACCCACGAGTCCCAGTACGATTAGTAGCAGGTTTGTACGAGTCATGATGAGGCAGTCTGGTGAAATCTAGAAGAAATGCATTTGAATCTGACTCCTGCTACAAGAAGTAAGTACGATCCATGAGATGAAGGTACGAGTCATACCCTTCTGGTCGTGATGAACTAAAGAAAAAACTTCAAAATCTCTAATTCAAAGTATGGGAGCTCAGTATGAGGCATGAGTCGATGGTACGAGTCATACCTAGATCCAACACTTAGCCAGAATTTAGCTAGTTGAGATTGTACGAGAGGAAGCTACGGATCGTAGGAGCATGCTACGGATCGTAGGTCGAGTCCTGGCACTGGCGACGATAGATATGGAAATTTACCCTGTTTGTTTAGGAAAAAGATTCTTGTGTCTGTATAAATATATTTTAGGTTTCATTTTTATGGAGACATGAGTTTTGATAAACTTTGATAGGAGAAACCTTTAGAAAGAGAGGATTGAGTCGGTCTTAACTTGTGATCAAACTGTTCTTGAATTCTTATTGTTCTTACTACTTGTTTTTCAAGATTTTGTGGAGTAATCGAAGGAAGTGTTTTTCTCAATCATTGTTGTAAGTATTGTTTTATGTATTTAATCATGAATGATTCACAACCTTGCAACTATGAGAGGCTAAAACCTCCATAATAGGGTTGTGGGAACCATGGTGGATTAACAAGCTAGGGTTACACAAAGTGATCTTAAAACCAATACAAACACTTACATTGTATTCTCTTCATATTTATCAATTCTTAGCGGTGCGCAACTTTCGAAAGTGCCTGAATTCTTTACTTGCTTTGGTCGAAGAGGTAGCGATTAGGAAAAGAGAATTACAACGGACCCTTGATCTTGATGATCATTGTATTAACTTGAGCTGTGGACGCAGGATAGTTAAATCTAGAACTTAGTGATAATGGATAGTTGGAAACGACTCATGAGACTTGGTCGAGTGATTGAGTATAGTCATTCAATAGGGACTGGTCGGTCGTTTGAATGAACCTAAGTTATCAGTTCTATAAGCAAGTATTGGTGATAATCACGAGTGTATACCCGAAATAATTATGAACCCATGGGGAACACAAACCCCAATTATCCTTTGATATTGATTTAACATCAGAATTTTGATATTTATTTTGACTATTGATTTCTTTTAGAATACCCCCTATTTTGAAGTAACTACCGTACAAGTTCAATTATCGGCTATAATCCAATGTCCCTATTCCCTGTGGGTTCAACCCCAACCTCTAGTTGGGTTCCTTATTGACAATCTCTGCTTCTCACTTTAGTAAGAGGTGTGATTTGAGCTTTATCAAAAAGTGGTGTCGTTGCTAGGGAATATGACTTAAACTAGGTTATTAGCTTGTAATAACGTTTTGGTAGTTATTTCTTTAATTACGTTTATTTTTATGTTTTTGATACCCACAGGCTGTTCTCCGGTGAATGCCAAGCACTCGGAGTAGAGGAGATCGTCTTGTTCCATTAAATACAGAATGGAGAGAGCACTACGTAACATGGAAAACCACGAGCAAAGAGAGGCCCGCATAGCTAAAGAATCTAGGCAAGCCGAGCTAGCTCGGCAAGCTGCACTACAGCATGCTGAAGATGAGAGAGGAAGTGGTAAATGCTGGTTGACAAGGGAGGGGAAACAGAGCTCATACATTCGCCCCTCAGTACTTTGACGATGATGATGACCCAAATATTGATGAAGTCTGGTCAACCGAAGCAATTATTCCACCACCACTGCCCGCTAGGGCCAAATTCGACATTACAAGTACCATGATTCAGTTACTAAATATTAAAGGGGTGTTTAGTGTTCATGCAGCGGATGACGCCAACCTGCACCTAATGAACTTTGTCAGCATATGCAAGGCGTACAGGTTGCCCGGAGTAAGTCAAGATGCAATACAGCTCAGACTCTTCCCTTTTTCTCTATCTGGGGAAGCTACTTTGTGGTTATCGGAATTTCCCAAAGACTCCATAACCAACTAGAGGGAGCTTAAGTAGGCCTTTTTGGAGAGATTCTTTCCCCCGTTCAGGACGTTACAACTAAAAGATGAGATCTATAATTTTCGACAGACGAAGACTGGGGCACTTCATGAAACTTAGTTGAGATTCAAAAAGAAGTTGACTAAGTGCCCAATCACAAAATTCCAGATGATAGTTTGTTGGAAATCTTTTACAAGTCTCTGAACAATGGTACCAAGGGTGTAGTAGACACGGTAGCTGGAGGAGCATTGATGAGTCACACCTGGGACCAAGCTGCTACCATTCTTGACAAGGTGACTAAGACAAACAAGGTCTGGCATACGAGGGAGGCTGATGTAGTGACAACCACATATGATGTTGGTCTGACTGCAGACCAACGAAGAAAAGAAAAAGTGCGTAACCAGGAGCTGGCTCACATGCGCACAACATTGGACTTGCTGACAAAGCATATTGTGGGAGCTGGAGCCAAGCAGGTTAATGCATTGGTACTCAAGGAAGAGAGCAAGGAGCTGATCACTCTGATTCTGAGGAGGAGGCAAACTTTTTGGATAGCAAGGTGGCGGATTTCCGAACCAACGCTCAAGCGTCTGGACAAGACAATTGGCTCCAAGGTTCTGGAAATCAAGGTTGGAATCAGTATAGAGACAACTACAACAAAAACGGGTTTAGAGATAGGAGGCGAGGTCATGAGCGTGAAGGTGATTGCAGGTGTAATGATGGCTATCACAATGACCGGGTTGGATTCTATGTGCCTCCCAATGCATGAGAAGGGGAGGCTGGTGATCTTGGGCAGATTTATATGCCCAAGTGATACTCAAACGTATTATTTTTGCCTTGTTTGTGTGCAATATGTATATATTCTCATGTAATTGGTAATAAAATGTGAATTTATACTAACAAACATGATTAGCATTTGTTTTGCAGGAAAATATGATTTTTAGGAGCTAAAATGCATGTTGGAACTATATCGGAGTTGGACTTGGATACAAGCGTGGAAAAGACATTGGAAGGCACAAATTATAGGGGCTCCGCGATGGAGTCGTGCCACGCTACCATCGCGGAGGCACACTGCCTGGAGAGGCAATTAAATGGCAATTTCCAGTGGGGCCTCGCGACAGCTCCGTGGCACGTAGATAGGCCTCCGCGTTGGACTCCATGCCACGTTGAGGCTAATTTACCGGACCCTGGATTTCCAGTGAAGGTCCGCGTCCACGCCGTGTCACGGAGGTAGTGCTCCGCATTGACCTCCGTGACACGTTGCTTGTTATTCTGGGAAATATTTCCCTCTAGTATAAATAGCACATTTAGGTTTATTTTAATTAGTTCAGTTTTTAGTTTAGACTTGGTGGAGCTAGGACGTGGGTTAGCAGCAGTTGAGGGACGAAAAAGCTAAGAGATTTCTTCTCTTCCTTTCTTCTTTCAATCAATTGTATGTATGATTTATACTTCTTTTAGGATGATCAATCCACAAATGAGTGGCTAATTCTCTTCCTTGCTAAGGTATTGAACATGTGTAGTGAATTTTGATTGTAAATGATATGGTTTTCTTCTTCTTCTTTCATGTTGTTCTATTAATTCTTGTTCTTACTGCATTAGTGCTTGGCCAACATTAATGTACATCTAAAAAGTCCAATTTCACTCGAGAGAGCAAGAAATTGGAAAGTTGTGAATTAATAGGGTATTGTTCTTAACTTGATTTGGGAAAATTGGGTTTTGATGTGCTTTCCAGATAGAAATATACTTGAAAGTCGTATTAGTCAATTGAGGAACCGGAATTGTATTGCTAGGTCGTAAATTGCATTTGATCACAGAAATGTAGACGAATGGTTTATGATTCTTAAGTGAAATTAAATACGAGAGTTTTAATTTCTAGGCTAATGTTCTTGGCTAGCAACATGAAGAAGAGATTAACCGAATTATGATTACAATCGAATTCATTACTTGTTCTTAACCTTGGCATGCTCATATCCATAGTTTAAATTCATAGTAAATAATTGTTAATAGTTTTAGTATATATTTTATAAACAAAAACCCAATTAACTGTTGGTTACGTTGTTGTTAGCATAGTTAGAAGTAAAATAAGAATATAGTATACTTAGGCAATCTTTACATACCCTGAGCCTCCTTGGATCGATATTTGGCTTACTTAGCCACTTTATTACTTGTTTGACCACGTGCACTTGCGTGTCGGTTTTATAACCCCAACAAACGCACTGAACAGCTGGTCAATCAAAGCTGGGCATAATTGCGTGCCCAAGTGCTATTTTATAACTTAGTTTAGTCGTGTTTGTCTATTTATGTATTTAATTTCTCATGTGATTTTATATAAATTTGGATATATACTAACCAACATGATTAGTCCTTGTTTTTGTAGGTTAAAAATGCATTTGAGGAACTAATTTATAATGGGTGAAGTGGAGGAATGGAATCGGAAGCAAAACGCAAAAGTCGGCAAGGAAACGTGCAAAACAGGCCACCTGCGCGACAACACCGTGCCACGCCAGGAACATCTACGCAACAGGGGTGGTGTCATGCCAGCCATCGCGCTGCACAAGCAACGTGCCACGCTGCCATCGTGGCAAGCTTCTATCGAGGCTCAATCTTTAGGTGATTTCCAGTGTGTTGTCGTGATATCTCCGTGTCACGGAGGCAGATTGGTACGACAACCTCCATGCCACGGAGCCATTCCATGATGAGCAAAAATTGTACATTCCCTATTTACTATAAATAGGACCCTTAGCTTCTAATATGGGGTCATGAAATATTTTATGAAAACCGTAAAGGAGCGAAGGGAGAAGTGAAGAACTCACCTAGGGTTCACCAAATTTACTTTCTCTTTTATCTATTCTTGTAAGTACATCACTTTAATTATGTTTTTGAGTATTTTTATGAACATGAGTGGCTAAAACCCTTCCTCTAGGGTGGAGGCTACATGATGCGATTGGAATTGCATGAATTTGTTTTGGTTTGAGTTGTTAATTGTTGTTTCGTCTTATATTCTACATTATGGTTGTTTTTATGCTTGATCACCATGAAAAACAAATGCGTTAAGCTTAGGCAAAAGCTCAAAAGAGCAACCCTAGGAAAGAACAAGAGAATGTAGGGAGCAAGTTCTTATCTTTCGATATGATTCGCAGTTAGGATAGAAATTATACCTAATTTGCCTTGCTTGGTTGATAAAACGGGATGATAGCAAGACACCATCTTAGAATTGTCACTCCACCATCGTAGAAGTAGTTTTGAAGCTAAGATGAGATACATGATTAGAGGTACGAAAGTCCGTAATCAAGAGCATAAACCCCGTAAACCACGTCCATGTAGTTGAATTGCCCACGAACTAGAATGTCACATCCCCGCTCAACGATGTAGCTGTGAGGCTAGTTTGTCGTGTTTAGAGGATCGAGAGACCATGAACATCGCATTTTCAACTATGTGAGACAACAACTGATAATTTCATACTTGAACCATTACAAAGGGTAGCATTGCATGATTATCCGGCCTTGGCTCTAATTGCTTCTTATATTGTTTCAGAGTATTTCTGTGACCACCCGTAGATTTAAACAAAATTTATTGAAAATTTTTATAATCAGCAATTGTGAAGGTTAATATCACACTTAAACTTGATAATTAGCTGAATTGGTCTAGTCCCTGTAGGTTGGACATCCGGCTCTTAAAAAGGGCCACTGTATTACTTGTAAGACCACGTACGCTTGCGTGTGCGCTTGGGTGCAGCAACAACACCTATTAGCTATATTCCAGTTGTATCAGTTTTCAGTATTTTCAGTTGGACATTTCATGTCATTACAGATCAGTTACTAGTTCTTTCATACTATTTATATCTCACTTACTCAGTACATTTAAAGTACTGATGCATACTTTTATGTTGTATCGTTTCATGATACAACTGCAGGTTTTCAGACCCACCACCGTTAGCTGATTACGATCAGGTCTCTCTATCAGTAGCAGCAGTGTGAGTCCTTATATTCCAAGGGCACATTTTATTCATTTCAGTTTCTTTATTGTTTTCAGCTAGACTTAGAGTTAGCTGGGGGCTTGTCCCAGCAACTCCTCAGTTAGATAGCTTTCAGACCAGACTTGATTTCAGACTTCCAGATATTTGAAATCTCTATGTTCAATCTTCAAAAGATTTTTCATAAAAGCTATTATATATTATTGCAAATTTCCGTTGTGCATGTTTACTCAGAATACCAATGCATGATAGACTTAGGTTGACTTGGTGTCACTTGCGACTTCAAGTTCCATGTTACGTCCAGGGTGTAAGCTCAAGTCGTGACAGGGGCACCCCATAAAGACTTGCTCGGTCTAATGAAGCCCTTATCTAATAAGTCCTTCAACTGATCCTTCAACTCTTTTAGCTCGGCGGGGAACATCCTGTAGGGCGGAATAGAGATAGGTTGTGTATCGGGTAAGAGATTAATGCTGAAATCAATCTCCTTCTCAGGAGGAACACCTATAAAATCCTCGGGAAAGACCTCCGGATACTCGCACACTACCGGAACTGATTGGATAGTCGGGGTTTTGGACCCAACATCCTTAACCCTAACTAGGTGATACATGTAGCCCTTAGAAATCATTTTCCTGGCCTTGAGATATGAAATAAACTGACCAGCTGGTACAGCTAAATTACCCTTCCACTCTAAAACTGGCTCGCCTGAAAATCGAAATTCCACCACACGAGTCCTACAATTCATCGAAGCATAACATGCAAACAACCAATCCATGCCCAAAATGAGGTCAAAGTTAGTCATAGCTAACTCTACTAAGTCTGCGGAGGTAACCTTATGCAACATTGTGATGGGGCAACCTCTATACACCTGCCGAGCTACAACTGATTCATCGACTGGGGTAGAGACTGAGAATGGTTCTAACAAAAATTTTAGGGCTAACTCCAAAACTACTAGCAATATAGGGAGTCACAAAAGATAAGGTAGCTCCTCGATCTAACAAGGCATAAACATCAATATGAAAGACTTGCAACATACCAGTAACCATATCTAGAAAAGCCTTGTACTCCTGGCGGGGTACTAGAGCATAAAACCTATTTTGGCGTTGACCGCCTGCTGAACTAGCAGAGGCACCCTGCTGAGAGGGACGTGCTGCTGAAGCGACAAAATTGACTGTCATCACATGGGCCCCACCAACCCCTGACCTGGCTGAGGGGTTGTCCCTAAGTCTATGCCGGATTTGCCACACCCAAAACACGCATCTGAGCCAACTAAGCACCTCCGGGGATGATTCTTGTCGCACTTTGAACAACCTGGAAAAATGCGCTCCATCTACATGTTACCCTGATCCCTCGAGCCTGAAACCCTGCTCCTCTGATCTCCTTTGAACCTAGATGGTGTGCTGGCCGATAATGGGGATGGAGCGATAGTCCTGTGCTGGGACTACTGGTGCTGTCCACCCCCTGACCTGACCTGAGAAACCCCATAGCTGTCGGTCCTAGCCCTCTTGGACTCCCTCTGCCTCCGGTAGATCGACTCCATCTGCTGTGCATGCAATACAATACGGGGGAAGTCAATATCCCAATGAATCATGGCGATCCTGTAATCCTTGTCCAAGTAATCCGCCACCCTATGTACAAAATGGATCACCTAAGCCCTTTGATCCGCCACCAACTCTGGAGCATACTTGGATAATTGGGTGAACTCCAATGCATACACCTACATGAACATATTACCCTTCTTCAAATTGACGAACTCGGATGCCTTGAGCTCCCTCATCTCCCCAAGGAAGAACCGATCCATAAATACCGTGTGAAACTCCTCCCAACCTATTGGGCTTGCACCCACTGCCCTGGAATTGCTTAAACCATATGTGTTCTACCCCCTTCATCTAATAGGAGGTCAAGTCAGCATACTCTCCATTGTTCACCCTCATAACCTAGGTGATCGTCATAATCTCGTCAACGAAATCATGGGGGTCCTTATCCACCTTCGACCCCGTGAACTCAAGAGGGTTCATTCTCAAGAAATACCTCATCCTAGCTGCCGCTGCATTCCCATTCTGAGGGTAATGCGCCACTATCTGATTCTGAACCTGGGTAATCATGTCCTATGCCATAATCTGAATCGCTGCCCTAAACTCAGCGTGGACAGCTGGCTCTGGTGCGTGCTCCTCGTGAACCAGTGGGGCTTGCTGATGCTCCTCACCATTTGCATCCTCATGATCATTACCATTACTATTTATTATGGGGTTCGCTCGGCATGGAGGCATGATGCTGCAAACATGAATACAATGAATTAGAAGGGTAGAGAACTTTTCATCGCACGACATAGATCAGAAAGAAGGGAACATTTCCCAAACATCTAGTAGCCTCTTCGTCATAGGTGTGGCGCACTTCACACCAATGAAAAGACTCTACTTAACACGGCTTTCAGACTCCCTAGGACTCTTCAAACCTATGGATCTGATACCATGTTTTTCACGATCCGAACGTACACCCAGATGGTTGACATGGGACAAGGCGCCTCGAGAGACCCCAAGTCAACCAATGGCATGAGCGTAAATCTAATTTAATCAAATAAGCAGAAGACTCAACATAAGAAAATGTAAACATGTCATAAAAATGAAGAAAAGGCAATACATGATCCGTACATGATGGCTGAATAGAACATATAGTCTGAAAAGCCTCTAATCATGAAAGACGGACTGATGGGACAACTCCCCAACTAACCCAAAAATCTGAAACTAAAGGAAAAGCATGGAGTCTCTACATATGGCCCTCAAAACATGAGGACTCACCAAATAAGCTAATAACTATCTTAGAAGCACTACTAAGGAGGGTGAGCCTGACAGCCGGGTCCTGTATCATGAAATGATACAACATAGAAAGTATGTGATCAGAACTTAGAATGTACTCTGTAAGCAAGTAAGTAAAACAGATATTTAAAATATAGAAATCTCATAAATAATCACAAGAGTGGGACATCATGCTCGTACCATAAATATCGTACCATAACATAAGGCCCAAGGTTTTCAAAACATTCGTAATACAATCGTAATCATAATTGTAAGAGAAAAGCCTAGTTTAACATAACTTGCGCCTATATACATAATTGTAAATATGCATAAAACATGAGGAATAGTGGGAGATTCTCTTAACTGACATACCCCATATGACCACACATGAATCCGAACTTGTAACCCTAGTCGAGAGGGTGTCCGTACCTTGCCAAGTGTCAAACCATGAAAGTGTGACATCACCATGAAAAGGGCCATTTGGGACGGGAACAGTCCCATAGGAGGTCCCAACATACCTACGGTGGCACGTAGTTTATGAGATGCGGGGCAGAACCTAGGTCACGAACCTACTCGGTGTTCGATACTACTCTCAAAACATATATAGTGCTCATAGTATAACACATATGAATTCATGGTCTAGTTAAATCATGATAATCATAAATATACTTGTACGTACATGAACTAGCCATGCAACGAGGCCCGTGAGTCTGCCAAAACATAATTCATGATTCATAAGGTTCATATATACTTGTAGATCATGCATATAGCTTGGAATTCATAAAACCATGATAGGTAATATCGTAAATCCATTATTCAAATCATAAATAATGTTGGATTTGTAAATATCATCATTTGAAGAGAATATCATAAGTCAATTCGTCACAGGGCATGCATAATTAGGCTTAAATACATAAAACTTCCAAATTAATAATATTATAACTAATTTAAATCACAAAAGCTGATTACAACCCACAGATTATGATAATATTTGAAAATCACAAAACCCAAAGTCGAATCATTAGATTTTAAGTAGATCAAATTCAAAACCCCATTAGTTTTTTTGTTGAAATTCTAGCAAAAATCAAAGAGGAAGGGCATGGGTGTGGAAGAAACCACCCATTGAGAACCTTACATACTTGGGAATATCTAATTCTCAACCTCTCTTGATAACCCAAGAAGAAATTGCAATGAATTGATAGGTTTTAAGCTTGAATCACTCTCCCAATTTCCCTACCTTGCATGCATGAAAGAATAAAGTGAAAACTAAAAACATCGTAGTTTAGGCCTTAGATCTTAGGAATTTATGAAAAAGCCCTTACTAATTCACAGAAAATAACTGCCAGGGGACCCAGAAGGGTGACCTGATGACTCGTAATAGGCCCACACGAGTCGTCACCTTGCTCGTTGGGTACACTGTCTTAACTGATCATTTGGGGTCCTAACGGATGACATAACGACTCTTTATGGGTGGTCACGAGTCGTGACCACCACTCGTCAAGTGCACTGCCTTCTTTATGCCAATTGTTTAAAGTTCACCCAATGACTCACACCATGACTCATTGCCTGACATAAGGAGTTGTGGTCTCCTTTCATTAAGTACACTACCTCACCTTTTATATTTTTCTTATACCTTCTCCCCACGGATGACCTAACGACTCATGGTGTTTGACCACGAGTTGTTCCCAAGCCCGTGAGGACTCCTTTTTCCTTAATATTTTTCCCATTCTCCCTGGCCTCCCCACGAGTCACCTGACGACTCGTGGGCTCTCCTCACGAGTCGTCCAACGACTCGTCCTGTGCCTGCAACTCGAATTTTCAGTTTTTCTCTATTTCAACTCCCGGGTCTGATCTTTGAATTCTCGGGGTATAACAGTCTCCATAGGTTGAAAAATTTCTCGCCATGATCTAAAGTTCAAGGCCAAGTTATGGTTAGATTTCATCTGCAGCCACATCTTTTCATATAAAAATGAATAGCGAGTCATCTTGGAGACAACAATTCTCATAGCCTGCATCATGTATGGAGTCCCCATTAACTTTGGGGAGATTGTGGCCCAGCAAAGAAGCGAAAGGCAAGATAGGCCAGCACCTCCATGCCATATGCTGTCCTTATTTCTAAATTGTGTTTTCAAGCGGGAGTGCCATTATTTCCTGATGAGACCTATGTCCTTGCCTCTGGAGTGATCGCCTTTAGATAGGAAAAGAGATGCTGAGGTACCCGCAGTTAAGAGGAAAACGAATGCAAGCTTTTGGGTTGGCAGAAGGATCACTATCTCATAGGTTGGAGCAGTGGACACATGCCCTAGATTTGAATGTGTCCCACCAAGAAGCTACGGGCCAAACCTCCGGTGACACACCTCTTAGGGGAGTAAACCCCCTCCAATATCCTCCCAGCCGAGTAGTCTCCACAAACTTATGGAATTGACCAACTCTCATGAGAGCCAACTCCAATAGTTGGTTAGGAGTCTCCCTACACTCATTGCTCAAACAGTCAAATAGAAGCTGAAATTAATGTATGAGAGCCTTACAATGTTATGCAAATGGGTGGATGAAGTGGAGGGGGCTGTCACATCTCTCCGAACCGAGTTGAGGGAGTGGAAAAGTCGGACACCTGTGGAAATGCCTGACATGAGCGCTCTTGATGCTGCAATAGCTGCTCCTTCAAAAGTTCGAGGCCCCATTGATAATCTGTTTGAGGGCTTGGGGGATGACACCGAGGATCTAGGAGAGGCTAGTTTTGATGGCGCTGCAGAAGTAGGAGAAGCTGATGAGGAGGAGGAGTAGGAGGAGTAACCCACTCAGGGAGTCTCTTACCCTTTCATTTTGCATGCGTACATTGGGGACAAATATTCTCTAAGTTGGGGGGATGAGTGTTTGTTGGGGTATCACTTGTGTTTGTATTTTGAGTGATTTGATGTATCCCTTGTCGGGATTTTATTTTTTCATTACTATTATCTCATGAGGAATTGTGAGCATTTGTCAGGCTCGGTTTTAGTCTTGTTGATGATTGCCCTCGCTGGGCTTGTGATGTTGAAAAAAAATGAATGACATGGTAGAGTTCTTGGATGTTAGTGTGCTAATGGTGAATATTGGGTCATTGTTTTGAATTATTCATTCCTTTATGACCTAAGACCTTTGTTTGTTCGCCCATGTGAATAGTAGAATAGCAATCAAACTCTGAGGGTTTTCTTCATACCACGGTTCTTTCCCAAGGAAAGTTATCTTTTTTCCTTTCTTTTTGTTGTCGAACCGGGTTGGCACTTCCCAATGGTAGATTGGGAGGCGACTTTATTAAGGGAAAATTCCATGTCATTTTTGGGTCCTATATGGAGCTGTTGTTAGAGGTACCACCAGAAAAAATTTTGAAATGGAATTTTGAAATGGGGAACAAAAATGAGAAAGAATGAACGGGCATTTGAAAAGAGAATGTAGCACTCTTTGTCATACTTTGTAGATTCCTCGTTTGAATTATGAATTTGCATGTTCTAATGTCTTAAATCAAGATCTTGTGTGGATAATGACTTTTTTGGACTCTTTAGGTGTGATGCCTTATGTGGTAAGGATTTTTGTAAATCTAATACACAATTTCTTGTCTAGAACTTGCTTCAAGTTTGACTCAAGCCAAAATCCTAGATATAGCTGCACTTAGAACATGAACTTAGGCTCTCTTTCATAAGTCACTTCAACCAAAATAACCTCTTTGACTATTAATCTTTCATAGCCAACGTTTGAGCCTTGAACCATTTCTTGGAAACCACATTGCCTAATGACCATTTTCTTTAATCCTTCTCATTGATACCCATCCTCCATAATTGGTAGTAATGAAACAATAAAAAATAGGGGCTTTAAGCCCAATAAATAGGGAGAGCTAAGGAAATGAATGTGAAATGAGGAAAAAACCTAAGTTTGGGGGTTTGCAAGAGTGGGGGGAAAGAATGAGTAGCCTAAAAATTGAGGTAGCACCAAATATTGTGAAGAGATGAGTGAACCAGTCCATTGAGAGATAGTGAATCATTAAAAAGAGGAAAAATTGTTGATAGGTGCTATCTCTTGTATAGAGAAGGATAAGTGTGAAATTCATAGATGTTATAGGGGTGGCTTGTATTACAACAAAAAGATGTAGAAGAGGAATGAGGAGAAATATAGGGGAGTGATCTGAACAAGATGATGGGATATTGCAAGTATGTAAAGGCATTAGGGAGTCATTAGTCACTAAAGCTAGACATTTATCCTATCCTTAGCCCTAGCCTACATTATGACCCACAAGTCCTAAGTGATTTTAAGTGCAGTTGCTCTATATTAGTGGCGAATTACATGAAGGGAAATTCTATGGGTCAAGTTGTGTGCATGAAGATTTCTTTTGGGAGAGTCAGTGCAATCTTCTCTTTTTACGATCCCTTGTGTGAATGCATTGATTTCATGATAAATAATAGGGACTTTTTCTTCTGTGAGTGGAATCATCCCTTTTGAGGACACAATTGCATTAAGGGTAGATGTGTGCATACGACATGAGAAATGCAAGCTCTAAGGCAAGCTTTGAATGTGCAATGATTATGAATTGAGATGTTATGTGTACTTCATGGATAAGTTATGCCCTCGTTTTGCAAAATAAAAGCTCTTGTAAATCATGTTTTTGAGTGGTGGTGGCCTCTTGAAATGTTTTAATCTTTCTTGTTTTAGGGGAATTGGCTTCTCTTTTTCAGTGAGTTGGTGAGCATTTTTGGATTTTCCTGAGTGAAGTGGTCATTGATGCGTAAGCTTATGTGGAGTGGCATGCTATTCATCTGATAATAACTGCATTACTTGAGGACAAGCAATGGTTTAAGTTTGGGGGTTTGATGAGTTGGTTATTTACCAACTCATTAGGCTCTTAAGTATGAGCTTTAGCTTCATTGTCAAGTTATTTGGATGGACTTTATTCCCTTTTTGGCTTGTTGTGTGTAGATATCTAATTTGTAGAAAAGAGAAAGAAAGGGAGTGAAAAGAAGGGAATCAGGTGAAATTGACACTTCACCAGAGAAGACAGGTGAAACGCCGGTCAAACACCAAAGACCACTATCTTGGGGAACTAAAGAAATCGATGGTCGCGAACATCAACCGCCGACACACTGATTAAATTGCCTACCGACACCTAAGAGTGCTTGATCTTAGAGAAAGAAATCGGTGGAGCATGGTTGGACACTGGCGAGTCGCCGATGGAACTGCCGATGGACACTAGAATTCACTGCAGGAGCATCAAATTATAGCCGGCGGTTTGCGAAAGTAACTGGAGAACCGCCGATACTCTCGCAAGTACCAGAATGCCTGAACAGGAGAAAATGTGTCCAACATTGGAAAAGAGAGTTTTGGGTACCCTACTTTTTGATATATTCTAGAGAGAAGTACTCTGTACCTGTCAGATCTTAACTTTTGGATTTTTGAGAGCATTCTCTTAGTGGAAGAAGAAAGTATAATTCTATTGGTGGAAATTGTAAGGGATTGTTTTTCATTTTCTTCTTCTTCCTTTATAGTAAGGTACTACCATTGTTGAAGACTTATTGCTGAATTTGATTTTGTTGCTCTTATTATTGAAATCAATGAGTTTATTGTTAAATATGCTTTTGAATTTCTTAACTAAGAGTAGCCTAATCATTAACTACAGGTGTGTGGTGATAAATGCTTAATTAGATTGGTAATGGTAGATTCATCTCAAATATTGTTTAATTAGTAAATCTGTTAAGTTTTCTCCAATTTATAATTAAAGATCCATAGTTGCAGATGTGGGTCTACTTTTCTTACTTGGTTCTTGCTTGAAAGAGGAGAATTAAGTATCGGGAGAGAATTTGATGGTGTACATGGATGTGATGTTGTGGAATTGGGCTAGACATAGTCAAAACCATATTCTCACTCCTAATTAATAGCTAATAGCTAGAGATTAGTGCAGCAATTAATCCAAACTTAATTGAGTTGAGTTAATTGTGTCTAGTGGTTTGAAAGAACTCTAGCAAGAGGTATTTATGAGTTTGAAAAACCTTAAATGTCCACCTGCCCAAGGTTATTTACACAATTTGAACTAATGAGATGATCTAGCATGACCTGATTTAATTAGCACATCATCTACACCACACCTCTAGTCTTTCTCATTATTGTAGACAACTTTGGTTATTTTGCTATCTTAATCAGGAGAATTAGAATTTATACCCTGTTGTTAACATCAAATCTCCCCCAAAATATTTATTTCTTTCTTAATTTCGAGTGGGCAAACTAAAATTCAATTTTCCCAAACAATACTTGTGCATATCATATGTTGGTCTCTGTAGGATTCAACCCCACATCCGTCGGGATATTTTTTTTGCTACAATGACCATTTATGATCTATTGTAATGACGATTATATTTTGGAAGTTATCATCGTTAAGCTATCTGGAGGCATACACAATGACATTACCATACTGCATCAGCGCATAATCAAGACCAACTCTTGAAGCAGCACAATGCACAACGAAACCATTTGTGCCCTCTGGTAGGGTCAATATTGGGGTTGAAGTGAGTGGAGTCTTTAACTCCTGAAAACTCTTCTCACAAGAATCCAACCACTAAAATTTGACCTTCTTCTGGGTCAAATTGGCCAATGGTGCTGCAATGGATGAAAATCCCTCGATAAACTTTCTATAGTATCCAGCTAAACCCAAGAATCTCCTAATATTCAAAGGACTAACTGGTCTAGGCTAATTCTTCACCTCCTCTATATTTTGAGAGTCCACCTGCACACCCTTGCTAGACACCACATGACCCAAAAATGGCACTGGGATTAGCCAAAACTCATGCTTACTGAATTTAGCAAACAACTGGTGATCCTTGAGAGTTTGTAACACAATCCTCAAATGAGCGGCATGCTCCTCCTCGATCCGGGAGTATATGAGAATATCATCTATGAAGAAAATCATGAACATATCCAAATAATGCTTGAATACCCTATCCATGAAGTCCATAAAAGTTGCAGGAGCATTCATTAGTCCAAAAGACATAACTATGAACTCATAGTCACCATACCGAGTCCTGCAAGTTGTCTTCAGAATGTCACTCTCTCTAACTCTGAGCTGATGATAGTCAGATTTGAGGTCTACCTTTGAGAAGCACTTAGCACCCTGAAGTTGGTCAAATAAGTTATCAATCCTTGGGAGGGGATACTTGTTCTTGATGGTGACCTTGTTCAACTGCTGATAATCAATGCACATTCTAAGGGAACCATCCTTATTTCAAACAAAGAGAACTGGAGCATCCAATGGGGATTTACTAGGCATAATGAAACCCTTATCTAAGAGATCTTTCAACTGCTCCTTTAGCTTGACTGGAGCCATTTTGTAAGGAGGAATAGATATAGGTTGTGATCAGGGAGAAGGTCGATACAAAAGTCAATCTCCTGCTCAGGAGGGACTTGGTAGATTATCTGGAAACACCTCCAGATACATACATACTATGGGAACTGAATGAAGAGTCGGGGTCTCAGACATAGCATCCTTAACCTAAACTAGATTGTACACACAGCCTTTAGAGATCAACTTCCTAGCCTTAAGATAGGAAACAAGCGACCTACAGGCATAGCTAAACTACCTTTCCACTCTGAAGCGACTCACCCAGAAATCAAAACTCTATGCGTTCTACAATTGACTAAGGCATAACATGCACGTAGCCAATCCATACTGAAGATAACATAAAATTGGTCATATATAACTCCACTAGGTTAGCTGAGGTGACTTTTCGAAGGACTATGACAGGGCATTTTTGTGCACCCATGAAGCTATAACTGAGTCACCGACTGGAGTAGACACTGAGAAGAGTTCTAATAGGATTTCAGGATTGACTCCAAAACTAATAGCAATATAAGGAGTTAGAAAATATAAGGTAGCCCCTACATCTAACAATGCATACACATAAAGATGCAATACTCGCAACATACCAATAACCACATCGGGAGAGACCTCCTGCTCCTGGCGAGATGATAGAGCATAAAATCTATTCTAATGCTGGCCACCACCTGCACTAGTGGATGCACCCTGTTGAGCTAGGCGTGTTGGTAGAGCTACTGAACTGGTGGCTAGTCATGGCCTCTACTATGGCCCTGTCTGGCTGAAGGGCAGTCTCTAAGTAGATGTCTGGGCTTTCTATACCCGAAGCACATGCCTAAACCCGCCAAGCACTCTTTTGTATGCCTCTTACCACATCTCCGAACTAGAATGTTGGGCTCTCCTGACATGCTTCCTGACCTCTAGAGCCTAATGCTCTACCCATCTAATCACGCCTAGGTCTTGATAGAACACTGGTTGATGATGGCGCTAGGGCTAATGACCTCTGATGGGAATAAAGGTGGTGTCCGCTACTGGACATCTACTGGAACTGTCCATAACTCCCTGTCCTAGCCTTCTTGGCCTCTCTCTCCTTCTCCTTCATCTGCTCTGCCTCTATTTGCTGAGAATATATGACCAACTTCGATAAATTTAGGTCACTGTTCAGCAGAGCGGTTGCACTCCTTGACCAGTGAATATAATACTCCATTCACAAACTTGCTTATATGAGCTCTCTAATCCGCAACCATCTCTAGCGCATACTTGAATAGCTGAGTAAACTCCAAGGCATACTCTTGGACAATCCTATGGTGATGCTTCAAGATAACAAACTCCGTCGCCTTCACCTCCCTCAACTATCTAGGGAAGAAGTTGTCCAAGAAGACAGTCACAAACTCATCCCAACTCACGGGGACGACTTCCACTTCTCTACTCTCCTTCCACTAGTAGTGCCATATGTAAGCAACCCCCTTCAGCTGATAGGAGGCTAAGTCTACTTTCCTCCCCAGTCACCCCCATAATCTGGGTGATCTTCTGCACCTTCTCTATAAACTCATGCAGGTCCTCATCCACCTTCGACCCAAGGAACTCAAGTAGGTTCATATTGAGAAATTCTTGAACTCTAGCTGCTATTGCGTCCCATTTTGAGGAATATGGGCCACTACCTATTGGTTGACCTCAGCGGTCATGGCCTGTGCCACCATATGAAATGCCACTCTAAACTCAGCATGAGTGACTTGCTCGGACAAAGGATTTGCTGGTGTTGGTGGGACTTGTTGATCCCTATCTCCATTGTCATTGTCATGGCCATTTCCATTGCCATTCCTATGACCATTCACTCGGCGTGAAGGCATATTTTTGAAAATGCATGCAACATGAGTTAGAGCAATAGAGAGGTACTTCATCGCATGACATAGATCATGAAAAAGGAAAATTTCCTAAAACGTCTTGTAGCCTCTTCCCCATAAGTGTTATGCGCTTCACACCCATGGAAAAGAATCTACTTAACATGACTTTTAGACATCCTAGGACACTGTAAACCTTTGCTCTGATACCAAGTTTGTCTCGACCTGAGTTGGGATCCCGCACCGAGACACAGGACCTAGAACCATGAATAGCCCCAAGTCAACCCATGGCATGAACATAGCAACTAAAGAGTATGTATTAAAAAAACTAATAACTTTAACATGATTAAGCGGAAGTCTAAATAACATAAAATATATCAAACGATAACATCACAATACTGAGTCTGAAGCTGAACTTAGTAGTTATGTCTGGAAAGCCTCCACTAACTAATGAGATTATGGGACAAGCCCCTAATAATCTCCTAAGTCTGAAACAAATCGAAAACATAAAACTGAAATCATAGACACCCTTAAATAATGAGGATAGAACCAAGGCAGGACTGAACTGAACTGATAGGGAAAGCGAGCTATCAGGGAGACTGAACTGGATCTCCTTAACCTATATCATGAAACAATATAGAATAAAGTATGCGGTCAATACCTTGAATGTACTTAGTATGTAAGATAAGTAAAACATGCTAAGTAAATATTAACTAGAATCATGCATATAAAGATAAATCATTAAATCATTAGAGTAAGGACAACATGCTAAAAATTCTATCTAAGACATACATAGTCATAAGCTGATTATCATAATTGAACATAGTTACCCAAGATTTAGAAATGGAATTAGTATGACTTGTCATAGTTGAAATCGTAAGTAAAACTCATAAAATCATCACTGGTTCAAATATGTTGTAAAACATAATATCATAAGTCATGAACATGAACAATTGAAATCTTAAGGAATAATAGGAGACTCATCATAACCGACACCATCATGATAGAGCTAACGTGATACCCCAACTATCACACTCAAGTGGGCAAAGCTGTCCAAAACCTTGCCAAGGGTAAGGACAATACCATGATATCGATATCAAGCTAAGGCCCCTTGGGGGTAGGGGAAAACTCTCGTGAGAGGTCCCAAAATATATATACACACACACACACACACCTACGTTGACACGTATTTCTGAGACTGAGGAACCTTGAAACCCCAAGTTGACTCGATGTTAGACACTACTCCCAAATATATACATAATGCTCCCATTGTTTTGACATGAAGCTAAAATCACAATTACATGCACAGTCTGAAATCTGAACATGGGGGGTCTTGACACCAAATCATATCATAAACTGCATTGGGAGTCTTGACTCCAAAACATATGATAAGTTGATCTTATTAGCCTTGGCTAAATTATGAAAACATACTTAACTTATATGAGCTTGTCCAAATCATAAATCATGCATACTTGAAATAGACTTCATAAGTCAAAATCGTAGATTCATACATGGAAAATTTATAAATATTCATTCATGCTAGATATCTCATCATACTTGAAATCATGAATATATACTCAAATTGTGTATAAAATCTTCCCATTAGACTTAAAAACATACTTTAGAACATGAAGGAATTATCCCCATAAACATATCATAGAGGATTTCATAAAGTTGGGTTAAAACCCTATAATTCCATATACTTGAATTAAGACTTGAATTCATGAACTTGAGGAGGAATTTTGGCATGAGAGTAAAAGGAAACTCTCATTCACAGCCCTACGTACCTAAATAAACTGATTCTCAAATTATCCTTGAAAGACCAAAAGAATTGGGGAAGAATTGAGAGAGTTCTACCTTGATCTTCAAAGAGAAACTCGAAACTTTGCATGCATGGTATTCTAATGACTTGAGATAAGCTAAATCCTCTAAAAACAGTCCTTTTAGGTCCTAAAATGACATAGTTTAGGAATTAGGATCTTAGAAATTACAAAATACTCTTAATAATTCATTTGGAAAATGGACACTGCCAGTTACTATGATTCATCCAATGAGTCGTTGTAGGATACGACATCTCATTGGATCATCCATTGTTCCCTAGGGAATTTCTAGTACTCGGTTGACCCCTCGCCAATGATCGATAGGATAGGTTGTTACTCGCCCCAATGGGTCATTGCACATGCTTATTGTATCTGAAGCACTTCCAGTCTTCTACTGAGGTTCTAACCAACGACTGCTCAGAACGGGTCTTCATACGAAATAATGACCCATTACTCCATCCGTTCCTTCCAGGGGGAATTATGTAACTCTTCTGATTCTCTAACCGACAACCCGACAGGATGAGTCGTCACTTAAAACAACGACTCAAGGTATCCTCTCATCACTGACTCGAACTTGAGCATTTCCTAAGCCCCATTCAATGGCCATGTAGGAGGACCTTTTGGATCTTCCAATGAGTCTTTGCTAGGCCCGTTGGTTACTAGAAAATTTTTGACCGTGGACTTACCATGAGGGACATAATGGGTCATTGTTCTCTACAACAACTTGTCCCTTGAGTCATTCCATGACTTTGATGCAATTTTTCCTGATCTATCTTATTCAACCCTCAGGTGTGATCCTAGGGACTTTATGGGTATTACATGGTTTCTGTCTCAAGCATAGTCCATGTGGGAGTTCCTCGAGCAATGACTCGGGCTATCCACTCCCTACTCGATTTCTTTGAGCCATCATCTCATCATACTCGATGATGTTTACCACCTCATAATCATCTCTAATGTTAGTATCAGTTGATCGCCTCAGGGATAAAACCAATCGATAGCGCTGTAATCACTATGAACATCAACCTAAGGATAGGGAAATTAATTGTCCGCATCTTCAAGATGCTGTCCGTTTCTATACCCGCCTTTATGAGGCTAAATATCTCTTCTTCTACCTTGTTCAAAATTTTCTCCACCATTTTATGATCTAACCTGCATGCATCAATACACATTAGTCCAAAAACACTTGGGTTTCCTCCCAAGAAGCACTTAATTTAACACTGCAGCATGACATGGATACTACACATGGTGTAGCATCCCTTGGATTGCCTCCCAAAAAGCTCCTAATTTAACATCATGGCATGACGAGTGATACCTAAATCAGCACAAAGGTTAGTCATCTTTAGGATGGGACTTCCTCACCTATTTCTTCCTTTAGAATTAGAAAAATACTATTTCACCCATTTGCATTTTTCCTTCTTATTCTTGGGTTTCTCCTTGGTTCTGTAGTTGGTTTCCCTTTTTCAATATCAACATCCCAAACTTTCTTATCAACCATAGTTATGCTTTTGCAACTTTTAGGCAACGCATGCCCTCTTCCGGCCTTGAAAGTTATGGAATCTTCTTTGACATAAAATATAATCTCATATTTCTCCAATTCCATCTAAGCTCGACTAGTGGCTAGAAAAGGTCGACCAAGAATGATAGGTATGTTCATATCCACCACAAAATCTAAAATAACAAAGTCAGTTGAAAGTGTAAATTTTCCAACCTTCACCAAAACGTCTTTCACCACCCCTACCGGCTTTTTGATTGACTTGTCAGCGATTTAAACTCTAATAAAGGTAGGCTTCAAAATGGTTAGCCCTAACAACTTGTACATGGGGAGGGGCATCAAATTAGTTCTTGCCCCATTATCACATAAAGCTCATAAATAGTCATAATGTCCAATTTGGTAAGGTATGATAAATACTTGGATCTTCTTTTTTTCACCACATGAGTGCTAGGAATGATGGCACTAACTCGGTGGGTAATTGGAATTACTTCATCCTATATCAACCTCTTCTTTGTAAGCAACGCTTTCAGTTATTTGGCAAAACCTGACATCTCTTTAAGAGCATCAATGAATGGAACTCATAAAGTTACCTCTTTCAACCTCTCAATGTGCTTTTCAATTGCAACGGCTACCCTTTGAGGAAATGGAGGAAGAGGTGCTAGATAAGATTTTGTAATTTCGTCCAAACTCCCCTTTTCCTTTTCCTTCTTCTTGTAGTTCATCCCAACTCATCATTTAATACATCAACCGGTGGCTTCACTTGTTTCCCATCATGAACAACACATTTTCCCTCAACACCTTTATCAACCTCATCACCACATGGAGCATCAACAATAAGTTGCACAATTTTGCCACTTGTAGTGTCAATATCCATATAGTGAGCATAGCTATTTCCACCCCTTTTTGCATTTGTAATAGTGTCATTGGCAAAGTTGACCCTTCTATTTTGGATTACGCTATCTAAAGAGATCTCTCATTTACCACTCCAATTTCTGAATATAAGTTGTAAGAGAACTAATAATTTTTTTTTAAAATGTCATTGGGGAACTTGTGATTAGATTCCCTCAATACTTATTGCTTGAAGCATTTCCATGCTTCAAATAGTTGTTCTCACAAAAGTTGTCTGAAATAGAAAATCTTATTCCTTTGTGCAGCTTTCTTGTTAGGCAGAAAATATTTCTTCTAGAACAGTTGACTAGCTTTGTCCATGTGTGAACGAAGTTAGGAGGCAAAAGGTGCAACCTCTCCCGGGCTTCCCCCACCAAGGTGTATTTGAATATCCTAAGGTGGATAGCATCATCATAGACATTGTTTTGCTTATGTAGGTTGCAAACCTCTAGAAAGTTTTTAAGATGTTGATGCAAATCTTGGTTAGTTGAATTATGGAACTAACCTTTCACTTTTAGCGTTATGTAGATGCTATCATTAATTTTGAATGATGTAGCATTCACTCTCAGTGGAACAATTGCACTGGCATAATCAATATCATTATTAACTTTCGTGAAAATATTCTCCACCTTGCCTGGTGGCAAAGCCATCATTAGTTGCCACATGTTTCATAACCAAAGTAAAACAAGTGTAATAGAGTGGTTTGAACTAAATCAAACCAAAATCTAAATTGCTAGATAGGACCTATGCCAAAGTCCCATGCAATGGCACCATAACAATTAATATGACCCAAAATCCACCTCACTTTGGAAGTATACAATGTCAATTGCTAATATAATACAAAACAAGTAATTGGAATTGTATCCATAAAGACTTTGTTAGATATGAACTACCAATAAATTCAAATATGATTTAAATGCTGAATACCAACTCACGTTAGTGTAAAATGAGAGATTAAACTAAAGCTAGAATGCTAAGGTAAACTCAATATAGAGAAATATTAGGGATGTGTCACCTTATTTGGTTGATCCCCCTAAATCACTCAAATAGGAGCATTCAGAATGGACTATTAATGAATATGCAAGAAATCAACTTAGACAATCATTAGGTGTCTTTCAACAACCCTAATAATGTCAATCTACATAAATTTTCTCAAATTGAAGAGAACTCCATTCTACCTGATTGCAATTTGTCAATTAGATGTCTCCTATGTCTAGGTGAATCCATCATACAAGGCTTAGAACCTTGGGTCATTGTTGATTGATGCTATTCAAACCATAATTGGCTTTCTCAAGCACAATAGAGGCAATTTGGCATGATTGGATGACTTTCACCGCTAATCTCACTTTACAAAGCATAGATCAATTAAATATTCTCAAGTCCTTACTCAATTTCACCTAATTGAGATCATTAGGGTTCACAACCCTAGACCTGGGTTAGCTACTCATAGAAAAAGATGGAGAAGAAAGCATGAATTTCTCTTACTAAGCAAAAAAACGAGAGAAAAAACTTGAATTGAGCAATTTAATCTTCAATTTTTAATGAGTATATGTGATCAAAGCTAAAACTATCCAAAATTACAAAGAAATATGATATACTAATGAAACATTATTCAAAAGATCCCTAAAAATATGATAAATAATATTTATACTAAGTCCTAAAACCACAATTAAATTCAAACTTGGAGGCATCAAATCGGGGTTATGAATTTATAATCTGATGATCGAGTCGATTCCATGATTATAAGTTCATTCCATACCGGACCAGGCCGGAATAGGGTTATATACATTCTCATTATGAGAAGGGGTCATTCGGGCCTATCTAAATAGATACTATGTTTACATATGGATCCAGGGACATACAATCTTTTGGAAAGATAGTTGCATCTTAAACGATCAGTTGAGATTGTATTCTGCCTACCATTCTTTCGTCTTTTGAATAAAAGACCATCTTATGAAAATATGGTCTACAATCCCATCCGTCCATTGCTTCACTAAGAAATTTGGTTGGAACAAAATGGAGTAATTGATGGTCTGTCTATTGAGAATACAGAGTGCACCTTGAGTCGTCTTATGCTTACCACTTTGTGGTGTTCTTTGGTTCAGCATGTGGTTGAAGTGCAGACCACATCTCAATATACGGTCCGTCTTTTGCTCATTTTCTAGCATACTTTAGTGATTTTTAGGCCTCTTTTCATCAACTCAAGGAATTATTGAAACTTAGCGAAATAGAGTTAGTATTGACTCAAATTAGCACTATAGACATGTAAAATTCTATGAAATAAAGCAAAAATATGTTATAAAATCCTAACACATCAGGGCATGTCCCAATCAATTAATCATTTTTGTACTCATAGAGGCTCGTAGAGTTATGCTGCTATTGTAAAACTATTGTAGGCTTGGGTGGCCATATTATACTATTGTTATTGTTTAGATGTGGCCTTGTCTGCCCATTGTATATAAGCATTGGTTTCACGTCCATTTTTCATTATAGACTTTAATGATAGTTGTTGTCTGTAATTCTGTTATTATATTGTTGTGATGTTGAGTCTCATTGGCTAGGGAGTCTATGAGCCATGTCTAGTATAGTCTTATTTATATGTGTGCTGCACAACATACTTATAAGTAGAAGCTACAGGACTTTTAGTATTATTACCCTTTTATGCTCAAAATCGTGAAGTCTAATGTCGTAGGAGTCTAATCTAGAATTATATTTGCTAATGCATGCTTGTGACTCGAATGGCTATAGCCGATTAGTGGATAGATGTGGCAATAGGTATGATCCTTTATCTGTATGTACCATGCTTTTAGATTATTCTCATCGATATGTTCCAGGCATACGAGACTAGTTTTGGGAATACGTGTTGTACATAGAGAGAAGACCAATGTTTGAGTCGTGTGTGGAGAACCAAATAACAAACAAAAATCTAGAGAGTCAAAGAATTATCTTGCTGCGATGCGGCTAGCTAAGCAGCTCGCGTCGATGTAGGGTGTCGAGGCAGGGTCTCTATATATATAGAATCCTTGGTTGGCTAAGTGATCCAAAAATTATTTATTGAACTTTTTGGTTGGTGGAAACGCTAACCTTGTAAAGTTGTATCAAATCTTGAAGGTCTAATCCATCATCCAAGCTCAAAATTTGAAAGCTAGAGTGTTGATTTTGCAAACTACCTAGCATAGTATTGTTATTTTGAGTTATGGGTGGAGATGCATGGTGTTTCTCTTCTTCCTTTATTTTTAGATAGATATAGAATGTATGGGTTCTTGTATCTTTTCTGATTGTTGATTTAAAGTTTCAAAAGCCAATTTCTTGGAATTCTTATCGATTATGTGTTTTTGCATTGTTTCCTTATCTATAAAGGTTGTATTGTTGCTTGTGGTTAGAAAGCTACATTGTGGCAGTAGTGTGGTGGCTTGTAGAGTAGAGACTTGGATAGATTTATTTTCTTAAATCTTAAGATATGTTAAGACCTCTTCTTTCACTTTCAACATAATTTTCGTAGAACTATCGCTATTGATATAATCGTGTGTGTTGGCTATCGTTGGAGCCTTATTTTTATGTTATTGTATCCTTGATAGATTGATTGTTGTGTTGGTACTTGATTTCATATTCATAGCTCATTTTGGGTTAGACTTATATGCCAGGTAGGCATGTTTTCAAGTCCAATGAAATCATAGAGCTTCGCTAGAATCATAAGTATCGAGTGTTAGCGTTAACTTAAATTAGGGGTTATTTGTGTTACACCCCGTAAGTTTCTAGCATTTAGTCGGCCTATTCGTATGTTGGTTGAGAGTTTAAGAGTGCCACACGTACGAGGAAAGGGCCCGGGAAAAGGCCGAACGGGTGCCAAGTCAGGATTTCACGGGAGGAGGCCTAACAAAGTTTCCCAGAGGGGCAAAGTGGCATGGAGCAGTCTCCTCCATGTTACCCAAAGTGGCATGGAGCAGAATCAACGAGATCGGAAAAGTGCCGCGTTGCCTTGTCTGCCGCCACAAATATATAAAGGCCTCAAACTTATAAGTTAGATCATTATTCACATATTCACGGCCAGAACAGAGGGAAACCGAGGAAAATATTTGGAAATAATCCGATTACACCGCTAAACGCCGTCCAAATCTAAATTAACTCTGGGTAGTGAAGTATAGGGCTGCAGAGAGCATCGCTGTGGAGTTATTTTCGTAAAATATGCCCGGCAAATCATCGTCTCGCAGAGCTTAAGTTGATGGAGTTGTTCCAAACTAGTGTCAATACGATCACGTTCCTAAAGTAAGTATTTCTCCCTTCTATATTCTCGAGAAATTACGAGTTTTTTATCATCTTTTGATAAGTTGAAGCATAGTCAGTATATGTATATATAAGCTATCATTTTCTTCGAATATAGTAATGAAGTTAGCCCTATTCTTCCGCTAATATGATTATAGTTGAGAAGGGAAGTTGAACACAAGCCGAAACTCGCCAGTTAATCGGTAAATAACGAACGAGATATGTTAAGGCATTTTCTTTTGCCAAGTTAGTTTCTTCACTATAGTAGTCCAGTATGAATCCCAGTAAAGCATGTCCGGAGTATGTTATCATGTCTAGATGTTGTTGTCAGTCGAGGATCGTAATTTGTATTGTTTTGGGATGGATTACACCTCTATAGCTTCTGTGATCACCCCAGGGTTAATAGCTATGTCGCCGCCCGCCAGGGGCGAGGATACGTCACTCTCCGGAGTGGCATGCCATCCGCAAGTGACGAAGATGGGAATCAAGATCCTCATATGTCGTGGTTGGCCTTATACACACCCCCGCTGAGCGTTTACGCCCGGGGTAGATATGAGGAGTCCTTCGGACTCAGACACAACTACAGTCAGGGGCCGAGCGGGCCCAGTTGCAGACCCAAGGAATTGACACGACGCTTATAGCTGGTAGTTGACTCAATATAACCTGGATAGGGGTATATAAATTGAGGTGTACTTACTAGGGCTAATGGGGGCCCAGGTGGATTATTCTGTGCTGATTGTACATTCCGACCTATAGGGGCCAGGTAAGGTTTATGCTTACTTTAGTTACTGATAGTTAGACAGTAAGACGCCTCATTTGTCAGGTATGACCCCTACCTTTCTTATTACAGTTATGTTTATCCCTGATTTCACTACTTTAGTCATCTTCAGTCTGGTTCTTTTACTTCAGTCATTGTCAGTTCTATTTCCTTACTTTTAGTTATTTAAAGTTATTGCCTTACATATTCAGTACCTGTGGTACTGATGCCCTCTTATGGGGCGCTGCATTACTTACCTATAGGTACAAATAGACGAGGAGCAGGCCCCTCGTAGTTCCAGTCAGCCGTATGGAACCGTCAGCTCCCTTCTTCCGGAGCTTGTGTGATAGAGATTTACTTATTTTGTTTGTAAAGTATGGGTAGGTCAAGCCCTGTCCTGACTATCTTATTACTCCTAGTGGCTTGCAGATTGTGTTACTTTCCTGTGGTTAGATGATATCGACCGTGTGGAGCCCATATGTGTTTTAGATTATGTGTGTTGGTCATGTGGGGCCCTATTTAGCTATTGATTGGTGGCCTTGTTGGTCATAGATCAGTTTAGCATCCGATTTTACTTTCCAGTTATAACTAGATATCATGGTGAACTTGTCGGCCCGCATAGGACTCCCTATAATTGTTTGTCTCTAGTTAGCTGCTTATTTTCATAGGTAGCTATAGGCCTTGTTGGCCGGGGGTTGTATTTACAGCCTCTATATTGCCCATTGTTTTCTTGATTCTAGAGTTAGAGTCATCCCTACACCAGAGGTTCTTAGGCTCAGTCGGCTCAGCAGTTCAGGTCCTAGTAGGGCACCAGGTGCTAGACATGCCTCCCAAGGTGGGGCGTGACAATTTGTAATCCTATATATAAAATTTGTACATGTGTATGTTGATTGCATATGACTTTTGGCAATGATTTAGTAAATAGGTTGGCCTACAGAGTATAATTACTTCCTCCGGTAGTGTCGAGCTAAAGCATGTATTGAGAGTTGTTCCAGTATGCTAGAGCCTTCCTAGGGTCACAGTGAGTTCTCCCAATTGGATTGAGGTCCTATGAATATGAAAATACTGGGATTCGAGAGTTATTCTGGTAAGTCTTATAGTTGGTTATTGTTGTTTGTTGATATATACATATTTGTATCGTATTTTTAGATTATTGATTGATCTACTTGGGTACAGATTGATATTATGGGATGATTAAGGTCGTGGACTATCTTATTTTTGGAAATCCTGTGCTAGGTCCAGTTATGGAACTTTGGTTTATTATTGTCATCCTATAGGTTTGATTTGGGTGATTGGTATTCCCTTATTCCTGTGGCTGTATCTTGGGTTTAGTGTCTTTTTTCTATTGCTCTTTACATCTAAATTCTTATCTTTTTGTCAGTTTACATACTCAACTCCTATTATACTAATGCCCCGAGCCTTGGGGCGCTATATTCATTCCTCCAGGTGTTGACCGTAAGGCAGATAGAGATCCTTATTATTTAGTTGAGTTCTTGACGATTGATAAGATCCAATTTGTTCGAAGTTACCCCTTTGGAGATCTTTTGATTATGTGTACATATTAGGTAGGTCGGGACCTTATCTCGATTAATTATTAACCTATTGAACTCTATAGAGGCTCATAGACTTATCCTATTAGGTTGTATTGCGGTTGTAGGCCTTGTTGGTCCTTTTGTATATAACTATTGAGCAAGTGCAGCCTTGTCAGCCATTTGCATTTATAGTATTGGGCAATGAACCCTATTTCCTTGATTTACTATTAGTTTGCCCTATTGAGCCTTTAGCCTATTCTTTGAGAGGTACAAACTGAGCTTAACCCCTTCTTTTCATTAGCCATGAATTTGATCCAAAACCTTTAAGCGCTTAAGAAAAATAATTTTTCCCAAAGTGTAAAGGAGTGAGAAGTGTGAAACGGAAGGAAAGCGGAAGTTGTGAAAGCTAAAGAAAAGGTCAAAGGTGCACTTGTTGAAATTGGTTAATTAATAGTAGAGAGTAAGAAAATCAATGAATAAGAAAAAAATAAAGATGCATAAATACTCTTTGCTAGTAAGTCGAGTGTTCTTAAAGAAATGGGAACAAAAAAAAAGAAGAAAATTCAAGAGTGAGAGGATGGAGGAAGAAGCAATGCCCGTACTGAAGGTGGGATGTATTGAAAAGCGCTTAGGGAAGCTAGTTGCTATTATTGGTTAGCCCAGTATTGACTAGTTCCTTAGCTTACATTACAACCCATTAAGTCCTACGTGATCTTACATCACGCATCCTTATATTAATGGAGTAAAACACTAGAGGAAAGCTTATGATTCATGACATGATGAATGTGAATTCTTTGGGAGAGAGAGTGAAATCATATTTGTATGCCCCTACACGTAGTGCTTTGGAAATCTTATGATGGCAAATGGGGTAATTCTCTTGTGTTGTGAGGGAACATGCTTAACGAGAGATGAAATTTCATGTCGGATGTTTTGATCAGTTGATTTACACGAGTTTTCCAAGATCGACAATCGGTTCTTGAGGTTAGGAGGTCTTAATGTGGTGTACTTCATTGTATTGATGAAACCATGCATGTTTTTTATTTAATGATTTGCTATCTTAAATAATCGGTATAGCCGTAGCTTGAATGGTCGAGCCAAATTAGTTATGCGTGGGTTTCAATTGCATGAGATGTGAGCTCATTGTTTGAGGATGAACAAGGTTTTAAGTGCGGGGTAAGTGATCTTGGGCATAATTTCATGCCCAAGTGATACTCAAATGCTTCATTTCTATTTGTTTATCTATTGTTATGTGTACATTCTCATGTGATTCTTAAATAAATGTGAATTTATACTAACCAACATGATTAATGTTGTTTTGTAGGTAGAAGGAACTTTTGGAAGCTAATCTACAAGTTGGTGAAGTGCGGGAATGGACTCGGAAGCAAGAAGTGGAAGTTGACAAGGGAAGTTGGCAAAAATAGGGGCTCCGCGATGGCGCCATGTCATGCTACCATCGCGGAAACATTCTTCCTGGGATGATTAAAATATGTCAAATTCCAGTGGAGGTTCGCGTTACCTCCATGACATGGAGGCAGTGCTTCGCGATGCACTCCGTGTAACGTTGAGTGTAATTACGTGGAACCTCAAGTTCCAGTAAAGGTGCCGATAGCACCGTGGCACGGAGGCAGTGCTCCGTGATACACTCTATGCCACGTTGCTTGTTATTTCGGGAAAAATTCTCAATAGTATAAATAGCACACTTAGGTTTTATTTTAAACAGTCTGACTTGGTTGAGCAAGAACGTGGATTGCAGGAAGTAGAGAGGACAAAAATTCTAGGGTTATTCTCTTCCTTTTTCTCTTTAATTTCAATTGCTTGTATGAATTTTCCTTATTTGAATATGTTTAATTCACAAATGAGTGGCTAATTCACCTCTTGCTGAGGTTAAGGATAATTGTAGAGGAATGTAATTATTAATCATTTCAGTTTTCATCTTTTCTTCAATGGTTGTTCTATCAATTCTTGTTTTTACTGCATTAAAGTTTGGCCAATGTTAATGTATATCTTAGAAATCCAATTTTGATTCTGAAAAGGAAAGGAATTGGACAGATGTGAATTGGTAGGATATGATCTTTTCTTAGTTGAGAAAATTGAGAATTGATTTACATTCAGAATAGAAATATATCTGAAAGTCTTATTAGTCATTTATGGAATCGGTTATGTATGGCTAGAGCGTGAGATTCTTATATCACAGAAATGTAGAATAAGGTCTCGTGATTCTTTAATTGGATGGGACTGGAAAATTCAATCCACTGACAATTAATTCCTGACTAACAACTGAAGAGAAGATTAGCTGAATTGAATTAATAAATTACATCCCTGCATGCTTGCCTTAACCTCAACTTGTTCATTGCTATTGTTCAGACTCAAATTATAATCTTGAGTTAGATTCTTATTACTTTGTGATCTTCACTCATAGAACATTATTTATTTGGTTTTCTGCGTTCATAGAGATATCGTTCACTGACGCTTAAGTTACTTAATACTGTAGTTCAGTCCCTGTGGGATCGATACTTGGCTTGAAATAAAGCTACTTTACTATTTGTACGACCACGTGCACTTGCGTGTAGTTTTGGCTCGAACAATACTCACATGATAACATAGAGGAAGCATAATCATAACATAACAGGAAAAGCGAAATAGACTTCATACATGAAAGTTGAATACTATACATAGTCTAAAAGCCTCTAATCTATCTGATGGGCTGATGGTACAACACCCCCAACTAACCCGACAAGTCTAGAAAACTGAACATAGAGAGATAACTGATATCAACTGGTCCTCGGGGAATGAGGACTCACCAATGCACTGGATGCTAACTCCGACAATGAACTAATGATGGTACTTGGTCTGAAGATCGGAGCTTGTATCATGGAACGATACAACATATAGTATGCGGTCACTACGTACAATGTATCGAGTATGCAAGGTAAGTAAAACCGCTTAAGTAAGTAAAATCATTAAACATGCATATTGTAAAACATAACCAAAATAAGTATCTCAGAGTAAGGCTTTGATGCTACTTTCTGAAATCATGATCTAATCATAAATGAATATCATAGCTGAATCAAATGAGCTAAAGCTGAAAACTGAATATCATAAGTAAGGACTGAACATTGGGTCAAACTCGCTTTAAACATATCATGAATGATAAACATGCATAATTGAAAACATGAGGAACAATGGGAAATTCGTCATTTAACTGACATTACCAAGAAAGAGCTTACGTGGTTCTGACTATTACACTCAAGTGGGCAGAGTCGTCTTAAGCCTTGCCAGGGCTAAAGACGCTACCATGATATCGATATCAAGCTGAAGGTCCCTTGGGGCAGGGGAAAGCTAACAAAGGAGGTCCCAAATAATTTGAACATACCTACGTTGGCTCGTAGTTCTGAGGCATAGGGTTGACTGACCCATAGCCTACTCAGTGCTAGGCACTACTCCCGAAAACATGCATATGCTCTCCATCATTTTTTAACAAAGCTGACCATCATCAATAGACAAAGCTTAATAATCATATACATAATAAATCTGAAATCATATATGAGGAGCCTTGGCTCAAATCACACCACAAGCTGAAAATAAGTGGGAGTGTAGACTCCATAACCAAGTTGTAAGAAAATCAACATAAATCATAAATCATGCTTGAACATATGGGCTTGCCCAATACTTAACATGCTTGAAAATAACTTGATGTACTTGAAAACATGATTATAAACATGGGTAGCTTGAAAACATTCTTTTATCGTCAATAATTCATCGTAATTGAGCATACATCATGAATCTCAACTTCTCATAAATCCTCTATAAATGGGCATCATAATTTGGAAAACTAGTAAACATGATTAGTAATTGAAAACATAATAAAACTTGTCCATGAATCATAATTCATCAATTAAAACATACTTAGATCATACCCATGACTTTGATTAGAGAATTCATGCATTGGGTAAAACCCCCATAGAATCAACTCTTAGAATTTCAAAAGTTAGAGAGGGATTAAGCATGGATGTGAACAAAATCAACCATTCATAACCCTACATACCTGAAAGGATTTGATTCTACAACTTCTCTTATTTCCCAAGGAAGATTTGATGAAAAATTGGAAGGCTTAGGCTTGATCTCCTCTCTAATTTCTCTAACTCACATGCATAGGTTTTGAATATGGTAGAATGACTTAACCTATCTTAATACACTCTGAAAATAACTTAAAACGACATAGTATAGAACCCTAGAGCATAGAAATGACGAGAATACCCTTAATAACTTCACAGAAAATAACTGCTCGTCAGTCCCCATGAGGGACCTAAGGAGTCATTGCCACTGACCACGGGTCATTACATCAATCGTTAGGTACACTGCCGAGGTTTCACCCAGAACTCATAACGGGCCATCACACGAATCATTGTCGATGATCATGACTCATGGTCACCACTCGTCATCTCTGCTGCCTAAGACCCCAGATTATTAATTACCTGCTGACCACGATTCACCCAACGAATCGTGGTGTCTGACCATGACCCGCGGGGTCCAACCGTCAGGTGCACTTCCTCTAACACTTCCCTTTTCAATTTCCTTGTCCACGACTTACCTGACAAGTCGTGGGGCCTAATCACAACTCGTGGTCATGCCCATGGTAACCCCATAAACAATTTTTCAACTCAAGTCCAGTACCTCACCACGAGTCACTTCATGACTCGAGGTCTTCCTCACGGGTCACAAAATGACTCATTCTGTAACATGCTGCAGAATTTTCAATTTTCTCCATTCCAACTCCCTGCTATGATCTTTGGGCTTCCGGGGTATAACAATATCTCCCCCTTTGGAATATTCGTCCTCGAATTTTGGAAAAACATACAGAAAAACCAGAGAAATGCAATCATCATATTCAAATACTGATCATTTAAGCAAAAAACTAATGGAATGACTACCTTCAAACTGAAATACATTGCTAAACCGAATTCCTGAATAATACACATCCACATACATGAAAGAAACTGGGGCACATGAACTGAATATGAAAACTAAATAGAGTACTAGGGCAAAACTAATACCTCAAGCTGGAACTGAGCTGGCATGGAATAAATGTGGGTATCTAGCCATCAAGTCTGCTTCAGCTTCCCACAAAGCTCCTTCAACATGCTGATTCCTCCATTGAACTTTGACTAAAGCTACTTCCTTGTTTCTTAGCCTTCGAACCTGACAATCCAGTATTTCCACTGGGACCTCTTCATAACTAAGGCTGTCCTTCACACTATCACTATCCATCGAAACAACTAGATCTGGACCCAAACACTTCTTTGAGAGCGACACATGGAAAACAGGATGCACGGAAGCTAATTCTGAGGGACACTCTAATTCATATGCCACCTTGCCAGCCTATTTCATAATGCGGTAGGGGAAAACATAACGAGGGTTGAGTTTTCCTTTCTTTCCAAAGCTCATCACTCCCTTCATGGGAGACACCTTTAGAAACTCCCAGTCATTCACTTCAGCATAGGACTTTTGGTGACTTTGAGCTGTTTTCAACCTATCCTGTATGAGCTGAACCTTCTCCATAGCCTCACGGACTAAATCTATTCCTATCATCGCAGCTTCACCAATTTCAAGCCAACCAATAGGGGATCTACATCTCCTCCCATAGAGATCCTCAAATGAAGCCATCTGAATACTGGAATGGTAGTTGTTATTTTATAAAAACTTGATAAGAGGACAGTGATCATCCTAACTACCTTTGAAGTCAGTCACACATGCTCTCAACATGTCCTCGAGAGTCTGAATTGTTCGCTCCGCTTGACCATCCGTTTGCGGGTGAAATGCTATGCTGAGCATAACTTGAGTACCCAATCTTTTTTGAAACAATTTCCAAATCTGAGAAGTAAATTGGGTACCTCTTTCTGATATGATGGACAAGGGAACTCCATGCAACTGAACTAGATCTCGAATGTATAGTTTGGAATAATCCTCCGTAGAATCCATGGTTTTGACCAGTATAAAATGAGAGACTTTGGTCAACTGGTCTACAACAACCCAAATGGGGTCATATTATCGTCGAGTGCGAGGCAACCCTGTGACGAAGTCCGTATTGATTTCTTCCCACTTCAAAGTAGGAATACTAATATCTTGAAGCACCCATCTCGGTCTTTGATGCTCACCCTTCACTTGTTGACAGTTTTGACACTTAGCTACAAATTTTGCGATATCCTTCTTCATGCCATTCCACCAATAGACTCACCGTAAATCACAGTACATCTTGGTGGCACCAAGATGGATTGAATACCTAGATCGATGAGCCTTTTACAAAATATGGTTCCTAAAATCACCAAAATCCGCAACACATAAGCGACCCTGGTGTAGAAGCACACCATCTCCCCCCTTTGGAGAAGACCTCTACATTTTGATTTTGAACGACTTCCTTTAACTTGACCAAAATGGGGTCCTCGTCTTTCCTAGATTTTACATAATTCCCGAAGGAAAATTCTGATCCGTTCTTAACAATAACCCCGCCATCAGTTGAATCAATCCACCAAATTCTCAACCTTGCAAGTTGATGCACGTCTTTCACTAGCTCCTTCTTTCCCTCATCTACATGGGACATACTTTCCATGGGAGTCTACTAAGTGCGTCCGCTACTACATTAGCCTTGTCCAAATGGTAAAGCACACTCATATCATAATCCTTAAGTAGCACTAACCACCTCCTTTGCCAATGATTGAGATCCTTCTAGGTAAACACATATTGTAGGATCTTATGGTCCGTAAACACATCCACGTGTACCCCGTACAAACAATGCCTCCATATCTTCAAGGAGAATACCACCGCGGCCAATTCAATATCATGGGATGGGTAATTCTTGTCATGAATTTTCAACTGTCTAGAAGCGTAAGCTATAACTCTTCCGTGCTGCATCAATACACACCCAAGTCTGATCCTTGAAGCATCACAATACACAACGAACCCATTTGTACCCTCCGGTAGATTTAACACTGGTGCTGAAGTAACTCTGGTTTTCAACTCCTAAAAGCTTCTCTCACAAGCCTCCAACCATTGGAATTTCACTTTCTTTTGGGTCAATTTGGTCAATGGTGCTGCAATAGATGAAAAGCCCTAAAAAGTTCTCCGATAGTAGCAAGCTAAGCCTAAGAAGCTCAGAATATCTGAAGGATTCACAGGTCTAGGTGAATTCTTCACCACTTCTATTTTATGAGATTCCACCTTTATGCCCTCACTTGACACCACATGGCCCAAAAATGCCACTGAGTTCAACCAAAACATTCACTTGATGAATTTAGCCTATAATTGGCGATCCTTGAGAGTCTGTAGCACCACCCTCAAATGATCGGCATGCTCCTCCTTTCTACGAGAGTATATCAGGATGTCATCAATGAACACGATCAAGAACATATCCAAGTATGGATTGAACACCTTGTTCATCAAATCCATAAAAGCTGCAGGAGAATTTGTTAACCCAAAATACATAACTACAAACTCATAATGAGCATATCGCATCCTGAAGGCTATCTTCGGAATGTCACTCTCCCGAACTCTGAGCTGATGGTACCCAAATTTGAGATCTATCTTCGAAAAACACTTGGTACCCTAGAGCTGGTCAAATAAATCATCAATCCTCGGTAATGGATACCTGTTCTTGACAGTGATCTTGTTCAATTGCTGATAATCAATGCACATATGAAGAGAACCATCTTTCTTTTGGACAAAAAGAACTGGTGCACCCCATGGGGACTTGCTCAGTCTAATGAAACCATTATCTAAAAGATCCTTCAACTGCGCCTTCAACTCTTTTAGCTTGGCTAGAGCCATTCTGTAGGGAGGATTAGATATAGGCTGCATATTAGGAAGAAGGTCGATACTAAAATAGATTACCCTCTCGGGAGGAACACCCGATAAATCATCAGGGAACACTTCTGGATACTCACATACCATCAGAACTGACATGATAGTTGGGGCCTCGGACTCAAAATCCTTAACCCTAACTAGATGGTATGCAAAACCTTTGGAAATCATCTTTCTGTCCTTAAGATAGGAAATAAAATGACCTACAGGCACGACCGAACTACCCTTCCACTCTATAACTGACTCATCCGGATATCTGAACTCTACTACCCGAGTTCTACAATTAACTAAGGCATAACATGAAAATAGCCAATACATGCCGAGGAAAACATAAAAATTGGTCATGGCTAACTCTACTAGATCTGCTGAGGTGATTTTCTAAAGGACTGAGACTGGAAAATTTCTATATACCCGCCGAGCTATAACTGAATCATCGACTGGAGAAGAGACTTAGAAGGTTTCTAATAAGATTTTAGGACTGACTACAAAACTACTAGGCACGTAAGGTGTCATAAAAGACAAGGTAGCCCCTGGATCTAACAAAGCATATACATCAAGATGGAAAACTTGCAACAAACCAGTGATGAAGTCCGGTGAGACCTCCTGCACCTAACATAAGGTGAGGGCATAGAATCTTTTTTTGCGTTGGCCGCCACCTGTGCTAGTTGATGCTCTTTGTAGTGCTGGGCATGCGAGTGGAGCTGCTAACCCGTAAGCTGGCCTCAACCCACATCATGGCCCTGTATAGATACTGGGCAATCTCTGAGCATATGATCGGGCTTCCCACACCCGAAGAATACACTTGTACCTTCCAAGCATTGACCCGTGTGCCCCCGACCACACCTGCGACAAGCTAGGATGCTGGAATCTGTGGGCCTACTACTTTGGCCCCTAGAGCCTGATGCTTGTCCTCTCTAGTCATGCCTAGGATTGGATGGCACATTCATTGCTGAAGAGGCTGGGGCTGAATTTCTCTGGTGGGTCTTTTGTCAGTGATCACCACCCGACCTCGCAGAGAGATTCTATAACTATTAGTCCTGGTCCTCTTTGCCTCTCTCTCCTTCATATGCACTGCTTCCATCTGCTGGGCATATCAGACTATCCAAGAAAAATCCATATCCTGATGGAGCATAGCGGTCCTGTAGTCCGTTTCTAAAAAATCTGCCACCCCATGAACAAATTTGCTCACTTGCGCCCTTTAATCCACTATTAACTCTGGGGCACACATTGATAAGCGAGTGATATCAACCGGCTTCCCTACTATATTTCCATTGTTGAAACCAGATGTGTGCGACCCCCTTCAACTAATATGAGGCCATCTCAGCACACTCAACTCAATTCACCGCCATGACCTGGGTGATCTTTACAATCTCGTCGATAAAGTCATGTGGATCCTCGTCCATCTTTGACCCAAGAAACTTTGACGGGTTTATCCTCAAGAAATCTATGACTTGAGCTGCTGCCACATTTCCATTTTGCAGAATATGCGCCACGGCCTACTGGTTGACCTAATCATTCAAGGCCTGCGCTGGCACCTGAATAGCTACAGGAAATTTTAGCATAGGCAAACGGCTCCGGTTCATGATTCTCCTTGTTGGTGGGGCTTGTTTGTGCCTGTCTTCATTGCAATCCTCATGGATGTTTCCATATTCCTTCTACCATTAACTATTTGGGGAGCCATTATTCTGCAATCGCAAATCGCACGAGTTAGAATGATAGGGAGACATTTCATCGCACAACATAGATTATGAAAGAAGGGAACATTTCCTAAACGTCTCATAGACTCTTCATCATAAGTGTGGCGCACTTCACACCCATGAAAAAGACTCTACTTAATGCGGCTTTCAGACACCCTAGGGCACTTCAAACCCATTGCTCTAATACCATGTTTGTGATGACCCTAACGTAGACCCGGATAGCAACACGAGAAAAGGAGCCCCAAGAGACTCCAAATGGACCAATGACATGAACATACATCTATTTCAATCTAGTAAAGCGAAATGCTCACATGATAACATAGCAGAAACATAATCATAACATAACATGGAAAGCGAAATGCACTACATACATGACAGCTGAATACTATACATAGTCCGAAAGCCTCTAATGTATCTGATGGGCCGATGGCACAACACCCCCAACTAACCCGACAAGTCTAGAAAATTAAATATAGGGAGATAGCTGTTGTCAACTAGTTCTCGGGGAATGAGTACTCACCAATGGACTGGATGCTAACTCCGAGAATGAACTAATAACGGTGCTGGGTGTGAAGATCGGAGCCTATATCATGTAATGATACATCATAGGGTACGCGGTCAGTACGTGAAATGCATTGAGTATGCAAGGGAAGTAAAACGGCTTAAGTAAGTAAAATGATTTTTGACATGCATACTGTAAAGCATAACCAAAATAAGATTCTGAGAGTAAGGCTTGCATGCTACTTTCTGAAATCATGATCTGATCATAAACGAATATCATAACTGAATTGAAAGACCCAAAGCTAAAAACTAAATATCATAAGTAAGGACTAAATATTGGGTCAAACCTTCTTTAAAAATATATCATGAATGATAAACATGCATAACTGAAAACATGAAGAACAATGGGAGATTTTTCATTTAACCGACATTACCGCAATAGAGCTTACGTGGTCCCGACTATTACGCTCTAGTGGACAGAGCCATCTAAAGCCTTGCCAGGGCTAAAGATGCTACCATGATATGAATATCAAGCTGAAGTCCCCTTGGGGCAGGGGAAAGCTCACAAAGGAGGTCCCAAATAATTTGAACATACCTACATTGGCTCGTAGTTCTAAGGCATCGGGTTAACTGTCCCATAGCCTACTCGGTGCTAGGCACTACTCTAAAAAACATGCATATGCTCTCCATCATTTTTAACGAAGTTGGACACCATCTAAAGACGAAGCTGAATAATCATATACATAATAAATCTGAAATCATATATGAGTAGCCTTGGCTCAAATCACACCACAAGCTGAGCATAAGTGGGAGTGTGGACTCCATAACCAAGTTGTAAGAAAATCAACATAAATCATAAATCATGCTTGAACATATGGGCTTGCCCAATACTTAACATGCTTGAAAATAACTTGATGTACTTGAAAACATGATTATAAACATGGGTAGCGGGAAAACATTCTTTTATCATCAATAATTCATCATAATTGAGCATACATTATAAATCTCAACTTCTCATAAATCCTCCATAAATGGGCATCATAATTTGGAAAACTAGTAAACATGATTAGTAATTGAAAACATAATAAAACTTTCCCATGAATCATAATTCATCAATTAAAACATACTTAGATCGTACCCATGTCTTTGACTTGGAAAATTCATGCATTGGGTTAAAACCCCATAGAATCAACTCTTAGAATTTCAAAAATTAGAGAGGGATTAAGCATGGATGTGAACAAAATCACCCATTCATAGCCCTACATACCTAAAAGGAATTGATTCTACAACTTCTCTTATTTCCCAAGGAAGATTTGATGAAAAATTGGAAGGCTTAGGCTTGATCTCCTCTCTAATCTCTCTAACTAACATGCGTGGGTTTTGAATAGGCTAGAATGACTTAACCTATCTTAATACACTCTGAAAATAACTTAAAACGACATAGTATAGAATCCTAGAGAATAGCAATGACGAGAATACCCTTAATAACTTCATAGAAAATAACTGCTCGTCAGTCCCCATGAGGGACCTAACGAGTCATTGCCACTGACCATGGGTCGTTACATCAATCGTTAGGTACACTGCTGAGGTTTCACCCAGAACTCATAACGGGCCATCACACGAATCATTGCCGATGATCACGACCCATGGTCACCACTCGTCATCTCTGCTACCTCAGACCCCAGATTATTAATTACCTGCTAACCACGATTCACCAAACGAATCGTGGTGTCTGACCATGACCCGCAAGGTCCAACCGTCAGGTGCACATCCTCTCACACTTCCCTTTTAAATTTCCTTGTCCACGGCTGACCTGACAAGTCGTGGGGCCTGACCACAACTCGTGGTCATGCCCATGTTGACCCCATAAACAAATTTTCAACTCAAGTCCAGTACCTCACCACGAGTCACTTCATGACTCGTGGTCTTCCCCATCACAGAAAGACTCATTCTGTAACATGGTGTAGAATTTTCAATTTTCTCCATTCCAACTCCCTGGTATGATCTTTGGGCTTCCGGGGTATAACAATATCTCCCCCTTGGGAATATTCGTCCTCGCATATTGGAAAAACATACAAAATAACTAGAGAAATGCAATCATCATATTCAAATACTGATCATTTAAGCCAAAAACTAATGGAATGACTACCTTCAAACTGAACTACATTGCTTAACTGAATTCCTGAATAATACACACATCCACATTCATAAAAGAAACTGGGGCACATGAACTAAATATGAAAACTAAATTGAGTACTAGGGCAAAACTAATACCTCAAGCTGGAACTGAGCTGGCAGGAATAAATGTGGGTATCTAGCTATCAAGTCTGCTTCAGCTTCCCACATAGCTCCTTCAACATGTTGATTCCTCCATTGAACTTTGACTGAAGCTACTTCCTTGATTCTTAGCCTTCGAACCTGATGATCCAGTATTTCCACCAGAACCTCTTCATAACTAAGGCTGTCCTTCACACCATCACTATCTATCGAAACAACTAGAGCTGGACCCAAACACTTCTTTAAGAGCGACACATGGAAAATAGGATGCACGGAAGCTAATTCTGAGGGCAACTCTAATTCATATGCCACCTTGCCAACCCGTTTCACAATGCTGTAGGGGCCAACATAACGAGGGCTAAGTTTTTCTTTCTTTCCAAACCTCATCACTCCCTTCATGGGGGACACCTTTAGAAACTCCCAATCATCCACTTCAGCATAGGACTTTTGGTGACTTTGAGCTGTTTTCAACCTATCCTGTATGAGCTGAACCTTCTCCATAGCCTCATGGACTAAATATGTTCCTATCATCGCAGCTTCACCAACTTCAATCCAACCAATAGGAGATCTACATCTCCGCCCATAGAGAGCCTCAAATGAAGCCATCTGAATACTGGAATGGTAGTTGTTATTGTATATAAACTCGATAAAAGGAAAGTGATCATCCTAACTACCTTTGAAGTCAGTCACACATGCTCTAAACATGTCCTCGAGGGTCTGAATTGTTCGCTCCGCTTGACCATCCGTTTGCGGGTGAAATGCTATACTGAGCTTAACCTGAGTACCCAATATTTTTTGAAACAATTTCCAAAACTGAGAAGTTAATTGGGTACCTCTTTCTGATATGATGGACAAGGGAACTCCATGCAACTGAACTAGATCTCGAATTTATAGTTTGGCATAATCCTCCGCAGAATTCATGGTTTTGACCAGTATAAAATGAGCAACTTTGGTCAACCAATCTACAACAACCCAAATGGAGTCATATTATCGTCGAGTGCGAGGCAATGTTCGGTCTGCTATTCCGATTGGTATTATATATTATAAACCGACACGCAAGTGCACGTGGTAAAACAAGTAATAAAGTGGCTAAGCAGCTAAGTATCAATCCAAGGAGGCTCAAGATATGTAAAGTTTCCTAGATTACTATATTCCTATTTCACTTCTAATTATGGTAACAACAATGTAACCAACAGTTACTTGAGTTTTTGTTTCTAAACTATATATACTAAAATTAATAACAACTATTTACTGTGAATTTAGACAATGGATATGAACATGCCAAGGTTAAGAACAAGTAATGAACTTGATAATCATGATAATTTGGTTAATCTCTTCTTCATGTTGCTAGCCAAGAACATTCGCCTAGAAATTAAAACTCTCATGTTTAATTTCACTTTAGAATCATAAACCATCCGTCTACATTTCTGTGATCAAATCCAATTTATGACCTAGCACTACAATTCCGGTTCCTAAATTGACTAATACGGCTTTCAAGTATATTTCTATCAGGAAAGCACATTAAGACCCAATTTTCCCAAATCAAGTTAAGAACAATACCCTATTAATTCACAACTTTCCAATTTCTTGCTCTTTCGAGTGAAATTGGACTTTTTAGATGTACATTAATGTTGGCCAAGCACTAATGCAGTAAGAACAAGAATTAATAGAACAACATGGAAGAATAAGAAGAAAACCATATCAATTATAATCAAAATTCATTACACATGTTCAAAACCTCAGCAAGGAAGAGAATTAGCCACTCATTTGTGGATTGATCATCCTAAAATGAGTGTAAATCATACGTACAATTGATAGAAAGAAGAAAAGAAGAGAAGAAATCCCTTAGCTTTTTCGTTCCTCAACTACTCCTAACCCACGTCCTTGCTCTCCACTTCTGAACTCAGTCTAAAAACTAAAAACTAATTAAAATAAACCTAAGTGTGCTATTTATACTAGTGGGAAATTTTTCCCAAAATAACAAGAAACGTGTCACGGAGGCCAACGCGGAGCACTGCCTCCGTGACACGGCGTGGACGCGGACCTTCACTGGAATTACAGGGTCCGGTAAATTAGCCTCAACGTGGCACGGAGGCCAACGCGGAGGCCTCCCTCCGTGCCACGGAGCTGACGCGAAGGCACACTGGAAATTGCCATTTTAATTCCTTTTCAGGCAGTGTGCTACCGCAATGGTAGCGTGGCACGGCTCCATCGCGGAGCCCCTATAAAATGTGCATTCCAAGGTCTTTTCCACGCTCGCATCCAAGTCCAACTCCGACATAGTTCCAACATGCATTTTAGCTCCTAAAAATCACATTTACCTGCAAAACAAATGCTAATCATGTTGGTTAGTATAAAATCACATTTTATTACTAATTACATGATATTATATACACATTGCACAACAAACAAGGTAAAAATGATACGTTTGAGTATCACTTGGGCATATAAATCTGCCCAAGAGCCCACACTTAAATCCTTGTTCGTCCTCGAACAACATATACACAAATCATGCAAATTACATCCCAACCTTCGTCACTATGGTGCAACAATTTACGCTACGGTCATACCGAGTATTCAATTTTTGCAAATCATCATGAAAACATGCTTGGTCGTACAATACAATGACCTTTAATACATCATGGCTTTCTAGACTTTAAGAATTGATTCTTGATATCGGCAAACTCATGCAAATCAGCTAATCAAGAAATCCGACACGAAAATCAATCTTTCATCAAGCATGTGCCCTCACAACTCGAGAGAAACTTCCCCTTTATGTTCATGCAACACACAAACATGCAAGTAGGGGCATATAAAAATTACTTTCACTCTCTCTCCCAAAAGAATTCACATGCATCATGTCATGACCCATAAGCTTGCCCTTAGTGTATTACTCCACTAATATAAAGAAATGCAATATAGGATCACGTAGGACTTTAATGGGTTGTAACGGGGCTATGGATCTAGTATATATATATTGGATTAGCCAGTAATAGTCGCTAGCATCCTTAAGCGCCTTTTCAACTCATTCCCATCTACTCATGGACGTTGTTCCTCTCTTTTCTCTTTTTCTCCCATCCATGCTGGTTTACTTTCGTACTTCCCATTTCATCAACCACACTTGACACGAAACAAAGGGTTTTCAAGTACCCTCAATATCATTTAATTACAACAAGTGCCTCTTCCACATCATTTTTTCTTTCTTCACTTTGCCTTTTCTTTTTCTTTTCACCTTTTCACTCTTTAACACTTTGGGAAACATTTTCTTTTCTTTGTAAGCGCTTAAGAGCTTCTTATAGACTTTAAGGCTAATGAAAAGAAGAAATAAAGCTTAGTTCATACAATTTTGGACAAAAGAAAGAAAGAAATCGGCTAAAGGCTCAACGGGCTAACTAGGGTATACAACATATAAAAAGGTAGAATTTGACAAGAAAAAAAATGGAAACTATCGGTTAAAACAAAGAAATGCCTACATTCTTTCCAACACTACACCTCCTTCATTTCGTTTTGTATACACACCAGGCAAGTTCTAGACAATTCACAATGACATGGAATAGCAATACCTCACTTCACACTTCATGCACATGCTCGAATCAAGATGCATTCACAGACTCTTTAATTAGTCAATTACATGAATTCAAGATTAAGCCTCAATCATACTGAACCAAATTCTATAGCCTAGGTAACTCAACATATTTACAGAATTGCATGCTTTCAAACGAATCACTTTCACATTTTGAACATCAGTTACACACGCAACGAAATTTTAGCAACCATAAGCAACTACAGTTCATTGATGCAATCCACCAAAGAAAACTAAAAACAAATAAAAATTCTACTCCTACCGACTACATTTCCCTTAAGACGGTCGTCATCCATCCATCATAGGGAACGGTCACTAACTATGACATCGGTTCAATAGGACTATTCTCGGTAAATGAACCGAAAACAAACTCCGAGAAACCCAAAAAAATAAAAATCGAAAAAATTTTGCAACACATCGATCATTTCGATAGAAACATATTTACAAAAGATTTTGATAATTGCAAAATATCTTCGCAAAAATTTTGAAAAATATCGATCATGTCGATAGAAAAAAAAATATTTACAAAATTTACAAAATATTTACACTAGCAACCATAACTTTCAATAACACACATCATCAACCACAAAACAAATATATACACATACATCACAAATCAGTTCACCACAGGGAAATCACAAACATACATACCAACCAAGGAAAAAAACATACAGCAAATTAGAGCCTATGTCCCAGCACCTAGCTACTCCCCACCCCACACTTAAATCGAACACTGTCCCCAGTGTTCACAAAAATTACAAAACACAAAATTTTGGGTGGTGGAACTCCCTGCTCAGTCGAAATATTCGACTTCTTCATCCGGTGCTGCGGCCTCGTCGCCCATGTCTGAATCAGCTCCATCGTTGTCATCGGACTCCACATCGGAGTCCTCACGACGTGTCTCCTCATCAGTAGGGACGTCGTCATCTGTCGGCTCCATGAAGGCTGGCCCTACCCGACATAAGGCTCTGGCGTTCTCGCCAAAGGGGTAGTCCAGCTCCAGCTGCCATAATTCTTCCTCAGTGGCTGGTCTCCCACCAATCCGTAGCTGCAGTATCTGCATGCCGAACATACGGGCCATGTACTGATCGTCACGAGCATGTCGCTTGCCCAAAGTCAGTACTGGTCCGTGTGTATGTCAGGGGCCTTAGTCTTTGTCACATCGAGGGCCCTCCACTCCAACTACGGAATATAGTCCAAGGCTTCTTCCTCAATGTCGAGGCCTCGGAGGAAGGTGGTGATGAGTCCGCCAAACCCGTATCTGTGGCCCTGGTGCAGTCTGGCTCTTTTCATGGCGGATATTATGACCGCCCCCACATTAATCTCAAGCCCTTTCATAAGGGCATACACCAAGCAGACACGGTCCCGGGTCACGTCCGTCATATGAACTCCCGGGATCAAGCATGAACATACAATCTTCAGCTATATTCTAGCCTCCCTGTTCATCTGCGAATAAGGCAGAGTCTGGTGGTAACCCCTCTCCTTATGTCTACTCCATCGGGCTGTGGATCGAGCCCCACACAACGTATGTCTGATGTCGGTGTACGGTGGGGTGATGTTTAGCTGGCGGAGAACGTGGGCGTCTGTGTCCCGCGCTCCAACGATGGCATTCAACTGCTGGGGTTCCAGAGTGACAATCTGCCCTCTGATTTTCACTGTGTGGCTTCTGATGGCCGGGTTCCAGTTTGCATAAAATTCCCGGACCAAGTGAAGGTTGCACTCCTTGGGCTCCTGAAAGATAAAGCTGAGCCCAGCTGCTTCAATTCTCTGTACAATGCGAGGGAACTCCTGTGCAAGTAGTTCCCGTGCAATATGTTCCTCCGGGAAGTACTTGTTTTCTTTATGCTTAGCATACCATTTCTTCCCTTCATCGGTTACCCATCTTGTTTCGTATTGGCGGCGTTGGCCGCGCGGAACAGCGAGTGCAGCTGGGACTGCGGTGCCCAGTCTCATCCTTTTCCTACCGGTGCCTGAGGTAGAAGCACCCTTGCCTTTATCTTGTCTGCTAGCCATTGTACCTGTCAATTTACACAAACAAGCACAAAGTTAAGCTAAAAACTTGTCAACTTTGGCTAAGGTTGGGATACACAACATTTACCCCACACTTAGGCCTTAGCTACTTCTACAAAATTACGGTAAGAATAACTCTAATTACACCACAGAAAACACTATATACTCCATGCTTAGTGCGTTCACAACAAAATTTCGACAGCATAACGGTTAGCGTACTACTCAGACTTCATACAGCTAATCCCAATCCTACTATCGCTAACAATTCACACATCGCACTTCGCAACAAAAACAACAACAAAATAAAAACAATGATAAAAACATTCTATATACAATCTAATCCAAACAATCTAACCAATTTACACACTTTTTGCATTTTCCCACAAAAATTCGAGAATTTGTCGTCTTTTAACATTTACACAATATTTACCACGACTTCTCTCAAATAACACACACACACCGGCATCTAATTTGCTGACTTATCAAGTCGCTCAAGTTAAATTCAACAACTCATGCCCTAGAATACAATTCTATAATGAATTTCAAATTATTTACGCAATCGATAAGTTCAAACGCTAAATACAACAATCCAAACATATATCAATCACAAATAATCCTATATTCATGTTTAATTTCTACCTAGGGTGATGTATCTCACCTCACATACCCAATTTTGACAAAAATCGCCAAAAAAAATGAGATAGACGATGAAAACATACCTTTGAATTGAGAAACCGAAGAAACTTGACGTATTCCTTGCCTAGGAACGTGGCACGGTGCTTGGGGAGGGGGAAATGGGTGTTTGGTCGCGGAGGGAAGAGGGATATGGGGAAAAAATGGGGAAAATTGGGGGTTTATTTAAAGAAAACACGCGGGTCACCCGGCAACCCGGTGTGACCCGGCACTGAATAAGGGGCAATGTGTCACAGAGGGTAACGCGGAGCCCCTCCTCCGTGACACGGAGCCAACGCGTTGGCTTACTGGATTTTTGAAAAATCCGGATTTCGCCTTCAACGTGTCACGGAGGCCAACGCGGAGCACTGCCTCCGTGACACGGCGCCAACGCGCCAGTGCACTGTTTCCTCAATTAATTTGATTTTTCATACCTTGCCTCATTTTCTCGATTCCATGTACATTTCCTCCGTTATACCTGAAAATCACCTCACTAAAAAAAAATTGGTTAAATTAATAGATTTCCCTAACTAAAAATAAAAAATACTAACTAAAATGAAAATCTAAACCTAATCAAGAAAAGGAAAAGAAAAATAAAACTTGGAAATAGAAAATAAAAACAAAAATAAAGATAAAAGTTAACTACACTGTGCAAAAAAGAAAAAAATAAAATATTTTTCTCACGGGTTGCCTCCCGTGCAGCGCCTGGTTTACTGTCGCGGCTCGACGTCCTTTACGCTCACTTGTCTACTAGGGAGATTGACGATTTGTCCCGATCATGGTCATCCCCCCAGTAGTTCTCAACCTTATCCGGTGGCCTTCCTTGCAACTCTCGGGAATCACTCATTCCATTAGCATTCCTATGATCAATCACGTTGATCACCGAGAGTTCCTTATAAACAGTCGGGAGCTTAGGTACCTTGTACACATCAAACACTTTGACCTTGTCATGTGCTCGCATCGTGAGTTGACCCACAGCTACATCAATTAGTGCCTTTCCGGTTGCCAAAAAGGGTCGTCCCAAAATAAATGGGACTTCAGCATCTGGTTCAAAATCCAGAACAATGAAATCAACCGGAAAAATGAGGGAGCCTACTTGCACTAACACATCCTCAACAATGCCATCCGGCTTAGCTAAAGACCTGTCTGCTAGCTGCAAGATTACCGTTGTAGGTCTAGGACTCCCTAGACCTAACTTTCTGAATACCGAAGATGGCATCAGATTTATGCTTGCCCCCAAGTCGCATAATCCACGAGCTCGGATACTTTGCCCAATAGTAAGCTGGATAGTAAAACTTCCAGGGTCTTTCAGTTTTGTGGGCAACCTATTCTGAATACGGGAAGTGCATTCCTCCGTTAAAGCTACCGTGGCATACTCAGTCAAACGACTTTTGTTAGCCACGAAGTCTTTAATATATTTCACATATTTTGGCACTCCCTTCAAGACATCAACAAGAGGTAAGTTAACATGTACCTCTTTAAGTACCTCCATGAATTTCTGGAAACACGCCTCCTCCTTGTGTGTCTTAAGTCGTTGAGGGAATGGGGGTGGAGGCCTTTCTGGTTCAGCTTCTTTAGTCTTCCCCTTATCTGAGATTTGCTCTCCCTCAACATCTGCTGCTCCTGACTTTTGAGGCGGTCTTTCCGGTTCCACCTCCTTCAACTGTAAACCACTCCTCGTGGTCACTGCATTTACCTGCTTCGGATTAGGATCCGTGTCGCTAGGTAGTCCTCCTCTGGGTCTAGTATTTTGGGCACTAGCAAATTGCCCAAACTGATATTCAAGAGCCTTGGTCACCAACTAATTGTTCTTCACTTCGGCTGCCAATTTAACATAGTCAGCCTGCAATTGTGCCTGATTAGCGATCATGGTTTTGAACATCTCCTCAATAGTCGGTGATAGTGGTGGAGGAGAGGCATTGTGATTTCTGAATTGAGCTTGATAATTTTGTTGCCCTCCTTGGTTTCTGTGCATACCCTGCCCTGAACTTTGGCCTTGTTGATTGTTGCTACCCCACGAAAAATTTGGATGGTTCCTCCAATTTGAGTTGTAGCCACTACCAAACTGCTGCTGATTTCTCTATGCATTGCCCACAAAGTTAACAGAATCAGGATTTGCACCACAGCATTCAGCTGAATGCTCACTACTACCACACACTTCACACCACATCTGTTGAACTGCATTGACCGAAGCTGAAGGTTGGTTCAAATTTATATTGCTGAAGTGATTATTTAACTGATTTTGCAAAGCAGCTATCTGTGCAGCGATAGCTGTGAATCCATCCACTTCAAGCTTTCCCGCTGCTTTCCTTGCTCCACCTCTTGAAGAATCTGCATTCCATTCAGGATTGCCTTGTGAAATCCGGTTGAGCAAATTGTACAGCTCCTCGTAGGTCTTTTCCAGCGCTTGCCCTCCAGCTGCTGAATCTAACAGAATTTTAGTGTGGGGTTCCAAACCCTCAATAAATGTGTGTACCAACACCTCATTGGACTGATGATGATGAGGACAGTCCCGCAACATGGATTTAAATCTTTCCCAGGCTTGATATAGATTTTCTCCTTCCCTCTGTTTAAAACTTAGGATTTGACTCCTAAGTCTGGCTGTTTTACTAGAAGGGAAAAATCTGATCAAAAACTACCGTGCAAGATCATCCCACGTTGATATAGAATTGGGTGGTTCAGCTTTTAACCACCTCTTGGCTTCACCAAGTAAGGAAAATGGAAATAAGGTGAGCCGAACATAATCAGGTGACACTCCAGCGGGTATATAAGTGTCACTTATCTCCAAAAAGTTTTGAAGATGTTATTGTGGATCTTCATGAGGGAGACCGGTAAATTGCCCGCTTTTGTGCAAAAGTTGCACCATATTCTGCTTTAATTCAAACCTCCCTCCAGGCTCTGGTTTGCGGATGCTAGAATGTACATTATTAGCATGTGGGATTGCCACCTCGCGAACCGGCCTTGCTGCTGCTTCATCGGGCACTAACACTGCCCGCACAACTGGTGGATTTTGTTGCTCCATCATAGACTGTTTAAGCAACTGCAGCTTCTTTCATAGAGCTTCTCTACGTTGACTATGAAATTCACGTTCAGGCTCTAAGTAAGATTCCACCAGCTCTTTGTCCCTTGCCAGTGTTCACAGTAACAAAATCTGCAAAATAAAGGCTAAGACCAAGTTGTTAACACTTAAGAAAATAAAAATAAAAATATAGTAAATTTACACTAAACACAATTTCACAAATCGCCTAGCCTCCCCGGCAACGGCGCCAAAAACTTGTTCGGTCTGCTATTCCGATTGGTATTATATATTATAAACCGACACGCAAGTGCACGTGGTCAAACAAGTAATAAAGTGGCTAAGTAGCCAAGTATCAATCCAAGGAGGCTCAAGATATGTAAAGTTGCCTAGATTACTATATTCCTATTTCACTTCTAATTATGCTAACAACAATGTAACCAACAGTTACTTGAGTTTTTGTTTCTAAACTATATATACTAAAATTAATAACAACTATTTACTGTGAATTTAGACAATGGATATGAACATGCCAAGGTTAAGAACAAGTAATGAACTTGATAATCATGATAATTTGGTTAATCTCTTCTTCATGTTGCTAGCTAAGAACATTCGCCTAGAAACTAAAAGTCTCGTATTTAATTTCACTTTAGAATCATAAACCATCCGTCTACATTTCTGTGATCAAATGCAATTTATGACCTAGCACTACAATTCCGGTTCCTAAATTGACTAATATGGCTTTCAAGTATATTTCTATCAGGAAAGCACATCAAAACCCAATTTTCCCAAATCAAGTTAAGAACAATACCCTATTAATTCACAACTTTCCAATTTCATACTCTTTCGAGTGAAATTGGACTTTTTAGATGTACATTAATGTTGGCCAAGCACTAATGCAGTAAGAACAAGAATTAATGGAACAACATGGAAGAATAAGAAGAAAACCATATCAATTATAATCAAAATTCATTACACATGTTCAAAACCTCACCAAGGAAGAGAATTAGCCACTCATTTGTGGATTGATCATCCTAAAATGAGTGTAAATCATACGTACAATTGATAGAAAGAAGAAAAGAAGAGAAGAAATCCCTTAGCTTTTTCGTTCCTCAACTGCTCCTAACCCATGTCCTTGCTCTCTACTTCTGAACTCAGTCTAAAAACTAAAAACTAGTTAAAATAAACCTAAGTGTGCTATTTATAGTAGTGGGAAATTTTTCCCAGAATAACAAGCAACGTGTCACGGAGGCCAACGCGGAGCACTGCCTCCGTGACACGGCATGGACGCGGACCTTCACTGGAATTACAGGGTCCGGTAAATTAGCCTCAACGTGGCACGGAGGCCAACGCGGAGGCCTCCCTCTATGCCACGGAGCTGACGCGAAGGCACAGTGGAAATTACCATTTTAATTCATTTTCAGGCAGTGTGCTACCGCGATGGTAGCGTGGCACGGCTCCATCGTGGAGCCCCTATAAAATGTGCATTCCAAGGTCTTTTCCACGCTCGCATCCAAGTCCAACTCCGACATAGTTCCAACATGCATTTTAGCTCCTAAAAATCACATTTACCTGCAAAACAAATGCTAATCATGTTGGTTAGTATAAAATCACATTTTATTACTAATTACATGATATTATATACACATTGCACAACAAACAAGATAAAATGATACATTTGAGTATCACTTGGGCATATAAATCTGCCCAAGATCAGGCAACCCTGTGACGAAGTCCATATTGATTTCTTCCCACTTCCAAGTAGGAATGCTAATATCTTGAAGCACCCCTCTCGATCTTTGATGCTCACCCTTCACTTGTTAATAGTTTGGACACTTAGCTACAAATTTTGCTATATCTTTCTTCATACCATTCCACCAATAGACACCCCGTAAATCACGGTACATCTTGGTGGCACCAAGATGGATTGAATACCTAGATCCATGAGCCTTTTACAAAATCCGGCTCCTAAAATCACCAAAATCCGCAACACGTAAGCGACCCTAGTATAGAAGCACACCATCTCCCTCCTTTGGAGAAGACCTCTACATTTTGATTTTGAACGACTTCCTTTAACTTGACCAAAATGGGGTCCTCGTCTTGCCTAGATTTTACATAATTCCCCAAGGAAAATTCTGATCTGTTCTGAACAATAACCCCGCCATCAGTTGAATCAACCAACCAAATTTAGAACCTTGCAAGTCGATGCACGTCTTTCACTAGCTCCTTCTTTCCCTCATCTACATGGGACATACTTTCCATGGGAGTCTACTAAGTGCATCCGCTACTACATTAGCCTTGCCCGAATTGTAAAGCACACTCATATCGTAATACTTAAGTAGCTCTAACCACCTCCTTTACCGAAGATTGAGATCCTTCTAGGTAAACACATATTGTAGGATCTTATGGTCCGTAAACACATCCACATGGACCCCGTACAAACAATGCCTCCATATCTTCAAGGCAAATACCACCGCGACCAATTCAATATCATGGGTCGGGTAATTCTTCTCATGAATTTTCAGCTGTCTAGAAGCGTAAGCTATAACTCTTTCGTGCTGCATCAATACACATCCAAGTCCGATCCTTGAAGCATCACAATACATGACAAACCCATTTGTACCCTCCGGTAGATTTAACACTGGTGCTGAAGTAACTCAGGTTTTCAACTCCTAAAGATTCTCTCACAAGCCTCCAACCATTGGAATTTCACTTTCTTTTGGGTCAATTTGGTCAATGGTGCTGCAATAGATGAAAAGCCCTAAAACAATCTCTGATAGTAGACAGCTAAGCCTAAAAATCTCAGAATATCTTAAGGATTCACCGATCTAGGCCAATTCTTCACCACTTCTATTTTATGAGAGTCCACCTTTATGCCCTCACTTGACACCACATGGCCCAAAAATGCCACTGAGTTCAACCAAAACTTTCAGTTGATGAATTTAGCCAATAGTTGGCGATCCTTGAGAGTCTGTCGCACCACCCTTAAATGAGCGGCATGCTCCTCCTTGCTCCGAGAGTATATCAGGATGTCATCAATGAACACGATCACAAGCATATCCAAGTATGGATTGAACACCTTGTTCATCAAATCCATAAAAGATGCAGGAGAATTTGTTAGCCCAAAATACATAACTACAAACTCATAATGACCATACCGCATCCTGAAGGCTGTCATCGGAATGTCACTCTCCCGAACTCTGAGCTGATCATACCTAGATCTGAGATCTATATTTGAAAAATACTTTGCACCCTAGAGCTGGTAAAATAAATCATCAATCCTCGGTAATGGATACCTGTTCTTGACGGTGATCTTGTTTAACTGCCGATAATTAATACACATACAAAGAGAACTATCCTTTTTTCGGACAAAAAGAACTGGTGCACCCAATAGGGACTTGCTCGATCTAATGAAACCATTACCTAAAAGATCCTTCAACTGCTCCTTCAACTCTTTTAGCTTGTCTAGAGCCATTCTTTAGGGAGGAATAGATATCGGCTGCATATCGGGAAGAAGGTTGATACTAAAATCAATTACCCTCTCGGGAGGAACACCCGATAAATCATCAGGGAACACTTCTAGATACTCACACACCATCGAAACTGACTGGATAGTTGGGGCCTCGGACTCAAAATCCTTAACCCTAACTAGATGATAGGCAAAACCTTTGGAAATCATCTTTCTGGCCTTAAGATAGGAAATAAAATGACCTACAGGCACAACCGAACTACCCTTCCACTCTATAACTGACTCATCCGGATATCTGAACTATACTACCCGAGTTCTAAAATTAACTAAGGGATAACATGAAAATAGACAATCCATGCAGAGGATAACATCAAAATTGGTCATGGCTAATTCTACTAGATCGTTGAGGTGATTTTCTAAAGGACTGATACTGGACAATTTCTATATACCCGCTGAGCTATAACTGAATCATCCACTGGAGTACAGACTGAGAAGGGTTCTAATAAGATTTTAGGACTGACTCTGAAACTACTAGGCACGTAAGGTGTCATAAAAGACAAGGTAGCCCCTGGATCTAACAAAGCATATACATCAAGATGGAAAACTTTCAACATACCAATGATGACATTTGGTGAGACATCTTGCACCTAACGTAAGGCGAGGGAATAGAATCTATTTTGTCATTGGCCACCACCTGTGCTAGTTGATTCTCCTTGTAGTGCTGGGCGTACGGGTGGAGCTGCTAACCCGGAAGCTGGCCTCGACCCACATCATGGCCCTATATAGCTACTGGTAAATCTCTGAGCATATGATCGGGCTCACCACACTCGAAGAAAATACTTGTACCTTCCAAGCACTGACCCGTGTGCCCCCGACCACACCTGCGACAAGCTAGGATGCTGGAATCTGTGGGCCTACTACTTTGGCCCCTAGAGCCTGATGCTCGTCCTCTCTTGTCGTGCCTAGGCTTGGATGGCACACTCAATTATGAAGAGGCTGGGGATGAAGATCTCTGGTGGGTCTTTATCAGTGATCACCACCCGACCTTGGCTGAGAGAATCTATAACTATCAGTCCTGGTCCTCTTGGCCTCTCTCTCCCTCATATGCGCCGCCTCCATCTGCTGGGCATATTAGACTATCCAAGGAAAATCCATATCCTGATGGAGCATAGCGGTCCTGTAGTCCTTGTCTAAATAATCTGCCACCCCATGAACAAATCTGCTCACTTGCACCCTTTGATCCACTATTAACTCTGGGACATACATTGATAAGCGAGTGAAATCATGGGTATACTCCTGCACCATCCTCTTCCCCTGCTTAAGATTCACAAATTCATTCTCTTTTCAACTCCCTCATCTAACGAGGGAAAAACCAATCCAAAAAGGCATCTTGAAACTCCTGCCAAGTGATAGGGCTTGCTCCAGCTTCCCTACTATATTTCCACTGTCGTAACCAGATGTGTGCGACCCCCTTCAACTGATATGAGGCCAACTCAGCACACTCAACTCCATTCACCCCCTACGACCTGGGTGATCTTTACAATCTCGTTGATAAACTCATGTAGATCCTCATCCATCTTCAACCCAAGAAACTCTGACGGGTTTATCCTCAAGAAATATCTGACTTGAGCTGCTGCCAAATTTCCATTTTGCAGAATATGCGCCACCCCTGCTGGTTGACCTGATCGATCAAGTCCTGCGCTGGCACCTGAATAGTTGCAGGAAATTTAGCATAGGGAACCGAGTCCGATTCATGATTATCCTGGACTGGTTGAACTTGTTGATGCCCGTCTCCATTCGCATCCTCGTGGACGTTTACATTCTTATTCCTTCCGCCATTTACTCTTCAGGGAGCCATTATTCTGCAATTGCAAATAGCACGAGTTAGAAGGATAGGGAGACATTTCATCGCACAACATAGATTATGAAAGAAGGGAAAATTTCCTAAACATCTCATAGACACTTTGTCATAAGTGTGGCGTTCTTCACACCCATGAAAAAGACTCTACTTAATGCGGCTTTCAGACATCCTAGGGCACTTCAAACCCATTGCTCTAATACAAAGTTTGTGACGACCCGAACGTAGACCCGGATAGCAATTTGGGAAAAGGAGCCCCAAGAGATTCCAAATCGACCGATGACGTGAACATACATCTATTGCAATCTAGTAAAGCGGAATACTCACATGATAACATAGAGGAAGCATAATCATAACATAACATGGAAAATCAAATGCACTACATACATGACAGCTGAATACTATACATAGTCTGAAAGCCTCTAACGTATCTGATGGGCTGATGGCACAACACCCCCAACTAACCCGACAAGTCTAGAAAATTAAACATAGAGAGATAACTGATATCAACTAGTCCTCGGGGAGTGGTACTCACCAATGGACTGGATGCTAACTCCGAGAATGGACTAATAATGGTGCTGGGTGTGAAGGTCCGAGCCTATATCATGGAATGATACATCATAGGGTATACGGTCAGTACGTGAAATATATCGAGTGTGCAAGGTAAGTAAAACTTCTTAAGTAAGTAAAATTATTTAACATGCATATTGTAAGGCATAACCAAAATAAGACTCTGAGAGTAAGGCTTGCATGCTACTTTCTGAAATCATGATCTGATCATAAACGAATATCATAACTGAATTGAATGACCCAAAGCTAAAAACTAAATATCATAAGTAAGGACCAAATATTGGGTCAAACCTTCTTTAAAAATATATCATGAATGATAAACATGCATAACTGAAAACATGAAGAACAATGGGAGATTTGTCATTTAACCAACATTACCACAATAGATCTTACGTGGTCCCAACTATTATGCTCTAGTGGACAGAGCCGTCTAAAGCCTTACCAGGGCTAAAGATTCTACCATGATATCAATATCAAGCTGAAGGCCCCTTGGGGCAGGGGAAAGCTCACAAAGGAGGTCCCAAATAATCTAAACATACCTACATTGGCTCGTAGTTCTAACGCATAGGGTTGACTGACCCATAGCCTACTCGGTGCTAGACGCTACTCCAAAAAACATGCATATGCTCTCCATCATTTTTCAACGAAGCTAACCATCATTTAGAGATGAAGCTGAATAATTACATACATAATAAATCTGAAATCATACATGAGGAGCCTTGGCTCAAACCACACCACAAGCTGAACATAAGTGGGAGTCTAGACTGCAAAACCATGTTGTAAGCTAATTAATATAAATCATAAATAATACTTGAATATATGGGCTTTCCCAATACTTAACATGCTTGAAAATAACTTGATGTACTTGAAAACATGATCATAAACATGGGTAGCTTTAAAACATGCTTTTCTCATCAATAATTCATCATAATTGAACATACATCATGAATCTCAACTTCTCATAAATCCTTCACGAATGGGCACCATAATTTGGAAAACTAGTAAACATGATTAGTAATTGAAAATATAATAAAACTTGCCCATGAATCATAATTCATCAATTAAAACATACTTAGATCATACCCATGACTTTGACTTAGAGAATTCATGCATTGGGTTAAAACCCCTTAGAATCAACTTTTAGAATTTCATGAATTAGAGAGGGATTGGGAATGGGTGTGAACAAAATCACCCATTCATAACCTACATACCTGAAAGGATTCTATTCTACAACTTCTCTTATTCCCAAGGAGGATTTGATGAAAAATTGGAAGGCTTAGGCTTGATCTCCTCTCTAATTTCTCTAACTTGCATTCATGGGCTAGAATGACTTAACCTATCTTAATACACTCTGAAAATAGCTTAAATAGACATAGTATAGGACCCGAGAGCATAGGAATGATGAGAATACCCTTAATAAATTCACAGAAAATAACTGCTCGTCAGTCCCAACGAGGGACCTAATGAGTCGTTGCCGCTAACCAGGTGTACATTACATTAATCGTTGGGTACACTATTGAGGTTTCACTAGAAACTCATAACGGGCCATCACATGAATCGTTGCTAGTGACCACGACTCGTGGTCACCACTTGTCATCTCTGCAGCCTCAAATCCCAGATCATTAATTATCTACTGACCACGATTAACCCAACGAGTTGTGGTGTTTGACCATAACCCATGGGTACAACCGTCAGGTGCACTGCCTCACGCACTTCCGTTTTCAACTTCCTTTGCCATGACTGACCTGACGAGTCATGGAGACCGACCACGACTCGTGGTCATGCACGTGGTGACCCCATCAATAATTTTTCAAATCAAGTCCAGTACCTCACCACGAGTCACCTCATGAATCATGGTCTTCCCTATAGGTCATGAACGACTCATTCTGTAACTTGGTGTAGAATTTTCAGTTTTCTCCATTCCAACTCCCGGGTCTAATCTTTGGGCTTTCGGGGTATAACACTTGTGCATTGCGGTTTGTCCAACCTTGGTTCTCTTTCCTTGGGCACCAAGGACCTTGATTAGTCCCTTGAAACACGGGTCGTAAACCCGCCATCTGATTTGCCATGTATTATTATTCCTCATCGTACCTTGGTGGCGAAGATTCTCCTTCAAAGTGAAATGGAACTTGCATACCTATAACATTCAAAACCTTGGGCCCTACTCCCATCACATGATTGGTCATTAGTCTAGCTGCATCATCATTTTAGCAAGATTTTCATCTTGCTTTTTATCTCTTTTCCGTAACTCAGCTGCCAATGCACTAGAGCTAATGTCATGCATCGATACATCAGTCTCTCTTGTATTCCATGCCCGATTTGTCCCTATCATTCTATGTAAGAGGGCCTTAGCTAATTCGTATGTCTGATCCATGACTGATCTCCAGCTAAATTATTGGCAACGGGCTTGTTAATGGAGTCTAGGGCTTGGTAAAAACTTTGAAGGAGCACTCCATCCGGGAGGCCATGGTTGGGCCTGTTCGGTGGTTTTTGGGTATAACTACACGCAAGTGCACGTGGTCGAACAAGTAGTAAAGTGGCTCAAATAAGCCAAGTATCGATCCCACAGGGACTGGACTAAGGCAACAATCTACTCAAGTGTCAATAAGCTTTAACTCTATATTGCGGACAACAGTGTGAAGAAGAGTTTGATATTTTTGTTTCCTAATTTTATACTAAGTCTAAAATGAATATACAATTTGAGTCTGAACTATAAGTATGAGCATGCTGAGGCTAAAATGAACATGTAGAGAAATAAATTATCGATACAATTTGGTTAATCTTTCCTCCGGTTGCTAGTCAAGAATTATTGCCTATGGATTAAAACTCTCATATTTAACCCAACTTAAGAATCATGAACCTTCCACCTACATCTCTGTGATAAAAAGAAATTCATGTTCTAGCCATACAAAACCGATTCCTTAATTGACTAATACGACTTTCAAGTATATCTCTATCCTGAAGGTAAATCAATTCTCAATTTTCCCAAACTAAGAAAAGATCATACCCTATCAATTCACAACTTTCCAATTTCTTGCTCTCTCGAGTGAAACCGGACTTTTTAGATATACATTAACATTGGACACACATTAACGCAGTAAGAACAAGAATCAATAGAACAACCATGGAAGAAAAGATGAAAAACCAATTTATCAATAATCACATTTCAATACAAATGTTCTTAACCTCACCAAGAAGGGAATTTAGCTACTCATTTGTGGATTAAACATCGTTAAATGAGTGTTAATCATACAAACAATTGAAATCAAGAAGAAGGAGATAGAGAAAAACCCTGAGATTTTCGTCCCCTGAACTACCTGTAACCCACGTTCTTGCTCCACCAAGTCAGAATAATTAAAAATCAACCTAAGTGTTCTATTTATACTAGTGGGAATTTTTCCCGGAATAACAAGCAACGTGTCATGGAGTGCATCGCGGAGCACTGCCTCCGTGACATGCCACCAATGCGGACCCTTACTAGAATCCGGACTTCCAAGTATTTAGGCCCAACGTGGCACGGCGTGCAAACCGGGGCTAGGCCAACGTTCCATGGCCCCAATGCGCACCTCCACTGGAAATAGGCATAATTTCACCATCCTGGCAGAATGCATCCGCAATGGCAACGTGACACGGCTCCATCGCGGAGCCCCTTTAATTCGTGCCTTCAAGTGCTTTTTTTTCCTTGCTAGCTTCCGAGTCCAATCCCGATCTCTCCCAACATGCATCATAGCTCCATAACTTTATATTTTTTCTTGCAAAACAATGTTAATCATGTTGGTTAGTATAACTTCACATTTTATTACAAATCACATGAGAATGTATAAACATCGATAGATAAACAAGGCAAAATGACACATTTGAGTATCACTTGGGCATATAAATTTTTCCAAGATCACTTACCCCACACTTAAATCCTTGTTCGTCCCCGAACAATAATATTTCACCTCATGCAATTGACACCCCATCCTGGCTACTTCGGCTCGATAATTGAAGCTACGGTTATACCGATTATTTAATACAGCAAATCATTAAGAAAACATGCATAGTCTTATCAATAGAATGACCTTCAACACATTAAGACCTCCTAGACTCAAGAATCGACTCTCGATATCGGCAAACTCATGCAAATCAGCTGATCAAGATATTTGACACGAAATTTAATCTCTCGCCAAGCATGCGTCATCACAACACAAGAGAATTTTCCCCCCTTTTTAATTTTATGAACTCAAAGACATTACATGCAGGGGCATATAAACCCAATTTCACTCTCTCTCCAAAAGGAATTCACATGCTTCATGTCATGAACCATAGGCTTACCTTTAGTGTATTACTCCACTAATATAAGGATGTGTGATGTAAGATCACGTAGGACTTAACGGGTTGTAATGTAAGCTAAGGAACTAGTAAATACTGGGCTAACCAATAATAACAACTAGCATCCTTAATCGCTTTTTCAATACATCCCATCAACCTTATGGGCATTGTTTCTTCCTTCATCCTCCCATTCTTGAAGTCTGTCTTTATTTTTGACCCCATATATTTAAGCACACTTGACTCAATAACAAAGATTATTTATACATCTTCATTATATTTAATTTATAACGAGTGCACCTTCAACCTTTTCTTTCCTTTCATCACTCTGTTTTTTCTTTTCTTTTCACCATTCTCACTCCTTGACACTGTGGGAAAATTATTTTCTTTTCTTGAGCGCTTAAGAGTTTTGGATCAACTTCATGGATAATGAAAAGAATGGGTTAAGCTCGGTTTACACCGTTTTGACAAAAGAAAAATAATAGGCTAAAGGCTCAATGGGCTAACTAGGATGTACATTTAAGGTGGGTACAATAAGAAAAACAAACTTTCGGTTAAAGCAAAGAAATGCCTACATCCTTTCCTACAATACACATTCTTCATTTCGTTTTATACACACACCAGGCAAGTTCTAGACACTTCACAATAGCATGGAAGAAACGAAACCTCACTATACCCTCATTTCACATGCTCAACTCAAGACATATTCACAGACTCTTCAATCAGCTAATTACAAGAATTCAAACATTAAGCCTCAATCACACTGAGTCGAACTCTATGGCCTAGGCATCTCAACATATTTAAAAAGTTGCATGCTTTCATATGAATCACCTTTGCATTTCAAACATCATGTACAACACGCAACCAGAATTTCACAACCATAAAGTAACTACAGGTTTTGGGATGCAAACCAACAAAAGAAAAAACTAGAAAGGACAAAATGAACAAAAAAATCTACTCCTAACGACTACATTTCCCTTAAGACGGTCGTCATCCATCCATCATAGAGAACAATCACTAATTACGACTTCGGTTCAATGGGACTGTTCTCGGTAAAAGAACCGAAAACAAACGCCGAGAAACCCAAAAATTTAAAAATTCATGAAAATTTTTAAAAATATTGATCATTTTGATAAAACAAAAATATGTACAAAACCAGCTAACAACATTCAACAGCACACAACAACTTCACCTTAATTACAATACAGACATACACAAAAATCACAAGGTCACAAGTTTATCCAAGCACAACAATAGAACAGAAACATGAATAATAACAATAGCAACCGACACCTAACTACTCCCACCCCACACTTAAATCGAACACTGTCCCCAGTGTTCACAAAATTCAGCATAGTACAAAAGTAGGTGGTGAAAGTCCCTGATCAATCAAAATATTCCACTTCTTTGTCAGGTGCCGCTGCCTCATCTCCCATGTCTTGATTACCCCCGTCATCATCATCTAATTCTACATCGGAGTAATCACGACGTCTCTCCTCATCTGCAGGGACATCATCGTCAGTGGGCTCCACAAAAGCTGGCCCGACTCGGCATAGAGCCCTGGCATTTTTGCCAAATGGGTAGTCTAGCTCATGCTGCCACAACTCCTCTTCTGTTGCCGGCCTCCCACCTATGCGCAGTCGGAGCATCTGCATCCCAAACATGCGAGCCATGTACTGATCATCCCGAGCATGTCGCTCGGCTAGTGTAAGAACTGGCCCGTGAGTGGTGTCGGGTGCCTTAGTTTTGGTAACATCTAAGGCCCGCCTCCCCATCTGCGGGATGTAGTCTAGGGCCTCCTCGTCAATATCCAGGCCCCTCTGGAACGTGGTCAGTAATCCACCAAACCTGTACCTGTTCCCTTGATGCAAACGGGCTCTCTTCATGGCGGAAATAATCACCGCCCCGATAGTGATCTTCAGCCCCTTCATCAGGGTGTATACCAAGCACACACAATCCCGGGTGACATCTGTCATATGCACCCCTGGGATCAGGCAGGAACAAACAATCTTCAGCCATATCCTGGCTTCCCTATTCATCTGTGAATAGGATAGAGTCTGATAGTAGCCCCTCTCCTTATGCCTGCTCCACCGTGCTATAGATCAGGCTCCACACAAAGTGTGTCTGATATCCGCATATGGTGGAGTGATATTTGGTTGTCGCAGCACATGGACGTCTGTGTCCCGCGCCCCCAAGATGGCATTAAGGTGAGGGGGCTCAAAAGTGACTATTTGCCCCCTAATCTTGATGGTGTGACTTCTGCGTGTCGGGTTCCAGTTGGTGTAGAATTCTCGAATCAGGTGTAGGTTGCACTCTTTGGGCTCTTCAAAGATGAAGTTCAGCCCGGCTGCCTCTAACTTGTGGACAATTTTAGGAACTCCTGTGCCAACGGTTCCCTAGCAATGTGTTTTTCGGGGAAGTATTTGCTTTCCTTATGCTTTGCGTACCATTTCTTCCCCTCCTCTGTCACCCATCTGGTTCCATATTGATGGCATTGGCCGCGTGGAACTGCTGGTGCTGCTTGGACTGCTGTTCCCAGTCTAATTCTTTTCCTTCCGGCACCCGATGTAGATGCGCCCTTCCCTTTATCTTGCCTGCTTGCCATCTTTCCTGTCAAACCCAAAAGACAGTCCAAATGTTATTCCAAATAAAATTAGCTTCGACTAAGGTTGGGTTAAGCTAGGCTACCCCACACTTAGCCTTTAGCCACAATCACAACATTACGACAAGATCATACTTATTTCCAAAAAAAAAAAACAACAACAAAACATAACAAATATGACAAGTGCATTCAGAGAATTCGATGGTATAAATTCTATGTACTACTAAGACTTCGTACAGCTAGTCACAACATTACCATCTATAACATTTCATCACATAGCACTTAGCAAACATTTCTAACAACAAAACCAATACAATTCCCCCAATTTCTATGCAATTTCAACAATTTCATTAACCCGACAATCCGTCGCGCCTTACTCATCTTAACGTTATGAACAACCTCATGTTCCTCACCCAACATGCACACACCAAGAAGAATTACACCTTTCAACTCGATTTTAACATCTTCATATTCGAATTCTAACCCTAGCTACCATTTCGCAAGAATTTCAATCAAACATGTATTTATCGAGTTCATACCATCACAACGATACTAGGAACTTCAATCAACAATAATTTACATGAATTCATGCTCAATTTACACTTAGGGCAAGTTTTCCTTACTTCTTATGCTAAAAATCGGAAAAATAAGGTAAGAAATGAGATAAAATTAACAAACATACCTTAAATTCGATGATATCGAAGAAAAGTTGATAAAATTGAGCTCCTAGTCCGTGTCACGTTGGGGAAGGGGGGTTTCAAGGGTGTTTGTCATGTAGGATATGAAAATATGGGAAAAATGAGGGAAAAACGTGTTAGAAAGAAAGTTTTTCGTGCGGGTCACCCGACGACCCGGTGTGACCCGTCGCGAAATACACTGCAATGTGTCACGGAGGGTAACGTGGAGAATGCCCTCCGTGACACGGAGCCATTGCGCAGGTGTTCTGGAATTTGTAAAAATTCCAGAATTACCTTCAACCTTCAACGTGTCACGGAGGGTAACCCGGAGGCACTCCTCCGTGACACGGAGCCATCGCGTGGGCTCACTGTTTTGCCGCTTTTTATTAATTTTCTTACCTCGATTTTTCCTTTGCAATCCTTTGCACATTTATCCTCCTTTCAACCTGAATTCTCACAACAAGAAATTGGTTAGAATTATAGGTTTCAATTAAAATAAAAATTTTGTTTTTATTTTTATTTTTCTCTTTTTTTTTTCATTTTGTTTCATTTTTTTCTACAAAATCTATTAAATATTACAAAAATTTTACGGGTTGCCTCCCGTGCAACGCCTGGTTTCCCGTTGCGGCTCGACGTCATTAAGCTCAGTCATCCTCTAGGGTGACGAACATTTTCTCTCGACCACCGTCCTCACCCCAGTAATGCTTACATCTTTTCCTATTGACCAAGAACGTGGCACTCCGATCTTCTTGCCACAACTCTACTGCCCTGTGCGAGGTCATTCTCACCACCTCAAATGGCCCTGACCATTTGGACCGCAGCTTTCTTAGAAACAACTTCAATCTTGAATTGAAGAGCAATACTTTCTGCCTCGGCTCAAAAATATGATGCACCACATGCTTGTCATGCCACCTATTCGTTGTTTCTTTGTAGTACTTGTCACTCTCATAAGCATGCCAACGGAACTCTTCAAATTCACTAACTTGCATTAGTCTCTTCTTGCCCGCTAGCTCTAAGTCCATATTCAATTTCCTCACAGCCCAGAAGGCTCGGTGCTCTAACTCCACTGGCAGATGACATGCCTTACCATAGACCAATCGGTATGGCGAAGTTCCAATTGGTGTCTTGTAAGCAGTTTTGTATGCCCACAACGCATCATCAAGTTTGCTTGACCAATCATTCCGTTGTGTATTTACTGTTTTCTGGAGAATCTGCTTCACATCTCTATTCGACACCTCTACTTGCCCACTAGTTTGGGGGTGGTATGCTGTTGCCACCTTGTGGCGTACCCCATACTTGTCTAGTAGCTTCTTGAAACTTGCATTGACAAAATGAGCCCCTCCATCACTGTTAATGGCTTGGGGTGTCCCGAACCTGGTGAGAATGTGTTTTTTTCACAAATTTTGTTACCACCTTGTTGTCATTCCTAGGGCAAGCTATTGCTTCCACCCACTTTGATACATAATCAACGACCACCAAGATGTAACGATTACTAAATGACGGTGGGAACGGGCCCATGAAATCGATGCCCCATACATCAAAGGTCTCCACTTCCAGTATATTCTGCAGCAGCATCTCCTGCCTCCTACCAATTGTACCTATACGCTGACATCTATCACACATTTTAACGTATGCCATGGAGTCTCTGAATAGTGTAGGCCAAAAGAAACCTGACTGTAGAACCTTGTGTCCTGTCCGCTCGCCTCCATGGTGCCTCCCATACAACGAAGAGTGACAACTCCTCAACACCTCTGCAATCTGGCTCTCCGGGAAGCATCTTCTCATCACCTGATCCGGTCCTTGTTTAAATAAGTATGGCTCATCCCAAATAAAATATGGACAATCATGCCTCAACTTTCTTCTCTGCTGATCTGTCGCCTCAGGTGGATAGACTCCACTCACTAGCAAGTTGACTATGTCTGTGTACCAGGGAACTTCAGCTTCCCCTATTGCCAAGAGCTGCTCATCCAGGAACTCCTCATAGATGTTATCACCTTCCTTCACATGCGACCGGCTCTCCAATCGCGATAAGTGATCTGCCACCTGATTTTCGCTCCCCTTTCTGTCCTTAATTTTGAGGTCGAACTCTTGCAACAACAGGATCTATCTGATCAGCCTGGGCTTAGCATCCTTCTTGTTAAACAGATACTGAATCGCTGCATGATCGGTGTACACCACTACTCTTGAACCGACCAAATAGGACCTGAATTTATCAAATGCAAACACCAATGCTAGCATCTCCTTCTCTGTAACTGTATAATTACTTTGGGCAGTGTTCAGTGTTTTGCTTGCATAATGAATAGAATGAAAGATTCTACTTTTCCTCTTCCCCAATACATCTCCCACAACTACATCACTTGCATCACACATCAATTCAAATGGTTGCTCCTAATCCAGAGATATAAGGACAGGTGCTTCTATCAATTTCTGCTTCAACTCCTCGAATGCTTTAACACACTCATCATCCAGCTCAAACTTCACCTCTTTTTCTAACAATCTGCATAGTGGTCTAGAAATTTTTGAGAAGTTTCTGATGAACCGTCTGTAGAACCCTACATGCCCAAGAAAACTGCGAACACCTTTCACCGACACAGGAGGTGCTAACTTCTCAATAACCTCAATCTTAGCACGATCGACCTCCAACCCCTTGAGAGACACTTTGTGGCCTAGGACAATACCTTCCTTAACTAAGAAATGGTATTTCTCCCAGTTTAGTACAAGGTTGGATTCTTCGCAGCGAGCCAGCACCCTGTCAAGATTCTACAAACAAGTAGCAAACGAATTACCGAAAACAGAAAAATCATCCATAAATACCTCAACAAAATCCTCCACCATGTCGAGGAAAATAGCCATCATGCATCTATGGCATGTGGCGGGTGCATTGCATAACCCGAATGGCATCCGCCTAAAAGCATATGTCCCATAAGGATAGGTAAAAGTAGTCTTCTCCTTATCCTCCGATGCTATGGCTATTTGGTTATAGCCAGTGTACCCATCAAGGAAGCAATAATATTCCTATCCAGCCAACCTGTCTAATATCTGATCAATGAATGGGATAGGATAATGATCTTTCCTAGTGGCTTCATTAAGCTTTCTATAGTCCATGCAAATCCGCCAGCCTGTGACGGTTCATGTAGGAATCAGCTCATTTTTTTCATTGGTGACCACGGTCATCCCTCCTTTCTTTGGAACGCACTGAACGGGACTAACCCATTCACTGTTCGAGACAGGGTAGACCACAACTGCATCAAGCCATTTAATTATTTCTTTCCTGACCACATCCTTCATTGCTGGATTTAACCTTCGATAAGGATGAACAGTTGGCTTTGCTCCTGACTCCATGAAAATCCTATGTGTGCAGAAAGCTGGATTGATATCCTGAATATCTGACATTTGCCAGCCCATTGCTTTCTTCCATTTTCTGAGGACACCCAATGCTTCCTTCTCCTGTGCATCCGTCAATTCTGCGGAGATGATGACCGGCAAAGTCTCATCTTCCCCCAAAAAGACATATTTTAAATGGGGAGGCAATTCTTTCAATTCCAGCTTTGGTGCTTCCTCAACGTATGGTTTCGGCAATGGCTCCAGAGACCTCATTAAAGACTGAAATTCCTGTTTCCTCGGATGCATCTGTGACTCATTTAGCATTTGTACCACCTCATAAGCGTCTCTATCTCCAAAATGATCGGAGTTCATCAACACTCTTTTCAGTGGGTCTTGAGATTCAACAATCTGACGAATTTCTTCTTGATCAAACACACTGATTGCTGAAAGCTCCTCATGTATGGCCGGCAGTTTCATTGCCTTAAATACATCAAATACCTCAACTTCGTCATGTGCCCGCATGGTTAGCTGCCCTGCAGCTACATCAATAAGCGCTTTCCCGGTAGCCAAGAAAGGACGTCCCAAAATAAATGGGACTTCCGCGTCTGGCTCAAAATCCAGCTTGACGAAATCTACTAGGAAGATAAGGGAGCCCACTTGCACCAACACGTCTTCCACAATGCCATCAAGTCTGGCTAAGGAATGATCCGCTAGTTGCAAGATCACTGTTATTGGTCTATGACTCCCTAGATCCAACTTCTTGAATACCGATGACGACATCAAGTTAATGCTCTCTCCCAAATCACATAATCCGCGAGCTCGGATACTCTGCCCAATTGTAATTTGTATAGTAAAGCTCCCAGGGTCCTTGAGCTTTGTGGGCAACCTATTTTGTATCCGAGAAGTGCACTCCTCCATAAGAGCCACCGTAGTGTACTCAGTTAACCTGCTTTTGTTCGCTACGATGTCCTTAATATACTTTGCATACTTCGACACTCCCTGCGAAATATCAATAAGAGGTAAGTTAATTTGTACCTATTTAAGCACCTCCATGAACTTTTTGAAACACGCCTCCTCCTTGTGTTTCTTTAATCTTTGAGGGAACGGGGGTGGTGGTCTTTCTGGTTCAGCCTCCTTTTTCTTCCCCCTCTCATCACTTTGCTCCCTCTCAATTTCTACTACTCTCGATTGTTGAGGTGGTCTTTCTGGTTCCACCTATTTAAGCTGCAAACCACTCCTTGTGGTCACTGCATTCACTTGCTTGGGGTTGGGATCTGTGTCGCTCAGAAGTCCTCCTCTAGGCCTGGTGTTTTGGGCTCCAGCAAATTGCCCAAACTGGTACTCCAGCACCTTTGTAGCTAACTGATTGTTCTTTACCTCGACTGCCAATTTCACGTAGTCAGCCTGTAATTGAGCTTGGTTAGCTATCACTGTCTTGAACATCTCCTCAATGCTGGGTGATGGTGGCGGAGTAGGTGCATTTTTGCTTCTATATTGTGCCTGATAGTTCTGCTGCCCTCATTGAGTTCTCTGCGCCCCCTGACTCGAACTTTGACTTTGATGGTTGTTGCTAACCCAAGAGAAATTCGGGTGATTCCTCCAGTTGGAATTGTAGCTGTTGCCATACTGTAGGTGGTTGTTTCTCTGTACATTCCCCACAAAGTTCACCGAATTAGGATTTGCTCCATAACACTCAGCTGAGTGTTCACTACTCCGGCACACTTCACACCAAATCTGCTGCACTACATTCACTGGGGCTTGAGTCTGGTTCATGCTCATGTTACTAAAGTGGGTGTTGAGTTGATTTTGTAAAGTAGCTATCTTCGCAGCGATAGCTGTAAAACCATCCACTTCTAGGACACCTGCTGCTTTCCTTGTTCCTCCTCTTGACGAATCAGCATTCCACTCTGGATTTCCCTGCGAAATACGATTCAACAAGGTGTACAGCTCCTCATAAGTTTTCCAATGCTTGTCCCCCAGCTGCTGAGTCTAGCAAGATTTTTTTGTGGGGTTCCAAACCCTCTATGAAAGTATGCACCAGAACTTCATTGGATTGGTGATGATGAGGACAATCCCGCAACATAGATTTGAATCTCTCCCAGGCTTGATATAGATTCTCTCCCTCTCTCTGTTTAAAACTTAGAATTTGACTTCTAAGTATTGCTGTTTTACCGGATGGGAAGAACCGAATCAAGAATTTCCTTGCAAGATCATCCTATGTGGTGATGGAATTAGGTGGCTCAGCTTTCAACCACCTCTTGGCTTCTCCCAAAAGTGAAAATGGGAACAATGTAAGCCTGACATAATCTGATGACACTCCAGCGGGGATGTAAGTGTCACTTCTCTCCAAAAAATTTTGAAGATGTTGCTGTGGATCCTCATGATGGATACCTGTGAACTGCCCGCTGGTGTGCAGCAATGGCACCATATTCTGTTTAAGTTCGAACCTCCCTCCTGGCTCAGGTTTGCGGATGCTAGATGTGACATTATTAGCATGTGGGATTGCCACCTCGCGAACCGGCCAAGCTGCCATGTCCTCAGGCACTAACATTGCCCTTACAACTGGTGGATTCTGTTGTTGCTCTAGGATTGTTTGTCTGAGCAACTGCAGCTTTTTCTCTAGAGCTTCTCTTCTTTGACGATGAAATTGTCTTTTTGGCTCTAAATATGAGTCCACCAGCTCCTTGTCTCTTGCCAGTGTTCAATAGAAATTAGTATCTGCAAAATACAGGCTAAGACCAAGTTGTCAACACTATGAAGAAATAGTAAACTAACACTTAAGAAAAATTTACCAATTGCCAGTCCCCGGCAACGGCGCCAAAAACTTGTTCGGTGGTTTTTGGGTATAACTACACGCAAGTGCACGTGGTCGAACAAGTAGTAAAGTGGCTCAAATAAGCCAAGTATCGATCCCACAGGGACTGGACTAAGGTAACAATCTACTCAAGTGTCAATAAACTTTAACTCTAAATTGCGAACAACAGTGTGAAGAAGAGTTTGATATTTTTGTTTCCTAATTTTATACTAAATCTAAAATGAATATACAATTTGAGTCTGAACTATAAGTATGAGCATGTTGAGGCTAAAATGAACATGTGGAGAATTAAATTATCGATACAATTTGGTTAATCTTTCCTCCGGTTGCAAGTCAAGAATTATTGCCTATGGATTAAAACTCTCGTATTTAACCCAACTTAAGAATCATTAACATTCCACCTACATCTCTGTGATAAAAAGAAATTCATGTTCTAGCCATACAAAATCGATTCCTTAATTGACTAATACGACTTTCAGGTATATCTCTATCCTGAAGGTAAATCAATTCTCAATTTTCCCAAACTAAGAAAAGATCATATCCTATCAATTCACAACTTTCCAATTTCTTGCTCTCTCGAGTGAAACCGGACTTTTTAGATATACATTAACGTTGGCCATACATTAATGCAGTAAGAACAAGAATAAATAGAACAACCATGGAAGAAAAGATGAAAAACCAATTTATCAATAATCATATTTCAATACAAATGTTCTTAACCTCAGCAAGAAGGGAATTTAGCCACTCATTTGTGGATTAAACATAGTTAAATGAGTGTTAATCATACAAGCAATTGAAATCAAGAAGAAGGAGATAGAGGAAAACCCCCGAGATTTTCGTCCCCTCAACTGCCTGTAACCCACGTTCTTGCTCCACTAAGTCAGAATAATTAAAAATGAACCGAAGTGTTCTATTTATACTAGTGGGAATTTTTCCCGGAATAACAAGCAACGTGTCACGGAGTGCATTGCAGAGCACTGCCTCCGTGACACGCCACCAACGCGGACCCTTATTGGAATCCGGACGTCCAGGTATTTAGGCCCAACGTGGCACGGCGTGCAAAGCGAGGCTAGGCCAACGTGCCATGGCCCCAACGCACACCTCCACTGGAAGTAGGCATAATTTCACCATCCAGGCAGAATGCATCCGCGATGGCAGTGTGACACGGCTCCATCGCGGAACCCCTTTAATTTGTGCCTTCAAGTGCTTTTATTTTCCTTGCTAGGTTCCGAGTCCAATCCCGATCTCTCCCAACATGCATCATAGCTCCATAACTTTATATTTTTCCTGCAAAACAACGCTAATCATGTTGGTTAGTATAAATTCACATTTTATTACAAATCAAATGAGAATGTATAAACATCGATAGATAAACAAGGCAAAATGACACATTTGAGTATCACTTGGGCATATAAATTTGCCCAAGATCAGGGCCAAATGGAAACCTTCTTCTTGAACCTTAACCATGCTTCACGCAACAGTTCTCCTGGCTCTTATCTAAAGTTCATGATATCATCCCTCAGCTGTAACATTTTTGATGGGGGGAAGAAATGATCCATGAATGCTTCAGTCAATTCTTGCCATGATGTAATGCATCCAGGAGGGAGTTCCTCCAACCACATGGTCAGCTCTCCCGTTGGGAAAAATGGAAGGAGCCTCAACCTGATAGAATCTTGACTTATATTAGTTATGTTGAAAGGCTAGAAAAACTCTAAGAAATTCCTAAAATGGCGATTTGCATCCTCACACGGTTTTCCCCAAAATAGTCCTTTCATCTGTAGCAAATGTAGCATTGTACTTGTGACATGGAACATCACATTCCCTACCATAGGCGGTAGGCGAATGGCTCCTGCAACTTCAGGCATCATCGAATTATCTTCTTCATGCTCCATATTACCCTCAACTAAGCTATCCCCTGCTTGTGAGTGATGAATCATATGAATTTAGCCTAACACACACAACAATATTAATGTCAAAACCTACGATGCAAGAGTAATTTAAATTAACAATCAACAAAAGAGTATCAAGTGCTAGTCCCCAGCAATTGTGCAATTTTTGATAACATCCAAAATATACTTGTCACACCCCACCTTGGGGGGTATGACGGTACTTGGTGCCTGTTAGACTCTGAACTGCTAACTGGTCCAGCCTGAGCACATCTGGTGCTTTGGCTGGCTTTGGCTCTATTTCAAGAAACAAATCGGCTATATAACGGCTACAACTACAGCCTCCGGCCAACTGGCCTGTAGCCATCTATACCTGTAACAACAGCTAACCAGAAACAGACTTGTAACAAGGAACCTATGCGGGCCGACAAGGCCACCATGCTGACTAGTTATTTGTAACTCAACACAAGACTGCTGTAAAACTACGTGACCGGCAAGGTCACCACTATTGTCAAACTAAGGCCCCACACGGCCAACATAAACTGGAATACAAGACAGCTACAACAGACTGCACGGCCCCACACGACCGGCTCAAATAACCACAGGGAATATATACAGACTGCAAGCCTCTACGACTACTGTAAGAAACTAATAGAAATGATCGGGATAGGGCCCCGACCTACCCATACTGCACAACAAAAGAAAAGGAGCTACACCTCTGGGAATCAGACTCTGGATGACAAGAGCTGATGACTCACTGGCTGGCTGGAATCACGAGGGATCAGTTCCTCGTCTATGAGTACCTGTAGGCAAGCAATACAGCTCCCCGCTGGGCGTCAGTACCACAAGTACTGAGCATGTAAAGCAAACTGAAATATGCAACTGAAACGAATAGCACAATAACATGACATTTAACCAAGAAGTAGGTGAGTCTATCTAGCTGAGGATAACTGGGGAGAGTTTATACATTCTGTAACTAACTGAGCGTACCTGAAGACGTGTCGTCCTTCTGTCTATCAGTATCTACTAGCACATATCAATATACATAATAATACACACAATACCTGACCGACCCCCATAAGCCGGAAGGTGCCAACCAAGCAAGCAATCTATTTACCCCTACCCAGGTCTAAACCAACCAAAAACAAGTCACTCCACTCATCTGATAACTGTGAGCTCCTCCTACCGGCCCCCTTGGGTACATAGCTCAGGCCTTTGCCTCTGACAATAAACTGTGTCTGAGTCCGAAGACTCCTGCCTCTGGGCACAGGTGTGCACACAGAGTGGTCTGCCCCTGTAAACGGGGTGTGCTAGCTCTGCGCAGAGTAAACTGAACTACCCCTGCAAGCAGGGTGGTCTGGACCGTATTATCATGGTGGTCGGCCATCATCATCCTTTAGTCGGACGGCATCACCCAGCTAGTGGCGGTATCTGAATCTGGTCTCGACACAGCTATAACCCAGGGGCGGTGGGGATGCTAAAGGGTGCCCACATGCCACAACAAGTCTCAACATACAAAATACATACACAACAAGCATGCTCAATGGAAAATACTAACCATATTCTCTTCTTGTATCTCAAGGCCAGTTTGTATTAAATAACTGAAACTATATTCTGTTTTACACTATTCCTGGTTGCTGGACTAACTGCTACCTGGCCTTTATCTATCTATCTGATTATATATGGATATAGCTCAAAAACATAAAATGTACCACCTACTACTGTATACAATCTCAACAGATGTAATAAGTATTGCCTGATTATCTACTATTCTGATTATCGCATGATACGTAATTAATATACTAGCATGCTTGCTGGAAATTATACTAAAATCGTTCCTGTACGCTGGGTATCGGTTAATAGCCTTTATTCTATTTACTTTCTAAGCTGTACTTCCTGGCTTGCCGAAAGAATAACTTTACGTACCTGGTTTCTGAGTACTCGACTGGCCAATGTGATTTCCGTTGGTACTTCTGCTGTTTCTCCCAACTACATTCATATACACGTCAATTAGAACTAAATACATTAATATTCGAGAGAAATTGTCACTTTCGATATATATATGTATCCCAACTTTAACCTTTTGAAAAATGGTCGAAAACTCATTATTTTTCAGCGGTCCAGAAGGGAGAAATATTCACTTCTCAGCTAGGAACACATAGACATTAATTTAGAGCAATTCTACTTACCTTAGTTCGGCGGCTCGCCGATTCGTCGGCCGTATTTTACGAAACTAAATCTGTAGGAATGCTCTCTGCTGCTAAATATCTCAGTATCTGGGGTTAATTTGAATTTGGGCAGTGTGTAGCAGCGTAATCAGACGAAAATTATTTAATTTCCTTCCTTCCTTTTCTCCCTCTGCCGGTTTGCTCTGCTCTCTGGAAATTATAACATCTTTTTCCCAATTAAAACCGAAGTGGGGCTTATATACTTAGGCTTGAACCTGGGCAACGTGTCACGGAGCCATCGCGGAGGCCTCACCTCCGTGACACGCTGCCATCACGGAGGGGCTCTGCCTCGGCTCCTCCCGCGATGGTTCGACGGGTTTCTCGTCCGATCTTTTTCCCGGCCTTTCTCTAGCACGTATGGCCTTCTAATATGCTTAACCAACGTTCGAATAGGTCGTCTAGGTGCCGAGAATTCTATGGGGTATAACATTCTCCCACCCTTAAGAACATTCGTCCTCGAATGTACACTGTTATCTATAGGACTACTTACTTTATTTTCTAGAAAAATTTCGGCAGAGTTTCCCCTGTAATATGGACTATAACAAAAACCTGAAATGCAGAAAAGTCCAACACAGGCACTGCACATAATATTCTAGGATCCACTGGATAACTAAACATCACTCTTTATCATTCACAGACATACAACCATGAGGTATTGCATAAGTAATAATACAGACATACCTGTCGCCTGACTAGGCCTGAAATAGGTGAGGGTATCTGACTTTCATATCTTCTTCGGCTTCCCACGTCATTTCCTCACGATTCTTGTTACGCCACAATACTTTGACAGATGCAACATCTTTAGTTCTCAACCTGCGAATCTGTCTATCTAAGATAGCTACGGGAGCTTCTTCATATGCTAACTCTTCTGTGACCTGGACATCTTGAACCGGAACTACTGTAGAAGGGTCCCCTACGAACTTCCTTAACATAGAAACATGGAACACTGGGTGAACAGATGCTAACTCTTGAGGCAAGTTCAACTCGTATGCAACTCGGCCTATTCTTCGCCGAATCTGATATGGCCCAATGAATCTTGGGCTAAGCTTGCCTTTCTTGCCAAATATCATCACCCCTTTCATCGGAGACACCTTCAGGTATACCCAGTCACTTACCGCAAATTCTAGATTTTTACGCCGCATATCTGCATACGACTTCTGGCGGCTCTAAGCAGTCAGTAAACGTTCTCGGATGAGCTTTATCTTTTCCTCGGACTGCCGAACAATGTCTTGGCCAACTAATGTTGATTCTCCTATTTCAAACCAGCTCACCAGCGATCTACATTTTCACCCGTATAATGCCTCGAAAGGCGCCATCTGAATAGTTGAATGGTAGCTGTTATTATAAGCAAATTCAATCAGCGACAGATGTTCATCCCAGCTACCCCCAAAATCTAGTACGCACGCCCGTAACATATCTTCGAGTGTTTGGATAGTTCGCTCAGCCTGTCCATCTGTCTGAGGGTGGAATGCTGTGCTCAAATTGATCTGCGTTCCCAGACCCCTATGGAACGACTGCCAAAACCTAGATGTGAATTGTGCTCCCCTGTCTGAAATAATAGATACCGGCACTCCATGTAGTCTAACTATTTCTCTGATATATAATTCGGCATAATCCTTAGTTGAGAAGGTAGCCTTCACTGGTAGGAAATGAGCTGATTTTGTCAGCCTGTCAACTATTACCCAAATAGAATCATTTCTGCGTCCGGTACGGGGTAATCCTGTTACAAAAATCCATATTTATCGCTTCCCATTTCCACATAAGCACAGCTATATCCTGTGTCAGGCCGCCCAGTTTCTGGTGCTCCGCTTTCACCTGCTGGCAGTTAGGACATATAGATACAAATTCAGCTATTTCAGATTTCATACCTGGCCACCAGTAGATGTCTTTGATATCGTGGTACATTTTCGTTGCTCCTGGATGGAGGGAATAACGAGCGTAATGTACCTAATGCATGATCTGCTGGCGAAGCCCTGAAACATTTGGGACACATAGACGGCCCTCACAACGTAGTACTTCATTTTCAGTCACTTGTAAATCTGACTCTTTACCTTTCTGAATTCTATCTCTGAGCTGGACTAAGTCAGGGTCCTCGTACTGCCGTTCTTTTACCTCTGTAACTAGTGATGACTCGGCAGAATTCTGAATTACCGCTCTGTTATTTTCTGTCTCTACTACTCGAACGGCTAAACCAGCTATTTGATGAATTTCCTTGGCTAATTACCGCTTCTCGGACCGCAAATACACCAAACTTCCCATTGACTTACGGCTCAGGGCATCTGCTACTACATTAGCTTTTCCTGGGTGATAGAGAATATTTACATCATAGTCTTTCAACAATTCTAACCAGCGACGTTGCCGTAGATTTAACTCCCTCTGTGTGAAAATCTATTGCAGACTTTTATGATCTGTGAAAATGTCTACATGGACGCCATACAGATAATGCCTCCAAATTTTCAGAGCATGGATCACTGCGGCTAGTTCCAGGTCATGGGTCGGATAGTTCTTTTCGTGTTTCCTCAGCTGTCTGGAAGCATAAGCAATCACCTTACCATGCTGTATCAACACACAACCCAGTCCCAAACCTGAGGCGTCGCAATACACCGCATACCCATCTGTTCCCTCTGGCAATGCTAGTACTGGGGTGGAGGTCAATCGGTCTTTCAACTCTTGAAAACTCTGCTCACATGCCTCCGTCCACTGAAATTTTACTGCTTTCTGTGTCAGCTTTGTCAGAGGTGCTGCTATAGTGGAGAATCCTTCAACAAATCTCCGATAATATCCTGCTAAACCCAAGAAACTACGGACCTCGGTCGGAGTGGTAGGTCTGGGCCATGTCTTGACCGCCTCTATTTTCTGTGTGTCTACCTGTATACCAGCATCCGACACGATGTGCCCCAAAAAGGCAACTGAGTTCAGCCAGAACTCGCACTTAGAAAACTTGGCGTACAGCTGACGTTCTCAAAGGATCTGGAAGACTATTCGTAAATGGTTCTGGTGATTTGTCTCAGAACGAGAGTATACCAGAATATCATCGATAAATACTATCACGAATAGATCCAAATACGGTCTGAATATGCTATTCATTAGGTCCATAAACACTGCGGGAGCATTCGTCAGCCCGAAAGACATAACTAGGAATTCAAAGTGACCATACCTGGTCCTGAAAGCAGTCTTTGGAATGTCTCTCTCACGAAGCCGGACCTGGTGGTATCCGGACCTCAGATCTATCTTAGAGAAACATTTAGCCCCCTGCAACTGGTCAAACAAATCATCTATTCTCGGGAGCGGGTATTTGTTTTTCACTGTAGCTTTGTTTAGTTGCCGATAATCTATGCACATTCGGAGCGAGCCATCTTTCTTTCTCACAAATAAAACTGGCGCACCCCACGGTGAAGTACTAGGCCTGATAAAACCTTTGTCGAGCAAATCTTTTAACTGCTCCTTCAATTCTCTAAGCTCAGCTGGTGCCATGCGATACGGGGGAATGGATATAGGTTGATTCCCTGGCAATAAGTCAATCGCAAAATCTATCTCCCTTTCGGGAGGGACACCAGGCAACTCATCCGGGAATACGTCAGGGAATTCATTGACCACTGGAACATACTGAAGAGTCGGAGGTTCCACCCGAACGTCCTGAACTCTAACTAGGTGGCAAATACATCCCTTTGCTATTAATTTTCTTGCCTTAAGGTAGGAAATAAACCTACCTTTCAGCGTAGGCGTACTCCCTTTCCACTCTCGCACTGCTTCCCACGGAAAGTGGAATCGGACCGTCTTGGTCCAGCATTCTAAGTCGGCATAGCATGGCACTAACCAGTCCATACCCATAATGGCATCGAAGTTGACCATCTCAAGTTCTATTAAGTCTACTGTGGTCTGGCGATCAGCAACCTCTACCGTACACCCTCGGTAAACTCTTTTAGCTGTAATCAAGTTACCGACCGGTGTAAGCACTGAAAAGGGCTGCTGAAGCAATTCTGGTTTGATACCCAACTTTCGGGCCACAAATGGTGTGATATATGACAATGTAGACCCTGGATCAATCAATACATAAACAGGATATGAACAGATAATCAATGTACCTGTGACCACGTCGGGAGATGCCTCTGAATCCTGCCTCCCCGGTAATGCATAGGTACGGCTGGGGCCTGCACCTGAGCCAGAGGCTCCTGGTCTACCTCGGCCCTTATTCCCTGAACCTAAGGGTCTGCGCCCTGCTGAGGCTGCTGGAACTCGTGGCCCTGCTGACGTTCTATCCAGATCATCCTGACTACCCTGACCCTGGTTGGACAATCTCTCATTAAATGCCCTTCCTGTCCGCAGTAATAACACCCTGGGAAGCCCTGCCTGCAGGCTCCAGAATGTAGCCGATAACATATAGGACAAGGGGTGGATGTAAATCTACTATGTTCTACCCTCCGCTGCTGAGGTGAGGCTACTGTCCGTGCACTGCTACCGGACTCCGACTGACTCCGGCGAATGAACCTGCCCCTCTGCTGCTGTACCGGTGGTAGAGATATGGGTGGCCTATCTGAAAACCGTGGTCTCGGCCCCCTAGGAATTTCCCTCTGAATCTCAGCGGGTCTGCTCCTACGTCGCTGCTCTGAAGTCGCTTGTCTGTCACCCCGTTGTCGCTGCCTCAGGCCCTCAATTGTCTATGCGAAGGCTTGCACCCTGGCTATGTCCATGTCCTCTCTCAAAGTAGCTGTCATGCACGTCTCTATGTACTCTGGATTCAGGCCCATAATAAAGCGGTGGACTTTGGACAACATGGTGTCCACAAATGCTGGATCATAGCGGGCTAAGGAGTCGAATTGTAAGGAATATTCACGGACGCTCCTAGCCCCCTGCTCTAAATGTAAGAACTGGTCCGCCCAAGCCTGTTTGACCTCCCAGGGTAAGTAGTGGTCCAGGAAGGCCTCTGAAAAGCTGGACCAAGTAGGAGGGGCTGCATCTCTTCCCCGAGACCTCTCCCAACTTTTGTACCACAAAACAGCAATATCCCGTAACCGGAACACTGCTAACTCAACTGATTCTGCTGGGGTTACGTGCATGACTCTAAAGATCCTCTGCATCTGGTCCAAAAAGTCCTGAGGGTCCTCCGCTGAATTCGATCCAGTAAACTGAGGGGGTCCCAATGCCAAGAATTCTCTAACCCTGGAACTACCTGACCCCCTAGGGATTCTGCTGCTGTAGGTGGTGCTGGCTAACGTTGAGCAGCTAGCATCTGAGTCAACATAACCACTGCACTACGTAGCTCCTGATCAGATGAAATAGGTGCAGGATCTGTGGGAGGCGGTGCTGCCTCAAATGGTGTCTGGCGAGGCGGAGACTGCTGGGAGGGCCGAGATGATGCCTCCGTATTGCCCTCAGATCAGGCGAAATATGGTTGTAACTGAGGCATCCTACTGGTGCCTTCGCCCGCTGCTGTATCCAATCTCCTACCTGTAGCTGGGTGCCACTGGTCTGCCATAATATCTGTGAGCAAAGAGGGTGGTGAGTTTCAAAAGTCAACTCTATACTGTACCGCTCTATAGCACGATTGAATAAGAAAGAAAAGTGACAATCCTAACATGCCTCGTAGCCTCCTGCCTATAGTATGTGGTGCACAACACATCCATAGACAAGAATCTACTTAGCACGGTTTGCAGACTCCCTGGGATACGACCTGCTCTGATACCAAGTTTGTCACACCCCACCTTGGGGGGTATGATGGCACTCGGTGCCTGTTAGACACTGAACTGCTAACTGGTCCAGCCTGAGCACATCTGGTGCTTTGGCTGGCTTTGTCTCTATTTCAAGAAACAAATCGGCTATATAACGGCTGCAACTACAGCCTCCGGCCAACTGACCTGTAGCCATCTGTACCTGTAACAACAGCTAACCAGAAACAGACTTGTAACAAGGAACCTATGCGGGCCGACAAGGCCACCATGCTGTCTAGTTATCTGTAACTCAACACAAGACTGCTGTAAAACTACGTGACTGGCAAGGTCACCACTATTGTCAAACTAAGGCCCCACACGGCCAACATAAACTGGAATACAAGACAGCTACAGTAGACTGCACGGCCCCACACGACCGGCTCAAATAACCACAGGGAATATATACAGACTGCAAGCCTCTACGACTACTGTAAGAAACTAATAGAAATGATCGGGACAGGGACCAACCTACCCATACTGCACAACAAAAGAAAAGGAGCTACACCTCTGGGAATCAGACTCCGGATGACAGGAGCTGATGACTCACTGGCTGGCTGGAATCACGAGGGATCGACTCCTCGTCCGTGAGTACCTGTAGGCAAGCAATACAGCGCCCTGCTGGGCATCAGTACCACAGGTACTGAGCATGTAAAGCAAACTGAAATATGCAACTGAAACGAATAGCACAATAACATGACATTTAAGCAAGAAGTAGCTGAGTCTATCTAGCTGAGGATAACTGGGGAGAGTTTATACATTCTGTAACTAACTGAGCGTACCTGAAGACGTGTCGTCCTTCTGTTTATCAGTATCTACTAGCACATATCAATATACATAATAATACACACAATACCTGACCGACCCCCATAAGTCGGAAGGTGCCAACCAAGCAAGCAATCTATTTACCCCTACCCGGGTCTAAACCAACCAAAAACAAGTCACTCCACTCATCTGATAACTGTGAGCTCCTCCTACCGGCCCCCTTGGGTACGTAGCTCAGGCCTTGGCCTCTGACAATAAACGGTGTCTAAGTCCGAAGACTCCTGCCTCTGGGCACAGGTGTGCACACAGAGTGGTCTACCCCTGTAAAGGGGGTGTGCTAGCTCTGCGCAGAGTAAATTGAACTACCCCTGCAAGCAGGGTGGTCTGGACCGTATTATCATGGTGGTCGGCCATCATCGTCCTTTAGTCGGACGGCATCGCCCAGCTGGTGGCGGTATCTGAATCTGGTATCGACATAACTATAACCCAGGGGCGGTGGGGATGCTAAAGGGTGCCCACATGCCACAACAAGTCTCAACATACAAAATACATACACAGCAAGCATGCTCAATGGAAAATACTAACCATATTCTCTTCTTGTATCTCAAGGCCAGTTTGTATTAAATAACTGAAACTATATTCTGTTTTACACTATTCCTGGTTGCTGGACTAACTGCTACCTGGCCTTTATCTGTCTATCTGATTATATCTGGATATAACTCAATAACATAAAATGTACCACCTACTACTGGATACAATCTCAACAGATGTAATAAGTATTGCCTGATTATCTACTATTCTGATTATCGCATGATACGTAATTAATATACTAGCATGCTTGCTGGAAATTATACTAAAATCGTTCTTGTACGCTGGGTATAGGTTAATAGACTTTATTCTATTTACTTTCTAAGTTGTACTTCCTGGCTTGCCGAAAGAATAACTTTACATACCTGGTTTCTGAGTACCCGACTGGCCAATGTGATTTCCGTCGGTACTTCTGCTGTTTCTCCCAACTACATTCATATACACGTCAATTAGAACTAAATACAATAATATTCGGGAGAAATTGTCACTTTAGATATATATATTTATCCCAACTTTAACCTTTCGAAAAATGGTCGAAAACTCATTATTTTTCAGCGGTCCAGAAGGGAGAAATATTCATTTCTCAGCTAGGAACACATAGACATTAATTTAGAGCAATTCTACTTACCTTAGTTCGGCGGCTCGCCGATTCGTCGGCCGTATTTTATGAAACTAAATCCGTAGGAATGCTCTCTCCTTCTAAATATCTCAGTATCTGGGGTTAATTTGAATTTGGGCAGCGTTTAGCAGCGTAATCGGCAGAAAACTATTTAATTTCCTTCGTTCCTTTTCTCCCTCTGCCGGTTTGCTCTGCTCTCTGGAAATTATAACATGTTTTTCCCAATTAATACCAAAGTGGGGCTTATATACTTGGGCCTGAACCTGGGCAACGTGTCACGGAGCCATCGCAGAGGCCTCACCTCCGTGACATGCTGCCATCGCGGAGGGGCTCTGCCTCGGCTCCTCCCGCAATGGTTCGACGGGTTTCTCGTCCGATCTTTTTCCCGGCCTTTCTCTAGCACGTATGGCCTTCTAATATGCTTAACTAGCGTACGAATAGGTCGTCTAGGTGCCGAGAATTCTACGGGGTATAACAATACTCTTCATTATAAAAGAGAATAAACGGTCGTTGTATCAAAAAAATATCCCGACGGATGTCGGGGTCGAATCCAACAAAGACTAACAAATGATATGCACAACTGTTGTTTGGGAAATTGAATTTCGTTTGCACCACTCAAAATTAAAAAGAAATAAACATTTTGGGGGAGATTTGATGTTAACAACAGCGTATGAATTCTAATTCTCCTGATTAAGATAGAAAAATAGCTAAAGTTGTCGACAATGATGAGAAGGACTAAAGGCGTACTGTAGTTGATATGCTAATTAAATGAGGTCATGCTAGATCATCTTATTAGTTCAACTTGTGTAAATACCCTTGGGCAGGTGGACATTTGATGTTTTTCAACCTCTTGAATGCCTCTTGTTAGAGTTCTTTCAAACCACTAGACACAATTAACTCAACCCAATCAAGTTTGTATTAATAAATGCACTAATCTCTAGCTATTAGCTATTAATTAGGAGTGACAATGTGGCTTTGACTATGTATAGCCCAATTCCACAACATCACATCCATTTCCACCCTCAAATTCTCTCCCAATACTCAATTCTCCTCTTTCAAGCAAGAATCAAGTAAGAAAAGTAGACCTACATCTGCAACCATGGATCTTCAATTATAAATTGGAAAGAACTTAACATATATACACTAATTAGAAAATATTTGAGATGAATCTAGCATTACCCAATCTAATTATATTTGACATGAATCTAGCATTACCCAATCTAATTAAGCATTCATCACCACACACCTGTAGTTAATGATTTAGCTACTCATAGTTAAGAAATTCAAAAACATATTTAACAATAAACTCATTGATTTCAATAATAAGAGTAGCAAAATCAAATTCATCAATAAGTCTTCAACAATGATAGTACCTTGCTATAGAGGAAGAAGAAGAAAAAGAAAAAAAATCCTTTATAATTTCCACCAATAGAATTCTACTTTCTTCTTCTACAAAGAGAATGTTCTCAAAAATTCAAAAGTTAACATGTGATAGGTACAGAGTACTTCTCTCTAGAATATATCAAAAATTAGGGTGTCCAAAACATTCTTTTTCAATGTTGGACACATTTGCCCCTGTTCAGGCGTTCTATTACTTGTGACAGTATTGGCGGTTCACCGGTTACATTCCACGAACCGTTGACTATAATTAGATGCTCCTACAGTGAACTCCAGCCTCCTTCGACATTTCCATCGGCGACTCATCGGTCCCCAAATGTACTCCATTGATTTCTTTCTTTGTGATCGAGCACTCTCAGACATTGGTAGGCGATTTAACCAGTAAGTCACCAGTTAATGTCTACAACCGTTGGTTGCTTTAGTTTCCCAAGACAGTTGTTGTAATACCCCAAAATCCCTAATATTAGACACGAGGGTATAAATGGAGAAAATAGAATTTTCTACAAAGGTCACAGGACGAGTCGTCCATTGACCTGTAAGGTGCACCACAAATTGTTAAGTGACTCATTGGGAGGAGGGAAGACTTGGTCATATTTTTAGATTTGGGGGTGACCATGGGTGTGACCATGAGTCTTGGTCAGCACCCCGGTCCATTATGATAGCCGTGGTCAGGAGGTTGGAAGTTTGGACAGCGCATGCCACTATTTGGTCACCACGAGTCATTTACACCACAAGTTGTGGTGTCTCTTATGGTGACCATCGTAGATGTGATCCCATTGATGGAAACGATAGGTAGATGATGAGTCATCCAGTCCCTCATTGGGAGTAGCAGTGAGTACTTTCCTACAAGTTTATTAAGGGCTTTTTCGTAATTTCCAGGTTCCTAAGGACTATACTACGTCGTTTTAAGCTCAATAACGTGTGCTTTAAGAGGGGTAAATTCATTCTAAGCCTATTCTCTTCCATGCATGCAAGTATAAAAGCTCCTAAGGGTGATCAAGCTTAGATTCATCAAGTTCTTTCCCAAATTTCCATTAGGCAATCAAGAGGGTTATATAATCAGATTCTTCCAGGTATATAAGGTTATGAAGGGTGTATTCATCCACACCCATGCTCAGTCCCTCTTCAATTTCATGAAAAATTCTCATATGGGGTTTTAACCCAACATGTGAATTTCCTAAGTATCAATCAGGGGTATGATCTATGCATGTTTCTAGTGTTAGAATTATGATTAATGGACATATTTTACAATATTTTCAATTACAACTTATGTTTTTAAGCGTTTATAAATTATGATGTCCATCCATGGAAGTTCATGAAAGTTGAGATCTATGATATATGTATTCAAGCATGATGAGATGTATATGATGAAAGTATTATTTCGAAATATCCATGCCCATGTTCATGATTTCAAATGATCAAGTCTATGTCAAGCATGTTTAAGTATTGGCCAAGCCCATATGATCAAGTATGTGTCATGATTTATCTAAATTTCATGTTATTATCTTACTACATGGACTTGGAGTCTAGACTCCCACTATTTTTTAGCTCGTGGTATGGTTTGAGTATAAGGATCCTCATGTTATGATTTAAGATTTATGCATATACGTTATGAGTCAGCTTCGGCACTAGACGATGGTTCAACTTCGTTGAAAAATGATGGAGAGAATATGCATATTTTTGGGAGTAGTGTCTAGCACCGACTAGGCTAAGGGTCAGTCAATCCTATGCCTCAGAACTATGTGCCAACGTAGGTATGTTCAAATTATTTGGGACCTCTCTTGTGAGCTTTCCCTGCCCCCAAGGGGCCTTCAACTTGATATCGACATCATGGTAACGTCCTCAGCCCTAGAAAGTCTTAGGACAACTCTGCCCTCTTGAGTGTAACAGTCGCGACCACATAAGCTCTATTGTGCTAATGTCGGTTAAAAGAAGAGTCTCCCATTATTCCTCATGATTTCAGTTATACATGTTCATAGTCATGATATTATGTTTTCAGCATGTTTGACCCAATATTCAGTTTTTACTTATGATTATCAGTTTTCATCTTTGGGTTATTCGATTTAGTTATGATATGCAGTGATGTTTAAATTATGTTTTCAGATAATAGCATGCAATCCCTACTCTCAGACTCTTATGATGGACTGTTTAATGTTATGCATGATCACTGGTTTTTCTTACTTAGTCATTTTACTTACCTTACATACTCGGTACATTCCACGTACTGACCGCATACTCTATGTTGTATCATTTCATGATACAGGCTCGGATATTCAGGCTCAGTCCTGCCATTAGCTAGACTCTCAATATTTGCATCTTCCAGTCTACGTTGGTGAATCCTCATCTTTTGGGGACCCTCAATTGTATTTAGTATTTTTAGTTTTAGGTTATAGTGAGCTAGTTGGGGTCTTGTCCCATCAACTCATCAGTAGTAGAGGATTTTTAGACATAGCTTGTATTCAGTTTCAGCCTTGTGCTATGTATTCAGAGGTTATGATATTTTCAGACCTCCTCTATATTTTATATGATAGACTTCCTCTTAAATATGTTGAATTTACATGTCATGTTCATGCCATGGGTCGACTTGGAGCATCTCGAGTTTCATTGACTTGTGTTTCGATCTAGGCCTATGTTTGGGTCATGACAGTGGTCTTTGGCATTTGGCCAGTGTTTCATCGGTCTTCTCCGGTGAAGCGCCGATTTTCACATGATTCCCTTGTTTTTGCTCCCTTTATTGCTCTTTTCTACAAATCAGATATCTGCACATAAAAAGGCAAAATGGGTATAAAATCCATCTAAATGAATTGAAAACTAAGATAAAGCTCATGCTTAAGTGCCTAATGAGTTGGTAAATTACCAACTCATCACCCGACACATGACCTAGAATTGGAAGCTGTGGTGTTTTCATTGAATATTTGGAGGCACTACTTCTCTGGGGTATATGTGGATGTATTCATGGACCACAAGAGCCTTCAGTATGTGTTCACATAGAAGGACCTGAATTTGCGACAAAGGAGGTGGCTAGAGCTTCTGAAGGACTATGACATGAGTGTCCTTTATCATCCAGGCAAGGCCAATGTAGTGGCAGATGCACTTATTAGGTTGTCCATGGAGAGTACATCTCATGTTGAGGATGGGAGGAAGGAGTTCGCAAAGGATGTCCACAGGCTTGCTCGTTTAGGGGTTTGCCTTGTTGACTTGACAAACGGTGGCGTTATTGTTGAAAATGGGATAGAATATTCATTGGTGACCAAGGTCAAGTTTAGGAAAGATGAGGATCCTATCTTGGTAATGTTGAAGGAGGCTGTCTGAAATTAGAAGGCGGAGTTCTTCTTCCAAGGGGGAGATGGTGTACTCTGATAATAGGGTCGATTGTGCGTGCCAGCTTTTGATGACTTGAGAGAGCGGATGCTGAACGAGGCTCATGGCTCTCGGTAGTCTATCCACCCAGGTTCCACTAAGATGTACCGTAACCTTCGGGAAGTCTATTGGTGGAATGGCATGAAGAAGGACATAACAGAGTTCGTGGCTAAGTGTCTGAATCGCCAACAAGTGAAGGTTGAGCATCAGAGACCTAGGGGTGTGCTTTAGGATATTGGTATTCCTACTTGTAAATGGGAAGATATTAACATGGACTTCATTATGAGTTTACCTCGTACATTCTAACAATATGACTCTATATGGGTGATTGTGCACAGTTGACCAAATCAACTCATTTCTTACCAATTAAAACTACTGATTCAGCCGAGGATTATGCTAGATTGTATATTCAGGAGTTAGTTGGGTTTCATGGAGTTCCCTTGTACATCAGCTCAGATAGATATACTCAGTTTACCCCACAATTTTAGAGATTGTTTCAGAAGGGACTCAATACTCAAGTCAAGCATAACACATCTTTTCACCAGAAGATAGATAGTCAAATCGAGTAGACCATTCAGTCTCTTGAGGACATGGTAGGAGCTTGTGTGATTGATTTCGAGGGTAGTTGGCATGATCACTTTCCTCTCATTGAGTTTGCTTACAATAACAGTTACCACTCCATTATTCAGATGGCTCCTTTTAAGGTTCTTTCTAGGAGGAGGTGTAGATCTCCTATTGGATGGTTTGAGGTAGGTGAGGCTATGTTGATAGGGCTGGACTCAGTTCATGAGGCCATGGAGAAAGGTCAGCTTATTCGAGAAGGGTTGAACATAGCTCAGAGTCATCAGAAATCTTATGCGGATGTTAGATGGAGAGAGCTTGAGTTTGAGGTTGATGATTGGGTATTTTTGAAGATGTCTCCCATGAAGGGAGTAATGAGGTTTGGGAAGAAAGGGAAGCTTAGTCCTCGATATGTTGGTTTTTATAGGATTCTGAGACGAGTTTACAAGGGGTATATGAGTTGGATCTACTAGCAAAGTTAGCTTTGGTATATCAGTTTTACATGTATCCTTATTGAAGAAGTGCATTGGTGACCCTACCATAGTTGTTCCGGTAGAGACCCTAGGTGTGAAGGATAGCCTTACCTATGAGGAGGTTCCAGTTGAGATCCTTGATTGTCAGGTTTGGAAGTCGAGAAACAAAGAAGTAGCTTCAGTGAAGGTGTTGTGGACAAATCAGCTTGTTGAGGGAGCTAACTGGGAAGCCAAAGCAGATATGACGAATAGATACCCATATATTTTCCCTTCTGGCTCAGTTCCAGTATGAGGTATCAGTTTCCTCCTTAGTACTCTATTAAGTTTCATGTCAAGCTCACGTCTCTAAGTTCTTTTTATATCATTGTATGTATGTATGTTTCATGAATTCAGTTCAATCTTGTATTTCAGTTTGGAGTCAATCATTCCATTAGTATCAACTTCAGCTATTTAGTTTTGGGATTGCAGTTCTTTCCCTAGCTTTTTAGGATGCTTAATCTATATTCGAGGATGAATATTCCCAAGAATGAGATATTGTAACACTTAAAAAGTCCCTTAGATCAAACTCGAGGGTTGAATAAGAGAAATCAGGAAAAATTGCATCAAAGACATGGAACAACTCGAGGGATGAGTCGTTGTAGGGACAATGGCCCGTTGTGTCCCTTGTGGTAAGTTCCCAGTTAGAACTTGTTCAGTATGCAATAGGCCTATCAGTGACTCATTGGAAAATCCAGCGGGTCATCCTGAGTGGTTATTGAATGGGGCTTAGGAAATGCCCAACTCAGAATTATTGACTATGAGAGGATACGACGAGCCATTATTTAAAGTAACGACTCATCTTGTCTAGTTGTTGGTTAGAGAATCATAAGAGTAACAGAATTCCCCCTGGAAGCAACGGATGGAGTAACAGGTCATTCTTTTTTATGATGACCTCTTCTGAGTAGTCATTGGTTAAAACCTTAGCAGAAGGTCAAAAGTGCTTCAGATACAATGGGCATATGCAACAACCCATTGGGGCGAGTAACAACCCATCCGGTCGATCGTTGGTAAGTGGTCAGCTGTGTACCAAAAATGCCCCAGGGAGCGATGGATGATCCAACAAGCCGTCATATCCTACAATGACTTATTGGATGGATCATTGTAACTGGCAGTGTCCATTTTCCAGATGAACAATTAAGGTCGTTTTCATAATTTCTAAGATTCTTTTTCCTAAACTATGTCTTTTTAAGCCCTGAAAGGAGTGTATCATTAGACTCCCATGCATGCAATGTTTTGAGTTTCTCTTTGAAGATAAAGCTAGAATTCTCTCAATTCTTCCCCAATTCTCTTGGGCTTTCAAGGATAATTTGAGAATCAGTTGACCTATGTATGTAGGGCTATAAATGAGAGTTTTCTTTCACTCTCATGACCAAATTCCTACTCAAGTTCATGAATTCAAGTATATGGATTTATAGAGTTTTAACCCAACTTTATGAAATTATCTCTGATATGCTTATGTGTCTAACCCCCTCATGTTCTAAAGTATGTTTTAAGTCTAATGGGCAGATTTTATACACAACTTGATTATAAATTTATGATTTCAAGTTATTAAAAATTATGCTCTATTATGCAAGTTTTATGAAAAGTCAATCTTATGATTCATGATTTCAAGTACGATGAGATATCTAGAATGAATGAATATTTATAACTTTTTCATGTATGAATCTATGATTTTGACTTATGATGTCTATTTCAAGTATGCATGATTTATGATTTGGGCAAGCCCACATCAGTTAATTATGTTTTCATGATTTATTCAAGTCTAATAAGATCAACTTATCATAAGTTGCATTGGGAGTCTCGTTTTGGAGTCAAGAATCCTAATGCAACTTATGATATGTTTTGGAGTCAAGACTCCCCATACTCAGATTTCAAACTATGCATGTAATTATGATTTCAACTTCATTGAAAAATGATGGAAGCACTATGCATGTATTTGGGAGTAGTGTGTAGCACCGAGTAGGCTTGGGGTTTCAAAGTTCCCCAGTCTCAAAACTACGCGCCAATGTAGGTGTGTGTGTGTGTGTGTGTATATATATATATATATATATATATATATATATATATTGGGACCTCTCATGAGAGGTTTTCCCTACTCCCAAGGGGCCTCATCTTGATATCGATAACATTGTATCGTCTTTATCCTTGGCAAGGTTTTGGATGGCTCTGCCCACTTGAGTGTGATAGTTGGGGCATTACGTAAGGTCTATTGTGATGGTGTCGGTTATGACGAGTCTCCCATTATTTATCATGATTTCATTTGTTCATGTTTATGACTTATAATATTATATTTTATAGCAGATTTGACCCAATGATCAGTTTATGAGTTTTACTTACAATTTGAACTATGACAAATCAGATGAATTCTATTTCTAAATCTTGGGTCACTATGTTCAGTTATGATAATCAGTTTGTGACTATGTATGCTTCAGATATAGTTTTTAGCATGCAGTCCTTACTCTCATGATCTAGAGATTTATATTTATATGCATGATTCTAGTTATTTACTCAGCAAGTTTACTTACCTTACATACTCAGTATATTCAAAGTACTTACCCTATACTCTATGTTATATCATTTCATGATATAGGTTCAGGTTATCTAGTTCAGTCTTGTCTGATAGCTCGCTTTCCCTATTAGTTCAGTTCAGCCCTGCCTAGGTTTAGTCCTCATTATTCGAGGGCATCTATCATTTCAGTTTTATGTTTGTCAGTTTGTTTCAACTTGGAGATAGTTGGGCGCTTGTACTAGCATCTCATTAGTTGGTAGAGGCTTCTAGTCATAGACTAGTATGTTCAGCTTAAGACTTAGTATTGTGATGTTATCGTTCCATATACATTATGTTAGTCAGACTTCCAGTTAATCATGTTTAAGTTATCAATTTCCGCTTTAATACATGCTCTTTAGTTTCTATGTTCATGCCATGGGTCGACTTGGGGCCATTCGTGGTTCAAGGTCCCGTGTCTCAATCCAGGGTCCCAACTGGGGTCGCGACACACCATTTGTAAGAGAAAGCTACGACTTTAGGATAAGTTTTGGTGGAATGTATTCTGTAGCAGGATTTGCCCTACTAAGAGCGATAACAAGCTTCCTTTGGGACATTCTCTAGTCGTGGCGATAATAGTGGGGAAGAAGAAGATAGACATTAGCCAAATGTTGTGTTTAGAGCGTAAGGAGAAAGCTCTATAGATGGTGACCTTTCTTCCATTTTCGTGCTTAGTGACAAAACTGTGTCAGAGGGCAGGGTATGGATCCTACCTAAAGAGGATTTACTTACTAATGCTCGTTAGGTGACGGATATCACTAGGATAAGGGATGACACCACGGTCATAGCTGCCAACCATCCTAGCTTAATTCTGCTAGTTAGGCCCAATGTAGAGGGTGAGGGTATCTAGATTGAGGAGCCCACTTCACAGCCCATAGCAGTGTCAGATACAACAGGTGCAGACTCCACTCCCCATGAAGCACAACCCTCCTCTACCACCACTACACCAGTGCTAGCTGCCAATCCATACTATTATTGAGCTCCAAAGACTCTTTACCCATTTTAACTGCTAGGCTTGATCGAGAGGACCGAGAGTGATGTAGGTAATATTCACACGCTTATTCGCCATATTTTTCCCATACTTAACTATGTTTTGAGAACAAATTATGTGTGTTTTCTTTGGTTTTATATGATTTTTTTGAAAAAGAGCTAACACATATGATAGATATTTGCAGGGATTAAAGTGATGGAATTAGACTTATTTGATCCTTAAAAGAGCAAAAGTTGCCAAGACAAACTTAAAAGGAGCAAGTGACATGTCATAATAGAAGATGGCATCACGCAGGCACATCTGTGCACCAAGAGGTACGAAGTGGTGCAACCAATGGCATGACATGGACCCATGCTTGCTCACTCAAAACCTGAAAAGTCCAATCCCAATCCAAGTAGGAACAAACGCTGATTAATTCTACTACTATATATACCCTTTCATTGTAATATCCCGAAAGTTCCTAAGACTAGTGTTACGACCCGAGTTTACACCCTAGCCATAACATTGAACAAGGAACCCCGAGAGGCTCCAAGCTGACCCATGGCATTATCATAGCATATATTTAACATGAGGAACGAATGACAACATGAATAAGCGGAAGCAATAACAAGAATCTAATATGAAACATGAAGACAATTTAATAACATTTAAATACAGCGCTGAATCTGTTTGGATAAGTCTGAAAGCCTTCTACTAAATTGATGAGTTGCTGGGAAAAACCCCCAGCAAACTCCTAAAGTATGAAAATTGAAAACATAAGAAAACATGGACATAATCACGTCCTCGGAGGATGAGGACTCACCAATAGCTGATGAATAGGGATGAAGCGTATCTAACCGCGAGAACGATTCTGGAAACCTGAACCTATATCATGAACGATATAGTACAAAAGGTGTGCGGTCAGTACTTGGAATGTACTGAGCATTCGGGATAACATAAACAATTAAATGAAATAATATACAATAAGGATTTAACTAAATACAGTAACATAACTGCTTCAACATGTTACTTCACATACTCTATGATTCACATATACAAATATATGCATGGAACTTCTCTTTGAATCTCGTTATATAACATCTTAGAACTCGTGCATAAGGGTCAAGTTCTGAACATTTAATAAGGGCCAAATCTGAAGTTAGTATCACATACTGTACTGAGTCATTGTTGGTAATTGAGACTGATTAACATCTTGTTAAGCTGGTATAATCTGAAAGCTGGGTCATGAAGAACTGAGTTACACTGATATCATCACTAAGGGAATCTCTCTCTACTATGGAGGATCCCGTTTGTACTAGGGAGTCTCTCTCTACTAAGGAGGACCCCAACTAATGTTAGGGAGTCACTCTCTACTACGGAGGATCCCGACTGATGCTAGGGAGTCTCTCTCTACTAAGGAGGATCCCGACTGATGCTAGGGAGTCACTCTCTTCTATTATTCTAGAATCTAAGACGTACCGACATGATGTTATAGATACATATATGTAGTCTATACTACTATAACTAATCAGAAACATGAACATACTCTGCTTTCTTCATATACCCTTCATTACGGAAGGATCAGGGCTACTTTCTACTAACAACAAGCCCAATATTCAGAAATTATCATTCTCATGCTTTATCAACATAACCTATATCATCATGGAACCATACTAAAATCTCTTCATAGGTATAACATTAATGGGCATCTTTAGATTCACATCATGCATACTATTTTCTCATCATCAAATTCTAGTTTCATATTAATCAACATGTATCATAGAGACATTCATGACCCATATATTCAATTCACACTTCAACATGCATACACTGATTAATATAATATAGATTTATAGGGAGCTACGCGCTTACTCATATCTCAACATATACAATGAAATCATGTGAGAAGTGTACATCTTCAATCTTCGTTTCATAAGACCCATTTCAAGATTTATTCCAATTCATGAGAAGAATGCATTAGATAGGACATTATCAAGATTTACCTCTTACCCAATTTATTCTATCCAGACATAAAGGAACACACATACTGTACTCTCAGTTATTCAAGTCCATAAACTCTATTTTAATCTCATCATATCTATCATTGACATATTCAAATTCTCAGGGGTATTCATACAAATTTCACATGTTAAACATGGATGCAAGGTCGTATTTAAATCTCAAACCATTCATGAAGAATATATCATAACTCCACAGTTTTCATCACCTAACACATAGTTAAAGGTAACCTAATCATTTTACGTCGTACTTATCTCATAATCGCAATAGATCTTGGAATTTTAATGAGTTGTAGGAAGATTCACCATCAATTTAAAGCCTTAGGTCATGCATTTTCTAGAATACTAGAAATTGGGGCATTTAAATTAGAACATTTTGGGGCACAAGGATGGAAGAGTATCCTTGTTGAAAAACCCGCATACCTAGTAGAAGAACCCTGCTTTAAAATTCCGTTGAAGCTTGATGAACACCTTGGTGAAGTTCTCTAATCTTGAGAAGAGAGAAGGAGAAGAGCTTTGAGAGATATCCTTAGAGAATGAGGGTTTAGGCTTGTAGAAACCCATAAAACGTCCCAAAAAATTTACAAAATGACGTAGTTTAAAAGTTAAAATCATAGGAGTTTACAAGAATGCCCCTAAATAAAATTGAAAATTTCCCCAAATCTGGAGTCACAACTCACGTAACGAGTCATCGTCCCATCAAACGACTCATCATCTCGCCCATTAAGCACACTGGAAAATTCACACAGTATTATCATTCTTCAAAGCACGATCAACATAACGAATCATCACCAGCTCCAATGACTCGTTGAACCCACTCGTCAAGTGCATTGGAAGATTACTTTAGAACTTTAGATTTCTCATCTCACGATCAACATGACGATTCATCGCTTTCTCTAACGACTCGTCAAGTCCACTCGTCAAGTACATTGTATAATACTTCACGACTTCAACTCTTTACCACCCAATGACTGATCTTGGGCAAATTTATATGCCCAAGTGATACTCAAAAGTACCATTTTCGCCTTGTTTATCTACCAATGTGTATACATTCTCATGTAATTGGTAATAAAATGTGAATTTATACTAACCAACATGATTAGCATTGTTTTGCAGGTAAAATGTAATTTCAGGAAGCTAAAATGCATGTTGGATGATATAGGGGTTGGACTTGGATGCGAGCAAGGAACAAGGCATTGGACAACATGAATTAAAGGGGCTCCGCGATGGAGCCGTGTCACGCTGCCATCGCAGAGGCCTTCTGCCTGGTTAGGAAACATTCGCCCAAATTCCAGAGAGGGTCCGCGTCTAGTCCGTGGCACGGTGGCTTGGCTTCGAGTTGCACGTCGTGCCACGTTGGGCCTTAATTCCTAGACCCCCAATTCCAGTGAGGGTCCGCGTCCATAGCGTGTCACGGAGGCAGTGCTCCGCGATGCACTCCGTGACACGTTGCTTGTTATTCCGGGAAAAATTCCCAGTAGTATAAATAGAACACTTAGGTTCATTTTTCAATATTCTGACTTGGTGGAGCAAGGACGTGGGTTACAGGCAGTTGAGGGACATAAATATCAGGGTTTTTTCTCTCCTTCTTTCTTCTTTAATTCAATTACTTGTATAATTAACACTCATTTAAAGATGTTTAATCCACAAATGAGTGGCTAATTCCTCTTCTTGCTGAGGTTATGAACAATTGTGATGAAATGTGATCATTGATTCTTGGGTTTTTCATCTTTTCTTCCATGTTGTTCTATTAATTCTTGTTCTTATTGCATTAATGTATGGCCTACGTTAATGTACATCTAAAAAGTCCGGTTTCACTCGAGAGAGCAAGAAATTGGAAAGTTGTGAATTAATAGGATATGTTCTTTACTTGGTTTGGGAAAATTGAGTCTTGATTTGCTTTCAGGATAGAAATATACCTGAAAGTCATATTAGTCAATTTAGGAACCAGAATTGTATGGCTAGAACATGAATTGCATTTAATTACATAAATGTAGGTGGATGGTTCATGATTCTTAAGTGAGGTTAAATACGAGAGTTTTAATCTCTTGGCAATAGTTCTTGGCTAGCAAATGGAGGAAAAGATTAACGAAATTATGATGATAATCAATTTCACTACATGTTCGTTTAACCTCAGCATGCTCTCATTCATAGTTCAGACTCAAAGTAGATAATTGTTTTAGCTTTAGTATAAGAAATTATAAAACAAACTATCAAACTCTTGGTTACACTGTTGTTTGCATTTTTAGAAGTAAAATATAGTACACTTGAGCAGATTGCACTTCATCCAAGTCTTTGTGGGATCGATACTTGGCTTACTAAAGCCACTTACTACTTGTTCGACCACGTGCACTTACGTGTCAGTTTATATACCCACAATCACCCCGAACAAGTTTTTGGCACCGTTGCCGGGGACTTGACAATTGGTGAATTTGTTTTAAGTGTTAATTTACTGTATTTCTATTTTCGTAGTGTTGACAACTTGGTCTTAGCCTGTATTTTGTAGACTTAACTTCTGTTGAACACTGGCAAGAGACAAGGAGCTGGTGGAATCGTATATAGAGCCAGAAAGAATATTTCACAATAAACGGAGAGAAGCTCTATAAAGAAAGCTGCAGTTGCTCAGACAGACGATCATGGAGCAACAACAGAATCCACCGGTAGTTCGGGCAGTGTTAGTGCCCGAAGATGTAGCAACTCGGCCGGTTCGCGAGGTGGCAATCCCACATGCCAATAATGTTACATCTAGTATCCGCAAACCTGAGCCAGGAGGGAGATTTGAACTTAAGCAGAATATGGTGCAGTTGCTGCACACTAGCGGGCAGTTTACCGGTCTCCCTCATGAAGATCCACAACAGCATCTCCAAAATTTTTTGGAGATAAGTGACACTTACATCCCCGCTGGAGTGTCATCAGATTATGTACGACTTACATTGTTCCCATTCTCATTATTGGGAGAAGCCAAGAGGTGGTTGAAAGCTGAGCCACCGAATTCTATTTCTACGTGGGATGATCTTGCAAGGAAATTCTTGATACGATTTTTTCCCTCCGGTAAAAGAACAAGACATAGAAGTCAGATTCTAAGTTTCAAACAGAGAGAGGGAGAAAATTTATATCAGGCCTGGGAGAGATTCAAGTCCATGTTGCGGGATTGTCCTCATCATCACCAGTCCAATGATGTGCTGGTGCACACTTTTATAGAGGGTTTGGAACCCCACACCAAAATATTGCTAGACTCAGCAGCTGGAGGGCAAGCGCTGGAGAAAACTTATGAGGAGCTGTATACCTTGTTGAACCGTATTTCGCATGGCAATACAGAATGGAATGCTGATTTATCAAGAGGCGGGACAAGGAAAGAAGCAGGAGTGCTTGAAGTGGATGGGTTTACAGCTATCGCTGCACAGATAGCTGCATTGCAAAATCAACTTGACACCCACTTCAGCAACATGACATTGAACCAGACTCAAGCCCCGGTTAATGCAGTATAACAAATGTGGTGTGAAGTGTGTGGAAGCAGTGAGCACTCAGCTGAGTGTTGTGGAGCCAATCCTGACTCGGTAAACTTTGTGGGTAATGCGCAACGGAACCACCAACAGTATGGTAGTAGCTACAATTCCAATTGGAGGAATCACCCTAATTTCTCATGGGGTAGCAACAACCATCAGGGCCAAAGTTCGGGTCAGGGTGTGCAAAGGAACCAAGGAGGGCAGCAGAATTATCAAGCACAATTCAGAAACAGCAATGCACCTCCTCCACCACCATCACCCAGCATTGAGGAGATGTTCAAGACCATGATAGCTAACCAAGCTCAATTGCAGGCTGACTATGTGAAATTGGCAGCCAAAGTGAAAAACAACGAGTTAGCTACCAAGGCACTTGAATATCAATTTGGGCAATTTGCTAGTGCCCAAAACACAAGGCCTAGAGGAGGACTGCCGAGCGACACGGATCCCAATCCCAAGTAGGTAAATGCAGTGACCACAAGAAGTTGTTTGTAGATGAAAGAGGTAGAACCAGAAAGACCACCTCAACACTCAGGAGCAGCAGAAGTTGAGAGGGAGCAAAGTACTGAAAGGGGGAAGATTAAGGAAGCTGAATCAGAAAGACCTCCACCCCCATTCCCTCAACGACTAAAGAAACACAAGGAGGAGGCGTGTTTCAAGAAATTCATGGAGGTGCTGAAATAGGTACATATTAACTTACCTCTTGTTGATGTCTTGCAGGAGTGCCGAAATATGCTAAGTATATAAAGGACATCGTGGAAAACAAAAGTCGGTTGACTGAGTATGCTACGGTGGCTCTAACGAAGGAGTGCACTTCCTGGATTCAAAATAGACTGCCCACAAAGCTAAAAGACCCTGGGAGTTTTACTATCCAGATTACTATTAGGCAGAGCATCCGAGCTCGTGGATTGTGTGATTTGGGAGCGAGCATAAATTTGATGCCATCTTTGGTATTCAGAAAGTTGGGTCTAGGGAGTCCTAGACCCACAACGGTAATCTTGCAGTTGGCAGATCGACCATGGCATTGTAGAGGACGTTCTGGTGCAAGTTGGCTCCCTAATTTTCCCGGTAGATTTTGTCGTGGTGGATTTTGAACCAAACGCAGAAGTCCCATTTATTTTGGGACGTCCTTTCTTGGCAACCGGGAAAGAACTAATTGACGTAGTTGTGGGGCAGCTAACAATGCGAGCACATGATAAGGTGGAGGTGTTCGATGTGTACAAGGCACCCAAGCTCCCGATGGTGCATGAAGAACTCTCGGTGATCAATGTGATTGATCAAGGTGAGGATAAGTAGATTAAGGATTCATGGTAGTTGTTGGCAAAACCACCAGAAAGGTGTAAGCACTACTGGGGGGAGGACGGTGATCGAGAGAAATTGTCCATCACCCTAGCGGACAACTGAGCTTAACGACGTCGAGCCGCGACGGTAAACCAGGCGCTGCACGGGAGGCAACACGTGAAAATTTTTTTTCTTTCTTTTTGTAAAGTGTAAATAGATTTTTCTTTTGTTTTTCTTTTTCTTTTTCTTGATTTACTGCAAAAAAATTTCGTTTTAGTTTTTGTTTTATTTGTATTTAGAGTGAAACCTATAATTCTAACCAATTTTGTATAGTGAGATGAATTTCAGGTCAAACGGAGGAAAATATGCACGGAATCGTAAAGGAAAAGTCGAGGTATGAAAACTTAATAAAAAGTGGCAAACAGTGAGCTGAGGCGACAGCTCCGTGTCACGGAGGTGGACCTCCGCGTTACCTCCGTGACACATTGAGGTATAATCCGGAAATTTTAAAAATTTCCAGAACAGGCTCGCGATGGCTTCGTGTCACGGAGGCAGTGCACTACGATGCACTCCGTGACACGTTGCCTTGTATATCGCGATGGGTCACACCGGGTCGCCGGGTGACCCGCGCGATTTTCTTACTTTTTAACCCCGAAAACCCTCCCTTTTCCCTCATTTTTAATCTCTCCGTGACCAAACCCCCCAAAACCCATCCCCCATCAACGTGACATGGAGTAAGGCAAGAAATTCAACAAGTTTTCTTCGGTTCTTCAAAGACAAGGTATGTTTTTCGATTTCCTCTCAAATTCTTGTCGATTTTCTTCGATATTGAGCATGTGAGGTGAGCTAAATTGCCCTAAGTAGAAATTAATCATGAATTCAAGTTTAATTGTTGTTGATGAATGTTCGGAATGTCGTTATGATTGCTTGAACTTGTCAATTGCATAAATTAATCAAATTTGCTTGATAATATCAATTGTGGGGCTTGTTTTTGAATTTGGAGTTGAAAATGTAGTGAACTTGTGAATTTCATGCCAGGATGTATGTGTTGAATGAGATAAGTCGATGTACTAATTGTTAGGATGTTAATAGAACGACGGATTCTCGGGTTAAGGGAATGTTGAATTTTGTAAGAATTTGGTTGGTTGTATAGGTTCGTGTAGATAAAGTTTTGTTGTTATTTTTGTTTCTTTGTTTTTCTTTGCTAAGTGTGATGGGTAAAATGTTAGCAATGGTAGTGATTGTGATTAGCTATACGAAGTCTGAGTAGTACACAGAAAATATACCGTCGAATTTTTTGAACGCACTAAGCATGATTGTATAGATGGTTATTGTGTGTAAATAAAGATGATCTTGCCGTAGTGTTGTAAATGTAGCTAAGGACTAAGTGTGGGGTAACCTAGCGTAACCCAACCTTAGCCGAAGTTAATATCCGTTACCTTAACATTGATCTTGTTTACTTGGGTTGACAGGTAAAATGGCAAGCCGGCAAGAGAAAGGGAAAGGCGCATCAACTTCGGGCGCCGGAAGGAAGCGAATCAGACTGGGCACATCAGTCCCAGCAGCACCAACAGTTCCACGCAGCCAACACCGCCAATACGGAACGAGATGGGTGACTGATAAGGGGAAAAAGTGGTACGCGAAGCACAAAGAAAACAAATATTTCCCCGAGAAGCATATAGCACGGGAACCATTGACACAGGAGTTCCCAAGGGTGGTCCACCGGATCGAGGCAGCTAGGCTCAATTTCATATTTGAGGAGCCCAAGGAATGTAATTTTCACTTGGTTCGGGAATTCTATGCCAATTGGAACCCGACTATCAGAAGCCACACCATCAAGATCAGAGGGCAAATAGTCACCTTGGAGCCTCACCACCTCAATGCCATCATAGGAGCGCGGGACACAGACGCCCACGTACTCCAACAGCTGAACATTACCCCACCGTATGCGTACATCAGACGCACATTATGTGGGACCCGATCGACAGCTAGATGGAGCAGACACAAAGAGAGGGGCTACCACCAGACTCTGCCATATTCACAAATGAACAGGGAAGCCCGAATCTGGCTGAAGATAGTCTGCTCATGCCTAATCCCAGGGGTATATATGATAGATGTAACCCGGGATCGTGTATGCCTGGTGTACGCCCTGATGAAAGGGCTGGAGATCAACGTGGGGGCGGTAATTATCTCCGCCATGAAGAGAGCCCGGTTGCACCAGGGGCACAGGTATGGCTTTGGTGGACTACTCACCAGCTTCCTCAGGGGCCTAGATGTCGAGGAGGAGGCCCTTGACTATATCCCGCAGATGGAGCGGCGGGCCTTAGATGTTACTAAAACTAAGGTTCCCGACACCACCCACGGGCTAGTGCTTACACTTGGCGAGTGACATACTCGTGATGACCAGTATATGGCTCGAATGTATGGGATGCAGATGATCCAGCTGAAGATAGGAGGGAGGCCGGCGATAGAGGAGGAGCTATGGCAGCTCGAGCTAGACTACCCTTTCGGCGAAAACGCCAGGGCTCTATGCCGAGTGGGGCCAGCATTTGTAGAGCCCACAGATGATGATGTCCCCACAGATGAGGAGACACGTCGGGAGGACTCCGATGTGGAGTCCGATGATGACGATGGGGGCGACTCAGACATGGGAGATGAAGCAACAGCACCCGATGAAGAAGTGGAATACTTTGACTGATCAGGGAGTTCCACCACCCGATTTTGTGTTATTTTAATTTTTGTGAAGACTGGGGACAGTGTTCGAGCTAAGTGTGGGGTGGGAGTAGTTAGGTGCTGGGCTGGGCTGTTTTGTATGTATGCTCTATTCTGTTGTTGTGTATGTGAAAATTTGTTTGTCCCTGTGAGTTGTGAATTTTTAAGTTGTTCTGTTTGTAAATTTATATGAATTTGATGTGTGTTGCTGAATGTTGCTAGCTGATTCTGATTCTGTACATATTTTTGTTATCGAAATGATCAAAAATTTTTTAAAATTTTTTTTTAAAATATTTTGTACATAAATTTTTCTATTGAAATGATCGATATTTTCAACATTTTTTAATTCTTGGGTTTCTCGGCGTTTGTTTTCGGTTCTTTTACCGAGAATGGTCCCATTGAACCGAAGTCATAGTAGTGACCGTTCCCTATGATGGATGGATGACGACCGTCTTAAGGGAAATGTAGTCGTTAGGAGTAGATTTTTTTTTTTCAATTATTTTTCAGTTTTTTCTTTGGTGGGTTGCATCCCAAAACCTGTAGTTACTATATGGTTGTGAAATTCTGGTTGCGTGTTGTACATGATATATTAAATGCAAAGGTGATTCGTATGAAAGCATGCAACTTTGTAAATATGTTGAGATACCTAGGCCATAGAGTTCGAGTCAGTGTGATTGAGGCTTAATGTTTGAATTCTTGTAATTAGCTGATTGAAGAGTCTGTGAATACATCTTGAATTGAGCTTGTGCAAAAAGTGTGAAGTGAGCTGTTGTTATTCCATGCTATTGTGAAGTGTCTAGAACTTGCTTGGTGTGTGTACAAAACGAAATCAAGGAGGTGTATTGTAGAAAAGGATGTAGGCATTTCTTTGTTTTAACCGAGAGTTTCTATTTTTCCTTGTCGTACACACCTTGATTGTATACCCTAGTCAGCCCGTTGAGCCTTTAGCCTATTATTTTTTCCTTTTGTCATGAACTGTAAACCGAGCATAATTCCTTCTTTTCATTAGCCATAAAGTCTATACAAAGCTCTTAAGTGCTTAAGAAGAGAAAATCATTTTCCCGAAGTGTCAAAGAGTGAGAATGGTGAAAAGAAAAAGAAAAGCAGAGTGAAAAAAAAAGGTTGAAGGTGCACTTGCTATAAATAAACGATAATGAAGGTGCATGAATAATCTTTGTTGTTGTGTCAAGTGTGCTTAATACGATGAGTCATACTAAAGAAAAGAATCAAGAATGGGATGATGGAAAAAAAAAGAAACAATGTCCAGGAGTTGATGGGATATGTTGAAAAGGTGCTTAAGGATGCTGGTGGCTATTATTGGCTAATCCAATATTTACTAGTTCCGTAGCTTCCATTACAACCCGTTAAAGTCCTATGTGATCTTACATCGCACTTCTTTATATTAGTGGAGTAATACACTAAGGGCAAGCTTATGGGTCATGACATGATGCATGTGAATTCTTTTGGGAGAGAGAGCGAAATTGTGTTTACATGCCCCTGCTTGAATGTTTGTGAGTCATATGAGCAAAAAGGGGAAGATTCTCTTGTGTTGTGAAGGCACATGCTTGATGAGAGATTAATTTTCGTGTCGGATATCTTAATCAGCAGATTTGCATGAGTTTGCCAATATCGTGAGTCGATTCTTAAAGTCTAGGGGGTCCTAATGTATTGAAGGTCATTGCATTGATAAGACCATGCATGTTTTCTTGATGATTTGCTGTATTGAATAATCGGTATGACCGTAGCCTAAATTGTCGAACAAAAGTAGCGAGGTTGGGATGTAAATTGCATGAAGTGTAGGATTGTTGTTCGAGGACGAACAAGGATTTAAGTGTGGGGTAAGTGATCTTGGGCAAATTTATATGCCCAAGTGATACTCAAAAGTACCATTTTTGCCTTGTTTATCTACCAATGTGTATACATTCTCATGTAATTGGTAATAAAATGTGAATTTATACTAACCAACATGATTAGCATGTTTTGCAGGTAAAATGTAATTTCGGGAAGCTAAAACGCATGTTGGATGATATTGGGGTTGGACTTGGATGTGAGCAAGAAATAAGGCATTGGACAGCATGAATTAAAGGGGCTCCGCGATGGAGCCGTGTCATGCTGCCATCGCGGAGGGCTTCGGCCTGGATAGGAAAAATTCGCCCAAATTTCAGAGAGGGTCCGCATCTGGTCCGTGGCACGGTGGCTTGGCTCCGCATTGCACGCCGTGCCACGTTGGGCCTTAATTCTTGGATCCCCAATTCCAGTGAGGGTCCGCATCCGTAGCGTGTCACGGAGGCAGTGCTCCACGATGCACTCCATGACACGTTGCTCGTTATTCCGGGAAAAATTCGCAGTAGTATAAATACAACACTTAGGTTCATTTTTCAATATTCTGACTTGGTGGAGCAAGGACGTGGGTTACAGGAAGTTGAGGGATGAAAATATCAGGGTTATTTCTCTCCTTCTTTCTTCTTTAATTCAATTGCTTGTATAATTAACACTCATTTAAAGATGTTTAATCCACAAATGAGTGGCTAATTCCTCTTCTTGTTGAGGTTATGAACAATTGTGATGAAATGTGATCATTGATTCTTGGGTTTTTCATCTTTTCTTCCATGTTGTTCTATTAATTCTTGTTTTTATTGCATTAATGTGTGGCCTACGTTAATGTACATCTAAAAAGTCCAGTTTCACTCGAGAGAGCAATAAATTGGAAAGTTGTGAATTAATAGGATATGTTCTTTACTTGGTTTGGGAAAATTGAGTCTTGATTTGCTTTCAGGATAGAAATATACCTGAAAATCGTATTAGTCAATTTAGGAACCGGAATTGTATGGCTAGAACATGAATTGCATTTAATCACAGAAATGTAGGTGGATGGTTCATGATTCTTAAGTGAGGTTAAATACGAGAGTTTTAATCTCTTGGCAGTAGTTCATGGCTAGCAACTGGAGGAAAAGATTAACCAAATTATGATGATAATCAATTTCATTACATGTTCGTTTAACCTCAGCATGCTCTCATTCATAGTTCAGACTCAAAGTAGATAATTGTTTTAGCTTTAGTATAAGAAATTATAAAACAAACTATCAAACTCTTGGTTACACTGTTGTCTGCATTTTTAGAAGTAAAATATAGTACACTTGAGCAGATTGCACTTCATCCAAGTCTCTGTGGGATCGATACTTGGCTTACTAAAGCCACTTACTACTTGTTCGACCACGTGCACTTGTGTGTCGGTTTATATACCCACAATCACCCCAAACAACGAACAACCTAACGAGTCGTTGCTAGGCAAGATGACTCGTCAGATCGTCTGTGGCCACTGGGCTTGCCATCCCCTTCTTTCAGTTCCTTACAGATCAAACCATGACCCGTTAGGTCTCTTAATGAGTCGTTACCCAACTTGTTCTGAGGACAATTTCTACTGACTTTTCTATTGAGCTTCATCTAACTCCGAGGTCTGATCCCTAGGACTTTTGGGGTGTTACAATATCTCCCCTTTGGGAACATTCATCCTCGAATGTTGGCTGAACATACTGATAAGATAGAGACGAAACCGATATCCAAATATCAATTAATCACAGCTAAACACCAATGGAGTATCTGACTCTGGACCAACCTTATACACCAAATCTGAATATCCATTTGTAACATGCATACCATGGCACAAGGGAAACTGAAGAACATGAGACCAACATAGAACTAGACAGAACATCGAAAGAAAATTCTTTCCCCTTTTTATCTGGCACAGAATTGATACAGATTGATCCTTCGTTCTAGAATCACTTCTTGATACTAAACTAACATTCATGATTTCTAATCTAACTGATGGTATGGAATTCATGAGCAAGAGTTATTCCCGACATCTAAAACTAAGCACATAAAGAGATAATCAGACTCTACTGAGTTAATAAACAACTTCTAAAGACTGAGTTTGAGCTGACCATACTGGAAAACATAAATTAACACACATAATTGATTCATAACATTAAAATGAGCATAAAGAACTCATAGAGCAAGACTAGCTTCACTTCCTGAAGCGGTTATCTTTAAACCTTGGGAATCTGCACATAGGAATGGACATCACTTTAACTTCAACTGAATCACAAGGGAAATTATCTGAACCTTGAAGGGATCAATATACTTCACTACTAAGGCCAAAACCTCATTATGAGAATTCTCAAGGTCTGACTTACCATGCATACTCAGTATTTCCCCCTTAGCTTAAAGTCATCATTCTAAGACTCCCGAATCTTCCTTAAGGTCAGGTCAATTTACAACCTCCTAGCTTCTCTTCCACTGCTAGCCTTCACTACAAGCCTCACACTAACAGCTATTCACATTACCCATCGAATTCCTCTTCTTGAAATTACAATAGTGCTTCTTATTCAATATTGGGCTGACATGATATAAAGGATCATACAAAATTTACAAGATGCCTATGGCCACTACTGTCGACTTTCCTTTATCCTAGTGTGTTGTTCTGGCGTGGGAGCGGTTTTGACGACGTCCGCCATCTGGGCTAGATACTGCATCCTGCTAAAATGGGTGCGCTATGGGGGCCATTAAAGAAATGGCCGAGGACCTACTCCCACCTCGCTTTGCTGCTATACAATCCCGATGCTTATGGCCCGACTGGCCACACCAGAAACAAGCATCTGATCCATCCATACACTCTCCTAAGTGTTGCTTCCCACACCTAGCACACATGGGATATGTGATCCCCTTTACTCTAGGTCTGTATGGAGCATTTCCTATTGAAACTGCTGGGGGTGCTGACCTTTGCTGAGAAAATGGCCGGTGTCCACCACTCATCCTTGGCAAAGAGGACTCTGAGTTTTTCCTCTTGGCCCTCTTTGCCTCTCTCTCCTTTTAATTTACTTGCTACACCTCCATTTGTTGCGCAAATATCACAAAACATGAGAAGTCTATATCCCTATGCAACATGGTAGTCCTGCACTCTTTAATCAGGGAGTCTGACAGTCAATTCACGAACCTGCTCACTCGGGCCCTCTGGTCCGCTACCATCTCCGGGGCATACTTGGATAGCTTGGTAAATACCAATGTGTACTCTTGTACTGTCATGTCATTCTTTTTCAGGTTGATCAATTCTGCTACCTTAGCCTCTCTTAACTCCCTAGGGAAACACCTATCCAGGAACGTGGTTTTAAATTCATCTCAACTCACAGGGCCTGCACCAATCCCTTGGTTGTCCTTCCACTAAAAAAACCAAATGTAAGAAACTCCTTTTAGCTAGTAAGAGGCTAAGTCTGTGCTCTCAACTCCTGTCAGACCCATGATGTGAGTGATCTTATGAATCTCTTCCAAGAACTCATATAGGTCTTCTTCTACCTTTGACCCCAAAAACTCGGGTGGATTCATTTGGATTAAATCTCTCACCCTTGTCTCCGCTATATATCCATTATGCGGAATACGTGCCATTACTTGCTGATTAATCTGGGCGATTACGGCCTGTGCCAACATATTAAGAGTTGCTCGAAACTCGGCATGAGTAACATGGTCGTCCCTCGGGTTCACCGGGGCTGGTGGTGCCTGTTGACGGTCATTACCATTTCTCCTTCCATTTGCTCGTCTAGGAGGCATTATCTATGAGCACGTAAAGCACGAGTCAGGGGAGCGAACTGTTTAGAGCTTGATACTCTACGCATGATAAGAATCATAAAAAAAGGGAGCATTCCTAAAATGTCTTGTAGCCTCCTCGTCATAAGTGTGGTGCGCTTCACACCCCTGAAGAAGACTCTACTTAACGCGGCTTTCAGACACCTTGTGACACTCTAACCTTTGCTCTGATACCAAGTTTGTCACAACCCAAGTTTACACCCTAGCCATTACACGGGACAAGGAACCCCGAGAGGCTCCAAGTCGACCCATGGCATTATCATAGCGTACACTTAACATGAGGAACGACTGATGACATGAATAAGTGGAAGCAATAACAAGAATCTAATATGAACCATGAAGACAATTTAATAACATTAAAATACAACGCTGAATCTGTCTAGATAAGTCTAAAAGTCTTCTACTAAATTGATGAGTTGCTGGGACAAGCCCCCAGCTAACTCCTAAAGTCTGAAAACTGAAAACATAAGAAAATATGGACATAATCATGTCCAAAGAGGATGAGCACTCGCCAATAGCTGTTGAATAGGGATGTAGCGTATCTAACCACGAGACTGAGTCTGGAAACCTGAATCTATATCATGAATGATATAGCACAAAAGGCATGCAGTCAGTACTTGAAATATACTGAGCATGCAAGATACATAAACAATTAAATGAAAAAATATACGATAAGGATTTAACTAAATACACTAACATAGCTGCTTCAACATGTTACTTCACATACTCTATGATTCACATATACAAATATATACATGGAACTTCTCTTTGAATCTCGTTATATAACATCTTAGAACTCACGCATAAGGGTCAAGTTCTGAACATTTAATAAGGGCCAAATCTGAAGTCAGTATCACATACTGTACTGAGTCATTATTGGTAATTGAGACTGATTAACATCTTGTTAAGCCGGTATAATCTGAAAGATGGGTCATGAAGAACTGAGTTACACTGATATCATCACTAAGGGAATCTCTCTCTACTATGGAGTATCCCAGTTGTACTAGGGAGTCTCTCTCTACTAAGGAGGATCCCAACTGATGCTAGGGAGTCATTCTTTACTACGGAGGATCCCAACTGATGCTAGGGAGTCTCTTTCTACTACGGAGGATCTCGACTAATGCTAGGGAGTCTCTCTCTACTACGAAGGATGCCGACTGATGCTAGGGAATCACTCTCGACTATTGAGGATCCAGACTGATTCTAGAATCTTAGAGGTACCGGGCTGACATTATAAATACATATATATCTTTTCTATACTACTGCAGCTAATCAGAAACACGAATATACTCTGCTTTCTTCACACACCCTTCATTACAGAAGGATCGGGGCTACTTTCTACTAACAACAAGCCCAACATTTGAAAATTATCATTCTCATGCTTTATCATCATAACTCATATCATCATGGAACCATACTAAAATCTCTTCATAGGTCTAACATTAATGGGCATCTCTAGATTCACATCATGCATACTGTTCGGCTGTTTGGTATAACTACACGCAAGTTCACGTGGTCGAACAAGTAGTAAAGTGGCTCAAGTAAGCCAAGTATCGATCCCGCAGGGACTGGACTAAGGTATCAATCTAATCAAGTGTCAATAAACTTTAACTCTAAACTGCAGACAACAGTGTGAAGAAGATTTTGATATTTTGTTTTCTAATTTTATACTTAGTCTAAAATGAATATACAATTTGAGTCTGAACTATAAGTATGAGCATGCTGAGGCTAAAATGAACATGTAGAGAAATAAATTATCTATACAATTTGATTAATCTTTCCTCCGGATTGCTAGTCATGAATTATTGCCTATGGATTAAAACTCTCGTATTTAACCCAACTTAAGAATCATGAACCTTCCACCTACATCTCTGTGATAAAAAGAAATTCATGTTCTAGCCTTACCAAACTGATTCCTTAATTGACTAATACGACTTTCAGGATATCTCTATCCTGAAGGTAAATCAATTCTTAATTTTCCCAAACTAAGAAAAGATCATATCCTATCAATTCACAACTTTCCAATTTCTTGTCTCTCTCGAGTGAAACCGGACTTTTTAGATATACATTAACATTGGCCACACATTAATGCAGTAAGAACAAGAATCAATAGAACAACCATGGAAGAAAAAATGAAAAACCAATTTATTAATAATTACATTTCAATACAAAAGTTCTTAACCTCAACAAGAAATGAATTTAGCCAATCATTTGTGGATTAAACATCGTTAAATGAGTGTTAATCATACAAGTAATTGAAATAAAGAAGAAGGAGATAGAGAAAAACCCTGAGATTTTCGTCCCCTCAACTGCCTGTAACCCACGTTCTTGCTCCACAAAGTCAGAATTATAAAAAATGAACCTAAGTGTTCTATTTATACTAGTGGCAATTTTTCCCGGAATAATAAGCAACGTGTCACGGAGTGCATCGCGGAGCACTGCCTCCGTGACACGCCACCAACACGGACCCTCACTGGAATCCGGTCGTCCAAGTATTCACACCCAACGTGGCACGGCGTGCAATGCGGGGCTAGGCCAACGTGCCACGACCCCAACACACACCTTCACTGGAATTTGGCAAAATTTCCGCATCCAGGCAGAATGCATCCGCGATGGCAGCGTGACACGGCTCCATCGCGGAGCCCCTTTTCTTTGTGCTTTCCTTGTGCTTTTTCCTTGCTCCCTTCTGAGTCCAATCCTGATTTCTCCCAACACGCATCTTAGCTTCGTCAAATTATATTTTTCCTGCAAAATTATGCTAATCATGTTGGTTAGTATAAATTCACATGAGAATATACAAACATCGATTGATAAACAAGACAAAATGACACAATTGAGTATCACTTGGGCATATAAATCTGCCCAAGATCACTTACCCCACACTTAAATCCTTGTTCGTCCCCGAACAATACTCATACACCTCATGCAATTGACACCCAATCCGGGCTACTTTGGCTCGACAATTCAAGCTACGGTGATACCGATTATTTAATATAGCAAATCATCAAGAAAACATGCACAGTCTTATCAATACAATGACCCTCAACACATTAAGACCCCCTAGACTCAAGAATCAACTCTCGATATCGGCAAACTCATGCAAATCAGCTGATCAAGATATCTGACACAAAATTCCTTCTCTCATCGAGTATGTGCCCTCACAACACAAAAGAATTTTCCCCGTTTTAATCACATGAACTCAAAGACATTTCATGCAGGGGCATATAAACAAGATTTCGCTCTCTCTCCCAAAAGTATTCACATGTATCATGTCATGAACCATAGGCTTGCCTTTAGCGTATTACTCCACTAATATAAGGACACGTGATGTAAGATCAAGTAGGACTTAACGGGTTGTAATGTAAGCTACGGAACTAGCAAATACTGGGCTAACCAATAAGAACAACTAGCATCCTTAAGCGCTTTTTCAATACATCCCATCAGCCTTATGGGCATTGTTTCTTCCTTCATCCTCCCATTCTTGAAGTCTATCTTTATTTTTGACCCCATATCTTTAAGCACACTTGACTTAATAATAAAGATTATTTATACATCCTCATTATATTTAATTTATAGCGAGTGCACCTTTGACCTATTCCTTCCTTTCGTCACTTTGCTTTTTCTTTTCTTTTCACAATTCTCACTCCTTGACACTGTGGGAAAATTATTTTTTTCTTGAGCGCTTAAGAGGTTTGTATCAAATTCACGTATAATGAAAAGAAGGGGTTAAGCTCGGTTTACACCTTTTTGACAAAAGAAAAATAATAGGCTAAAGGCTCAATGGGTTAACTAGGATGTACATTCAAGGTAGGTACGATAATGAAAAATAACTTTCGGTTAAATCAAAGAAATGCCTACATCCTTTCCTACAACACACATCCTTCATTTCGTTTTGTACACACACCAGGCAAGTTCTAGACACTTCACAATAGCATGGAAGAAACGAAACCTCACCATACACTCATTGCACATGCTCAACTCAAGACATATTCACAGACTCTTCAATCAGCTAATTACAAGAATTCAAACATTAAGCCTCAATCACACCGAATCGAACTCTATGGCCTAGGTATCTCAACATATTTACAAAGTTGCATGCTTTCATACGAATCACCTTTGCATTTTAAATATCATGTACAACACGCAACCAGAATTTCACAACCATAAAGTAACGACACATTTGGGATACACACAACAAAAGAAAAAAACTAAAAAAATGAACAGAAGAAATCTACTCCTAACGACTACATTTCTCTTAAGACTGTCGTCATCCATCCATCATATGGAACGGTTACCAATTACGACTTCGATTCAATGGGACTATTCTCGGTAAAAGAACCGAAAACAAACGTCGAGAAACCCAAACATAAAAATTTCACGAATTTTTTTTAAAAATATCGATAATTTTAATAAAACATATTTACACAACCAGCTAACAGCATTCAACAACACACAAAACATCACCTTAATTACAATGCAGACATACACAAAAAAATCATAGGGTCACAAGTTTTTCCAACCACAAGAACAGAACAGAGACATTAATAACAACAGCAACCAGCACCTAACTACTCCCACCCCACACTTAAATCAAACACTGTCCCTAGTGTTCACAAAATTCATCATAGCACGAAAGTGGGTGGTGAAACTCCCTGGTCAATCGAAGTATTCCACTTCTTCGTCAGGTGCCGCTGCCTCATCTCCCATGTTTGAATCACCCCCATCGTCATCATCTGACTCAACATCGGAGTCGTCACGACGTGTCTCCTCATATGTGGGGAGGACATCATCAGTGGTCTCCACAAAAGATGGCCCCACTCGGCATAGAGCCCTGATAATTTCGCCAAAAGGGTAGTCTAGCTCGAGCTGCCACAGCTCATCTTCTGTTGCCGGCCTCCCGCCTATGCGCAGCTAGAGCATCTGCATCCCAAACATGCGAGCCATGTACTGATCATCCCGAGCATTTCGCTCGGCTACTGTAAGAACTGGCCCGTGAGTGGTGTCGGGTGCCTTAGTTTTGGTGACATATAAGGCCTGTCTCTCCATCTGCGGGATGTAGTCAAGGGCCTCTTCCTCAATATCCAGGCCCCTTAGGAACGTGGTTAGTAATCCACCAAACCCATACATGTGCCCTTGATGCAAACGGGCTCTCTTCGTGACAGAGATAATCACCGCCCCAACATTGATCTCCAGCCCTTTCATCAAGGAATAGACCAAGCATACACGATCACGGGTGACATCTTATGCACCCCCGGGATCAGGCAGGAACAAATAATCTTAAGCCATATCCTGGCTTCCCTGTTCATCTGTGAATAGGGAAATGTCTGATTGTAGCCTCTCTCCTAATGCCTGCTCCACCGTGCTGCAGACCGGGCTCCACACAAAATGCGTCTGATGTCCGCATATGGTGGAGTGATATTCAGCTGCCGAAGCACATGGGCGTCTGTGTCCTGCGCCCCTAAGATGGCATTAAGGTGATGGGGCTCAAAAGTGACTATCTGCCCTCTTATCTCTATGGTGTGACTTCTGTGTGTCGGGTTCCAGTTGGCGTAGAATTCCCGAATTAGGTGCAGATTGCAATCCTTGGGCTCGTCAAAGATAAAATTCAGCCCGGCTGCCCCAATCCTGTGGACTATCCTGGGGAATTCCTGTGCCAATGGTTCCCTAGCAATGTGTTCCTCGGGGAAGGATTTGCTTTCCTTATGCTTTGCGTACCATTTCTTCCCCTCCTCTGTCCCCCATCGGGTTCCGTATTGCTGACGTTGGCTGCGCGGAACCGCTGGTGCTGCTGCGACTGCTGTTCCCAGTCTGATTCTTTTCCTTCCGGCGCCCGATGTAGATGCGCCATTCACTTTATCTTGCCTGCTTGCCATTGTTTCTGTCAAACCAAACAGACAGGTCCAATGTTATTCTAATTAAAATTAGCTTCTACTAAGGTTGGGTTAAGCTAGGCCACCCCACACTTAGTCTTTATCCACCATCACAACATTACGGGAAGACCATACTTATTTTCAATTTACATAAAAAACAAAATCACAACAAATATGCCTAATGCATTCAGAGAATTCGACGGTATAAATTCTTTTGTACTACTCAAACTTCATATAGCTGACCACAACATTACCATCGATCACATGACTATATATAGCACTTAGCAAGGAGAAACAAAGAAAAAAATTTATCTACATGAACCTATACAATTCCCCAATTTCTTGCATCCCACAATTTCGTTACCCCGAAAATCCGTCGGTCTTTTAGCATATTAACAGTTAGCACAACCCACTCATCTCACCCAACATACACAACCCAACAAGAATTTCACATGTCAACTCAATTTTTCCCCTTTTCATATTCAAATTCAATCCCTAGCTACAATTTTACAAAAATTCTATCAAGCTATGTAATTATCGAGTTCATGCAATCACAATGATACTACAAACGTCAATCAACAATAACTCAATTGAATTTAAGCTTAATCTCTACTTAGAGCAAGTTTTGCTCACATCACATGTTCAACATCGAAAAATTCAACAAGAATTGAGATAGATTTGAAGAACATACCTTGAATTCGATGAAATGAAGAAAATTTGATGAAAATGTGTGCCTGGGTCCGTGTCACGTTGAGGGAGTGAGGGTATTTGGGATGCTTGTCGCGGAGGGGATGAAAAATGAGGAAAAATGAGGGGAATTCGGCATTAAAAAGTGAGGATATTGCGCGGGTCAACCGGCGACCCGGTGTGACCCGACGCGAATAACACCTCAACATGTCATGGAGGGTAACGCGGAGCACCCCCTTTGTGGCACGGAGCCATCGTGCAGGTGTTCTGGAATTTGTAAAAATTTCAGAATTGCCTTCAACGTGTCACAGAGGGTAACACGGAGGCCCTCCTCCATGACACGGAGCCAACGCGTGGGCTCACTGTTTTGCCATTTTTTATTTTTTATTTTTTTCTTACCTGGATTTTCTCCTTTGCGATTCTTTACATTTTGCCCTCCGATCAACTTGAAATTTATCTTACAACAAGAAATCGATTAGAATCCCAAGGTTTGCAAACATAACACAATATATATATTTTTTTTTATTTTCTTTTTCTTTTTCTTTTTCTCTTTTTTTTTCTTTTTTTCTTTTTCTTAACTAATGTACAAATACAACAAATTCACGGGTTGCCTCCCGTGCAACGCCTGGTTTACCGTCACGGCTCGACGTCATTCAGCTTAGTCATCCTCTAGGGTGACTGACGTCTTCTCTCGACTACCGTCGTCACCCCAGTAATGCTTACATCGCTGCCCATTGACTAAAAAAGTGGCACTTCGATCTTCTTGCCACAACTCTACTGCCCCGTGTGGGATCATTCTCACAATCTCAAATGGCCCTGACCATTTGGACCGCAGTTTCCATGGAAATAGCTTCACTCTTGAATAGAAGAGTAATACTTTCTGCCCTGGCTCCAAAATATGATGCACCACATGCTTGTCATGCCACCTCTTTGTTTTTTCTTTGTAGTACTTAGCACTCTCATAAGCATGCCAACGAAACTCTTCAAGTTCACTGAGTTGCATTAGCCTCTTCTTGCTCGCTAGCCCTAAGTCCATATTCAATTTCTTCACGACCCAGAAGGCTCGGTGCTCTAGCTCCATTGGCAGATGATACGCCTTACCATAGACCAATCGGTATGGAGAAGTTCCAATCGGTGTCTTGTAAGTAGTTCTGTATGCCCACAACGCATCATCCAGTTTGTTTGACCAATCATTCCGTTGTGCATTTACTATTTTTTGGAGAATCTACTTCACTTCTCTATTCGACACCTACACTTGCCCACTAGTTTGGGGGTGATAGGTTGTTGCCACCTTGTGGCACACCCCATACTTGGCTAGTAGCTTCTTGAAACTTGTAGTCACGAAATGAGGCCCTCCATCATTGATAATGGCTCGGGGTGTCCCGAACCTAGTGAGAATGTGTTTTTTCACAAATTTTGTTACCACCTCGTTGTCATTCCTAGAGCAAGCTATTGCTTCAACCCACTTTGATACATAATCAACGACCACCAAGATGTAACGATTAACGAATGACGGTGGGAACGGGCCCATGAAATCTATGCCCCATACATCAAAGGTCTCCACCTCCAGTACATTCTGCAGCGGCATCTCTTGCCTCCTACCAATTGTGCTTGTACGCTGGCATCTATCGCACATTTTGACGTATTCCATAGAGTCTCTAAACAGGGTAGGCCAATAGAAACCTGACTATAGAACCTTGTGCGCTGTCCGCTCACCTCCATGGTGCCCCCCATACAACGAAGAGTGACAACTCCTCAACACCTCTGCAACCTGGCTCTCCGGGATGCATCTTCTCATCACCTGATCCGGTCCCTGTTTAAATAAGTATGGCTCATCCCAAATAAAATACCAACAATCATGCCTCAATTTTCTTCTCTGCTGAACTGTCACCTCAGGTGGATAGACTCCACTCACTAGCAAGTTGACTATGTCTGCGTACCAGGGAACTTCAGCTTCCCCTATTGCCAAGAGTTGTTCATCTAGGAACTCCTCATTGCTGTTATCACCTTCCTCACATGCGACCGACTTTCCAATCGCGATAAGTGATCTGCCACCTGATTTTCGCACCCCTTTCTATCCTTAATTTCGAGGTCGGACTCTTGCAACAACAAGATCCATCTAATCAGCCTGGGCTTTGCATCCTTCTTGTTAAACAGATACCGAATCACTGCATGATCAGTATACACCACTACTCTCAAACCCACCAAATAGGACCTGAATTTATCAAATGCAAATACCAATGCTAGCATCTCCTTCTCTGTGACTGTATAATTACTCCGAGCAGGGTTTAGTGTTTTGCTTGCATAATGAATAGAATGAAAGATTCTATTTTCCCTTTTCCCCAATACAGCTCCCGCAGCCACATCACTTGCATCACACATCAATTCAAATGGTTGTTCCCAATACGGAGAAATAAGGACAGGTGCTTCTATCAATTTCTGCTTCAACTCTTCGAATGCTTTCACACACTCATCATCCAACTCAAACTTCACCTCTTTTTCTAACAATCTGCATAGTGGTCTGGAAAATTTTGAGAAGTTTCTGATGAACCGTCTGTAGAACCCTGCATGCCTAAGAAAACTACGAACACCTTTCACCGGCACAGGTGGTGGTAACTTCTCAATAACCTCAATCTTAGCACGATCAACGTCCATCCCCTTGAAAGAAACTTTATGGCCAAGGAAGATACCTTCCTTGACTAAAAAATGGCATTTCTCCCAGTTTAGTACAAGGTTGGATTCTTCGCAGCGAGCCAGCACCCTGTCAAGATTCTGCAAACAAGTAGCAAACGAATTACCAAAACAGAAAAATCATCCATAAATACCTCAACAAAATCCTCCACCATGTTGTGGAAAATAGCCATCATGCATCTCTGGAATGTGGCGGGTGCATTGCTTAACCCAAATGGCATCCGCCTAAAAGCATACGTCCCATAGGGACAGTTCAAAGTAGTCTTCTCTTGATCCTCCGGTGCTATGGCTATTTGGTTATAGCCAGAGTACCCATCAAGGAAACAATAATATTCCTGTCCAGCCAATCTGTCTAATATCTGATCAATGAATGGGATATGGTAATGATCTTTCCTTGCGGCTTCATTAAGCTGTCTATAGTCCATGCAAATCCGCTAGCCTGTGACGGTTCGTGTAGGAATCAGCTCTTTTTTTCATTGGTGACCACGATCATCCCTCTATTCTTTGGAACGCACTGAATGGGGCTGACCCATTCACTGTCCGAGATAGGGTAGACCACACCTGCATCAAGACACTTAATTATTTCTTTCCTCACCACATCCTTCGTTACTGGATTTAACCTTCGTTGAGGCTGAAAAGTTGGCTTTGCTCCTGTCTCCATGAAAATCCTGTGTGTGCAAAAAGCTGGATTGATACCCTGAATATCTGACATTTGCCATCCCATTGCTTTCTTCCTTTTTTTTGAGGACACCCAATGCGTCCTTCTCCTGTGCCTCCATCAATTCTACGGAGATGATGACCGACAAAGTCTCATCTTCCCCCAAAAAGACATATTTTAAATGGGGAGGCAATTCTTTCAATTCCAGCTTTGGTGCTTCCTCAATAGATGGTTTCGGCAATGGTTCCAAAGACCTCATTAGAGACTGAAATTCCTGTTTCCTCGGATTCCTTTGTGACTCATTCAGCATTTGTACCACCTCATAAGCATTTCTATCTCCGAAATGATCGGAGTTCATCAACACTCTTTTCAATGGGTCTTGAGATTCAACAATCTGACGAATTTCTTCTTGATCAAACACACTGATTGCTGAAAGCTCCACATGTATGGCCGGCAACCTCATGGCCTTAAATACATCAAATAACTCAACTTTGTCGTGTGCTCACATGGTTAGCTTCCCTGCAGCTACATCAACAAGTGCTTTCCCGGTAGCTAAGAAAGGACGTCCCAAAATAAATGAGACTTCCGCGTCAGGCTCGAAGTGCAGCATAATGAAGTCTACCGGGAAGATAAGGGAGCCCACTTGCACTAGCACGTCCTCCACAATGCCATTAGGTCTTGCCAAGGAACGATCCGCTAGTTGCAAGATCACTGTTGTTGGTCTAGGACTCCCTAGTCCCAACTTCTTGAATACCGATGTCGGCATCAAGTTAATGCTCGCTCCCAAATCACATAATCCGCGAGCTCGGATACTCTGCCCAATTGTAACTTGTATTGTATAGCTCCCAGGGTCCTTGAGCTTTGTGGGCTACCTGTTTTGTATCCGAGAAGTGCACTCCTCTGTTAGAGCCACCGTAGCGTACTCAGTTAACCTGCTTTTATTCACCACGATGTCCTTAATATACTTTGTGTACTTCGGCACTCCCTAAAAAACATCAACAAGAGGTAAGTTAATGTGTACCTGTTTAGGAACCTCCATGAACTTTTTGAAACACGCCTCTTCCTTGTGTTTCTTTAATCTTTGAGGGAATGGGGGTGGTGGTCTTTCTGGTTCAGCCTCCTTTTTCTTCCCCCTCTCATCACTTTGCTCCCCCTCGGTTTCTACTACTCCCGACTGTTGAGGTGGTCTTTATGGTTCCACCTCTTTAAGATGTAAACCACTCCTCGTGATCACTACATTCACTTGATTGGGGTTGGGATCAGTGTCACTCGAAAGTCCTCCTCTAGGCCTGGAGTTTTGGGCTCCAGCAAATTGCCCAAACTGGTACTCCATCGCCTTGGTAGCTAACTGATTGTTCTTTACCTCGGCTGCCAATTTCACATAATCAGCCTGCAATGGAGCTTGGTTAGCTATCATTATCTTGAACATCTCCTTAATGCTGGGTGATGGTGGTGGAGGAGGTGCATTATTGCTTCTGTATTGCGACTGATAGTTCTGCTGTCCTCCTTGATTTCTCTGTGCCCCCTGACTTGAACTTTGCCTTTGATGGTTATTGCTACCCCAAGAGAAATTCGGGTGATTCCTCCAGTTGGAATTGTAGCTGTTGCCATACTGTAGGTGGTTGTTTCTCTATACATTACCAACAAAGTTCACCGAATCAGGATTTGCTCCACAACACTCAGCTGAGTGTTCACTACTCCCGCACACTTCACACCAAATCTGCTGCATTACATTCACTGGGGCTTGAGACTGGTTCATGCTCATGTTACTGAAGTGGGTATTGAGTTGATTCTGTAACGCAGTTATCTGTGCAGCAATAGCTGTAAAGCCATCCACTTCTAGGACTCTTGCTGCTTTCCTTGTTCCTCCTCTTGACGAATCCACATTCCACTCCGGATTTCCCTGCGAAATACGATTCAACAAGGTATACAACTCTTCATAAGTCTTCTCTAATGCTTTTCCCCTAGCTGCTGAGTCTAGCAAGATTTTTGTGTGGGGTTCCAAACCCTCTAGGAAACTATGTACCAGCACATCATTGGATTGGTGATGATGAGGACAATCCCGCAACATAGATTTGAATCTCTCCCAGGCCTGATACAGATTCTCTCCCTCTGTCTGTTTAAAACTTAGAATTTGACTTCTAAGTCTTGCCATTTTACCTGATGGAAAGAACCGTATCAAGAATTTCTTTGCATGATCATCCCACGTGGTGATGGAATTAGGCGGCTCAACTTCCAACTGATCTTGGGCAGATTTATATGCCCAAGTGATACTCAAACGTATCATTTTCGCCTTGTTTGTTATGAAATGTGTATACATTTTCATGTAATTGGTAATCAAATGTGAATTTATACTAACCAACATGATTAGCATTTGTTTGCAGGTAAAACATGATTTTTAGGAGCTAAAATGCATGTTGGAGTAATATCGGAATTGGACTTGGAAGCGAGCACGGAAAAGGCATTGGAAGGCGCAGTGTAAAGGGGCTCCGCGATGGAGCCGTGCCACGCTACCATCGTGGAGGCACACTGCCTGGAGGATGATTTTATTGGCAACTTCCAGTGAAGCCTCGCGATAGCTCCGTGGCACGGAGATAGGCCTCCGCGTTGGCCTCCGTGCCACGTTGAGGCTATATTCCCGGACCTTGGATTTCCAGTAAGGGTCCGCGTCCACGCCGTGTCACGGAGGCAGTGCTCCGCGTTGGCCTCCGTGACACGTTGCTTGTTATTCTGGGAAAAATTCCCACTAGTATAAAAAGAACACTTAGCTTATTTTTAATGAATTCAGACTTGGTGGAGCAAGGACGTGGGTTAGAGGCAGTTGAGGGACGAAAAAGCTAAGGGATGTCTTCTATTCCTTTCTTCTTTCAATCAATTGTATGTATGATTTACACTCGTTTTAGGATGATTAATCCACAAATGAGTGGCTAATTCTCTTCCTTGCTGAGGTTTTGAACAATGGTGATGAATTTTGATTGTTAATTATATGGTTTTTCATCTTCTTCTTCTATGTTGTTCTATTATTTCTTGTTTCTACTGCATTAGTGTGTGGCCGACATTAATGTATATCTAAAAAGTCCAATTTCACTCGAGAGAGCAAGAAATTGGAAAGTTGTGAATTAATAGGGTATTGTTCTTAGCTTGATTTGGGAAAATTGGGATTTTGATGTGCTTTCTTGATAGAAATATACTTGAAAGCCGTATTAGTCAATTTAGGAACCGGAATTGGATTGATAGGTCATAAATTGCATTTGATCACAGAAATGTAGACGAATGGTTTATGATTCTAAAGTGAGATTAAATATGAGAGTTTTAATCTCTAGGCTAATGTTCTTGGCTAGCAACATGAAGAGAAGAATAACCGAATTATGATTATAATCAAGTTCATTACTTGTTCTTAACCTTGGCATGCTCATATCCATAGTTTCAATTCACAGTAGATAATTGTTAATAGTTTAGTATATAGTTTATAAACACAAATTATTTAACTTGTGGTTACGTTGTTGTCAGCATAATTAGAAGTAAGCTAGAATATAGTATACTTAAGCAATTTTACTTATCCAGAGTCTCATTGGATCGATACTTGGCTTACTTAGCCACTTTATTACTTGTTTGACCACGTGCACTTGCGTGTTGGTTTTTAACCCTATAGCAAACACCCTAACAAGTTTTTGGCGCCGTTGCCGGGGAGACTAGGCAATTGGTGAAATTGTGTTAAGTGTAAATTTACTGTATTTTTATTTTATTTTCTTAAGTGTTGACAACTTAGTCTTAGTGTTTGTTTTAGTTCTTTTGTATTTTACTTTTTCTTTTTCGAATAGCCTTATTGACATGACATCTTGGAATACAAATGGTTTAAATGGTGGATACTCATATTTTAGTGAATCTTGTCTGAATTGCGGAGGACACCACTCATGGCAACACTGTAACACGTGCCATATATGTGGTGGTCAAGATGGCCATTGGGATGGCTGTCCGAATGCATATCCCCCTCCCCCAAGCCCCTAATATGATCCTTCTGTTTTTTTTCCTGAATATAGGCATGCTGAAAATGAGGACTTGGGACGCCAAGCTCGAATCGAAGACATGCTGAAACAACTGTTGGAGCAATCAGAAGCAATGAAGGAGGCGATGGAAGTATTGAGAATTCAGCAAGAAGAGAATGCAGAGGCTCTAGAAAGGATGAGCATCAAATTCACGGAGATGATCGCTGAAGCTGAAGCTTGTGATAACTTGCAGGTGACAGTATTAGCCGATATTCAAGAGGAACTACAAGAGGAAGACAAGGGTGAATTTTTGGATGAAGCCCAACAATTAGAATCTCTTGAGTGTCCCCGTGATGGGCTCACACTTATGGAAAATCCATTCAGGGAAGAAGAGATAGAGTATCCCCCATTTGACATCAATGGAGAGATAGATGACGATGTTGAGAAGGTGTATACAAGTAAGGAGGTCAAGCACAATGCAGTTTCAGAGTTGAGGTGTATTGGACCACACTCTACGCATTTTTCAACATTAAATTTGGTTGACAACATAGAAATAGAGTCTTCCAAGTTTGTAGAGAAATGTCTAGAGGAGGACCAAGCCCCGTATATTTTGAAATTCACTAATTCGGAGAGACAAAATGACTTCGCATACTTAAGGACCAATAAATGCAAAAGGCAACATCTACTGTTTGGTCCTTACAATTTTTCACCACCACCCCTGGAGCATAAGAGGAAATTAGAGAAGAAATTAGGGGTGAGATTCATATCCTCAAGGTGGACGAAAAAGCGGTGAAACTTGGTACGTCAAGCCGCGACGGTAAACCAGGCGCTGCACGGGAGGAAACCCGTGAAAAATATTTTTTTCTTTTGTTTAGTAAAGTGTAAATAGTTTTTAGTTTATTTTCCTTTTTCTTGATTTAGTATAAAATTTTTCGTTTTAGTTAGTATTTTTCATTTTAGTTAGGGAAATCTATTAATCTAACTAATTTTGTTTAGTGAGGTGATTTTCAGGTCAAACGGAGAAAAATATGCATGGAATCGGAAAGGAAAAGGCAAGGTATGAAAAAATAAATAAAATGAAGAGACAATGCACTAGGGCGTTGGCTCCGTGTCACGGAGGAGGGGCTCTGCGTTACCCTCCGTGACACGTTGACGGTTTAATCTGGAATTTTAAAAAAATTCCAGTGAGCCATCGCGTTAGCTCCGTGTCACGGAGGAGGGTCTCCGCGTTACCCTCCGTGACACGTTGCCCTATATTTAGTGCCGGGTCACACCGGGTTGCCGGGTGACCCGCGTGTTTTTCTTCTTTTTAACCCCGATTTTTGCCCTCTTTTCCTTCATTTTCTCTCTTCTCCGCGACCAAACACCTAGATTCCCTCTCCCAACCAACGTGCCACGCTACTAAGCGAACAATTTGTCAAGTTTCTTCGGTTATTCACGTAAAGGTATGTTTTCCTCGTTTCTCTCAAGTTTTTGGCGATTTTAGTCGAATTTGAGCATGTGAGGTGAGATATATCATCCCAAGTAGCAATTTAGCATGATATTGAATTATTCTTTGATTGATAGATGTTCGGAATGTTGTAATTAGCATTTGAACTTGTCGATTGCGTGAATGATTTGAATGTGATTGTAAAATTGAATTCTAGGTCTTGGGTTGTTGAAATCGAATTGGGTAACTTGCTAAATTGGTGAATTATATGCCGGGGTGTGTCTGTGACTTGAGATAAGTCGTTGTAAATATTGTTAGAGTGTAATAGACGACGAATTCTCTGTTTTTGGGAAGATGTAAAGATTGTTCAAATTGGTTTGATTATTTGGATTCGTATGTATATAGAATTTTTGTCGTTGTTTTTGTTTGTTGTTTTCGTTGCTAAGTGCGATGGTTGAATTGCTAGCGATAGTAGGATTGGGATTAGCTGTATGAAGTCTGAGTAGTACGCTAAAAGTTATGTTGTCGAAATTTTTGTGAACGCACTAAGCAATAAATTGTATAGTTATTTGTTTTATTGTAAATAAAGTAATCCTTGCCGTAGTATCGTAAACGTAGCTAAGGACTAAGTGTGGGGTAAACTTAGTTTAACCCAACCTTAGCCGAAGCCAATATGCACTTAGCTTGACTTTGTGCTTGTTTTGTTGATAGGTACAATGGCGAGTAGGCAGGATAAGGGTAAAGGTGCTTCTACTTCAAGCACCGTGAGGAAACAAATGAGATTGGCACTGCAGTCCCAGCTGCACCAGCTGTTCCGCGCGACCAGCGCCGCCAATACGGAATGAGGTGGGTGACCGATGAAGGGAAGAAGTGGTATGCTAAACATAAGGAAAATAAGTACTTCCCTGAGGAGCATATTGCACGGGAACCACTAGCACAGGAGTTCCCCCGTATTGTGCAAAGGATTGAGGCAGCTGGGCTCAGCTTTATATTTCAGGAGCCCAAGGAGTGCAACCTACATTTAGTCTAGGAGTTCTATGCAAATTGGAACCCGGCCATCAGAAGCCACACAATAAAAATCAGAGGGCAGATGTCACTCTGGAACCCCAGCAATTAAATGCCATCAGTGGAGCGCGGGACACAGACGCCCACGTTCTCCGCCAGCTGAACATCACCCCACCATACGCCGATATCAGACGCACCTTGTGTGGGGCTCGATCTACAGCCCGATGGAGCAGACATAAGGAGAGGGGTTACCACCAGACTCTGCCTTATTCGCAGATGAACAGGGAGGCAAGAATTTGGCTGAAAATAGTTTGTTCGTGCTTGATCCCGGGGGTTCACATGACGAATATGACCCGGGACCGTGTCTGCCTGGTGTATGCCCTTATGAAAGGGCTGGAGATTAATGTTGGGGCGGTTATCATATCCACCATGAAGAGGGCCCGACTACACAAGGGCCACAGATATGGGTTCGGCGGACTCATCACCACCTTTCTCCTGAGCCTCGACGTCGAGGAAGAGGCTTTGGACTACATCCCGCAGTTGGAGCGGAGGGCCCTCGATGTGACAAAAACTAAAGCCCCCGACACCACACACGGGCTAGTGCTGACACTGGGCGAGCGACATGCTCATGACGATCAGTACATGGCTCGGATGTTTGGTATGCAGATGCTTCATCTCCGGATTGGTGGGAGACCAGCCACAGAGGATGAGTTATAGCAGCTGGAGCTGGATTACCCATTTGGCGAGAACGCCAAAGCTTTGTGCCAAGTGGGTCCAGCCTTCGTTGAGCCCACTGACTATGATGTCCCCACGGACGAGGAGACACGTCGAGAGGGCTCCGATGTGGAGTCCGATGACGACGATGGAGGTGACTCGGACATGGGCGATGAGGCAGCAGCACCAGATGAAGAAGTCGAATATTACGACTGATCAAGGAGTTCCACCACCCGAAATTTTTGTGATTTTTAATTTTGCGAACACTGGGGACAGTGTTCGATTTAAGTGTGGGGTGGGGAGTAGTTAGGTGCTGGAACCTGGGCTAATCTGCTGTATGTTCTTCCTTTGTTTTGCATGTATGTTTTTATGTTTCCCTGTGGTTGTGAACTGATTTGTGTTGTATCTGTATATATTTTTGTGGTAATTGATGTGTGTTGTGAAATGTTGTGGTTGCCAGCTAGTGTTATTTTGTAAATTGTGTAAATATTTTTTCTCTTTATCGAAATGATCGATATTTTTTCAAGATTTTGCGAAAATAGTTTGTACATATTAAAATATTTTGTAAATACTTTTTTATCGAAATGATAGATGTTTTGCAAAAAAATTTCGGTTTTTATTTTTGGGTTTCTCGGAGTTTGTTTTTGGTTCTTTTAACGAGAATAGTCCCATTGAACCGATGTCATAGTTAGTGACCGTTCCCTATGATGGATGGATGACGACCGTCTTAAGGGAAATGTAGTCGGTAGGAGTAGTGATTTTAATTTATTTTAAGTTTTTTCTTTGGTGGATTGCATCACTGAACCTGTAGTTACTATCTGGTTGTGAAATTTTGGTTGCGTGTTGTAACTGATGTTCAAAATGTAAAAGTGATTCGTATGAAAGCATGCAATTTTGTAAATATGTTGAGCTACCTAGGCTGTAGAATTCGATTCGGTGTGATTGAGGCTTAATTTTGAATTCATGTAATTGGCTAATTAAAGAGTCTGTGAATGCATCTTGAATCGAGCATGTGCATAAAGTGTGAAGTGAGGTATTGTTATTCCATGTTGTTGTGAAGTGTCTAGAACTTGCCTGGTGTGTGTACAAAACGAAATGAAGGAGGTGTAGTGTTGGAAAGGATGTAGGCATTTCTTTGTTTTTCACTGAGAGTTTCTATATTTTTTTCTTGTCATACTCTCATTTTTATGTGACTGTATACCCTAGTCAGCCCGTTGAGCATTTAGCCAATTCTTTCTTTCTTTTGTCCAAAAATGCATAAACTAAGCTTTATTCTTTCTTTTCATTAGCCGTAAAGTCTATACAAAACTCTTAAGCGCTTAAGAAGAAAAGAAAATTTTTCCCAAAGTGTCAAAGAGTGAGAAGGGTGAAAAGAAAAAGAAAAGCAGAGTGAGGAAAGAAAAGAAAAAGGTGGAGGGTGCACTCATCATAATTAAATGATATTGAGGTTACATAAAAACCCTTTGTTGTTGTGTCAAATGTGTTTGATGAAATGGGCGTACGAAAGTAAACCAGCATGAATGGTGTGAGATGAAAAAAAAAAGAAAAGAGAGAAACAATGTCAGGAGTTGATGGGAATGTGTTGAAAAGGCGCTTAAGGATGCTAGTGACTATTATTGGCTAATCCAATATATACTAGTTCCATAGCCTCCATTACAACCCATTAAAGTCCTACTTGATCTTACATTGCATTTCCTTATATTAGTGGAGTAATGCACTAAGGGCAAGCCTATGGGTCATGACATGATGCATGTGAATTCTTTTGGGAGAGAGAGTGAAACTAATTTCTACATGCCCCTACTTGAATGTTGGTGTGTTGCATGAACATAAAGGGGAAGATTCTCTTGAGTTGTGAGGGCACATGCTTGATGAAAGATTGATTTTCGTGTCGGATATCTTGATTAGCTGATTTGCATGAGTTTGCCGTTATCGAGAGTCGACTCTTGAAGTCTAGGAAGTCTTGATGTATTAAAGGTCATTGCATTGTTAAGACCATGCATGTTTTCTTGATGATTTGCAAAAATTGAATAATCGGTATGACCGTAGCATAAATTGTCGCACCATAGTGGCGAAGGTTGGGATGTAATTTGCATGAGTTGTGTATGTGTTGTTCGAGGACGAACAAGGATTTAAGTGTGGGGTAAGTGATCTTGGGCAGATTTATATGCCCAAGTGATACTCAAACGTATCATTTTCGCCTTGCTTGTTATGCAATGTGTATACATTTTCATGTAATTGGTAATAAAATGTGAATTTATACTAACCAACATGATTAGCATTTTTTTGCAGGTAAAACATGATTTTTAGGAGCTAAAATGCATGTTGGAGTAATATCGGAATTGGACTTGGAAGCGAGCATGGAAAAGGCATTGGAAGGCGCAATGTAAAGGGGCTCCGCGATGGAGCCGTGCCACGCTACCATCGCGGAGGCACACTGCCTGGAGGATGATTTTATTGGCAAATTCCAGTGAAGCCTCGCGTCAGCTCCGTGGCATAGAGGGAGGCCTCCGCGTTGGCCTCTGTGCCACGTTGAGGCTATATTCCCGGACCATGGATTTCCAGTAAGGGTCCGCGTCCACGCCGTGTCATGGAGGCAGTGCTCCGCGTTGGCCTCCGTGACATGTTGCTTGTTATTCCGGGAAAAATTCCCACTAGTATAAATAGAACACTTAGCTTATTTTTAATGAATTCAGACTTGGTGGAGCAAGGACGTGGGTTAGAGGCAGTTGAGGGACGAAAAAGCTAAGGGATTTCTTCTCTTCCTTTCTTCATTCAATCAATTGTATGTATGATTTACACTCGTTTTAGGATGATTAATCCACAAATGAGTGGCTAATTCTCTTCCTTGCTGAGGTTTTGAACAATGGTGATGAATTTTGATTGTTAATTATATGGTTTTTCATCTTCTTCTTCTTCTATGTTGTTCTATTAATTCTTGTTTCTACTGCATTAGTGTGTGGCCGACATTAATGTACATCTAAAAAGTTCAATTTCACTCGAGAGAGCAAGAAATTGGAAAGTTGTGAATTAATAGGGTATTGTTCTTAGCTTGATTTGGGAAAATTGGGATTTTGATGTGCTTTCCTGATAGAAATATACTTGAAAGCCGTATTAGTCAATTTAGGAACTGGAATTGGATTGATAGGTCATAAATTGCATTTGATCACAGAAATGTAGACGAATGGTTTATGATTCTAAAGTGAGATTAAATACGAGAGTTTTAATCTCTAGGCTAATGTTCTTGGCTAGCAACATGAAGAGAAGAATAACCGAATTATGATTATAATCAAGTTTATTACTTGTTCTTAACCTTGGCATGCTCATATCAATAGTTTCAGTTCACAGTAGATAATTGTTAATAGTTTAGTATATAGTTTATAAACATAAATTATTTAACTTGTGGTTACGTTGTTGTCAGCATAATTAGAAGTAAGCTAGAATATAGTATACTTAAGCAATTTTACTTATCCAGAGTCTCCTTGGATCGATACTTGGCTTACTTAGCCACTTTATTACTTGTTTGACCACGTGCACTTGCGTGTCGGTTTTTAACCCTATAGCAAACACCCGAACACCAACCACCTCTTAGCTTCTCCCAAAAGTGAAAATGGGAACAATGTAAGCCTGACATAATCTGATGACACTCCAGCGGGGATGTAATTGTCACTTATCTCCAAGAAATTTTGGAGATGTTGCTGTGGATCCTCATGAGGGAGACCTGTGAACTGCCCGCTGGTGTGCAGTAATTGCACCATGTTCTATTTAAGCTCGAACCTCCCTCCTAGCTCAGGTTTGCGGATGCTAGATGTGACATTGTTAGCATGTGGGATTGCCACCTCGCGAATCGGCCTAGCTGCCATTTCCTCGGGCACTAACATTGCCCTTACAACTTGTGGATTCTGTTGTTGCTCTAGGATTGTTTGTTTGAGCAACTGCAACTTTTTCTCTAGAGCTTCTCTCCTTTGACGATGGAATTGTCTTTTCGGCTCTAAAGATGAGTCCACCAGCTCCTTGTCTCTTTCCAGTGTTCAACAGAAATTAGTATCTGCAAAATACAGGCTAAGACCAAGTTGTCAACACTAAGAAGAAATAGTAAACTAACACTTAAGAAAAATTTACCAATTGCTAATCCCCGGCAACTGCGCCAAAAACTTGTTCGGCTGTTTGGTATAACTACACGCAAGTGCACGTGGTCGAACAAGTAGTAAGGTGGCTCAAGTAAGCCAAGTATCGATCCCACAGGGACTGGACTAAGGTATCAATCTAATCAAGTGTCAATAAACTTTAACTCTAAACTGCAGACAACAGTGTGAAGAAGATTTTGATATTTTGTTTTCTAATTTTATACTAAGTCTAAAACGAATATACAATTTGAGTCTGAACTACAAGTATGAGAATGCTAAGGCTAAAATGAACATGTAGAGAAATAAATTATCGATAAAATTTGACTAATCTTTCCTCCGGATTGCTAGTCAAGAATTATTGCCTATGGATTAAAAATCTCGTATTTAACCCAACTTAAGAATCATGAACCTTCCACCTACATCTCTGTGATAAAAAGAAATTCATGTTCTAGCCATACAAAACCGATTCCTTAATTCACTAATACGACTTTCAGGTATATCTCTATCCTGAAGGTAAATCAATTCTCAAATTTCCCAAACTAAGAAAAGATCATATCCTATCAATTCACAACTTTCCAATTTCTTGCTCTCTCGAGTGAAACCGGACTTTTTAGATATACATTAACATTGGCCACACATTAATGCAGTAATAACAGGAATCAATAGAACAACCATGGAACAAAAGATGAAAAACCAATTTATCAATAATTACATTTCAATACAAATGTTCTTAACCTCAGCAAGAAATGAATTTAGCCACTCATTTGTGGATTAAACATCATTAATTGAGTGTTAATCATTCAAGAAATTGAAATAAAGAAGAAGGAGATAGAGAAAAACCCTGAGATTTTCATCCCCTCAACTGCCTGTAACCCACGTTCTTGCTCCACCAAGTCAGAATTATAAAAAATGAACCTAAGTGTTCTATTTATACTAGTGGGAATTTTTCCCGGAATAACAAGCAACATGTCACGGAGTGCATCGCGGAGCACTACCTCCGTGACACACCACCAACACAGACCCTCACTGGAATCCGGTCGTCCAAGTATTCACACCCAACGTGGCACGGCGTGCAATGTGGGGCTAGGCCAACGTGCCACGACCCCAACGCGCACCTTCACTGGAATTTTGCAAAATTTCAGCATCCAGGCAGAATGCATCCGCGATGGCAGCGTGACACGGCTCCATCACGGAGCCCCTTTTCTTTGTGCTTTCCTTGTGCTTTTTCCTTGCTCTCTTCCGAGTCCAATCCCGGTTTCTCCCAACACGCATCTTAGCTTCGTAAAATTATATTTTTCCTGCTAAATTACGCTAATCATGTTGGTTAGTATAAATTCACATTTTATTACAATTCACATGAGAATATACAAACATCGATAGATAAACAAGACAAAATGACACAATTGAGTATCACTTGGGCATATAAATCTGCCCAAGATCACGCTGCCATCGCGGAGCCCCTTTTCTTCGTGCTTTCCTTGTGCTTTTTCCTTGCTCTCTTCCGAGTCCAATCCCGATTTCTCCCAACACGCATCTTAGCTTCGTAAAATTATATTTTTCCTGCTAAATTACTCTAATCATGTTGGTTAGTATAAATTCACATTTTATTACAATTCACATGAGAATATACAAACATCGATAGATAAACAAGACAAGATGACACAATTGAGTATCACTTGGGCATATAAATCTGCCCAAGATCACATACTACTTTCTCATCATTAAATTTCAGTTCCATATTAATCAGCATGTATCATAGAGACATTCATGACCCACATATTCAATTCATACTTCAACATGCCTACATTGATTCATATAATCTACATTTACAGGGAGCCACGTGCTTATTCATATCTCAACATATACAACGAAATCATATTAGAAGTGTACATCTTCAATCTTCATTTCATAAGGCCCATTTCAAGATTTATTCCAATTCATGAGAAGAGTGCATTAGATAGGACATTATCAAGATTTACCTCTTACCCTATTAATTCCATCTAGACATAAAGGAACACATATACTTTACTCTCAATTATTCAAGTTCATAAACCCTATTTTAATCTCATCACATCTATCATTGACATATTCAAATTCTAAGGGGTAATTATACAAATTTCACATATTAAACATGGATGCAAGGGATTTGTGATAATTGAATGAACAATGACAAAGTCGTATTTAAATCTTAAACCATTCATAAAGGTTATGTCATAGCTCCAGACTTTTCATCACCCAACACATAGTTCAAGGTAACCCAATAATTTTACATCGTACTTTTCTTATAATCACAACAGATCTTGGAATTTTAAAGAGTTGTAGGAAGATTCACCATCAATTTAAAACCCTAGGTCATGCATTTTCTAGAATAGTAGAAATTGGGAATTTTAAATAAAAATATTTTGGGGCACAAGGATGGAAGAGTATCCTTGTTGAAAAACACGCATACCTGGTAGAAGAACCCAGCTCGAAAATTCCCTTGATGCTTGATGAACACCTTGGTGAAGTTCTTTAATCTTGAGTAGAGAGAAAGAGAATAGCTTTGAGAGATATCTTGAGAGAATGAGGGTTTAGGCTTGTAGAAACCCTTAAAATGTCCCGAACAATATACAAAATGATGTAGTTTAAAAGTTAAAAGCATAGGAGTTTACAAGAATGCCCCTAAAGAAAAATGGAAATTTCCCCAGATCTAGAGTCACGACTCACGTAATGAGTCATCGTCCCATCAAACAACTCATTATCTCGCCCGTTAAGCACATTGGAAAATTTACATAGTTTTATCATTCGTTAGACCGTGACCAACATAACGAATCGTCACCAACTCCAACGACTCGTTGAACCCACTCATCAAGTGCACTGGAAGATTACTTCAGAAATTCAGATTCCTCAACTCACGATCAACATGACGAGTCATCGCTTCCTCCAACGGCTCGTCAAGTTCACCCGTCAAGTACACTATATAATACTTCATGACTTCAACTCTTCACCACCCATCGACCAACCTAACGAGTTGTTGCTAGGAAAGACGACTCATCAAGTTGTTCGTTGCCACTGGGCTTGCCGTCCCCTCCTTGCAGTTCCTCACGTGTCAAACCACAACCCGTTAGGTCTCTTAATGAGTCATTACCTGATTCATTCTGAGGCAAATTTCTTCTAACTTTTCTGTTGAGCTTCATCTAACTCTGGGGTCTGATCTCTAGGACTCTTGGGGTATTACAACTAGATTCGAGATATAAAATTTGATCAACAAGAAAAGTTGGAAAATATCTTCAGTACGACTCAACCTATGAGTCGTAGATTGGCAATACGAAGATTCGTGGTTCAGAGAAGAGATTTTGGTTCCCCAGACCACGAGTCCCCACTACGTTTCGTAGTATGTAGGTATGACCCATGGTTAGGAGTAGTAGTATGTCCTTGGGGTTAGCAGATGATTGATTGTACAGGTCATGGTACGGTTCGTAGGATGGTGTTATGGATCGTGGTAGGATTCGTGGAAATATTATGAGAATTGGAGGTTTTGGACTTGGTCAGTACGAGAGTATACTATGAGTCATAGGCTCGTGGTTTGAGTCGTGATAGCTAACAAAATATTATTCCTATGAATTAATTAAGGGTATTTTCATAAATCCCAAGCTCCTAAACCCTTAACTATGCTGTTTTAAGCTCTGAAAAGAGGATTTTAAGGGAGTTTAACTGATCCGAATTCGTTCAACTCCCATGAATGTAAGATTAGGATTTCTCCTTTGAAGATCAAGCTTATATCCTTCAATTTCTTCTCCAAATCTCTTGGACTTCCAAAGACAAGTATATATTTAGTACACCCAGTTATGTAGGGCTTAGAATGAGAGTTTCCTTTCACTCTCATGCCAATATCTCTCCTCAATCTCATAAATTCAAGTCTTAATGCAAGTTGATTATCCTATTGGGTTTTAACCCAATTTTATGAAATTCTCTATGATTTATTTATGGGTCAACTCCTTTCATGTTCCAAAGCATGTTTTCTGATTTATGGGAAGATTTTATACAAATTCTGATTTTAAATTCATGATTTTAAGTTATTAGAATTTATGCCCTATTATGCAAGTTTTATGAAAAGTCAAGTTTATGATTCATGATATCAAGTATGATGAGACACCTAGTGTGAATGAATGTTTATAAATTACACATGTGTGAATCCATTATTTACTTATGAAGTTGTCATGCCCCGAGTTTACAACCTGGACGAAACATGGTACTTAAAGTTACAAGTGACCCCAAGTCAACGCCTGGTCTATCATACACTGGCATTCTGAGTAATATAAGAATACATATAGAAAAAGTTTAAAACAAAAATATAAATACTTGAAAATGTTAGAGCAAAGGTACAAATTTAATAAAACCTATCTGAGTCTGAAAAACATATCTACGTTTGAATGCCACTAAGATTGATGAGCTGCTGGGACAACCCCCCCCACCCCCCAACTAGCTCTAAACCAACTAAAAGAAATGAAATTATAACTCAGACAATAAATCTTCATCCTCGGAGAATGAGGACTCACAAATTCGCAAACTGAGGTCTTCGAGGATTGAACGACTAAAGATGCCAGGACTGTGATCTTGCAGCTGTATCATAAAATGATACAACATGAAAGTATGGATCAATACTTTGAATGTACTAAGTAAGTGAGTGATACATAACACGATGAAATAAAAATAATGAAATGATGAACTGAAAGACATGCAATAACCAACAGAATATACTATACAGAAATAACTGAAATGTTGAGGTGGTCAAAAAGACCCTGTATGATGGTCAAGCATGTTCTGAGTCTGGAATACTTATCTGAATTGAACTGGACTGAGACTGGTCTGAACTGACTAGTTGGAGAGTCCATAACCAACATGTAACCATGTGGGCCAAATGTGGAGTCCAATGTAAAGACCCCACTGGTAGGACCCAATATACCTTGCCAGGGTATAAAGACATGAACTGGGTGGTCATAAAGTCTGGGGCTAATAAGGCAAATAAATACTGATACCTATGCTGGCAACGTAGTTCTACAACCTGGGTGCACTGGAACCCCAGTCTGCTCAGTGCTAAGTCCTACTTCCACTAGAAAACCTAAACTGAATGCTAAGCTGATAGCCCAAAATTAGGGTCCAAGACTAGTTAGGGATATATATAACTGAAAGTACCCTGAGAGTCTTATCGGACCAGATTCTGAAACTGGGATCTAAACTGGTCAGAGCTGCTCGTCTAGAAGCACCGTAACCGTTTAAGAACAAACTAAAATCTTAAATGGGGTCCTGAGGATGGTCAGAGCTATATGATTAAAGTTTCATGACTGCCTAGTGGACCACTAAACTAGATTCTGAATCTAATTCTGATAAATGGGAGGTGAAACTGACACCTCATGGGTTTCTGAAGCTAAACTGATCAATTGACATTTCTGACTGACACTGAGTATTCTAGCATTCTTGATAAGATGATCAGTCAATAATCTAATGGAGATTCAATACCACTGGCAACATGGGATTTCCCATCAAATTTGCAATTTTAAGCGAAAATTGATATTCCAGCACTAGAGCAGAATTCGAGATTTTTTAAAGCAATGAATAGGACTAGATTTTCATCTCACAATATTTTTCATTATTCGAATCACAACTGGGAAAAATAACTACAATCAACATAGGGAAATAGTTCACATGACTTCAACGAGGTCTATCAAGGAATTTCTTAACACTCGAAAGGCCTGTAGGACTAGAATTCACCGTTTGTGGGAATAATCACAAATAAATCATAAACTGATGGAAAGAAAAACTAAAATAATTATAGATATCATTCTGTGTGGATTCAAGGAAAAATTATATGAATTCTCTTCACATTTGAAAAACTCAAGGCCAGGATTTATAGAGTAAATAGAGAGATTTTGGGGACACAAGGGAAGAACCTTTCCGTTGTTGAATTCCCACATACCTGGCAAAAGTTTTCTGAAGAAGGAAGCTTGAATTTGCTACATTGGGTGTGACACCCTAGTATTTCCTTAGAGTTTTTAGAGGAAACTACGATCGTTTTCTAAATGTTTACGTGGGGAATGAGGGGAAAACCATTCAGTCCCTCTAATATCTATGAATGTTTTCCTAAAATGATGTAGTTTAAGGACTAAATAGGTAGGAGATTAAAAAAATATCCCTGGGCTAAAATCTAAAATCTGGTCGACATGGTCCCAACAGTTCATTCAACTAGTCGTTGGTCGAGACCACAACTCGTTGGGACCTCTCGCTGGGTCTACTGCCTATAGGTCACTAAAGTTACCACGAGGGACCTAAAGACTTGTCCCTCGTAGCCACGACTCGTCACACGACCCGTGAACTGCACTGGTCATCTGGTCACCTGGGTTCATCATGGACAACCCAATGAATCGTTAGTGGTGACAACGACTCGTGGTCACCATCCGTCAAGTACACTACCTCAAACATAGAAAATTCTCATCCAGCTAGTAGTAACTCACCTCAAGGCTCATGGGCACCTCCAATGGGTCACTTAACGACCTGTCCTGTGCTTGGTGATAGATTTTCTAGTTTTCTATAAATTTTCTATTTTTATGTTCTCGGTTTAATCTTTGAGTTTTCGGGGCATTACAATATCTCACCCTTGGAAACATTTGTCCTCGAATGTTGGAAAACACACAGGAAAGTAGAGAATAACCGTCATAATACACAAATACTGCTCATTTACATCAAAACTGATAGAATGACAACCCCCATTTCAAAATACATAGCTGAACTGAATTCACTTTTCATACATACATCCAAAATCATAAATCTCTCTTCAAGCCATTCCACCAATAAATAGCCCGCAGATCGTGGTACATTTTAGTAGCACCAGGGAGGATAGAGTATCTCGAGCTTTGTGCTTCAGCCAATATCTGCTATCTCAAGTCACCGACGTCCTATACGCACAATCTACCCTGATAACGGAGCACACTCTCTCCCCTTTTGCAGAAAGCCTCAACCTCCTTTCTGAGAACTACTTCCTTGATTTTAAGAAGGATGGGATCTTCATCCTGTTTGGACTTAACTTCAACAACCAAAGAAGAGTCTGACCCTCTTTGCATCACCACTCCACCCTCAGCCGAGTCAACCAATTGCACCCCTAACCGAGCAAGCCTGTGAACATCCTTTGCCAACTACTTTTTGCCTTCATCAACATGAGATACGCTACCTATAGACACTCTGCTTAGGGCATCAGCCACTACATTATCTTTAGCTAGGATGATCTAGCATGCTCATGTTATTATCCTTCAGGACTTCCAACCATCTTCTCTGGCAAAGATTCAGGTCCTTGTGACTAAATACGTACTGAAGGCTCTTGTGATCGGTGAAAACATCCACGTGAGCCCTGTATTGGTAATGCCTCCATATATTTACTACAAACACTACCGCTGCCAATTCCAAGTCATGAGTTGGATAATTCTTCTCATAAAACTTGAGCTGCCTGGAGGGGTAGGCTATCACCTTGCCGTGTTGCATCAAAACACAACTGAGTCCAACTCTTGGAGCATCGCAATATACCACAAATCCATCTGATCCTTAAGGTAGAGTCAGTACTGGAGCAGTAATGAGTTGAGTCTTTAACTCCTGAAAACTCTTCTCACACGCATCTGATCACTGGAACTTCACCTTCTTCTGAGTCAGCCTAGTCAGTAGAAATGCTATAGAAGAGAAACCCTCTACAAAGCATTAGTAATAACTGGATAGACCCAAGAAGCTTCGGATTTTGGTTGGGGAGGTGGGTTTTGGCCAGTTCTTCACTGCTGCTATCTTTTGAGGATCAACCTGAATTCCCTCACCCTAGACCACATGACCCAGGAAAGTCACGTACTTCAACCAGAATTGAAACTTGCTAAACTTGGTGAACAACTGAAGGTCTCTGAGTTTTTGAAGTACTATCCTCAGGTGACTAGTATGATCTTTCTTATTTTTGGAGTATACCAAAACGGGTCATCGATAAATATGATGACGAACATATTCAGATACTACTTGAAGACTTTGTTCATCAGATCCATAAAGGTCACAGGGGTATTTGTTAGTTCGAAGGACATAACCACAAACTCGAAGTGACCGTACCGAGTCCTGAAAGTTGTTTTCGGTGTGCCACATTCTCTGAATCTTAAATGGTGATACCTCGACCTGAGATATATTTTAGAGAAACAAGTAGCTCCCTGAAGTTAGTCAAAAAGGTCATCAATTTTAAAAGGTAGGGGACATCTATTCTTGACTGTGACCTTGTTCAACTGATGCTAGTCGATGCATATTCTGAGAGTACCGTCTTTCTTTCGCACGAATAATACTGGAGCACCCTAAGGAGAGATACTGGGTCTGATAAAACCCTTATCCAAGAGATCTTTTAACTGCTCCTTCAACTCCTTAGGTTCAGTTGGAGCCATTCTATAAGGAGGGATGGAGATGGGCCGAGTATCTGGAATAAGGTCTATGCCGAAGTCTATTTCCCATTTAGGAGAGACTCCGGGAAGATCTTCGGGAAACACATCTGGAAAATCTTTGACAACTAGGAATGAAAGGATAGTTGGGGTCTTAAAATCGGAATCCTTGACCCGAACTAGACGATAAATGCATCCCTTAGAAATAATCTTCTTGGCCTCAAGGTAGGAAATAAACCTACCCTTCGGTACTAAACTACGGCCCCACCATTCCAGAGCTGGTTTGTTAGGGAACTGAAACCTGACGACACTAGTCCTGCAGTCAAATGAGGCATAACAGGAGTGTAACCAATCCATGCCAAGAATGAGGTCAAAGTCGACCACGTATAACTCTACAAGGTCAGATGGAATGACTTTGTTGCAGAATGAGATTGGATAATTTCTATTCACCCGACTGGCTCTAACTGACTCACCAATTAGGGTGGAGACTGAGAAGGGTTCTGATAATACTTCCATACTACTATCGAACTGGACTGCTACATAGGGAGTGTCATGAATGAAAGTCTGGCACCCAGATCAAGCAGGGCATATAAATCTAGGTAGAAAAGACGTAACATACCCGTGAACACATCTAGTGAGTTCTCCTGGTCCTGATGAGATGATAATGCATAAAAATGGTTTTGGCATTGACTGACCTTCATACCTGATATGTTAGCCTATTGGAGCTGTTAAGGTGGTGGATTGTGATCTCCCTCGTCCTACCGACAGGCACTCCCTAAGCCGATGCCGGAGCTTTCCACAACCAAAACAACCCTCTCAATCCTAAAGACACTCTCCCGGGTGGTTCTTGCCGTACTTGGGACAAACAGGATATTGTTTTCGGCACTGTAGCTCTAAGACTGAGAGCCAGATGCTCCACCCCTCCAGTCTTGGCGGGACCGAAAGGTAGGGCTGCTGGATAAGTTAGGAGTTGGAGCCCTCTGCTGCTGTTGCTACTGGGAGATTGCTACCGCCTGACCTCTGGTGGCCATGATCTGACTGGCCAGTCCTAGACCGCTTATTCTTTCTTTCCATGTACCTTAGTTTTTCAATCTCGATTTGTTGGGCATAAGCAATCAAATTGTAAAGGTCGATATTTTTTATCAGCATCGCGGTGCTGCACTCCTTGAGGACTAGGTTTGACACCCCATTCACAAACTTGAGCATGCGATACCTTGGCTCGTCCACTATCTCTAGAGCGTATCTAGACAACCTGGTAAACTCTAGAGCATAATCCTCCATTGTTCTATTCCCCAGCCTCAAGTTCATAAACTCCACTACCTTGTGTTCCCTGAGCTCCCTCGGGAAATATCTATCTAGAAAAGCGATGTTAAACTCCTCCCACTCCACTTGTCCTGGTCCCGCTGGCCGCCCCTCCTTCCACTACTCATATCGGACTTAGGCTACGCCTTTTAGCTGGTAGGCAGCTAGGTCAGCACTCTCGGAGGAGCTGACACCCATAATACGGTAATCCTCCTGATCTCCTATATGAACTCTTGGGGATCTTCCCCCATCTTGGATCCCTTGAAAGATGGAGAGTTTAATTCTAGTGAAGTCCCACACCCTAGTAGTTGCTTCGGACTCAATTGTTATTAACTGGAACCACTTGTTGGTTCACCTGGTTAGTCACGGTTTAGGCGAGCAACTGAATGGCCACCTTGAATTCAGCAATTGACACCGAATTGTCCTGTGGGGCCACCGGGGTTGGTGGAGTAGTCCATTGGGCATTTCAAGCCCTCCTTTCATTTTTGCATCGTGAAGGCATATTTCACTAAAAAGAAATAGAGCATGAGCTAGGAGAATGATTTTTGGAACTGAATCTCAATGCATGATAAGGAGTATGAAATAAAGAGAAGTTTCCTAATGACATCTCATAACCTCCTCATCATAAATGTGGTGCGCTTCACACCCATGAAGAGGACACTACTTGATGTGGCTTTTGTAAATCCGATGATACTCTGAACCTAGTGCTTTGATACCAAGTTTTTCATGCACCGAGTTTACACCCTAGACAAAACACGATACTTAAAGTTATAAGTGACCCCAAGTCAACCCCTGGTATATCATATACTGGAATTATGAGTAATATAAAAATGCATGCGGAAGTTTAAAACAAAAATATAAATATTTGAAAATATTATAACAAAGCTACATATTTAATAAAACCAATCTGAATCTGAAAAACATATCTACGTATGAGAGCCACTAAGACTAATGAGCTACTGGGACAACCCCCCCCCCCCCCCCGAGCTAGCTCCAAACCTACTGAAAGAAATGAAATCATAACTCAGACAATAAATCTTCATCCTCGGAGAATGAGGACTCACAAATTCGAAAACTGAGGTCTTCGAGGAGTGAACGGCTAATGAAGCTGGGACTGTGATCCTACACCTGTATCATAAAATGATATAGCATGAAAGTATGCATCAACACTTTGAATGTACTGAGTAAGTGAGCGATATATAATACAATGAAATAAAAATAAAGAAATTCTAAAATGAATGACATGCAATAACCAACAGAATATACTGTACTGAAATAAATGAAATGCTGAGGTGGTCAAGAAGACCCTGTCTGATGGTCAAGCATGTTCTAAGTCTGGAATACTAATTTGAACTGAACTGGACTTAGACTTCTCTGAAGTGACGAATGGGATAGTCTATAACCGACATGTAACCATGTGAGCTAAACGTGGAGTCTGATGTATACACCCCACCAGAAGGACCCAATATACCTTGCCAACATATAAAGGCATGAATTGGCTGTTCATAAAGTCTGGGGCTAATCAGGCCAATAAATACCGATACCTACGCTAGCAATGTAGTTCTGGGAACCTGGGTGCACTGGAACCCCGGTCCATTTTGTGCTAAGTCCTACTCCCACTAGAAAACCTAAACTAAATACTAAGTTGATTAGCCCGAAACTGGGGTCCAAGACTAGTCAGGGAAATATATAACTAAAAGTACCCTGAGAGTCTTATCAGAACAGATTCTGAAACTGGGTCCTAGACTGGTCAGAGCTGGTCATCTAGAAGTGTCGTAATTGGTGTGAGAACAAACTAAACTCTGAATTGGTGTCCTGAGGCTGGTCAGAGGGACATGACTAAAGTTTCATGACCGCCTAGTGGACCACTAAATTGGATTCTGAATCTAATTCTGGTAACTGGGAGGTGATACTAACACCTCAGGGGTTTCTGAAGCCAAATAGATCAACTGAAATTTTTGACTGACACTGAGTATTCTAGCATTCCTCTAAGCTGATCTAGCAATAATTTAATGGAGATTTAATACTACTGGCAACGTGGGATTTCCCATCAAATGTGCAATTTCAAGCTAAAATTGATATTCAAGCACTAGAGCAGAATTCAGGATTTTTTTTCAAAGCAATGAATAGGACTAGATTTTTAGCTCATAGTATTTTTCATTATAGGAATCACAACTGGGAAAGATAGCTATAACCAGCATAGGAAAATATTTCACATGAATTCAACGAGGTTTATGAAGGAATTTCTTAACACTCCAAAGGGTTGTAGGTCTAGAATTCATCTTTTGTGGGAATAATCACAAATAAATCATAAACTGATGGAAACAACAACTAAAATAATTATAAATACCATTTTGTGTGGATTCAAGGAAAAATTACATGAATTCTCTTCACATTCGAAAAACTCAGGGCCAGGATTTAATAGAGTAACCAGAGAGATTTTGAGGACACAAGGGAAGAACTATTCCCTTGTTCAATTCCCATATACTTGGCAAAAATTCCCAAAGAAGGAAGCTCGAATCTACTGCAATGGGTGTGAAGCCCTAGTCTTGCCTGAGAGTTCTTTAGAGGAAACTACGATTGTTTTCTAAAAGTTTACGTGGGGAATGAGGGGAAAAACCATTCAATCCCTCTAATATCTCTGAAAATTTTCCTAAAACGACATAGTTTAGGGACTAAATAGGTATGAGATTACAAAAATATCCCAGAGCTAAAATCTAAAATCTGGTCAATGGAGTCCCATCGGGTCACTCAATGAGTTGTTGGTTGAGACCACGACTCATTGGGACCTCTCGTCGGGTCTACAGCCTAGAGGTCACTAAAGTTACCATGAGGGACCTAACGACTCATCCCTCATGGCAACGACTCGTCACACGACCTGTGAAGCGCACTGGTCATCTGGTCACCTGGGTTCATCACAGACAACCCAACGAATCGTTAGTGGTGACCATGACTCGTGGTCACCGTCCGTCAGGTACACTGCTTCAAACTTAGAAAATTCTCATCCAGCTTGTAATGACTCACCTCACGACTCGTGGGAACCTCCAACGGGTCACTTAGCGACCTGTCCTGTTCCTGGTGATAGATTCTCTAGTTTTCTGCAAATTTCTATTTTTAAGTTCTAGGTCTAATCTTTGAGTTTCTGGGGCATTAAAGAAGTCTATTTCAAGTATGCATGATTTTATGATTTGGGCAAGCCCACACAAGTTACGTATGTTTTCATGATTTAGCCAAGACTAATAAGATCAGCTTATCATACATTTTGGCGTCAGGACTCCCACTACAACTTATGATATGATATGGAGTCAAGAAACCCCATGTTCAAATTTTAGAATATGCATGTAATTATGATTTCAGCTTTGTTTAAAAACGATAGGAGCACTATGCGTGTTTTTGGGAGTAGTGTCTAGCACTGAATAGACTTGGGGTTTCAAGGTTCCCCGATCTCAAAACTTTGCACCAATGCAAGTTTATATATTTTTATTGGGACCTCCATCATGAGCTTCCCCTTCACTCAAAGGGGCCTTCAACGTGATATCGATATCATGGTAGCATCTTTAGCCCTGACAAGGTTTTGGATGGCTCAGCCCACTTGAGTGTGATAGTTAAGGCATCATGTAAACTCTATCATGTTGATGTTGGTTAACAAGAGCCCTCCCATTGTTCCTCATTATTTTAGTTATGCATGTTTATGACATGAAATTATGTTTTCAGCAGGTTTTACCCAATAATCAATTCATCAGCTTTTACTCATGATTTCAACTATGGCAAGCCATATGATTATATTTTCAGCTTTGGGTCATTCAATTTAGATATGAAATTCACTTTATGACTATACATGTTTTCATATATCAACATGCAGTCCTTACTCTCATGACCTTATGAGTTATGTTTATATGCATGGTTTCAGTTTATACTTACTCTGCATGTTTTACTTACGTTGCATACTCAGTACATTCCAAGTACAGACCGCTTACTCCATGTTGTATCATTTCATGATACAGGTTTAGATGATCAGACTCAGTTCCATTGATAGCCAGTTTCCCCCAGCGTAGTTTAGTTCCCGTTGTTATAAGTCCTCATCCTTCTAGGACCTTCAATTAGCGATGAGTTATTTTACATTCAGTTGTAGACTTTAGTGAGCTAGTTGGAGATATTTTCCCATCATCTCTTCAGATATGTTAGAGGCTTATCAGACAATATTTAGAATTTAAGCTTTGTCAGTTTTGACTCTGTATGGTTGATACGTATTTAGACTTCTGTTTATTCATATTTTCAGTTATCAACTTTCACTTGAAGTATGTGCTTTAGTTATCATGTTCATGCCATGGGTTGACTTGGAGCCATTCGTGGTACTAGGTACCGTGTCTCGGTCTAGACCTATGTTCGGGTCATGTCATTCTTCGAATGTTTTAGGTGCCGAATCTAGGTAGAAAATTCGTCCAAGTAATTGTTGAAGTTGAATTGACCAGTTATTCTCTGATCATAATTGTTGTAGGTTGGAAAGTGTTATTCCATAATAGTGTTTAAGAAAACATCAAGTTCATGTGATTCTAATTAGTTTTTGAGATTTGTCAAACAATTTCATATTATTATAAGTATTTCATTATGACTTCTTATAAATCTTATGTTATTGTTTCTTCAAACATGGGCAGCTAAATCTCTTGAGCTAGGGTTGTTGGAACCATAATGGATTAACGGAAGTAGGAAGAATAAAATAGTGATTCTTGAATGGTGAATTGAGTAGATTGTTATTCTCTTCGTTTTAAGTAGTTTTAGCAGTTGCAAACATTGAAATATGTCTGTATCATCAACTTGCTTGACCCAAGAAGTTGAAGTTAGAAAAAGAGAATAAAAATGGAAATTTGAGGGTACCAACCATTATCTAATTAACTTGACCTCTAACCAAGGATAGTAAATCCAAGACCTATGGCAAGGGCAAAATATACAGACCTAAAGTCCGAGAGAATTTAGGTGAAATTCATCTATGTAGGTCGAGAGACGTTAGATTAACTTAATCCTCAATCTTACACAAAATTCAATAGGATAGATAACCAAAAAAATAAGCCTACTACATTATCAAATCATGGGGAACACAATCTTAGTTTTGTCTTATTAATTTGATAACAAGTTAATAAGTTTTTAGAATTATTCTTTCTTTTATTTGCAACCCTCCCTCCGAAATATTGACTACCGGTTGATTTACTCATCATTAATATATTATTTCTTTCCTATTCGTTGTGAGATTGACCTCAACCTAGTTATGTTACTATATTTTCCAGTGACCATGTTATACTTCATTGCGAGGTGTAACTGGGCGTGTTAAAAATTTTGGCCTTATTATTGGAATACGATTTTAAAATAGTTAACTGGTGTTTAAATTCGTCTAGTAGTTTTTATTGCATGATTTACATTTTTTTGTTTTGATTTTTCATAGGGTAGCATGGCAAACCTTGTGGAAAAATTTAATCTCCCTCAAGAGGAGATGACAGAACCATAGCGAGCTGAAGCTGTGGCGACTAGCGGAAAAAGCTCAACTAGCTGATGTAGCTAGGAGAGCTGATGCTGCCCAATTAGTTGCTGCCTTAGCGGAATAGAACATACTGAAACCCCCTCTTCCTCATGGACATAATGCTGTACAGAATGTGCTTTTTGAGGAAGAGTACGAGCAGGAAGAAGTTGAGTACACTATATCCATTGTGCCACCCCACTACCAGCTAATGCTAAGTTCAATGTCACGAGTACAATGATGCAATTACTGAGCATGAAGGGGTTGTTCAATGGTTTGTCTGGTGAAAATCCGAACAAACACTTGATCAATTTCACTGAGATCTACAATGCCTACAGACTTCTTGAGGTTTCCCAAGAGGCCATTAGACTCAGGTTATTTTCTTTCTCACTGATAGGAGAAGCCACTCTGTGGTTTAATGAGCTTCCAAACGAGTCTATCATTAATTTTGCATAGCTGATTGCAGCTTTCTCAGAGAGGTTTTTCCAACCCTTATGGATGATTCAGTTGAGGGATGAATTAACAATTTTAGACAATTACCTGGGGAAGCCTTACATGAGGAAGTTCTTTTGGCTAAAACTTAAAAACAAGCTAAATTAGTGTCCTAATCACAACATTCCAGAGGAAGTTCTTTTGGAGGTGTTTTATAGGTCATTGAGTGCCTCAAATAAAGCTGTAGCAAATGGGATAGAAGAGGAGTCTATAATGACCCATACTTTTGTAGAAGCCAGTGAAATACTAGATAAGATGACAAAGACCAACAAGGCATGGAACACTAGATAATTTGAGGCTGCTGCAATAAACTATTCTAGAGGCATGGCAGTAGAGCAATGGAAGAAAGAAGAAGAATGAGATCAAGATATGGATCATCTCAAAACCCAATTAGAACTAATCACCAAGCATCTAACAAATATGAATACACAAAAGGTGAATGCAGCGATTTCTTAAGAATAGGGGCACAAGTATAAAGATTACTACCTTAATGTGGAGGAGGAGGCTAATTTTGTCAATAATTAGGGGGATTTTGAGCCAACACCCAAGGGTCTAACCAATACTCTTGGCGTCAAGGTCAAGGAAATCGAGGTCGGAACTACTATAGGAACAACAACTATGACAGGTCTGGGTTCAGAGATAGGGACCAAGGTGCATGGCAAAATAGAGGTTCCCCTAAAAATGACATGAATGGAGTATATGTACCTCCAAGAGCTAGAGAGCCAGTTGCAAACAACTCTAGCACAACAAGATTGAAGGATATGATGAGTCGAATAATGAAAAAGGTTGATTCCACTGAAGTAGGAGTCAAAGAGATGAGGGGAGATATCAAACTTGAGTCAGCTGGTAGATTAACATTCGACATCCATCAAGCAACTAGAGCAATAGATGGGGAAAATCTTTACAGTGCTTAATCAGAGACAAAAGGGCACCTTGCCTGGCGACACCATTCGTAACCCTCGAAATGAGGGTCATTGCATGTGAACGTGACCCAAATAGTATTTTAACTTGATAAAGCCTGTGTAATCGAGATACCTACATTGTGCTGTGATGTTAAATCAAGTGTTGTTTGGGAGGCAATTCAAGGTATTTTAACTTTGATTTTTATTTTGAGAGTTAATTTATTTGTTTAAGTGTGCACGAATTAAGCCATAAACCATGAAAGGATTTTAAGCATAACAGTTGTCACGCCCCGAGCCTACACCCTGGACGCAACACGGTACTTGAAGTCACAAATGACCCCAAGTCAATCCCTGGTCTATCATACACCGGTATTCTGAGTAATCATGCATAGTGGAAATTTGAAATAATACATAATAGCATTTATAAGAATTAAAAACTGAATATAGAAATTTAAAATATCTGAGAAATTGAAATCAAATCTGGTCTGAAAATCATCTAACTGAGGAGTTGCTGGGACAAGCCCCCAGCTAACTCTAACACTAACTAAAAACAATATATCAACTGAAAGAAAGTAAAGTAAGGCCCTCGAATGATGAGGACTCACACTTCAGCTGCAGCAGAGGAGGATCTGAATTGCAACGACTAACGATGCTGAGTCTGGGAACCTGCAGCTGTATCAGAAATGATGCAACATAAAAATATGCGTCAGTACTTTGAATGTACTAAGTAAGTGTGAGAAAACATATTTGACTATAAAGTCTGAACTGAAGTGACACGCAATGTCCAACACGTAAGCTGAATTGAGTTACTGAAGTAAATTGAAATGGTCAAGATGACCTTGTTTGATGGTCAAAGACATGCCCTAAGTCTGAAATACTGAGTCTGGGAGACTACAGTGAACTGATCTGAAATGGACTGAACTGAACTGACTAGTGGGAGAGTCTCTAATAGACATATAACCACGTGAGCTAGACATGGAGTCCGATGTATACACTCCACCGGTAGGACCTAATATACCTTGCCAGGGTATAAATGCATGAACTAGGTGATCACAAAAGTCTGGGGCCAATCAGGCCAAGTAATACTGTAACCTACGTCGACAACATTGTTCTGGGAACCTGGGTACGTTGGAACCCCGACCCGCTCGGTGCTAAGTTCTACTCCCACTGGAAAACCTAAACTGAACTACTAGGTTGATAGCTCAAAACTAGGGTCCAAGATTAGTCATGGACATGTAACTGAAATTACCTTGGGAGTCTTATCAGACCAGATTCTAAAACTGGGTTCTAGACTGGTTAAAGCTGCTTAACTAGAAGGTCGTAACCGTCTAAGAACAATCTGTAAACTGAACTGGGGTCTTGGGACTGGTCAGAGCTATATATCTAAAATGTCATGACTGCCTAATGGACCAATAAACTGAATTCTGAGTCTTATTCTGATAATTAGGAGGCACCACCGACACCTCAGAATAAGACTGAAGTTAAACTGATTAGTTGACAATTTTTTTCTGAACAATTTTGAAGAGATTCTACATTCTAACTGGACTGAACTACTAACAGCTAATAGAGAACTTAACTCATTCCAACAACATGGGAATTTCATAATATGAAAAAAATTCAAGAATTTAAAGGGGTTTCATCCAATAAGGGTAAAATCATTCTCCGCAATGGAATAATTGCTCACACATATATATAATAAGAAGTTCTAGGATATTCATCCCAAAACACACTTTGCAAAATAGACGTAATTAATACGCAATAATCTTTACTCGAAAATTTAGCGCTATAAATCATCTTTTTAATAGCAACAACTATTTACTTATGAATCGATGAAAATCATAAGAATAATAAACACAGATAATAACCCAATTGAAATTAACGAGAGTCAACATGAAAATATCTGCATATTTGAAAATCTCAAGGCTAAACTGATAGGGAAATCATGGGAGGATATTGGGGGACACAAGGGAAGGATAATTCCTTTATTGAATTCCCGCATACCTAACTAAAATTCTCCTGAAGAAGAGGACCTGGATTGTTGCAATGGAGGACAACCCTAAGCTTGCTTGGGAGTTTCTAGAGTCAACTTTCGATAAGTTTTTTGAGAATAAACTTGAGAATGAGGGGAGGAACTGTCCAAACCCTCTAATAAGTCTGATTTTACATCCAAAACGACGTAGTTTAAAGCTTAAGAGAATAGGAAATTACTAAATAGCCCGTAGAAAATCCCTGGGAAAAACTGTCAGGTGACCCTAACGGGTGACCTAACGAGCCGTGGTGACTGACCACGACTCGTGGTCACACCCGTTTAGTACACTGCCCGGATTCCCCTCTAGGTCACCACGAGGGACCTAAGGAGTCATGGTCACTGACCACGACTTAAGGTCACGAGTCGTGGACCTTGATCTTGGGCAAATTTATATGCCCAAGTGATACTCAAATGTGTTATTTTATCCTTGTTTATCTATCAATGTTTATACATTCTCATGTGATTGGTAATAAAATGTGAATTTACACTAACCAACATGATTAGCATTGTTTTGCAGGTAAAATGTAATTTTGGAAAGCTAAAATGCATGTTGGAATAGATCGGGGTTGGACTCAGATGTGAGCAAAGGACAAGGCATTGGAAGGAACAAAATGAAGAGGCTCCGCGATGGAGCCGTGTCACGCTGCCATCGCGGAGGCCTTCTACCTGGATAGGGAATTTTTGCCCAATTTCCAGTGAGGGTTCGCGTTGGGTCTGTGGCACGGTGGCCTAGTTCCGCGTTGCACACTGTGCCACGTTGGGCCTTATTACCTGGACACCCAACTTCCAGTGAGGGTCCGTGTCAGTGGCGTGTCATGGAGGCAGTGCTCCGCGATGCACTCCGTGACACGTTGCTTGTTATTCTGGGAAAAATTCTCACCAGTATAAATAGAACACTTAGGTTCAGTTTTGAATATTCTGACTTGGTGGAGCAACAACGTGGGTTACAGGCAGTTGAGGGGACGAAATTATTAAGGTTTTTCTCTCTTTCCTTCTCCTTGAATTCAATTGCTTGTATGTTTAACACTCATTTAACGATGTTTAATCCACGAATGAGTGGCTAATTCCTCTTCTTGCTAAGGATAAGAACAATTGTATTGAAATGTGATTATTGATTCTTTGGTTTTTCATCTTTTCTTCCATGGTTGTTCTATTGATTCTTGTTCTTACTGCATTAATGTGTGGCCTATGTTAATGTATATTTAAAAGGTCCGGTTTCACTCGAGAGAGCAAGAAATTAGAAAGTTGTGAATTAATAGGATATGATCTTTTCTTAGTTTGGGAAGATTGAGAATTGATTTACCTTCAGGATAGAAATATACCTGAAAGTCGTATTAGTCAATTTAGGAACCAGGTTTGTATGGCTAGAACATGAATTTCGTTTAATCACAGAAATGTAGGTGGGTAGTTCATGATTCTTAAGTTGGGTTAAATACGAGAGTTTTAATCCATTGGCATTAGTTCTTGACTAGCAACTGGAGGAAAGGTTAACCAAATTATATCGATAATTAATTTCTTTACATGTTCAATTAACCTCAGTATGCTCACATTCATAGTTCAGACTCACATTAGATAATCGTTTTAGACTTAGCATAAAAATTAGAACCCAAAATATCTAACTCTTGGTTACACTGTTGTCTTCATTGTTAGAATTAAAATATAGTACATTTGAGCAGATTGTTACCTTATCCCAGTCCCTGTGGGATCGATACTTGGCTAACTTAAGCCACTTTACTACTTGTTCGACCACGTGCACTTGCGTGTAGTTTTATACCTAACAAACGACCGAACAAGTTTTTTGGCTCCGTTGCCGGGGACTGGCAATTGGTGAAATTTTCTTAAGTGTTAATTTACTATATTTTTATTTTCTTAGTGTTGAGAACTTGGTCTTAGCCTGTATTTTGCAGATTTAATCTCTGTTGAACACTGGCAAGAGACAAGGAGCTGGTGGACTCGTATTTAGAGCAAGAAAGATTATTTCATCGTCAGCGTAGAGAAGCTCTAGAAAGAAAGCTGCAGTTGCTTAGACAAACATTCATGGAGCAACAACAGAATCCACTAGTAGTATGGGCAATGTTAGTGCCCGAGGAAGTAGTAGCTCGGCCGGTTCGCGAGGTGGCAATCCCACATGCTAATAATGTCACATCTAGCATCCGGAAACCTAAGCCAGGTGGGAGGTTCGGGCTCAAACAAAACATGGTGTAATTGTTGCACACTAGCGGGCAGTTTACAGGTCTTCCTCATAAAGATCCACAGCAGCATCTCAAAAATTTTTTGGAGATAAGTGACACTTATATCCCCGCTGGAGTGTCATCAGATTATGTCAGGCTTACATTGTTCCCATTTTCACTATTTAGAGAAGCCAAGAGGTGGTTGAAAGCTGAGCCACCTAATTCTATTTCTACGTGGGATGATCTTGCAAGGAAATTCATGATACGATTTTTTCCCTCTGGTAAAACAGCAAGACTTAGAAGTCAAATTCTAAGTTTCAAATAGAGAGAGGGAGAGAATCTATATCAGGCTTGGGAGAGATTCAAGTCCATGTTGCGGGATTATTCTCATCATCATCAATCAACTGATGTGCTGGTGCACACTTTTATAGAGGGTTTGGAACCCCATGCAAAAATATTGCTAGACTCAGCAGCTGGGGGACAAGTGCTGGAGAAAACTTATGAGGAGCTGTATACCTTGTTGAACCGTATTTCGCAGGGCAATCCAGAGTGGAATGCTGATTCATCAAGAGGAGGGACAAGGAAAGCAGTAGGAGTTCTAGAAGTGGATGGTTTTACAGCTATTGCTGCACAAATAGCTTCCTTACAGAATAACCTCAACACCCACTTCAGTAACATGACAATGAACCAGCCTCAAGCCCCAGTGAATGCAGTGCAGCAGATTTGGTGTGAAGTGTCCGGGAGCAGTGAGCACTCAGCTGAGTGTTGTGGAGCAACTCCTGACTCGGTGAACTTTGTGGGAAATGTACAAAGGAACAACCACCAACAGTATGGCAACAGCTACAATTCCAATTGGAGGAATCACCGAAATTTCTCCTGGGGTAGCAACAACCATCAAGGGCAAAGTTCGAGTCACGGTGTGCAAAGGAACCAAGGAGGGCAACAGAATTATCAAGCACAATTTAGAAACAACAATGCACCCCCTCCACCACCATCACCCAGCATTGAGGAGATGTTCAAGACGATGATAGCGAACCAAGTTCAATGGCAGGCTGACTATGTGAAATTGGCAGCCAAGGTGAAAAACAACCAGTTAGCTACTAAGGCACTTGAATATCAATTTGGGCAATTTGATAGAGCCCAAAACACCAGGCCTAGAGGAGGACTTCCGAGTGACACAGATCCCAACCCCAAGCAGGTGAATGCGGTGACCACAAGGAGTGGTTTGCAGCTGAAAGAGGTGGAACCAGAAAGACCACCTCAACAATCGGGAGCAGCAGAAGTCCCGAGGGAGCAAAGTGATGAGAGGGGGAAGACAAAGGAAGCTGAATCAGAAAAACCACCACCCCTGTTCCCTCAACGATTAAAGAAACACAAGGAGGAGGCGTGTTTCAAGAAATTCATGGAGGTGCTGAAACAGGTAGATATTAACTTACCTCTTGTTGATGTTTTGCAGGGAGTGCCGAAGTATGCCAAGTATATAAAGGACATCGTGGCAAACAAAAGTTGGTTGACTGAGCATGCTATGGTGGCTCTCACAGAGGAGTGCACTTCCCGGATACAAAACCGACTGCCCACAAAGCTCAAAGATCCTGGGAGCTTTACTATACAGATTACTATTGGGCAGAGTATTCGAGCTCGTGGATTATGTGATTTGGGAGCGAGCATTAATTTGATGCCTTCATTGGTATTTGAAAAGCTGGGTCTAGGAAGTCCTACACCCACAACAGTGATCTTGCAATTAGCGGATCGGTAGCCAGACCTGATGGCATTGTGGAGGACGTTCTGGTGCAAGTTGGCTCCTTGATCTTTCCGATAGATTTCGTCGTGCTGGATTTTGAACCAGACGCGGAAGCCCCATTTATTTTGGGACGTCCTTTCTTGGCGACCGGGAAAGCGCTTATTGATGTAGCTGCGGTATTTGATGTGTTTAAAGCCATGAAGTTGCCAGCAATACATGAGGAGCTTTCAGCAATTGGTGTGGTTGAACATGAAGAAATTCGTCAGATTGTTGAATCTTAAGACCCACTGGAAAGAGTGTTGATGCACTCCGATCATTTTGGAGATAGAGACGCCTATGAGGTGGTCCAAATGTTGAATGAAGCATAAAGGCAACCGAGGAAACAGGAATTTCAATCATTGATGAGGTCCTTAGAACCGTTGCTGAAACCATCCGTTGAGGAGGCACCAAAGCTGGAATTGAAACAATTGCCTCCCCATTTAAAATATGTCTTTTTGGGGGAAAATGAGACGTTACCAGTCATCATTTCGGTAGAATTGATAGAGGCACAGGAGAAAGAAGCATTGGGTGTCCTCAGAAAAAGGAAGAAGGCAATGGGTTGGCAAATGTCTGATATTCAGGGTATCAATCCAGCTTTTTGCACACACAGGATTTTCATGGAGAGAGGAGCAAAACCAACCGTTCAGCCACAACGAAGGCTAAATCCAGTAGTGAAGGATGTGGTGAGGAAAGAAATATTCAAGTGGCTTGATGCAGGTGTGGTCTACCCGATTTCAGACAGTGAATGGGTCAGCCCCGTTCAGTGCATTCCAAAGAAAGGAGGGATGACCGTGGTCACCAATGAAAAAATGAGTTGATTCCTACACAAACCGTCACAGGCTGGCGGATTTGCATGGACTACAGAAAGCTTAATGAAGCCACAAGGAAAGATCATTACCCTATCCCGTTCATTGATCAAATATTAGATAGGTTGGCTGGACAAGAATATTATTGTTTCCTTGATGGGTACTCTGGTTATAACCAAATAGCCATAGCTCCGGAGGACCAAGAGAAGACTACTTTTACCTGTCCTTATGGGACATATGCTTTCAGGCGAATGCCATTTGGGTTATGCAATGCACCCGCCACATTCCAGAGATGCATAATGGTTATTTTCCATGACATGATGGAGGATTTTGTTGAGGTATTTATGGATGATTTTTCTGTTTTCGGTAATTCATTTGCTACTTGTTTGCAGAATCTTAACAGGGTGCTGGCTCGCTGCGAGGAATCCAACCTTGTACTAAACTGGGATAAATGCCACTTCTTAGTGAAGGAGAGTATTGTCATTGGCCACAAAGTGTCTCGAAAGGGGTTGGAAGTTGATCGTGCTAAGATCGAGGTTATTGAAAAGTTGCCACCACTTGAGTTAGTGAAAGGTGTCCGCAGTTTTCTTGGGCATGCAAGATTTTACAGACGGTTCATCAGAAACTTTTCCAAAATTTGTAGACCACTATGCGATTGCTAGAAAAAGAGGTAAAGTTTGAGTTAAATGATGAGTGTGTGAAAGCATTCGAGGAGTTGAAGCAGAAATTGATAGAAGCACCTATCCTTACTTCTCCGAATTGGGGACAACCATTTGAGTTGATGTGTGATGCCAGTGATATGGCTGTGGGAGCTGTATTGGGGCAAAGGAAAAATAAAATATTTCATTCTATTTATTATGCGAGCAAAACGCTGAATACGGCCCAAAGCAATTACACAGTCAAAGAGAAAGAAATGCTAGCGTTGGTGTTTGCATTTGAAAAATTCAGGTCCTATTTGGTGGGTTCAAAAGTAGTGGTGTACACCGATCATGCAGTGATTCGGTACCTATTTAACAAAAAGGATGCTAAGCCCACACTAATCAGATGGATCCTGTTGTTGCAAGAGTTCGATCTTGAGATCAAGGACAGAAAGGGGAGAGAGAATCAGGTGGCAGATCACTTATCGCGATTGGAGAGCCGGTCGCATGTGAGGGAAAGTGATACCATCAATGAGGAGTTCCCGAATGAGCAGCTCTTGGAAGTAGGGGAAGCTGAAGTTCCTTGGTACGCAGATATAGTCAATTTGCTAGTGAGTGGAGTCTACCCACCTGAGGCAACAGACCAATAGAGAAGGAAATTGAGGCATGATTGCCGGCATTTTGTTTGGGATGAACCATACTTATTTAAACAGGGACCGGATCAGGTGATGAGAAGATGCATCCCGGAGAGTCAGATTGCAGAGGTGTTGAGGAGCTGTCACTCTTCGTTGTATGGGGGTCACCATGGAGACGAGCGAACAACACACAAGGTTCTACTGTCAGGATTCTTTTGGCCAACACTATTCAGAGACTCTATGGCATACGTCAAAATGTGTGACAGATGTCAGTGTACAGGAACAATTGGTAGAAGACAAGAGATGCCGCTGCAGAATATACTGGAAGTAGAGGCCTTTGATGTATGGGGCATTGATTTTATGGGCCCGTTCCCACTGTCATTTGGTAATCGTTACATCTTGGTGGCTGTAGACTATGTATCAAAATGGGTGGAAGCAATAGCTTGCCCCAGGAATGACAACAAGGTGGTAAAAAAATTCGTGACAAAACATATTCTTACCAGGTTCGGGACACCCCGAGCCATTATCAGTGATGGAGGGGCTCATTTTGTCAACGCAAGTTTCAAGAAACTACTAGCCAAGTATGGTGGCGCCACAAGGTGGCAACAACATACCACCCCCAAACTAGTGGGCAAGTAGAGGTGTCAAATAGAGAAGTGAAGCAGATTCTCCAGAAAAAGGTAAATACACAATGAAATGATTGGTCAAGAAAACTTGATGATGCGTTGTGGGCGTACAGAACTGCTTACAAGACACCGATAGGAACCTCACCATACCGATTGGTCTATGGGAAAGTGTGTCATCTACCAGTGGAGCTAGAGCACTGAGCCTTCTGGGTCGTGAGGAAATTGAATATGGACTTGGAGCTAGCAGGCAAAAAGAGATTAACGCAACTCAGTGAACTTGAAGAGTTCCGCTGGCATGCTTATGAGAGTGCTAAGTACTACAAGGAAAGAACAAAAAGGTGGCATGACAAGCATGTGGTGCACCGCATTTTTGAACCAGGGCAGAAGGTATTGCTCTTCAATTCAAGATTGAAGTTGTTTCCGGGAAAGCTGAGGTCCAAATGGTCGGGGCCATTTGAAGTGGTGAGAATGACCCCGCATGGGGCAGTAGAGTTGTGGCAAGAAGATCGGAGTGCCACGTTCTTAGTCAATGGGCAGAGATGTAAGCACTACTGGGGGAGGATGGTGGTCGAGAGAAAACGTCCATCACCCTAGAGGACAACTGAGCTGAATGACGTCGAGCCACGACGGTAAACCAGGCGCTGCACAGGAGGCAACTCGTGAAATTTTTCTTTGTAAATTGTGAATAGATTTTTTTTATTTATTTTTATTCATTTTCTTTTGTTTTCTTGATTAACAACAAAATTTTTAGTTTTTATTTTTGTTTTTATTTTTATTTTGACCAATTTCTTGTAGTAAGATGAATTTCAGGTCGAACGGAGGGAAAATATGCAAGGAATCGCAAAGGAAAATTTGAGGTATGAAAATCAAGAAAAAGTGTCAAAACAGTGAGTTAGGGTGATAGCTCCGTGTCATGGAGGAGGGCCTCCGTGTTACCCTCCGTGACACGTTGAGGTGTAAATCTGGAATTTTCAAAGAATTCCAGAACACCCTCGCGTCAGCTCTGTGTCACAGAGGCAGTGCTCTGCGATGCACTCCATGACACATTGCTGTGTATATCGCGACGGGTCACACCGGGTCGCTGGGTGACCCGCTCGAATTTCCCACTTTTAAACCCCGAATCCCCCTCAATTTTCCTTAATTCTCACACACTCCCAATCCCCCCAAAACCCCTCCCCCTGCAACGTGACACGGAATAGGCCAAGGATTTCATCGAGTTTTCTTTAATTCTTCGAATTCAAGGTATGTTCTTCAATTCCATCTCATTTCTTGTCGATTTTCTTCGATATTGAACATGTGATATGAGCTAAACTTGCCCTAAGTAAAACTTAAGCGTAAATTCAATTGAATTATTGTTGATGGATGTTCGGAGTATCATTGTGATTGCTTGAACTTGTTAATTGCATAATTTAATCGAATTTTTTTTGATACAATCGTAGTTAGGGCTTGCTTTTGAATTTGAAGTGGAAAAATGTAGTGAACTCATGAAATTCAGGCTGGGTTGTACATGTGGAGTGAGATGAGTCGATGTGCTAATTGTTATTATGCTAAAAGACCGACGGATTCTCGGGTTAGGGGAATATTGAAATTTGCAAGAATTGGGTGAGTTGTATAGGTTCATGTAGATAAATTCTTGTTGTTTTCATTTCTTTGTTTCTCCTTGCTAAGTGCGATGGGAGAAAATGTTATCGATGGTAATGATTGTGGTTAGCTGTACGAAGTCTGAGTAGTACATAGAATATATACCGTCGAATTCTTCGAATGCACTAAGCATGTTTGTTATATTTGGCTGTTTGTTTGTGTAAATAGGTATGATCTTGTCGTAATGTTGTCACTGTAGCTAAGGACTAAGTGTGGGGTAGCCTAGCTTAACCCAACCTTAGTTGAAGCAAATTTTCATGGGCTTAACATTGAACTTGTCCGTTTGGTTTGACAGGAACAATGACAAGCAGGCAAGAAAAAGGGAAAGGCGCATCAACATTTGGCGCCGAAAGAAAGAGTATCAGACTGGGCACAACAGTCCCAGCAGCACCAACGGTTCCACGCAGCCAACGCCGCCAATACGGAACCAGGTGGGTGACAAAAGAGGGGAAGAAGTGGTATGCCAAGCACAAGGAGAGCAAGTACTTCCCCGAGGAACACATAGCACGGGAACCGTTGGCACAGGAGTTCCCTAGGATTGTCCACAGGATCGAGGCAGATGGGCTCAATTTCATCTTTGAAGAGCCCAAGGAATGCAACTTGCACCTGATTCGGGAATTCTATGCCAATTGGAACCCGACTCTCAGAAGTCACACCATCAAAATCAGAGGGCAAATAGTCACCTTTGAGCCCCACCACCTAAATGCTATCCTAGGGGCGCGGGACACAAACGCCCACGTGCTTCGACAGTTGAACATCACTCCACCATATGCGGACATCAGACGCACTTTGTGTGGAACCCGATCGACAGCTAGATGGAGTAGACACAAGGAGAGGGGCTACCATCAGACTTTGCCCTATTCACAGATGAACAGGGAAGCCAGGATATGGCTTAAGATCGTCTGTTCCTGCCTAATCCCGGGGGTACATATGACAGATGTATCCCCGGATCGTGTATGCCTGGTGTACGCCCTGATGAAAGAGCTAGAGATCAACGTGGGGCGGTGTTTATCTCCGCCATGAAAAGAGCCCGGTTGCATCAGGGGCACAGATACGGATTTGGTGGACTACTCACCACATTCTTGAGGGGCCTAGATGTTCAGGAAGAGGCCCTTGACTACATTTCGCAGATGGAGCGGCGGGCCTTAGATGTCACTAAAACTAAGGCACCCGACACCACCCACGGGCCTGTTCTTACACTTGCCGAGTGACATGCTCGGGACGATCAGTACATGGCTCACATGTACGGTATGCAGATGCTCCAGCTGAGGATAAGCGGGAGGCCTGCAACAGAGGAGGAGCTATGGAAGCTCGAGCTAGACTACCCTTTTGGCGAAAATGCCAGGGCTCTATGCCGAGTGGGGCAAGCTTTTGTGGAGCCCACAGATGATGATGTCCCCACAGATGAGGAGACATGTCGGGAGGACTCTGATGTGGAGTCCGATGATAACGATGGGGGTGATTCAGACATGGGAGATGAAGCAGCAGCACCTGACGAAGAAGTGGAGTATTTTGATTGATCAAGGAGTTCCACCACCCAATTTTTGTGCTATTTTACTTTTTGTGAACACTGGGGACAGTGTTCGAGATAAGTGTGGGGTGGGAGTAGTTAGGTGCTGGTTGTGCTGTTATGTATGTTCTAATCTGTTGTTGTGCTGTGAACAAAATTTTCTGACCTTTTGATTTGTGAGTGTTAAGTTGTTGTCCTGTATTGTAATTATATGTGAAACTGTTGTGTGTTGCTAAATGTTGCTAAGCTGATATTGTACATATTTTTGTTTATCAAAATGATCGATATTTTTAATTTTTTTTTTTCAATTCTTGGGTTTCTCGGCGTTTTTTTTCGGTTCTTTTACCGAGAATGGTCGCATTGAACCGAAGTCTTAGTTAGTGACCGTTCCCTATGATGGATGGATGATGACCGTCTTAAGGGAAATGTAGTCATTAGGAGTAGATTCTTTTTCATTTATATATATTTTTTTAGCTGTTTTTCTTTTGTGGGTTGCATCCCAAAACCTGTAGTTACTTTATGGTTGCGGAATTTTGGTTGCGTGTCGTACATGATATTTGAAATGCAAAGGTGATTCGTATGAAAGCATGCAACTTTGTAAATATGCTGAGGTACCTAGGCAATAGAGTCGATTCAGTGTGTTTAAGGCTTAATGTTTGAATTCGTGCAATTAGTTGATTGAAGAGTCTGTGAATACGTCTTGAATTGAGCATGTGCAATAAGTGTGAAGTAAGGTTTTGTTATTCCATGCTATTGTGAAGTGTCTAGAACTTTCCTGGTGTGTGTACAAAACGAAATAAAGGAGGTGTATTGTAGGAAAGGATGTTGGCATTTCTTTGGTTTAACCGAAAGTTTCTATTTCTCATTATCGTACCCACCTTGATTGTATACCCTAGTCAGCCCGTTGAGCCTTTAGCCTATTATTTTTTTTCTTTTGTCAAAAAGTGTAAACCGAGCTTAATCCCTTCTTTTCATTAGCCTTAAAGTCGATCCAAAATTCTTAAGCGCTTAAGAAGAGAAAACAATTTTCTCAAAGTGTCGAAGAGTGAGAATGGTGAAAAGAAAAGAAAAGCAGAGTGATAAAGGGAAAGAAAAGGTTGAAGGTGCACTTGTTATAAACAAACTATAATGAAGGTGTATGAATAATCTTTGTTGTTGTGTCAAGTGTGCTTAATAAGATGGGCCAAACTAAAGAAAAATTTCAAGAATGGGAGGATGAAGGAAGAAACACTGCCCATGAGTTTGATGGGATGTATTGAAAAGGCGCTTAAGGATGCTAGTGGCTATTATTGGCTAGCCCAATATTTACTAGTTCCGTAGCTTACATTACAACCCTTTAAAGTCCTACATGACCTTACATCACATTTCTTTATATTAGTGGAGTAATACACTAAAGGAAAGCTTATGGGTCGTGACATGTTGCATGTGAATTCTTTTGGGAGAGAGAGCGAAATTGTGTTTGTATGCCCCTGCTTGAAATTTTGTGAGTTCATATGATCAAAAAGGGGAAAATTCTCTTGTGTTGTGAGGGCACATGCTTGAGGAGAAATTAATTTTCGTGTCGGATGTCTTGATCAGCCCATTTACGTGAGTTTGCCAATATCGAGAGTCGATTCTTAAGTCTAGGAGGTCTTGATGTATTGAAGGTCATTGCATTGATTGGACCATGCGTGTTTTCTTGATGATTTGCTGTATTGAATAATCGGTATGATCGTAGCCTAATTTTTCGAACCAAAGTAGCGAGGTTTGGGTGTAAATTGCATGAGGTGTAAGATTGTTGTTCGAGGACGAACAAGGATTTAAGTGTGGGGTAAGTGATCTTGGGCAAATTTATATGCCAAAACGATACTCAAATGTGTCATTTTAGCCTTGTTTATCTATCAATGTTTATACATTCTCATGTGATTGGTAATAAAATGTGAATTTATACTAACCAACATGATTAGCATTGTTTTGCAGGTAAAATGTAATTTTGGGAAGCTAAAATGCATGTTGGAATAGATCGGGGTTGGACTCGGATGTGAGCAACAGACAAGGCATTGGAAGGCACAAAATAAAGAGGCTCCACGATGGAGACATGTCACGCTGCCATCGCAGAGGCCTTCTACCTGGATAGGGAATTTTTGCCCAATTTCTAGTGAGGGTTCGCGTTGGGTCCGGTGCACGGTGGCCTAGTTCCGCGTTGCACGCCGTGCCACGTTGGGCCTTATTACCTGGACCCCTAACTTCTAGTGAGGGTCCGCATCAGTGGCGTGTCACAAGGGCAGTGCTCCGCGATGCACTCCGTGACACGTTGCTTGTTATTCCGGGAAAAATTCCCACCAGTATAAATAGAACACTTAGGTTCATTTTTGAATATTCTGATGCTTGTATGTTTAACACTCATTTAACGATGTTTAATCCACAAATGAGTGGCTAATTCCTCTTCTTGCTGAGGTTAAAAACAATTATATTGAAATGTGATTATTGATTCTTTGGTTTTTCATCTTTTCTTCCATGGTTGTTCTATTGATTCTTGTTCTTACTGCAGTAATGTGTGGCCTATGTTAATGTATATTTAAAAAGTCTGGTTTCACTTGAGAGAGCAAGAAATTGGAAAGTTGTGAATTAATAGGATATGATCTTTTCTTAGTTTGGGAAGATTGAGAATTGATTTACCTTCAGGTTAGAAATATACCTGAAAGTCGTATTAGTCAATTTAGGAACCGGGTTTGTATGGCTAGAACATGAATTTCGTTTAATCACAAAAATGTAGGTGGGGGGTTCATGATTCTTAAGTTGGGTTAAATACGAGAGTTTTAATCCATTGACATTAGTTCTTGACTAGCAACCGGAGGAAAGGTTAACCAAATTATAACGATAATTAATTTCTTTACATGTTCAATTAACCTCAGTATGCTCACATTCATAGTTCAGACTCACATTAGATAATCGTTTTAGACTTACCATAAACATTAGAACCCAAAATATCTAACTCTTGGTTACACTGTTGTCTTCATTATTAGAATTAAAATATAGTACACTTGAGCAGATTGTTACCTTATCCCAGTCCCTTTGGGATCGATACTTGGCTTACTTAAGCCACTTTACTACTTGTTCGACCACGTGCACTTGCGTGTAGTTTTATACCTAAGAAACGACCGAATAGACCTCACTGCCTCACGTCTGAAGTACTATACTAGGCTTGACCATGAGTCACCTAACGAGTCGTTGCGACTGATGAAGGCTCGTGGTTTCACTCATTAGGTGCACTGCATAACAACAGACTAGGGCTGACAACGGGGGACATGAAGAGTCATTGGAGGTGACCACGACTCGTGGTCACCATCCATCAAGTACAATACTTCCCACTTCACACTTCCAATTCCTCATTCCCACGACTGACCTAACGAGTCGTTCGGTATCACAACGACTCATCAGGTGGGTCATCCTAAGACATTTTCTGTAGATTTTCTAGATTTCTGATTTAAGTCCTGGATTTAGATTTTGAGTTTTCGGGGCATTACAATATTTCCACCTTGTGAATATTCATCCTCAAATGTTAAAAAACACATAGGAAAGTAAAGAATAACAATCAAAATCTCCAAATACTACTCATTTAACTCTAGAAATGTCCAAATGACTACCTCTATTTCAAAATACATAACTGAACTGAATTTACTTTTCATACACACATCCAAAGTCACAAATCAAACTTACACACATTAATTAAATTCAACAACTAGATAAGGTCCTAAGGTAAAGCTAACATTTCAGGCTATAAAAGAGTTCGTAGAGAACAAATGCGGGTATTTGGCCATCATATATGTTATGGCATCCCACGTATCTCCCTCAACCTGCTGATTCCTCCATAAGACTTTGAATGATGCTATTTCCTTGTTCCTCATCTTATGAACCTAATGGTCAAAGATGATACTGGTACTTCCTATTATGAGAGACTATCTTTTAGTCCTACACTTTCCAATGGCACAACTAAGGTTGGATCTCCGATGCACTTCTTCAAAATTGAAACATAGAAAACTTGATGTACAGCTGCTAGTTCTGAAGGTAATTCTAGCTCATAGGCTATATTGTCGATATGCCTCAAAATTCTATAAGGTCCTACATATCTCGGGCTGAGTTTTCGCTTCTTGCAAAACCTCATTACCCCTTTCATGGGTAAAATTTTCAGGTACACCCAGTCATCAACTGCAAACTCCAACTCTCTTCTTTACACATCACATAAGATTTATGATGGCTCTGAGTTGTTTTCAACCTTTGTCGGATGAGCTAAACTTTCTACATTGCCATATGAACTGAGTTTGGCCCTATCAAGGTAGCAACTATTATTGTATGCAAACTCGATAAGAGGCACATGGTCATCCCAGTTACTCTTGAAATCAATCACGCACTCTCTTAGCATATCTTCTAGGGTCTGAATAGTCCGCTCAGCTTGCCCATCGGTGTGCAGGTGGAAAGTTGTGCTGAGCTTGACCTGAGTGCCTAGTCCCTTTTGAAAGGACTTCAAAAAGTGTTAGGTAAACTACGTTACCCTGTCTTAAATGATATCCTAGGGGACCCCATGGAGTTTGACTAACTCTCGAATGTAAAGTTTGGCATAGTCCTCAGCTAAGTCTGTGGTTTTGACTGGGAGGAAGTGAGCTGACTTAGTCATCCGATCTACTACCACCCAGATTGAGTCATGCTACCGACGAGTCCGGGGTAGACCTGTAATGAAGTTCATATTTACTTCTTCCCACTTCCATATGGGTATATTGATATCTTGATTCATACCTCCTGGTCTTTGATGTTCCACCTTAACTTGCTGGGAGTTCAGGCACATGGCTACATATTCTACAATGTCTCTTTTCATGCCGTTCCACCAGTAAATATCCTACAAGTTGCGTTACATTTTAGTACAACCAGGGTGAATGGAGTATCTCCAGCTGTGTGCCTCAGCCAGTATCTATTGTCTCAACTCATCAACATTCGGTACACACAACCTGCCCTAGTAGCGAAGCACACCATCTCCCCCTTGGGAGAAAGCCTCAACCTCCTTTCTGAGAACTACCTCTTTATGTTTAAGTAGAACTGGATCTTTATCTTGTCTGGACTTAACTTCAACTACCAAGGATGTATCTGACCCACCATGCACTACCATACCACCTTCGACCGAATCCACCAACTGCACCCCTAATCGGGCTAGTCTATGAACATCCCTTGCTAACTCCTTTTTGTCTTCCTCAATATGAGTCACACTCCCCATAGACCGTCTGCTTAGGGCGTCAGCCACCATATTGGCTTTTTCCGAGTGACACAGTACACTCATGTCGTAGTCTTTTAGCAACTCCAACCACCGTCTCTGATGCAAGTTTAGGTCCTTCTAACTGAACACATACTAAAGGCTCTTGTGATATGTGAACACATCCACATGAGCTCCATAAAGGTAATGTATCCATATTTTTAAAGATAATACCACCGCTACCAACTCCAAGTCATGAGTTGGATAATTCTTCCCATGAACTTTGAGCTGTCTGGAGGCATAGGCTATCTCTTTGCCCCGCTGCATCAGAATGCCACCGCGTCCAACTCTGGAAGCATCACAATAAACAACCAACCCATTTGATCCTTCTGGCAAGGTTAACAATGAAGCGGTAGTGAGTCGAGTCTTCAACTCCTAAAAACTTTTCTCATACTCATTCGACCGCTGAAATTTCACTTTCTTCTGAGTTAGCTTAGTCAGAGAAGTGCTATAAAGAAGAAACCTTCCACAAATCGTCAGTAGTAACCTGCCAAGCCCAGGAAACTCCTGATTTTAGTAGGAGAGGTAGGTATGGACCAATTCTTTACGACTACTATCTTGTGAGGATCTACTTATATTCCTTCACCTGAGACCACATGACCTAAGAAGGTCACAAACTTTAACTAGAATTTGCACTTGCTAAACTTGGCGAATAACTGACGGTCCCTAAGTGTCTGCAATGCTATTCTTAGGTGATTTTTGCATGCTCTTCCTTATTTCTAGAGTATACTAGAATGTCGTCGATAAATAATATGATGAACATATCCAGTTACTGCTTGAAGACCCTATTCATCAAATCCCATGAAGACTGTTGGGGAATTTGTTAGCCCTAAGGACATCAACACAAACTCATAGTGACCATACCAAGTTCTAAATGTTGTTTTCGATATGTCACACTCCCTGACCCTTAACTGATGGTACCCTGACCTGAGGATGATTTTTGAGAAGCAACTGGCTCCGTGAAGTTGGTCAAACAGATCATCAATTCTGGGTAAGGGATACTTGTTCTTGACTATGTCTTTGTTTAGCTGACGATAATCTATGCACATTCTGAGGGTACTGTCTTTCTTATGCACGAATAGCACTAGAGCACCCTAGGGAGATATGATGGGTCTGATAAAACCCCTGTCAAGAAGATCTTTTAGCTGCTCCTTCAACTCCTTAAGCTCAGTTGGAGTCATTCTGTAAGTAGGGATGGAGATGGGCTGAGTATTTGGAAGGAAATCTATCCCGAAATCTATTTCTTATTTAGGGGGAACTCCGAGAAGATTCTCAGGAAAAAACATCTAGGAACTCGCTGACCACGGGGACTGACTAAATAGTTGGGGTCTCAAAATTGTAATCCTTGATTCGAACTAGATTATTAATACATCCCTTGGTGATGAGTTTCTAGGATTTAAGGTAGGAAATAAACCTACCCTTAGGTGCTGAACTGCTACCCATCCATTCTAACATTGGCTCGTTGGAAACAAAAACTTGACAGCTCTAGTTCTGCAATCGACTGAGGCATAGCAGGAGTGTAACCAATCCATGCCGAGAATAAGGTCAAAGTCAACCATGTCTAACGCTATGAGATCAACTAGAATAACTTTACTCAAGACTGAGACTGGGCGATTTCTATACACCCGGCTGGCACTAACTGACTCGACAACTTGGGTGGAGACTAAAAGTGGTTCTGAGAGGACCTCTGGACTGATATTGAACTGGACTACTATATAAGGAGTCACGAACGAAGGAGTGGCTCCTAGATCTAAGAGGGAATACACGTCTAGATGGAAGAGATATAACATACCAGTAACTACGTCAGGTGAACTTTCCTAATCCTAATGGGAAGATAGAGCATATAAGCGATTTTGGCGCTGACCAGCATCTGTACCTGATGTGTTGGCCTGTTGAGCTGGTCATCCTACTAGAGCTGATGATGTGGTTGATTATGATCTCCCTTACCTTGTTGACGGGCACTCCTTAAGATGGTGTCCCAACGGTCCACACCCAAAACAACCCTCTCATCCCTTAAGGCATTCTCCCGGGTGATTCCTACCATACTTGGGATAAACTATACACTTGTTCCCGGTACTGTGAGCCTTAGACTGAGTGACAGATGACCCACCCCTCCGATCCTGGCGGGACCAAAAGGTTGGGGAGTTGGTTGAACTGGGTGTTGGGGCTCTCTACTACTGTTTCTGCTGCGGTGGGCGGCTACTACCGCTAGATCTCTGATGGCCGAAATCTGATTGGCCAGTCCTTGCCCATTTATTCTTTCGCTCCATATCCTTTAGCTTTTCAGCCTCAATCTGCTGGGCATAAACAATCAAGCTAGAAAGGTCCATGTCCTTAATCAGCATCGCAGTCTTGCACTCCTTGTAGACCAGATTTGACACTCTATTTACAAGCTTCAGCATGCGAGCCCTTGGCTCTTCTACCATCTCTGGAGCATACTTGGACAACCAAGTAAACTCTAGAGCATACTCCTCCACCATTCTGTTTCCCTGTATCAAGTTCGTTAACTCTACCATCTTTGCCTCCCTCAGTTCCCGAGGCAAAAAATCTACCAAGAAAGCTGTGTGGAATTCTTCCCACTCCACTGGTCCTGCTCTGGTTGGCCGCCCCTCCTTCCACTGGTCATGCCAGACCTAAGCTACCCCTTTGAGCTGGTAGGCAGCCAGATCAGCACTCTTTGAGGAGCTAACACCCATAATGCGGGTGATCTTCTTGACCTTATCCACGAACTCCTACGGTTCCTACTTTGGATCCCTTAAAGGATGGAGGGTTCATACGGGTGAAGTCTCGTACCCTCGCAGCTGCTGCGGACCCGTTGATGTTCATCAGTACCACTTGCTGGTTCACCTGGTCGGTCACTAGATGGGCTAGCAGTTGGATGGCCACCCTAAATTCAGCGGTATACATGAAATCATCATGGGGAGATGTTGGGGCTGATAGGGCAGTTCTATCGACAATATCAGCCCTTCTTCCATTACGGTGTATTGGAGGCATGGTTCACTGAAATGAAACAGAGCACGAATTTGAAGGGCATTTCTAGAATTGAACATCAACGCATGATAAAGAGTATGAACAAAATGGAATTTTCCTAATAACATCTTATAGCCTCCTCGTCATAACTGTGGCGCGCTTCACACCTATGAAAAGGACTCCACTCGATGAGGCTTTCAGACTTTCTAAGGATACCCTAAACCTAGTGCTCTCATACAAAGTTTTTCACGCCCTGAGCCTACACCCTGGATGCAACACGGTACTTGAAGTCACAAGTGACCCCAAGTCAACCACTGGTCTATCATACATCGGTATTCTAAGTAATCATGCACATCGTAAATTTGAAATAATAGAAAATAGCTTTTATAAGAATTAAAAATTGAATATAGAAATTTAAAATATTTGAGAATCTGAAATCAAGTCCGGTCTGAAAGCCATCTAACTGAGGAGTGGCTGGGACAAGCCCCCAGCTAACTCTAAGTCTAACTAAAAATAATAACTCAACCAAAAGAAACTAAAGCAAGGCCCTCAAATGATGAGGACTCACACTTCGGCTGAAGTGGAGGAGGATCTAAATCTCAACGGCTAACGATGCTGAGTCTGGGAACCTGCAGCTATATCATGAAATGATACAGCATAAAAGTATGTGTCAGTACTTTGAATGTATTGAGTAAGTGGGAGAAAACATATTTGAATATAAAGTCTGAACGGAAATGACACCCAATGACCAACAGGTAAGCTGAACTGAGCTATTGAAGTAAACTGAAATGGTCAAGATGACCTTTTCTGATGGTTAAAGGCATGCCCTAAGTCTGAAATACTGAGTCTGATAGACCACACTAAACTGACAATAACTGAGACTAAACTAAACTGACTAGTGGGAGAGTCTCTAACTGACATATAACCACATGATCTAAACATGGAGTCCGATGTATGCACCCCACCAGTAGGACCCAATATACCTTTCCAGGGTATAAAGGCATGAACTAGGTGATCTCAAAAGTATGGGGCCAATCAGGCCAAGTAATACTGTAACCTACGCTAGTAACGTAGTTTTGGGAACCTGGGTGCGCTTGAACCCTGGCCCTCTCGGTGCTAAGTTCTACTCCCACTGGAAAACCCAAACTGAACTACTAGGCTGATAGCTCAAAATTGGAGTCCAAAACTAGTCAAGGAAATATAACTGAAAGTACCCTGGAGTCTTATTGGACCAGATTCTGAAACTGGGTTCTAGACAGGTCAGAGCTGCTTATCTAGAAGTGTCGTAACTTTCTAAGAACAATTTGTAAACTTAATTGGGGTCCTGGGGCTGGTTAGAGCTATATATATAAAATTTCATGAATGCCTAATGGACCAATAAACTGGATTTTGAGTCTGATTCTGATAATCAAGAGGCACCACTGACACCTTGGAATAAGACTGAACTCAAACTAATTAGTTGACAATATTTTTATGAATAATTCTGAAGAGATTCTACATTCTAACTGGACTGAACTACTAGCAGCTAATTGAGAACTTAACTCATTTCAACAACACGGGGATTTCATAATATGATGAAATTTCAAGAATTTAAAGGTGTTTCATCTAACAAGGGTAAAATCATTCTCCGCAATGGAATAATTGCTCCCATATATATAATAAGAATTTCTAGGATATTCAGCCCAAAACATACTTTGCAAAATAGACATAATTAGTACGCAATAATCTCTACTAAAAAATTTAGGGCTATAAATTATCTTGGCAATAGCAACAACTATTTACTTATGGATTGATGAAAATCATATGAGTAATAAACATGGATAATAACCCAATGGAAATTAATGAGAGTCAACATGAAAATCTCTGCATATTCGAAAATCTCAGGGCTAAGCTGATAGGGAAATCATGGGAGGATATTAGGGGACACAAGGGAAGGACAATTCCCTTATTGAATTTCCACATACCTTACTAAAATTCTCTTGAAGAAGAGGACCTGGATTGCTGCAATGGCTGACAACCCTAAGCTTGCTTGAGAGTTTCTTGAAAGAACTTTTGATAAGTGTCCTGAGAATAAAAGTGAGAATGAGGGGAGGAACCGTCCATACCCTCTAATAAGTCTGATTTTACGTCAAAACGACGTGGTTTTGACGCTTAGGAGAATAGGAAATTACTATATAGCCCTTAGAAAATCACTGGGAAAAACTACCAGGTGACCCTAACGGGTGACATAATGAGTCGTGGTGACTGACCATGACTCCTGGTGACTAACCCCGACTCGTGGTCACACCCATTTAGTACACTGTCCGAATTCTCCTGTAGGTCACCACGAGGGACCTAACGAGTCGTGGTCACAGACCACGACTTGTGGTCACCAGTCGTGGACCTCACTGCCTCACTTCTGAAGTACTATACTAGGCTTGATCACGAGTCACCTAACGAGTCATTGCCACTGATGACGACTCGTGGTGACACTCGTTAGCGCACTACCTAACAACTGACTAGGGATAAAAATAGGGGACATGACGAATCATTGCAGGTGACCACGACTCGTGGTCACCATCCGTCAAGTACACCGCATCCCACTTCACATTTCCAATTTCTAATTCGCATGACCGACCTAACGATTCGTTAGGTTTCACAATGACTCATCAGGTGGGTCGTCCTAAGGCATTTTATGCAAATTTTTTTGATTTTTTATTTAAGTCCTAGATTTAGATTTTGAGTTTCCGGGGAATTACAACAGTTGAAAATGAGGTGCAAGAAAAAATAGCATTTTGTTGCACTGATAGGCTCAATGCATAGGCCTTGTTCTACACAGACATGCACGACGCGCAGGTCTTGTACTGCATGGATAGGCGCTACATGCAATCAATCCCCCATAGGGATTGGTGCGATACGAAGGGCATTCTTAGGAAAATCGTTTCAGTCCAAGTCGGGTTAACCCAACCGAAGGGATGATTTAAAGTGCAAAATCCTAAAAGTTTTCTCACTTTTCGACATACCCCCTATTGCACACCCCTGATCTATCAATTTTCTCTCTAAAACTTCAATTTCTTCTGAAATCATCCAAATTTCTTCACCCAAACCGTAAAACAAACTTCATATTTCTCTAGATTTCATTAAAAATGGCTCCAAAATCTAGAAAAGGGAAAGGTGTGGCTTCTTCAAGCCAAGGTACAAAAAGGTCATGAATGAGTCAAGTAACACAAAATGAGGATGCTAGCATGCCACAACAACCACCACAACAATATGGACTCCATTGGGTTATGGAGCATGAAGGTAAAAAGTGGTTGAAAGAGCATAAAGAATCAAACATTTTTGTAAATTATATGTTGATAGAACTAGCTTAGCATTCAAATTTCCTCACATAATTGATAGAATGCATACTCTTGGGTTGGATTTTGTGTTTAATGATTTGGGGGAGTGTAATTTAAATACGCTAAAGGAATCTTTGGCAAATTAAAAGACTAAAGAAAGGACTAAGTCAAACTTAGTGGACAAATTGTGAATTTTACGCTTGCTGTGTTGAAAATATTCCTCGATACTCCTAATATTGACCTACAACCAATGAAAGATCTTCTCTTGAGACCTCCTTATGGAAGATACAACATACTCTTAGTGGCCTAAATTCAGTAGCAAGGTGGGCACGACACCAGTAGTACGGGTATCACATGTTTTTTCCTTATGCATATATGAGCAGAGAAGCTAGAATGTGGTTAAAAATTATTTTCATTTGTTTAGTGCTTGGAAAGCATGGGACGCATATGAATAGGGAGGGAATTTGTCTTGTGTTTTCTTTAATGATTGGGAGGCTGATAAATATTGGGGTGATTATTAGGGATGTCTTGAGGAGAGTAAGGGTGAAGAAGGGACAGAGATTTAGTTTTGGGGGACTTTTGACCTGATTTATGTGAGAGCAACAGATTGAGAAGGAGGTAGTCTGTTATAGACAACAGTATGGCCCAAAGGGGCAATACGTGACAAAGACAAAGGAGCCCAAGGGTATACATGGTCCTGTGATGTCTATCAGTGAGCACACTGCCCACATTAATAATGTTTATGCTCTCTTGTATAGTATGTAAATGCTTCAGCTGAGGATAAATAGAGTGAAAGATGAGCAGCTACAACAGTTGAATATAGACTACCCTTTGAGTGAGCAATTTAGAGCTCTCTGTAGAGTTGGGCTAGGTTTAGAAGAGTCCTTTTATGATGATGATTTAGAGTCGACTCCAATTTAGAGTCGAATGGTGATGATGAAGATAACTCAGAGATGGTGGAGGCTGCTTATGCCCTCACAGACGATGAGGATTAGGCCCAATGAATTCTTCTATCACTCTTTTACTTGTGCATTATTATTTTACCATTGAGGACAGTATTATTTATTAAATGTGGGGTGGGAGAAGTAAATATTCTTGTGCCATGTATACCTTGATTGCTAATTTTTCATGGTGCACCTAGAATTGTTTTGTAATGCATGACTTATTCCTGCTAACTTGTAGTAGTTTTATGATTTTTTTTTGTATTTACTTGGGTTCCCTCACTTTTGGGTACTTTTACTGTCGAGAACTTATTAAAGGATCTAGATTTTTTTTTGAGTCATAGTCATGATGGATGTGTCGTGATTTTACGATGCTTTCGACGCTTAAAACCAAGAAATTATGCACGTTCTAGGTATGTTTATATGGGTATAAGGTATTTTGTGCTTAATGTGCAGGAAAACATGTTTGGAAGTGATTTTTGTCAAATTAATGTTAAAAAAACTGAAAGGTGACTTCCAGGCACTTAACGAGTAGTTGGCAAGAGGCACGACCAAGCGCTTAAGTTGTGGGGAAAAAGATGATGTTTTGAAGAAGTGGCACAGTGCACTTGATGAGTTGGAGGAACGACTCATTAAACTTAGTAACGAGTCATGAGGTCAACCATTATGTTTTAAGAGAAAAGTTCAACCAAGTGTCCAGTAAAGTCGACGACCGACATCACGAGTCGTCACCTGAAGGAACGACTCGTTGACAAGCTACTGGAACCATCCATGAAGTGCACTGGACTTCCTTATGAAGTATATCACGAGAGACTTAACAACTCATGCTAAGGCACAATGAGTCACTAGGTGACCTGTTGTCAGGCCTGGGTAAGTTGCTGAGGACGGTTATTTTAAAGAAAAGAAAGACTTGTCCGGAGGCTTAACGATCCGTCACCTAGCCCGTTGCCATTGCCGACCTGGTTTCTAGATTTATTTCGAAAAAGGATTTCTTTGTATTATAAATACCCAGTTTTACGTTTATTGTAGAAGGAGATTTTTATACGATTTCCTAGAAGGATTTTAGGCGACATTGAGAGAGAATCTTGAACGAATTTGTGAGGAATTTCTTGAGAGAATTTTCATACACTTGTTCTTGATTCAAGATGCAAAAGCAACATTGGAATTTTATACAATCTACTTGGTTTTTATTCTACAATACTTTATAAGTTGCAATTATGATTTCTTCTGTATTTTGTGATTGCAATAACACAAACATGAGTAGCTAAACCCATAAACTAGATTTATGGGAACTAAGATGAATTAACACACATAGGTAAAAATACCTAGTGATTCTTGAATGGGGTTTTATGCATGTATTATTTTTCCCTTCATTTTGATTGATTCTTGATGGTTGCAAACGTTAGGACTTGCCTTATTCTTACTTATAGGATCAAGGGGGTAAATAATTTGGAAAAAGGATTAATAACGAAGATTTAAGGCTACAAACCCTCATCCAATACCTTGAACATGTCTGCGGGATAGATAATTTGATATTAAGGGTAAGGGTCAACTAAAGAACACCCGTATACAGGCCAAGTTGCATGATGAAAATCATCTAGATAGGGGACCAACCATTTAGGTGAACCTAACTTACCAATATTTCATGTTAAAAACCGGAATAGATCACTAGTGTATAAGCGTTATGGTTATGAAATCTTGGGGAACATAATCCTAGTCTAGTCGTAAATTGAATACAAACCAAAGTTGATACACATATTCATTGATTTTACTGTTGTTATTATTCTATATTTTCCCCCCTTTGGAAATAAGTCAATCAATAGTAATAGTTATTCGCATTTGTAACAGCCCAGGTCGCCGCTTGTAGATATTTTCCGCTTTGTGCAGCTAGTCCCTCACGGCTTTAAAACGCGTCTACAAGGGAGAGGTATCCAAGCACTTATAAAGTACTCTTCGTTCTCCTCCCCAACCGATGTGGGATTTGCCTAAGTAAACCAGGTGTTACGTATTGCCGTCCCTGATTACCCCTCGTAGGGACTCAGCGTCCTCACTGAGGTTTGCCCCACCACCGGCCCGGCACCAGCTCTGATACCACTGTAACAGCCCAGGTCGCCGCTTGTAGATATTGTTCGCTTTGGGCAGCTAGTCCCTCACGGCTTTAAAACGCGTCTACAAGGGAGAGGTATCCAAGCACTTATAAAGTACTCTTCATTCTCCTCCCCAACCAATGTGGGATTTGCCTAAGTAAACCAGGCGTTAGGTATTGTCGTCCCTGATTACCCCTCGTAGGGACTCAGCGTCCTCGCTGAGGTTTGCCCCACCACCGGCCCGGCACCAGCTCTGATACCACTGTAACAGCCCAGGTCGCCGCTTGTAGATATTGTCCGCTTTGGGCAGCTAGTCCCTCACGGCTTTAAAACGCGTCTACAAGGGAGAGGTATCCAAGCACTTATAAAGTACTCTTCGTTCTCCTCCCCAACAGATGTGGGGTTTGCCTAAGTAAACCAGGCGTTACGTATCGCCGTCCCTAGCTTTATACACCTGTACCTAAGCCGGAACGGAGTTTAGACCGCGTTTCGTCGCGTAATTAGAAGGAAATTATATATTTTTGTCGTGGGTTTTCTATACTACTTGGTCCCCTGTTTCTTTGCTAGAAATTTGCTGCTCTTGATGAAGGGGTCGACCCTTTTATCAATCCAATTAATTTTTTTTTTTTGCTTTCTAAATCCCTTAACCAACATGACATTAGGCTATTTATTTATTTAAAATTTACGGGGTGTAACATCCTCCCCCCCTTAAGAAAATTCGTCCTCGAATGACATTCTGTCTAGAGGACTTTCTCAACTTACTCAACTTGTTTCTAGAAAAATTTTGGCAGAGTTTCCCCTGTAATATGGACTATCTCGAAATTCCTGAAAAGCAGAAAGGTTCAATACAGGTACTCTACACGATATAATAACATCCATGTTTAAAATTATCTCTAATCAACCGCCTGCTTTCATATATGAAGTATAAGCATTAATAAGGAAGAAATAGTTCTAACATACCTCCCGTTTGCCTATGCCTGGAATAAGTGGGGATATCTGGCTTTCATGTCCTCCTCAGCTTCCCAGGTCATTTCTTCTCGGTTCCTATTACGCCACAATACTTTGACCGACGCAATATCTTTAGTTCTCAATCTACGGATCTGTCTGTCTAAGATAGCTACTGGAACCTCTTCGTATGCTAACTCTTCAGTGGACGGAGGCCTGCGAGCAGAGTTTTCAAGAGTTGAAAGACCGATTGACCTCCACCCCAGTACTAGCATTGCCAGAGGGAACATATGGGTATGCGGTGTATTGCGACGCTTCAGGTTTGGGACTGGGTTGTGTGTTAATGCAACATGGTAAGGTGATTGCCTATGCTTCCAGACAGTTGAGGAAACACGAAAAGAACTATTCGACCCATGACCTGGAACTGGCCGCAGTGATCCACGCTCTGAAGATTTGGAGGCATTATCTGTATGGCGTCCATGTAGACATTTTTACAGATCATAAAAGTCTGCAATACATTTTCACACAGAGGGAGTTAAATCTGCGGCAGCGTCGCTGGTTAGAATTGTTGAAAGACTATGATGTAAATATTCTCTATCACCCAGGAAAATCTAATGTAGTAGCAGATGCCCTGAGCTGTAAGTCAATGGGGAGTTTGGCGTATTTACGGCCCGAGAAGCGGGAATTAGCCAAGGAAATTCATCAACTAGCTGGTTTAGCCGTTCGAGTAGTGGAGACAGATAATAACAGAGCGGTAATTCAGAATTCTGCCTAGTCATCACTAGTTACAGAGGTAAAAGAATGGCAGTACGAGGACCCTGACTTAGTCCAGTTCAGAGATAGAATTCAGAAAGGTAAAGAGTCAGATTTCCAAGTGTCTGAAAATGAAGTGCTACGTTGTAAGGGCCGTCTGTGTGTCCCGAGCGTACCAGGGCTTCGCCAGCAGATTATGCATGAGGTACATTACGCTCGTTATTCCCTCCATCCAGGAGCAACGAAAATGTACCACGATATCAGAGACATCTACTGGTGGCCAGGTATGAAATCTGAAATAGCTGAATTTGTATCTAGATGTCCTAACTGCCAGTAGGTGAAAGCAGAGCACCAGAAACCGGGCGGTCTGACGCAGGATATAACTGTGCCTATGTGGAAATGGGAAGCGATAAATATGGATTTTGTAATAGGATTACCCCGTACCAGACGCAGAAATGATTCTATTTGGGTAATAATTGACAGGCTGACAAAATCAGCTCATTTCCTGCCAGTGAAGGCTACCTTCTCGGCCGAGGATTATGCCGAGTTATACATCAGAGAAATAGTTATACTACATGAAGTGCCGGTATCCATTATTTCAGACAAGGGAGCACAATTCACAGCTAGATTTTGGCAGTCGTTCCAGAAGGGTCTGGGAACGCAGATCAATTTGAGCACAGCATTCCACCCTCAGACAGATGGACAGGCTGAGCGAACTATCCAAACGCTCGAAGATATGCTACGAGCGTGCGTACTAGATTTTGGGGGTAGCTGGGATGAACATCTATCGCTGATTGAGTTTTCCTACAATAACCGATACCCAGCGTACAGGAATGATTTTAGTATAATTTCCAGCAAGCATGCTAGTATATTAATTACGTATCATGCGATAATCAGAATAGTAGATAATCTGGCAATACGTATTACATCTGTTGAGATTGTATCCAGTAGTAGGTGGTACATTTTATGTTCTTGAGCTATATCCAGATATAATCAGATAGACAGATAAAGGCCAGGTAGCAGTTAGTCCAGCAATCAAGAATAGTGTAACACAGAATATAGTTCAGTTATTTAATACAAACTGGCCTTGAGATACAAGAAGAGAATATGGTTAGTGTTTTGCATTGAGCATGCTTGCTGTGTATGTGTTTTGTATGTTGAGACTTGTTGTGGCATGTGGGCACCCTTTAGCATCCCCACCACCCCTGAGTTATAGCTGTGTCGATACCAGATTCAGATACCGCCACCAGCTGGGCGATGCCGTCCGACTAAAGGACGATGATGGCCGACCACCATGATAATACGGTCCAGACCACCCTGCTTGCAGGGGTAGTTCAGTTTACTCTGCGCAGAGCTAGCACACCCTATTTACAGGGGCAGACCACTCTGTGTGCACACTTGTGCCCAGAGGCAGGAGTCTTCAGACTCAGACACAGTTTATTGTCAGAGGCCAAGGCCTGAGCTACGTACCCAAGGGGGCCGGTAGGAGGAGCTCACAGTTATCAGATGAGTGGAGTGACTTGTTTTTGGTTGGTTTAGACCCGGGTAGGGGTAAATAGATTGCTTGCTTGGTTGGCACCTTCCGGCTTATGGGGGTTGGTCAGGTATTGTGTGTATTATTATATATATTGATATGTGCTAATAGATACTGATAGACAGAAGGACGACACGTCTTCAGGTACGCTCAGTTAGTTACAGAATGTATAAACTCTCCCCAGTTATCCTCAGCTAGATAGACTCAGCTACTTCTTGCTTAAATGTCATGTTATTGTGCTATTCGTTTCAGTTGCATATTTCAGTTTGCTTTACATGCTCAGTACCTGTGGTACTGACGCCCAGCGGGGCGCTGTATTGCTTGCCTACAGGTACTCACGGACGAGAAGCCGAATCCTCGTGATTCCAGCCAGCCAGTGAGTCATCAGCGCCTGTCATCCAGAGTCTGATTCCCAGAGGTGTAGCTCCTTTTCTTTTGTTGTGCAGTATGGGTAGGTCGGGGCCCTGTCCCGATCATTTCTATTAAGTTCTTACAGTATTCGTAGGGGCTTGCAGTCTGTATATATTCCCTGTGGTTAGTTGAGCCGGTCGTGTGAGGCCGTGCGGTCTGCTGTAGCTGCTTAGTATTTCAGTTATGTTGGCCGTGTGGGGCCTTAGTTTGACAGTAGTGGTGACCTTGCCGGTCACGTAGTTTTACAGCAGTCTTGTGTTCAGTTACAGATAACTAGACAACATGGTGGCCTTGTCGGCCCGCATAGGTTCCTTGTTATGAATCTGTTTCTAGTTAGCTGTTGTTACAGGTACAGATGGCTACAGGCTAGTTGGCCGGAGGCTGTATTTACAGCCGTTATATAGCCGGTTTGTTTCTTGAAATAGAGCCAAGTCAGCCAAAGCACCAGATGTGCTCAGGCTGGACCATTTAGCAGTCTAGAGTCTAGAAGGCACCAGGTGCCTGTCACACCCCACAACACAAACTTAAAAGTTTGGACCATTTCTCGATTTGTGCGTGTCATCCTTGCGCAGGGGCCATGCTAATCTTCTCTGTATCGTTCCAATTTTATCGGATGTCCCCGAAGTATGACGGGCACCTGGTGCCTGCTAGACTCTAGACTACTAAATGGTCCAGCCTGAGCACATCTGGTGCTTTGGCTGGCTTTGGCTCTATTTCAAGAAACAAATCAGCTATATAACGGCTGTAAATACAGCCTCCGGCCAACTGGCCTGTAGCCATCTGTACCTGCAACAACAGCTAACCAGAAACGGACTTATAACAAGGAACCTATGCGGGCCGACAAGGCCACCATGCTGTCTAGTTATCTGTAACTCAACACAAGACTGCTGTAAAACTACGTGACCGGCAAGGTCACCACTACTGTCAAATTAAGGCCCCACACGGCCAACATAAACTGAAATACTAAACAGCTACAGCAGACCGCACGGCCTCACACGACCGGCTCAACTAACCACAGGGAATATATACAGACTGCAAGCCTCTACGAATACTGTAAGAAATTAATAGAAGTGATCAGGATAGGGCCCCGACCTACCCATACTACACAACAAAAGAAAAGGAGCTACACCTCTAGGAATCAGACTCTGGGTGACAGGAGCTGATGACTCACTGGCTGGCTGGAATCACGAGAATTCGGCTCCTCGTCCGTGAGTACCTGCAGGCAAGCGATGCAGGGCCCCGCTGGGCGTCAGTACCACAGGTACTGAGTATGCAAAGTAAACTTAAATATGCAACTGAAATAAATAGCAACATTAGCATGACGAATAAGCAGGAAGTAACTGAGTCTATCTAGCTGAGGATAACTGGGGAGAGTTTATATATTCTGTAACTAACTGAGCTTACCTGAAGACGTGTCGTCCTTCTGTCTATCAGTATCTACTGGCATATATCAATATACATATTAATACACACAATACCTGACCGACCCCCATAAGCCGGAAGGTGCCAACCAAGCAAGCAATCTATTTACCCCTACCCGGGTCTAAATCAACCAAAAAAACAAGTCACTTCACTCATCTGATAACTGTGAGCTCCTCCTACCGGCCCCCTATGGTACGTAACTCAGGCCTTGGCCTCTGACAATAAACTTTGTCTGAGTCCGAAGACTCCTACCTCTGGGCACAAGTGTTCACACAGAGTGGTCTGCCCCTGTGAACAGGATGTGCTAGCTCTGCGCAGAGTAAACTGAACTACCCCTGCAAGCAGGGTGGTCTGGACCGTATTATCATGGTGGTCGGCCATCATCGTCCTTTAGTCGGACGGCATCGCCCAGCTGGTGGCGGTATCTGAATCTGGTATCGACACAACTATAACCCAGGGGCGGTGGGGATGCTAAAGGGTGCCTACATGCCACAACAAGTCTCAACATACAAAACACATACACAGAAAGCATGCTTAAATGAAAAATACTAATCATATTCTCTTCTTGTATCTCAAGGCCAGTTTGTATTAAATAACTGATACTATATTCTGTTTTACACTATTTCTGATTGCTGGACTAACTGCTACCTGGCCTTTATCTGTCTATCTAATTATATCTGGATATAGCTCAATAACATAAATTGTACCATCTACTACTGGATACAATCTCAACAGATGTACTACGTATTGCCTGAATATCTACTATTCTGATTATCGCATGATACGTGATTAATATACTAGCATGCTCGCTGGAACTGTACTAAAATCGTTCCTGTACGCTAGGTATCGGTTAATAGCCTTTATTCTATTTACTTTCTAAGCTATACTTCCTGGCTTGCCGAAAGAATAACTTTATATACCTGGTTTCTGAGTAACCGACTGACCGATGTGATTTCCATTGGTACTTCTGTTGTTTCTCCCAACTACATTCATATACACGTCAATTAGAACTAAATACATTAATATTCGGGAGAAATTATCACTTTTGATATATATATTTATCCCAACTTCAATCTTTCGGAAAATGATCAAAAACTCGTTATTTACCGATGGTCCAGAAGGGATAAATGCTCACTGCAATGCTAGGAACACATTGGTACTAATTTAAAGTAATTCTATTTACTTTACCTCGGTAGCACGACGTTTCGTCGGCCAAATTTCATGAAACCAACTCCGTAGGATTGCTCTCTGCAGCTTTATACACCTGTACCTAAGCTGGAACGGAGTTTAGACCGCGTTTCGTCGCGTAATTGGAAGGAAATTATATATATTTGTCGTGGGTTTTCTTAGTACTTGTTCTCCCCTGTTTCTTGCTTGAAATATGTTGATATTTGATGAAGAGGCCGACCCTTTTTATTCATTTTTCATTTTTCATTTTTTTTTTTTTTGCTTTCTAAATCCCTTAACCAACATGACATTAGGCTATTTATTCATTTAAAATTTACGGGGTATAACATCCTCCCCCCGTTAATAACATTCATCCTCGAATGACATTCCGTCTAGAGGACTTCCTCAACTTACTCAACTTGTTTCTAAAAAAAAAAATTTTGGCAGAGTTTCTCCTGTATTATGGACTATCTCAAAATTCCTGAAAAGCAGAAAAGCCCAATACAGGTACTCTACACGATATAATAACATTCATGTATAAAACTGTCTATAATAAATCGCCTATTTTCATATATGAAGTATAAGCATTAATAAGGAAAAACAGTTCTAACATACCTCCCATTTGCCTATGCTTGGAATAAGTGGGGATATCTGGTTTTCATGTCCTCCTCGGCTTCCCAGGTCATTTCTTCTCGGTTCTTGTTACGCCACAATACTTTGACAGATGCAATATCTTTAGTTCTCAATCTACGGATCTGTCTGTCTAAGATAGCTGCTGGAACCTCCTCATATGCTAACTCTTCGGTGACCTGGACATCCTGAACTGGAACAACTGTGGAAGGGTCTCCTACGAACTTCCTCAACATAGATACATGGAATACTGGGTGAACAGATGCTAACTCCGGAGGCAAGTTCAATTCGTATGCAACTCGGCCTATTCTCTGCCGAATTTGATATGGCCCAATGAATCTCGGGCTAAGCTTGCCTTTCTTACCAAATCTCATCACCCCTTTCATTGGAGACACCTTCAGGTATACCCAGTCATTTACCGCAAATTCTAGATTTCTACGCCGCATATCTGCATACGACTTCTGGCGGCTCTGAGCAGTCAACAGGCTTTCTCTGATAAGCTTTACCTTCTCCTCTGACTGATGAATGATGTCTGGCCCAATCAACGCTGATTCTCCCACTTCAAACCAGCCCACCGGCGATCTACATTTTCGCCCGTATAATGCCTCAAAGGGCGCCATCTGGATAGCTGAATGATAACTGTTATTATAGGCAAATTAAATCAACGACAGATGTTCATCCCAGCTACCCCCAAAATCTAGTACACACGCTCGTAGCATATCTTCGAGCGTTTGGATAGTCCGCTCAGCCTGTCCATCTGTCTGAGGGTGGAATGCTGTGCTCAAATTAATCTGCGTTCCCAAACCCCTCTGGAACGACTGCCAGAATCTAGCTGTAAACTGTGCTCCCCTATCTGAGATAATGGATACCGGCACTCCATGTAGCCTAACTATTTCTCTGATATATAACTCAGCATAATCCTCGGCTGAGAAGGTAACTTTCACTGGCAGGAAATGAGCTGATTTTGTCAGCCTGTCAACTATTACCCAAATAGAATCATTTCTGCGTCTGGTACGGGGTAATCCTGTTACAAAATCCATATTTATTGCTTCCCATTTCCACATTGGCACAACTATATCCTGCGTCAAACCGCCCGGTTTCTAGTGCTCCGCTTTCACCTGCTGGCAGTTAGGACATCTAGATACAAATTCAGCTATTTCAGATTTCATACCTGGTCACCAGTAAATTTCTCTGATATCGTGGTACATTTTCGTTGCTCCTGGATGGAGGGAATAACGAGCGTAATGTACCTCATGCATGATCTGCTGACGAAGCCCTGGTACATTCGGGACACACAGACGGCCCTTACAACGTAGCACTTCATTTTCAATCACTTGGAAATCTGACTCCTTACCTTTTTGAATTCTATCTCTGAGATGGACTAAGTCAGGGTCCTCGTACTGCCGTTCTTTTAACTTTGTAACTAGTGATGATTCGGTAGAATTCTGAATTACCGCTCTGTTATTTTCTGTCTCCACTACTCGAACGGCTATACCAGCTAGTTGATGAATTTCCTTGGCTAATTCCCGCTTCTCGGGCCGCAAATATGCCAAACTCCCCATTGACTTACGGCTCAGGGCATCTGCTACTACATTAGCTTTTCCTGGGTGATAGAGAATATTTACATCATAGTCTTTCAACAATTCTAACCAGCGACGTTGCCGTAGATTTAACTCCCTTTGTGTGAAAATGTATTGCAAACTTTTATGATCTGTGAAAATGTCTACATGGACGCCATACAGATAATGCCTCCAAATTTTTAGAGTGTGGATCACTGCAGCCAGTTCCAGGTCATGGGTCGGATAGTTCTTTTCGTGTTTCCTCAACTGTCTGGAAGCATAAGCAATCACCTTACCATGTTGCATTAACACACAACCCAGTCCCAAACCTGAAGCGTCGCAATACACCGCATACCCATCTGTTCCCTCTGGCAATGCTAATACTGGGGCGCAGGTCAATCTGTCTTTCAATTCTTGAAAACTCTGCTCGCAGGCCTCCGTCCACTGAAATTTTGCTGCTTTCTGTGTTAGCTTTGTCAGAGGTGCTGCTATAGTGGAGAATCCTTCGACAAATCTCCGATAATATCCTGCTAAACCCAAGAAACTGCGAACCTCGGTCGGAGTGGTAGGTCTGGGCCATGTCTTGACCGCCTCTATTTTCTGTGTGTCTACCTGTATACCAGCATCCGACACGATGTGCCCCAAAAAGGCAACTGAGTTCAGCCAGAACTCACACTTAGAAAATTTGGCATACAACTGACGTTCTCTAAGGATCTGGAGTACTGTTCGTAAATGGTTCTGGTGATTTGTCTCTGAACGAGAATATACCAGAATACCATCGATAAATACTATCACGAACAGATCCAAGTACGATCTAAATGTGCTGTTCATCAGGTCCATAAACACTGCGGGAGCATTCGTCAGTTTAAAAGACATAACTAGAAATTCAAAGTGACCATACCTGGTCCTGAAAGCAGTCTTTGGAATATCCCTCTCCCGAACCCGGACCTGGTGGTATCCGGACCTCAGGTCTATCTTAGAAAAACATTTGGCCCCCTGCAACTGGTCAAACAAATCATCTATTCTCGGGAGCGGGTATTTGTTCTTCACTGTAACTTTGTTTAGTTATCGATAGTCCACACACATACGGAGTGAGCAATCTTTCTTTCTTACAAACAGAATTGGCGCACCCCACGGTGAAGTACTCGGCCTGATAAAACCTTTATCTAACAAATCTTTCAACTGCTCCTTTAATTCTCTGAGTTCTGCAGGAGCCATACGATAAGGAGGAATCGATATCGGCTGAGTACCTAGTAACAAGTCAATCGCAAAATCTATCTCCCTTTCGGGAGGGACACCAGGCAACTCATCCGGGAATACGTCAGGGAATTCATTGGCCACTGGAACAGACTGAAGAGTCGGAGGTTCCACCCGAACGTCCTGGACTCTAACTAGGTGGCAAATACATCCCTTTGCTATTAATTTTCTTGCCTTAAGGTAGGAAATAAACTTACCTTTCGGCGTAGGTGTACTCCCTTTCCACTCTCGCACTGATTCCCCCGGAAAGTGGAATCAGACTGTCTTGGTCCAGCATTCTAAGTCAGCGTAGCATGGCACTAACCAGTCCATACCCATAATGGCATCGAAGTCGACCATCTCGAGTTCTATTAAGTCTACTGTAGTCTGACGATCAGAAACCTCTACCGTACACCCTCGGTAAACTCTTTTAGCTGTAATCGAGTCACCGACCGGTGTAAGCACTGAAAAGGGCTGCTGAAGCAATTCTGGTTCGATACCCAACTTTCGGGCCATGGTGTGATATATGACAATGTAGACCCTGGATCAATCAATACATAAACAGGATATGAACAGATAATCAGTGTACCTGTGACCACGTCGGGAGATGCCTCTGAATCCTGCCTCCCCGGTAATGCATAGGTACGGCTGGGGCCTGCACCTGAGCCAGAGGCTCCTGGTCTACCTCGGCCCCTATTCCCTGAACCTGAGGGTCTGCGCCCTGCTGAGGCTGCTGGAACTCGTGGCCCTGCTAACGCTCTATCCAGATCATCCTGACTACCCTGTCCCCTGGCTGGACAATCTCTCATTAAATGTCCTTCCTGTCCACAGTAATAACACCCTGGGAAGCCCTGCCTGCAGGCTCCAGAATGTAGCCGGTGACATATAGGACAAGGGGTGGATGTAAATCTACTCTGTTCTACCCTCCGCTGCTGAGGTGAGGCTACTGTCCGTGAACTGCTACCGGACTCCGACTGACTCCGGCGCATAAACCTACCCCTCTGTTGCGGTACCGGTGGTAGAGATCTGGGTGGCCTATCTGAAAACCGTGGTCTCGGCCCCCTAGGAATTTCCCTCTGAATCTTAGCGGGTCTGCTCCTACGACGCTGCTTTGAAGTCGCCTGTCTATCACCCTGTTGTCGCTGCCTCAGGCCCTCAATTGTCTGTGCAAAGGCATGCACCCTGGATATGTCCATGTCCTCTCTCAAAGTAGCTGTCATGCACGTCTCTATGTATTCTGGATTCAGGCCCATAATAAAGCGGTGGACTCTGGACGACATGGTGTCCACGAATGCTGGAGCATAGCGGGCTAAGGAGTCGAATTGTAAGGAATATTCACCGACGCTCCTAGCCCCCTGCTCTAAATGTAAGAACTGGTCCATCCAGGCCTGTCTGACCTCCCGGGGTAGGTAGTGGTCCAGGAAGGCCTCTGAAAAGCTGGACCAAGTAGGAGGGGCTGCATCTCTTCCCCGAGACCTCTCCCAACTTTCGTACCACAAAACAACAATATCCCGTAACCGGAACACTGCTAACTCAACTGATTCTGCTGAGGTTACGTGCATGACTCTAAAGATCCTCTGCATCTGGTCCAAAAAGTCCTGAGGGTCCTCCGCTGAATCCGATCCAGTAAACTGAGGGGGTCCCAACGCTAAGAATTCTCTGACCCTGGAACTACCTTGCCCCTCTGGGGATTCTGCTGCTGTAGGTGGTGCTGGCTGACGCTGAGCAACTAGCATCTGAGTCAACATAACCACCGCCCTACGCAGCTCCTGATCAGATGAAGTGGGTGGAGGAGCTGTGGAAGGCGGTGCTGCCTCAAATGGTATCTGGCGAGGCGGAGACTGCTGGGAGGGTCGAGATGACACCTCCGCATTGCTCTCAGACCGGGCGGAATCTGGCTATAACTGAGGCATCCTGCTGGTGCCTTCGCCCGCTGCTGTATCTAATCTCCTACCTGTAGCTGGGTTCCACTGGTCTGCCATAATATCTGTAAGCAAAGAGGGTGGTGAGTTTCAAAAGCCAACTTTATACTGTACCGTTCTATGGCACGACTGAGTAGGAAAGAAGAGTAACAACCCTAACATGCCTCGCAGCCTCCTGCCTATAGTATGCGGTGCACAACACATCCATAGACAAGACTCTACTTAGCACGGCTTGCAGACTCCCTGGGACACGAACTACTCTGATACCAAGTTTGTCACACCCCACCTTGGGGGGTATGACGGGCACCTGGTGCCTGCTAGACTCTAGACTACTAAATGGTCCAGCCTGAGCACATCTGGTGCTTTGGCTGGCTTTGTCTCTATTTCAAGAAACAAATCGGCTATATAACGGCTGTAAATACAGCCTCCGGCCAACTGGCCTGTAGCCATCTGTACCTGCAACAACAGCTAACCAGAAACGGACTTATAACAAGGAACCTATGCGGGCCGACAAGGCCACCATGCTGTCTAGTTATCTGTAACTCAACACAAGACTGCTGTAAAACTACATGACCGGTAAGGTCACCACTACTGTCAAATTAAGGCCCCACACGGCCAACATAAACTGAAATACTAAACAGCTACAGCAGACCGCACAGCCTCACACGACCAGCTCAACTAACCACAGGGAATATATACAGACTGCAAGCCTCTACGAATACTGTAAGAAATTAATAGAAGTGATCGGGACAGGGCCCCGACCTACCCATACTGCACAACAAAAGAAAAGGAGCTACACCTCTAGGAATCAGACTCCGGGTGACAGGAGCTGATGACTCACTGGCTGGCTGGAATCACGAGGGATCAGCTCCTCATCCGTGAGTACCTACAGGCAAGCGATGCAGCGCCCCGCTGGGATTCAGTACCACAGGTACTGAGTATGCAAAGTAAACTGAAATATGCAACTGAAATAAATAGCAACATTAGCATGACGAATAACCAGGAAGTAACTGAGTCTATCTAGCTGAGGATAACTGGGGAGAGTTTATACATTCTGTAACTAACTGAGCGTACCTGAAGACGTGTCGTCCTTCTGTCTATCAGTATCTACTGGCATATATCAATATACATAATAATACACACAATACCTGACCGACCCCCATAAGCCGGAAGGTGCCAACCAAGCAAGCAATCTATTTACCCCTACCCGGGTCTCAACCAACCAAAAAAATAAGTCAGTCCACTCATCTGATAACTGTGAGCTCCTCCTACCGGCCCCCTTGGGTACGTAACTCAGGCCTTGGCCTCTGACAATAAACTGTGTCTGAGTCCGAAGACTCCTGCCTCTGGGCACAGGTGTGCACACAGAGTGGTCTGCCCCTGTGAACAGGGTGTGCTAGCTCTGCGTAGAGTAAACTGAACTACCCCTGCAAGCAGGGTGGTCTGGACCGTATTATCATGGTGGTCGGCCATCATCGTCCTTTAGTCGGACGACATCGCCCAGCTGGTGGCGGTATCTGAATCTGGTATCGACACAGCTATAACCCAGGGGCGGTGGGGATGCTAAAGGGTGCCCACATGCCACAACAAGTCTCAACATACAAAACACATACACAGCAAGCATGCTTAAATGAAAAATACTAATCATATTCTCTTCTTGTATCTCAAGGCCAGTTTGTATTAAATAACTGATACTATATTCTGTTTTACACTATTTCTGATTGCTGGACTAACTGCTACCTGGCCTTTATCTATCTATCTAATTATATCTGGATATAGCTCAATAACATAAAATGTACCATCTACTACTGGATACAATCTCAACAGATGTACTACGTATTGCCTGAATATCTACTATTCTGATTATCGCATGATACGTGATTAATATACTAGCATGCTTGCTGGAACTGTACGAAAATCGTTCCTGTACACTGGGTATCGGTTAATAGCCTTTATTCTATTTACTTTCTAAGCTATACTTCCTGGCTTGCCGAAAGAATAACTTTACATACCTGGTTTCTGAGTACCCGACAGACCGATGTGATTTCCGTTGGTACTTCTGTTGTTTCTCCCAACTACATTCATATACACGTCAATTAGAACTAAATACATTAATATTCGGGAGAAATTATCACTTTTGATATATATATTTATCCCAACTTCAACCTTTCGGAAAATGATCAAAAACTCGTTATTTCTCGATGGTCCAGAAGGGATAAATGCTCACTGCAACGCTAGGAACACGTTGGTACTAATTTAAAGTAATTCTATTTACTTTACCTCGGTAGCACGACGTTTCATCGGCCAAATTTCACGAAACCAACTCCGTAGGATTGCTCTCTGCAGCTTTATACACCTGTACCTAAGCTAGAACGGAGTTTAGACCGCGTTTCGTCGCGTAATTGTAAGGAAATTATATATGTTTGTCGTGTGTTTTCTTAGTACTTGTTCTACCATGTTTCTTGCTGGAAATATGTTGATATTTGATGAAGAGGCCGACCCTTTTTATTCATTTTTCATTTTTAATTTTTATTTTTTTTTTGGTTTCTAAATCCCTTAACTAACATGACATTAGGCTATTTATTCATTTAAAATTTACGGGTTATAACAACATTAAGCTAAGTTCTTACCATATTCCCTGTTGGATCGACTTCAACATTTTTTGGGTTCTATATTTGACAATCGACTGCTTATATCTCAATTGTGAGGTGTAATTTGGTGGACATCAAATTTTGGCGCCGTTGCTGGGGAATACGGCTAAGGCTTTTGTTAATTGTGTTAACTTTACTATTGGTTCTTATTTCTTTGTTTTATTTTTCTTTTGTTGTTTTGGTTCCTTAACGGGTCTTAGGTTTGTGCATGCCCAATAGTATAAGTCAAGAAAATCCCTTGATACCAATTGATCACAAACTTGAGCTAACGTTGAGAAACCTGAGGAGAATGGCCAACACACATGAGAAAGAAACCCCGGACAAGGCCACAGCAAGGATGTTGGCTGAAGAGCAAGCTTGGGCTAGAGATCGTGAGTTAGCCAGAGTTGCTGAAGAGCAGCGTCTAGCTGCAGAAGCTGAACGAGCTAGACGAACCAGAGGTCTAGAGAACCAGTGACACCAATATTACAATGAGGAAGATGATGCGAAATAGATGAAGCTGGTGCCACTAGAGCGATAGTCCCTCCTCCTTTGCCTGCTGGGGCAAAGTTCGATATTACAAGTGCAATGATTCAACTACAAAATATGAAGGAAATATTTGCAGGTCATGCATCCAATGACTTCCATGCTCACTTAACAAATTTCGTGGCTATATGTAAGGCATACAAGCAGCCAGGGGTCAGCTTAGACGCAATCAGATTGAGGTTATTTCCATTCTCTCTTGGGAGTGAGGTGATGATATGGTTGGCTGAGCTGGCGAATGACTCCATCACTACTTAGGGGAGCTCAAGAGAGCTTTTCTTGAAAGGTTCTTCCCACCATCCAAGGCATTGCATCTAAAGGATGAAATATATAATTTCAGGCAGCTAAATTCTAAGGCACTCCATAAGACCTGGCTGCAGTTCCACAAAAAGCTCAAGAAGGTGCCAAACCTCAGGATTCCGGATGATACATTATTAGAGATCATTTATCGGTCCCTAAATGCCAACACAAAGGTGGTTGCTGATACCATCTTAGGAGAATCCTTTATGAGTCATACTTATGCAGAAGCTGCGGAGTTGTTGGACCGGATCACTAAAACCAACCGAGCTTGGCACACTAGAGAGTTAGAGGTTCCGGCTGGTTCTTATATGGTTGGTATGTCTGCCGAACAGTGGAGAAAAGATTAGGAGTGTGACCAAGACATTGCAGAGATAAAGACCACCATGGGGCTGCATGCCAAGCACTTGATGGGAATGGGAGCAGAAAAAGTGAACATTGTAGGTTCTCAGGGCAAGGCCCCGAGAAATGATGGTTGCGAGTCTAAGTCTGAAGAAGATGTCAATTATTTGAAAGATTAGAGGATGGGTTTTTGGACCAACACCCAAGGGTCTAACCAAGACTCTTGGCATCAAGGTCAAGGGAACAAAGGTCAGAACTTCTACAAAGATAATAATTTCAATCGGGGTCAATACCGGGAAAACGGGGACTGGAAGAAGCGAGAGGAGTTAAAAAATGATAGGGGTGGTCCGTATGTTCCTCCCTAAAACTGAGATCCAAAGTCAAGCGGTTCAAGGGTAGAAGATATGCTTTCCAAAGTGCTCAAGTAGATGGAGGCAATAGGCAACCACTTTAAAAAGCTCCGCGTTGATATTTTGGGCTTAAACCAAAAAGTGGAGTCACATGTTGTGGCAATCAGGAAAATTGAGCAGCAGATGAGTCAGATGTCTATTGTAGTGAATCAAAGGCAGAAAGGCACACTTCCCAGCAATACTGTTCAAAATCCGAAAAATGACGGTCACTACATGGCGGTCACTACTAGGCGCGGGATGGGCACAGTTGATCCACCGACGCCAGTTGTAATTAAAGAGTCAGAAATGCTCGAGTTGATAAATGATGATGATGGAGTGTAGGTTGACAACCCAACTTTGGTTGGGAACTCAGATGTGCAAATTGCTCCGAGTATTGCAAAGGAGCAAGGAGATGCTCATGGGAAGGAGAAGGACGTGCAAAATAAACTCACAACAATTCCTAGACCTCCTCCTCCTTAGCCCCAGCGCTTGAATAAAAAATCTAAAGATGGAAAATATCAAAATTTTATCTCTATGCTCAAGCAGTTGTCGATGAATATCCTATTGGTGGAGGCACTTGAGAAAATGCTCGGATATGCCAAATTTATGAAGGACCTCATCACTAGAAAAAGAACCGTATGTTTGAAATCAGCTGATAATCTACACCGCTGTGGTGCCATCACTACATGGGTCCTAGCATAGAAGAAGGAAGACCTAGGTGCGTTTACTATACCTTGCACCATTGGGGAGGTTGAATTTGCAAGGGCTCTTTGTGACTTGGGAGCTAGCATAAATTTGATGTCGCTAGCAGTATTTAAAAAGTTAGGCCTGGGAAACCCCACACCGACTATGATGCGGCTACTGATGGTTGACCGAACAGTTAAAAAGCCGATGGGGATTTTGTTTGATGTGCTAGTCAAAGTGGATAAGTTCATATTCCCAGCAGACTTCGCGATTCTGGACTACGAAGTTGATCCAGTGGTCCCCATTATTTTTGGGCGACCTTTCCTTGCAACAGGTAGGGGCCTAGCTGATATGGAAACAAGGAAGCTGAAATTTCGGTTAAACGAAGAAGAGGTTACCTTCAACATTAGCCGAACCATGAAACAGCCCAAGGAATTCAACATTCTTTCTGCATTGGAGGATGGAGAAGAGTCACTTGATGAATTCTGAGTAGTCAAGTGACTTGCATCATGCCGCAAAGTTAAATCAAGCGTTGCATGGGAGGCAACCCATGGAGGTGTTTTTGGTGAAGTTTGAGTAGCCAAAACACCCACATCGTGTCACGACGTTAAAACAAGCACTTCTTGGGAGGCAATCCAAATTGTAAATGTAATAAAAAGTTGGTGTTAACGTTTGTTGATGGGTGCAGGTTAATAAGATGGAAAATCTAAAGTTGGAACCAAAAATTGGAACTTTAGTTTTGGTGCAGAAAAATTACAGAATGAGTCGTTGTATGACTTGACTACTCATTTCTCAAGTCGTGAAGAAAACTATAGATAATAGGGGAGCAACAGGTGACTTCACGAGTCATTTCCTAGAGAACGAATCATTTAGTCCCCCGTCAGGTACACTGGATCTAAGACTCAATCAAAAGTAAAAGGGTGATGACAGTTCACTAAACGAATTGTTGGGAAACCAAACGAGTCTTCAAGTGACCCGTCCTGAAACTAGAACAGGCCAAGGACCACGACTCAGGGAACGACTCGTTGGGTAACACCACGAGTCATTAGGTCCTAGGTAAGTAAATTTAACCTGACCCATGACTGCAAATTTGGAAAAATTTTTAAAATTAAAATTAAAGAACCCAATTTCATTCAATACTCCCCGTTAAACTCACACTTTCAAAGATTCAAACTTCCCTCTTCTTTACCTCTTCTTCTTCACTCTAACCCATCGAGAAACACCATTGAGAAATCATCACTGCATTCACTCACGGAAGCACAATAAATTGATATTGCATTCCACCTATGATAGCTTAAAATTTTATGTAATCTTCCCCACACAAACACTTTGAATAATTTTTGCATTCCATCAAGAAATTGCGAAGACCCATGGATGAGTGAGCTTGAATGGTTCTTTGATTTACATTCTGTGCTTACGTGCCTTGTGATGTAGATAAACCCTAGGAAGTATAAAATATTGTTCGGTAATGTAGTCACCTAGGTAGATGTTTAATTGAAGTTGTGTTTTTGTGGAATTGAGAACTGGAAAGAAGAAAAAGATGAACAGGAACTCTTGAGCACGAGTCGCATCACGAGTCATTGGTTCACCAACCCTCATCTAATTAACTTGAGCTTTAACCAATGATAGTTAATTCAAGACCTATGGTGAGGAAAAAATATACACGCCTAAAGTCGGAGAGAGTTTAGGTGAAATTCATCTATGTAGATTGAGAGACGTTAGATGAACTAAACCGTCAGTCTTACAAAAAATTCAGCAGGATAGATCACTAATAAAATAAGCCTACTATTTTCTTAAATCATGGGGAAGACAATCCTAGTTTTGTCTCATTAATTTGATATACTACTTTATGAAATCATGGGGAACACAATCCTAGTTTGGACTCATTAATTTGATAATAACTTAATCACAGTTTAGAATTACTTTTTCTTTTATGTGCAACCCCTCTTCCGAAATATTGGCTATCAGCTGATTTACTCGTCATTAACATATTATTTCTTCCCTATTCCCTGTGGGATCGACCCCAATCTAGTTAGGTTACTATATTTGATAGCGACCATATTATACTTCATTATGAGGTGTAAATTGGGCATGATCAGATAGTTGGCTAGATTGATTAAGGACTTGCTAGCCTTTGTGGCCACTATTGTTGCGTGTGTTCTTTAACCGCTCCATGATGTTATCAGGAGTTTCCACGAGGCGTTGAGCTTCTCTCTAGGGAGGATGGATTCATGGTTGGTCCAGCTTGAGTATGGTATGAGTTTATCCAACATGTTAAGCCTCAGAGCCGATTTAGCTGAGACTAGAGTCGTAGTGCTAGATTTGTAGATGCGAAAGAGGAAGACTTAGGTGGTCCGGGCACCATTAATGGATTGGACATCGCTGATAGAAAGCCTGATGGAGTTTTTTCTACGTGCAATTTGTTTCACAACCTGAGCTGGGACCCCGAGCCGAGACATGGGACCTAGAACCACGAATGGCTCTAAGTCAACCTATGGCATGAACATGATAATTAAAGAACATACATCAAGCGAAATCTGATAACTGAAACATGAATAAGTGGAAGTCTGAATAACATAACTATCATAAACAAAGTCAACACTCGACAAAATTGAAAATTTAGATAATGTTTGATAAGCCTCTAAACTGCCCGATGAGCTAATGGGACAACATCCCCAACTAGCTCGATCTGAAATTGAATATAGCATAATTAAACGATAAACTGAATGTCCTCGAAAGATGAGGATTCACCAATAATGGGAACCAAACTAAACTGCAGGGAGCTGGACTAATGGTGGAACTGAGATTGATCATCCGGACCTATATCATAAAATGATACAGCACAGAGTATGCGTTCAGTATAACATGCTGAGCAAATATAAACTAAAATCATGCATATAAACATAAATCATAAAATCATGATAGTAAGGGCTGCATGTTGAAATCTGAATCTGAAACATGTATAGTCATAAGTTGAATATCATATTTGAATAGAATGACTCAAAGCTAAAAATAGAAATTCTATGACTTTCCATAGCTAAAATTATAAGTAAAATCTCATAAACTGATCATTAGGTCAAATATTCTATAAAACATAATATCATAAGTCATGAACATGCATAACTGAAATCGTGTGGAACAATGGGAGACTCGTCATATAACCGACACCACCATGATAAAGCTTACGTGATGCCCCAACTATTACACTCAAGTGGGTAGAGCCATCCAAAACATTGCCTGGAATAAGGATGATACCATGATATCGATATCAAGCTAAAGGCCCCTTGTGGGCAGGAAAAACTCTCAAGAGAGGTCCCAATATATATATGCACACACACCCCTATGTTAGGGCATAGTTCTGAGAACTGAGGTTTACTTGAATCCTAGCCTACTCGATGCTAGACACTACTCTCAAAAATATGCAAGGTGCTTCAATCATTTTTCAACAAAGCTGAAATCAAATTACATGCATAATCTGAAATCTGAACGTTTAGGAATCCTGGCTCCAAACATACCATAAGATGAAAGTGGGAGTATAGACTCCAAAACCATATAGTAAGCTTAATTTTATAGAACTAAGCTGAATCATGAAAACATGCTTAACCTATGTGGGCGTGCCCAAAATCATAAAATCATGCATACTTGAAATAGACTTCATAAGTCAAATCATAGATTCATACAAGGGTAATTTATAAATATTCATTCATGCTAGATATCTTATCATACTTGAAAGCATGAATCATAAACTTGAGTTTTCATGAAACTTGAATAATTGGGTATAATTTTATAAAGCTTGAAATCATGAATATAATCAAAATAGGTATAAAATCTGCCCATCATCTTAAAACATGCTTTCGAACATGAAGGGATAAACCATAGACATATCATAGAAAATTTCATTAAATTGGGTTAAAACCCTATAAAATTATAAACTTGATTTAGAACTTGAATTCACGAACTCAAGGAGAAATTTGGGCATGAAGTGGAAGTAAACTCTCATTCATAGCCCTACATACCTAGGTACTGAATCTCTACTTGACTTTGAAAGCCCAAGAGATTTGAGGAAGAATTGAGCGATCCAAGCTTGATCTTCAAAAGGAATTTCTAAACTTTGCATTCATGGGAGTTGAATGAATTAGAATAGGTTAAACTCCCTTCAAACACTCCTTTCAGGGATTAAAATGATGTAGTTTAGGGTTTAGGAGCTTAGTATTTATGAAAATATCCTTAATGATTCGTCTGGAAAAAGATAACAGTCAGTTCCAAAGAGGGATTGGAAGACTCGTTACGGGAGGTAACGGGTCATCCCTTGATCTGTTGCCACTGGCATCTACTCCTCATTCTTGGATCCTTTCCACCCAATGGCCGACCAAATGAGTCTTCATTGACACCATGACGCGTCAACATTGCTAACATGAAACCTTCTTCATCATTGGGCACTTAATGGGCATCCTAACAACTCGTGGGGTGACACAATGACTCGTCAAACCATCCATTTTCACCCTCTAGGATCACCAAAACTTTAATTCATGAATACACAGAACAGATCACACAACAACCTGTTAGGTCTCTTGATGGGTCACTAGATGACTCGTCCTGTGACCTGGTGCTAGTTTTCCTGATTTCTTCATTTCAACCTTCAGGTCCCTTGGGATCATTCATCCTCGAATGTAGGTTAAGCATATTAAAATGCTGAGGAAATAACCATAATCCCAAATACTGAACATCCGAAGCTAAAAACTGACGGAGTGACTGACTCCGGACTGATACACATGACTGAACTGAATTCATGAATCACATATACATGCTAAAACATGTAAGAAACTAAGAGACATGAACTTGATGTGAAACTGAATAGAGTATTAAGGAGGAAACTGATACCTCATGCTGAAACTAAGCCGTAAGGGAAAAGATGTGGGTATGTAGCCATCATTTCTGCTTTGGCCTCCCATGAAGCTCCCTTAACAAGTTGATTCCACCACAAAATGAAACTACTTCCTTATTCCTCAACATCCAAATCTGATGATCAAGGATCTCAATTGGAACCTCCTCATAGATGAGGCTATCTTTCACACCTATTCTCTCTATGGGGATAACTAAGGTCGGGTCACCAATGCACTTCTTCAATAGCGATACATGGAAACCTGGATGTATCGAGGCTAATTTCCCTGGTAGCTGTAACTCATATGACACTTTGCTGACTCACCTCAGAATCCTATAAGGTCCAACTTATTGGGGACTAAGCTTTCCTTTCTTTCCAATCCTTATCACTTCCTTCATGGGAGACACTGTCAAAAACACCTAATCATCAACTTCAGACTAAAGCTCTCTCCAGCTAACATCCACATCAGATTTCTGACGAGTCTAAGAGGTTTTTTAGCCTTCCCCTAATAAACTGAACTTTCTCCATGGCCTCATGAATGGAATCTAGACCTATCAACATAGCCTCATCTATATTGAACTAATCAATAAGTGAGCTACACCTCCTTTTATAGAGAGCCTCAAACGGAGCCATCTGAATGCCGGAGTAGCAACTGTTATTGTAAGAAAACTCAATGAAAGACAAATGATCACCCTAACTACCCTTGAAGTCAATCAAACACACTCTCAACATATCCTCAAAAGTTTGAATGGTCCGTTCAGCCTGACCATCTATCTGCAGGTGAAAAGCCATGCTAAGCTTGACCTGAGTATTAAGTCCCTTCTGGAATAATCTTCAAAACTGTGAAGTAAACTGAGTACCTGGATCTGGGATTATGGATACTCTAACTCCACGTAATAGAACTAACTCTCGAATATACAATCTAGCATAATCCTCAACTGAATTAGTAGTTTTGACCAATAGGAAATGTGCTGCTTTGATTAACTTGTCTACAACCACCCAAATAGAGTCATATTATTGGCGTGTACGAGGAAGCCCTTTGATGAAGTCCATATTGATTTCTTTCCACTTTCAAGTAAGAATACTAATATCTTGTAGCATACCACTAGGTCATTAATGCTCAACTTTCACTTGCTAACAATTTGGACACTTAGCCACAAACTCTGCTATGTACTTCTTCATTCTATTCCACCAATAGACCTCCCGTAGGTCTCGGTACATCTTGGTGGAACCTAGGTTGAAACACTCTGTGAATGAGCGCTGACGGGCTTAGTGAGAATATAAATTCCTCGAGCTAAATTTTTGTTCTTATCTTTCCTGGAAGTGAAATAGTAAGGAACTAAAGTTGCTCGAGAAGAGTTAGCCTCAAATATCAAGAGACAGAAGGTCGCTAGGGAGCCATGCGTGCACTAGTGCATAGTGTTGCATGGCACATAGGGCAACTCGGTGAACGGAGTTGCGCGGTGTGCAGGCAGTTGGGACAAGGAACGAAACGTTACGCCTCTACCTTGGTACAATAGGGGGCGCATCGTGGACCCCCCTGCCACTGCCTCCACTTATATATATATATATATATATATTTAAGTGTGGGAAGTCAGGTTCATTTTAAATATTTCCCAAAAAGAGAGCCACAGTTTTTACGACCTTTCCTCGAGATTTTCATCAACATAAAGGTAAATTATGCTATCAAATCTCGTCTAATTTCAAATTCTTCTTGGATAATGATTCTGGGCCTATGGAGAACGTATCTACGGAGTTGAATCTATGAAATTGCTTGGTTTGATTGAGCCTCAGTGGGTAAATGTTTGTGTAAATCATCTCTAGCTATGGATAGCACGTTTACAAGCGATACTAAGTATTTCTGCCCTTCCAATCTATAAGAATTCATAAGATTTCACTAAATTGAATTCGTTTTGACTTGTTGTTGGTGTGTTTCGCGAGCTATGGATGCTAGCCTAAATCTTGGATTATGGAAACCCTATTCCCTTGGAATATAAGTTAGATACGGATGGAATACGAGTTCTTAGTTGAAGCAAGATTTATTGAGCAGAATTCAGCAGTTAAGGTATGTTAAGGGTAACCACTTTCAGCAAGTTATTCTAATCGTATAGTTGATACGACTTATATCTTTGTAGTAGTTCATGATTATATGTGTTGTGGTTAGCTGCTAGGAGATGAATTAAGTTTGTAGCATAGTATCCCTCATCGGGAAGGACTATATTCAGTTTTGACTATAACTAGAAGCGACATAGAGTCTTCCTGCTGATTTATTTTCCGTCTAGAGGGACTAGTGATGTTTTTCTGCCTACCAGTCCTTAGAGGTTTGTGGTTAGCTGTTGAGAGTAATTTGTTATGTTGGGCAGCATAGGGTGCAGCTTGGCGATATAGCTTTCTGTTTGACGCTTATATATAGAGTAAAGCTCGCCTACAGGCCATTGGCATACCTTGATACCTACAGGAAAAGAATCTTGATAGAGTAGCCTTATCTTCTAATCAATGGTAGCAGTGTTGCCTAATGAATTGGGTGGTAGCTTGCTAGGTGAACTACCTACTGTCAGTGACTATATAGCTTCTTTTGACTTACAGTTGGTCATATCGGTCGCTCAGGAAACCACCGTAGTTGTCAGAAGTCTAATGGACTATGTAATATCCTATGTTGGAATCTTATCAACTGTTATACGTGGGGCTGATGCCTCTAGATATTAGAAAATATGCCCAAATACACATTTCCTAGAAGGGCTAAGTCTAAGTATATCTACCTAAGGGGCAACAAATTGCTCACAGGAGCTATATGCTAGCTGGACAGACCAGATTGACGCTTATGGGGCTAGAACCTAAGTATTACAATTTCACCTTCAGGATAATAATTGTTGTGGATTCTTACAAGGATATTGTGGCTGACTGCTTAGAATCATATCTAGTTATTAGAAGCCCTGTAGTCATTCTATGCGAGAGAACCTTATAGTTGGTCGCCTACGACCTTGCTATTCACTTACAACTCTTATTGTACTAGTATTACATTCAGATTATCGCCCACGTCACCCTGGACCTCACCTTTTTCTTTCTAAGCTAGATGATTTTATAATTGCTTTCAGGATTATCAGCTAGCTGTGGACACATAGAATATGCTTGTTGGCTGCTATTTAGAATGCTATAGGAGCAAGTAACAGTTGTGTTAGGCCTAAATGGCTATGTACACTTACTGATCAATGTATAGTATATAAGTTAGGCCTATTAGATGCTACAAAAGCTACTCAAGGAGCGAAGGATAATCATGAAGTGCCTACGGGGCTATACTGTGCTCACAGGGCCATATGAAGTCGCGAGCGACTATATTGAGGCCCGCAGAGCCATTTGATGTCTAGTTCCCTTACAAGATTCCCTTATACCTGAGTTGGCATCACTGAGTTACAGGAGCCTAGATGGCTCAGAAACAGTTACAGGAACCCAGATGGCTCAATTATAGTTACAGGAGCCTAGATGACTCAGATGCAGTTATAGGAGTCCAGATGGCCTAGATATAGTTACAGGAGCCAGATGACTCAGACATAGTTGCAGGATCTCAGAAGGCTTGGATACAATCTCAGGGGTCGAGTACGCCTTAGCTACAGCTTGCCTATAGGGCTATAGTGAAACGGATTGGAGTATATAGATTGCTTGCACTTTCCAGGGCTTATGGGCACCCAGGTAGGTTACTATGTGTTGCTTGCACCTTCCAAGCTTATGGAGGCCAGGTTAGGTTCTTGTCTGTTTATTTGCCTGCCAGATATAGTTTATGGTTGCGAGATCACACAGGTTAACTTATGGCCCTTATTGCTGATTACTTTCAGTCCCTTATTAGCTTTTACTTAGTTATTAATACTGCCTCGCTTATTTAGTATATATTGCGTTGGCACCCATGCATGGGGTGCTGCATACGTGCCTGCAGGTTTAGACAGATAGGTTTTGGTACCTCTTTAGTAGCTGTTCAAATCCAGCAGATTGGTCAGCTCCTTTTCTCTGGAGTTTCCATACGATTTGAGGTTTGCTTATCTTTTGATATACAATTTTGGGTAGGACGGGGCCTTGTCCTGACAAATATTTTGCTCTTAGAGTCTTGCAGACTACAGTTTGGTTAGACCCACATTGTTAGTCGTGTGGGGTTTAGTTATCTTATCCATTAGCAGCCTTGTCGGCTTATATATATATGTATTGTACGGCTGCTTCCTTTTGTTATGATTTAGACAGTATGGTGGTCTTATCGGCTCGCATAGGATGACATTATAGCAATTGTTGGGTCAGCTGATTTGAAGAAGGTGTTTATGTAGCGGCCTTGTCGGCCTAAGGCTGTGTTTTGAGCCAAGATATAGTTGTTTGTTTTCTTAATATGTACTACTGGTATGGACCAGAAGTGTATATGTCTAGCTAGGAAAACTCAGAGTCCTATGTAGCATTAGGTGCCAGTTATGCCTCCCAAGGTAGGGCGTAACATGGGTGGATACAATACTGAGAACCATGAGCCCCGCCCAACATTCACTCTCTCAATTCATCCATACCTAGAACATATAAACGACCATGATATCGAAGTACACCATCTCCCCTTTGGGAGAAAACCTCCACCTTTTATGTCTGGACCGTTTCCTTTAACTTAACAAAGATAGGATCCTCATCCTGCCTAACCTTAACCTTTGTCATCCATGAAGATTCTGAACCATTTTGAACAATGACACCACCATATCGAGTCAACAAGACAACCCCTAAACGAAAAAGCTGATGCACATTCTTTACCAACTCTTTTCCTTCCATCCTCAACGTGAGACATACTCTCCATGGACGTCCTACTGAGGGCATCTGCCACTACATTGGCTTTTCCCAGATGGTAAAGGACACTCATATCATAGTTCATGAGGAGCTCTAACCACCTCCATTGTTGCAAATTTAGGTTCTTCTGAGTAAACACCTATTGAAGGCTCTTGTGGTCTGTGACCACATCCACATGCACCCGATACAAGTAGTTCCTTTAAATCTTCAATGCAAACACCTTTGCTGCCAGCTCTAGGTGATGCGTTGGGCAATTCTTTTCATGCATCTTAAGTTGTATGGAGTAATAAACAATGACCTTTCCATGTTTTATCAACACACAACCAAGACCAATCCTAGAGGCATCACAATACATAATAAATCCATCCATGCCCTCTGGTATAGCCATATTGGGGCTGAAGTGAGTCGAGTCTTTAACTCTTAAAAACTTTTCTCATAGGCATCCGACCACTGAAATTTGACCTTCTTCTGGGTCAACTTAGTCAATGGTGCTACAATGGACGAGAATCCCTGAACAAACCTCCTGTTATAGCCAGCTAAACCCAAAAAGCTCTTGATGTCTGAAGGGTTAACTAGTCTAGGACAATTCTTCAATGTTCTATCTTTTGAGAGTCCACTTTTACACCTCGTTAGACACCACATTCCCAAAATGCGATGGAGTTTAACCAAAACTCACACTTGCTGAATTTAGCAAGCAACTGGCAGTCCTTGAGAGTCTATAGCACAATCCTCAAATGAGAAGCATATTCCTCCTCGCTCCAAGAGTATATGAGAATATCATCTATGAAGACAATCCTGAACATATCTAAATATGGCTTGAACAGCCTGTTCATCAAATCGATAAGAGCTGCAGGAGCATTTGTTAGTTCAAAAGACATAACTACGAACTCATAGTACCATACCGGTCCTTAAAGCTATCTTTGGAATGTCACTGTCTCTCACTCTAAGCTGATGATAGCCGGATCTAAGGTCTATCCTTGAGAAGCACTTAGCACCCTGAAGTTGGTTAACCAAGTCATCAATCCTGGGAACGGGATACTTGTTCTTGATTGTGACCTTGGTCAACTGTCGATAATCAATGCACATTCTAAGAGAACCATCCTTCTTTCAAAAAAAGAGAAGTAGTGCACCCACAGGGATTTACTTGGCCTGGTAAAACCCTTATCTGGAAGATCCTTCAACTGCTCTTTCAATTCCTTTATCTCAGGTAGGGACATTCTATAAAGAGGAATCGATATAGGCTACATATCAGGGAGAAGTTCAAAACCAAAGTCAATCTCTCGTTCACGAGGGACTCTTGGTAGATCATCTGGAAACACCTCTGGATACTCACACACTATAGGTACTGACTGAAGAGTCCGGGTCTCGAACATAACTTCCTTAAGCCACACTAGATTGTACACACAACCTTTAGAAATATTCTTCCTGTCCTTGAGATAGGAAACAAGGCAACCTACAGGCACAACTGAACTATCCTTCCATTCTATGACTGGCTCACCCGAAAATCTAAACTCTACTGTAAGGGTTCTATAATTTACAGGGTATAACATGCATGTAACAAATCCATAACGAATATAACATCAAAATCAGTCATGTCTAACTCTACTAGGTCAGTTAAGGTGACTATCTGAAGGAGTATGATAGGGTAATTTCTGTATACCCATTGAGTTATAACTGAGTCACCAACTGGACTAGAGACTGAGAAGGGTTTTGATAGTATTTTGGGACTGACTCCAAAACTAATAGCAATATAAGGAGTCACAAAATATAAGGTATCCCCTTTATCTAACAATGCATACACATCAAGTTGGAATACTTGTAACAAACCTATGACTACGTCTGGAACTGTCCGCCACCTATATTAGGTAACCCACCTGCTGAGATGGGTGAGCTGTTGGGGTTGCTGTTCTGGTGGCTGGAGCACTAGCTCCATCCTTTCCTTTTCTAGATAACATGCAATCTATAAACACATTTCCAAGCTTACCACACCTGAAACAACCATCTCTGCCAACTAAACACTCTTTCGGGTGTTTCATACTGTACTTCAGGCAAACTGGCCGCCTGGACTGGGTTGTTGGAGGGGTGGCCAGGGCATAACCTCTCTAGCTACTCTGCTTGGCTGATGAGCAGCCTATTAGTTTATGATCCGGGCTGTCCACACCAAAAGCAAACACCTGAACCCACCAAGCACCTCCCTGGGTGGTTCTTCCCACATCTTCTATATGCTTGGTATGTAATATCCCTTACTCTAGACTTGTTTGCCCGAGTTGGAGCCAAAGATTTCTACTAAAGCTGAGGGTGATTTCCACCATTTGACCCTTGTCGAGAAAACTCAAAGTTCCCCATCTTGGCCCTCTTGTTTCCATTTTCTCTCCTAGTGAACTTCCTAGTCGCTTTCGAACTATGAAAATTAGGCGGGCTCTTTCCCCTGAAGTCTCGAACCCTAGTAGTTGCTATCTCTCCAGTGGATTCCCGGATACGATTGCTAGCTAGTTAAGCTGAGTAGTCATGGCTCGTACCATCACTCTGACGGCAGCCCTGACCTCCACATCCCTAACCTACCCGAACATGAGGCTCGCTGGAGTTGGTGGAGCTGGCTGACCTCTATTGGTTCTTTAGAGAGACATACTTCTGCAAATGCGTATAACATGATTTAGGAGAATAAAAGAGTTGAAATTCATAGCATGAGATAGAATCATGAAAGAAGGAAAGTTTTTGCCACAACTTGAGAGTACACCTGGATCGTAGACACAGGACAAGGAGCCCCAAAAGACTTCAAGTTAACCCATGGCGTGAGCATATAACTAATTCATGTATATAAGGCGGAAAACTTAACTTAATAATCATGAACTAACTGAAAATCATATTATGAGAGGTAAGGAACAACAAAACAAAATACGAACAGTAAGGGAAGAATATTACACATATGTCTAAAAGCCTCTGCACAAGATAGAAAGGTTGAAGGGATAGGACACCAACTAACCCAAACATTCTAAAAGAAAAACATAATATAAGTAAATAGGTCTAAACATGAAGCCCTCGAATCATAAGGACCCACCATTGAAGACTGAGCGGGACTGAGCGCACGCTAGGGATGATGCAGAACCTGCGAACCAGATCCTGAAAGTTTGTGGTTCAGTACTTGGAAGGTACTGAGTATGTATGGTATGCAAGGCAATTCTTTAAAACATAAAAGTTTTACGAGTGGGGACATCATGATCATAAATACTAAATTCATAAACTATATCATAAGGCTCAAGATTTCTACAATATCGATAAACCTGTCATAGTCATAACATGAGGGAAAATATTTCATAAACACGACTTGAGCCAAAATAACATAATCATACATGCATTAAAACGTGAGGAACAATGGGAGATTTCTATAACCAACATACCCCTTATGAGCACACATGGGGCAAGCCTAGTCGGGAGGCCCTCCATACCTTGCCAAGGGTATGAACCATGAAAGACGTGATATCACTCAAGAAGACTCTGTAAGGCATAGGGGACAGACACTGAGGCAGACCCAAACATAACCTACGGTGGCACGTAGTTTTGAGATTCGGGGCATAACCTAGGCCTCGAACCTACTTGGTGTTAAGTATTACTCCAAAAACATGCAATGTGCTCAAAAAATTAATACATAACATGCAAGGGTAGTTAAATTGTGATAATCATAACAGGCTTGAGAATCGCGATACTAGCCATGAAAATGGGACCCTTGGTTCGGTCAAAATCATAGTTCATGAATCATAAGCGACATGTGGTCATTGCCCTTAATTTCAATCATACTTGAAATGCTTAAATTTATGACAAACATGATCACAATAACATGAGTAATAGAAAACATGCTTAAAATTCAAAAGTTCATATCATGCTTTAGAAACCACCATAACCATGAATTTCACTAAAACCCCATGATTTGGGCACATGTGCTTTGATGGATTTAAACCATCAAATATTGAATAAAATAAGTGAAAAGATCCCAATAATTCAAACCCATGATTTTAGACATACTACAACATGTTCATATCAATTTTTGAGGAAACATGCATTTGTGTTATGACCCATCAAGAATTGATAGCTTTTAACATAGAATTTGGGGAGAATTTGAGCATGGGTAGGGACTAAACTACCCATTCAAAACCCTATATACCTGGAAATTACTTGATTCTTAACTCCTTTGAAAATCCCTAGGTGCAATCTTGAAGAATTTGAAGAAGACACTTGAATTCCCTTTCCTCCTTCCACTCCACACTTACAAGTATCACATGAGGCTTATCATGGATGATTTCCCTTTAAAAGACCTTGTCCCCACCTCAAAACAACGTCGTTTAGGTCTTAGAAGTATAGGAACTTATGAGAAAGCCCTTACTAATTCGCAGGAAATAACTGCCCGGTCACCCTAATGGGTGACCTAACGTCTTGTCAGGACGGGCAACGACTTGTCACATCGCCCGTCAAGTACACTGGATACCAGGTCGACTGGGCTCGCAACGGGAGACCAACGATTCATCCCCAGTGACCACGACTCTTTACGCCCTCTCGTCAAGTACACTGCCTCATTCATAATTAAATTTCCACAGGCTTGCTCATGACCCACCTCACAAGTCGTTGGGACTGACCACGACTCGTGGGGTCTCATCCGTTAGGTACACTAGTCAAACCTCCGGGGTAAACCTTAACCTCACCCCACGGGAGACCTGATGACTCATGGTGGCCGACCACGAGTCGTTCCCATGCTCGTGGGGACCTCAACTCCTTAGCACAGTCCAACCTTCCCACGAGCCACCTGATGACTCGTGGGGTCTCCTCACGAGTCGTTAGACGACTTGTTCTGCACTACTGCAACATTCTTTAGATTTTTCCCGTTTGACACCCGAATCTGATCCTTGGGTTTCTGGGGTATAATAATATCTCCCCCTTGGGAACATTCATCCTCAAATGTTAGGAACATGTAGAAAACGTAAAATCAAACATTTACCATATGCATATACTGATCATTTATGCCATAAACTAGCAAAACGACTACCCTCGAAAAGAACTACATAGAAGGACTGAATTCAGACATCACATAGATATATCATATCATAAAACAAACATGCACGCATAAGCAGAACAAGTAAAACTGAATAGAGGTTTAGGGAAACAATTTATACCTCAAACTGAAACTGAGCCGGTAGGGAACAAATGAGGGTATTTAGCCATCATATCCGCTTCGGCTTCCCTTTTAGCTCCCTCGACATGCTAATTTCTCCATAACACCTTTACTGAGGCTACTTCCTTGTTCGGCAGTCTTCGAGCCTGACGATCCAAGATTTCAGCAGGGATTTCCTTATAACTGAGGCTATCCTTCACACCAACACTTTCCACTGGGACAACTAAGGCTGGATTTCCCATGAACTTTTTCAAGAGCGATACGTGAAATACAAGATGAACTGAAGCCAACTCTGAAGGTAAATCTAACTAATAGGCTACTTTACCCACTCGTCTCACAGTCTTGTATGGGCCAATATAGCGGGAACTAAGTTTCCCTTTCTTTTCGAATCTCATTACTCCCTTAAGGGATGATACCTTTAGAAACACCCAATCATCGATCTCAAACTCAAGTTCTCTCCTCCTTACATCCGCATAAGACTTTTGGTGACTTTGAGCCATTTTCATCCTTTCCATTATCAACTGAACTTTCTCCATGGCCTCATGGAATGAATCTGGACCTAGTAACGAAGCTTCGCCAACATCAAGCAACCCAATGGGTGATCTACACCGTTGCCCGTAAAGAGCCTCGAATGGTGCCATTTGTTTGCTGGAGTGGTAGTTTTTGTGTTAGGCAAACTCAATAAGAGGTAAATTCTCATCCAAACTACCCTTGAAGTCAATAACACAAGCTCTCAATATGTCCTCAAGAGTCTGGATAGTTCGCTCTGCCTGACCATCTGTTTGCGGATGAAATGTCGTGCTAAGCTTGACCTAGGTACCAAGTCCCTTTTAAAAAGATCTCCAGAACTAACTAGATGCATCTAGCTGATATAATGGACAATGGAACTCCATGCAATCTAACTAGCTCTCAGATGTATAACTTAGCATAAGCTTCTGCTGAATCGGTGGTTTTGACAGGTAAGAAATGAGCAGCCTTGGTCAACCTGTCGACCACAACCCAAATGGAATCATACTGCCTATGAGTGCGGGTTAACTAGTTACAAATTCCTTGTTGATTCTTCCCACTTCCATATAGGAATGTTGATATCTTGGAGTACAACCCCCGGTCTCTGATGCTCGACTTCCACTTATTGGCAATTCGGGCACTTGGCTACGAATTTCGCAATATCCCTCTGCATGCCATTCCACTAGTAGATTTCCCACAAGGCATGATGCATTTTGATGGAACCTGGATGGATATAATATCTGGATCTGTGAGCTTCATGAAACATCCGGCTCCTCAAATCCCCAACGTTCGGAACATATAAGCGACCCGGGTACCGAAGCATAGTATCTCCCCCTTTGGAGAAGACTTCTACTTTCTGACTTTGAACAACTTCTTTCATATTTACCAGTGTTGGATCTTCATCCTGTTTAGCCTTCACCTCCACTACCAAGGACGACTATGACCCGTTCTGAATTACCACCCCACCATCGGTTGAACCAACTAACCTAACTCCCAATTGCGCAAGTTGATGTACCTCCTTTACCAGCTCCTTCTTGTCTACACTCACATGAGACACACATTCCATAGAAAGTCTACTAAGAGCATCTACTACCACGTTGGCCTTGCCTGGGTGATAAGGGACACTCATGTCGTAGTCCTTAAGTAGCTCCAACCACCTCCATTGCTGATGGTTCAGTTCCTTCTGTGTGAACACATATTGTAAGCTCTTGTGGTCTGTGAATACATTTACATGAAACCCATACAAGTGGTGTCACCATATCTTTAAAGCAAATACCACCACAGCCAACTCAATATTGTGGGTCAGGTAATTCTTCTCGTGAGTTTTCTGCTGTCTGGAAGCATATCGTACGACTTTCCCGTGCTGCATTAATACACATCCCAGTCCGACCCTCAAAGCATCAAAATATACAATGAAGCCATCAGTACCCTCTGGTAATTTCAACACCGGTGTTGAAGTGAGCCTGGCCTTCAATTCCTCGAAGCTCCTATCACAAGCCTTCGACCATTGGAAGTTCACCTTTTTCTGAGTCAATCTAGTCAGTGGGGCTGCAATGGATGAGAAACCTTCCACAAACCTCTGATAGTAACCCGCTAAGCCCAAAAAGCTTTTGATCTCCAAAGGGTTTACCGGTCTAGGCCAGTTCTTTACTGCCTCTATTTTTTGGGAGTCCACCCTTAACCTTCACTTGACGCTACATGTCCCAAGAATGCAACTGATTTCAGCCAAAATTCATATTTTCTAAACTTGGCATATAACTAGTTATCCTTGAGGGTCTGGAGTGATACCCTCAAGTGTGTGACATGTTCCTCCTCGCTCCTGGAGTATATTAATATGTCATTAATGAACACTATCACGAACCTGTCCAGATATGCCTTGAATACCCTGTTCATCAGATCCATAAAAGCTGCAGGGGAATTGGTTAATCCAAAAGACATAAAAACGAATTCATAATGGCCATACGGGGTTTTGAAAGCAGTCCTTAGGATATCGCTCTCCCAGACCCTGAGCTGGTGGTACCCGGACTTGAGATCAATCTTGGAGAAATACTTAGAACCCTGAAGTTGTTCGAATAGTTCATCAATCCTGGGTAAAGGGTACCTATTCTTGACGGTGAACTTGTTCAACTGCCTATTGTCAATACACATTCGGAGAGAACCATCTTTCTTTCGGATGAACAACACTGGGGCACCCTATGGGGATTTACTTGATCTAATGAAACCCTTATTAAGCAAATCTTTTCAACTACTCTTTTAACTCTTTTAGCTTGGTTGGGGCCATTCGGTAGGGAGGACTTGATATGGGTTGTGTGTCGAGTAAAAGATCAATCTCATAATCAATCTCCCTCTCGGGAGGAGCACCTGGTAGTTCATCTGGAAATACCTCAAGATATTCACATACCACAGGGACTGACTGAATGGTCAAGGTCTCGGACGTGAAATCCTTCACCCTAACCAAATGGTAAATACAACCCTTGGAAATCATTATCCTAGCCTTGAGGTAGGAGATAAAGCGACCTACAGGGACTGCTGAGCTACCCCTCTATTCTAAAATTGGTTCCCCTGGAAATTGGAACTCCACCGCTCGAGTTCTACAATTAACAGAAGTATAACATGCAAACAACTAATCATTGCCAAAAATAATGTCAAAATCAGTCATAGCCAATTCTACTAAGTCCATGGAGGTAACCTTATGCGATACAGTAATAGGGCAACCTCTATATACCCGCCTTGCTATGACTGAATCCCCAATAAGAGTAGACACAAATAACGGTTCTGACAAAGTTTCAGGACTGATCCCAAAGTTACTAGCAATGTAAGGTGTCACAAAAGATAGTGTAGCTCCCGAATCTAGCAAAGAATAAAAATCAATAGGAAAGACTTGCAACATACCCGTGACCACATCCGGAGAAGTATCCTGCTCCTATTGAGAGCCAAGTGCATAAAATCAGTTCTGCCGCTGGCTGGAGCAGTCGAGGTACCCTGATGAGTAGGACGTGCCACTGGGGATATTGAACTAGCTACTGGAGTGCGAGCTCCACCACCCCCTGACCTGGCTATAGGGCAATTCGTGAGCCTGTGTCTGGGTTTGCCACACTTGAAGCAAGCATCTAACCCCACCAAACACTTCCCTACGTGGCTCTTGCCACAACTAGCAGAATATAGGAATGTGCGTTCTGTGCGCATGCTATTTTGACTCCACAAACCTAAGGCTCTACTCCTCTGAACTTCTTGTGGCCTGGATGGAGTACTGGCTAAGATGGTGATGGTGTAATGGACATGTGCTTGGACTACTGGTGAGGCCCACCCCCTGGCCTCGGTTGGGAGAACATGTGGCTATTAGTTCTGGCCCTCTTGGCTTCTCTCTGCCTCATATGAGCTGCTTCCATCTGTTGGGCATAAAGGACTATCCATGGGTTGTCCATATCCTAATGAAGTATGGATTTTCTGTAATCCTTTCTAGATACTCAGCTATTCCCTGCATGAATCTTCTCACTCGTGCCCTCTGATCCATCACTAACTCCTTAGCATAGTCCAACCTTCCCATGATCCATTTGATGACTCACGGGCTCTCCTCATAAGTCATCTAACAACTCGTTCTGCAATGCTGCAACATATTCCAGATTTTTCCCTTTTGACTCCTGAGTCTGATCCTTGTGCTCCTAGGGTACAACAATATCTCCCCCTTTGGAAAATTCGTCCTCAAATGTTAGAAACATGTAGAGAATATAGAATAAAACATTCACCATATGCATATACTAAAAACATATGTTATAAACTAGCAGAACAACTACCCCCAAAAAGAATTGCGTAGCTGGACTAAATTTAGACATCACATACATATATCATATCATAAAACAAACTTACACGCATGAGCGGAACATGTAAAACATAATATAGGTTTAGGGAAAAAATTTATACCTCAAACTGAAACTGAGACGGTAGGGAACAAATGGGGGTATTTAGCCATCATATCTGCTTCAGCTTCCCACATAGCTCCCTCGACATGCTGATTTCTCCATAACACCTTTACTAAGTCTACTTCCTTGTTCATAGTCTTTGAACTTAAAGATCTAAGATTTCAACAGGAATTTCCTTATAACTGAGGCTATCCTTCACACCAACACTTTCCAGCGGGACCACTAAGGCTGGATCTTCCAAGCACTTTTTCAAGAAAAGTACGTGAAATACGAGATGAGCTGAAGCCAACTCTGAAGGTAAATCTAACTCATAGGCTACTTTACCCACTCATCTCACAATCCTATATGGGGTAATATAGCGGAGACTAAGTTTTCCTTTTTTTCCGAATCTCATTACTCCCTTCATGGGTGATACCTTCAGAAATAGCCAATCATCGATCTTGAACTCAAACTCTCTCCTCCTTACATTCGCATAAGACTTTGGCTACTTTGAGTCGTTTTCAGCCTTTCCCTTATGGTGCTTCCCACAGCTCTTACAAGCTTAATAGGTAATCTCCCTTACCCTAGGCCTGTATGGGACACTGGCTATCGAAGGTTCTTGGGCTGATAATCTCTGCTGGGAGCATGAGCGGTGTCCACCACTCGACCTCTGATGAGAGAACTCTGAATCTCCTATCTTCTCCCTTTTGGCCTCTCGCTCATGTTATTTCACCTGATCCGCCTCTATATGGTAGGCATATATCACCAAACATGGAAAGTCTATGTCCTTGTGCAACATGGCGGTCCTGCACTCCTTGACCAAGGAGTCTGTTACTCCGTTCACGAACCTGCTCACATGAGCCCTCTAGTCTGCTACCATCTCCGGTGCATACTTGGACAATCGTGTAAACTCCAATACATACTCCTAGACAGTAATGTTGTTCTACCTCAAGTTGATAAACTCTGTCGCCTTTCCCTTGCTCAACTCTCTAGGAAAAAACCTATCTAGAAATGCAATCATAAACTCATCCTAACTTATGGGGATGCTCCAAATCCCCGACTATCTCTCCACTGACAAAACCATATGTGAGCGACTCCTTTCAGCTAGTAGGAGGCTAAGTCTGTGCTCTCCGTTCCTGTCACCCCCATAATTTGGGTGATCTTCTAGATCTCCTCTAAGAACTCATACGGTTGCGCATCCACTAGTGACCCCAAGAATTTGGGTGTGTTCATCCTGAAGAAGTCTTTTACCCTAATCGCCGCTACATTCCCATTCTAGGGAATATGGGCCATCGCCTGCTGATTAATCTAGGTGGTCATGGCCTATGCCAACATGTGAAAGGCAACCCTAAACTCGGGATGAGTAACATGTTCATCAATCGGGTTCGCTGGGTTTGGTGGGGCTTGTTGGCACCCATTACCATTTCTTCTTCCATTTGCTCTTCTAGGAGGCATTATTTGCGAGTGCGTAAAGTAGAGTCAGGAGAGGAACTGTTAGATTTTCATACTCTACACATGATAGGAATCATGAAGAAAAAGGAACATTCCTAAAATGTCTCGTAGCCTCTTCATCATAAGTGTGGCACGCTTAACACCATGAAAAACACTCTACTTAACACGGCTTTCAAACACCCTAGGACACTTTAAACCTTTGCTATAATACCAAATTTTTCATGACTTGTACATAGGCCCAGATCGAGATACAGGACGAGGAACTATGAGAGGCTTCAAGTTGAACCATAGCATGATCATAGCATAACATTAGCAAGAAAATAGCTAACTAAGCAGAAGAAAACTGAAGGAATCTAACCCTAATCCATGAGAACATAATCAAATAAAACTCTGATACAAAATTTGAATCTGTTTATACAAGTTTGAAATCCTCTATTACACTGATGAGTTGCTGGGACAATTCCCCAGCTAACTCCTAAAGCAATGAAAACTACAATATAACTGAAATAGGAAAACATAGATCTTGTCCTTGAGAAATGAGGACTCGCCACAATCAACTGAGATAGAAATAGTGTGTCTAACTGCATGGCAGAGTTTGGAAACCTGAATCTATATCATGAAAGGATATAGCACATGAAGTATGTGGTCAGTACTTAGAATGTACTGAGTAATTGGGAGGCGTAAAGAAATTAAATAATGCCAGTATACAGAAAGGAAGTAAACTGAGTACATCACTGAACATATAATTAAACTGAAATACAATAACCCTGTCTTAGATACATATATATTGACATAAAGGTTTTAATTTAAAACATTTACTGAAGTATAATCAAACTAATACATAAGGGTCATGTACTGTACATATACTGAGAACTAAAGCTGTAACTGATATCATACAATATACTAACTATCTGCTAATAACTAAGACTGAATTCTGCTAAGACTGATTTAAATTGAAGTCTGAAACTATATGGAGCTGAGCTGAACTGATATCGTAGAATAAGGGAGACATTCTCTGCTATTGAGAGTCCCTAACTGACTAAGGGAAACATTCTCTGCTATTGAGAATCCCTGACTGACTATGGGAACATTCTCTGCTATTGAGAATCCCTGACTGACTAATGGAAACATTCTCCGCTATTGAGAATCTCTAACTAACTAAGGAAAACATTCTCTGCTATTGAGAATCCTTGACTGACTAAGGAAAACATTCTATGCTATTGAGAATCACTACTGACTAAGGGAAACATTCTCTGCTATTGAGAATCCCTGACTAACTAAGGGAAACATTCTCTGCTATTGAGAATCCCTAACTGACAAAGGGAAATATTCTCTGCTATGAGAATCCTTGACTGGGTAAGAGAAACATTCTTTTCCATTGAGAATCCCTAACTGACTAAGTGAAACATTCTCTACTATGGAGAGTCCCTGACCGATTAAGAAAAACATTCTCTGTTATGGAGATTCCCAAACTGATTAAAGGAAACATTCTCTTATATGGAGAGTCCCTGATTATGCTAGAACATGAAGGACACTAATCTGACTTCATTCATATAGTGTAAGCTATTTCAGCTAATCATAGACCTGAGCGTTCAACTTATTAGATCATACTGAATTCAGTTAGAGTCTGATCAAGGCTACTTTCTACTATCAACAAGCCCAAAAGTCTGAAAGATCATAATCATGCTTTGCCCTCAAATTTCATAACATTTCAATCCTGAATTCATAGCATATGTCATATATTCTAGATTCATGTAAGATCTATAGGTCCAAGTCATACATTAACATATACCCGAAATCATAGTGAAGGAATACACATATTTCATATCCACCCAAGCTCATAAGTTTCAATCTTGCCTCAACATATATATTGAAGCATATATTCTACATTTATGAAAAGTCATATGATTGAATCATGCTTTAAGCATATAAATGAGTTCATGGTAAGAGCATGTGAATATTTAATGAAACTCCATTTCGAAATTTAACCTAAATCATAGTGAAAATTCTATAATCATGCCATCAACATATTATGAACATAATTCGAGAACTTGAAATTAATTTCGTAAGCATACAAGACTATTAATCATGATTGGTCTTAAAATCCATAGAAGGCATATGAGAATTCATGCATAAATTGAAACCCTAGGAACATGCTTTTCTACAAATAAACGGTTTAGGGGTTAGTATAAAAAAATTAGGACACAAGGATGAAATGAGATCCTTGTTGAATTCCCACATACCTAATTAGAAGACTCCCTTACAGATCTTGAAGCTTGCAGCTCCTGAAAGAAACCCTAGAGGCTCTTGAGCTTGAGAGAAGAAGAAAAGGAAAACTCTATCAATGATTTTTGGAGAATGAGGGGCTTATCCTAGTGAAAACCCCTTTAATTCAACCCTTACAATACCCAAAATGATGTCATTTAAGCACTGGAAGCATAGAACTTTACAAAAATACCCCTAGGATTTAGATTAAAAACATGCCCAATCAGTGACCACGACCCTCATCACGAGTCGTCGGTCCTTACCACGGCTCATGGTGACCGTCTGTTGCTTCTGCGGTCCTTTTCTCCAGGTTCTACTTCTTCATCTAACGACCAGTAAGATGAGTCGTTGCTTTATCCAATGACTCGTCGGTACTTCCCGTCGTTACCGCTATTTCCTCATCATAAGATCCATCCAAGGTCCATCACAATGGGTCATTACTTCACTTAACCGTTAGTGGTAACCGTCCGTTATTAGTGAACCCAAAATCGAACCCCCTTTTTTGAGCCCCAACTAACGACCCATCACAACAACTAATAGGTCATCACTTGGCTCGTTGTGTCTGGGAAGTCTGGACTGCCGACTTACCATGACTACATCTAATGGGTTGTTTCTTCCCACAACGACTGATTTTTTTCTCTCGTGGTGTCACACATACTTAACACCTTTTCTTAAACCCTTCCAATGACTCATCTAATTGACCATTGGAGTGACGCAACGAGTCGTTCTGAGAAAATTTCTATTGGTTTTCCTACTAAACTTCATCTAACACAGGGGTCTGATTTGAGAAACTCTTGGGGTGTTACATATGTATCATGAAATAATACATCATAGAGTATGCGGTCAGTATTTGGAATATACTGAGTATGCAAGGTAAGTAAAACATGCTGAGTAAATATTAACTAAAATCATGCATATAAACACTAATCATACGATCAAAAGAGTAAGGGATGCATGCTGAAATCTTAATCTGAAACATATATATTCATAAGCTGAATATCATACTGAATAAAATGACCTAAATCTAAAAATATAATTGTTTTCACTTGCCATAGCTGAAATCATAAAAAAAAGTTGATAAACTTATCATTGGGCCAAACTTACTATAAAACATAACATCGTAAGTCATTAGCATGAATAACTAAAATCATGAGGAATAATGGGAGACTTGTCATATAACCAACACCATCATGATAGAGCTTACGTGATGCCCCAACTATTACACTCAAGTGGGCAGAGCCATCCAAAACCTTGCTAGGGCTAAGGACGCTACTATGATATCAATATCAAGATAAAGGCCCCTTGCGGTAGGGGAAAACACTCAAGGGAGGTCCAAATATATATATAAATATATAACTACATTGACATGTAGTTCTAAGACTTAGGGTTTACCTGAAAACTTGGCCTACTCGGTACTAGGCACTACTCCAAAACACATGCAAGTTACTCCCATCATTTTTTAATGAAGCTGAAATCATATTTATATTGCATAATCTGAAATACGAATATTTGGGAGTCCAATCTCCAAATGTACTATAAGTTGAAATTAGGAGTATAGACTCCAAAACCATATGGTAAGCTGATTTTTGTAGAATTAAGCTGAATCATGAAACCATACTTAACATGTGTGGTTGTGCCCAAAATCTTAAAATCATGCATACTTGAAATAGACTTCATAAGTCAAAATCATAGATTCATACTAGGTAATTTGTAAATATTCAATCATGCTAGATATCTCATCATACTTGAAATCATGAATCATAAACTTGACTTTTCATGAAACTTGCATAATTGGTCATAATTTTCTAAAACATTAAATCATGAATATATAACCAAAATAGGTATAAAATCTACCCATACACATATCATGAGAATTTCATAAAATTGTGTTAAAACCCTATAAGATCACAAACCTAAATTAGAACTTGAATTCATGAACTTGAGCAGACATTTGGGCATGATAGTGAAAAGAATCTCTCATTCATATCCCTACATACCTGGGTAAACTGAATCTTAACTTGACTTCGAAAGCCCAAGTGAATTGTGGATGAATTGAGGGATTCAAGTTTGATCTTCAAAAGGAATTTCTAAACTTTGCATGCATAGGAGTTGAATGAATTTGAATAGGTTAAAATACCTCTAAAAACCCTTTTAGGGCATAAAACGACATAGTTTAGGGCATAGGAGCTTAGGATTACGAAAATATCCTTAATGATTCGTTTGGAAAAAGGTCACTGCCAGTCCCAAAAAGGGACTGGACAACTAGTTAGTGGAGGCAACATGTTGTCCCTTAACCAGTTTGCACTGGGAACTACTCCTCATTCTTGGATCCTTTCCACCTAATGGCCTACCAAACGAGTCGTCAATAACAACATGACTTGTTCCCATGATCCGTTGTTAACACTTTCAACATGACACCTTCTACATCATTGGACACATAACGAGCATCCTAATGACTTTTGGGGTGACAAACCACCATAGGAGCAGGGTCTTCCTCCTATTCTAGGATATATAGTTGCTCCTACCCCTTAACTTTTTATGGGAAAGATCAAGGTATTGGAGGAGTAGTTAGATGATCTAGACTTGATGCAAAAAATTTTGAGGGTCCCAGATTAGTGACACTGGCCTCACTTCTTCATATCCGGGGACAACCTCATGAAATATAGGCTAGCCCCTCAATACCACCCCTGTGATAACCTCTATGGAATGGTCTAACCACTACATGTAGATTCTATCACACTTGTATTTTGTGTTTTGTCTTTTTCTTTGTATGTGCATTAAGGACACTGCACAAATTTCGAGTGGGGGTGAATACTATTTGGCGTTGTGTGAATTTTTTTTGTATTATTGCTTTTCTTGAACTTATGTTTTGTATGATATTATGAATTGTTTTGAGTTGATTGATGTGTGTGATGGACCATTTTATTGCTTTCTTAGTATAGATTTTTCTTTGGTTTTTATTATTTCTTTCTTAGCTTAGGGTCCTCTTGGATCTTCTTAGCCATGGTTGTTTCCCAAGATTCTTACTTTTTGTTGAATTTGGCATAAGAGTATAGTTACAGTATCATAGTGTGCGGGCTTGATAATAGATTGCATACGACATTCTTAAGTATAACAGCCTACTTGTCGCCTCATCTTTGGTTGAACAAAATATTTTTAACTTAGGTGGTGGTGGAAATTGAGTTCCTAACATGCTAGTGTTGATTTTTGAAAACAATTCCCCCCCCCTAGAATTTTTGTAGTGGCAATATGTCCCTAGTTGAGAGTAAGGTATTTAGTCATTTTGATATCTATGTGCCATTGTGTGGAAAGGAATCTTGCATGTTCACTCGACTTGGTCACACTCTAGGAACTTACCTTGACACTTGTGCTTGAACTTAGTATTGACTATGGGTTATTGAGATGAAATTAGGCCTTCTTTGTGCTTCAAGAGTTACATCTTCCTAATAGACCTACCAAATGATGTAGCTATGTAGTGCCTCGACTTTTGGGTTAAGTTTAAAATCGTTCTAGGTATGTGGATATCTGAACCCAATATATTTTATGAAAAATATGTTATGATCAATTATTAAGTGTGATAAGTTAATTGGATACAAATTAATATCATAAGGAAATTCTAGCACAAAGTTTAGTTGAGAGCCTTCTTACCAATTGAGTTTTTGTATAAGCTCTAACAAGAGTCAACATCAAATGAAAATAAATCACAATGTAAAAGTAATTTTTAGTGATTCAACACATAACATTGAATCACTTTTAGTCTTCTTTACAACGCATCTGACCTTGCATCAATTGGAGTTCGGAGTGAAAAGTTATGAGCATTTTAGTGAAGCACTGTCAAGTGTCACATCTTCACAGGATGGGTCAAAGTCATTGATGCGTGAAGTTACCAAAAACAATCTTATGCTTATTTTAAGAAATTCACATGGTTTATTGCCTACACCTAGATGTTTTGGGATTCCTAAAGGTATTATTTAAGTACTCTTAAAGCCTAAACACCTAGTTCTTATATTACAACTTAGAATTCAAGGATTAAAGCTCTCAAGTTTTTGAAGAAGCTAGGAGGTCTTCTTCTCCAAATTAGGGTTCTTCAAGCCTGAGTTAAGTTCTATTTTTCTAGGTATGTAAGGATAAGCTATGTAAGGATTCTAGTTCATCCTCATTCTCTATATCTAAGCAAGAATTCATTGAGATCAAAGCTAGGATTTTTACCCAAATTCTTAAATATTCTTCTTCTCTATCTAGATATGTTGAATTGCCATTGTTGGATTCTTCATATTGAGTTGTTTATTGATGCCTCTCGATTATAATCCTACTCCATAGAATGTTGATCATTGATTCTTTATTCTTGATCCTTGATCCTTGATCCTTGATTCTTGATTCTTGATTCTTGATTCTTGAATGTTGAGTTTCGTGCATTTTTGTTATCTCATGAACCCTAGTAGCATTAATTCATGATTTTTTTTCCAGTGATAGTTGATCTTCATTCATACCAAAAAACTATACATTATAGTGCAAGCACCGTATGGACTTACTACACTCATAGTTCTTTGCCTTATAAGCTATACACATACAGATAACCAAAACAATAGCTATAGCTTTATACATCCCAACTACACATTAAACTAAATCTAAACTATGGAAAGACTGCAAGCTGCTACAAAGCCAGTTGCCATCTTCCCTTGTTTATACCTCTGATGTGGACATGCAATACAATCTCTTTCAATATCCTCTCAGCTCCTACTTTCCCTTTTTCAAACTTGATCTTGTTTCTTTTTCTCCAAATTATATATATCAACATAGGAAAGGAAGTGTAAATGATTTCAGCCAGCCCGTTCTGCCTTTTTGCCATTCCAGTTGCACATTTTTAGTTCAGTTTTCCAGTCTTGGGTTTGTCTTGCCATTCCTAACCACCTACATAACCTGTTCCACAGAGCCCTAGTAAACTGATTTTCAAAAAATGGATGAGAGAAAATCTTAACTATTCTTCCACAGTAAGCACACTTAGGAGGGACTTGTATCCCAAATTTAAGTAGTCTATCAACTGTTTGCTAGCCTTTTTTGGATTGCTAGCCAGAGAGTAAACTTGAACCTGGGGTGGATACTATTTCGGAGAGTAAGAATCTTCCATTCCACTTTTGCATATTCTGGCATCAAAGTAATGTACCAAATCTAGATAGAAAAGGATTTTCCTTTCATCATGATTGTAAAAGTTTCTGTCAGAGATCCTTGATAGTGCTGACTCCTCAATACCAGGTCTTTTGACGCCAAAATTTTCCTCACTGCCCAAGAAGCATGATTTTTAAAGAATATTTTTTGAAGCAAATGCATTGTTTTCATAAAGATTGAGCATATTTTTAAGAGAGCATGCATGAAAACATTTTGAGCATGATTTTCAGTAGTTTAAAAGCATATTTTGAAATTCATGAGATATTTGAGCCAAGGCTCACAAGTTTATAAAGAAAGGTTTCAGAGTCAAGACTCCCAAGTAAAGTTTTTAGCAATGTCTTGAGCCAAGGCTCATACACAAAGTTCAAAGAGATATTGAGCAAGGCTCAACAGAGATTTTAAAACATTAATTATATTTATATCTAAAGTGCTTTATAATAATATTCATGTTTTGCCTCATTGAAGCCTAGATTTATGAACATATGTTTTGGGAGGATTATTTAGCATTGAGTTGGGTGAACAGGGTCCAGAATCCTTAAGCCACAGAACTACGTAGCCAACGTAGTATAGGATCGTGCCATTGGTTTGGGTGACTCCTCAAGACAGTCCCTGGTAAGGACTCAGTTATGGATCTAAAGTTATGTTTTTGTTCCTAGTCCTGGAAAGGCTTTGGATGGCTCTCCTCCACATGGGCAAGAAGTGGCATCATCATGCGCTCATACATGATGGTTTTCGGTTATAAGAAACTCCTCACCATGGGTATACTTTACTTGCATAAATTTTTAAAGAGATGATTTTGATGCCTAAGTTTTGCTGCGTAAACTATTTTACACATGATCATATTGTGTCCTATGTACCATAGTCAGTTTTCGAGTACAGTTCCACATTATAATATCATTCAACTATTTTACATACCGTAGATTTGATGTACTGATGCCCTTTTGGCATTACATCATATTATGATGCAGACTCAAGTAGAAAGACACAACAAGGGATGCTTCGCTAGGACTTCACTTCATCCAACTATTTAGTGAGGCCTCTTACATTTGCAGAGTCACAGTTTTTATATAGTCATTTTATTTATAGAGGTTTAGGTAGCCGTGGGAGCTATGTCTTGACACCCATCTTCAATTTTAGAGGCTTCTTAGATAGAGTAGTTATCGAGTCAATAATGTTACTTCTAGACATTTATTTCATTTATTGAATAAATTCTCTTTTATTAGAATGAGCTCAGTATGTTTTAGCTTCTGCATTGTTTATTGAGATCTAAACTATAGTAAGTCAGGCCAAGGGTTTGCTTAGATCACGAAAGTGCTCTAAGTGTTAGTTGATGAGTTAGTAATTTACCAACTCATTAGGCTCTTAGGCATGAGTTTTTGTTTGGTTTTCAAGTCTTTTAGGTATATTTTATGCTCTTTCTCCTTGATCATTGTAGGTATTTAACTTGAGTACAGAAAAACATGAAATAGAGCAAAAAGCATGAAAATTGAGATGAGGACCGATGGTTGAGATGAGGACCTGTGGTTGATATGAGGACCTGCGCTCCACTAGAGGACATCTTTAAAATGCTGGTCACTTGAAAATACCTACTGGGCTGAAGAATAATGGTTATCGGTGGACCACGGATCAACACCGGCGAACTGCCGGTGCCAATGTCGAATCAAATTAGAACCCAGTGGCACCCGGATGCAATAGATTAATTGAAGGTGGGTCAACACCAATGAACCGCCGGTGGCTGATAAGTGAGGTTTGTCAGAAAAAGGCAAAAACGTCCAGTCCAGAAAAAGAGAAGCATTTTGTACCCCACTTTTTTACATTTTTATAAGAGAACTGAACCTTCTATTCCAGATGATTATTTCATTGTATTTAATATTGAATATAAAGTATAGAGAAGTTAGATAATTTAATTGTAGAGAGAGAAAGCTTCATCTACTTCTTTGAAAAGGTAGAAAAACTCCATTGGAGACCAGAATCTTGTGCTTGAATTTTCGTGCTTGAATTTTCTTACTCATTTTGTTCAGTGGATATAGAATTATTTCTTAATGCAATGTCTTCTTCTACTTATATGAGTAGCTAAATTTCTTTCTAAAGGTGTGTGAATCATTAGGTTTAATTTGGATTGTGTATTGTTTAATGGATCTTAGATTTACTCAATTAGTATAATTCTAGTGTTTCATCTGAGTTTTAATCTAAATACTCATAGTTGCAAATATGGGTTGTATTTACTTACTCTAATTTTGCTTGAAAAAGGCATTTACAGTATGGGTGATGAAGCATTAGTGTGTAATTGGGTGTTGATCATGTGGGGTTAATCTAGAGATAGACAAAACCCATTGCCAAACACCCATTGAGAATCAAAGCTAGAAATAGTTGATTATTACCCAAGTTGATGTGGTTCTTGTGAAAAGGACTTTGGGGTTAAGAAAACCTGAGGCATAAGACACCTAATTGGTTGAAAAATGTAAGATTCCACCTCGTCCACAGCTAATTATATTGTTGAGTAATGCTAGGACCTATTAATAATCCCAAACTGATGATGCCCAAGTAATATCACACCCCTAGTAGTCTCTCCGTTGGTATTTTCTATGTTTTGTCCTTGTTTTCGTAAGCGAATTTGTAGTTCAATTAACAAGTTGTGATTTCCCCAACATTTACTATATTGTTTTTGAGAGGTTAATGCAAGTTACTTCAATTTGATAGACAACTCTTGTGTGATCCACTTGTTGGGTATATTTATTTTGCCAATGACCGTTCACACTCTCTCATTAAGAGGGGTGAATTTCGACGTTATCATCAGTCCATAATGGTGATGTATTCCCAACACCTTGAAGAAGATACGCAAAAGATAGAGAACAACATCATGAGTTTCTGAGGAATTCACTCACTGGTATTCACAAGGTGTAAAGGTTGAGGAAGATCCCCAGAACTTTATTGATGGAATGAGGAGAATTTTGAGAATGATGCACGTATAGAAATAAAAAGGAGTTGAGTTTACTTCTTATCAGCTAAAGGATTTTTCCAATGTATGGTATGATCAGTTAGAACCTTTTAGTGTTTCAACTCCAATCGGCAAGTCAGTTCTAGCTAAGAGAATCTATAGAGAATGTACATTCTAGTTATGAATTGGTTATATTCCTGTTATGCCACACTTGATTGCAGGACCCAAGTAGTAGAGTTTGGGTTTCTAGATAAGCTAGTTCTAGTTTGGGAAGATAGTTCGGTTATGCCTAAGGGTCAATTTTATCTCATACCTTAAGGCCAGGAAGTTAATCTAAAGGTTGCTTATATCATCTGAGTAAGAAACTCTAATGTTGAGACCCCTTCCCTTCAGGTAGTTCCTATTGTTAACGAGTTTCCTGAGGTCTTTCCCGATGATATTCCAAGAGTCCATCCAGAGAGCGAAATATATTTCAAAATTGATATTATTCCTAATACTCAGCCTATTTCTATTCTTCCATATATAATGACTCTAGCCTAGTTGAAAGAGTTAAAAGATCAGTTAAAGGATTTGCTAGATAAGGGTTTTATCTGGGCCAGTGTTTCACCTTGGGGTGCTCCAGTTCTCTTCTTGCATAAGAAAGATGGTACCCTTAAAATGTGCACAAATTAAAGAAAATTGAACAAGGTCACGATTAAGCATAACTGTCCTCTTCCTAGAATCAATGACTTGTTCGATCAGCTTCAGGGCGCTACTTGTTTCTTGATGATAAACCTCAGATCAGGCTATCATCAGTTAAAAGTAAGGGAAAGTGATATTCCTAAGACAACTTCTAAGACTGGCTATGGCCATTATGAGTTTGTTGTTATGTCCTTTAGATTGACTAACGCTCCTACAACATTTATAGATCTGATGAACAGAGTGTTTAAGCTATATCTGGACATGTTTGTTATTTATGTTCATTAATGATATCTTTTTTTACTCCAAGAATGAGGAGCATCTTTCTAGCAATCTTAGAATAGTCCTTCAGACACTTAAGGAAGAACAGTTATATGTTAAATTCTCTAAGTGTGAATTTTGGTTGAAGTCCGTGGCATTCTTAAGACATAGTTTCCAACAAGGGTATTAAGGTTAACTCTCAAAAAATTGAGGCAATTAAGAATTGGACTAGAGCCATAACACTGATATATATCAGAAGTTTCTTGGGTGTAGATGGCTATTATAGTAGGTTTTTAGAGGGGTTTTCTACTATTTCTGCCCCGTTGACAATGTTGACCCACAACAAGGCCAAATTTCAATGATCAGAAGCTTGTGAAAAAACCTTTCAGGAATTGATACCCATTTGACAGCTGCTCCTATATTATCCCTACTAGAGGGTACAAATGGATTTGCTGTATATTGTGATGCATCTAGAGTAGGCATTTGATGATGTATTGATTCAAAATGGTAAGGTTATTGGTTATGCCTCTAGACAACTTAAAGTCCATAAGAAGAATTATTCAACCGAAGACCTGGAGTTGGTAGTGATTGTGTATGCATTGAAGATTTGGCACCATTATCTCTATGGTGCTCATGTCAATGTGATGCTAGAACATGAATTTCTTTTTATCACAGAGATGTAGGTGGAAGGTTCATGATTCTTAAGTTGGGTTAAATACGAGAGTATTAATCCATAGGCAATAATTCTTGACTAGCAACCGGAGGAAAGACTAATCAAATTGTATCGATAATTTATTTCTCTACATGTTCATTTTAGTCTCAGCATGCTCATACTTATAGTTCAGACTCAAATTGTATATTCGTTTTACACTTAGTATAAAATTAGGAAACAAAATATCAAAATCTTCTTCACACTATCGTCTGCAGTTTAGAGTTAAAGTTTATTGACACTTGATTAGATTGATACCTTAGTCCAGTCCCTGTGGGATCGATACTTGGCTTACTTGAGCCACTTTACTAATTGTTCGACCACGTGCACTTGCATGTAGTTATACCCAACAAGCCGAACAAGTTTTTGGCGCCGTTGCCGGGGATTGGCAATAAGTAAATTTTTCTTAAGGGTTAGTTTACTATTTCTTTTTAGTGTTGACAACTTGGTCTTAGCCTGTAACTTGCAGATACTAATTTCTGTTGAACACTGGCAAGAGACAAGAAGCTGGTGGACTCATCTTTAGAGCCGGAAAGACAATTCCATCGTCAAAGTAGAGAAGCTCTAGAGAAAAAGCTGCAGTTGCTCAGACAAACAATCCTGGAGCAACAACAGAATCCACCCGTTGTAAGGGCAATGTTAGTGCCCGAGGAAATGGCAGCTAGGCCGGTTCGCGAGGTGGCAATCCCACATGATAACAATGTCACATCTAGCATCCACAAACCTGAGCCAGGAGGGAGGTTCGAGCTTAAACAGAACATGGTGCAATGGCTGCACACCAGCAGGCAGTTCACAGGTCTCCCTCATGAGGATCCACAGCAACATCTCCAAAAATTTTTGGAGATAAGTGACACTTACATCCCCACTGGAGTTTCATCAAATTATGTCAGGCTTACATTGTTCCCATTTTCACTTTTGGGAGAAGCTAAGAGGTGGTTGAAAGCTGAGCCACCTAATTCCATCACCACGTGGGATGATCTTGCAAATAAATTCTTGATACAGTTCTTTCCATCCGGTAAAACAGCCAGACTTAGAAGTCAAATTCTAAGTTTTAAATAGAGAGAGGGAGAGAATCTGTATCAGGCCTGGGAGAGATTCAAATCTATGTTGCGGGATTGTCCTCATCATCACAAATCCAATGATTTGCTGGTACATAATTTCATAGAGGGTTTGGAACCCCACACAAAAATCTTGCTAGACTCAGTAGTTAGACTTATGAAGAGTTGTATACCTTGTTAAATCGTATTTCGCAGGGGAATCCGGAGTGGAATGCGGATTCGTCAAGAGGAGGAACAAGGTAAGAAGCAGGAGTCCTAGAAGTGGATGGTTTTACAGCTATTGCTGCACAGATAGCTGCATTACAGAATCAACTCAACACTCACTTCAGTAACATGAGCATGAACCAGTCTCAAGCCCTAGTGAATGTAGTGCAGCCGATTTGGTGTGAAGTGGGTGGGAGTAATGAACACTTAGCTAAGTGCTATGGAGCAAATCCTGATTCGATGAACTTTGTTGGTAATGTATAGAGAAACAACCATCTACAGTATGGAAACAGCTAGAATTCCAACTGGAGGAATCACCCGAATTTCTCTTGGGGTAGCAACAACCATCAAGGGCAAAGTTTGAGTTAGGGGGTGTAGAGAAATCAAGGAGGGCAGTAGAACTATCAGTCACAATACAGAAGCAACAATGCACCTCCTCCACCACCATCACCCAGCATTGAGGAAATGTTCAAGACAATGATAGCTAACCAAGCTCAATTGTAGGCTGACTACGTGAAATTGGCAGCCGATGTAAAGAACAATCAGTTAGCTACCAAGGCGCTGGAGTACCAGTTTGGGCAATTTGCTGGAGCCCAAAACACTAGGCCTAGAGGAGGACTTCCGAGTGAAACTGATCCCAACCCCAAGCAAGTGAATTCAGTGACCACAAGGAGTGGGTTACAGCTTAAAGAGGTGGAACAAGAAAGACCACCTCAACAGTCGGGAGCAGCAAAAACTGAGAGGGAGCAAAGTGATGAGAGGGGGAAGAAAAAGGATGCTGAACTAGAAAGACCACCACCCCCGTTCCCTCAAAGATTAAAGAAACACAAGGAGGAGGCATGTTTCAAAAAGTTCATGGAGGTACTTAAACAGGTACACATTAACTTACCTCTTGTTGATGTTTTGCAGGGAGTGTCGAAGTACGCAAAGTATATTAAGGATATCGTGGCGAACAAAAGTAGGTTGACTGAGTACGCTATGGTGGCTCTTATGGAGGAGTGCACTTCCCAGATACAAAACAGGTTGCCCACAAAGCTCAAGGATCCTGGGAGCTTTACAATACAAATTACAATTGGGCAGAGTATCCGAGCTCGTGGATTATGTGATTTGGGAGCGAGCATTAACTTGATGCCGACATCGGTATTCAAGAAGTTGGGACTAGGGAGTCCTAGACCAACAAAAGTGATCTTGAAACTAGCAGATCATTCCTTGGAAAGACCTGATGGCATTGTGGAGGACATGCTGGTGCAAGTGGGCTCCCTTGTCTTCCCGGTAGTCTTCATTGTGCTGGACTTTGAGCCAGACACGGAAGTCCCATTTATTTTGGGACGTCCTTTCTTGGCGACCGGGAAAGCACTAATTGATATAGCTGTAGGGCAGCTAACCATGAGAGCACACGACAAGGTGGAGGTGTTTGATGTTTACAAGGAAACCAAGCTCCCAGCCGTGTACGAGGAACTCTCGGTGATCAACATGATTGATCGAGCTAATGTTGTCTAGAGCGTTGAGTCACGGGAGTTATTGGGAAACCACCGGAGAGGTGTAAGCTTGGAAGGGGTGAGGATGTGTTCGGAAGAAAACGTCCGTCACCCTAGGCGCTGAATGAGCGTGAATGACGTCGAGCCACGATGGTAAACCAGGCGCTGCACGGGAGGCAACCCGTGAATTTGTTTTATTGTATTTGTACATTAGTTAAGAAAAAGAAAAAAAAGAGAAAAGGAAAAAGAAAAAAATATATATATATAAATGTAAATATAAAAAAAATATATATTGTGTTATGTTTTCAAACCTTGGGATTCTAACCTATTTCTTGTTGTAAGATAAATTTCAAGGTTATCAGAGGGCAAAATGTAAAGAATCTCAAAGGAGAAAATCGAGGTAAAAAGAAATAAAAATATAAAATAAAAAGTGGCAAAACAGTGAGCCCATGCGATGGCTCCGTGTCATAGAGGAAGGCCTCTATGTTACCCTCCGTGACACGTTGAAGGCTATTCGGGAATTTTTACAAATTCTAGAACACCTACGTGATGGCTCCATGTCACATAGGGGGTGCTCCGCGTTACCCTCCGTGACACGTTGAGGTGTTATTCGAGTCGGGTCACACCGGGTCGCCGGGTGACCCTCGCGAAATCCCCACTTTTTAACCCTGAATTCCCCTCATTTTGTTCATTTTTCATCCCCTCCGCGACAAACATCCCAAAAACCCCTTCTCCCTCAACGTGACACAGACCTAGGCACACATTTTCGTCGAGTTTTCTTCATTTCATTGAATTCAAGGTATGTTCTTCAACTCTATCTCAATTCTTGTCGAATTTTTCGATGTTGAACATGTGATGTGAGCAAAACTTGCCCTAAGTAGAAATTAAGCTTAAATTCAATTGAGTTATTGTTGATTGATGTTCGTAGTATCATTGTGATTGTATGAACTCGATAATTACATAGCTTGATAGAATTTTTGTAAAATTGTATCTAGGGCTTGAATTTGAATATGAAAAGGGGAAAAATTTAGTTGATATGTGAAATTCTTGTTGGGTTGTGTATGTTGGGTGAGATGAGTTGGTTGTGCTAATTGTTAATATGCTAAAAGACCGACGAATTTTGGGGTAACAAAATTGTGATATGCAAGAAATGGGTGAATTGTATAGGTTTATGTAGATAAATTTTTTTCTTTTTTTTCCTTGCTAAGTGCTATGTATAGAAATGTGATCGATGGTAATGTTGTGGTTAGCTGTACGAAGTCTGAGTAGTACAAAAGAATTTATACCGTCAAATTCTCTGAATGCCTGAGGCATATTTGTTGTGTTTTTGTTTGTTTATGTAAATTGGAAATAAGTATGATCTTGTCGTAGTGTTGTGATTGTGGCTAAAGACTAAGTGTGGTGTGGCCTAGCTTAACCCAACCTTAGTCGAAGTTAATTTTAATTGGAATAACATTGGACCTGCCTGTTTGGTTTGACAGAAATAATGGCAAGCAAGCAAGATAAAGGGAAGGGCGCATCTACATTGGGCGCCGTAAGGAAAAGAATCAGACTAGAAACAGCAGCACCAGTGGTTTTGCGCGGCCAAGGTCGGCAATACGGAACCCGATGGGTGACAGAGGAGGGGAAGAAATGGTACGCAAAGCATAAGGAAAGAAAATACTTCCCCGAGGAACACATTGCTAGGGAACCGTTGGCACAGGAGTTCCCCAAGATTGTCCACAGGATTGAGGCAGCCGGGCTGAACTTCATCTTTGAAGAGCCCAAGGAGTGCAATCTGCACCTAATTCGGGAATTCTATGCCAACTGGAATGCGACACTCCAAAGTCACACCATAAAGATAAGGGGACATGTAGTCACTTTTGAGCCCCATCACCTTAATGCAATCTTGGGGGCGCGGGACACAAACGCCCATGTGCTCCGACAGCTGAATATCACTCCACCATATGCGGACATCAGTACACTTAGTGTGGAGCCCGGTCTACAGCACTGTGGAGCAGGCATAAGGAGAGGGGCTACCATCAGACATTGTCGTACTCATAGATGAACAGGGAAGCCAGGATATGGCTTAAGATTGTTTGTTCCTGCCTGATCCCGGGGGTGCACATGACAGATGTCACCCGGGATCGTGTGTGCTTGGTCTATGCCTTGATGAAAGGGCTGGAGATCAATGTTGGGGTGGTGATTATCTCCACCAAGAAGAGAGCCCGTTTGCATCAAGGGCACAGATACGGGTTTGGTGGATCACTGAACACGTTCCTGAGGGGCCTGGATATTGAGGAAGAGGCCCTTGACTACATCCCGCAAATGGAGAGGCGGGCCTTAGATGTCACCAATACTAAGGCACCCGACACCACTCACGGGCCAGTTCTTACACTAGCCGAATGACATGCTCGAGATGATCAGTACATGGCTCGCATGTTCGGGATGCATATGCTCCAGCTACACATAGGCAGGAGGCCAGCAATAGAAGATGAGCTGTGGCAGCTCGAGCTAGACTACCCTTTCGGCGAAAATGCCAGGGCCCTATGCCGCGTGGGGCCAGCTTTTGTGGAGCCCACTGATGATGATGTCCCCACAGATGAGGAGACACGTCATGAAGACTCCGATGTTTAGTCAGATGATGACGACGGGGGCGATTCAGACATGGGAGACGAGGCAGCGGCACCTGACGAAGAAGTGGAATACTTTGATTGATCAGCGAGTTTCACCACCCACTTTTGTTCTATGCTGAATTTTGTGAACACTGGGGACAGTGTTTGATTTAAGTGTGGGGTGGGAGTAGTTAGGTGCTGGTTGTTGTTGTTGTTATCATTGTCTTTTTGTTGTTGTGCTTGGAAAAACTTGACCCTGTGACTTTTGTGTGTATGTCTGTATTGTAATTAATGTGAAGCTATTGTGTGCTATTGAATGTTGTTAGCCGTTTTTCTAAATATTTTTGTTTTATCAAAATTATCGATATTTTTAACATTTTTCGTGAAACTTTTTATTTTTGGATTTCTCGGCGTTTGTTTTCGGTTCTTTTACCGAGAATAGTCCCATTGAACCAAAGTCGTAATTAGTGACCGTTCCCTATGATGGATGGATGATGACCGTCTTAAGGGAAATGTAGTCGATAGGAGTAGATTTCTTTTGTTCTTTTTAATTTTTATCTTTTGTTTGTGTGTATCCCAAACATGTCGTTACTTTATGGTTGAGATTTTCTGGTTGCGTGTTGTACATGATATTTAAAATGCAAAGGTGATTCATATGAAAGCATGCAACTTTGTAAATACGTTGAGATACCTAGGCCATAGAGTTCGATTCGGTGTGATTGAGGCTTAATGTTTGAATTCTTGTAATTAGCTGATTGAAGAGTCTGTGAATATGTCTCGAGTTGGTCATATGCAATGAGTGTGTGGTGAGGTTTCGTTTCTTCCATGCTATTGTGAAGTGTCTAGAACTTGCCTGGTGTGTGTACGAAATGAAATGAAGGGTGTGTATTGTAGGAAAGGATGTAGGCATTTCTTTGCTTTAACTGAAAGTTTTTTTTCATTATCGTACCAACCTTGATTGTACATCCTAGTTAGCCCATTGAGCCTTTAGCCTAATTTTTTTCTTTTGTCAAAAAGGTGTAAACCAAGCATAACCCCTTCTTTTCATTATCCGTGAATTTGATCCAAAACTCTTAAGCGCTCAAGAAAAAAATAATTTGCCCACAGTGTCTGGGAGTGAGAATTTTGAAAAGAAAAGAAAAAGCAGAGTGATGAAAGGAAAGAAAAGGTCGAAGGTGCACTCGTTATAAATTAAATATGATGAAGATGTATAAATAATCTCTGTTATTAAGTCAAGTGTGCTTAAAGATATGGGGTCAAAAATAAAGACAGACTTCAAGAATGGGAGGATGAAGGAAGAAACAATGCCCATAAGGTTGATGGGATGTTTTGAAAAAGCGCTTAAGGAGGTTAGTTGTTATTATTGGTTAGCCCAGTATTTGCTAGTTCCGTAGCTTACACTACAACCCGTTAAGACCTACGTGATCTTACATCACGCGTCCTTATATTAGTGGAGTAATACACTAAAGGCAAGCCTATGGTTCATGACATGATGCATGTGAATTCTTCTGGGAGAGAGAGCGAAATCTTGTTTATATGCCCCTGCATATAATGTCTTTGAGTTCATGTGATTAAAAATGGGAACATTCTCTTGTGTTGTGAGGGAACATGCTCGACGAGAGATTGAATTTCGTGTCGGATATCTTGAGCAGCTAATTTGCATGAGTTTGCCGATATCGAGAGTCGATTCTTGAGTCTAGGAGGTCTTAATGTGTTGAAGGTCATTATATTGATAAGACTATGCATGTTTTCTTGATGATTTGGTATGTTAAATAATCAGTATAACCGTAGCTTGAATTTTCGAGCCAAAGTAGCAAGGATTGGGTGTCAATCGCATGAGGTGTAAGATTATTGTTCGGGGACGAACAAGGATTTAAGTGTGAGGTAAGTGATCTTGGGTAGATTTATATGCCCAAGTGATACTTAAAAGTGTCTTTTTGCCTTGTTTATCTATTGATGTTTGTATATTCTCATGTGAATTGTAATAAAATGTGAATTTATACTAACCAACACGATTAGCGTGGTTTTTCCGAAAAAATATAATTTTACGAAGCTAAGATGAAGGTTGGGAGAGATCGGGATTGGACTCGAAAGCTAGCAAGGGAAAAAGCACAAGGAAAGCACAAAGTAAAGGGGCTCCGCGATGGAGCCGTGTCACGCTGCCATCATGGACGCATTCTTCCTGGATGCTGAAATTATGCCAAATTCCAATGAAGGTGTGCGTTGGAGCCGTGGCACGTTGGCCTAGCCCCGCGTTGCACGCCGTGCCACGTTGGGTGTGAATACTTGGACGACCAGATTCCAGTGAGGGTCCGCATTGGTGGTGTGTAACGGAGGTAGTGCTCCGCGATGCACTCCGTGACACGTTGCTTGTTATTCCGGGAAAAATTGCCACAACTAAAAATAGAACATTTAGGTTCATTTTTAATAATTCTAACTTGGTGGAGCAAGAACGTGGGTTACAGGCAATTGAGGAGACGAAAATCTCAGGGTTTTTCTCTATCTCCTTCTTCTTTATTTCAATTGCTTGTATGATTAACACTCATTTAACAATGTTTAATCCGCAAATGATGGCTAAATTCCCTTCTTGCCGAGGTTAAGAACATTTGTATTGAAATGTAATTATTGATAAATTGGTTTTCCATCTTATCTTCCATGGTTGTTCTATTGATTCTTGTTCTTATTGCATTAATGTGTGGCCAACGTTAATGTATATCTAAAAAGTCCGGTTTCACTTGAGAGAGCAAGAAATTGAAAAGTTGTGAATTGATAGGATATGATCTTTTCTTAGTTTAGGAAAATTGAGAATTGATTTACCTTCAGGATAGAGATATACCTGAAAGTCGTATTAGTTAATTAAGGAGTTGGTTTTGTATGGCTAGAACATGAATTTCTTTTTATCACTGAGATGTAGGTGGAAGGTTCATGATTCTTAAGTTGGGTTAAATACGAGAGTTTTAATCCATAGGCAATAATTCTTGACTAGCAACCGGAGGAAAGATTAATCAAATTCTATCGATAATTTATTTCTCTACATGTTCATTTTAGCCTCAGCATGCTCATACTTATAGTTCAGACTCAAATTGTATATTCGTTTTAGACTTAGTATAAAATTAGGAAACAAAATATCAAAATCTTCCTCACACTGTTGTCTGCAGTTTAGAGTTAAAGTTTATTAACACTTGATTAGATTGATACCTTAGTCCAGTATACTTGGCTTACTTGAGCCACTTTACTACTTGTTCGACCACGTGCACTTGCGTGTAGTTATACCTAACAAGCTGAACAGGAACCTCAAAGTTGGAGAGCATGATGGCTGAGTTGCTGAAGAAGGCAAAATCTATAGATGATGAGCAGAAGGATATTTGGGGAGACAGATCTGGCATAAACCAGAAATTTGAATCGCATGCCACAGCGATCAAGCAGATTGAGCAGCAGCTAGGGCAGATGTCAGCATCCCTGAACCAAAGGAAAAAGGGGACACTTCCTAGCAACATAGTCCAAAATCTAAATAATGGCAATCACTGCACGACTGTGATGACTAGGAGTTGAAATACCACTGTTGACCCTTCCCTGCTATTTGTAGTTGAGATGGAGAGACAAAAGGAGATCGAGATAAATGAGGAGGATGAGATTGTTGCACAATATCTTATAGGTAAGGCTAATTTAACTAGGGCTCCAGGTGATACAAAGGAGTTTGGAGTTGATAAAGGGAAAGAAAAAGGAGCCACTCAGATTTATAGGCCTATTCCTTGACCATCACCACCATTCCCTTAGAGGATGAAGAAGAAGGTGGAAGATGGGAAGTTCCAGAAGTTCTTCTAAATGCTAAAACAATTGTCTGTGAACATCCCATTGGTCAAGGCAATGGAACAGATGCCCGGGTATGCCAAGTTTATGAAGAAACTAGTGATGAGAAAGAGATCCGTGAGCTATGAGCCATTGGGTAACTTTCATCATTGTAGTGAAAAGCCTTACAGGTCCTTTCATATAAAAATGAAGATATAGGAGCCTTCACCATTCCATGCAAGATTGGTGATTTTGATTTTGCGAAGGCCTTGTGCAACCTAGGTGCTAGCATTAACTTGATGCCAGTAGCTATGTTCAAAGAACTGGGCTTGGGAGCCCCCCCACCGACTATAATGCGGCTACTGATAGTGGACCACACAATAAAGAAGCTAGTGGATATCCTTTTTGATGTACTAGTCAAGGTGGACATATTTATCTTCTCAGCTAATTTTGTGATCGTAGATTTCGAATTCGATTTTGAGGTCCCCATCAATTTGGGGCCACCATTCCTTGCCACTAGGAGAGCTTTAGTGGATGTTGAGGCTGGCCAGTTGAAGTTCAGGAGGAAAGAGGAGGAGGTCATCTTCAACGTCTACAGATCAATGAAGCAATCTAATGAGTTTAGGGTGGTGTTAGCAATTGAGGATGATTCCGAGTTTCTTGATGAATTCTTAGTAGTCAAGAGATTTGTGTCGTGCTGTGATATTAAATCAGGCGCTTCTTGGAAGGCAACCCATGAGGTGTGTTCGGTTTCTTTTGGGTATATAGCTACACGCAAGTGCACGTGGTCGAATAAGTAGTAAAGTGGCTTGAGTAAGCCAAGTATCGATCCCACAGGGACTGGGATAAGGTAACAAACTACTCAAGTGTCACTATACTTTAACTCTAAAAATGCAGACAACAGTGTAAAGAAGATTTTGATATTTTGTTTCCTAATTTTATACTAAGTCTAAAACGAATATACAATTTGAGTATGAACTATAAGTATGAGCATGCTGAGGCTAAATGAACATGTATAGAAACAAATTATCGATACAATTTTGGTTAATCTTTCCTCTGGTTGCTAATCAAGAATTATTTCCAATGGATTAAAACTCTCGTATTTAACTCAACTTAAGAATCATGAACCATCCACCTAAATTTCTGTGATTAAACGAAATTCATGTTCTAGCCATACAAAACCGATTCCTTAATTGACTAATATGACTTTCAGGTATATTTCTATCCTGAAGGTAAATCAATTCTCAATTTTCCCAAACTAAGAAAAGATCATATCCTATCAATTCACAACTTTCCAATTTCTTTCTCTCTCGAGTGAAACCGGACTTTTTAGATATACATTAACGTTGGCCACACATTAATGCAATAAGAACAAGAATCAATAGAACAACCATGGAAGATAAGATGAAAAACACATTTATCAACAATCACATTTCAATACAATTGTTCTTAACCACAGCAAGAAGAGGAATTAGCCACTCATTTGTGGATTAAACATACAAGCAATTGAATTAAAGAAGGTGATAGAGAAAAACCCTGAGATTTTCGTCCCCTCAACTACCTGTAACCCACGTTCTTGCTCCACCAAGTCAGAATAATTAAAAATGAACCTAAGTGTTCTATTTATAGTGGTGGGAATTTTTCCCGGAATAACAAGCAACGTATCATAGAGTGCATCGCAGCGCACTGCCCCCGTGACACGCCACTGACGCGGAGCCTTACTGGAATTTGGTTGTCCAGGTATTCAGGCCCAACGTGGCACGGCGTGCAACGCGGGGCTAGGCCAACATGCCACGGCCCCAACGTGCACCTTCACTGGAATTTGGCAAAAAATCCATCTCCAGGCAGAAGGCATCCGCGATGGCAGCGTGACACGGCTCCATTGCGGAGCCCCTTTAATTTGTGCCTTCAAGTGCTTTTTCCCTTGCTAACATCCGAGTCCAACCCCGATCTCACCCAACACATATTTTAGCTTCCCAAAATTATATTTCACCTACAAAACAACACTAATCATGTTGGTTAGTATAAATTCACATTTTATTATCAATCACATGAGAATGTATAAACATTGATAGATAAATAAGGCTAGAATGACACATTTGAGTATCACTTGGGCATATAAATTTGCCCAAGATCACTTACCCCACACTTAAATCTTTGTTCGTTCCCGAACAACAATCTTACACCTCATGCAATTTACACCCCAACCTGGCTACTTTAGTTCAACAATTCAGGCTACGGTCATACCGATTATTTAATACAACAAATCATCGAGAAAACATGCATGGTCCTATCAATGCAATGACCTTCAACACATCAAGATCTCCTAGACTCAAGAATCGACTCTCGATATTGGCAAACTCATGCAAATCAGCCGATCAAGATATCCAACACGAAATTCAATCTCTCATCAATCTCATCAAGCATGTGCCCTCACAAAACAAGAGAATTTTCCCCTTTCTAATCACATGAACTCAAAAGATTACATGCAGGGGCATATAGACACAATTTCACTCTCTCTCCCGAAAGAATTCACATGCATCATGTCATTAACCATAGGCTTGCCTTTAGTGTCTTACTCCACTAATATAAGGAAGTGTGATGTAAGATCACGTAGGACTTTAATGAGTTGTAATGTAAGCTACGGAACTAGCAAATATTGGGCTAGCCAATAATAGCCACTAGCATCCTTAAGCGCTTTTTCAATACATCCCATCAAACTCATGGGCATTGTTTCTTCCTTTATCCTCCCATTCTTGAAGTCTGTCTTTATTTTGACCCATATCATTAAGCACACTTGACTCAATAACAAAGATTATTCATACATATTCATTATATTTAATTTATAACAAGTGCACCTTCAACCTTTTCTTTCCTTTCATCACTCTGCTTTTCTTTTCTTTTCACCATTCTCACTCTTTGACACTTTGGGAAAATTACTTTCTCTTCTTAAGCGCTTAAGAGTTTTGGATCAAATTCACGGATAAAGAAGAGAAAGGGTTAATCTCGGTTTACACATTTTTTACAAAGAAAAATAATAGGCTAAAGGCTCAACAGGCTAACTAGGTGGGTACAATAATGAAAAAGCGAAACTTTCGGTTAAAACAAAGAAATGCCTACATCCTTTCCTACAATACACATCCTTCATTTCGTTTCGTACACACACCAGGCAAGTTCTAGAAATTTCACAATAGCATGGAATAAACAAAACCTCACCATACACTTATTGCACATGCCCAATTCAAGACGTATTCATAAACTCTTCAATCAGCTAATTACAAGATTCAAACATTAAGCCTCAATCACTCTGAATCGACTCTATGGCCTAGGTATCTCAACATATTTACAAAGTCGCATGCTTTCATATGAATCACCCTTACATTTTAAATATCATGTACAACACGCAACCAGAATTCTGCAACCATAAAGTAACTACAGGTTTCTGGATGCAACCCACACAAGAAAAAAAAATAAATGAAAAAAAAAATCTACTCCTAACGACTACATTTCCCTTAAGAAGGTCGTCATCCATCCATCATAGGGAACGGTCACTAACTAAGGCTTCGGTTCAATGGGACTATTCTCTGTAAAAGAACCGAAAACAAACGCCGAGAAAACCCAAAAATTGAAAAAAAAAATTTAAAAAAATATTATTGATCATTTTGATAAAACAAAAATATGTAAAAACCCAGCTAGCACATTCAGCAGCACACAACAACTTCACATTAATTACAATACAGAACAAAAACATAACAATCACAGGGTCACAAAATGTTTCCACAGGCACGACAACAGAACAGAAACATACATCAAGAACAACAACAACCAACACCTAACTACTCTCATCCCACACTTAAATCAAACATTGTCCCCAGTGTTCACAAAAATTAGCATAGCACAAGAGTGGGTGGTGAAACTCCCTGATCAATCAAAGTATTCCACTTCTTCATCAGGTGCTGCTGCCTCATCTCCCATGTCTGAATCGCCCCCATCGTCATCATCGGACTCCACATCGGAGTCCTCATGACGTATCTCCTCATCTGTGGGGACATCATCATCTGTGGGCTCCATAAAAGCTGGCCCCACTCGGCATAGAGCCCTGACATTTTCGCCAAAAGGGTAGTCTAGCTCGAGCTGCCACAGCTCCTCTTCTGTTGCCGGCCTCCCGCCTATTCGCAGCTGGAGCATCTGCATCCCGTACATGCGAGTCATGTACTAATCATCCCAAGCATGTCGCTCGACTAGTGTAAGAACTGGCCCGTGAGTGGTGTCGGGTGCCTTAGTTTGGGTGACATCTAAGGCCGCCGCTCCATCTGCGGGATGTAGTGAAGGGCCTCTTCCTCAATATCCAGGCCCCTCAGGAACGTGGTGAGTAATCCCCAAACCCGTACCTGTTCCCTTGATGCAACCGGGCTCTCTTCATGGCAGAGATAATCACCACCCCCACATTGATCTCCAGCCCTTTCATCAGGGTGTAAACCAAGCATACACGATCCCGGGTTACATCCGTCATATGCATCCCCGGGATTAGGTAGGAACACACGATCTTAAGTCATATCATGGCTTCCCTGTTCATCTGTGAATAGGGCAAAGTCTGATGGTAGCCCCTCTCCTTATGCCTGCTCCACCGAGCTGTCGACTGGGTTCCACACAAAGTGCGTCTGATGTCCGCATATGGTGGAGTGATATTCAGCTGTCGAAGCACATGGGCATCTACGTCCCGCGCCCCTAGGATAGCATTAAGGTGGTGGGGCTCAAAAGTGACTAATTTTCCCCCTTATTTTGATGGTGTGACTTCTGAGAGTCGGGTTTCAGCTGGCATAGAATTCCCGAATCAAGTGCAAGTTACATTCCTTGGGCTCTTCAAAGATGAAGTTCAGCCCGGCTGCCTCGATCCTATGGACAATCCTGGGGAACTCCTGTGCCAACGGTTCCCTTGCTATGTGTTCCTTGGGGAAGTATTTGCTTTCCTTGTGCTTCGCGTACCATTTCTTCCCCTCCTCTGTCACTCATCTAGTTCCGTATTGACGGCGTTGACCGCGTGGAACCGTTGGTGCTGCTGGGACTGCTGTGCTCAGTCTGATTCTTTTTCTTCCGGCGCCGGATGTTGATGCGCCTTTTCCCTTATCTTGCCTGCTTGCCATTGTTCCTGTCAAACCAAACAGACAAGTTCAATGTTAAGCCAATTAAAATTAGCTTCAACAAAGGTTGGGTCAAGTTAGGCTACCCCACACTTAGTCTTTAGCCAAAATCACAACATTACAGCAAGATCGTACTTATTTCCACAAACAAACAACAAAACATAACAAATATGCTTAGTGCATTCAGAGAATTCGACGGTATATATTCTATGTACTACTCAGACTTCGTACAGCTAACCACAATCAATACCATCGATAACATTTTATCACGTAGCACTTAGCAAGGAGAAACAAAGAAACAAAAACAAAAAGAATTTATCTACATGAACCTATACAATTCACCCATTTCTTGCAATTTCCCATATTTCCTTACCCGGAGAATCCGTCGGTCTTTTTGCATATTAACAGTTAGCACAACCATCTCATCTCACCCAACATGCACAACCCAACAAGAATTTCCATAGTTCAACTCAATTTTTCCATTTCAAACTCAAAGTCAAGCCCTAGCTATGATTTTATCAAAAATTCGATTAAACTATGTAATTATCGAGTTCAAGCAATAACAATGATACTCCGAACGTCAATCAACAATAATTCAATTGAATTTAAGCTTAATTTCTACTTAGGGCAAGTTTTGCTCATATCACATGTTCAACATCGAAAATATTTTACAAGAATTGAGATAGAGTTGAAGAACATACCTTGAATTCGAAGAAATGACGAAAACTTGATGAAATTATGTGCCTAAGTTCATATCACGTTGAGGGGGAATGGGTTTTTGGGGTGTTGGTCGCGGGGGATATGAAAAATGAGGGGAAATCGGGGTTCAAAAATGAGAGATATACACCTCAACGTGTCACGGAGGGTAACACGGAGGCCCTCCTCTGTGACACGGAGCCAACACCCTGGCTCACTGTTTTGCCACTTTTTATTATTTTTCATATCTCGGATTTTCCTTTGCGATTCCTTGCATATTTGTCCTCCGTTCAACCTGAAATTCATCTTACGACAAGAAATTGGTTAGAATTATAGGTTTCACCAAAAATTAAAATAAATACAAACTAAAAATTTTGTTGTTAATAAAAAAAATATTTTTTTTTCTTTTCTATTTTTTTTCTACGAATTCTATTCACATTTTACAAAGAAAAATTTCACGGGTTGCCTCCCATGCAGCGCCTGGTTTACCGTCGCGACTCGACGTCATTCAGCTCAGTCTTATTCTAGGGTGACGGACGTTTTCTCTCGACCACCATCCTCACCCCAGTAGTGCTTACATCGCTCTGGTGGTTTTCCCAATAACTCTCGTGATTCAACTATCTGCGCATCATCAGCTCGATCAATCACGTTGATCACCGAGAGTTCCTCGTACACAATCGGGAGCTTGGTGGCCTTGTATACATCAAACACTTCCACCTTGTCATGTGCTCGCATGGTTAGCTACCCTGTAGCTACATCAATCAGCGCTTTCCCAGTCGCTAAGAAAGGACATCCCAAAATAAATGGGACTTCCGCATCTGGCTCAAAGTCCAGCATGACGAAATCTATCGGGAAGGTAAGGGAGCCCACTTGCACTAGCACATCCTCCACAATGCCCTCAGGTCTGGCTAAGGACCGATCTGCTAGTTGCAAGATCACTATTGTTGGTCTAGGACTCCCTAAACCCAACTTCTTGAATACCGATGATGGCATCAAATTCATGCTCGCTCCCAAATCACATAATCCGCGAGCTCGGATACTCTGCCCAATTGTAATTTGTATAGTAAAGCTCCCAGGATCTTTGAGCTTTGTGGGCTCCCGGTTTTGTATCCGGGAAGTGCACTCCTCCGTAAGAGTATGTGTTGGCCAAAGACCTCCTTGATAGAGTGACAAAGACCAATAGAGATTGGCACATGAGAGAAACAAGTGTGTCCACTCATGAGATCAGTTCAACTGCATTGGTATCTGAGTTGCGGAAACAAGATGAAGAGAGGAATGAAAATCTTGCAAAGATGATGACAAAACTAGAATTGCTGACGAAGCACATAATGGGAGCAGGGCCAAAGGTGGTAAATGTCATGGGGATGAAACGTACCTTGCAATATGAAGGAGAATCGTTACTGCCAAGATATGAAGAAGAATGCCAATATATGGGAAACCAAATGGGAGGTCCTCGACCTAGCTTCCAAGGAGCAAACCAAGGCCCATGGCGCCCAAGAGATGAAAACCAAGGTTGGAGAAATCGTGAGCCACAGGGATGACCCGAAAGGAATGAAAGGTGGGGTAACAGAGAGTCATACCAAGAGAGTGATCTCTATCACCGAAGTTAACCCATATGTTCCCCCTCAAAATCTTGGGAATGCCCATACTCAGCCGGATGTGAGTGATGCGGGTAATTCGAAAATTGAAGAAATGCTATTGAGAGTTCTGAAGAAGGTTGAATCAACCGAGAGTGGGGTCAAAGAATTAAGAGTAGAGGTGTCTAACCTCGCCCAAACAGTGAGTTCACATTTCGCCTCCATCAAGCATTTGGAGGCCCAAATGAATCACTTGTCGGCTCAAATAAATCCCTGGATGAAGGGAACTCTACCTAGTGATACAATGCCTAATCCCAAGAAAGATGGTCAATACATGGCTATTGTCAGTAGGAGTTGCAAGGTGATTGGAGATGCCCCAGTGAAGCCTAATGAGGTTGATAACCCAAAATTAGTTGAACAAGATGAAGTCGACAAAACTCCAACGACTCCAAAGTATGAAGAAAAGATTGATGAAGAAAGAGAGTAAAAAGATGATGAAATCCTCTTACATGCTGATAATGATGAGGCGGGCATGAAGGCCTCGATTGATGACAGGGTTGAAGCAAGACTCCCACCTCCTTATCCACAATGGCTATCCAAGAAAAAGAAGGATGACTAGTTTAGAAAGATTATTGTCATGTTTAGAAAGTTGTCCATAAATATACCATTAGTGGATACTTTACTCCAAATGCACGGTTATGCAAAGTTTATAAAAGATTTGCTGAAGAAGAAAAAAGTGGTTGATGCAGGAAATAGAGAGAAAACGCACTATTGTTGTGCGGTGATGATGAGTAATATTTCACCCAAATAGGAGGACCTGGGAGCTTTCACAATCCCATGTACAATTGGGATATGTGTGTTTAAAAAAGGCTCTATGTGATCTTGGCGCCAGCATATACTTGATGCCTCTGCTAATTATCAAGAAATTGGGACTCAGAAGCACAAAATCAACGTCAATGAGGCTGCTCGTGGGAGATAGGTCAATAAAAAGACCAGTGGGGATGTTAGAAGATGTGTTGGTGAGAGTGGACAAGTTCATTCTACCGGTTGATTTTGTTATTTTGGAATGTGAGATGGATAAAGAAGTTTCCATTATTTTGGGAAGACTAGTGTTGGCTACGGGGAGAGTCGTGTTGGATGTGGAGCTTGGAAGGCTAAAATTTCGAGTTGGAAGTGAGGAGGTCACCTTTAAGGTGTGTCCATAAGCTAAAACTCCCCCTGAATACAAGGTGGTCAGAGTGTTTCATAATGAAGATAAGGAAAAGGGATTGGAGATGAAGGAGATGGAGTCGGATGATGAACCGTCTGAAAAGAGTTGTTGAAAAATGGTCTACATCGTGCCACAACATTAACTAAGGCGCTTCTGGGAGGCAACCCAAGTGTTCAGTGAATTATTTGATGTTTCTGTTTTTTTGTTTTTGTAGGAGCTGTGAAATGAGGAATATAGGGAGAAATAAACTATGAAGAAAGGAACGACGCGAGACCGGCGAGCTGCCGGTCTAGAAGCGCGATCTGCCGATGAAGGCGAGCACAAAAAAGAAGGTTGAGGTTTGGATCGAAGAATCGGCGGTCCCATCAGCAAACCACCAAAATGAACTCGTGGACCACCAGTGGGTTGCCGATTGAAGACAGAGGACCTGAAGCTCAGGCACATCAGCGGCGGGTAACCGATGGATCGCCAATTCCATCCACGAACCGTTGGTGGATCGCTGGCCAAGAAACATATAATTTTGCAAAATACATGGTGAAGGAAATTAAAGTGGTGGACCACCGGTGTGATTCGGCGAACCTCTGATGACAGCCGATTGAGGTATGAGTTTATTGCTAAATGGAATTTAAAAAAACCGGCCCACAAAATCCCAAATACCTGACCAGCTGCTCTATTTTGCAAATATTCCCCTAGTTCCCCTTTCTCCACCAATTTTCCATTCCATTTTTTTCTCCCCATTACCCAACATCCCCATTTCCCCATATTCATCTATTTTCAACCTTTCCACTTTCCTTTCCACCTTCCCACTTCCCACTAACACACCCACATTAAACTCTCCACCTTCCTCTCAACCTATCAACTTCCATTTTTCGCCTATAAAACCCCCTCCATATTTCACTAACCTACTCACTCTACTCACATTTTCTTCCTCTGCTACAATATATCTCAAAGTGCCTTTGTCAAATATAACTCAGTTTTTTGAAGTTCATGTTTTCTAGCAGTCCTCCAATTTGGTAAACATTTTCTTGCACATGTCTCAATTTTGTCATTGGTGCTAAATTCTTTAGGAGTAATATTTTGTTTCCCTTCCTTGTTGAACTCATGAATATTCTACGCTTATTAAATGGAATGGGGAATATGTGCTTTGGTGTGTGAAATGTTGAAAAAGGTGAAGTCTGAGTAACCCAATTGCATAAAATACAATGTTTTGCCTGATGATAAACCAGGTGACGCCATTCTTAAGGGTTAAATGTCATGAGTATGTGTTTGAATGGAGTAGCACTGATTTTATTATGTTGGGTGTGAGTGTGTGTTAATGGGTGTCTATGAATAGTAAGTTTAAAATTTAGGGACAATGGGGTCCGGTGTTTCACTGATTAGATTCGGTGAATCGCTGATGGAATACTGGATCACTCTGAAAATTGACTTCAAGCCACTGAGTGGATCCTGCACTACATCAATGGTTCACGAACATGGATCGGCAATTCGCCACTTGACCGCCAATACCTCGCTCACTTTCCTAGTTTTCTGTAAGGTATCCGTGGGTAATCGACAGTCTGCGAAATTCCTTCTGCGAACCACCGGTCCTTTTCCACTGCTATTGGTTCTTTCAATGATTGTTTGGTTCCCTTGTTTCTCAGTTCTCCCTTAGTCTAGTTCTTTTAATTTATTTGTATTTTCTCTTCAAATAGCTGTCACTAACATCATTATTGTAGAAAAACAAACCATGTCTTCATCAATGAACTCAGGAAAAGGAAAGGTCCCTGTTGTATCTGCTAGCAAGGGAAAGGGCAAGGGAAAGGCAAAGACCTCCCCACCACGGGCCAACACCATAGAAGCAATAATCTTCTGCGTCCCCAATATGAAAGAGCACTACGTCATTTGTCAAGGCCGATCAATCATCATGGAGAAGCGGTTTGACTTGAAAGGGTTAAAAGGTGATTTTCCCAGCATCACCGCACAGTTCAAAAATAGGTAATGGCAAGCATTTTCCAACCCTCGCCAGTCCTACTACCCCGGCTTGGTAACATAATTCTATACCTCATATCAGGTCCGACAAGATAGCAAGCAACACAGGAGCAAAGTGGATGATTTCCCATGCTTACCATCAGTGATGATCCATGGAGTGGAAGTTTATATAACCCTGGCTGCCTAAATTACCTATTATTGGAGGATGACATTGACTGCGCTATGGAGTACATGGCACGAGTAGCTAATATGAAGGATCAGTTTGCTTGCGTAGCCCGCATCATAGTTGTAGACAATCCTCTCTGGGCCTCTATGTGTGGCAAAATCTCTCTCCATGACTTGAAGTTCGAGGGCAAGCTGTGGCTGGATTTTGTTTGTGCTCGGATCATCCCCTCTAAAAATAAGTAGAGGATAAACCTTGAAACCTCCATCCTTATTTCTTGCATAATGACGAGAGTCCCTATTAACTTTAGGGAAATTGTTGCTCAGCAAATGAAGAAAACGGCCCCGCAGTCTAGTACCTTAATGCCCTACACCGTCTTGATTTCCCAACTTTGCACATCAGCTGGGGTGCCTATATTCCCTAATGAAACTCCTTCCGATACTTCAAGAGTGATAGACATTGAGCGGAAGAGACATGTCGAGGCACCGAAAATGAAAAGAAAGAGACTACAGGCCTTTGGAGTGAAGGATCCCTCTCCCATGGGTCAAACACATCACCAATCGCCCCAGAGTAAAATGTGCCCCAGCTGGAAATTTCAGGCAAAGCATTAGGTTACATGCCTCAGTGAGGAGCATCTCCCCCTCCACAATCCTCTCAGCCAAGTGGTCTCAATAGACTTGTAGAGATGATAAACCACACGAAATCCAACTCCAACAATTGGCTAATAGCCTCCCAGCACTCATTGACAAAAGAATTAAGAAGGAACTCAAGTTATTTTATGAGAATGTCACCACGCTATGCAAGAGGGTAGATGCAGTGGAAGGGGCAGTCACTTCCCTTCAAACTGAGGTACATGAGTGGAAGAGTTGGACTTCAATAGAAGTGCCGAATATGAGTGCCTCGGATGCTGAAATAGATGCTCCTTCCTCAATTCAGGGGCCAATTGATGATCTTTTTAAAGGTCTGAGAGATGATTTCGCTCGGCTAGGTGAGTCCAGTGACAGTGATGTAGGTGAAACAGATGTTGATGATGAAGAGGAGTGACCTACTCAAGGAGTTTCTTGTCCCTTTCACTTTTGCATATTTACATTGGGGACAATGTATTTTCTTAAGTGGGGGAAAGATGAGAACAATTCAGGAGGGGGCTAGGGATGGATATTTCTTTGTTTCTTTGGATGTTCCTACGTTTTTGTTTGAGTTTGAGTAAGTCCAGCCTTTGTTGGGCTGTTGTTTTATTTTATTGATTGATGATTATCCTTGTTGGGTGCGTCCTGTGTTTAAATGAATGACTTGGTTCAGTTTTTTTTATGATTGTGGATTAGTGACCAAATGGGTTCTTTGTTTTGAATTGTAAAATCTTAAAAATGTTGAATGAAATGACCCCAAAGTCTTGTTCCTTTTTCACCATTATAAATAGTAGTGTAGAAATTAAAACTCTGAGGGTTTTCTTTTGACCACGGTTCTTTCTCAAGGAGCATTCTTTTATTTTTTTGTGTTTTGTTGTCAAATGGAGTTGGTATTTCCCAATGATGGATTGAGTGGCGACATTCTTAAGGGAAAATGTGATGTTGCTTTGAGTCTTTTGTGAAGTTGTATTGAGAGGCACCACCAAATTTTTTTTTGTTCAAATGGATTTTTAAAAACAAGAGCATGAAAATGAAAAAAGTGACCAAGTGTGGACACCATAGCATAGCATTCTTTTTCATACATTGTAAATTCTTTGCTTTACTTATGATGTTTGTCTGCTTTGATGTCCTAATTTGGTATTTTGTGTTGAGAATGACTCTTGTAGACCCTTTAGGGGTGATGCCTTGTGTAGTGAAGAAATTTTTGATGAATCTCATGCATTAAACTTTGTCTAGAACTTTCCCCAAATGTCATCAAGGTGAAATCCTAGATGTAGTTGTGCTAAGAACATGAGTTTAGGCTTTCCTTTGTCTAGTCACTTAATCCAATGCCCTCCATGAGCATTGATCCTTGTTAGCCAATGTTGGGCCTTACACTCTTTCTTTGGAAACCATGTTACAAGCCTTAAGACCATTCTTAATACCTCTTTTTGGCCCCTAGTCTCTCTAAATGCTAGTGATAAGATAAGTGATGAAATGAGGCTTAAAGCCTAAGAAATAGGGAGTGATAAAAAAATTTGGAAAATGAGGCAAAAGGCTAAGTTTGGGAGTGTGCAAAACAAAGGGGAAAGATAAGAATTATAGTGTAAGGGGAACACTGCATTATGTCAAAATGCACTGAAGGATAAATCAAAAAGAAAAAGACAATTTGTGTGAACCGGTGTTTTCTCTTGAGGTGATAAGGTTAGTTGTGAAAGCCAAAGGAGTTATAAGGGGGATTGTCAAAGAAAATGAAAGTCATCAATAAGGAAATATGGGAAACAAGGTGAAGTGAGTGGAATTGATGTAAGGTATGTTCACAAAAAGCATTAGGGAGGATCTAGTCACTATAGCCAAATTTCATCCTACCCTTACCCCGAGTCTACATCATAACCGGCAAGATCTAAATGATTCTAGGTGCAGCTACTCTACATTAGTGGCGAATTACATGAAGAGAAAGCCAATGGGTCAAGTGTATGCATGAAGATTTCTTTTAAGGGAGTGAGTGTGAGTGTCTCTTCCAAACAATCCCTTGTCTGCATTCAAATGATCACATGATCAAAAGAATAGGGATCCTTATTTCGGTTTGTGTCATCATTCCTTTTGGGGGACACAAGAGCATTCAGAATTAATGTGGGAATCGGGCATAAGAAGTGTAAACTCTAAGGCAAGCTTTGAATGTGTACTGATTATAACTTGAGATGCTATGTGTGTTCCTTGGTTTAGCAATGCCCTTATTTTGCTAAATGATTCCTTTCATAAGCTTTGCTTGGTAGAAGGTGGTTGCCTGTTTGAAACATCTTCAATGTTTTGGTCTTTAGGGGTATTTTCTTCTCTTTTTCAGTGAGCATGGTGAGTATTTTTGGGTTGTCATAGTCCAGGTGATTGGTGAGGTATAATTGTGAATAGAGGTGGCATATTTTTCAATAAATGAGTATTGCATTAGTTGACGATAGGAAATGATATAAGTTTAGGGGTTTGATGAGTTGGTAATTTATCAAATCATTAGGCTCTGAAACTTGTGTTTTTGTTTAGTTTTTGAGTTGATTATTTGGATTTTATGCCCTTTTTTCTTTTGTTGGGTACAGATGACTAAATGTGAAGAAAAGAGCAAAAATGGAGCAAAAAGAAGGGAATGATAGTAAATCGGCAATTCACAGATGACAACCGACGAAACACCAAACATCACTACCCTGATGATTAATGCCACCGACAGTTTGCGAATTGCCAGCGGTAATTTGCTGGTCCAGTCGCTGAAAGAAACCCAAATTTTTGGAAAATTGCTTGAAGACCCGACAGTTCATGGATTGGCATCGACAAAACATCGGGTGAACCGCCAATGTTAGTTGAAATTTAGTAAGAATTCAAAAAAGATACCCGGTGGTTCACGGATTGGAATCGGCGAACCACCGGTGTCTCCGCTGATTTCAGAATAGTGCTCATGGGGGTATAATCATCCAACACTGGAAAAGAGATAAAAAGCGCCCTACTTTTCAGGATATAAATAGAAGAAAAAGTCCTTTGTACAAAGATATGCAAAAGGAGAGATAGAACTAGAGATATGGAGAGAGAACAGAGCTTACATCATATCATTGTTTCCCCTTTTAGCTAAAGAACATTCTCCTAGCTGAGATGGGGAGATTCTGATTGAAAATTGTAGAAAGTACTTTGCTCTATTTCTTCTTTGTACTAGTAAGTTTCAGCTATTGTTGGAGATTATCTTGTGAAGTTGATTTTTCTACTCTTGCTATTTAATTCAATGATGTTATTGATGAATGTGTTTTTTGAATTTCTTAACCATGAGTAGCTAAAATCATTAACTAGAGGTGTGTGATGATGAATAGTTAGTTAGATCGGGTATTGCTGGAGTCATCTTCATATAAGTGTAAATTTATTATATTCTCTTCAATCTATAAAGGAAGATCAATTGATTATGATATGGGTCTATTTATTCTTGCTTGATTGTTTCTTGTGAAAGAATAATTGCTTATTGGAAGAGAATTTAATAGTGGGAATGGATAAGAGATTGTGAAATTGGGCTAGAAATAGCTGAAATTGCATTCTCATTCCTTATTAGCAGCTAAGAGCTAGAAATTAGTGCAGTTGCTAATACAAATCAAATCAGGTTGAGCTAAATTGTGACTAGAGGTTTGAAGAAACTCTAGTATGAGGTAATTAGATGGCTGAAAAAATGTAATTACCCACTTCCCGAGATTATTTATAGTTGTTGAACTCATAAGATGACCTGGCATGTCCCGATCTAGTTAGTATTTCATCTACACCGCACCTCTAGTCTTCCACATTCTTGTTGACAACTAGGCTGATCTTGTTGATTTCTTTCACCAAATCACTCAATATAATTCACTGCAAATTTCAAACCCCCCAATTTTATTTGTTTTTATATTATATCTACGTGGTGCAAGCTAATGTCAATTTCTCAACCGATAGTTGCAACTGTCATTCCCTAGTCCTCGTGGGATTTGACTCCAGCACTCATCGGGTTACTTGATTTGATACTTCGGGCATGTATATTCTTTGCATTAAAGATATATTTTTGATGTTATCAGCAGGGCCTCACTCTCACCTCCAAACAGCACCCCAGGTAGAGTATTCAGGAGGAACCGCGGATCCTAGCCAGTGCTCTGAATAAGGTCGAGGAGATGAAGCAGATTTTTAGCTTTTATGGGTTCAAGTGGATGGCTAGAACCCCTGATAGCTACAGTGCTGAGTTAGTTACGGAGTTCTATTACAATTACTTGGTGATGATGGAGCAAAAAGAAAAGGCTGGGAAGAAATTGAAGGAGAAGCCCAAGCTTGATAGTATTATAGTTTGGGGATGATCAGTTGATGTCTCCGAGAGGACCATTGCCTAGATATTATATGGGCCACAATTCAGAGCTACAGATGCCACAGCTGAGTTTGACTACAAAGTTGATGCCATGAAAAGAGTGAAGCAGCTGGGCCTCAACAAGTGATAGAGGAAGGTGAGACGGCTAGCGAGAGTTCTAGCCGAGGATAAGGAGGAAGTAGAGTGGGTGACCAGTGGATGGCAGGTCATAAAGGGTTACCTCAACTTCGTAGCGGAGGCCTGTTGGACACTGGTTCGCCACAAGATCGCACTAACAATGAATGAAAACACCCCGAGTACCAAAAAAGCAGCATTGGTGGTCTGTATCATGTCTAGATATGCCATCAACATTCCAAGAGTAATAGCTGAGGAGATCTGGGATCATGCTCTAGGCTTGAGCACCACTATCCCATTCCTGAGTGTCATGCATAGGATCTGCAGAGACTTTGAGTAAGGGTGATAGCAGAGATAAACACTAAGGTTGGGGTACATAAGACTGCAGATATTAGGCTGATTTGAGATGACATGAACCTGGTGAGTCGGGTTAGACTACAAGCAGCAGTTCCACCACCACACCCAACATGGGGTGAGAAACTAGATGCCCCTATCTCAATGGAGCAGAATGATACTGTTATGCCCCAGAAGCCTAAAAATCAAACCTGAGAGTTGACAAAAAGAAAAGTATAAAAAATTTGCACCAAGCAAAGAACGAGTCGTGAGATGACTTGTTAGTGTAGCCCATGAGTCATGATGTGAATCTGGGGAGGCCGGTGAGAATGTTTTTGAAGTTTGAGGAAAAGTATCCCTACCGGCGTGGCAAGGACTCGTGGTCATACCCCACGAGTTGTTAGGTCAATCGTGGGGTGGGTAAGGAAAGAGAAGAGAAGAGTGGAGGAAGTGTACATAATGGATGGTGACCATAAGTCGTGGTCACCAGTAAGGGGTTGTGAGGCTGCCCGTTAAGAGCCCAGGATACCTATTGAGCAAGGAACCTGACAAGCCAAGCCACAAGTCGTGACCTAGGGCCACGAGTCATTAGGTACCTCATTGCGACCACCTGACAGTTAATTTCTGCGAATTTAGTAATTGATCTTCCATAATTCCTAAGTTATTAGGGCCTAAACTACGATGTTTTGAGTTATGAGTAAAGACTTTTAAAGGGGTTAAGTTCATTTTAGGCCTCATTCATTAATGCATGCAAGGTACAAGACTTGAGAGGGTGATAAAGCTTAGTATTCATCAATTTCATTTCAATTTCCTATTGGGCATCTAAAGAAGTGTTAGAATCACCTACCAATAAGTATGTAGGGTTATGAATGGATGCTTTCTTTCGCACCCATTCCCAATCCTTCTCTAAAGTATGAAATTCTTTGTGTAACCCATGGGGTTTTAACCCAAATGCATAAATCTTCTACTTCTATACATAGGTATGATTTGATTATGATTCTATATTATGAAGAATGGACAATTTTTATAATGTTTTCAATTTTAAATCATGATTGTATTTTTATGTATTACAAGCCCATGGATGAGATGTTCATGAAAGATGAGATTTGTGATAAATATATGATGATAAAAGCATGATTTGAAGCTACCCATGTTTGCAATTACTTTTTCGATAATAATTGAGTATTTCTAAGTATAATAATGCTTTGGGCAATTCCCACATGTTAAGTATGAATGATGATTTTTCCCTAATTAAGCTTACCACATTGTTTTGAAGAAAAGTCTCCCAATTATATTTTTATCTTGTTGTATGTTTTGAGTTTAAGTTTTCTTATGTATAGCTTACCACATGGTTTTGGAGTAAAGGCTCACAATTATGTTTTTATCTTGTGGTATGTCTTGAGGTAAAGCTTCTCATATGCATGATTTCATATTTGAGATATACTTGATCATTGAGCTTCGTCAATAGACGATGTTGAACTTCATTATAAAATGATTTAGAGCATATGCATGTTTTTTGGAGTAATGTCTAGCACCGAGCAGGCTAAGGATCGATAAGCCTTTGCCTCAGAAGTACGCGCCAATGTAGGTTTACACTATTGTGACTTTGGGACCTCGCTTGTGAGCTTCCCCTGCCCGGATGGGCCTTCAGCGTGATATCGATATCATGGTATCGTCCCTAGCCCTGGCAAGGCTTTGGACAGCTCTACCCACTTGAGTTTGATAGTTGGGACCACGTAAGATCTATCATGGTATGTCGGTTAAAAGACGAGTCTCCTATTGTTTCTCATGAGTTTAGATATGCATATTTCATTTCTCATGACATTTATACATATATGCATGTTCTAACGCAGGTTTGACTCAATGTTCAGCTTTACATATAAATGTCAAATTCCAGCTTTGAGTTAATTGATTCAGTTATGATATTATGAAGTTATGTTATGTTATGTTATGAAGAGCTCATGGTTTTAGAAACAATGCATGCAAGCCCTACTCTCAAACTCTTAATGTTTATGTTATATTAAGCATTGCCTTTAAGTCATTTTATTTACTTTAGCGGTTTTACTTACCTTGAATACTTGATAAATTCCACGTATTGACCACATACTCTATGCTGTATCATTTCATGATATAGGACCCAGCTCTTAGGTTCAACGCCGCTCGTAGTCAGCTTATCAGAGTTAGCATTCTTATTGTGGGTGAGTCATCATTTCCCGAGGACTAGACTATTCAACTTTCCTTTATGTATTTCAGTTTCAGTTTCGTTGAGTTAGTTGGGGTCTTGTCCCATCAACTTGTTATGTTTAGAGACTATTTAGAAATATGTATGTATTCAACTTCGGATCTCATATTCTGATGTTATGTTCAATTAGACTTCCGCTATGAGTATCTTATTGATTATTCAGTTTCTCTATTGAGATTAGATGTATACTTATACCATGGGTCGATTTGGGGTCTCTCAAGGCTCCTTGTCCCGTGTTACAATCCAGGCACCCGTTTGGGTCGTGACAGATACACCAACAATGGCTCCTCGAAGGGTGAGTGGTAGGGGAATTGGGAATGGTGAATACCATGGGGATGGCAATAGGAACGAGCACCAGTACCCCCCACTAGTTCAGGAGCACCAGGAACCTGAGCTAGTTGCTCATTCTTAGTTCTAGGCTTCTATTCAGATGCTTGCGTAGGCCTTGACCGCTCAGGTCAATAAGCAGGTCGTTGTGCATGTTCCGAAGAAGGGCAATGCAGTAGCGGCTCGAGTCAGAGACTTCTTGAGGATGAACCCTCCGGAGTTCCTTGGGTCCAAGGTAGATGAGGACCCACATGAGTTCATAGATGAGATTGTCAAGTTCACCCAAGTCATGGGGGTGAATGGAGTTGAGTGTGCAGAGATGGCCTCTACTAGTTGAAGGGGGTCGTGCATATTTGGTTTTTCCAATGGACGGATAGTAGGGTTGCTGGAGTAGGTCCTGTCACTTGGGAAGAGTTTCATGTTGCATTCCTAGACTAGTTCTTCACTCGTGAGATGAGAGAGCTGAAGGCAGTTGAGTTCGTGAATTTGAAGCAAGGGAGAATGACAGTAAAAAAGTATGCCCTTGAGTTCACTAGCTTATTCAAATATGCCTTAGAGTTGGTAAACAATCAAAGGGCGCGAGTGAGTAGACTCGTCCATGGAGTAGTGGCCTATTTGCACAAGGATTGTAGACTGCTATGCTCCATCAAGGTATGGATTTCCCACGGATAGTGTTGTATGCGCATCAGATGGAGGCGACACATCTGAGAGAGAGAGAGGCCAAAAGGGCCAAAACCGATGACCAGAGATTCTTCTAGTCGAGGTTAGGTGGTGGGCACTGACTTCAGACTCACCAGAGATCATCAACTCTAGCATCTTCGGCATTGAGTGTGCCATCCATGCCTAGACATGATCAGAGAGAGCGAGCATCAGGCTCGAGGGGTTAGAGTAGTAGACCCGCAGATTCTAGCATACCAGCTTGTTGTAGATGTGGTCGGGAGCACACAGGCCAGTGCTTGGCTATTTCAACTATTTTTTTAGGTGTGGGAAGCTCGTACACATGCTTAGAGATTACCCAGTAGCGAGACAAGATCGTGTTGGGGGCCGAGGCCCAGCTTCTAGTTCAGCAGCCCCTTCTACACGCTTAGGCCATCAGGGGGAATCTACTAGTACAGATGGAAATCAGTGCCAAAATAGATTATATGCCTTAACATCTCATCAGGAGCAGGAGGTCTCCCTGGACGTGGTCACTAGTATGTTATAACTTTTCGATATTGATGTTTATGCTTTCTTAGATATGGGGGCTACCTTGTCTTTTGTGACACCTTGTGGGGCCAGTAGCTTTAGAGTCAGTCCCGATATCCTGTTATAACCCTTTTTAGTTTCTACTCCAATAGATAACTTAGTTATAGCTAAAAGGGTGTATAGAGGTTGCCCATTCTTAATTCTTCAAAAGGTCACCTCCGCAGATTTGATAGAGTTAGCCATGACTTATTTTGATGTTATTCTCGGCATGGATTGGCATTTGCATGCTATGCTTCAGTTAATTGTAGAACCCAAGCAGTAGAGTTTAGATTTCTGGGTGATCCATTCTTAGAATGGAAGAACAATTCAGTTGTGCCTGTAGGTTATTTCATTTCCTACCTTAAGGCCATAAGATGATTTCTAAGGGGTGTGTGTACCATCTGGTTAGGCTTAAGGATGTTGAGTCTGGGACCCCAACTATCCAGTCAATTCCAGTAGTACGTGAGTTTCCAGAGGTCTTTCCTAATTATTTTCCAAGCGTTTCTCCAAGCGGGAGATTGACTTTGGTCTTGAACTTCTTTTTGACATGCAGCGTATAACTATTCCTCCCTACAAGATGGCTCATGCCGAGTTAAATGAGTTTAAAGAGAAGTTAAAGGACTTGATAGATAAGGGTTTCATTAGACCGAGCAAGTCTCCATTGGGTGTACCAATTTTATTTGTTTGAAAAAAGGATGGTTCCCTTCAAATGTGCATTGATTATCAGTAATTTAATAAAGTTACTGTCAAGAAAAGGTATCCTTTACCTACGATTGATAATTTATTTTACCAGCTTAAGCGTGCCAAGTGTTTCTCGAAGATAGACCTTAGATCCGGGTAACATTATAGAGTTTGGGAGAATGACATCCCGAAGACAACCTTCAGGACGCGGTTTGGTCATTATGAGTTTGTAGTCATGTCGTTTGGACTAACGAATGCTCCTGCAGCTTTTATGGATTGGATGAATAGGATGTTCAAGCCTTACCTAGACATGTTCATGATCTTGCTCATTGATTACATCCTTATATACTCTCGGAGCAAGGAGGAGCATGCCGCTTAGTTGAGAGTAGTGCTTCAGACCCTCAAGGATTGTCAATAATATGCCAAGTTTATCAAGTACGAGTTTTGGTTGAACTCCGTAGCATTTTTGGGCCATGTAATATCAAATGAGGGCATAAGGGTAGATTCTTAGAAAATTGAGGTGGTGAAGAATTGGCCTAGATTGGTGAATCCTTTAGATATTCAGAGTTTCTTGGATTTTGGCCAGCTACTATTAAAGATTTGTTGAGGGTTTCACATCTATTTCAGCACCTTTGAACAAATTGACCCAGAAGAAGGTGAAGTTCAAATGGTCGGAGGCTTGTGAGAAGAGCTTCCAAGAGTTGATGGCTCAACATACTTCAGCACCGATGTTAACTCTCCCCGAGGGTATTAATGGGTTCGTGGTGTATTGTGATGCTTCGAGAATCAGACTCGGGTGTGTATTGATGCAGCCTAGGAAAGTAATAGCATATGCCTCTATAAAGTTGAAGGTCCATGAGAAAAATTACCCAATCCATGATCTTGAATTGGCCACGGTGGTATTCTCCTTGAAGATATGGCAACATTATTTGTATGGAGTTCACATGGATGTATTTACGGACCACAAGAGGTTACGATATGTGTTCACGTAGAAAGATCTCAATCTTCAACAAAGGAGGTAGTTGGAACTACTCAAGGACTATGACATGAGTGTCTTTTACCATACGGGTAAGTCTAATATGGTAGCGGACGCACTTAGTAGACAATATATGGAGAGTGTGTCCTATGTGGATAAAGGGAAGAAGGAGCTGGTGAAAGATGTACATCGACTCTCTAGGTTGGGAGTTAGGTTGGTTGACTCGACTGATGGCGCTACTGTTGTCCAGAATGGATTAGAGTGCTCCTTGGTGACTGATGTGAAAGCTAGACAATATGAGGATCCAATTTTGGTAAAGTTGAAGGAAGCCATTCAAATTCAGAAGGTAGAGGTCTTCTATAAAGGGGGAGATGGTGTGCTTCGGTACCAAGGTCGCTTGTGTGTACCAGAAGTGGACTATTTGAGGAGACGGATGTTGCTTGAGGTTCATGGATCCAGGTATTCTATCCATCCAGGTGCCACCAAGATATACTGTGACTTACGGGAAATCTCTTGGTGGAATGGCATGAAGAAGGATATTTCAGAATTCATAGCCAAGTGTTTGAACTGTCAGCAAGTAAAGATTGAGCGTCAGAGATCGGGAGGTGTGCTTCAGGATATCAGTATTCCTACTTGGATGTGGGAAGAGATTAATATGGATTTTATCACAGGTCTACCTCGTACTTCGATAATATGATTCCATTTGGTTTGTGGTAGATAGGTTGACCATGGCTTCACATTTTCTACTGGTTAAAATAATGGACTCGGGAGGAGGATTATGCCAAACTATATATCTGGGAGTTGGTCCGAGTGCATGGAGTGCCCTTATCCATCATTTCAGATCGAGACACTCAATTCACCTCCCAATTTTGGAAGTCATTTCAAAGGGGGCTTGGTACACAAATTAAGCTCAACATAACATTTCACCCGCAAACGAATGGTTAGGCGGAGCAGAAAATCTAGAAATATGAGGACATGTTGACAGCATGCATAATTGACTTCAGAGGTAGCTGGGATGAGCATTTTCAACTTATTGAGTTTTCATACAATAACAGCTATCACTCTAGTATTCAAATGGCACCGTTTGAGGCTCTCTACGGGCAGAGATGTAGATCGCCCATCAGATGGTTTGAGGTTGGTGAGGTAGGTCTGGATTTGGTTCATGAAGCAATGGAGAAGGTTTAGTTGATAAGAGATAGGTTGAAAACTTCCCAGAGTCGCCAAAAGTATTATGCAGACATGAGAAGAAGAGAGTTAGAATTTGAAGTCAATGACTGGGTATTTCTGAGGGTGTCTCCCATGAAGGGAGTAATGCAGTTTGGAAAGAAAGAGAAACTTAGTCCCCGCTATGTCGGCCCATATCGAATAGTGAGACTTGTGGGCAAGGTGGCTTATGAGTTGGAGTTGCCTTCAGAATTAGCTTCTGTGCATCCTGTGTTGCATTTATCACTTTTGAAGAAGTGTTTGGGTGATCTAGACTTAGTTGTCCTGGTGGATGGTGTTGGTATGAGAGACAGCCTTAGCTATGAGGAGGTTCCGGTGGAAATATTGGATCGTCATCTTTGAAGGCTAAGGAACAAGGAGGTCTCATCAGTTAAAATGTTATGGAGGAATCAGCACGTTGAAGGAGCTCTGTGGGAAGCCAAAGCGGATTTGATGGCTAGATATCAACATTTGTTCTCTACCGGCTCATTTTCAACTTGAGGTACTAGTTTTGCACTCAGACTTTATTTATTTTCATGTTTAGTTCATGTGATCAAGTTTCTTTTATGCATATGATGTGTGTATGATCAATGAAACCAGTTCAGTTAAGTGATTCGAATCGGAGGTAGTCATCCCGTCAGTTTTCGATTTAAATGATCAGTATTTGAATATGATGATTGCATTTTCTCTACTTTTCTATGTGTTTTCTAACATTCGAGGATAAATGTTCCCAAGGGGGAGATATTGTTATGCCCTGGAAGCCCAATTATCAGACTCAGGAGTTAAAATGGAGAAAAGTGTAAAAAAATCTAGCACCAAGAACAGAACTAGTCGTGAGATGAATTGTTAGTGCAACCCACGAGTCATGATGGTGACTCGTAGGGAGGCCAATGAGGAAGTTTTGGAAGTTTGAGGAAAATTATCCCCACGGGTGTGACAATGACATGTGGTCAGACCACATGAGTCGTTAGGTGAGTCGTGGGGTGGGTAAGGAAAGAAAAGAGAAGAGTGGAGGCAGTGTGCATAATGGGTGGTGACCATGAGTTTTGGTCACTAGTAACACATCATGAGGTTGCCCGTTAAGAGCCCAAGAGACCTATTAAGTAGTGAATCTCATGAGCCAAACCACAAGTCGTGACCTGGGACCTCGAGTCATTAGGTCCCTCGTTGTGACCACCTGACAATTAATTTCTGTGAATTTAGTAAGGGCTTTTCTATAATTGCTAAGTTCCTAGGGCCTAAACTACGATGTTTTGAGTTATGAATAGTGACTCTTAAAGGGGTTAAGTTTATTTTAGGCCTCATTCGTTCATACATGCAAGGTAGAAGACTTGAGAGGGTGATCAAGCTTAGCATTCATCAATTTCTTTTCAATTTCCTATTGGGCATCTAAAGAAGTGTTAGAATTAGCTACCAACAGGTATGTAGGGTTACGAATGGGTGATTTCTTTCACACCCATGCCCAATCCTTCTCTAAAGTATTAAATTCAATGTCTTACCCATGGGGTTTTAACCTAAATGCATAAATCTTCTATTTCAATACATGGGTATGATTTGGTTATGATTCTACTTTTGAATTATGAAACATGGGCAATTTTTATAATATTTTTAATTTAAAATCGTGATTGTAGTTTTATGAATTACAAGGCCATCTATGAGATGTTCATGAAAGATGAGATTTGTGATGAATATATGATGATGATGAGATATGATGATGAAAGCTTGATTTGAAGCTACCCATGTTACAATTACGTTTTCGATAATAATTGAGTATTTCTAAGTATAATAAAGCTTTGGGAAATGCCACATGTTAAGTATGAATGATGATTTTTCTCAAATTAAGCTTACCACATTGTTTTGGAGCAAAAGCTCCCAATTATAATTTTATCTTGTGGTATGTTTTGAGTTCAAGTTTTCCTTTGTATAGCTTACCACATGGTTTTGGAGTGAAGGCTCCCAATTATGTTTTCAGATTGTGGCATGTCTTGAGCTAAAGCTTCTCATATGCATGATTTCATATTTGAGATGTACTTGATCATTAAGATTCTTCAAATGATGATGTTGAGCTTCGTTATAAAATGATGTAGAGCATATGCATTTTTTTGGGAGTAATGTCTAGTACCGCCAGGCTAAGGGTCGATCACCCTATGCCTCAAAATTACGTGCCAATGTAGGTTTATACTATTATGACTTTGGGACCTCCCTGGTGAGCTTTCCCTGCCCGGATGGGCCTTCAGCTTGATATCGATATCATGGTATCGTCCCTAGCCCTGGTAAGGCTTTGGACGGCTCTACCAACTTGTGTGTGATAGTTGGGACAACATAAGCTCTATCATGGTATGTCGGCTAAAAGACTAGTCTCCCATTGTTCCTCGTGATTTCAAATATGCATATTTCATTTCTAATGCATTTATACATATATGGATGTTCTAAAGCAGGTTTGACTCAATATTCAACTTTACTTATAAATGTCAGATTTCCTCTTTCAGTCAATCGATTTAGTTATGATATTATGACATTATGTTATGTTATGATATGAAGAGCTCATGATTTCAGAGAGAATTCATGCAAACCCTACTCTCAAACAATTATTGTTTATGTTATATTATGCATTATCTTCAAAAGATTTTTACTTTAGCAGTTTTACATACATTGAATACTCGATACATTCCACATACTGACCGCATACTCTATGTTGTAGCATTTCATGAAACAGGGCCCAGGTCTAAGGTTCAGCCCCGCTCGTAGTCAGCTTATCAGAGTTAGCATTCTTATTGTGGGTGACTCCTTATTTCCTGAGGACTAGACTATTCAGCTTTACTTTATGTATTTCAGTTTCAGTTTTTTGAGTTAGTTGGGGTCTTGTCCCATCAACTTGTCATGTTTAGAGGCTTTTTAGACCTATGTATGTATTCAACTTCGAATTTTGTATTTTGATGTTATTTTGAAGTTAGATTTCCGCTATGAGTATGTTATTGATTATTCAATTTCTTGATAGAGATTAGATGTATGCTTATACCATGGGTCGACTTAGGATCTCGCGGGGCTCCTTGTCCAGTGTTATGATCCAGGTGTTATACCCCGTAGAATTCCCGGCACCTAGACGACCTATTCGCACGTTGGTTAAGCATATTAGAAGGCCATACGTGCTAAAGAAAGGCCGGGAAAAAGATCGGACGAGAAACCCGTCGAACCATCGCGGGAGGAGCCGAGGCAGAGCCCCTCCGCGATGGCAGCGTGTCACGGAGGTGAGGCCTCCGCGATGGCTCCGTGACACGTTGCCCAGGTTCAGGCTCAAGTATATAAGCCCCACTTCGGTTTAATTTCATTTAAACCTTTAAAAATTTCCAGAAAACAGAGGGTGAACGGCAGAGAGGAGTAAGAACGAAGGAAATTAAATAATTTTCGTCCGATTACTCTGCTAAACGCTACCCAAATTCAAATTAACCCCAGATACTGAGGTATTTAGCAGCAGAGAGCATTCCTACGGATTTAGTTTCGTGAAATACGGCCGATGAATCGACGAGCCACCGAACTAGGGTAAGTAGAATTGCTCTAAATTAATGTCTATGTGTTCCTAGCTGAGAAGTGAATATTTGTCCCTTCTGGACCGCTGAAAAATAACGAGTTTTCGACCGTTTTCCGAAAGGTTAAAGTTGGGATAAATATGTATATCAAAAGTGACAATTTCTCCCGAATATTAATGTATTTAGTTCTAATTGACGTGTATATGAATGTAGTTGGGAGAAACAGTAGAAGTACCGACGGAAATCACATCAGTCAGTCGGGTACTCAGAAACCAGGTATGTAAAGTTATTCTTTCGGCAAGCCAGGAAGTACAGGGTAGAAAATAAATAGAATAAACGCTATTAGTAGATACCCAGCGTACAGGAACGATTTTAGTACAAATTCCAACAAGCATGCTAATATATTATTACGTATCATGCGATAATCAGAATAATAGATATTTAGGCAATACGTATTTCATCTGTTGAGATTGTATCCAGTAGTAGATGGTACATTTTATATCATTGAGCTATATTCAGTTATAGATGGCATGTACTATGTTATTGAGTTATATTCAGATATAATTAGAGAGACAGATAAAGGCCAGGTAGCAGTAAGTCCAGCAGCCAGAAACAGTGTAAGACAACATATAGCATCAGTTATTAAATACAGATTAGCCTCGAAACAAAAGAAGAGAATATGATTAGTATTTTTCATTTGAGCATGCTTGCTGTGTATGTGATTGTATGTTGAGACTTGTTGTGGCATGTGGGCACCCGTTAGCATCCCCACCGCCCCTTGGTTATAGCTGTGTCGATACCAGATTCAGATGCCGCCACCAGCTGGGTGATGCCATCCGACTAAAGGACGATGATGGCCGACCACCATGATAATACGGTCCAGACCACCCTGCTTGCAGAGGTAGTTCAGTTTACTCTGCGCAGAACTAGCACACCCTGTTTACAGGGGCAGACCACTCTGTGTGCGCACCTGCGCCCAGAGGCAGAAGTCTTCGGACTCAGACACAGTTTATTGTCAGAGGCCAAGGCCTGAGCTACGTACCCAAGGGGGCCGGTAGGAGGAGCTCACAGTTATCAGATGAGTGGAATGACTTGTTTTTGGTTGGTTTAGACCCGGGTAGGGGTAAATAGATTGCTTGCTTGGTTGGCAGCTTCCGGCTTATGGGGGTCGGTCAGGTATTGTATGCATTATTATGTATATTGATATGTGCTATTAGATACGATAGACAGAAGGATGACACGTCTTCAGGTACGCTCAGTTAGTTACAGAAGGTACAAACTCTCCCCAGTTATCCTCAGCTAGATAGACTCAGCTACTTCTTGCTTAAATGTCATGTTATTGTTGCTATTCATTTCGGTTGCATATTTCAGTTTGCTTTACATGCTCAGTACCTGTGGTACTGACGCCCAGCGGGGTGCTGCATTACTTTCCTGCAGGTACTCATAGATGAGCAGGCGATACTACGTGATTCCTATCAGCGATCGAGTATTCGGCTCCTGTCATCCGGAGACTTAATCATAGATACTGATTAGTAATAGAAAGCATGTACAAATGGCATTGCAGGATCCCCTTGCCAAAAAAAAAAGGGGAGAAAAAGAGAGAGAAGAGAGAAGAAAGAAAGAAAGGAGAGAAGAAAGGAGAAAGGGAAAAGAGAGGAGAAAGGGCAGATTAAGTGTGAATTACGTATGAAGTCATAGGAACTGTCTCAGTTCTCAGTTAATAAGTTAATAGATTTATGTGTGTTGCCAGATCTAGGCTCTAGGAGCTTATCAGAGTTAATGGCCTAAGCCAGATGACTAGATGATAAGGGCGCAGTTAGACGGTCTACCGACCAGCTGGCGCCTGCATTAGCAGGGAAGCATTCCTGAAGATCGGTAACATTAGTGCATATGCTAGAATCAGGATTAGAGGCCGAATAGGCAAATTTCAGAGATTAGCAATACCAGAATTGTTCTAGTATGTTAAGTGGTCGTACGTCATATTCCCAGCCTTGTAGGTGAGAGTCGGCCTTAGTCAACCTAGCAGTTATTATGTGAAACACCCCATAAGTCAGCTGGCCGCCCCAGTCAGAATACCCGTGGGTACCCCAAAGAAGGGTCCACATCAGTAGTCAGTGACAGACTAGTACTTCAGCTGGTTCTCGTAAGATATTTAGATACAGAGCCCTAACAAAAGGCCAGTATTTACAGAATAGTTCATAAGACCGAGAATTCCCCAGAATAGCAGTATAAATCCAAGTGGATACACACAAGGCATAAGAAATTGATAGTACCCTGCTAGCACAGTGTTTATTAAAACCAGGAGATCAGCAGACTCCCCGTGAAGATCCAGAGATTGATCGCCTGGGAGTAAGTTTGATTAAGCTCAGCCTTATAGTGGTTCAAGCAAAATAACAAAGCAATTAGATGCCCACAAGTCTACAGTATGCATGAACTATAAGTACTCAAGTAGAACAGTTAGAGCATTGTGAGACTACTGCCACATTCGGGTCATTCAACCCGACTATTCAGTTATTTAAGGTTATGCAACCAGATTGTTAGATGTCATGATCAATATCAGGATCCTCTGATCAGATAAAGGCACAAGGTGCGCAGATGGTCATTCAGGTTACCTTAGCAACAGGTAGCCTTAGCATACGGCCAGAAGGCCAGATAAGCTCTAGCTATACCGGTAGATTACTTGTCAGATTCTCCGGCGTAATAAACCAGTATGACCGTTAGCTATATGCCAATTCTTTGTAAATGTGAATTTTGGTTGAGTTTAGTAGCCTTTTTGGTCACATTGTGTCAGAGACTTGTGTATAGATAGATATACAGAAAATCGAAATAGTGAAGATATAGCCTAGACCTACTACTCCGATCGAAGTACTGGCCGAGTCTCGTTCGACGGACGAATAGTTCAAGAATAAGGTATGTAAAGCTAGTTCCCTCGACAAGTTAAGTAATATCGGTGCAGTATAGTAATTTACGGTCCAGTAGAATGTTCAGAAGTCAAGTGTTATGTTTATTGTGAATGTTGATACGGTATTAGAAGCATCAGATTGACCTCCGCCCCAGTACTAGCATTGCTAGAAAGAACAGATGGGTATGCGGTGTATTGCGACGCTTCAGGTTTGGGACTGGGTTGTGTGTTGATGCAGTATGGTAAGGTGATTGCCTATGCTTCTAGACAGCTGAGGAAACACGAAAAGAACTATCCGACCCATGACCTGGAACTAGCCGCAGTGATCCACGCTCTGAAGATTTGGAGGCATTATCTGTATGGCGTCCATGCAGACATTTTTACAGATCATAAAAGTCTGCATTACATTTTCACACAGAAGGAGTTAAATCTGCGGCAACGTCACTGGTTAGAATTGTTGAAAGATTATGATGTAAATATTCTATACCACCCCAGAAAAGCTAATGTCGTAGCAGATGCCCTGAGCCGTAAGTCAATGGGAAGTTTGGTGTATTTGCGACCTGAGAAGAGGGAGCTAGCTAAAGAAATTCATCAGTTAGCTGGTTTAGCCGTTTGAGTAATGGAAACAGAAAATAATGGAGCAGTAATTCAGAATTCTGCCGAGTCATCACTAGTTATAGAAGTAAAGGAACGACAGTACGAGGACCCTGACTTAATCCAGCTCAGAGATAGAGTTCAGAAAGGTAAGGAGTTAGATTTCCAAGTGACTGAAAATGAAGTGCTACGTTGTAAGGGCCGCCTATGCGTCCCGAACGTACCAGGACTTCGTGGGCAGATCATGCACGAGGTACACTACGCTCGCTATTCCCTTTATCTAGGGGCGACAAAAATGTACCACGACATCAGAGACATCTACTGGTGGCCAGGTATGAAAGCTGAGGTAGCTGAATTTATATCTAGATGTTCTAATTGTCAGTAGGTGAAAGCCGAGCACCAGAAACCGGGTGGTTTGATACAGGACATAACGGTGCCTATGTGGAAATGGGAAGCGATAAACATGGACTTTGTAACAGGGTTACCCCGTACCAGACGCAGAAATGATTCCATTTGGGTAATAGTGGACAGGCTAACAAAATCAGTTGATTTCCTACCAGTGAAGGCTACCTTCTCAGCTGAGGATTATGCCGAATTATATATCAGAGAAATAGTTAGACTACATGGAGTACCGGTATCTATTATTTCAGACAGGGGAGCACAATTCACAGCTAGATTTTGGCAGTCGTTCCAGAGGGGTCTGGGAACGCAGATTAATTTGAGCACAGCATTCCACCCTCAGAAAGATGGACAGGCTGAGCGAACTATCCAAACGCTCGAAGATATGCTACGAGCGTGCGTACTAGATTTTGGGGGTAGCTGGGATGAACATCTATCGCTTATTGAATTTTCTTATAATAACAGCTACCATTCAGCTATTCAGATGGCGCCTTTCGAGGCATTATACGGGCGAAAATGTAGATCGCCGGTGGGTTGGTTTGAAATAGGAGAATCAGCATTAGTTGGCCCGGACATTGTTCGGCAGTCAAAGGAAAAGATAAAGCTTATTCGAGAATGATTACTGACTGCTCAGAGCCGCCAGAAGTCTTATGCAGATATGCGGCGTAGAAATCTAAAACTTGCGGTAAATGACTGGGTATATCTGAAAGTATCTCCGATGAAAGGGGTGATGAGATTCGGCAAGAAAGGCAAGCTTAGCCCGAGGTTCATTGGGCCATATCAGATTCGGCGAAGAATAAGCCGAGTTGCATACGAATTGAACTTGCCTCTAGAGTTAGCATATGAAGAGGTTCCCGTGGCTATCTTAGACAGACAGATTCGCAGGTTGAGGACTAAAGATGTTGCGTCTGTCAAAGTATTGTGGCGTAAAGGAATCGTAAGGAAATGACGTGGGAAGCAGAAGAAGATATGAAAGTCAGATACCCTCACCCATTTCAGGCCTAGTCAGGCGACAGGTATGTCCGTATTATTACTTATGCAGTACCTTATGGTTGTATGTCTGTGAATGATAAAGAGGGATATTTAGTTATCCAGTGGATCCTAGAATATTATGTGCAGTGCCTGTGTTGGACTTTTCTGCATTTCAGGTTTTTGTTATAGTCCATATTACAGGGGAAACTTTGCCGAAATTTTTCTAGAAGATAAAGTAAGTAGTCCTCTAGATAACAGTGTACATTCGAGGACGAATGTTCTTAAGGGGGGGAGAATGCTATACCCCATAGAATTCCCGGCACCTAGACGACCTATTCGCACGTTGGTTAAGCATATTAGAAGGTCATACGTGCTAGAGAAAGGCCGAGAAAAAGATCGGACGAGAAACCCGTCGAACCATCGCGGGAGGAGCCGAGGCAGAGCCCCTCCGCGATGGCAGCGTGTCACGGAGGTGAGGCCTCCGCGATGGCTCCGTGACACGTTGCCCAGGTTCAGGCTCAAGTATATAAGCCCCACTTCGGTTTAATTTCATTTAAACCTTTAAAAATTTCCAGAAAACAGAGGGTGAACGGCAGAGAGGAGTAAGAACGAAGGAAATTAAATAATTTTCGTCCGATTATGCTGCTAAACGCTGCCCAAATTCAAATTAACCCCAGATACTGAGGTATTTAGCAGTAGAGAGCATTTCTACGGATTTAGTTTCGTGAAATACGGCCGACGAATCGGCGAGCCACCAAACTAGGGTAAGTAGAATTGCTCTAAATTAATGTCTATGTGTTCCTAGCTGAGAAGTGAATATTTCTCCCTTCTGGACCGCTGAAAAATAATGAGTTTTCGACCGTTTTCCGAAAGGTTAAAGTTGGGATAAATATATATATCAAAAGTGACAATTTCTCCCGAATATTAATGTATTTAGTTCTAATTGAAGTGTATATGAATGTAGTTGGGAGAAACAGCAGAAGTACCGACGGAAATCACATCGGTCAGTCGGGTACTCAGAAACCAGGTATGTAAAGTTATCATTACGGCAAGCAAGGAAGTACAGGGTAGAAAATAAATAGAATAAACGCTATTAGCAGATACGCAGCGTATAGGAACGATTTTAGTACAAATTCCAGCAAGCATGCTAGTATATTATTACGTATCATGCGATAATCAGAATAATAGATATTTAGGCAATACGTATTTCATCTGTTGAGATTGTATCCAGTAGTAGATGGTACATTTTATATCATTGAGCTATATTCAATTATAGATGGCATGTACTATGTTATTGAGTTATATTCAGATATAATTAGATAGACAGATAAAGGCAAGGTAGCAGTATGTCCAACAGCCAGAAATAGTGTAAGACAGCATATAGCATCAGTTATTTAATACAGATTAGCCTCAAAACAAAAGAAGAGAATATGATTAGTATTTTTCATTTGAGCATGCTTGTTGTGTATGTGATTGTATGTTGAGACTTGTTGTGGCATGTGGGCACCCGTTAGCATCCTCACCGCCCCTTGGTTATAGCTGTGTCGATACCAGATTCAGATGCCGCCACCAGCTGGGTGATGCCGTCCGACTAAAGGACGATGATGGCCGACCACCATGATAATACGGTCCAGACCACCCTGCTTGCAGGGGTAGTTCAGTTTACTCTGCGCAAAACTAGCTCACCCTGTTTACAGGGGCAGACCACTCTGTGTGCGCACCTGCGCCCAGAGGCAGAAGTCTTCGGACTCAGACACAGTTTATTGTCAGAGGCCAAGGCCTGAGCTACGTACCCAAGGGGGCCGGTAGGAGGAGCTCACAGTTATCAGATGAGTGGAATGACTTGTTTTTGGTTGGTCTAGACCCGGGTAGGGGTAAATAGATTGCTTGCTTGGTTGGCAGCTTCCGGCTTATGGGGGTCGGTCAGGTATTGTATGCATTATTATGTATATTGATATGTGCTATTAGATACGATAGACAGAAGGACGACACGTCTTCAGGTACGCTCAGTTAGTTACAGAAGGTACAAACTCTCCCCAGTTATCCTCAGCTAGATAGACTCAGCTACTTCTTGCTTAAATGTCATGTTATTGTTGCTATTCATTTCGGTTGCATATTTCAGTTTGCTTTACATGCTCAGTACCTGTGGTACTGACGCCCAGCGGGGTGCTGCATTACTTTCCTGCAGGTACTCATAGATGAGCAGGCGATACTACGTGATTCCTATCAGCGATCGAGTATTCGGCTCCTGTCATCCGGAGACTTAATATCAGAGGTGTATTTCAGTTCCTTGTTTTTTGTTATATAGTATGGGTAGGTCGGGGCCCTGTCCTGATCATTCTAATGCTATTCCTAGTGGCTTGTAGTCTGTATATACTTCCCTGTGGTCAGATGAGCCGGTCGTGTGAGGCCGTGCAGTTGTATAGCTGTTAGTACTCTTTCTTTCTTTTATGATAGTCGTGTGGGGCCATAGTTTTCCAATAGTGGTGACCTTGCTGGTCACGTAGCTTTCTAGTACTTCATGATTGAGTTGCAGATAACTAGACAGCATGGTGGCCTTGTCGGCCCGCATAGGTTTCCCTGAATTGATATGTTTCTGGTCAGCTGTTAGTACAGGTACAGGAGGCTATAGGCCAATGGGCCGGGGACTGTGTTTAGAGCCGTTATATAGCCCTTTGTCTCCAGAAATATGAGTTAGAGCCATCCAGGCACCAGATGTGCCTAGGCTTAGCAGTCCAGCAGTTCAGGTCCCAGTAGGGCACCAGGTGCCAGTCATACCCCCCAAGGCGGGGTGTGACACCAGGCCCCCATTTTGGTCATGATAGATACACCGGCCATGGAAGTCAGTCACACAACAGCTGACCCCAACACTTCCTCCACACCTCCATTAGCCACATTAGGGAAGGTCCCTTGAAGATTTATATTGGTGGCCTATGATTTCCTCCAGAAGTTAGTTAAAGATATTGACGTTGACCGAGAAAAAGGTCAACTTGATGTTCGAGAATTCCAATCCTTGGGTCAAGGATGAGATCAAGGAGGCTTCTAGAGGACTACGCAGCTGGTTAGATAGCTTCAAGCTCAGGCTCAATGAGCAATTAGTTGAGCAGTCATACACAGGGAGCTTGAGAGAGTAGTTGGGGCCCTACGAACATAGGTAGCTGAGCTGTCATCTAGGCAGCCGACCATATTAGTAATGGCCACCATTCCAGAGCTAGATGCTAAGCTTGATGAGAAGCTCAACTTTGGAGCATTCTGTGCACCAACAACAACTAGTGTAGAGAAGGGAAAAAAAGAGGGCCTCGGAGGCAGTTGATGATGAGTCGTCGACGAAGAGAAAGAGAAAAGAGAGGAAGGAGCACAAGCGGGCGACACTGAAGAGCCTGCAGTCTCATGACGAGCACTTGTTAGAGATACGAGGAGCTCCACCACTATTGTCCCTGGAGAGCTTGTGGGTTGAAAGGACCGTTGGGGTGAGCCACATTCTGTCCGAATTGATAATCAGGTCGTTACGGCAACCACTAATGTGGATGGGGTGACTACTACCCGAGTTCCACAGTACTGAGTGCGTCGATGTCATAACCCGACATAGAGCTGGATCGAGACAAGGGACAAGGAGCCCCGAGAGACTCCAAGTCGACCCATGGCATGAACATACATCTAGCTCAATCAATAAAAGCAGAAGGTTTAACATAATAAACATAGCGGAAGTCTAAACATAATATAACATAAGAGCTATAATCTACATTATACACGACAAGTTGATTACTATGCAAAGTCTGAAAGCCTCTAACATATCTAATGGGTTAATGGGACAGCACTCCCAACTAACCCAACAAGTTTGAAACTGAAGGGAGACACAAAAACTATAGATACTGAGTGTCCTTCGAGGATGAGGACTCACCAATCCTAACTGGACAGGTCTGAGTGGGAAAGCAGGGGCTAAGGATGTTGCTGAGAAAAATCCCTCAAACCTGTATCATGAGATGATACAGCATAGAGTGTGTGGTCAGTACGTGGAATACACCGAGTATGCAAGATAAGTAAAACAGGCAGTTAAAATACATAAAAGATCATAACAGTTGGAAAACATGATCATAATGTAAATATCAGAATGTAAACATAAGGGTCAAGGTTTTCAAAACATTCGTATATCATTCATAATCATAATCATAAGAGAAAATTTTTTGTTAAACATGACTTGAGCCAAAGTGTATAATCATAACCATACATAAATCGTGAGGAACACTGGGAGATTCTCATAACGGACATACCCCATATGAGCACACATGGAGCCCGAACTGTAAACCCCTAGTAAGGAGGGTGTTCATACCTTGCAAAGGGTAGAACCATGAAAGAGGTGTGATATCACAACAAAAGGCCCATTTGGGAAAAGGGGACAGTGTCATGGAGGTCCCATCATGGCTATATTGGCTCATAGTTTTGAGACTTGGGATATGCTTGGACCCCGGGTTTACTCGGTGTTAAATACTACTCCCAAAACATATATAGTGCTCATAGGATAATATACATGAGATTCATGGTCTAGTTTAAAATCCTAATAATCATAAGCATGCTTGAAATACGTGAACTAGCCATGAAATAAGGCCCGTGAGTCGGTCAAAATCATAAATTCATAAATCATGAAGTTCACGCATACTTGTAAAACATGTATATACTTGATATACAATAAATTCATGGTAAATACTTGAGAGAAATCATATAATAAGTCATAAATCATAATGGGTTAATGAACATCAAATAAAAATTAAATCTTAACTTGAACTTTCATGAAATATGCATCATCGGGCATAGTTTGTAGGAATTTAAATCTAAATAGCTATAAAATTTGCGCATGATTCATAAAACATGAAATTTATACATGAGAGGGATTAACGCATAGATAGATCATAAGGATTTCATAAGAATTGGGATAAAACCCTCTAGAATTGTCAATAGAATTTCATGAATTAGAGAGGAGTTGGGCATGGGTGTGAACAACTTCATCCACTCATAACCCTACATACCTTAGATGGACTGATTCTTCAACTCCCTTGATTGCCAAATGAAGAATTGATGGAAAACTTGGAGAACTGGACTTGATCATCTCTCCAAAGCCTCTAAACTTGAATGCATGAATTAGGAATAGCATTGAATGAACTTACCCTTCTTAAAACTCACTATTCAGATCTTAAAATGACGTAGTATAGGCCTTAGGATTATAGGAATTAAGGAAAAGCCCTTATTAAACTAGCAAAAAAAAACAGACTGCTAATCCCAACGAGGGACTTGACGAGTCGTTGTCCATGGCCACCACTCGTGGTCTTCACCCTTTGCCTCCCCTGGAAATTTCATCTAGGTTGTCGCCACGAGGCACCCTACGATTTGTTACTAGTGACCACGACTCGTGCTTACCTCCCGTCCTTACACTGCCAAAATTTACAAGGTAGTCATCACAGGCGACACCACAACTCGTGGTGTTCCAACGAGTCGTGGTGAGGACCCGTTAAGTGCATTGCCCAACATCCTTCATAGTTCAACCACCCTTGGCCACGGATGACTTGATGAGTTTTGATGGTAACTGCGGCTTGTGGTCACATACGTTGGCCACTAAAAACTAAAACATTCAACTAAGTCAAATTCCTCAGCACGAGTCACTTAATGACTCGTGGTCATCCTGACAGGTCAATGGATGACTTGTCCTGTGAGCTGGTGCAAAATTTCTTATTTTCTCTATTTCAACTCTCGGATATGATTTTATGCTTTTGGGGTATAACAATATCTCCCCTTGGGAACATTCATCTTCAAATGTTAAAAATCATAGAGAAAAGCAGAGAAATGCAACCATCATACTCAAATACTGATGATATAAGCCGAAAATTGATGGAATGACTAACTCTGATTTGAACTACATGACTGAACTAAATTTACAAACCACAAATACATCTATTTACATGAAAAAAAAGGAGGTACATGAGCTGAACATGAAATTGAATAGAGTTTTAAGGAGGGAACTGATACCTTAAATTGAAACTGAGCCAGAAGAGACTAAATGCGGGTATTTAGTCATTATATCGGCTTCAGATTCCCATGTAGCTCCCGCAACATGTTGATTCCTCCATAAAACGTTAACTAAAGCTACTTCTTTATTCCATAGCCTTCATACTTGATGATCCAATATTTCCAGCGGAACCTCTTGACAACTAAGACTATCATTCACACCGACACTGTTCACTAGAACAACTGGAGCTGGATCACCCAAACACTCTTTAAGAGCAATACATGGAAAACTGGATGGACTGAAGCTAATTCTGAGGGTAACTCCAACTCATAGGCCACCTTTCCAACACGCCTCATGATCTGGTACGGACCAACATAACGGGGACTGAGTTTCCCTTTCTTTTTGAATCTCATCACTCCCTTCATGGGCGATACCTTCCAAAACACCTAATCATCTACCTCAAACTCAAGTTCTCTCCTTCTCATCCGCATGGGACTTTTGGCGACTCTAGGCTGTTTTCAACATTCCCTGCAAGAGATGAATTTTCTTCATGGCCTCATAGACTGCATCTGGTCCTATCATCACAGCTTCACCGACTTAAAACCAACCGATAGGCAATCTACATCTTCGCCCATAGAGAGCCTCAAATGGAGCCATCTGAATGTTGGAATGCTAGCTGTTGTTATATGAAAACTCAATGAGAGAAAAATGATCATCCCAACTGACCTTGAAGTCAATCATGAATGCCCTTAATATGTCCTCGAGAGTCTGAATAGTCCGCTCCACCTGACCACTGTTTCGCGGATGAAATGTTGTACTGAGCTTAACCTGACTACCAAGTCCTTTTTGATACAATATCCAAAACTGAGAGGTAAACTAAGTACCTCTGTCTGATATGATGGACAAGGGCACTCTATGAAACCGAACTAGCTCTCGGATGTATAATTTCACATTATCCACCATTGAATCAGCACTTTTGACAGGTAGAAAATAAGCGGCTTTAGTCAACCTATCCACCACGACCGAAATGGAGTCATACTGTCGACGAGTGCGAGGCAACCCTATGATGAAGTCCATATTAATCTCCTCCAACTTCAAAGTAGGAATACCAATATCTTGAAATACACCTCATTGTCTTTGATACTCAACCTTCACTTGCGGACAATTTGGACACTTAGCCACAAATTCTGCAATGTCCTTCTTTATGACATTCCACCAATAAACTTTTCGTAGGTCACGATAAATCTTGGTGGCGCCTGGATGTATGGAATATCTAGAACCATTAGTCTCGTGCAACATCCGATCTCTCAAATCTTCAACATCTAGAACACACAAGCAACCCTGATATTGAAGCACACCATCTCCCCCTTTGGAGAAGACCTCTACCTTTTGTTTTTGAATGGCTTACTTCAGCTTTACCAAAATAGGGTCCTCATCTTGTCTAGATTTTACATCAGTCACCAAGGATGATTCTAATCCGTTCTGAATAACGACACCACCATTCGTCGAGTCAACAAGACAAAATTCTAAAATTCATGCTAAGAATTTTGAAGTTCCGAACCTCTGAGTTTTCACCCTTTATGCTTAAGATCATGCCAATACACAAAATGCTCAAATCCATACGAAACTCATCTGGAATCCCCTGGTCACACCCTAAATACGCAATTCAATCATAAAACCCATTCCAGACCGGTTGGAATCATCAAATTACCAATATAAGGCTATTTTGATCGAAAGTTGACCGTAGTCAAACTTAGCCTCCCCAAAGCTCATAATTTAAACTAAAAGTTCAAATCACTCCTGAATCACCTTGGGATCCATGCAAACTACCTAAGTCATAAATCACCATCCAGAACTAACTGAGATTTCAGAATCCGAATTCGAGCTCGTTAACCTGAAATGTTGACTCTGGTTAAACCTCTCAAACATCAAACCCTCCAAAATAAAAAATCTCAGCCGATCTACATAAGATCATCTCAAAAATGGTGTCATCCACCTCCACAATTCATGAATAACAAAGTGAAGATATGGAAAGGTTCAACCCAGGGAAATGGATCAATAATCAAAAATGACTGTGCGAGTTGTTGCACTTCCCAGATAGGCTAATAACAGCACTTCCTGTACATTTACATACCTGGCACCTAAGGTAGGGATAGGGAGTTACCTTGAACATTCCCATTTTAACCATCATCTCCATCATGGGAAACATCCATAGGGTTTAGAGTAAGGGAATAATGAGCATGAATCATTTAAGAAATCTAAGCTGGGCATATGCCTGATATAGCACGATCTTATGAGTCGATAGGGAAAATATTAGGGACTGAGTTCATAGAGTTGAGCGTGGTAAGAGACATGAGTTCACATACGTGAAGAGGGTCATGACATGAAGATGAATGTGTAGTATTGGGATCGCTGACTGACGGGGTTACCTATCATCTTAGGGTTCTGAACATAAGCATGAGTTAAGGGTAGCATCTAGTGAAACATAAGGGAAACATCTAAAGGGGAATGGATGGACTACTCCCAAATACTATTTGTAGAACATCCTTACTACAAAACTCTAGACCTGACTTGGTCCTTCACTGACCATTTCCCTACCTTCAACAAAATAAATCTCATATTAAAATGCACAAAGGGATCTTGTACTTGGTCGTAGTTCTCAGAATTAGCAATCACGGTAGGTTCGCTAGAAAGGCTTATAACATACCTGGGACTACATATGAGGCTGACTTCCACTTACTCTTGGTAACCTATCCTGCTGCGATGGGCGATTTTCTGGAGTTGCTGATCCTGTGATTGGTGCACCGGCTCTACCCTTGCCATGCTTGGCCGATGGGCAATTCCTGCGCATGTGTCTTGCCTCCCCACATCCGTAACAAGTGTTTATCACTTGTTGTACCAAAAAATGAGTTATTGTGACCACCCATTTTGTCAACTCAGGGATTTTTATAAAATTTTTCCAGTGCAGGTAATGACTGGACACAATGACCCATTAGGTCCACCAATGAGCTGTTGTGTTGCCCGTCGTCAGGCTTCCCAGTTTTCTCATCTAGTGACCATGGGAGGAACCAACAACCTATTGGTTCTTCTAGTGAGTCCTTGTACCTCTCTTTGTCAAGTACAGTTGGCCCATAACCTAGGCAATAGGACCAACGACTGGTCCCGATGAGTCATGGGCTCAACTAACGACTCGTTGGGTGACCCGTTGGTCCCCTATTAGGCAGTTTTCTAGATTTTATTCCAGGGTTATTTTTGTAACTACCTATCCATTTTATCTTAAAACCCTATCATTTTGGGCTCGTATAGGAGGAGTTAAAGGGGTAGAATGACATTACCTCTTCACTTTCACTCATTCCCTCAAGTCTAAAGCGTAGAAATAGTCAGGAAGCACACAGCAGAGCTAGGGCATTCAAATACTTCTTCTTAGATTCTCAAGGGACTTCTCCATAATTTCTTTACCAGGTATATGGGAATTCAACAAGGGAATTGTTCTTGCCTTATGTCCCGAACCCTTCTCTAATTCTTCTGTCAGTTACAACTCTACATATTCTAAATGTATGAAGTTTTCAGAAAAAATTCTTTATGATTTCAACTGGAATGTTATTCGTGATAATAGATGCCTTATTATTCCCAATTTCTAGAAATTCTTTGAAACTAGCATCTAGTGGAATAATTTAGCCCTAGTTTCTCAGTTCGTTAAATTAGAATCTTGCATGTTGAGCTAGTTTTTCCTGTGGCTAGATTCTATCAGTTTTGGAATTCCCATAGTGTTAGTATATATTGAAATCTTAGTCAGATGTATGTTAGTCCAGTATCAGTTAGATTATTAGCATACATAGTATTGTTCAGAAATGTCAGCTGATCAGTTTGATTATAGACTTTTCTTGAGGTGTCAGTGGTGCCTCCCAGTTATCAGTTAATAGACTCAGATATCAGATTTTAGTGGTTCTGTAGATGGTTATGACACTTCTAGATAAGAAGCTATAAGCAGTCTTAGAACCCCCAACTTTAGATTTCAGTTTGATCTTTAGATGGTTACGATGCTTCCAAATAAGAAGCTCTGGCCAGTCTTTGAACACCAGTTACAGAATCCAGTCCGATAAGACTCTCAAGGTACTTTCAGATAGGTATCCCCGACTTAGCCTTGGGCCTCAGTTTTGAGCTATGAACTTAGTAGTTAGTCTAGGACTATCCAGTGGAGTAGGACTTAGCACTGAGCGAATCGGGGTTCCAGCGCACCCAGGATCCCAAAACTACGTTCCCACCGTAGGTTACTTTATTGGTCTTATGGCCCCAAAACTTATGATCACCCAATTCATGTCTTTATACCCTGTTGGGTCCTATAAATGGGGTGTATACATCGGCCTCCACGTCTAGCTCACGTGGTTATATGCCTATTATAGACTCTCTTGCTAGTTAGTTCGATCTCAGATTAGCACACTCAAAATAGTTTTAGTTTACTCAGTTCAGATTAGTTCAGTACAATTAGTTAAGATTCATTATCTCAGATTCAAGGCATGTCTATGAGCATGAAATAGGGTCATTTTTACAATTTCAGTATATTTTAGGTTATTATGTTTAGACATTTCATTTGGTCATTGCATGTCATTACAATTCAGATATTTATTCCTTATGTTATATTTTTCTCCCACTTAGTCAGTACATTCAAAGTACTGACGCATACCTTCTATGCTGAATCGTATTATGATACAGCCACAGGTTCTCAGTCTCAGCACCGTTAGTAGATATTCCTTAGGTGATATCAGTTGTACCAGTGGTGAGTCCTCATCTTTTGAGGACGATGTTTATTTCCTTCGGTTATTTTCATTCAGTAGACTTTAGAGTTAGCTGGGGTCTTGTCCCAGCAACTCATCAGTTGTAGTTGGCTTTCAGACATAGAATCATACTTTCAGTTATATTTTCAGATGTTCAAACTTTTATTATTCAGTTTTCCTTAAATGGTTTACTTATTTAAGCTTCTGTTATTATTTACATAGATTACCAGTGTTATGATAGACCATGGGTTGGGGTTACTTATGACTCCAAGTACCGTATTTCATCCAAGGTATAGACTCGGGTCATGACAGTTTTCCTTCCTTCAGACAGTGTACTTGGTGCTTTTAGACATGATTAAATCATAAATGCACTTGTACTATGACTTTTAGATTTTAGGGGTGTTCTTTCTTATTTTTGCACTTTTATAACTTTTGCAATATCTTAAAGATTAATTCTTGTTTTTTTACTTATTTATTTGTCTTAACTAATAAAAATTAAATTAAAATTGGATTAGGGTTCACCTACTAGACATAGGTTTAAGTCCCTCATGGTATGTAATTTTTAGGTAGTGACGATTTGGTATTAGAGCCTCTGGTTCATTATTCTCTTGTGTACAAGAGCCATGTCAATTATAGCCTTGTGGATTGGTACGGAGGCATTTGTCCTCATCCTTGAGAGGCTATGAGACACATAGGAAAATTTCATTCTTTCATTCCTTATTGTGTGTAATAATTTAGTTGAGATTCTAAAATTTCTTATTTTATTCTCTCACAGATGGTGAGGACTCGTTCAACAACAGATGGAAAGTAGGAGCCCGTGCTTACTACTTAGGCCGATGTACATGGTTCCCACAATAAGGGGACTTCATACGTGATTTAAAACTACGACAATAATCGTAAATAATGTGTCTTTCACTTTGCAATTGATCATTTCATTACTTTCTACCATTCAAGCTTAAGGTTAAGTTTTCTTAACTATTTTGGACAAAATCTTACATTCCTCAATATTATTTCAAATATGTGGAGATACTGGTCCCTTCAATGGTTAAAAAATTGTGCTTGAAAATAAGGCCGCCGCCGCCTTCACATACCTTATTCCGATGTGCTTCTTTAGCCAACCTTCTCCTACAACAACCTGCCTTTAACCTCATCAATTTATTGAGTTAATAGACATGACATAATTCTAATTTATGCCAAATTATTCAGCCAAAACATGTCCCCAGACGGCAGCCACAACAACAATAACAACAACCAATGACAACAACAACATTTAGTCACCTTTCTACACCTTATTCTACAAACTTTTAAGGGTGAAAGAGAAGAAGAAAATTACCTAACTTCTCCAGAAATTATTCCTCACAACATAAAGTATGTTTCCATCCAAAAACACTGCTCCAATCTTAAAAAACGGATGGAAGCTTTAGTAAAAAGACACCAAAATGGCAGCCTAGTCGAACTTCCGATTTCAAGCTAAGATTTTTGCATGTTTAAAGGGTAGAATTATTACCTCCTTCCTTGTATCCAATCCTTCCTAAAAGATAGTTTATCCCCATATTGTTACTGCCTCCTAAATGCTGCATCAACGTAATAACAACACAACAACAACACACAACAACTTCGCCGCCAAGCTCTCCTTGCCTTCTCAATCAAGTTGCTATTACTTGTTGTGATTTTTGGTGATGTTTGTTCGGTGCGTAGTATGGGTATTATAAAACCGACACGCAAGTGCACGTGGTCGAACAAGTAGTAAGTGGCTTTAGTAAGCCAACTATCGATCTCACAGAGACTTGGGATAAGTGCAATTTTCTCAAGTATACTGTATTTTTACTTCTAAATATGCTGACAACTAAATAACCAAAAATTGAATAATTTGTTTTATAAATTTTATACTAAGACTACAGACAATTATCTACTTTGAATTTGGACTATGGATAAAAGCATGCTGAGGTTAAAGAACATGTAATGAAACTGATTATCATCATAAATTGGTTAATCTTTTCTTCCAGTTGCTAGCCAAGAACATCTGCCAAGAAATTAAAACTCTCGTATTTAATCTCACTTAAGAATCATGAACCATCTGTCTACATTTCTGTGATCAAATGTAATTCATGTTCTAGCCATACAATTCCGGTTCCTAAATTGACTAATACGACTTTCAAGTATATTTCTATCAGGAAAGAACATCAAAACTCAATTTTCCCAAATCAAGAAAAGAACAATATCCTATTAATTCACAACTTTCCAATTTCGTGCTCTCTCGAGTGAAATCGAACTTTTTAGATGTACATTAATGTTGGCCACACACCAATGCAGTAGAAACAAGAATTAATAGAACAACATGGAAGAAAAAGATGAAAAACCATATAATTAAAAATCAAAATTCATCACAAGTGTTCACAACCTCAGCAAGGAAGGGAATTAGCCACTCATTTGTGGATTAATCATCCTAAAACAAGTGTTAATCATACAAACAATTGAATTAGAGAAGAAAGAAAGAGAGAAAAAACCCTGAACTTTTTGTCCCTCAACTGCCTGTAACCCAGGTCCTTGCTCCACCATGTCTGCATTATGAAAAATACACTTAAGTGTTCTATTTATACTAGTGGGAATTTTTCCCGGAATAATGAGCAACGTGTCACGGAGTGCATCGCGGAGCACTGCCTCCATGACACGCCGTGAACGCGGACCCTCACTGGAATTGGGGTCCGGGAATTTAACACCAACGTGGCACGGCGTGCAACGCGGAGGCTAGCCACCGTGCCACGGAGCAGACGCGAACCTCCACTAGAAATTGGTGAATTTTCACCCTCCAGGCAGAATACCTCCGCGATGGTAGCGTGACACGTCTCCATCGCGGAGCCCCTTTAATTCATGCAGTCCTATGCCTTTTTCCTTGCTCGCATCCAAGTCCAACTCCGATATCATCCAACATGCATTTTAGCTTCCTGAAATCACATTTTACCTACAAAACAATGCTAATCATGTTGGGTATTATAATTTCACATTTTATTACCAATTACATGAAAACGTATACACATTGCCTGATAAACGAGGCGAAAATGATACTTTTGGGTATCACTTGGGCATATAAATCTGCCCAAGATCAATGTTTTCTTGAACTTTGTTGCTGGAAAATAGAGGAAATATGGAGCATAAACAAGCTTCTTAATTCTAGAAAATTTGAAAAATGAATTATAATACAAACATTTGATATATATATATATACACACACACACATACATCACTACTTGACAGTGCTACCATAAAATGCGTATAATTTTTTAACCCAAACTCCAGTTGATTAACGATTTGATGTTCTAAAAAACAGACTCAAATATCTTTAATTTGATAGGTTGTACGACTTCTAACTCATTATAGATTGGGAGATATGATCGTTTAAAGTTGAGCCTTACTTATGAACTTCATATATTCTTCACTTTTCCTTTCGTACATATTTCCCTCCTCGTCTACGACCAATATACAACTTATACTTTTCTTAATATAGTATACAAACATCAAATAATCACAAGAAAAAAAAATTTGGAGTGTAACATCCTCTGCCCATTAGAAAGATTCATCCTCCAATGAGGATTAACTTCACTTAACACGTTCTAGGAACATATAACTAGAAACTTAAGGTAGCAAAGCAAATACATACCTTGTTATCATGTCGACGTTGTAAATAAGTGAAGATACTTACACCTCCACTTCCCAAGTTACTTCTTCAACATTGTTACTTCACTACAATACTTTAACTGAGGTGACTTCCTTAGTTCAAAGCTTCCTAATCTGTCGGTCAAGAATGGCAACTGGGACCTCTATGTAGGTCATTTCATTATAAATCTGAACATCTCTAATAGGCATTATACGGGATGGATCCCCAATGCATTTACACAAATCAAAACATGAACTATGGGATGGAATGCTGCTAGATTTGATAGTAACTCTATCCTGCGGATGATCCTATAAGGTCCAACATACCTAGGGCTTAATTTTCCCTTTATGTCAAAACGCATAACGCCCTTCATAGGTGAAACCTTTAGGAGCACACAATTTCCAATGGGAAAGTCTAACGCTTGATGGTGTACACCTACATAAGACTTCTGCCTGCTCTAGGCATTCTGAAGTCATTCTCTGATAAGTTCCAAATTATCAATAGCCTTCTGCTCCAAGTATAGCCCCAATAACTCTACCTTACTAAGTTCAAACTAACCCACTAATGGCCTACATTTCTCCCCATATAAATCTTTATATGGGGCCATCTGAATACTCTGCTGGTAGCTATTATTGTAGGAAAACACTATCAAGGATAGCTGATAACCCTAGCTTCTGCAGAAATCCAACACACAAACATGCAATATATGTCCAAGCATTTGCATGGTGTGTTTAGCCTATCAGTTTATTTGAGGATAAACTGTTGTACGGAGACTTACCTAAGTGCCTAGGTCTTTCTGGAAGGATTTCCAGAAGTTTGTTGTCAAGTGAGACCCCTATCAGGAATAATTGATAAGGGAACACCATAATGGCAAACTATCTTATGAATATAACGTCTGGCATAGTCCTCAGCAACATAACTAGTTCTGATAGGCAGGAAGTGAGCTGATTTTGTTAGCCTATCAACAATAACCCAAATAAAATCATGCTTCTTGCGCATCAAAGGAAAAGTTGTTATAAAATGCATATTGATTACCTGCCATTTCAATGTTGGGATCTCTATATTCCAAGTCAGGCGTCTGGGCCTCTAATGCTCGACCTTCACCTGCTGACAATTAGGAAATTGAGTCACAAAACTTGTGATGTCCTTCTTCATGCCATTCTACCAAACAGTAACTTTAGGTCACAATACATATATGTAGCACCTAGGTGTATTGAACATCTAGAATAATGGGCCTCATTCATAATTAGTTCCCATAGCTCACTCATACTTGGCACACATAAATGGCTTTGGTACCTAAGGAATCCATCTAGTACACAATCAAATAGGCTCTGCTCCTACTGCGTTATTTTGTTTCTCAGTGAGACTAATTCTATGTCGTCATACTGATGCTGCTTAACTTCAATTAAGATGGATGATTCTGTTGTACTCCGCACCACAACACCCCATCTCTGATATTTAGTAACTGAATTTGAAAGTCAGCAAACTGTTGTAGGGCCTTTGCCATTTTGATCCAACCATCCTGGATATGACACAATCTACCCATAGATTTTCAACTAGCATGTCAGCTACAATGTACCCGGATGATACAAATTATTTACATCATAATCTTTTTGCAGCTTTAACCATCTTCTTTGCCTCAATTTCAGATCTTTCTACTGGAATAAGTATTGAAGGCTCTTATGATCTATAAATTTGTCAACATTACCACATAGTTAGTGATGCCAAATCTCCAGTGCAAACACTACTGCTGCCAACTCTAAGTCGTTAGTAGGGTAATCCTTATTGTGTTTCCTCAGCTCTCTAGAAAAATAGGTGATAACTTTGTCGTGTTGCATCAGAACACAACCTAGCCCAACTCTGGAAGTATCACAGTTTAAAACATAGCCCTCTATACCTTTTAGAAGAGTCAGGATAGGTGTTATAGTCAACCTATCCTTTAACTCCTAAAAACTCTATTCATACTCCTTTGGCCACTGAAATTTAGCTTCTTTATGAGTCAACTTTGTCAATGATGTGGTGATAGTAGAGAAGCCTTTCACAAACCTACGGTAATAACCTACTAATCCCAAGAAGCTACAAACCTCTATTGGATTCAAGGGTCTGAGCAAACCCTTCGAAACCTTTATTTTCTGGCTATCAACTTTTATACCCTTATCTGTGATCATATTACTAAGAAAAGCTACAAATATCAGCCAAAATTTGGATTTAGAAAATTTAGCATACAACTTGTGCTCTTAGAGAGTCTGCAACACTGCTCTCAAATGATATGTGTGCTCAGCTTCTGATCTTGAATAAATCAAAATGTAATCAATGATTACGATCATAAATACATCTAGAAAGGGCCTAAACACCCAATTCATCAGATCCATAAATGTCGCTGAGGCATTAATAAGCCAAATCGACATCACCAAAAAACTAATAATGGTTGTACCGAGTTCTAAAATAAGTCTTAGGGATATCAACCTCCCTAACTTGAAGTATATGGTATTCAGACCTCAAATCAATTTTCAAAAATCATCTGGCACCCTGTAGCTAATCAAACAAATCATCAATCCTAGAAAGCAGA